>CM038677.1:831428420-833830654 GCA_021605205.1 Aegilops longissima
GCATAAAGGATAAACATCACATGCAATCAATATAAGTGATATGATATGGCCATCATCATCTTGTGCTTGTGATCTCCATCTCCAAAGCACCGTCATGATCACCATCGTCACCGCGCGCGACACCTTGATCTCCATCGTAGCATCGTTGTCGTCTCGCCAACTATTGCTTCTCGAATATCGCTACCGCTTAGTGATAAAGTAAAGCAATTACATGGCGTTGCATTTCATACAATAAGCGACAACCATATGGCTCCTGCCGATTGCCGATAACTTCGGTTACAAAACATGATCATCTCATACAATAAAATATAGCATCACGTCTTGACCATATCACATCACAACATGCCCTGCAAAAACAAGTTAGGCGTCCTCTACTTTGTTGTTGCAAGTTTTACGTGGCTGCTACGGGCTGAGCAAGAACCGTTCTTACCACGCATCAAAACCACAGCGATACTTCGTCAAATAGACTCCGTTTAACCTTCTCAAGGACCGGGCGAGCCACACTCAGTTCAACTAAAGTGAGAGAGACAGACACCCGCCAGTCACCTTTAAGCAACGAGTGCTCATAGCGGTGAAACCAGTCTCGCGTAAGCGTACGCGTAATGTCGGTCCGGGCCGCTTCATCTCACAATACCGCTGAACCAAAGTATGACATGCTAGTAGGTAGTATGACTTGTATCGCCCACAACTCACTTGTGTTCTACTCGTGCATATGACATCAACGCATAAAACCAGGCTCGGATGCCACTGTTGGGTAACGTAGTAATTTCAAAAATTTTCCTACGATCACGCAAGACCATGGTGATGGCATAGCAACGAGAGGGGAGAGTGTCCGTCCACGTACCCTCGTGAGACCGAAAGCGAAGCGTTATATTAACGCTGTTGATGTAGTCGACGTCTTCACGATCCGACCGATCCAAGCACCGTTACTCGGCACCTCCGAGTTCTTGGCACACGTTCAGCTCGATGGCGATCCCGGGCTCCGATCCAGCAAAGCGTCGGGAAGGAGTTCGTCAAGACGACGGCGTGGTGGCGATCTTGATGTTCTACCGTCGCAGGGCTTCGCCTAAGCACCGCTACAATATGACCGAGGTGGAATATGGTGGAGGGGGCACCGCACACGGCTAAGGAACGATCACGAAGATCAACTTGTGTGTCCTAGGGTGCCCCCTGCCCCGTATATAAAGGAGCAAGGGGAGGGCGGCCAGCCCTTGGGGCGCACCAAGGGGGGGAGTCCTCCTCCTAGTAGGAGTAGGACTCCCTTTCCTAGTCCTACTAGGAAGAGGAAGGGGAAGGAAGAGAGGGAGAGGGAGAGGGAAAGGGGCTCGCCCCCCCTCCTAGTCCAGTCGGACTCCCCATGGAGGGGGCACCACCTCTGGTGCAGCCCTCTCTCCCTCTTGGCCCAATAAGGCCCATAACTTCCCGGGGTTCCGGTAACCCCTCCGGCACTCCGGTTTTCTCCGAAACTTCCGAACCTTTCCGTGTCCGAATATAACCATCCAATATATCAATCTTTATGTCTCGACCATTTGAGACTCCTCGTCATGTCCGTGATCACATCCGGGACTCGAACTCCTTGGTACATCAAAATACATAAACTCATAATAACCGTCATTGAAACCTTAAGCGTGCGGACCCTACGGTTCGAGAACTATGTAGACATGACCTAGAACTATTCTCGGTCAATAACCAATAGCGGAACCTGGATGCTCATATTGGTTCCTACATATTCTACGAAGATCTTTATCGGTCAAACCGCATAACAACATCGTTGTTCCTTTGTCATCGGTATGTTACTTTCCGAGATTCGATCGTCGGTATCCAATACCTAGTTTAATCTCGTTACGGAAAGTCTCTTTACTCGTTCCGTAATACATCATCTCACAACTAACTCTTTAGTTGCAATGCTTGCAAGGCTTATGTGATGTGTATTACCGAGAAGGCCTAGAGATACCTCTCCGACAATCGGAGTGACAAAACCTAATCTCAAATATGCCAACCCAACAAGTACCTTTGGAGATACCTGTAGTACTCCTTTATAATCACCCGATTCACGTTGTGACGTTTGGTAGTACCAAAGTGTTCCTCCGTAAACGGAAGTTGCATAATCTCATAGTTACAGGAACATGTATGGGTCATGAAGAAAGCATTAACATACTAAGCGATCAAGTGTTAAGCTAACGGAATGGGTCATGTCAATCAGATCATTCAACTAATGATGTGACCTTGTTAATCAAATAACAACTCCTTGTTCATGGTTAGGAAACATAACCATCTTTGATTAACAAGCTAGTCAAGTAGAGGCATACTAGTGACATACTGTTTGTCTATATATTCACACATGTATTATGTTTCCGGTTAATACAATTCTAGCATGAATAATAAACATTTATCATGATATAAGGAAATAAATAATAACTTTATTATTGCCTCTAGGGCATATTTCCTTCACAGTGACCCCCACATTGTCCTTGTTGCCCCTGCTTCATCATTGAAGACCCGATCAACGGGATCGAAGACCAGGCCCCGACACCGCACATCACTTCCCCTTAGTTGCTAGACACTACTGGGTTACTATCGAGTACCGAGGGTGAGACCTCATCAGCACTTCTGATGTTAACCCTGTAGTGTAGTTATTCGGTCATGGTCATCGAGGGTGATTTCCTCTTTAACCACTTCTGATACGACTCTGTCGTGCAACCCCTCAAGTGTGGACCTCGAGGGTGATTCCTCTTACGTTCACCTTGATGATTACATCTAGTGGAATTCATCGGGGGTGATTCCTCGGGTTTTCCCCTTGATGTTTGTACACACGGGTACTTGGACTTTACCAATGTGACTTGGATAGTCGGGTCGACCCTGAGGGGTACCCGCGCGAGCTTAATTGCGAGTGATGTGGAGTCGGGTTGACCTGGAGGGTGCCCGCGAGATAATTACGAGGCGTGGCCGGGCATTCCTAGCCCTTGCCGCAAGTCCTCGAGACGGGGCAACGGGGTCACATCTTTCGCAAGTCTCTGCTTGTTACCGCGCGTTCCTAATCCACTACGATTTGGATATTTGATCCGAGGGGCCTCTGGCCTGATAGCACTAACCATCACGTGAGCATAGTATGGGCGTTCTGCGTCGTATACGTCAGCCGAAGCTTAATAGGCGTCGGCGATCGAAGCGGCGCGGCGCCGGGTTGGACTGCGAAGCGCCTGCCTTGTTGAAGGAGGTAGCTAGGTCTGCGCTCTTGGCCGCCCACGCAGCGTCAGGAGTTCCCGGGAGATGGCCCATGACCCCGGGGGCATAGGTTTAGTCCGCGTGCTGGCCTCTCTATTAAGCCTAGGTCGGGTTGCGGCGTATTGTTTGGCCGAGGCGGGCATGACCCAGAAAGTGTGTCCGCCGGAGTTAATCGGCGTGGTGGGTAAGTTGGTGCACCCCTGCAGGGAAGAAAACATCTATCGATAGCCTGTCCTACGGTAACGGACACTTGGAGTTGTATCCCGATCGATACAACTAGAAATGGATACTTGTGATGATAATTGGATGGTGTTGATAAATGGATTGTGATGATAACTGGATAGTATGGCTCTGGGTTTTCTTTCTCGCAGGGAGTCGAGAAAGGATCTCTGGCCGAGGTTGATAACACTACTACTTTACTTTATGCTACTCTACTCCCTCCTGTTTGCTGCAATATGGTGGTTTCCAGAAGATGCTAGTCTTCGATAGGACTAGGCCTTCTCTCTATTCTGGCATTTCTGCAGTCCAGTCCACATATACAGCCTTCCTTTGATAATGTTGCATATGTAGTGTAGATCCTTGCTTGCGAGTACTTTGGATGAGTACTCACGGTTGCTTTGCTCCCCCTTTTCCCCCTTTCTTCTTTTTTCCGGTTGATGCAACCAGATGTTGGAGCCCAGAAGTCAGATGCCACCGCCGATGTCTACTACTACGTGGAGACCGCCGACGACCAGGAGTAGTTAGGAGGCTCCCAGGCAGGAGGCCTTGCCTTTTCGATCGTTGCTGCTTTTGTGCTAGCCTTCTTAAGGCAATCTTGTCTAACTCATGTCTGTACTCAGATATTGTTGCTTCCGCTGACTCTTGTGTTTTCGAGCTTATGTATTCGAGCCCTCGAGGCCCCTGGCTTGTAACATAAAGCTTGTATTATTTTAATTTGTGTCTAGAGTTGTGTTGTGATATCTTCCCGTGAGTCCTTGATCTTGATCGTACACATTTGCGTGTATGATTTGTGTACGATTGAATCGAGGGCGTCACAATACTTCATCGAGTTCTACTTTCCTCCCACTTACTCCTTTCGAGAGAAACTCTTTTTCCAGAAAGGATCCGTTCTTGGCAACAAAGATCTTGCCTTCGGATCTAAGGTAGAAAGTATACCCAATGGTTTCCTTAGGTATCCTATGAAGACGCATTTTTCCGACTTGGGTTCGAGCTTTTCAGGTTGAAGTTTCTTGACATAAGCATCGCATCCCCAAACTTTTAGAAACGACAGCTTAGGTTTCTTCCCAAACCATAATTCATATGGTGTCGTCTCAACGGATTTAGACGGTGCCCTATTTAAAGTGAATGTAGCTGTCTCTAGAGAGTATCCCCAAAATGATAGCGGTAAATCTGTAAGAGACATCATAGATCGCACCATATCCAATAGAGTGCGATTACGACGTTCAGACACACCATTACGCTGAGGTGTTCCAGGCGGCGTGAGTTGTGAAACGATTCCACATTTCCTTAAGTGTGTACCAAATTCGTGACTTAAATATTCTCCTCCACGATCTGATCGTAAGAAATTTATTTTCCGGTCACGTTGATTCTCTACCTCATTCAAAAATTCCTTGAACTTTTCAAAGGTCTCAGACTTGTGTTTCATCAAGTAGACATACCCATATCTACTCAAGTCATCAGTGAGAGTGAGAACATAACGATATCCTCCGCGAGCCTCAACGCTCATTGGACCGCACACATCGGTATGTATGATTTCCAATAAGTTGGTTGCTCGCTCCATTGTCCCGGAGAATGGAGTCTTGGTCATTTTGCCCATGAGGCATGGTTCGCATGTGTCAAATGATTCATAATCGAGAGACTCTAAAAGTCCATCAGAATGGAGCTTCTTCATGCGCTTGACACCAATGTGACCAAGCGGACGATTGCCACAAGTATGTGGGACTATCGTTATCAACTTTACATCTTTTGGTATTCACACTATGAATATGTGTAATATTACGTTCGAGATTCATTAAGAATAAACCATTGACCATCGGAGCATGACCATAAAACATATCTCTCATATAAATAGAACAACCATTATTCTCGGATTTAAATGAGTAGCCATCTCGCATTAAACGAGATCCTGATACAATGTTCATGCTCAAACTTGGCACTCAATAACAATTATTGATGTTTAAAACTAATCCCGTAGGTAAATGTAGAGGTAGCGTGCCGACGGCGATCACATCGACCTTGGAACCATTCCCGACGCGCATCGTCACCTCGTCCTTTTCCAGTCTCTGTTTATTCCGCAGCTCCTGCTGTGAGTTACAAATATGAGCAACGGCACCGGTATCAAATACCCAGGAGTTACTACGAGTACTGGTAAGGTACACATCAATTACATGTATATCAAATATACCTTTAGTGTTGCCGACCTTCTTGTCCGCTAAGTATTTGGGGCAGTTCCGCTCAAATGGCCCTTCCTTTGCAATAAAAGCACTCTGTCTCAGGTTTGGGTCCATTCTTTGACTTCTTCCCGACAACTTGCTTACCGGGCGCGGCAACATCCTTGCCGTCCTTCTTGAAGTTCTTCTTACCCTTGCCCTTTTTGAACTTAGTGGTTTTATTGACCATCAACACTTGATGTTCTTTCTTGATTTCAACCTCTGCTGACTTCAGCATTGAGAATACTTCGGGAATGGTCTTCACCATCCCCTGCATATTATAGTTCATCACGAAGCTCTTGTAGCTTGGTGGGAGCGACTGAAGGATTCTGTTAATGACCGCCTCGTCCAGGAGGTTAATGTCCAGCTGGGACAGGCGGTTGTGCAACCCAGACATTTTGAGTATGTGCTCACCGTGTAACTGTTTTCCTCCATCTTACAACTATAGAACTTGTCGGAGACTTCATATCTCTCGACCCGGGCATGAGCTTGGAAAACCATTTTCAGCTCCTCGAACATCTCATATGCTCCGTGTTGCTCAAAACGCTTTTGGAGCCCCGGTTCTAAGCTGTAAAGCATGCCGCACTGAACGAGGGAGTAATCATCAGCACGAGACTGCAAGCATTCATAATGTCTTGGTTCTCTGGGATGGGTGCATCACCTAGCGGTGCTTCTAGGACATATTGTTTCTTGGCTGCTATGAGGATGATCCTCGGGTTCCGGACCCAGTCCGAATAGTTGCTGCCATCGTCTTTCAGCTTGGTTTTCTCTAGGACCGCGTTGAAGTACATGGTGACATGAGCGTTGGCCATTTGATCTACAAGACATTTTGCAAAGATTTTAGACTAATGTTCATGATAATTAAGTTCATCTAATCAAATTATTTAATGAACTCCCACTCAGATTTGACATCCCTCTAGTCATCTAAGTGTTACATGATCCAAGTCGACTAGGCCGTGTCCGATCATCACGTGAGATGGACTAGTCATCGTCGGTGAACATCTCCATGTTGATCGTATCTTCCATACGACTCATGTTCGACCTTTCGGTCTCTTGTGTTCCGAGGCCATGTCTGTACATGCTAGGCTCGTCAAGTTAACCCTAAGTGTTTATGCATGTGTAAAAATGTCTTACACCCGTTGTATGTGAACGTAAGGATCTATCACACCCGATCATCACGTGGTGCTTGTTTACGAACTTTAGCAGATTGCACAGTTAGGGGGAACACTTTCTTGAAATTATTATAAGGGATCATCTTATTTACTACCGTCGTTCTAAGTAAACGAGATGCATATAATAAACATCACATGCAATTATATAAAGTAGTGACATGATATGTCCAATATCATATAGCTCCTTTGATCTTCATCTTCGGGGCTCCATGATCATCTTGTCACCGGCATGACACCACGATCTCCATCATCGTGTCTCCATGAAGTTGCTCGCCAACTATTACTTCTACTACTAAGGCTAACACGTTTAGCGATAAAGTAAAGTAATTTACATGGCGTTGAATCAATGACACGCAGGTCATACAATAATTAAGACAACTCCTATGGCTCTTGCCGGTTGTCATACTCATCGACATGCAAGTCGTGATTCCTATTACAAGAACATGATCTCATACATCACAATATATCATTCATCATTCATCACAACTTCTGGCCATATCACAACACATGACAATTGCTGCAAAAACAAGTTAGACGTCCTCTAATTGTTGTTGCATATTTTATGTGGTTGCAATTGGGTTCTAGCAAGAATGTTTTCTTACCTACGAATAACCACAACGTGATTTGTCAACTTCTATTTACCCTTCATAAGGACCCTTTTCATCGAATCCGCTCCAACTAAAGTGGGAGAGACAGACACCCGCCAGCCACCTTATGCAATTAGTGCATGTCAGTCGGTGGAACCGGTCTCACGTAAGCGTACGTGTAAGGTTGGTCCAGGCCGCTTCATCCCACAATACCGCTGAAGCAAGATAAGACTAGTAGCGGCAAGCAAGTTGACAAGATCTACGCCCACAACAAAATTGTGTTCTACTCGTGCAATAGAGAACTACGCATAGACCTAGCTCATGATGCCACTGTTGGAGAACGTTGCAGAAAATTAAAATTTTCCTACGGTTTCACCAAGATCCATCTATGAGTTCATCTAAGCAACGAGTCATGGGAGAGAGATTGCATCTACATACCACTTGTAAATCGCGTGCGGAAGCGTTCACTAGAACGTGGATGATGAAGTCGTACTCGCTGTGATCCAAATCACCGATGACCGAGTGCCGAACGGACGGCACCTCCGCGTTCAACACACGCGACGGAGCGGATGACGTCTCCTCCTTCTTGATCCAGCAAGGGAAGGAGAGGTTGAAGAAGATGGCTCCAGCAGCAGCGCGACGGCGTGGTGGTGGTGGACCAGAAGATACTCGGCAGGCTTCGCCAAGCTCGTGACGGAGGAGGAAGAGGTGTAGCAGGAGGAGGCGCCAGAACTTCAGGTGCGGCTGCCCCTCCCCCCTTTATATAGGCCCCCGGGGGGGGGGGCGCCGCCCTGGATATCTGATCTCCTGTGGGGGGCGGCGGCAGGGGTGGAGTGCCCCCAAGGCAGTGGGCGCCCCACCCTAGGGTTTCAACCCTAGGCGCGGGGGTGGGCCAATGGGCGCACCAGCCCACTATGGGCTGGTTCCTCCCCACTTCAGCCCATGGGGCCCTCCGGATGGTGGCCCCACCGGTGGACCCAGGACCCTTCGTGGTCCCAGACAATACCGGATGACCCGAAACTTTCCTGATGGCCGAAACAACACTTCCTATATATAATTCTTTACCTCCGAACCATTCCGGAACTCCTCGTGACGTCCGGGATCTCATCCGGGACTCCGAACAACATTCGGTTTACTGCATACTCATATTCATACAACCCTAGCGTCACCGAACCTTAAGTGTGTAGACCCTACGGGTTCGGGAGACACGTAGACATGACCGAGACGGCTCTCGGGCAATAACCAACAACGGGATCTGGATACCCATGTTGGCTCCCACATGCTCCTCGATGATCTCATCGGATGAACCACGATGTCGAGGATTCAAACAACCCCGTATACAATTCCCTTGGTCAATTGGTATGTTACTTGCCCGAGATTCGATCGTCGGTATCCCAATACCTTGTTCAATCTCGTTACCGGCAAGTCACTTTACTCGCATCCGTAATGCATGATCCCGTGACGGACACTTGGTCACTTTGAGCTCATTATGATGATGCACTACCGAGTGGGCCCGGTGATACCTCTCCGTAACACGGAGTGACAAATCCGATCTCGATCGTGTCAACCCAATGACACTTTCGGAGATACCTGTAGTGCACCTTTATAGTCACCCGATTACGTTGTGACGTTTGGTACACCAAAGCATTCCTACGGTATCCGGGAGTTACGATCTCATGGTCTAAGGAAAAGATACTTGACATTGGAAAAGCTCTAGCAAAACGAACTACGATCTTGTGCTATGCTTAGGATTGGGTCTTGTCCATCACATCATTCTCCTAATGATGTGATCCCGTTATCAACGACATCCAATGTCCATAGCCAGGAAACCATGACTATCTATTGATCAACGAGCTAGTCAACTAGAAGCTCACTAGGGACATATTGTGGTCTATGTATTCACACGTGTATTACGATTTCCGGATAATACAATTATAGCATGAATAAAAGACAATTATCACGAACAAGGAAATATAATAATAATCCTTTTATTATTGCCTCTAGGGCATATTTCCAACAGTGCTGCTTGTTAAGTGATTACCTTTATGTACTTGCTACCAGTAGGATGGTCAATACATGCTTGTTTTGTATCTATTCCAGAATAGTTTGCTTGGTCACCTGATGCTTGATGCATGTATAATGTGACACACACATCAGGAAATCTGAATAACTTTGACATAGTTGCTGTGTTATCTTGCACTGGGTTGATACTTGTCATTTTCCCTTCCCAAATATATCTCAGTCTTGCTGTTACGAGAATGCTATATGCATGGTTTCTTATTAGATCTCAAATTCTGCACCTATTTTTCATTGTTAGGAGAATGTTATATGCATGGCTTCACTTGATTATATTCCTAACTTTTCTGATTTATAACTCGCAGATTGTGGCCTTAATTCGTCAAAAGTTGCTGTACAAGGAACTACAGGAGTAGAATCCTAAAGAAAACTCGCACCCAACAATGTGTTTTAGCTCTCTGGAGCGGGACATGTTAATATTTAGTTGTATTCTATATTTCAATACCTGATTTGTACTGCCATGATTGTAAACTACCTGCCATGATTTGGCTGTTGTTTGAAAATTTATGTGTTATTGGCTCTGTTTGAATCAAGTTATTGGTTGTTGCACAAATAGAGATCTGACGTGTGGCACCTAAACAACACACCTGGTCCCATTTCACTATTGGAAAGAAACAAAAGAAAACTGACAAGTGGGACCTGATTGGATGAGCAAAAGAAAACAAAAGAAAACACACCTGGTCCAAAATGGATTGTAAAAAGGCCCAAATAAGAAATGGAAGCAAAAAGGCCGAAGGCCTAGAAAATAAAAAGGGTGCAATGTTGGGCTTGGCCCATGAAGCTGATCAAAAATTGATAGAAAAAATACATTAAAAAGGCCGAATTGTTGGGCTAGGCCCATGTAGGAAACCAAATTGGACCGGGCTGAATCTTGTGCCACATCAGCTTGCCACGTTGGATGCCTACGTGGCCTGGGGAGGTTGCTAGTGACCAAAACGCCACAGTAGGAATATTTTGGTAAATAGCGTCCACGACCTTCTCACGAGAGAAGGTCGCTATAGTCGATTCGACCGCCAGCTTTTGACCTTCTGTTTTTGGTCAAAAAAGGTCGCAAATGAAAAACAATGACCTTTCAGTGACCAATAGTCAAGGTCACAAGTTGACATATTTCTTGTAGTGTGAAGGGGAGACTCAGCTGAGTTATGCTCTGAGGACTACATGTCTATGGCGGAAGGAGTACATCAAGCTTCCGAACTGGACGCCTCCGCCTCCTCCTCCTCCTCCGGCGAGTCAGGGCACACCGCCTCCTCCTCATCCTCCTCCGGCGAGTGATCAAGGCACTCCGACTCCTTCTACGGCTCCTCCGGCGCGTGAGGCCGGCACTCCGCCTCCTCCTTCGCCTCCTCCGGCGCGTCCGAGCATTCCACCTCCTCCTCTGCCTCGTCAGCAACGGCGGAAGACAGACGCCGCCGCTCCGGCTACTCTGGCGCGTCGGAGCACTCCGCCTCCTTCTCCGCCTCGTAAGCAACGATGGAAGAGAGACGCCACCGCTTCAGCGGCTAGCAGTACAGCCAGAGGTGGGAGGCAATACAGATATGGTCCATCTCTCAAGACTCCTGAAAAGTTACCATATGAGAGGACCGAGGAGGAAAACGCGGAGATCAGTCAAGCCGAAGTGAGGGACTTTTTCGCAAAGAAACCTCCACCTTCGAAGGAGACTATAGATCTGGTGAAAGCGAAGCGCACTATCGATGCCCTGAAGCGACCACCACTGCCTTCGCCGGATGAAAACCATGTCCGCGCCCTTAAAAAGACATTGGAAGATGCGCGCCGGTCGGGAACTACTTCAAGTGATAAAAGGTTAGTAGAACGAAGAAGTGGGGGGAAAAATTCCCAGCTCGGCGAACAGGCAAACCAATCGCGCCCCCCTCTCAAGGTGTCTAGCAATATCGTCGCAAATCTGCCGGGGATGGTGCCCAGTACCAATCCTGCTGATTACCTGGGTGATGATGTAGTGTTCGATATAATGGAGGTGGACCAATTCAGATACCAGTATGGGAAGCGTCTCGTCAAAGATGGAAGTCCTCCTCTAACAACGGCGATACAAAGATTCCATGAATGATACATGGAAACATGCAGCAAGTCTGGGAAGGATGCTTTGATGATGAGAATTAAAGAGGAGCACGACTTCATTGGACAAGATCTGATTACTGTTGATTTTGACGAGTTTTTCCAGTTCTACAATCAAAAGGCCCTCGACAAATCACTCGTGGCTTGCTACTGTCTGTAAGTACTACTTCTGTAATTAAGTCTCTATATATAGCTCAGCTCTTTCATTGCATGTATATATAATTATCCTCATTATATTATACAGACTGAAGATCGTCGAATGCGAAAAAGCACAAATCTATGACATTGGGTTCATTAACCCAAATGTCATACATCAATGGACGGTTAAACACAATGTCTCAGAAACCAAGGACAACTTGCTACAATCGTTGCTCAAAAATCAAAGCAAAGATAAAATACTCTTTCCTTACAACTTCAAGTGAGTGTTACTGTCTTGTGCATATTCGGTTTCCCTTATTACTCGAGGTTATAGTAATGTAACTGATGAGTTATGCATGCGTGCGCAGCTTTCACTTTATTCTCCTAAAGATTAAGCTTGTGCAGGGAGAAGTAACCGTCTTAGACTCGAGACGAAAATATCCCGTGGACTATGCGGACATGACTCGAATGCTCCAGAAGTAAGTTCAATCGATCATTATCGCACCATGTCAGGAACTTTGTTCCTTTCCTGATATCAAGTAATTATTTTTCTTTGTCTGGCAGGGTTCGGAAAGAGTTCACCGTAATTACTCCAGGACTGCCGAGCGAGCTGCGATTTAAACACCCGAAAGTAAGTACTACTACCTAGTTCCGGGCATCTCCCATTGATTCTAGCTAGTTTTATCAATACCATTTAGCATGCTTGCTTATCAGTTTAATTGACCTCTATTTCTCATAAAGTGCTTGTGGCAGGAAGCCGAGAATGATTACTGTGGATACTACGTTTGTGAGTTCATCTACAACGCGACGGCCTCTAATAAGCGGGGCCACTCTGAAAAACAATATGAAGTGCGTAAGCAAAAATATTCACAATTTTATTTTATTACCATCATTTGTGTTGAGTTTCATTCATACACATATATTGACCCTCTTCTTCAATTTAGATCTGTCAGATGCGGGATGAACTCCTACCAAAAGATCACATACAGGCAATTCAAGAGGAATTGACGGGATTCTTTCTTGTTTTATGGATATATGTCCACGGAAATGTGTGGGCACCATACATATTATTTTCTATGTACTATATACTCGCAAATACGTGATCTAAATCTCTTATGTGGAAAGGTATGAGAGAAAAAAGAAATAAAAGGAAATGCTTCATTTTGTTTCATAAATGGAATGTCTTGCATGCAAATAAATTAGGAAAGAAAACAAAAGTTCTACTAACGGGCTGGACCCGGTCAAGGTGCTTAAGACAAACCACACTAGTACCACCCGCTGCGAGTACGCGCGTGGCACTGGCTACACGGCTCCAGGACCTGGAACCTAACACCCGAGGGAACTCTCCCTGCAATGTATTTGTTGGCAACCTTAACAGCTCTGTGAGCCTCGGCGATACAACCCTCGGTCATCATCTCGCAACTCCTTTTCATCTTTCTTGATTTGCCATTAATATCACACCTCCTACCAGACCACAAGGTTGTGTCTAGTGTGATGGACTCAAGCCGAGGAGTGTTCTCAAGGATATAGATCACAAACTGAACCAGATTTTTTTCCGAACAAAACCCTATGATCGTCACCTGTCTGAGACAATCATGTCGGCACGGCGGCTTCCACCTTGGTTCATCAGCGGCATTCTCGCCTCCAACAACAGAATCAGGCCTCAAGACATTCGCATCTACCTGGATATGCATATGTACGTACAATCAACATTGTTTATTGATAAATGTAATGTCATCTCTAAAAGATGTGGCTTACGCGTAGGATGAATGAATCCAAGGCCGGAGAAGCATCAAGAAAGGAAATCAAAGACAGAACAGCTTGTGGTCTTTTGATGTAAATTTCCAACTTCTTGAGACGGGGAAACTTGGAGTGCAGCATTGGGATGTTGACATCCTGAAAAACGACAAGTCCACAGACAAATCATGCCTTTCAATATACATGTGTTATATACATTCAAATCATTATTCACTATATACCTGCCGATCTGATAATTTCATTAGCAACTGGCATGTAAAGTGTGTTAAGACCAACATAAAATAAAAACGGAAAACAGTTCTCTTGCCACTTATTAGTTTCTTATTTGAACATTTATTCTTACCTTGAATATTGTTAAGGTGCACGAAAACTCTCAAGGTCTTAAACATTTATTCTTATTTGAACATTTATTCTTACTTTGAAACTTGGAGTGTAGCATTGAAACATGTAAATGTGACATCTCTTATATGAAAGGTTAATTTATATTAAAATTAAAATATTACAAAAGCACAAAATATATAAGCCCTTATACCAAGCACTGTACAGTTAGACCTAAAATCAGAAAATGTTGTTGATAATTTCAGATGATGTGCACATCTCAAGGATTAATACCATGATTTTTTCGAAAGAAGAAATACTGAAATAATACGTAAAAATTTATTCAAGAACGATGATTCTCAGTTATACAGTGACTTGGGAGTAATTATGAGACAATAAGCATAGAACGGGTCAAGAAATTCCAAACCATTGGATGAAGAATTATGAAATTGGATTAAAGAGTTTAGACTGTTCAGATGGAAACTATTGTATCATAACCATCCACTTTATATGTTTATACAGAATAACCTGTAAAAACCCAATGCATACCTCATCAGAAGACACCAGGGTCAGGCACCTAACATTTCGTGTGATGGATGGAAGCCTCGTACGAGCATAAGACAGCATGCGGGACTGACGGGGAGATGAAAAATAGACATCCCTAAGCGGTGAAGGATCCACAACCGAGATTTTTACTAGCGCTCCATCAAAGTGAAAAGAGGAGAGCCTTGGAGCATTGATCTCTACCACCTGCAGCTTCTCACACAATTGAATAGTGAGGAGCTTGAGTTGCTGCAGCATGGAAGGTATCTTCACGCATGTTATCGCATTGCATCGGAAGATAAATAACTGCTGCAAGGCGAAAGATTTCGACAGCAAGTGCCCTAATCCCTCATCAGTAATCTGGACAGAAAACAGGGATAATGCGTTCAGTCTTCTCAAGCAGCCAAGTGTTGTTGTGGGACGAAAAACGCAAGCGCTGAGGCAAAGAGACCGAATCGAACTTGCAGCTGCATCATCAGACAAAACCGAACATGGGAAGCTGTACTTTTTCTTCATGAAGTTAGACATCTCCAACTTAAGTTCTTTGATCCCGAACGAACAGCAATCTGCAGCCATCTGTCCAGGTAGGAAGGGTCAATATTTTCGCAAGATAGGAGGCACAGATCGAGTGTCTCCACCCCATTCCCAGAATGGTTCCTAAGAATGCGGTCAACTATATCGATGACAAAGATTCCCCAATCCTCGGATTTCTTGCGAGCCAACCCAAGTGTTGACACGTTGAATGTAAGGTTGGAATAGCATCTCCAGAAAAGCAGAAATCCACGGGAGACGCAGGCGGCACGAGCAGCATCTCGCAGCGGCAAGAGAGAATATATATGGTGCATGATGTCCTGCAGAACCAAGGTTGAAAAGTTCAAAAGTTAGGCCGCAGCTAGTAGTGACGCTGACCTCATTTATTTCAAATAAATAACAAAATCACATATATCTGGCTTGTTAATTACTAGCTCACATATATCTGCAATTTCGACAAAGAGAGTGCATCAACTGGGTTATTTCTGAGAAACTTTTGTAGGCAGAACTAGGATGCGTAACAACAATGCCTGATTTCTTACGGAAACATGCCAGGGACAACAAATTGAGATATTGGCAAGGTGAAAACCGGTCTGTGTTGGCGAATACTCCCTCCGTTCTTAAATATAAGTCTTTTTAGTGGTTTCAAATGAACTACAACATACGGATGTATATAGACATATTTTAGAGTGTAGATTCACTCATTTTGCTCCGTATGTAGTCCCTTGTTGAAATCTCTAAAAAGATCTATATTTAGGAACGGAGGGAGTATATTATAATTATAATTAGGCGTGCAGTATGCATGTGTTAGCCAATGCATACTGTGCTAGCAGGTACCATGGTGACAGTTTACTTGTAACTACAATTCTCTTGACTACCAGGGAAGGGGAGCATACCACGGGGAGTTTCTCAAACGCATCTTCTGAAGACCCTGATCGACTATCTGCAATGACACGGGCCTTGTAAGTAGTACGTATTTCATAATGTGACTCGAATCTTGCAACAGAGAAGAGCACTTTGCATATTTTAGTGCATGATGAGGAAAGCGAGAACAATCAGTGAGGTTATGAAACGGTGATTTTTTTTTAATCAAATTAAGAAGCGTGATACACTGAAATTGTTTATTTGAGCTCTTGCAGTACTGAAGTTTTACTTGCGGCATTTATCAGAATCTCCAAAGCTGAAGTGAGATTTCATAAATGACACCTTAGGCTGGTCACAATGGGGAGGAACTTAGAAGTAACATCACACACTTCAATACAACTTTGCTTATGTGGCATATATTTAATGAAGAAAGAGGTGCTTGTGGTAACTAGCTAAGTTACCGGAACATCACACACTCCAAGAAACAATGAGTCTATAACCTAATAAATACATCATGGCATGACACTATATAGATGTTTCTACCCACTATGGAGGTAGTAACATAGTCTAGGGAAGTGTGTACGTTACTAGCTTATGTTCTTGCCCATTGTGACCAGCCTTAGTCTTCTGCACACTCTAGGCTGGCCGGTTTGCGGCGCCCTAGACAAGGGTGAGAACATGCCACGACCGCCACAAAAAAGCTTTTTTTTTTTTTGCGGGTAGTCACAAAAAGGCTATCAAATCACATCTACCATACATAAAATTAACAGAAATCAGGGATCTGAATTTGGCTCCTTGCAATATCTGAAGTTGGTCGAGGGGGAAAACAGAGGCCGGAGGAAGACGGTCGATTTGGTGAACAAAACAACGGCGCGGGTGGAGGGGATAGAAGCCGGCGGGCGTGTCGGTGAGTTTACATGGTGCTCGATTGAGAGAAAGAAGAAGAGAGGGCGTACTTGTACAGAAGAGTTCCCACAGCCGCTGCTTCGTGCTGCGCATGGCGGCGTAGATTCCCATCGAGAAGGCCCTGGCGCCGACGGAGAACGGCGGAATCGTTTTGCTTCCAGTTCGATCCAGACCACCGGTGCGGCTCGGCCTTATATTATACACGGATGGACAGTCCGGACACGGCCCGGGCCAAAGACCATCACCAGGAGAATTTTTTTTAGAGGCAAATCACAATCACTAGCCAGCGCTGGCCCTCACGCCCCGTCGCTATGGGCCAGCCCAGCAACGGTAGGCAGGTCCGCTGACATGACTGTTGACCTTTCCAAAAAAGTTCATGAGTTTGAAAATTTTCATGGATTTCAAAGAGCTCCCACTCGTCTCCTTCACGGACTCATCCTCGCATCTCAGCGCTGCCGCCCACGAGCCCATGTTGCCATCGTCTGTCTTTGTGGGAAGGGGGCATCGCATCGTCTCTCAAGCTCATTCATCGGGCGGGAAACTTTCGCTTTCGGCATCTCTATCTCCTCATGGTTGTGGCGGTTCAAGGCGCCGAGGCCACCACACGGGGTGTGGCCTCTGGGCAACAATCGTGGGTATGTCGTTCGCGTCGTCGCAGTAGGCATTCATCTCATCTTTCCAACTAGCTAGGCGTGAGAATTCAATCTATTTTCTGTGTGTTGTCGACTGGACTCTCATAAAGATTACATCTATATTATAGGTACGTACTTATGTGGCATTCGATCAAATGGGTGGCGCGCATGCATTCTGTGGGAAAGGGAAAAGCCGGTCGTGGAGTGGTCAGTCGTGACAATGGGGCTTGGGCGCTTGACGGAGGTGGGATTCGTTTGCCGCCACTGGCCGAGTCCCCGGCCGGCCATTGGCATCGCAACCTAGTCGCGGACGCGGAAGTCGACGGCAACCGCAATCTGCATGTTGTTGTGGGTGTGGCACCGGCAGCAACACATGCCCAAGTTGGAGCTGATCCTGAGCGTCACAAACAAACAGGGCCGGCTCTGGCCCAGGGCAGCAGGGGCGACGGCCCGGGGCCCGGCCGAAATAGGGGCCCATATCTGGTATAGAGTATGTATGTATAGGACATAGTAGAAAGAAAGAAAGGCCCATCTACCCAGGGCGCGCAGGTAGCCCAGGAAGGTAGCCAGCCACGCACGGAACGAAATCGTCGTTTCCTTTTCTTTCCAGAGATTCTCGATCGCGATTCATGCACTGAACCGTCGCCCAGTCGCCGTCTCATCCAGTCGTCCCGATCCAGTCCCTGACCGCCCGATGGCCTGACTGCATCACTGAAATCCCTAGTTCCTTGATCACATTGTGTCCGTCTCCACAAGAAATTGCGGAAAGATAAAGATCAAGAAGTAATCTCAGATCAAAACTCTATTTCTATGGAACCGTGGTGGGCGACTCTATTTTCTCGTGCTATATGTTCTTAGTCCAAAATCTCAATCCGGTGTTTGATTCTTTCTTTGCATCGCTCATCACTTGCATCTGCATCCATCGGTAGTGTAAATCATGTTGCCTAAATAGCTGCATCACTCATCGCTTCTCATGATTACTGGAGGTTTGCTATCATGCTATTTCTATATTCTTGTGTGCATTGTAGCTTCTATGATACTTGAGTTCAAACAAAGGCAAGAAAAAATATCACATATTTGATTCTAATGAAAATTTGCTACTCTATGACTTTATAATATATGTATTTGTTCGTGTATCGACCAAAAAAATTCTGTGTTGGGCCCATTGATGAAGTTCGCCCTGGGGCCTTCGAAATCCTTGAGCCGGCCCTGCAAACAAACGTGTCCATGGAAGGTGCATGAGTGGAGTGCCGCTCGCGAGCATGAAAGATGAAAACTTTTTGATCTACCTACGCCGGCAGACGAACGAGATCGGTGGCGGCACGAGACAAGGGCCCGGCCGCAGCGCATGCCCAAGTTGGAGCTGATCCTGAGCGTCACGAACCAACGTGTCCAACTGTCCATGAAGGTGCATGAGTGGAGTGTCGCTCGCGAGCATGAAAGATGAAAACTTTTTGGTCTACCTACGCCGGCAGATGGACAAGATCGGTGGCGGCACGAAACGAGGGCACCGGCAGCAGCACATGCCCAAGTTGGAGCTGATCCTGAGCGTCACGAACGAACGTGTCCATGGAAGGTGCATGAGTGGAGTGCCGCTCGCGAGCATGAAAGATGAAAACTTTTTGGTCTACCTACGCTGGCAGACGAACGAGATCGATGGCGGCACGAGACGAGGGCACCGCCAGCAGCGCATGCCAATACTACATGATTGGTCTCTTGTAACACGTTGATGTGCTACAACAGCTTAGATATTGTGTTACTGAAGCGCACAGCAACACATTTCTGTATGTGTTCCTGTAGGCTATGTTACTAGGTGGTGTCTATTGTAGCACATAATCATTGTTACTATATGTATTTACCAGTGTTACAGTTGTATTGCTGGAACACAAGCCATATGTGTTACCGAAGGCCTTGGTAACACCGTTTTAGAACTATAGGCACACACTTTGTAACATGTTTTTCCTGGCGTAGTAATATGGTTAGTAACACGTTTTAACAAAACTGCAACACAATTAATAATCATTGGCAGTAATTACAATAGGGCTTTGTAACACATTTTGATATTCTAGCAACATGATTTCTTTACTATAGCGACACAGCAATAACATAACTTTGTATATATTGTAACATCTCTAGTGGTGATTGCTAGCAAACAGAGTAACACCTTTTCCTAACTATAGTAACACGGCATAATTAGTCCAATGTGCTATTGCAACAATTTTGTATGAAATATTGTATAAATACAGTTCTTTTGTTTTTATACTTCCTCATAGTGCAAATCGATAAGCAATATGACACAGATACACAGTGTATACTATATAAAAGGACCATGGACATAAAGCAAGCATATACACAAGAAAAAAGGATATAAAATATCAATAAGGTTCTTGCCATTCCATAGCATTTATAACAATGAACAAATAGAAGATCCATATTGTAGCAAAAATAAAATACATTTCTCAACCCATTAATGTAAACTATAGTACGCGAAAGATTTCTTATAATTGAAAACATGTGACACCCCTATTCATGTTCACTAGAATGTGCCCCTCAGATCTTTCTTGCATGAATATGTCATATTTGCATCTTCATTCCTCATGAGCAGAAGCATCGGAATCAACTCAACCACTGAACCTCTCAATCTGGGGGAAAAACAGTCACAACTACATTAAGTATATTGCAAATTTAATTTAACAAAACTCAAGAAGTTAAATATTGACATACACATGCTGAAGGCCAAGCAATTGTTAATCCAGAGGTGAAAGCATCGCCAGTTGTCCTACAATTTCCCCTTTCCCTTACCCAGAGCTCACATTCCTCAATAGGTTGATCATCTTGCACTTCTATGAACTGCCGACCTAGCTCAACGCCACCAACCATTTTTTTTTGAATTGCAACAAAAAATGCTAGCATGTGCCACGTGCCTTTTGTTTGGATATATTGAAGACTTCAGAATCACTTTTGTGCCAACCTAAAAAAAGGTTCAAATTATAATTTGCAGTAATAAAAAACAATTTTTTGAACATGAATCTAGTATAAACACACTATTTTTGTTACCTCCATGGAAGGACTACGTTTCTACTTAGAGGACACATGGACTACAGACTTGTCTTGAGTGCTTTGTTTGTGTACTCTAGTCAAATTTCCATCCATATTCTCCCTGCTCTTTCTCATCTACAGAGAACCATAAGAGGGAAAAATGATTTATCCTTGTGATTTTACAATGTAAAGTTCACAGTGCATTTTATTCATCAAATATTACATGTGCCGACATCATTTTCTAACATCAGGAGAGTCCATTCCATGCAAATCAAACTTAAAATGCATAAACTCATTCATTCATCATTCATATGAAAAATGTTTCCTATCAATGCTTAGCAAGCCGATTTCTCAAGAGATAACCATTACCTCTCTATCAAAAACAGGATGGGCTGGTGATGATGGTACTTGATATGAGAATTTATTGCAACCCTCATTTTCAAGATGATGCTTCTGTACAATAATGTAAATAAATTAATAAGTTATAGTGTATCCTTTATACCATGAGTAACAAGAAGATTCTAACCTGTTTGCTTGACAGAATGTCATTATCTTCGTGTGCGCCATGTTGATGTGGGTTAGTTTCATTCTGCATTTTACATATAGAGGCATTCATTTATAGAAAGTTATAAAGTGTAGTAATAAATAAACAAATTTACCATTGTTGTATCTCTGGGTTTGACCACTATGCGTTCTGCATCAGGTCCATTGGCATGAACTCTCTGCAAAATGAAATATTTATAAAGAGAGATGAAAATGAACCAACACATGTCGAATATATTGACAGTACCTTTCTTTTATTATTATGTAGTACTTCTGGATGAGATTCACCATTACCTACAGTTTGGAAATTTTCCTACAATAGAAATTACACAGGGTTCAGTAAAATACTTGTATGAATGCAATAAAAAATATATTTACTGTTGCCATTTCGTTCGTCCCACACACTTCATCTTTGTTTCTTAATGCATCAATGATTTGGTCTTGCTGTTCTATGCGTTGCTTCAGCTTTGCTATTTCCTCCCTAGCATTAGCCTCTTCATCATGTGATGAACCATTTGTTGTGGTCATATTGATGTTCTTGAGATAACGAGGTTTTCGACCATAAACTTGGTTAGGAACAGGAAGCAAGCCCATTCCATGTACTTGTCCAGGCTTTTCATTCCCCAAAACTTTGTGCAAGGCATCACCTTTCCATGCAACTCTTCCCTGGTCACTTTGTGCCAACTCTGGTTGTTCATCAATTACCTTTTCCAACTCAACCTGAAAGAAAAGAATAAAGCGTATTGTACTTGTTGGATTCAGTGTTGACTTGATTGTGTAAAATTTGAATGTATATAACGTACCACAAGCTTATTTTTATCTTTGGCCTTTTTTGGTTTTCTTTGATTCGCTAAGTAAACCTTCGTGAAGGAAATATGCCCTAGAGGCAATAATAAAGTTATTATTTATTTCCTTATATCATGATAAATGTTTATTATTCATGCTAGAATTGTATTAACCGGAAACACAATACATGTGTGAATACATAGACAAACAGATTGTCACTAGTATGCCTCTACTTTACTAGCTCGTTGATCAAAGATGGTTATGTTTCCTAACCATAGACATGAGTTGTCATTTGATTAACGGGATCACATCATTAGAAGAATGATGTGATTGACTTGACCCATTCCGTTAGCTTAGCACTCGATCGTTTAGTATGTTGCTATTGTTTTCTTCATGACTTATACATGTTCCTATGACTATGAGATTATGCAACTCCCGTTTACCGAAGGAACACTTTGTGTTCTACCAAACGTCACAACGTAACTGGGTGATTATAAAGGTGCTCTACAGGTGTCTCCAAAGGTATATGTTGGGTTGGCGTATTTCGAGATTAGGATTTGTCACTCCGATTGTCGGAGAGGTATCTCTGGGCCCTCTTGGTAATACACATCACTTAAACCTTGCAAGCATTGCAACTAATGAGTTAGTTGCGGGATAATGTATTACGGAACGAGTAAACAGACTTGCCGGTAACGAGATTGAACTAGGTATTGAGATACCGACGATCGAATCTCGGGCAAGTAACATACCGATGACAAAGGGAACAACGTATGTTGTTATGCAGTCTGACCGATAAAGATCTTCGTAGAATATGTGGGAGCCAATATGAGCATCCAGGTTCCGCTATTGGTTATTGACCGGAGACGTGTCTCGGTGATGTCTACATAATTCTCGAACCCGTAGGGTCCGCACGCTTAACGTTACGATGACAGTTATATTATGAGTTTATATGTTTTGATGTACCTAAAGTTGTTCGGAGTCCCGGATGTGATCACGGACATGACGAGGAGTCTCGAAATGGTCGAGACATGAAGATTGATATATTGGAAGCCTATGTTTGGATATCGGAAGTGTTCCGGGTGAAATCGAATTTTATCAGAGTACCGGAGGTTACGGAACCCCGGGAACATAATGGGCCTTAGTGGGCCTAGGTGGAAGAGAGGAGGCGGCTAGGGCTGGGCCGCACGCCCCCCCCAGTCCGAATAGGACAGGAGAGGCGGCGCCTCCTTCTTCTCCTCCACTCCTTCCCTCCCAAGTCCTAATCCAACTAGGAAGGGGGAGTCCTACTTCGGTGGGAGTAGGACTCCCAGCGTCTCTCTCCTTGGCCGGCCGCACCCCTTGCTCCTTTATATCTGAGGCGGGGGCACCCGAGACACAACATTGATCAGTTGATCTTTTAGCCGTGTCGGTGCCCCTCCACCATAGTCCACCTCGATAATACTGTAGCGGTGCTTAGGCGAAGCCCTGCGTTGGTAGAACATCAACATCGTCACCACGCAGTCGTGCTGACGAAACTCTCCCTCAACGCTCGGCTGGATCGGAGTTCGAGGGACGTCATCGAGCTGAACGTGTGCTGAACTCGGAGGTGCCGTACGTTCGGTACTTGATCGGTCGGATCGTGAAGACGTACGACTACATCAACCGTGTTGTGCAAACGCTTCCGCTTTCGGTCTACGAGGGTACGTGGACAACACTCTCCCCTCTCGTTGCTATGCATCACCATGATCTTGCGTGTGCGTAGGAATTTTTTTGAAATTACTACATTCCACAACAGTGGCATCCGAGCCTGGTTATGCGTAGATGTCATATGCACGAGTAGAACACAAGTGAGTTGTGGGCGATATAAGTCATACTGCTTACCAGCATGTCATACTTTGGTTCGGCGGTATTGTGAGATGAAGCGGCCCGGACCGACATTACGCGTACGCTTACGCGAGACTGGTTTCACCGTTGCGAGCACTCGTTGCTTAAAGGTGACCGGCGGGTGTCTGTCTCTCTCACTTTAGTTGAACCGAGTGTGGCTACACCCGGTCCTTGCGAAGGTTAAAACAACACCAACTTGACAAACTATCATTGTGGTTTCGATGCGTAGGTAAGAACGGTTCTTGCTAAGCCCGTAGCAGCCACGTAAAACTTGCAACAACAAAGTAGAGGACGTCTAACTTTTTTTTGCAGGGCATGATGTGATATGGTCAAGACATGATACTAAATTTTATTGTATGAGATGATCATGTTTTGTAACCGAGTTATCGGCAACTGGCAGGAGCCATATGGTTGTCGCTTTATTGTATGCAATGCAATCGCCCTGTAATGCTTTACTTTATCACTAAACGGTAGCGATAGTCGTAGAAGCATAAGATTGACGAGACGACAACGATGCTACGATGGAGATCAAGGTGTCGTGCCAGTGAGATGGTGATCATGACGGTGCTTCGGAGATGGAGATCACAAGCACAAGATGATGATGGCCATATCATATCACTTATATTGATTGCATGTGATGTTTATCTTTTATGCATCTTATCTTGCTTTGATTGACGGTAGCATTATAAGATGATCCCTCACTAAATTATCATAGTATAAGTGTTCTCCCTGAGTATGCACCGTTGCAAATGTTCTTCGTGCTGAGACACCACGTGATGATCGGGTGTGATAGGCTCTACATTCAAATACAACGGGTGCAAAACAGTTGCACACGCGGAATACTCAGGTTAAACTTGACGAGCCTGGCATATAACAGATATGGCCTTGGAACACGGAGACCGAAAGGTCGAGCGTGAATCATATAGTAGATATGATCAACATAGTGATGTTAACCATTGAAACTACTCCATCTCACGTGATGATCGGACATGTTTAGTTGATTTGAATCACGTGATCACTTAGAGGATTAGAGGGATGTCTATCTAAGTGGGAGTTCTTAAGTAATATGATTAATTGAACTTAAATTTATCATGCACTTAGTACCTGATAGTGTCTTGCTTGTCTATGTTGATTGTAGATAGATGGCCCGTGCTGTTGTTCCGTTGAATTTTAATGCGTTCCTTGAGAAAGCAAAGTTAATTACACGGACTGGGTTCGTAACTTGAGGATTATCCTCATTGCTGCACAGAAGAATTACGTCCTGGAAGCACCGCTGGGTGCCAGGCCTGCTGCAGGAGCAACACCAGATGTTATGAACGTCTGGCAGAGCAAAGCTGATGACTACTCGATAGTTCAGTGTGCCATGCTTTACGGCTTAGAACCGGGACTTGAACGACGTTTTCAACGTCATGGAGCATATGAGATGTTCCAGGAGTTGAAGTTAATATTTCAAGCAAATGCCTGGATTGAGAGATATGAAGTCTCCAATAAGTTCTAAAGTTGTAAGATGGAGGAGAATAGTTCTGTCAGTGAGCATATACTCAAGATGTCTGGGTATAATAATCACTTGATTCAACTGGGAGTTAATCTTCCGGATGATAGCGTCATTGACAGAATTCTCCAATCACTGCCACCAAGCTACAAGAGCTTCGTGATGAACTATAACATGCAAGGGATGGATAAGACGATTCCCGAGCTCTTCGCAATGCTAAAGGCTGTGGAGGTAGAAATCAAGAAGGAGCATCAAGTGTTGATGGTCAATAAGACCACCAGTTTCAAGAAAAAGGGCAAAGGAAAGAAGAAGGGGAACTTCAAGAAGAACAGCAAGCAAGTTGCTGCTTAGGAGAAGAAATCCAAGTCTGGACCTAAGCCTGAGACTGAGTGTTTCTACTGCAAGCAGACTGGTCACTGGAAGCGGAACTGCCCCAAGTATTTGGCAGATAAGAAGGATGGCAAGGTGAACAAAGGTATATGTGATATACATGTTTTTGATGTGTACCTTACTAATGTTCGCAGTAGCACCTGGGTATTTGATACTGGTTCTGTTGCTAATATTTACAACTCGAAACAGGGGCTACGGATTAAGTGAAGACTGACTAAGGGCGAGGTGACGATGCGCATGGGAAATGGTTTCAAAGTTGATGTGATCGCGGACAGGGTGTGGGGCCCCTGGTCTTCATCTTTGGCGAGGATTTTTTATTATTTATTCTAAGATATTCCGTGGAGTTTCAGGTCATTCCGAGAACTTTTGTTTTCTGCACATAAAACAACATCATGACAATTCTGCTGAAAACAACGTCAGTCCGGGTTAGTTTCATTCAAATCATACAAGTTAGAGTCCAAAACAAGGGCAAAAGTGTTTGGAAAAGTAGATACGACGGAGACGTATCACCTTCCTGAGATGTAAATTTTGATTTCATGAAGGTGGTCGAACACAAATACGAGTACGGGAAGCTTCTCGTCAAAGATGAAAAATCTCTAACAACGATGATGCGAAGATTCCATAATTGGTACTTGAAAACCTGCAGAGAGTCTGGGGGGACGAATACTTTGTATCTGAGAATTAAAGAGGAGCACGACCTCGTTGGAACTGATCTGTTGACTGTTCCATTTGAGGAGTTCTTCGAGTTCTTCAATCAAAAGGCCCTCGATAAATTAACGGTCTTCTGCTACTGTCTGTAAGTACTATTTCTGGCATTAAGTCTGTATATATAGCTCAGCTCTTTCATTGCATGTATTTATAATTAATTATCCTCACTATATTATGCAGATTGAATATCGTCGAGTGCAGAAAATAAGAAATGTATGATATTGGGTTCATTAACACAAATATCATAGATGAAATTCAGGTTAAAAAGCACGCCAAAGAGGCCGAGGCCAACTTGCTACAATCGTTGATCAAAAATCAAAACAAAGATACCATACTCTTTCCTTACAACTTCGAGTGAGTGTTACTGTCTTGTGCATATTCGGTTTTCCTTATTACTCGAGCGATGTTATAGTAATGTAATTGATGAGTTATGCATGCGTGCGCAGCTTCCACTATGTTCTTCTGGAGATTAAGCTTGAGCGGGGACTAGTAACTGTCTTAGACTCGAGACGAAAAGATCCCGAAACGTATGCGGACATGACTAAAATGCTCAACAAATAAGTTCAATCGATCATTATCGCACCATATCAGCAACTTTTTGTTCATTTCCTGATATCTCAAGTAATAATAATTATTTTCTTTGTCTTGCAGGGTTTGGAAACAGTTCACCGCAGAAGCTTCGGGACTGCCGAAGGAGCTGCGATATACATACCCGAAAGTAAGTACTACTAGCTAGCTAGTTGCGCGCATCTCCCGTTGATTCTATAGCTATACTTTCATCAATGCCATTTATAACGCTTCATTATCAGTTTGATTGACCTCTATTTCTCGTAAAGTGCTTGTGGCAGGAACAAGGGAATAATTACTGTGGATACTACGTGTGCGAGTTCATCTACAACGCGACTTTGAAAAATAAGCGGGGCTACTCTAAAAGACAATATGAAGTGCGTAAGCAACAATATTCACAATTTCATTTTATTACACCATCATTTCTGTTGAGTTTCATTCATATATATGTATTAACCCCCTTCTTCAAATTAGACGTGGCAGATGCGGAATGTACTCCTACCACAAGATTGCATTAAAGCAATTCAAGAGGAATTGGCGGGATTCTTTCTTGACCACGTCATCAATAAAGCCGGAGAATGCCAGGTGGAAGTTGATTTCAAATGCTAGGGGATTGTAAGAGATCTTACATATTTTATATGTATGTAGCCAGTAGCGTCGGATAGATAATACGAAAATTTGTTGTTCGACCAATCTCTAGGAGAAGGAGAGGTCGATCGATCACTTCTCTCGGTATGCATGACGAACTTTTGTACTTAATGGTTTCCTTCATTTTCTTACTAGCTAGCGTGTCGACGGCCTCTCTATGTATAATACATAGCGTCGACCAAGCACGGACATAAGAGAGGACACTTCTCTCTATTAATTAGCTAGCTAACACAATATATGAAACACCTAAATTAACCCCCAAAACCCCCACCCCCCCCTAAAAAACAAAAACCCAGCCCTGAAATGCTGACGCGTGGATGCCTTTTGGTCCCGGTTGGTGTGCCACCAACCGGGACCAAAGGCCTCCTGCCTGGGCTCGGCGCCCCGGCCACATGAAGGTCCATCTGTCCCGATTCGTGTTTGAACCGGGACTAAAGGTCTAGGGCATTTATAACGATCCTTTAGTCCCGGTTTAAGAACCGGGACAAAAGGCCCTTACCAACCGGGACGATAGGGGGTTTTTCTACTAGTGTTAACATAAAGCACACTAGTAGTGCCACAGGCTGCCGCCGGTCCGAGCATGGCATCGGCTACAGGGCTCCAGAACCTGGAACCTAACACCCGAGGGAACTCTCCCCGTGATGTATCTGTTGGCAACCTTAACAGCTCTGTGAGCCTCAGCGATACGACCCTTGGTCGTCATCGCACAGCTCCTTTTCATCTCTCTTGATTTGCCATTAACATCACACCTCCTACCAGACCAGAAGGTTGTGTCTAGTTTGATGGACTCAAGCCGAGGAGTGCTCTCGACGATATAGATCACAAACTGAACCAGATTTTTTTCTGAACAAAACCCTATAATCCTCACCTCTCTGAGACAATCATGTCGGCACTTTGGCTTCCACCTTGGATCGTCAGCGGCGTTCTCGCCTCCAACAACAGAATCAGGCCTCAAGACATTCGCATCTACCTGGATATGCATATGTACATACAATCAACATTGTTTATTGATAAATGTAATGTTATCTCTAAAAGATGTGGCTTACGCGTAGGATGAATGAATCCAAGGCCGGAGAAGCATCAAGAAAGGAAATCAAAGACAGAACAGCTTGTGGTCTTTTGATGTAAATTTCCAACTTCTTGAGACGGGGAAACTTGGAGTGCAGCATTGGGATGTTGACATCCTGAAAAACGACAAGTCCACAGACAAATCATGCCTTTCAATATACATGTGTTATATACATTCAAATCATTATTCACTATATACCTGCCGATCTGATAATTTCATTAGCAACTGGCATGTAAAGTGTGTTAAGACCAACATAAAATAAAAACGGAAAACAGTTCTCTTGCCACTTATTAGTTTCTTATTTGAACATTTATTCTTACCTTGAATATTGTTAAGGTGCACGAAAACTCTCAAGGTCTTAAACATTTATTCTTATTTGAACATTTATTCTTACTTTGAAACTTGGAGTGTAGCATTGAAACATGTAAATGTGACATCTCTTATATGAAAGGTTAATTTATATTAAAATTAAAATATTACAAAAGCACAAAATATATAAGCCCTTATACCAAGCACTGTACAGTTAGACCTAAAATCAGAAAATGTTGTTGATAATTTCAGATGATGTGCACATCTCAAGGATTAATACCATGATTTTTTCGAAAGAAGAAATACTGAAATAATACGTAAAAATTTATTCAAGAACGATGATTCTCAGTTATACAGTGACTTGGGAGTAATTATGAGACAATAAGCATAGAACGGGTCAAGAAATTCCAAACCATTGGATGAAGAATTATGAAATTGGATTAAAGAGTTTAGACTGTTCAGATGGAAACTATTGTATCATAACCATCCACTTTATATGTTTATACAGAATAACCTGTAAAAACCCAATGCATACCTCATCAGAAGACACCAGGGTCAGGCACCTAACATTTCGTGTGATGGATGGAAGCCTCGTACGAGCATAAGACAGCATGCGGGACTGACGGGGAGATGAAAAATAGACATCCCTAAGCGGTGAAGGATCCACAACCGAGATTTTTACTAGCGCTCCATCAAAGTGAAAAGAGGAGAGCCTTGGAGCATTGATCTCTACCACCTGCAGCTTCTCACACAATTTAATAGTGAGGAGCTTGAGTTGCTGCAGCATGGAAGGTATCTTCACGCATGTTATCGCATTGCATCGGAAGATAAATAACTGCTGCAAGGCGAAAGATTTCGACAGCAAGTGCCCTAATCCCTCATCAGTAATCTGGACAGAAAACAGGGATAATGCGTTCAGTCTTCTCAAGCAGCCAAGTGTTGTTGTGGGACGAAAAACGCAAGCGCTGAGGCAAAGAGACCGAATCGAACTTGCAGCTGCATCATCAGACAAAACCGAACATGGGAAGCTGTACTTTTTCTTCATGAAGTTAGACATCTCCAACTTAAGTTCTTTGATCCCCGAACGAACAGCAATCTGCAGCCATCTGTCCAGGTAGGAAGGGTCAATATTTTCGCAAGATAGGAGGCACAGATCGAGTGTCTCCACCCCATTCCCAGAATGGTTCCTAAGAATGCGGTCAACTATATCGATGACAAAGATTCCCCAATCCTCGGATTTCTTGCGAGCCAACCCAAGTGTTGACACGTTGAATGTAAGGTTGGAATAGCATCTCCAGAAAAGCAGAAATCCACGGGAGACGCAGGCGGCACGAGCAGCATCTCGCAGCGGCAAGAGAGAATATATATGGTGCATGATGTCCTGCAGAACCAAGGTTGAAAAGTTCAAAAGTTAGGCCGCAGCTAGTAGTGACGCTGACCTCATTTATTTCAAATAAATAACAAAATCACATATATCTGGCTTGTTAATTACTAGCTCACATATATCTGCAATTTCGACAAAGAGAGTGCATCAACTGGGTTATTTCTGAGAAACTTTTGTAGGCAGAACTAGGATGCGTAACAACAATGCCTGATTTCTTACGGAAACATGCCAGGGACAACAAATTGAGATATTGGCAAGGTGAAAACCGGTCTGTGTTGGCGAATACTCCCTCCGTTCCTAAATATAAGTCTTTTTAGTGGTTTCAAATGAACTACAACATACGGATGTATATAGACATATTTTAGAGTGTAGATTCACTCATTTTGCTCCGTATGTAGTTCCTTGTTGAAATCTCTAAAAAGACCTATATTTAGGAACGGAGGGAGTATATTATAATTATGATTAGGCGTGCAGTATGCATGTGTTAGCCAATGCATACTGTGCTAGCAGGTACCATGGTGACAGTTTACTTGTAACTACAATTCTCTTGACTACCAGGGAAGGGGAGCATACCACGGGGAGTTTCTCAAAGGCCACTAATAGGCGCCGGCGCACCGGCCGAAACTTTCGGCCGGTCCGCTCGCAACCGTTCGATGTGGCCTACTGTAGCCATCCGATCTGGTCTTCCCCTTTGACCCGTCTTCTTCCTTCAGATCCTTCCCCCCAGCCAAATCTTCCTCCTGGCCGCCGTTGTGCCTGCGCTCCCGGCGAGCTCGCCACGGCTAGCAACAGCTCGCCCCCCCCTCCTAAAAAAACTGGACCCACTCCCTTCCCCCACGGACTCGCTCCGCCGGCGGCCACAGAGAAAACGCGAGAGCACCATCAAAACGCGGCTTGCCCTCACCATAGCAACCACCGCCGCTGCTTCAAACCAAATCGCCATGGTCAGAACACCGCGTTGCCGTGGTTTGCAGCACCCCCGTATCTCATCGCCGGCGATCTCTCATCGCACGTCACTAAGCTCGTAGCGCCCGTGGGGGTGGACAGCTGCTTCCAGCATCTGGTGTTGCTGGTTCCAGCATCTCCGAAACGCGGTCGTAGCAAAAAAGATTCCGGCGTGGAATGTTGTTCCAGCACCGGTGGTCATGGGCGTAGGAAAATGCGACAACGGTTGTAGCTTTTTGCTATGTGGTTGCAGCTAAAAAGTGCCCACGCAACCCGCTCTTCGCACCGGTGTCATGGTTGTAGCAAAATGAGGCGCCCGTTGTAGCAAAAAGAGTGTGTGGATCCAGCAAAAATAGCTCGCCGGTGCCGCCACCCTGTCCCCATCGTAGCAAAAAAGCTGACTGGTTGTATCTTTTTTAGTCGCTGGTTGTAGCAAAACACCATTCATAACCACCAAATGAAGAAGCCGATGTAGCAAAAAATGTGGCAAGTTCCAGCAAAACATTAAGCTGGTTCCAGCAAAAAAACACGTCGATGGTGCGATGCACGTTTGGTTCCAGCAAAAATCACAGGAAGCAAAATTCAAAAAAAGAAGTACATGTAGCAAAAAAGTAGCAAGTTCCAGCAAAAAAAATAACTGGTTCCAGCACCCGACATAGCCGGTAGTAGCAACAGAGAACGGTGGTTCCGGTACTCGACACAGCCAGGTTGCAGCTTGCCGTCGAGCTGGTTCCAGCATCGCTGCAGCCGGTGGTAGCACCGGGACTCGCTGGTTCCAGCACTGGATGCAGACGGTTGCAGCTTGGGTCAAAGTTGTCAATCGACGCCGGAGAAGCCCGTCGCAGCTCGGCCGCTAGAGGTCCAACACCTCCGGAGGAGCGTGACGATGACTACCTCGCCGGCGTTGAACAAGACACTAGCGTGGCTCTCGTAGCCAGCGGAAAAGGGGAAGAGCAGATGAGATCTTGCTCGTTGTGTGAGGTGGAATGGCTATGGTTGTGATTTTGCTGGCTGGAGGAGATGCGGCATGGCTAGAGGAGATCGTTGGTGGAGGGCTCTCATGGAAGATGTGTTGCTGCTGGAGAAGAAGACGCGAGTGGATAACAGGATGAGAAGATAAGGCATGTGCGGTTGACTTTGCTCGGGAAAAAAATAGAAGCAACTAGGTCAGCTACGTGTCTTGCGGGGTGCTACATGGATGCTACGTGGGCTGTGTATGTGGGGCCGCACCGAACGAGACGCACGAATGGGAGGCGACCGGCCGAAGCTTCGGCCGGCGCACCGTCTCGAAACGCTTTCCTTTCTCAAACGCATCTTTCGAAGACCCTGATCGACTATCTGCAATGACACGGGCCTGGTAAGTAGTACGTATTTCATAAGGGAAACGTTTTCTGTCGGCGCACCGGTGGAACTTTTGCGCCGGTCAGCTGCACGCGCGTGATGTGGACATGGGTCCTACGCACGTCTTTATCCGAGAGCCGCTAGTCCACAGAAATCTTATCCCTTCGATTGTCTTTTCTCCCTTCGAGAGCTCATCCGCCTGCATCACTTCTTTCCTTTCCGTCATCGTCGCCATGGCCAGCAACCAGGCTAGACCTGCGAGGCTGCTTGCGTAGTCGTCGCCATGGCCAGCAACCACCCCAAGATGCCCTAGGCTGGCTCCGTCGGCACTGCTCCGGCGAGCGCACCCTCCTCCTCTGCTGGAACTGCCCTCCTCCTAGTCCTATGGTTGCATCACCGAGGAGCAGACAGCAAAGCTGGAACCAGCCATTTTTTTGATACAATCGACCAACGCAAAAGCTGGAACCATTGTGGTAAGCGGTGACACTGGCGGAGCTAGGCAACATCTTTTGGGGGCCAAACGTAAATACGGATGTTTGGGGGGGCAAATGAATCTACTTTTTCTATTTTTCTCTTCAACTTTTTTTCCTTCACATATTTTGCCAAAACTGGGGAGGGGGGGGGGCTATGGCGAATCGGCGCGTGGTTGAGTTGGTTAGGTGGACATGCCAGATCCCAACCTACTGCGCTCAAATCACGGTCTTCGCGTTATTCTGGATTTATTTGAGATTTCGCGATCTTGTTTCGATGGGAGAAGACGTTCCTCACGACGACGAGATGCTCTGGTGACTTCGTAAATCTCAAGATGATATCTTCATTTCGATCTCTCAGAGATGCTCATAGGGGTAGGGTGTGGTGTGCGTGTGTGCGTTCATAGGGGTGAGTGTATGCGCGTGTATATGTGCACTTGTGTCTGTACTAATGCTCAAAAAAACAAAAAAAAAGTACCCCGAAAAAAAAATGTAAATCAAGTAACATACCATGTAAAAAAGAAAAAGAAAAATCTGAATTTTTTTTTGCACGGATCTCAATGTATGATCTAACGAATATACCAGCGACTGGGACATAACGAAGTCTAAGTCCACTGAGACTTAGCAAAGAAAAAAAGTGCACGCCCGCCACATCGTGTCGCCTTAATTCCCGTCTTCTTCAAACCCTCCCGTCGCCGGCGCCCTCGTCCTATGCCGCCACTGACCTCCTTTGTCACCGTCTTAGATAGACCTAAATGTTTTCTTCTTTCATGCACGGCGGCGGCACTCCACTCAACTTGGCCATGCGCTGCTGCCCGTGCCACAGCCGCTAGAACATGCAAATTGCGGTTGCTGTCGTGTTCCGTGTCCGCGACTAGGTTGCGATGCCAACTGCCAGTCGGGGACTCGATCAGTGGCAGCAAATGAATCCCACCTCCGCCAAGTCCCGTCGTCACGGCTTAGAGCATTATTAGTAGAAATTTCAAACTCTCAAATCGCAAAATAAGCATTTTTTATAGTTTAAATCGAAAAAATGACTGTAACCCCTTAACCCTCAAACCCTTAAAGTTTTTAAAGGTCCAACCCTCAAACCCTCTCCCAATACTCAAAAATAAGGGTTGGGAAACAAAACCTACCCTAACCCTCATATGGCGGTTATTCTCGCGCGGGAGGGAAAAATCCTCCCAACTCCCGCGCCCACGCCCGCGACCGCCGTTGCTAGTCGCTCCAGTTGCCGGCGGCCACCCCGTCGACCTCCAGCACAAGAACGACAACGTCGTTCATGGAATATTCCGTTATAAGGGTTGGGTTTGAGGGTTCTAATCTTTGCCCCTGTTTTTCAACCCGTAAAAGTGTATAAAATAATCATTTTTGGACCCTTAAAACGCTAGTGAGGGTTTGAGAGTTCTAATAGTAATGCTCTTACCACTGTCTGCCACCACGACCAGTTTTTCCTTTTCCCACGGAACACATGCGCGCCATTAGGTTGATCGAATGCCACATACGTACCTATAATTAATATAGAGCAAATCTTTTTCAGAGTCCCGTCGACAACACATAGAACAAAGATTGAATTCTCACGCCTAGCTAGTTGGATAGCCAAGATCGAATGCTTACGGCGACGACTCGCACGACATACCCACGATTGTCGCTTAGAGCATCTCCAGCCGTTCGGACCCCCAGGCACCGAAAAATAGCAGCCTAGAGGCGAGCCGGCGCTAGTTCGCCTCCTGGGGTTCGGTTCGTTTTCTATCGCACGCCACGGTCGTCGCGGGTTCGGCGAAGTTCGTCTTGTTTTTTTTCAAACTGGGCGACTTTTGCATGAACTCTACCATTTTTCGTATAAATTTGTACAAAAGTGTAAAACATGCGTGAACTAACTTAAAAACGAACATAAAACGCCTAGCTAGGGGCGCCACCGTCGCCATCGCCACCTTCTACATGCCGAGAAGCCTGTAGAAGCGGGTGTAGTCGCCGTCGTCGTTCTCGTCGTCGCGGCGCCGCCGCCAAGCGCCCCTCGCTGCACCTCGCCTGGTCGCCGACAACAAGATGACGGCCCGCCTCGACTCTCGTCGCTGTCGATGACGATAACGCCGCCCTCCTCGGCGCGGCTGCGGGCCTGGGTCTCCAAGTACGCCCGACGTTGTTGGCGCACCTGCTCGCGGACGTAGTCGTCCCTCGCCCACTTGAGGGCGGACTCGTCGTCGGGTGCCACCATGCCGGCGTGCTCCGGCTTCACGGGGGCCGTGTTCGGCTCGGGCTTCGGCCGGACAAGGCGAAGGGAGCGCCTCGTCTGAGCCGTGGTAGTCGACGGCTCGTTGATGACGAGGGCGCCGCTTCGTGCGCGACGCCCGAGCGGTGTCTCCTCCGGCTCGGGCTAGACGGGGCGGATGGCCGGCGAGCCAGAGCCCGACGAGGAGGATGACCCCGGCTCCATTCGCCTTGGTATCCAGGAACTACCGCGGCGGTGAGAGAAGGAGGGGCGCGCCGGGTACTCCAGCCGCGGCACATTGCCGGTCTCGATATGGTCGAGAACGGCGTCGAGTGTGCGGCCGGGGACGCCCTGTTGGGGAACGTAGCAGAAATTCAAAATTTTCCTACGTGTCACCAAGATCTATCTATGGAGAAACTAGCAACGAGGGAAGGAGAGTGCATCTACATACCCTTGTAGATCGCTAAGCGAAGCGCTCAAGAGAACGGGGTTGAAGGAGTCGACTGTCGTGATCCAAATCACCGGAGATCCTAGTGCGAACGGACGGCACTCCGCGCTCAACACACGTACAGCCCGGTGACGTCTCCCATGCCTTGATCCAGCAAGGAGAGAGGAGAGGTTGAGGAAGACTCCATCCAGCAGCAGCACAACGGCATGGTGGTGATGGAGGAGTGTGGCAATCCCGCAGGGCTTCGCCAAGCACCATGGGAGAGGAGGAGGAGGAGAGGCAGGGCTGCGCCAAGAGGGAGAGAAAACTCTGATCTCTATGGGCAGCCCAAACCTCAAGTATATATAGGGGGGAAGGGGGCTGCGCCCCCCTTAGGGTTTCCCACCCCAAGGGTGCGGCCAGCCCCTAGATCCCATCTAAGGGGCGGCCAAGGGGGAGGAGAGGCGCCCACTAGATGGGCCTTAGGGCCCATCTGCCTAGGGTTTGCCCTCCCACTCACCCTGCGCTTGGGCCCCTTGTGGGCGCGACCAGCCCTTTGGGGCTGGTTCCTCCCACACTTGGCCCACGCAACCTTCTGGGGTTGGTGGACCCCAGGACCCCCGGTGGTCCCGTGACGTTACCGATAAACCCCAAACTTTTCCGGTGACCAAAACAGACTTCCCATATATAAATCTTTACCTCCGGACCATTCCGAACTCCTCGTGACGTCCGGGATCTCATCCGGACTCAACAACATTCGTAACCACATACAAACTTCCTTTATAACCCTAGCGCCATCGAACCTTAGTGTGTAGACCCTACGGGTTCGGGAACCATGCGCACATGACCGAGACGTTCTCCGGTCAATAACCAACAGCGGATCTGGATACCCATGTTGGCTCCTACATGTTCCACGATGATCTCATCGGATGAACCACGATGTCAAGGACTCAATCGATCCCGTATACAATTCCCTTTGTCTAGCGGTATTGTACTTGCCCGAGATTCGATCGTCGGTATCCCGATACCTTGTTCAATCTCGTTTCCGCAAGTCTCTTTACTCGTTCCGAACACATCATCCCGTGATCAACCCCTTGGTCACATTGTGCACATTATGATGATGTCCTACCGAGTGGGCCCAGAGATACCTCTCCGTCACACGGAGCGACAAATCCAGCCTCGATTCGTGCCAACCCAATGACACTTTCGAGATATATCGTAGTGCACCTTTATAGTCACCCGATTACGTTGACGCGTTTGGTACACCCAAAGCATTCCTACGGTATCCGGAGTTGCACAATCTCATGGTCTAAGGAAATGATACTTGACATTAGAAAAGCTTTAGCATACGAACTACGATCTTTGTGCTAGGCTTAGGATTGTCTTGTCCATCACATCATTCTCCTAATGATGTGATCCCGTTATCAACGACATCCAAGGTCCATGGTCAGGAAATTGTAACCATCTATTGATCAACGAGCTAGTCAACTAGAGGCTTACTAGGGACATGGTGTTGTCTATGTATCCACACATGTATCTGAGTTTCCTATCAATACAATTATAGCATGGATAATAAACGATTATCATGAACAAGGAAATATAATAATAACTAATTTATTATTGCCTCTAGGGCATATTTCTAACAGTCTCCCACTTGCACTAGAGTCAATAATCTAGTTCACATCGCCATGTGATTAACACTGATAGGTCATATCACCATGTGACCAACACCCAAAGAGTTTACTAGTGTCTATAAACTAGTTCACATCATCATGTGATTTAGACTCAATGAGTTCTGAGGTTTGATCATGTTTTGCTTGTGAGAGAGGTTTTAGTCAACGGGTTTTAGTCAACGGGTCTGAATCTTTCAGATCCGTGTGTGCTTTGCAATTCTCTATGTCATATTGTAAATGCTGCTTCCATGCTCCACTTGGATCTATTCCAAATGGTTGCTCCACTATACGTATCCGGTTTGCTACTCAGAGTCACTCGGATAGGTGTTAAAGCTTGCATCGACGTAACGCTTTACGCCGAACTCTTTATCACCTCCATAATCGAGAAACATGTCCTTATTTACTCCAAGGACAATTTTGATCGCTGTCCAATGATCCATTCTGGATCATTCTTGTACCCTTGATCGACTCATGGCAAGGCACACTTCGGTGCGGTACACAAGATAGCATACTTGTAGAGCCTATGTCTAAGGCATAGGGGACGACCTTCGTCCTTTCTCTCTGTTCTGCCGTGGTCGAGCTTTAACTCTTAACTTCATACCTTACGACTCAGGCAAGAACTCCTTCTTTGACTGATCCATTTTGAACACCTTCAAGATTATGTCAAGGCATGTGCTCATTTGAAAGTATTATTAAGCATTTTTGATCTATCCTCATAGATCTTGATGCTCAATGTTCAAGTAGCCTAATCCAGGTTTTCATTTGAAAACACTTTTCAAATAACCCTCTATGCTTTACAGAAAATTCTACATCATTTCTGATCATCAATATGTCAACAGCATATACTCATCAGAAATTCTATAGTGCTCCCACTCACTTCTTTGGAAATACAAGTTTCTCATGAACTTTGTATAAACCCAAAATCTTTGATCATCTTATCAAAGCGCACATTCCAACTCCGAGATGCTTACTCCGGTCCTTAGAAGGATCATGGAGCCAGATACCTTTTAGCATCCTTAGGATCGACAAAACTTTCGATTGTATCACATACAACCTTTCCTTACGCAGATGGTAAGGAAACCCATTTTGACATCCATCGCCAGATTTCATAAATGCAGCTTATGCTAACATGATTCCGACGGACTTAAGCATCGCTACGGATGAGAAAATCTCATCGTAGTCAACTCCTTGAACTTGTGAAAAACTCTTTGCCACAAGTCGAGCTTCATAGAAGGTGACATTACCGTCCACGTCCGTCTTCTTCTTAAAGATCCATTTATCTCAATGGCTTGCCGATCATCGGGCAAGTCCACCAAAGTCCATGCTTTGTTATGATACATGGATCCTATCTCGGATTTCATGGCTTCTAACCATTTGTCGGAATTTGGGCCCACCATCGCTTCTCCATAGCTCGTAGGTTCATTGCTGCCTAGCAACATGACCTTCAAGACAGGATTACTGTACCACTCTGAAGTAGTACGCATCCTTGTCACCCTACGATGTACGGTAGTGACTTGATCCGAAACTTCATGATCACTATCATAAGCTTCCACTTCAATTGGTGTATGTGCCACGGGAACAACTTCCTGTGCCCTGCAACACACTAGTTGAAGTGACGGTTCAATAACCTCATCAAGTCTCCACCATCCTCCCACTCAACTTTTCGAGACAAACTTTTCCTCGAGAAAGGACCCGATTAAAGAAACAATCCCTATTGCTTTCGGATCTGAATTAGGAGGTATACCCAACTGTTTTGGGTGTCCTATGAAGATGTATTTTATCCGCTTTGGGTTCGAGCTTATCAACCTGAAACTTTTCCACATAAGCGTCGCAGCCCCAAACTTTTAAGAAATGACAGCTTAGGTTTCTCTAAACCATAGTTCATACGGTGTCATCTCAACGGAATTACGTGGTACCCTATTAAAGTGAGTGCGGTTGTCTCTAATGCCTAACCCATGAACGATAGTGGTAATTCGATAGGAGACATCATGGTACGCACCATATCCAATAGGGTGCAACTATGATGTTCGGACACACCATCACACTATGGTGTTCCAGGCGGTATTAATTGTGAAACAATTTGCACAATGTCTTAATTGTGTGCCAAAACTCGTAACTCAGATATTCATCTCTATGATCATATCATAGACATTCTATCCTCTTGTCACGAAGATCTTAAACTTCACTCTGAAATTACTTGAACCATTCAATAATTCAGATTTGTGTTTCATCAAGTAAATATACTCAACATCTTCTCGAATCATCTGTGAAGTCAGAACATAACGATATTCACTGCATGCCTCAGCACTCATTGGACTGCACACATCAAAATGTGTTACTTCTAACAAGTTGCTATCTAGTTCCATCTTACTGAAACCGAGGCTTTTCAGTCATCTTGTCCATGTGGTATGTTTTGCATATCTCAAGTGATTCAAAATCAAGTGAGTCTAAACGATCCATCTGCATGGAGTTTCTTCATGCATATACACCAATAGACATGGTTCGCATGTCTCAAACTTTTCAAAAACGAGTGAGTCCAAAGATCCATCAACATGGAGCTTCTTCATGCGTTCTATGACTTGCATGGCAGTGCCACAAGTAAGTGGTACTATCATTACTATCTTATATCTTTTGGCATGAAAATGTGTATCACTACGATCGAGATTCAATAAACCATTCCTTTAGGTGCAAGACCATTGAAGGTATTATTCAAAAAAATAGAGTAACCATTATTCTCCTTAAATGAATAACCGTATTGCGATAGACATAATCCAATCATGTCTATGCTCAACGCAAACACCAAATAACAATCATTTAGGTTTAACATCAATCTCGATGGTAGAGGGAGCGTGCGATGCTTGATCACATCAACCTTGGAAACACTTCCAACACATATCGTCAGCTCACCTTTAGCTAGTCTCCATTTATTCCGTAGCTCTTTTATTTCGAGTTACTAACACTTAGCAACCGAACCGGTATCTTATTACCCTGGTGCTACTAGGAGTACTAGTAAAGTACACATTAACATAATGTATATCCAATATACTTCTATCGACCTTGCCAGCCTTCTCATCTACCAAGTATCTAGGGTAATTCTGCTCCAATGGCTGTTCCCTTATTACGAAGCACTTAGTCTCGGGTTTGGGTTCAACCTTGGGTTTCTTCACTGGAGCAGCAGCTGATTTGCCGCTTCATGAAGTATCCTTCTTGCCCTTACCCTTCTTGAAACTAGTGGTTTCACCAACCATCAACAACTGATGCTCCTTCTTGATTTCTACTTTCGGTGTCAAACATCGTGAATGCCTCAAGGATCATCATCTCTATCCTTGATATGTTATAGTTCATCACGAAGCTCTAGCAGCTTGGTGGCAATGACTTTGGAGAAACATCACTATCTCATCCGGAAGATCAACTCCCACTCGATTTAAGTGATTGTTGTATTCAGACAATCGAGCACAAGCTCAACGATTGAGCTTTTCTCCCTTAGTTTGTAGGCTAAGAAAATCGCCGGAGGTCTCATACCTCTCGACATGGGCACGAGCCTGAAATTCTAATTTCAGCCCTCAAACATCTCATATGTTCCGCGACGTTTCGAAAACGTCTTTGGTGCCTCTACTCTAAACCGTTCAACTGAACTATCACGTAGTTATCAAAACGTGTATGTCCGATGTTCGAAACATCCACAAACGACGTTTGGGGTTCAGCACACTGAGCGGTGCATTAAGGACACAAGCTTTCTACTGTCCGCATAATCGCTACTTTCAACTTTCAACTATATTTTCTCTAGGAACATATCTAAACAGTGGAACTAAAGCGCGATCTTACGACATAATTTGCAAAAGGTCTTTTGACTATGTTCAAGATAATTAAGTTCATCTTATGAACTCCCACTCAGATAGACATCCCTCTGGTCATCTAAGTGATTACATGATCCGAGTCAACTAAGCCGTGTCCGATCATCACGTGAGACGGACTAGTCAACATCGGTGAACATCTTCATGTTGATCGTATCTACCATACGACTCATGCTCGACCTTTCGGTCTCCGTGTTCCGAGGCCATGTCTGCACATGCTAGGCTTGTCAAGCTAACCCCAAGTGTTTTTGCTGTGTAAATCTGTCTTACACCCGTTGTATGTGAACGTAAGAATCCATCACACCCGATCATCACGTGGTGCTTAGAAGCTTATTTAACTTTTGGCAACGGTGCACAGTTAGGGGAGAACACTTCTTGAAATTTGTGTAAGGGATCATCTTATTTACTACCGTCGTTCTAAGTAAACAAGATGCAAAAACATAATAAACATCACATGCAATTATCTATCAGTGACATGATATGGCCAATATCATATTGCTCCTTTTGATCTCCATCTTCGGGGCTCCATGATCATCATTGTCACCGGCATGACACCATGATCTCCATCATCATGATCTCCATCATCGTGTCTCCATGAAGTTGTCTTGCCAACTTATTACTTCTACTACTATGGCTACCGGTTAGCAATAAAGTAAAGTAATTACATGGCATTGTTCAATGACACGCAGGTCATACAATAAATAAAGACAACTCCTATGGCTCCTGCCAGTTGTCATACTCATCGACATGCAAGTCGTGAATCCTATTACAAGAACATGATCAATCTCATACATCACATATCATTCATCACATTCTTCTTGGCCATATCACATCACATAGCATACCCTGCAAAAACAAGTTAGACGTCCTCTAATTGTTGTTTGCATGTTTTACGTGGCTGCTTTGGGTTTCTAGCAAGAACGTTTCTTACCCACGCAAAACCACAACGTGATATGCCAATTGCTATTTACCCTTCATAAGGACCCTTTTCATCGAATCCGTTCCGACTAAAGTGGGAGAGATCGGCACCGCTAGCCACCTTATGCACCAAGTGCATGTCGGTCGGTGGAACCTGTCTCACGAAGAGTACGTGTAAGGTCGGTCCGGCCGCTTCATCCCACAATACCGTCGAAACAAGATTGGACTAGTAACGGTAAGCATATTGAACAACATCAACGCCCACAACTACTTTGTGTTCTACTCGTGCAAAGAATCTACGCAATAGACCTAGCTCATGATGCCCTTTGTTGGGGAACGAGCAGAAATTCAAAATTTTCCCACGTGTCACCAAGATCTATCTATGGAGAAACTAGCAACGAGGGAAGGAGAGTGCATCTACATACCCTTGTAGATCGCTAAGCGGAAGCGCTCAAGAGAACGGGGTTGAAGGAGTCGATTGTCGTGATCCAAATCACCGGAGATCCTAGTGCCGAACGGACGGCACCTCCGCGCTCAACACACACGACAGCCGGTGACGCCTCCCATGCCTTGATCCAGCAAGGAGAGAGGAGAGGTTGAGGAAGACTCCATCCAGCAGCAGCACAACGGCATGATGGTGATGGAGAGTGTGGCATCCTGCAGGCTTCGCCAAGCACCATGGGAGAGGAGGAGGAGGAGAGGCAGGGCTGCGCCAAGAGGGAGAGAAAACTCTGATCTCTATGGGCAGCCCAAACCTCAAGTATATATAGGGGGGAAGGGGGCTGCGCCCCCCTTAGGGTTTCCCACCCCAAGGGGTGCGGCCAGCCCCTAGATACCATCTAAGGGGGGCGGCCAAGGGGGGAGGGAGAAGGAGGCGCCCACTAGATGGGCCTTAGGCCCATCTCGCCTAGGGTTTGCCCTCCCACTCACCCTGCGCCTTGGGCCCTTTGGGCGCACCAGCCCCTTTGGGGCTGGTTCCTCTCACACTTGGCCCACGCAACCTTCTGGGGTTGGTGGCCCCACTTGGTGGACCCAGGACCCCCGGTGGTCCCAGACGCTACCGATAAATCCAAACTTTCCGGTGACCAAAACAGGACTTCCCATATATAAATCTTTACCTCCGACCATTCCGAACTCCTCGTGACGTCCGGGATCTCATCCGGACTCAACAACATTCGTAACCACATACAAACTTCCTTTATAACCCTAGCGCCATCGAACCTTATGTGTAGACCCTACGGGTTCGGGAACCATGCGAGACATGACCGAGACGTTCTCCGTCAATAACCAACAGCGGATCTGGATACCCATGTTGGCTCCTACATGTTCCACGATGATCTCATCGGATGAACCACGATGTCAAGGACTCAATCGATCCCGTATACAATTCCCTTTGTCTAGCGGTATTGTACTTGCCAGAGATTCGATCGTCGGTATCCCGATACCTTGTTCAATCTCGTTTCCGGCAAGTCTCTTTACTCGTTCCGTAACACATCATCCCGTGATCAACCCCTTGGTCACATTGTGCACATTATGATGATGTCCTACCGAGTGGGCCCAGAGATACCTCTCCGTCACACGGAGCGACAAATCCCAGTCTCGATTCGTGCCAACCCAACAGACACTTTCGGAGATACCTGTAGTGCACCTTTATAGTCACCCAGTTACGTTGTGACGTTTGGTACACCCAAAGCATTCCTACGGTATCCGGGAGTTGCACAATCTCATGGTCTAAGGAAATGATACTTGACATTAGAAAAGCTTTAGCATACGAACTACGATCTTTGTGCTAGGCTTAGGATTGGGTCTTGTCCATCACATCATTCTCCTAATGATGTGATCCCGTTATCAACGACATCCAAGGTCCATGGTCAGGAAACTGTAACCATCTATTGATCAACGAGCTAGTCAACTAGAGGCTTACTAGGGACATGGTGTTGTCTATGTATCCACACATGTATCTGAGTTTCCTATCAATACAATTATAGCATGGATAATAAACGATTATCATGAACAAGGAAATATAATAATAACTAATTTATTATTGCCTCTAGGGCATATTTCTAACACGCCCCACCACTCGCGCCGTCCTTCGTAGTTGAGGCGGCCGCGGGGGATGACGCCGTTGGTGGAGGCGATCTGCTCCTCGCGGCGGGACTGAAAGTACAGCGTCCACAGCGTTTCGCTGTCGGGCGCGTACTCGCTTCGTTCGCTGCTCCTCCGTCGGCGACGAGCGATTGGGCGATCTCCGCCCGCCGGCGGCTTTCGCCGGGGACGGGCGGCACCGGACGCTGCCGGCGCCAGCCTCCACGCCCGCAAGACGCGATGTCGGCGGCGCGGGTACTCGCCAGTCAGAAAGCGCGCCCCGCGCTGGAGGTGTCGGCGGCGGCCGTTCGCCGCCACGCCGTCGCCTGGGTATCTCGCCATTTCGTTCGTATGGCGGGAAGGCAGTGTAGAGCTCATCGGCAGGAAGAAGGCTTTGCGGGAGGGAGAGGGGAGGTGTGGTGCTCACCGGCGAGGGCGCTTTATAGCCGGAGCGGGGGTGGGCGGCATGCGGGCGGACGCGTGGCGCATGCGAGCGGATGCGCGTCGGCGGCGTATTCACTGCGCCGCCCGTGAGCATCAATGGAGGCTGACCGACGCGGCAGCGCGGCAGCCCGGCAGCCTTCGCATTGATTTCCGCGGGAACCGAGGCGATGGGGTCGACGAAACAGTCGTCTCGCTGACGCGGCGGGCCCACGGCTGTTTCACGCCAAAACGCTCGCCCCGGTGCCCCCGAGCGCCACCCGGCGCGTCGGGTTCGGCCTGGGTCCGCCAGCGCCGATTTCGGCCCAAGCCGGTGAAAACAGGCTCAAGGCGGCTGGTGGCCGCCGATGCCACGGCCGTGAAAAAACGCAGGAGGCGCTATTCAAAAAGACGACGCTGGAGATGCTCTTAGAGGCCACACCCCTTGTGGTGGCCTCGGCTCCATCCACAGCCACAACCATGAGGAGATAGAGATGACGAAAGCGACAGTTTCCCACCTGATGAACGAGCAGGAGAGACGATGCCATGCCCCCTTTCCACAAAGACAGACGACGACGGCAACATGGGCTCGAGGGCGACAACACTGAGATGCGAGGATGAGTTTGTGACGGAGACGAATGGGAGCTTTTTGAAATACTTGAAAATTTTCAAACTCATGAACTTTTTGTGAAAGGTCAACAGACATGTCAGCGGACTTTTTAAAAAAATTTGGGTTTTTAGTTCATATCTATCTATATCTATATCTATCTATACCTACTAATAAAAGGGCCAGCGTTTCTTTCCACCATAATTTGGTTCCTTTCGATTATTGTCGTCCGTCCACTGATACAGGCAATCCAGATTGATTTTCGTCCGTCCACCAATAATCGCCCTGCCGATAATATGAGGCTACGACGACTTGAGCTAACGCAAGTTGTTATATTAAAAAACGGGTTTGCCCTATTATGAAATTGTCCCACCTCGATCTCTTATATCCAGCCACACCACTTTATATACATGAAACACTTGCACATATGCAGAAGCTAACCGCTGGACGATTATCTCGGGAATCAATAAGGCAAAGTGAGCAGTGAATCCAGTTGTTGCTAGACCTATATATGCTCCGCTAATAAGGAGATAATGAGGGAAGATGAAGGATCTGGTCTAGAAATTACGTCGAGGGAGAGATATATATGGTCAGCTAATTAATGTGATGGAGGAATTTCCTGAGATATGCGTCGGGGGTCAGGCTGCAGGTGGGGGTGGGCTTAAGTGGGACTGCCTCAGCCCATCCCACTTAATGACCTTAGTGGGCATCCGTGGGACAACAAAAAAGTTTAGTGGGCTGTCCAGTTTAGCCCGATGGGAACCCACCTCACCCACCTAGCGATTACAGCGCAGGCCACCCACCTCACCATCGACAGCGGCACATTGCCGAGTTCTTGCGAGGATAGGGTTTGAGCCGCCGGCCATGCCGTCGCCGCCCCTGAGCACCACGCGGCTCGCCGGATCTTGCACCGCCCCTGAGTAGCGCGCGGCTCGCCGGACCGATTCGTGCCCATCCCGCCGACCTGAGATCCGCCTCTACAGGTATGAACTCTCCTCCAACGTCCTCTACCCCTCCATCCATTATTTCTCTTTTTTGTTCAACTTGTTAGCCAAAGGATTTAGATTCTTGCCAAATTCTTAGGCAACTTCTTAGGGTTCAAGTTTTGCCAAATTCTTGTAGTGGTTGATGTGAATGGGAAGGTAATGTAAGAGCATCTCCAGCCTCGCCCACAGGACGGCTTCTCCAGGCGATTTATTTACGCCGGCGCTGAAAAAACGGCCCAGTCGCGCCCCCAGGACGCCGAATTCTGCCGGCTCGGCCCGTTTTTGCGTCCGGCGCTCGCAGGCCAAACCCGACGCACTGGGGGGTGCTCGGGGGCTCCGGCGCAAGGGAAGAGCGTTCCTGGGGCCACATTGACAGGGGAAAAGTCAAGCCGCCTGCCCAGATTCGCCCCCCCCCCCCCCGGCGTGCTCGGCCGCCACCCTGCCGATCCCGCAGCTAGGTAGACCATCTCCCGCGGGAAAAAGGAGGGGTTTCGCCAAGGCAGCCTCTTCGCCGCCGCCCCGGCCACTTTTTCCGGCGCTCCGGCCGTGCAGGGCCTGTATGCCGGTGGGCTTGCGCCCACCTCGCCCACAAGGTGTTCGGTGGATTGGCTGGCCCGGCGATGGACTCCGAAGATGAGGAGGCGCTCGCAGCGTTGTTGGATGAGGAAGCCGAAGTCGACGTCCAGGAGAAGGAGCATCTCATGGTGCTCGCCGCCCTCGCCGGCCTGCTCGCGAGCAGTGAGAAGCCGCGGCGAGGTGGCTCGCCGCTTGGGAGGGTGAAAGCAAAGAACCGTCATCGTCTGGAAGGCTACTGCATGCTCTACTCGGACTACTTCACCGACGCTCCATTGCACGGTGAGAAAACATTTCAACGCCTTTATCGCATGAGCCGAAAGCTTTTCCTCCGGATTGTGAATTCCATCCAGGAGTTCGACAGCTACTTCAAGTGCAAGAAGGATTGCACCGGCACACTTGGATTCACCTCGATCCAGAAGTGCACGACAGCTGTGAGGATGCTTGCATACGGAGCTCCCGGTGATTCACTCGACGACTATGGGCGCATGGCCGAGTCCACCACCATTGAGTGTTTCTACAAGCTCTGCAGGGCAGTGGTGGCAGTGTTTGGACCGCAGTACTTGCAAACACCCAATGCGGAAGACACTGCTCGGATCCTAGCATAGAATGAAGCAAGAGGATTTCCTGGGATGCTTGGAAGCATCGACTACATGCATTGGAAATGGAAGAACTGTCCATTTGCTTGGCAGGGGTTGTACAAAGGCGCCAAAGGTGGTTGCAGTGTGGTGCTTGAGGCAGTGGCCACACAGGATCTCTGGATTTGGCACTCTTTCTTTGGGATGCCAGGAACTCACAATGACATCAACCTCCTGCAGTGCTCCCCAGTCTTTGCCAAGCTTGTTGAAGGTCATTCTCCTCCGGTGAACTTCGAGGTCAATGGACGACAGTACAACAAGGGGTACTATCTAGCTAATGGCATCTATCCGAGATGGTCGACATTTGTGAAGACCATCTCAAACCCTGTGCCAGGAGGCAAGAATGCCTGGTTTGCGAAGATTCAGGAGGCTTGCAGGAAGGATGTCGAGCGGGCATTTGATGTGCTCCAATCTCGATTTGCTGTTGTCCGGTACCCCGCTCAGACTTGGTCGAAAGATCAAATATGGGAGATCATGACTTGCTATGTCATCTTGCACGACATGATCATTGAGAGCGAGCAGGAAGAGCCAGTGTTTGACACTGAACCATACCACAGGCAGGGTCCTTTTGCACAAGATGATCACCAGCTACCAGCAAACTTGACTGACTACCTCAATATGCGTCAGGAGATCCGAGACCCACAGGTGCATCAAGAACTGCAACACGATCTGGTGGAGCACCTATGGAGGCTCAAGGGCGAGGCCGGGAATGACATGTGATGAAACTTGAGTTTTTATTTGTTAAACTATATAATTTGTAGTGAACTATTTGATTTATGTGATGAAACACGCCGAAACACGCCGAACTATGTGACGAACTAATTGATTTCTATTTGTATGCGAAAATTCACGCCGAAACCCACCGAACCGCGCCGAATATGGGCCGATTCACACAGTTATCGGGCCTTTTTTGGACATATTTAATAAAGTTGGCTGAATTGGCGCTGGGGCGATGGTTGGTGCCGAACCGCCCCCAGTGGCGAGTTTATCACCGGCGCATCCCCCAGGCCGCTCTTTTTCGGCGCCCTGGAGGACCGAACGGCTGGAGATGCTCTAAAGTTAGAAATGCTGATAAACAAATAGATTAGTATATAAGTTGCGTCGGTAGGTGTCTATCCTGATATCAATCTTGTCCCGGTTTCCTGAGGCAATTGTAATCTTTGCAGCATTGAATAACTAGGCACCCAAAGAGTATCATGTAGTCCACATGTAGGGGCTATGCTTGAGTTGGAAACGAATATGATTCTCTCGCAATTATACTATAAGAATCTTTGCACATCGGTCTGCATATTCACCAGGGTGCTTACTTCTGAAGTGTATGCCAGAATTATTGGCCAGCTTTTTGTTTATACGTAACAAATATTCGGTGGCTTAAAAAAGTGCTAGCTTGTCCTGATGCTAGCATTGAGGAGGTCTTGCTCCATCTGATCAATGGATGTGGTCCTTAATTTCATCATAATTCATAACCCAATGCAGATGCTTGTTCTACTATTCTACATATAATTGTACTTCTTTTGCAGATGCTTGTTACAATTTTGAAAACCTGTTACTCTTTACTGCAGTAGGACGTGATGGCCAGATCGCCGCCACCCCCTAGCCCGACTCCAAGATCGCGGGCAGCGTCAATCCCGACGCCCAGGTCGCCGCCACCCCCAACCTCGACGCCCAGGTCGTGGGCAGAAGGTACATTCGATTGCTGGTACATTTTGTTGTCTGAAGGTCCAAAGTTTTTAAATCTAACTAAAACCAAATCATTGCTTACAGTCTTCTTCAACTACTAGCATCATTGCTTACATTCGTTTACAGTCTTCTTCAACTACTAGCATCATTGCTTGCTTCTAATGTTCCCCTTTTATTTTATCAAAACTGGACCATATGTATAAAAGTCATGCGCTGTTCATGTTTACTTCTATATGCCGACATCCATCTTCTTGTTTCGCTCTCTTTACAGTTTACAGAGTGGTCACTCTTGCTTGTGGTAATGTTTACACAGCTGTATTTTCTGTAAAAGGTACATGCCCTTCTCCAGAACAACCTGACTGCTGAATTCCTTGACTCGTGGCAGCAGATCTGAGATACAGTTCACAATGCCGCATTTGTTTCCAGAGGAAACACCCGTGTATCTGAATGGTGCTTATAAACCCTTTTTATACCTTGCATTGTACTGTACAAGTTGTTCGTCGGTCGGTCGATCTATTTCAGTGTATATTGGTAATTTGCTGAGTTATTCTGTCCATGTTGTTACCATTTTCTGTTTGTTTCCTTCCATTCTTTCTTCCTTGTGTACATGTGCTCGTCACCAAGAACTTTGCTTGCTGTGAGCTGAAGTATCTGGCCAGTGACTAGTTATCACGATTTAACCTGTTAATATACAAATCATTTGAGACCATTTTCCCCGGATGTTTTGTTTGCTCCTTCCTTGGTTGTATCCTCAGTTAGGTTTCAAAATCTGCTGATGGTTGTCAGTGTCAACAATACATATAAAATGTATTCTATCTTTCTATGAAAATATATATACATTTCTTATGTGGGAACCCACTTATTCCCACTTAATCCTTCATACTTCTACTGGGCTGTCCATTAGTGCCCGTCAACCAGTGGTGGGACTAGGTGGGGTTGTGGTGGGACTAAGTTTGGCTATGTCAGCGTCGCCAAGACAGGGACTGAACCGCTAGTTCAGTCATTGCCGATCAGCGGACTGTAGCGGATCCGGCAACTGAAGATGGCGCGGTAGAATTCAATCAAGGAGATGGGCCGGCCCGGCGGCCCAAGCGAACGACCAACCCACCGCGTTGGCTCGACGACTACAGCCTGGCCCTTTAATTGAGTTAACGGTCACTCATTTAAATAGAGATCGATCTCTTCTTGTAAGAGTTGGCTAGGATTGGAATGACGGCTTCGGCCGGTGTAATCGGATAGCTCTGAGGGTGGTTGGGCGGCTAGCTACCGAAACTTTTCCCCAATTTCGAATTCAAATCCCTAAATTTTCCCCCGATCTAGTGTGTTGCTTACAGTTGGTATCAGATTCGGCGGTCCTGGAGCTTCCGCAGCATCGCCACGGGACGCGGTGGCGAGATCGGCGGCGATTGGAGGCGATGGACAAGTTGTCCGAGGACGGGCGCGGCGTCTACGCGCTTCTGCGGGCGGATTTCACCGTCGACTTGGACCAGCGCTTCAAGGAGCGCGGCGACAACCTTCTCCAAGCCGTCGACAAGCTCATCCAGGCGAACATGACGACGCTCGACGCTCTCCTGTCGGCGCGGGTGGACGGCGTGCGGGACGAGTTCGCCCTCGAGATCGAGAAAGTCCGCGGTGAGCCACTGCGGGAACCAACCGGGCGCGTCGAGACCTCGTCGTCACGGATGGCTGGGAGTGGTCGCGGCGCAGCCTCCGACTCCCTTGGCATCGATCAGGAACACCGGGGGAAGGCATATAACACTTATGTCCCTCCTTCGGTCAGAGGTGCGCGTGATTCCACTTTCCGTGCTCGTTCTCCTCCTATCGGTGATGCGGGCTACCCGGATACTGCTGATGCGTTTTCGTTTGGTGTTCGCGCGGATCTACCTCAGTTCGACGGCGCGAATCGGAGGTTGTGGCAGAACAGATGCGAAGACCAGTTCACACTCTGGAATACTCCGCCGCACAGATGGATTTCACTGGTGGCGTCTCAATTTGATGGAGCAGCGGCTCGGTGGTTGGAATCGGTCCAGCGCAATTCGCCAAACATATCGTGGTCTGAATTCTGCTGCAGTTTGCAGAGTCGCTTCGGCAGAAATCAACACCAGACACTGCCAGCTCTTCCGTATAGCCCAGACCAGCATAGTCGTGGATTACGTGGATAGATCCGCTGATTTGTATGATCAGTTGTCCGCATATGAGGAAATTCCCAACACCTTACAGTACTACACCACTCGCTTCCTCGACGGGCTCAAACCAGGGGTTCGCGCTGCAGTGGTGCTTCAGAAGCCTAAGGATTTAGATTCAGCATATGACTTGGCTTTGCTGCACGAGTAGCTTGGGGAGGGAGTAACCCATATCAACTCGTCTGCAGGCGTGCGGTCGGGTCCATTTCCACTTCCTCTTCCCCCAAAACCCCGTGTCAGCGAAGACCCGCGACAGTCTGAAACTCTAAAACCCACACCAGCTGACGACAAGTGGTCTACATTGTGCGCTTACCGCAAGTCCAAAGGACTATGTTTCGTCTGTGGAGAAAAGTGGTCCCATGATCATGTGTGCAAATCAACAGTTCAGTTGCATTTTGTTCAAGAACTGATTGATCATGTTCAGTCGATGGAATCTTCCCAGACAGATAGTTCAGAGTCTGATACAGCTTATGTTCACAGTACGAGGTTGTCAGCTGCGGCAGTTGGAAAGGACGCCAATGCTCCGTCCCTACAGTTGGAAATTCAGTTACAAGGGCACACTATGGTATTCTTGATGGATTCAGGCAGTACTCACTCATTCATCGATAGCTCTTTTGCTCCTGTGTTGGTGGATCTTCAGGATACTACAACAGTTTCTGTTACAGTGGCAGGAGGAGCATCATTGCAGTGTTCTCAGATGTTGCGACAATGCAAATGGAGCTGTTGTAGTGCTGAATTCTCTTCTGATTTTAGGCTATTGCAGTTGTCCACTTATGATGGCATATTGGGCCTTGATTGGTTGGCTCAACATAGCCCTATGCAAGTGGATTGGACTCAGAAGTGGATGTCAGTCCCGCAGTCTGGCAGAACAGTTACTTTGCAAGGCCTGTTGCCTAATGATTTTGCACTTACAGTGATATCGTTGTTCCTCATTCAGTGTTCTGCAACTTCTTTAGTTTTTCTGAAATGCAAGCACTGTTGGACAAGTTCCCTACAGTTTTTCAACCTCCCACTGGCCTCCCTCCTAGAAGAATGCAAGACCATCACATCCCTCTGATCCTTGGTGCACGACCAGTTTCTGTCAGGCCATACCGGATCGCCCCCCAGCTGAAAGATGAGTTAGAGAAGCAGATTGCAGAGCTCTTGCATTGGGAATGATTCGACCCAGCAAAAGCCCTTTTTCTTCTCCTGTCCTCATGGTCAAGAAAAAGGAAGAAGGGGAATGGAGACTAGCTAGTTGTTGACTTCAGACATTTGAATGCTATCACCCTGAAGAGCAAATACCCATTACCCATTATAGATGAGTTGTTTGGATGAACTAGCTGGAGCATGTTGGTTTACCAAATTGGACCTCAAAGCTGGATTTCACCAGATCAGGTTAGCTCCAGGGGAAGAGTACAAAACTGCATTTCAAACACACCATGGCCACTTTGAGTTCCTGGTAGTTGCCATGGGCTTGACTGGAGCTCCAGCAACATTTCATGGCACTATAAACTTTGATCTGTCCCCTCTGCTCAGGAAGTGTGTACTGTGTTTCTTTGATGACATACTAGTTTTCAGCAAAACATTTGAGGAGCATTTGGAACATGTTGCTCAGGTTCTGACAATTCTGAAGGAAAAGGAATGGAAAGTTAAGATGTCCAAGTGTGCATTTGCTCAACAGGAAATTGCTTACTTGGGACATGTCATTTCTGCTAAGGGTGTATCTACAGATCCTGCCAAGATAACAGCTGTCCAACAGTGGTCTACTCCAACTAATGTTAAGGAAGTCAGGGGTTTTCTTGGACTCAGTGGTTACTATAGGAAATTCATCAAGCACTATGGGATTATTGCCAAACCTCTCACTGAACTTCTCAAGAAGGGGATACCATTTGTGTGGACCAGTGTCACTGAAGAAGCTTTTGTGGTACTCAAACAAGCTCTCACATCTGCTCCAGTCTTGGCTATGCCAGATTTTTCAAAACCATTTACTGTGGAGACAGATGCATGTGAATATGGCATTGGGGATGTCTTAATGCAACAGGGTCACCCACTGGCATTTGTTAGCAAGGCCTTGGGCCCCAAGAATAGAGGTTTGTCAATATATGAGAAAGAATACCTGGCTATTATGTTGGCTGTAGACCAGTGGAGATCATACTTGCAGATGCAACAGTTCATTATCAAGACTGACCACAAAAGTTTGGCACACTTGCAGGATCAGAGATTGCATACCCCATGGCAAAAGAAATGCTTAGCCAAGTTACTGGGCTTAAACTACACAATTCAGTATAAACAAGGGAACACCAATGCTGCTGCTGATGCACTTTCCAAGAGACCTCCTGATGGAACAGTTCTTTTCTAGATTTCTTGTGCACAACCTACCTGGTTACTGGAAATTGTTAAGAGCTACATTTGTGACCCTAAAATATAGGACATATTACAACAACTGGCCATAGACCTTGCATCTAAGCCACAGTTCTCTCTGCACCAAGGTCTCCTTCGTTACAAAACAGTATATGGGTTGGGCCAGATGCAGATCTGCACCTCAAGATTTTTACAGCCTTTCATGCTAGTCTAGTTGGGGGACATTCTGGCTTTCTGTTCACATACAAAAGAGTTATCTCCCTCTTCAGGTGGCAAGGAATGAAAAACTTCATCAAAACTCAAGTACAACCAGAGAGAGTTCAATACCCTGGATTGCTATCTCCTCTGCCAGTACCTTCCAAAGCTTGGGACACAATGTCCATGGATTTTATCTCAGGTCTCCCTACATCCTTCCAATACAACTGCATACTGGTGGTAATTGACAAGTTATCTAAATATGGACATCTCATTCCTCTCTCACACCCCTTCAATGCTCAGAAAGTGGCTCAAGTTTTCATAGATAATGTGTACAAGTTACATGGTATGCCCATGCTAATAATATGTGACAGAGACCCCATTTTCACTAGCAAATTCTGGCAGCTGCTTATATCGAGAACTGGAGCAGAACTAAACATGAGTACAACATATAACCCAGAGACTGATGGCCAAACTGAAAGAGTAAATCAGCAAATTGAGTGTTTCTTGCGATGTTTCATCAGTGCCCATCCTACTAAGTGGAGCAAATGGCTGCCGCTTTGTGAATTCTGGTACAGTACCAACTGGCATTCTGCACTGAACAAATCACCCTTTGAGATCGTTTATGGACAGACTCCACGGTTCTTTGGAATATCTGCTTCTGATACAATTGCTCCCGTCGATATCCAATCGTGGCTGGACTCCCGACAGTTGATGATCGCTTCAGTCAGACAGCATTTGTTGTGTGTGCAGTGGAGAATGAAGCATGAGGCAGACAAGAAATGGACTGAACGAGTTTTTGCTGTCAACGATCTAGTGTTCCTCACACTGCAACCATACATGCAATCATCAGTTGTCAGAAGAGCCAACCATAAGCTTTCATTCAAGTATTTTGGTCCTTACAAGATAATCGACAAAATTGGAGATGTTGCTTATCGACTGGAGCTGCCTCCTGACAGTCGTATACACCCAGTGTTTCATGTGCCCCAGCTCAAGAAGTTCATTCCACCAACAACTCAGGTGCAAACACAGTTACCTTCTCCTACAGCCAGTCTGCAAGTGCCTATTCAGGTTCTGGATCGTCGTGTTCGTCAGTCTGGCCGAAAGACAGTGATGCAAGGTTTAATTCTCTGGAGTTGCGGTACACCAGGCACCGCTACTTGGGAGGACCTGGACTCGTTGAAGCAAGAGTTTCCGCGCGCTCCGGCTTGGGGACAAGCCGGTTCACAAGGAGAGGGGGATGTCAGCGTCGCCAAGACAGGGACTAAACCGCTGGTTCAGTCCGGACGAGCTATTGCCGATCAGCGGACTGTAGCGGATCCAGCAACTGAAGATGGCGTGGCAGAATTCAATCAAGGAGATGGGCCGGTCCGGCGGCCCAAGCGAACGACCAACCCACCGCGTTGGCTCGACGACTACAACCTGGCCCGTTAATTGAGTTAACGGTCACTCGTTTAAATAGAGATCGATCTCTTCTTGTAAGAGTTGGCTAGGATTGGAATGACGGCTTCGGCCGGTGTAATCGGATAGCTGTGAGGGTGGTTGGGCGGCTAGCTACCGAAACTTTTCCCCTATTTCGAGTTCGAATCCCTAAATTTTCTCCCGATCTAGTGTGTTGCTTACAAGCTAGAGGTGGTGTCAACAGGTCTCTCCCAGCCACGCAGCAGCTCCCAACATCGTCCTCCATCTCTTGTTGTATGCACACGCTGTCAATATTAGGCAGCTTCTTATGCATATCTCCTTTGCCAAAAAGCAGCACCGTGATTCCGTGCAGCTTTTGCAGCAGATTGGAAGGCAAATGGACACATGGATGTCCTGCGCTGCGAGTCTTGATGCATATCGGCAATAGAACAATGAGACGTGTGATCTTCATGGAGAAAATTATATATTTTTCCTTAATTATTAGTTGATCTATTTGTCAAGCTGAGCATTGTGTACAATTGTTGCAAGATCGGATCATACTATGAGAGATGGAAAGCGTACCTCGATGTGTAACATATTTATCAGAATTACTGAGATTAGTTGTAAGTGTAATGAAATATTGGAGTGCGATTGTCTAATTCAGTGATCTGTATATTTGAAGTACTTTTTTTTGCGACATGCATATTTGAAATACTATTAGGCATAGCAAATAGCAAGGGAATACATGTAACAAATTAGATGTATGCACTAGTAGAAAAAGGCCCATTTGTCCCGGTTCTAGAGGGCCTTTAGTCCTGGTAGGAGATTTTTTATTTTTATGAAATTTTGTACGAAGTTTTATTTTTTTGAATTTTTTTTTATTTTTAAATTTCTGAATTATTTTACAATTTAATCTCTAACCATCACTCATCACTGCTCAATTTAACCTCTAATCTCTAATCACCCATCATCATTCCAAATTATCTAACTTTCCGGCCGGTCACCCATCCTCTCACTACTCCAGCCTGAGCACGCTTAACTTCCGGGTTCTATTCTCCCTCATTTCCATGTCTGCACTTAGACACTCCCCCTTATCCGAAAAAAACGAGTATTATTTCTCAGCTGGCAACAAAGAAACGCCTATAGGGGTATGGGGTTCGAGACAAAGAAAGATCAAGGCAGCATATCAGTTTTTCCTAATAGAAGAACCACAATTCGCTTACAAAGGTGTTGTTTTCCTGACAATAGTAAGATGTCAATCCTATTAACCCTTAGGATTTTAGCTTGAGCATGAAGTCACACATTTCACTGTTTGAGTTTGAAACTATTATTCTCAAAAACAATAATTATTTAGTAACACTAATATTTCTTGAATAAGTAGTTTGACCACAGTTTGACCAGATTTGACCAAAATTCAAAATACTGAAATAATTGTTTAGTAACACTAATATTCTTGAATAATTATTTAGTACCACTAATACTTCTTGAATAAGTAGTTTGACCATAGTTTGACCAGATTTAACCAAAATTCAAAAAAAACTGAAATTTGAGCATATCTTTTTTTCCTTTCAGAATTTGCGGATTCTAAAAATTTGCAAACAGGCCTATGGCCATCAAAATCGGATCCGGATTTTCGTGCTGATATTTTTGATATATTATGCATTTTTTTCGACATCGTATGTAAAAGATATGGCCGTTTTACTTTTTCATAACACTTGCAAAACATGTCCAAATCTAAGTTTTTAAATTTTCCTAACTAATAGATGTAGTGACATAACTACATCTCAAAGGATTTTAATTTTTGAAGTTTTTATCATTTTCTTTTGCTTTTTACAAAACTGAAAAGGCGATCCACCAGGGGGTGGTGGGTAGAGTTTCAAAATGGGACCTTTAGTCCCGGTTTGACACACGAACTGGGTTGCCCTTTAGTCCCTGTTCGTGTCTCAAACCGGGACTAAAGGTCTAATATTTAGTCCCGGTTTGAGATACGAACCGGGACTAAAGGGCATCACACCCTTTAGTCCCGGTTCGTGTCTCAAACTAGGACTAAAGGGCTCATTTGAACGGGGACTAATGCTTTTAGCCGCACGAACCGGGACCAATGCCCCCATGGGTCCCGGTTCGTGACTGAACCAGGACTAATAGGCTTATCTGGCACGAACGGAAGCCATGTTTTCTACTAGTGATGGATAAATTCCTTGCTGCATTTTCCAATCAAGAATTTATAGGATCGATTTACTTGGAGAGCTGTATTTAGCAAACAGTTCAATTTAGAAACTTCTTTCAACTTACAGAATAATCCATCTAGATATGTTTCTTTAAATAAGTGAAGACATTTTCAAATTGTTTGCATGTTATTAGAAATCTAAATAATGGTGTTCTTCGAATAATCAGATGGACTGTATCATTGTCTAATTATTTGTGCGTAATCTTTTGGGCAGTGTATAGATCAATTGTCCTTGAAAGCTTGAAAGAACCGTGCAAAAGAAAGTAGCGGGGATATCATTCCTATTCAGCATCATGTTTAGTTACTCGGTACAAAATAAATAAACATGTCGGTGTGATTTGCTTTGTCACTGGGCATCGACGGTCAGATCTACATTGTCATACTGAATTCGGACAAAAAAACTCATATGTATACAAGTGCTCTTACTTCAAATAATGTATGAAAATCCTTTGAATTCGTAATTGAACACCCAAAAAAATGCTTCAAAGTCAAGAAAAAGGCACCCTCGGTGTGCCCCTCCCGCTCCATCTAGCCCTCACATCATCTGTGTTATTTCACTATAAACTCTTCCATGCATCAAGCATCTTCCATCCGGGGGCAGTGCAAAGATGAAGGAGACACCACTAGAGTACACTTCTTCACATTTACGCCCCATGGTCTAGACAACAACAATCCTAAATGGACTATTTGCCCAAAATGAAAAATGGACTTTGACTAAATTCTCCATAGTCAAAATAATTCAATCAAATCCCCTTTTAGCCGAATAAAGCTAGATCTATTTCATGGCTAGGATCAGAGAAAGATTAAGAAATCGTTCGTAGCAACGCATGAGCATATTTACTAGTACCTAAATTTTATAATAATAATAATAATAATAATAATAATAATATAATAATAATAATATCAAGCAAGGTACGTTTCTCCGATTTTTTCATCCGTTCACCATTGAAAAGATATTTTTTTCTATTCGAGGTGGTACTAAATTTTTGTCTGTCCGTCAATTATAAAAGAAAAATGCCAGAATTCCGTACATGGGCCGCCCATGGTGTGGTCCAGCAAGCCCAGTTATTTTCGTGCCCAGACAGGTGAAAAAACCCTATTTATCGCATCGGGTGTCAAATAATCGCAAATTGGCAAAGGGTGCCCAAGCTGTGCTGAACCGTTTTCTTTTTCGTTTTGTGTTATGTGTCTATTTTTTATTTTTCCGTTTCTTTCTATTTTTCTTTCCTGTTTCCTTTGTCTTTTTTTCTTCTTTCAAGTTTTTTTATTTCTCCCTTTTTTGTGTAAATCCAAAAAAATTTAAAATTTTCATAATATCATAAAAATTCAAAATCTTTAATAATATTCAAAAATTTAAATTATATTTCATTTTGGACAATGTTTTGAACAATAAATCTTCGTTCTCATTCCAAAATAGTCGCAAATTCGCACATGGCACCCAAGTGGGGCTGAACCGTTTTCCCTTTTTGTTCGGTGTTATGTTTCTATTTTTTTCCATTTATTTGCATTTTTCTTTTCTGTTCCTTTTGTGATTTTTCCTTTCAAGTTTATTTTCCTTTCTCCCTTTTTTTAGTAAATTCAGATTTTTCAGAAAATTTAATAATATCAGAAAACATCGATTTTTCAATAAATGTTCATAATTATAAATATACTCTATTTTAAAAATGTTCAGAACATTAAATCTTTGTTCTCATTCCAAAATTGTTTCAGATTTTATACAAATGTTTCATTTTGTGTTTTCCAATTTTTTTGAGATTTCCAAAAAGTTTACATTTAAAAATGTTTGAATAGGAAAAATATTCACGTTTTAGTGAAATGTTCGCAAATTCAGAATAATATTTGGTTTTAAAGAAACACATTTTAAAGAATTATTCTGAATGTTAAAATATGCTTCCTTTTCAGAAATATCACAAATTCAAAAATATTCATGCTATTATAAAAGGTTCATGTTTTCAAACAGGATTGTGAATTTCTAACGTTTCAAATTTTGTTGTGTATTCTGAAAATGTAAATAATTTCAAAAAAGTGTTTGGGTTTTTCAAAATTATTCATTTTTCTAAGAATATTCAGCCATTTTTAAAAGTTCAGAAAAAACAAAAAGTGTTTCTAATCTAACAGTGGAGTATGATCTTAATAGTTTGAGCATCCCACACACTATTTTACGCAACAAGCGTCATATAGTAGCTCCCAGATAGTTGGCCCAAAAAAATTGCTACGTCGCAGAGGCAATTTTCGGCCTTAGCCGCACACCCCTACTGGGTCGTCCAAGGGAGTGATTTTTTTCTTGGTCCAACTAAATTGAGTATGTTGGTTTGGCTCGAATAAAAAAATTGTGGGCACTTGAGCGCTAAAATAATTAAAGAGAATAAACCCTAATAAAAAATGGACATTGATGACTGGTTATGTGCTAAATATGCTAATAATGAGATTTATGCGCTACAGTTAGTAATCCAACCGGTTACGCCATTGTAAGAAAGAGTGGTCGAAGCAACCGTGCCCTAAAGGTCGCCGCATAGCTAGCAAATGAGGAGGCAGACACAATCCCGAGACAGAGGGGGACCCGATGAAAAAAAAGCATGAGTTGGATGGTTGTCGCCACGCCGACTAACCCCACCACTATCAAAATCCCGCTGAACAAACATGACATGCGATAAAACCACAACTCCCCTCTCTATCGCATCGCTATGGAGATCGTTTTTGCTGGACACATCAATAATCTCTCCGATTATTTCTCGTAAAGAAATCTCTCTCCTGTTACAACGCACGGGCATATGTGCTAGTGGATCTAAAGTCAATAGTGGTGAACTGGTTAACCGAGCGAGCAAGCGAGGCGTCGCCGTGTGAGCGAGAGGGTGCGAGCAAGGCGTCATGGCGAGCGAGCATGCCTTACCATTGCTGGGCCGGCCCATAGCAACGGGCGCGAGGGCCCGCGCGGTTGGGTAGTCGTCTTCGGCCCGGGCTGTGTCCGGACTGCGCGTCCGTGTATAAGGCCTAGCCGCACCGGTGGTCTTCTGGATCGATCGAACTAGAAGCAAAACGATCCCGCCGTTCTCCGTCGGCGCCAGGGCCTTCTCAATGGGAATCTACGCCGCCGTGCGCAGCACGAAGCAGCGGCTGAGGGAACTCTTCTGTAGTCCTCCTGCAAGTACGCCCTCTCTTCTTCTTCCTCTCAAGTATTCTCAATCGAGCACTTGTAATAAACTCACCGACGCGCCCGCCGGTTTCCATCGCCCCGCCGTTGTTTTGTTCACCAAACCGACCGCCTTCCCCGGCTCCGGCCTCAGTTTTCCCCCTCGGCCAACTTCAGCTATTGCAAGGAACCAAATCCAGATCCCTGATTTCTGTTAATTTTATGTATGGTAGATGTGGTTTGGTAGCTTCTTTGTGACGGCCGTGGCATATTCTCACCCTTGTCTAGGGCGCCGCAAATCGGCATATATAGTGCACTAAAATATGCACAGTGCTCTGCTCTGTTGCAAGATTTCAGTCACATTATGAAATACGTACTACTTACAAGCAAGGCCCGTATCATTGCAGATAGTCGATCAAGTTCTTCAGAAGATGCGTTTGAGAATCTCCCCGTGGTATGCTTCCTTTCCTGGTAGTCAAGAGAATTGCAGTTACAAGTAAATTATCACCATGGTACCTGCTAGCTAGCACACTATGCATTGGCTAACACATGCATACTACACGCCTCACTATAATATATTCGTCAACAGAGACTGGTTTTCACCTTGCCAATGTATCAATTCATTTTGTTGTTTCTGGCATGTTTCCGTAAGAAATTAGGCGTCGTTGTTACGCATCGTAGTTCTGCCGCCAAAAGTTTCATAGAAATAACCCAGTTGATGCACTCTCTTCGTCGAAATTGCAGATCTTGTAATTAACAAGCCAGATGTATGTGATTCTGTTGTTTATTCGAAATAAATGAGGTCAGCGTTACTACTAGCTACGGCCTAACTTTTGAACTTTTCAACCTTGGTTCTGCAGGACATCATGCACCATATATATTCTCTCTTGCCACTGCAAGATGCTGCTCGTGCCGCCTGCGTCTCCCATGGATTTCTGCTTTTCTGGCGATGCTATTCCAACCTTACATTGAACGTGTCAACACTTGGGTTGGCTCACAAGAAATCCGAGGATTGGGAAATCTTTCTCACCGACAGAGTTGACCGCATTCTTAAGAACCATTCTGCCAATGGGGTGGAGACACTCAATCTCTGCCTCCTATCTTGCAAAAATATTGACCCTTCATACCTGGACAGATGGTTGCAGATTGCTGTTCGTTCGGGGATCAAAGAACTTAAATTGGAGATGTCTTACTTCATGAAGAAAAAGTACAGCTTCCCATGTTCGGTTTTGTCTGATGATGCAGCTGCAAGTTCAATTCGGTCTCTTTGCCTGAGCGCTTGCATTTTTCATCCCACAACAACACTTGGCTGCTTGAGAAGACTGAAAGCATTATCTCTGTATTCTGTCCAGATTACTGATGAGGGATTAGGGCACTTGCTCTCGAAATCTTTCGCCTTGCAGCAGTTATTTATCTTCCAATGCAATGCGATAACATGCTTGAAGATACCTTCCATGCTGCAGCAACTCAAGCTCCTCACTATTAAATTGTGTGAGAAGCTGCAGGTGGCAGAGATCAATGCTCCAAGGCTCTCCTCTTTTCACTTTGATGGAGCCCTAGTAAAAATCTCGGTTGTGGATCCTTCACCGCTTAGGGATGTGTATTTTTCATCTCCCCGTTCGTCCCGCATGCTGTCTTATGCTCGTACTAGGCTTCCATCCATCACACGGAATGTTAGGAGCCTGGCCCTGGTGTCTTTTGATGAGGTATGCGTTGGGTTTTTACAGGTTATTCTGTATAAACATATAAAAAGGATGGTTATGATACAATAGTTTCCATCTGAACAGTCTAAACTCTTTAATCCAAATTCATAATTCTTTATACAATGGTTTGGAATTTCTTGACCCGTTCTATGCTTATTGTCTCATAATTACTCCCGATTCACTGTATAACTGAGAATCATCGTTGTTGAATAATTTTTTACGTATTATTTCAGTATTTCTTCTTTCGAAAAAAATCATGGTATTAATCCTTGAGATGTGCACATCATCTGAAATTATCAACAACATTTTCTGATTTTAGGTCTAACTGTACAGTGCTTGGTATAAGGGCTTATATATTTTGTGCTTTTGTAATATTTTAAATTTAATATAAATTAACCTTTCATATAAGAGATGTCACACTTACATGATTCAATGCTGCACTCCCAAGTTTCAAAGTAAGAATAGATGTTCAAATAAGAATAAATGTTTAAGACCTTGAGAGTTTCCGTGCACCTTAACAATATTCAAGGTAAGAATAAATGTTCAAATAAGAAAAGTGGCAAGAGAACTATTTTCTGCTTGTATTTTATGTTGGTCTTAACACACTTTACATGCCAGTTGCTAATGAAATTATCAGATCGGCAGGTATATAGTGAATAATGATTTGTATATGTATATAACACATGTATATTGAAAGGCATGATTTGTATGTGGACTTGTCGTTTTTCAGGATGTCAACATCCCAATGCTGCACTCCAAGTTTCCCCGTCTCAAGAAGTTGGAAATTAACATCAAAAGACCACAAGCTGTTCTATCTTTGGTTTCCTTTCTTGATGCTTCTCCGGCCTTGGATTCATTCATCCTACACGTAAGCCACATCTTTAGCTAACATTACATTGGGTTATCAATTAAAAATGTTGATTGTTCGTACATATGCACATCCAGGTAGATGCGAATGTCTTGGGGCCTGATTATGTTGTTGGAGGCGAGAATACCGCTGATGATCCAAGGTGGAAGCCACTGTGCCGACATGATTCTCTCAAACAGGTGAGGATCATAGGGTTTTGTTCGGAAAAAAATCTGGTTCAGTTTGTGATATATATCGTTGAGAACACTCCTCGCCTTGAGTCCATCACACTAGACACAACTTTATGGTCTGGTAGGAGGTGTGATATTAATGACAAATCAAGAAAGATGAAAAGGAGCTGCGCGATGATGACCGGGGGTTGTATCGCCGAGGCTCACAGAGCTGTTAAGGTTGCCAACAGATACATTGCGGGGAGAGTTCCCTCGGGTGTTAGGTTCCAGGTCCTGGAGCCGTGTAGCCAGTGCCACACGCATACTCGCAGCGGGTGGTACTAGTGTGGTTTTTCTTAAGCTATTTGCTTACAAAGTAATACTTCTGTTTGAAGTTCTCGTTGTTGAAGATATGGTTTATTTGTTCTTTTTGCTTTGTGGTTGATGTGGGGGTTGCCTGTTCTCTCAATTGAGTACAACCAAAGTGCTTTCGAAATAACAAATGAGGTGTGAGTTTTGTAAAGAAACAAAGTGATTGAAGGAAAACATCTATAGTATTCATTCTGGGCAAAACCCTTTGATACAAGGATTGGTGCCGTTTTTTTTTGAATTTTTAAACACAGTACAATCGAAGACACTCACATACACTCATCCCTATGAACACATGTACACCCTACCCCTATGAGCATGTTTGAGAGACTGAGCCGGCATATCATCTTGAGATTGACAAAGTCGCTACAGACACCTTCATAGTCGGTGGGAACGTGTCCTCCCAGAGAACACACATTGCCAGAAGGGCTGGAATAAATCCAGAGAAATATGAGCACCAATGTCAAGTCTCTGACTTGAACTCTGTGCACGGGATACCACTGTCCTCCTAACTATCCAACCATATGTTGGTTCGCACAAGGATTTTGCCTCTATTTGAAGCGCCTATTATTTAATACTAACATGCACCTATACAATGATAAGGTACCCATTCTGAAGGGCATATCCTTGCAAACACTTCGGGAATATTCGAACCGCCTTATCAAATCCTAATACTCCCCCTTGTACAAAGCTGCTTCTTGTATTCCTTGTATGACCTCGAATTCCTTGTATAATCTTGCGAATCTTTGTCTTGATCACAAGCGTATATTTTCTTCAGTAACTCCTACTTTGTGGGAAAAATATGAGGAGAGTAGTGTGTATGATATGTTGCAAAAACTCTTTTAAACCCTATAGGAAAAATAATATGGAGAAAAGGGTGCAACATATCATTGTCTCCTTGATAACTCATAAGAGAAATTCCTTTGAGGAAGGAGAAAACTCATTGGTGAGTTTGGAGAACAATAGATAAGCTTTTCATACGTTCCTTTAAAAAAGCAGTGAGAAAAATAGACAAAGCTCATAAAGGAAAAAGAGTGTGATCTAATATGGCATTGAAACCTCTTTTAAAACCCAATGAGAAAAATAAAAGGAGAGAATGATATGACATATCATGATAATAGTCTCTTTAAACTCAATATAGGAAAATCTATAGAGTTTAGAGGACAATAAAATATCGTGTATACTTTCCTAAAAAAACCTGGTGGGAAACTGAAAGTATGACATATTATCTCATGCTGAAAGCATTTCTTTTTTGGATTCATCTGTACTAGTTTTCATAGGAAATTTTTCATCCACTCCAACCTCTTGTGAAGAAGGCTATATTTTCCTAGAGTGTAATCAAATGCTCATATTAATCATGTAGGATCAAAGATGGCATGTCACTCTATTCGTGTATTTTAGAAAACATGCAAATCAAAGAGGCTTGTAGTGTTCAAAACTGCATGTAGGCACTAATATGTTCTCTTCTTTTGTAGATACGATTAGGCACGGTAGTGGATAATGTGATACAATATAACTATCCCATCGAATGCTTTGATCTCCATCTCTCAGAAATTACTTTGAACTCCTACCGAGCGACCTTACCGAAGATTATGTTCGTCAGGTTGTATGTTGTGAGAGCAAGTGTGCTAAAGTTAATGAGGTTTGCCCTACATTTAGCACAAAACTGAATGGTTAGTTGATCAGTGCCGGCGGCTACGGCAGAATGGAAAAGGCTCTGCAGAACCTGAATTTTATTTTGCAAGTTCACTTGACAGAGTAATCGGAAGTCATTATGTCAAGCCCATACATGACTTGCTAGTGGATGATCCCTTTGTAGAAATGCTGAGGTGGCAAAACTTGTTGTAATATCAGTTTGAACCTCTCATATGTTCATGTTCAGTTGACCAGCGTGGGTGTCTACAGCTACATGAGCTGAATTTCATTTTTAATGTTGGTTTGAACCTTGTAATCTTTAAATTTGAGCCTTGTAATTCTGGAATTTGAACCTTATAATATTTCGCACTTTTGTGGTACAATCGTTGAAATGACATCGTATGACACTCATATAGTGGTAGTACTATTTTAACCTAAATATGCAATGGACAATTATTATCTGGACCTTAATGGACCTGATTTTATTTACTCCCTCCATTCCCTTATACAAGGCCACTATAAAAAATATATTTTGCATCTATACAAGGCCACCAACAGTTATCAAGGCAAAAATTAATGGTGTTACCTCATACTAGCAACATGTTTAATACTTGCATGCATGTAGTCATATTGACACTCAACTACTTCTTTCCCATTCCTTCCTTGCATGCATGTTGCGTATTAACGATCCCGGTTAACGGAAAGAAAAGTAGGCTTGCAAAGAATTCATTAAATTTTATCTTGGTACCTGTAATTTGAGTTTGTGGCCTTGTATAAGGGAACAGAGGGATCACCATGCTGCCACGTGTGCCATCCAGGTCCTTTGTCGTCTTCTAGCGGACGGCAAAGGCCATTTCATCTTTGTCGTCCGCCAACAGACGGGAAAGAGCCCTTCGCGTAGCCTATTCAGCCGGACCTGTTGCCATCTGTTGCCGTCCACCAGGCATGCTTTTGCCGTCCGCCATGGCAGACGACAAAATGCCTGATTCCTGTAGTGGGAGTACCATTCTCGAATGTGTTTCCCCTGTCGATTGGCCCCTCTTCGAGCCGACACGTGGACAAATGAGCCAGGTGGGAAGGTTGCGCGGTTGCGCGCGGTAACCTGTGCGATTGTGTGGGAACAGGCTCACAAGCGATACATTTGGCGTCTCTTCGAGCCCATGCGTGGTCAAACAAAACGCATGTGGGGTGCTCATGCCTGCACTAGAATCCTCCGCTGGGAACGCGGTGACAAAATGTGATGATTACAGACCATTTGAGCCCCATTTATTACAGTGGCCATTTAACCCTTGTGTCTCTTCAACCTTTCGCTCATGCCCCAATTTTACAAGAAGCACATTCATGACGACAAATACAGAGAGTGTATCCTCTGCAGCTCCGGCGCTCATAGCTGCCGCAGAGGACGAGCGGTAGTTCACCATGCATGCCATAGTGGACACCTGCAGAAGGTTCACGGAGTTCTTCGTGGTGTGCACTAACCACCCGATCTGGGTGGAGAACTCCATCCATAGTGTAGATCTGTTGCTTGTTACAGAGAAGTACAAAGTGGTCGGGTTCGACACCGAGTACACCCGCGCTCGTGTAGGGTATCATCATAAGGTCGTCGTCGCCTAGATGTGCGTGCGTAATCACGTCCTTTGTTAGGAAACGTAGTAGAATTTTTTTTTGCACCTACGATCACCCAAGAACAATATGAAGATGCATAACAGGTTGTGATCAACGATCGTTACCGACTTCTGAGTGCAGCGGAAGTAGACAAGTAAGTGTAGACCATACTTGAAGTCCCTCGAACATTGATGACGATCCCACGAACCACCCTGGAATGATCCCTCGAACTGAAGACCGAAAGCACGACCTCTCTAGCTAATTGGTTGCAAGCATTTGGTCTTCATGATCCGGCAGCGCTTCGCCTTGTAGAGCTAATCGTTGCCAGCGAATTAGATGGAGGAGATTAGAACCACACAAGACTTCTAATTATGAGGATTATAGGTGGCTAGGGCTATCTCTAATTAGTCTAGGATCAACTAGAACTAGAACTAGATCAACTAGAAGAGGCTCCCAAAACTTGTGTTCCCAAAGAGCGGAAATCCTCTAGTATATATAGGTTGGGAGGGGAGGAGAGGGCAGCCACCAAGGGAGGAAAGGCTTCCCTTAGGGCGCCGGCCATTGGGGGGGGGGGGACTCCCACTCCCTCCTCAAGTAGGATTCGCCCCCATAAGGAAAGGGAGGGGGGCGCCACCTCCACTTGGGCCTTTATGGCCCAAGTCTTTCTCTACCTCTTGGCCTTTTAAGGCCCGTTGATATTTAAATTATATATAAAATACTTTAACATTTTCAAAGTATTATATATATATTTATATATATACATCCGTGGAAACATTTTCCACCTATATATAATTAATCGGTAATATATGGTATTACCCGATATTCACCGGAACCCTTCCGGTGTCCTCGAAACGCTTCCGAAACCTCTCGGAACTATTCCGGATATTAATGAAACAATTCCACAAATATATTCTCATCACTCCCATCCTACTAACACTCAGCAGATCGTGATTACCTTAAGCTTGTGACCCCGTAGGTTCGGTAAGCATGGACATGAACGAAACCCCTTCGTTCAATGACCGATATCGGAACCGTGGACATCCATATCAGTCCCTATGATTACACGGATGATATTCGAGTGAACCTTTGGTTATCATGTGTGTTCCCTTTTCTTCGCGATACTTTACAAAACCCGTTGTGCATCGGTATCGTCCAACGTCATCACCATGCTCACTACCGTTGCTCCCGTTACCGGTTTTGTTCTTCTTTCTCGTTGATGTGTTCCGGCATCCCTGTGACGTAATCACCTGTGTCTGTCCAGACGATGATGGATGCCATCACATCGAGAGGGCCCTAAGAATATCTCTCCATCGTCGGAGGAGCAAATCCCACCCTCAATCTTTCTGGTCACTTGTCAAACTTTCCCATGTGCCTAAAAGTTGTCGTTATGATCACCTTGTTACAGATGAAGTTTTAGCAACCCCAAAGCCCACCTTCCGATAGGAAGTGACCGAGGCACTCTCATGGTCTGAGGAACTAAAACACATGCTAGCACTCCATATTATAACAGATGATTTCAGACGATATGATCACATAGTATAATAGACAAGTATTGGGTCAATTCAATATGATCGTTCTTCTAACGTCATACCCTCACTGTTGTTTTAGAACTATCATTACACTTAACGATATCCTAAGATCGACAAAACATGATCACAAACAACACTTGAACCGGTCTTAGAGGCGAGACCGGGAACCTATTGTTTACCGTTTATCATTCCACACGTGCATATGAGTTTTCAATTGCATATTCCAGGATCATAGTAGTTATAGCATGGAATATAAACTCTTAAGATGAATAATGGAAATATAATAATACAATATTATTGCCTCTCGGGCATATTTCCAATAGTCTCCCACTTGCACTAGAGTCAATAATCTAGTTAGCACTTTTAACTTTTACACCAATGGCAAACTGGTGTCAGTCCATGTTTGCTTGTGGCATAGACTTCGTCCTATCAAATCTAACAACTTCAGATCCACGTGTATCATTTGCATTTCTATGCATCTATCAACCTGATACGTCTCCATCGTATTTATAATTTTTGATTGTTTCATGCCAATATTCTACAAATTTCATATACTTTTGGTAACTTTTTATATTATTTTTGGACTAACATATTGATCCAGTGCCCAACGCTAGTTCCTTTTTGTTGCATGTTTTTTGTTTTGCAGAATATCCATACCAAAGGAAGTCCAAATGCGATAAAAACTTATGGAGATTTAGTTTGGAATATTTGTGATTTTTGGGAAAAAGATCAACGTGAGACGATGCCCTAGGGGCCCACAACCTGTAGCGGCGCGACCCCTACCCAGGGCGCGCCTGGGAGGCTTGCGGCCACCCCGTAAGGCAGTTGGTGCCCTTCTTCGGCCGCAAGAAAACTAATATCCGGATAAAAATCTGAAGGAAATATGCCCTAGAGGCAATAATAAAGTTGTTATTTATATTTCCTTATTTTATGATAATTGTTATTATTCATGCTAGAATTGTATTAACCGGAAACTTAGTACATGTGTGAATACATAGAAAAAACAGAGTGTCCCTAGTATGCCTCTACTTGACTAGCTCGTTGATCAGAGATGGTTATGTTTCCGGACCATAGACATGTGTTGTCATTTGATGAACGAGATCATATCTTTAGAGAATGATGTGATAGACAAGACCCATCCGTTAGCTTAGCATTATGATCGTTTAGTTTTATTGCTATTGCTTTCTTCATGACTTATACATGTTCCTATGACTATGAGATTACGCAACTCCCGAATACCGGAGGAACACCTTGTATGCTATCAAACGTCACAACGTAACTGGGTGATTATAAAGATGCTCTACAGGTGTCTCCGAAGGTATTTGTTGGGTTGGCATAAATAAAGATTAGGATTTGTCACTCCGTGTATCGGAGAGGTATCTCTAGGCCCTCACGGTAATGCATATCATTATAAGCCTTGCAAGAAATGTGACTAATGAGTTAGTTGCAGGATGATGAATTACATAACGAGTAAAGAGACTTGCCGGTAACGAGAGTGAACTAGGTATGATGATACCGACGATCGAATCTCGGGCAAGTAACATACCGATGACAAAGGGAACAACGTATGTCTTATGCGGTTTGACCGATAAACATCTTCGTAGAATATGTAGGAGCCAATATGAGCATCCAGGTTCCGCTATTGGTTATTGACCGGAGATGTGTCTCTGTCATGTCTACCTAGTTCTCAAACCCGTAGGGTCCACACGCTTAACGTTCAATGACAATTTGTATTATGAGTTATGTGTTTTGGTGACCGAAGGTTATTCGGAGTCCCGGATGAGATCAAGGACATGACGAGGATTCTCGAAATAGTCGAGAGGTAAATATTCATATAGTGGAAGGTTGTATTCGGACATCGGAATGGTTCCGAGTGATTCGGGTATTTTTCCGCAGTACCGGGAGGTTACTGGAACCCCCCGGGGAAGTGTTGGGCCAACATGGGCCTAAGGGAGAGAGAGGAAGCCAGCTGGGGTGGCCGCGACGCCTCGAGGGAGTCCGAATAGGACAAGGAGGAGGGGGCGGCGCCCCCCTTCCCTTTCCCTCTCCCCCTCCTTCCTATTCCCTCCGCTGGAGAAAGCAAGGGGGAAATCCTACTTGGACTAGGAGTCCAAGTAGGACTCCCCCCTTGGCGCGCCCCTCCTGGCCGCCGGCCTCCTCCCCCCTCCTTTATATACGGGGGCGGGGGGCACCCCAAAGGCACACCAAGATTTCTCTTAGCCGTGTGCGGTGCCCCCTCCACAGTTTACACATCCAGTCATAGTGTTGTAGTGCTTAGGCGAAGCCCTGCACGGATCACATCACCAACACCGTCGCCACACCGTCGTGCTGACATAACTCTCCCTCGAACCTCTATTGGATCAAGAGTTCGAGGGACGTCATTGATAAGTCCATTTTGCATCATGCTTTTATATCGATATTTATTTCATTATGGGCTGTTATTACATGTTATGTCACAATAATTATGCCTATTCTCTCTTATTTTACAAGGTTTACATAAGGAGGGAGAATGCCGGCAGCTGGAATTCTGGACTGGAAAAGGAGCAAATATTATAGACCTATTCTGCACAACTCCAAAAGTCCTGAAACTCCACGGAATATCTTACATTAAGTAATAAACAATCTTCACCAAAGATGAAGGCCAGGGGGCCCACACCCTGTCCACGAGGGTGGGGGCGTGCCCTACCTCGGGCGCGCCTCTACCTCGTGGGCCCCCGATGGCTCTCCGTGCCCATCTTCCGCTATATGAGGTCTTTCGTCGAGAAAAAATCAGAAGCAACCTTTCGACGAAACTCCGCCGCCACGAGGCGGAACCTTGGCGGAACCAATCTAGGGCTCCGCAGAGCTGTTCTCGCCAGGGACACTTTCTCCGGAGGGGGAAATCATCACCAACGCTATCACCAACGCACCTCTCATCGGGAGAGGGCAATCTCCATCAACATCTTCACCAGCACCATCTCCTCTCAGAACCCTAGTTCATCTCTTGTATCCAATTCTTGTCTCCAAATCCGGGATTGGTACTAGTAGGTTTCTAGTAGTGTTGATTAGTCCTTGTAGTTGATTCTAGTTGGTTTATTTGGTGGAAGATCATATGTTCAGATCCTATATGCATATTAATACCCCTCTGATTATGAACATGAATATGCTTTGTGAGTAGTTACGTTTGTTCCTGAGGATATGGGAGAAGTCTTGCTATTAGTAGTCATGTGAATTTGGTATTCGTTCGATATTTTGATGAGATGTATGTTGTCTAGCCTCTAGTGGTGTTATGTGAACGTCGACTACATAACACTTCACCATTATTTGGGCCTAGAGGAAGACATTGGGAAGTAATAAGTAGATGATGGGTTGCTAGAGTGACAGAAGCTTAAATCCTAGTTTATGCGTTGCTTCGTAAGGGGCTGATTTGGATCCATATGTTTCATGCTATGGTTAGGTTTACCTTAATACTTTTGTTGTAGTTGCGGATGCTTGCAATAGAGGTTAATCATAAGTGGGATGCTTGTTCAAGTAAGAACAGCACCCAAGCACCGGTCCACCCACATATCAAATTATCAAAGTACCGAACGCGAATCATATGAACGTGGTGAAAACTAGCTTGACGATATTCCCATGTGTCCTCAGGAGCGCTTTTCCTATTATAAGAGTTTGTCCAGGCTTGTCCTTTGCTGCACTTTATTTAGTTTTGTTACTTGTTGCTCGTTACAAATTATCTTATCACAAAACTATCTGTTACCACTTATTTCAGTACTTCAGAGAATACCTTGTTGAAAACCGCTTATCATTTCCTTCTGCTCCTCGTTGGGATCGACACTCTTACTTATCGAAAGGACAATGATAGATCCCCTACACTTGTGGGTCATCAAGACTCTTTTCTGGCGCCGTTGCCGGGGAGTGAAGCACCTTTGGTAGGTGGAATTTGGTAAGGAAAAATTTATATAGTGTGCTGAAATTTACTGTCACTTGTTACTATGGAAAGTAATCCTCTGAGGGGCTTGTTCGGGGTATCTTCACCCCGACCAGTAGAGCAAAGAGTTTCTCCTCAACCTAATGAACCTACTGAAAATGAATATGAAAATATTCCCTTTGAATTTCCTTTGGGTATGATGTAAAAACTGCTAGCTAATCCTTTTGTAGGAGATGGAACAAAGCATCCTAATGAGCACCTAATATATGTGGATGAAGTTTGTGGACTATTCAAGCTTGCAAGTATACCCGATGATATTGTTAAGAAGAAGGTCTTCCCTTTATCTTTGAAGGGAGATGCATTGACATGGTATAGGCTATGCGATGATACGTGATCATGGAACTATAGAAGACTGAAATTGGGATTTCATCAAAAGTATTATCCTATGCATCTTGTTCATCGTGATCGCAATTATATATATAATATTTGGCCTCGCGAAGGAGAAAGCATCGCTCAAGCTTGGGGGAGGCTTAAATCAATGTTGTATTCATGCCCCAATAATGAGCTCCCAAGAGAAACAATTATTCAAAATCTTTATGCTCGGCTTTCTGAAAACAATCGCACCATGCTCGACACTTCTTGTGCTGGCTCTTTTATGATGAGGACTATTGAATTCAGATGGAATTTATTGGATAGAATTAAACGCAACTATGAAGATTGAGACCTCGACAAAGGTAAGGAGTCAGTTATGACACCTAAGTTTGATTGTGTTAAATCTTTTATGGATACCGATATTTTCCGTAAGTTTAGCACTAAATATGGACTTGACTCTGAGATAGTAGCTTCTTTCTGTGAATCTTTTGCTACTTATGTTGATCTCCCCAAGGAGAAGTGGTTTAAATATCATCTTCCCATAGAAGTAAAAGTAGTTGCACCTATTAAAGTTGAAGAAAAGATTGTCACTTATAATGATCCTATTGTTCCTACCTCTTATCTTGAGAAACCACCTTTCCCTGTTAGAATAAAGGATCATGCTAAAGCTTCAACTGTTGTTCGTAAGAGTAATATTAAAACTTATACACCTCCTGAGCAAGTCAAAGTAGAACCTAATATTGCTATTGTTAAAGATCTCTTGTCTGATAATATTGATGGGCATGTTATTCAATTCTGTGGTGAATCTGCTAGAATTGCTAAACCCGGCGCTAAAGATAAGCATAGACCTGTGATAGGCGTGCCTGTTATTTCTGTTAAAATAGGAGATCATTGTTATCATGGCTTATGTGATATGGGTGCTAGTGCTAGTGTTATACCCATTGATTTATACAAGGAAATTATGCATGATATCGCACCTATTGAGTTAGAAGAAATTGATGTCACAATTAAGCTTGCCAATAGAGATACTATTTCACCAATTGGGATTGTTAGAGATGTTGAAGTCTTGTGTGGGAAAACTAAATATCCTGCAGATTTTCTTGTTCTTGGTTCTCCACAAGATAGCTTTTGTCCCATTATATTTGGTAGACCTTTCTTGAACACTGTCAATGCTAGAATAGATTGCAAAAAGAATGTTGTTACTATTGGTTTGGATAATATGATTCATGAGTTTATTTCTCTAAATTTAGTAAACAACACCGTGAAGAAGAATTACCTAGTAAGGATGAAATTATTGGTCTTGCTTCTATTGCCATACCTCCTAGTGATCCTTAGAACAATATTTGCTAGACCATGAAAACGATATGTTTATGAATGAAAGAAGGGAAATAGATGAAGTATTCTTTAAACAGGAACCTATTCTGAAACATAATTTGCCTGTTGAAATCCTAGGGGATCCTCCTACACCCAAGGGTGATCCCGTGTTTGAGCTTAAACTGTTGCCTGATAATCTTAAATATGCTTATCTTGATTAAAAGAAAATATATCCTGTTATTATTAGTGCTAACCTTTCAGAGCATGAAGAAGAGAGATTATTGAAAACTCTGAAGAAGCACCGTTCTGCTATTGGATATACTCTTGATGATCTTAAGGGCGTTAGTCCCACTCTATGTCAACATAAAATAAATTTGGAAGAAGATGCCAAACCGGTTCGTGATCATCAACGAAGGCTTAATCCTAAGATGAAAGAAGTGGTAAGAAAAGAAATACTAAAGCTTCTGGAGGCATGCATAATTTATCCCGCTGTCGATAGTCGTGGGTAAGTCCTGTCCATTGTGTCCCTAAGAAGGAGGTGTTACCGCTGCTCCTAATGATAAAGATGAATTGATCCTCAAAGAATTATTACAGGTTATAGGATGGTAATTGATTTCCGCAAATTAAATAAAGCTACTAAGAAAGATCATTACCCCTTTCCTTTTATTGATCAAATGCTAGAAAGATTATGCAAACAAACACATTATTGCTTCCTAGATGGTTATTCTGGTTTCTCTCAAATACCTGTGTCGGCTAAGGATCAATCAAAGACTAGTTTTACATGCCATTTTGGTACTTTTGCTTATAGACGTATGCCTTTTGGTTTATGTAATGCACCTGCTACCTTTCAAAGATGCATGATGGCTATATTCTCTGACTTTTGTGAAAAGATTTGTGACGTTTTCATGGACGACTTTTCAGTCTATGGATCCTCTTTTGATGATTGCTTGAGAAATCTTGATCGAGTTTTGCAGAGATGTGAATAAACTAATCTTGTCTTGAATTGGGAAAAGTGCCACTTTATGGTTAATGAAGGTATTTTCTTGGGGCATAAAGTTTCTGAAAGAGGTATTGAAGTTGATAAAGCCAAGGTTGATGCTATTGAAAAGATGCCATGTCTCAAGGACATCAAAGGTATAAGAAGTTTCCTTGGTCACGCCGGATTTTATAGGAGTGTCGGGTGGTAGGTGCGACATATGTCAACGGGTGGCTTATCATTGTGGGAGCCAATAAGACGTCGCCGGTGCCTGGAAGCGGGATGAGGCGAAGACATGCACGCCGCGAATCTTACCCAGCTTCGGGGCTCTCCGTGGAGATAACACCCCTACTGCTGCTCTGCGGGGTCTCCACATGATCACTAGATGAACAAGTGGCTACAAGAGGCTCCTTGAGCTGTTCGCCGAGAGGAAGAAGAAGGGCTAGGCTAGCTCTCCTCCTCTCTCTGTGTGGTGTTTAAAACTCTAAGAGATCAACCCTTTGCATGGGTGCCCCGGGGGGTTTATATAGGCCTACCCCCCAGGGGTACAACGGTAATCTAGCTGGGTGTGGCCCCCAGTCGTCAGTGTCTATGCTTGCCGGCTTCTCCGCTGGCAGCTGGGTCCCGCCGACTGGTGGGTCCCGCCGGCTGCCGGCTTCTTGGTCGACAAGCTGGCCCCACCGCCGAGGGTCTTGTCGGGTGCTGGTTACTGTTGCCTCAATCCTGATGACGAGGGCTTTGTCGGGGTAAGCGTGGCTACAGTGCCGCCGTCTTGGCGGCGATCACTGTAGCCTCACCTCGTCTTGTCTCCTTAATGGGGCGCTTCCTTTGAGGGAGGGAAACAGCCGGCTGCGGAGAGCCGGTCATGCCTCGTGCCGACTTGGGGAGGCCGGGCCGCCTTCGGGCATCTCTCTGACCGGAGGGGCCCGCCGCCTGCGGGTCGTACTGACTGCCTGTCGTGGATGACGTCATGGTCAGCATGGCTACAGTGCCGCGCTGGACGGGTGATGGCCGCCCAGACGGGCGATCGTGGCTATGCACGCCCGGGATGCGGGGTGGCAGGCTTTATCAGAGCCACGCCTGCCTCATCGCCGTTATGTGGGTGCAGATTCTGAGGGTGCGGCCTTGGCCGCCTGCTGGAGGCTGGCTCCTTGGAGTCGGCTTCCTTGTGGCCGGCTTCGCGGAGTCGGCCCTCTGGTGGCCGGATCCTGGGGGAGTCGGCCCCCTTGTGGCTTTCTGCCTGGAGGTTTTGGGGGCTGGGCCGCCTCCCGGAAGCCGGTCGGAGTGTTAGCCGTCCGGGGGAAGGCGGCCCCGCGTCCTGGAGGACTGAGGACTTGGGTGCCTCATAATTTTTTCAGAAGCCCCAGGGAGAGCCTGCTAGGCTACCCGTGGTCAATATCTCCGACAGTAGTCCCAGAAGCTGATTGAGCTTCGAGGCTGAGAAGATGACGAGAAGCTCGATCAGCTTCCTATTCCGAGGAGCCGGCAACTAGGAGCCGGCTTTGAATGAGTGCGCCGTCTTCTGGAAGCTCCACAGCCGGAAGGTGAAAACACACGCCGAGTCGCGCGTTGACCGCGCGCCACTCCGCGGGCCACGTGGCCAAAAAGGCCTGTCAGCCCACGCGCGTGACGCGACGTCGCCGCAGGCTGGGGCCCGCCACACCTAGGCCTCGGCTCATGTGCGGATTCTCTGCGGCCCGAACGGACTGCTTGCCTTCTCGTGGCGGTTTTGCCACGCCCTTAAGGCACAATAATCGCGGGACGTGCGGGGAGTGGGCGCAGTTAATCCCACATTCCCCCACGCCTCGTCTCTTCGGCTCCGCCTCGAGCCTATCAGTAGGGGGAGGAGGGGGAGCGGCAGAGGCTCGCACGCTCGTCCTCACCCCATCCTTCCTCCTACTCCTTTCTCCCTCCTTTTGCCGCCGCAGTGCCTCGCCGCCGGGCGGTTCCGCCGTCGGCATTCTTGACTTGACGCCGTTCCGCCGCAGCATGGTTGCGCGCTCTCCGCCGCCGCGCCTTTCTCACTTCTTCCTTGTTCCCATGGCGCTGTCGAGCTCGTGGGATGGCTCCAACGTCCATGAGGACCACATCGATTGGCTTCACGGACGCGGGCGGTTGCCGCGGCGAAGCGCCACTCAAGACCCGCCCACGCCGAGGGGGAGGTTTCACGGCGCCAGAGGAGGACGAAGGGTCATCTTCCGCCAGACTTCTGCGCGGGCGTCGGCCTCGCCAGCGAGCGGGTTCTTCCGCCTTCCTGAATTCTACCGCCCCACCGCATCATCTCACCCCAATACGGTGATGCTGCTGCCGGCCTTCACACCTCTGCGCGAGGGCTTTCGGCGCCCTCCCACTCTCGAGCTTTTTGCGGAGTTCTTCCAGTGCAAGCTCGACACTGTCTCCGCGGGTGTGCCCGCCCCCTGTGGCGCCTTCATCGCCATGCGGAGGACGGCCAACAACAAACCCTTTCTGCCTATCCCGCTTATCCAGTCGGTGAAGCTCTGGCAGCAGTCGTACTTCTACATGAAGAACGCCACCTCGCAAGGCGACTTCATCAACCTGCCGCCTTACGTAGCCGGCCCGCCGGCTGGGAGGCAGAAAGCTTGGTCCTACCGAGCCAGGTCGCTCTCTCTGGCCGGGAACGCTGCCGTCACCCGACTCCGGGTGATGATCCAATCGGAAGGCTTGGTCGGTGCTGACCTGGTCGCCGCCTTCGTGGAGCACTGGGTGCTGCCGCTCCAAAGCCGGCCACACATGGTCTGCCAGATGAGCGGCCGCTTTGATCCATGCCGGCTGAGCACGAGGGAGATGCCTCACGACGAGGTGTCTTACATGGTGAACTACATCTCCAACTGCAAGCTCATCGAGCAGTGGCGGTACGGCAAGGCGCCGTACTCTCGGGCTGATCCCCCGCCTGTGGTAAGTTTTCCTTCTTCTCTTCTTTCTTTGTTGCCGGGTTTATGATGACCGACTTCTGACTAGCCGGCTCGGCTTTGAGCAGAATCCCTTTCTTCCACTGGCGACTGGGGCCGCAGGGCCGGAGCGCCAGTTCATGGCCGACCGCATGGTGGACTACCTCGACGACCCGGATCTGGGGGCGGCCTCCATGGACGATGTCGTAGTCGGTGCCGGTGGAGAGGCAGGCGGCCTCGAGCTTACGACCGGCTTTGGAGACTGGCCGGATGATGACGAGGCCGAGGCCAATCCACGCCGCCACCGGCAAAGCGATCGCTGTATGCGGGACCTTCTGCCGCGCCAGCCGCTCGGGTCGGCGCGCCGAAACGCCGGGCCGGGTCGGGCCTCTTTGGCAGCCGCCTGAAGAAACCTAGGGGCTCTGCGACGGCGACCAAACGTGACGAGGTGGCTGCGAAGGCGGCCCGCTTCCGCAAAGTGGTGAAGCAGCCGCAAGCGGTCTCCGCGTAAGTATTGAGTATCTTGTGCTTCTTCTTGATTATTGCCTTATTGAGCTGGGGCTTCTTCTGAGCCTTTTTCTTGATTTGTTGATCAGGGCACCACTTTCCCTTGAACGAGTCTCTGCCGCCTCCATAGTCGGACCGACTGGAGGGTCTTCGAGTTCCCGCCGCGTGGATCCCCGCGCCGACCTCATGGAGGAAACCGAGCGGAACGCGCAGGAGGTGCGGGAGGAGCGGGAGGCGGAGGAGCGGAGGGCCGCCCAAGAGGCGCAGGAGAAGTCAGCCGAGGCGCAAGCCGATGCTGCGGCCAAGGCTCAGGCGGAGGCCGCAGCCGCGGAGAGGGAGGCGAAGGTTCTGCGCAACCAGCCTCCGCAGCTCATCATTCCCCTCCGTGCCATGGCTCTCAATGTCCCAGTGCCCCCGTTGGAGGGAGCTAACCGTGACTAGCCGGTGATGGAGAGGAGGGACGACGACGTGATCATCCTGGAGGAGGTGCCGCGGTCGGCGCCGCCTGGAACGGGCCCACACGGCCGATCTGCCGCGACGCCTGAGTAGCCGGCTGGGGGCGAGTCGGCGGCGGGAGCGGACCTTGTGGTGCAGCCGGTGCCTCGCCGGCGCGCGGGGGAGACGACCTCCGCGCCGGAGCCGCAGAGAGCTGCGAGCGCCAGCTCAATAGCGCGGGATCTGGAAGCCGCCAGCGCCAGCTCGTCCGAGTGGACGCCCAGCGGTGGAACAAACGATCTAAACGCGGCGGCGCTGGAGGTCCGCCGCCGGCTTCAGACCCAGGCCGCCTCGCTGCAGCAGTACACCCAGGAGTTTCTCTCGACGCGCGCGGCCATCCGGGTGAGTCTTCTAGCCTTGGTCGATTTCTTTCTTTGATTTCTTCCATGGGGGCGCGTCAGCGCACCAAATGGGTGTAGTCCCCGAGTTCCAAGTCGGCTGCTGAGCAGGCGGCTTGGAACTTCCGGTAGGTCTTGGCTTGCTATTTTATTCTCATCCGCATTCCGTCTGATTTTCAGGAGTATCATAACCTCCGCGCAACCGCCTTCAACTCCCAGGCCCAGGAGCTGAGCTAGAAGACCACCGACCTGACCAATAGTCGGAGTAAGTTCCTTGTTTATTTTATCTCTCGTGGGGCGCAACAGCACTCCACTGGGTGTAGTCCCGAGATTCGGCTGATCACGAGCAGTGGGTCGGATCTTCCCCGACGACTTCTTCCTTATTGCTTTTTCCTTTTTCTCCGTGCTCACAGAGGCCAACGCCGACTTGAGGGAGCAGCTAGGCGGGGCCCAGACCGCCCTTCGTGCCAAGGAGGCTGAGTGCGGTGCCTTGGCCCAGGAGCACGACCGCCTGGCCAAGAAGCTAGCCGACCAGGAGGAGAGCCATAAGGCGGCCCTGAAGAAGGCGCAGGACAGTGAAGCCGCCCTTAAAGCCGAGTTCGAGACCGAAGCGAAGCAAGCGCTGAGCGAGGGCTATGGCCGGGTCGAGGATCTGATCGATGGTAGGCCGCCTTCCTCCTTGCCCCTTGCTCTCTTGTTTGTGTTCTGATTCTGAGCTGCTTTTTTGCTCTTCGCGCAGACTACTTCCCCGACTACTCTGTCGCCGCCAGCCAAGCCATCGAGGCCCATCGCGAGGCACGGCGGCTGGCGGGGGTCGAGATCGCGCCGGATGAGGGCCGGACGCTTGAAGAGCAGCTCTTGGAGATCCAGGCCCGACTGCAGCCGGCTCACCGCATGCTCCGCCGCCTTCAACGCGCTGGAGCGCAAGTGCTGACCGCCCTCTGGCCCAGCGAGGTGATTCCCCGCACCCCTAGTTGGACTGCCGACTGGCTGGAGGTCGCGGTCGGCCGCTTTGAGGCTTGGAAGGCTTTCGCTGCTCGGTCCGGCGCTAGGCTGGCGCTGGAGTTCGTCCGAGCCTGGTATCCAGGGCTTAGCACCTGGTGGCAGGAGGCCGACGAGGAGCTGGTGGCAGTGCGGCCGGATATCATCCAGCGCGCCTCGGTGATCGCCGAATATACCGACACCAGCGTTTTCGCTCCTGAGGTGAACGACAACGGCGTCGCCCAGCCGGAGGAGTGGTTCGGGCTGAACCCGGCGGAAGGCGAAGATTCGGCGAAGGAGATCGCTTCCAGCGATGAAGGGGAAGACGAAGAAGGGGAGGGCGACGAAGACGTCGCACCCGACGGTGAAGCGACCAGCCAGATTCAGCCTGATCGTTCCTCCAGCAACGAGGCGCATGCGAGAGCGCCGTCTGCCAGAGGTGATGATCAGGCCGAGACTCGCCAGCCGGCCACTCCTCCGTCCCGCACTGCCGCCTCCGCCGACCTGCCCGCCTCGCCCATCCCTCCCTTGGCCTGATCCGCCACTCTTGCTTTTTGCTGTTACTCTTTGAACGACTTTTTTATTAAATTCGCGCAGTTCCATCCACTGGGGGTGTATTCAAACTATGTTGAATGCCGGTCTTTCAAAGGCTTTTGTGTAAATATAATCATGCATGTGTTAGGCTTTCATTCGAGTTTGCTTTTCATCCTTAGGCTGTTTCCTTTGCCGCCTTCCCTTGGTTGCCGCCTTCCCAGCCTAACAGCTGCTCTGCAGTCTGTGGCTGGGGAGGAACTTGGCCATTTTTTGGGAAGGCAAGTACTTGAGCTTTCTTGGATTGTGGCAAGGTGAATGGGAAGCCGGCCGGCCGGCTACTCTGGTAGCCGGTCGGCGATGGGAGGAAGCCGGCTTTTGTTATACAAGTTCGTTAGTCCTTAGCCGTTTTTCATGTGGGAATCCTTTCCTGCCTTTGACTCTTGCTAGCCGGGCAGTCGGTTCTTCATGCTGCGGCTTTCGACAAGAGAGGGCTTGGATGTCGGCACACTACTTGTCTGACTGCAGGTAGAACTTGAATATAACTCAAGGCGGCGAGTCCCCGGGCCGACTAGTCAAACCCTGTGCCGAACGAGAAGAATGAATGTAGTGACATAGTCATAAGCATTATACTCGTCATACATAGATAAAAGATGGCGGTCCCCGAGTGCTCCTCGGGGGGCCTATGGTCTCATACTTAATACAAAAGGTGGCGTGATACATACTGTATTTTAACTGTAAAATCTTCGGAGGAGGTTGGCGTTCCAGGGTCGTTCCGACTCCTTGCCGGAATCGTCTCTCTTTCATGACTTCGGTTTCTGTGTGTTGATGAGGTAGTAGGAGTCATTTCCCAATGCTCTGCTGATGACAAAGGGGCCTTCCCAAGGGGCCGAGAGCTTGTGCTGGCCGGCTGTTCGCTGGATCAGCCGGAGCACAAGGTCGCCCTCTTGGAAGGATCTTGGCTTGACCTTCCGGCTATGGTAGCGGCGCAGGCCTTGCTGGTAGATGGCGGACCGGCTGAGGGCTAACAGCCAGCTTTCTTCCAGCAAATCGACGCCGTCTTCTCGTGCTTCCTTGGCCTCCGCCTCCGTGTACATGGTGACCCGAGGCGAGTCGAACTCGATGTCAGTTGGGATGACAGCCTCGGCACCATATACAAGGAAGAAGGGAGTGAAGTCGGTTGACTTGTTCGGGGTAGTGCGCAGACTCCAGAGGACGGCCGGCAGCTCGTCGAGCCAACAGCCGGCCGAACGCTCCAGTGGCACGACCAGTCGGGGCTTGATGCCGGAAAGGATGAGGCCATTGGCTCGCTCTACTTGGCCATTTGACTGCGGGTGGGCAACGGACGCTAGGTCCAGTCGGATGCCCTGTGTCGCGCAGAAACATGCCAATGCTCCCTTGGCAAAATTCGTGCCGTTGTCGGTGATGATGCTGTGTGGCACACTGTACCGAGTTGTAATATCTGTGATGAATGTCACGGCAGTCGGCCCATTCAGCTTCTTAATCGGCTTCGCTTCAATCCACTTGGTGAATTTATCCACGGTGACGAGCAGATGTGTCATGCCGCCGCACGCTGTCTTGAACGGGCCCACCATGTCCAGTCCCCAGACGGCAAAAGGCTAGGTGAGGGGAATAGTCTTGAGTGCCGAAGCCGGCAGGTGTTGCTTGGAGCTGAATACTTGGCACCCTTTGCAGTGCTTGACCAATTCCTTCGCGTCATCCAAAGCAGTCGGCCAGAAGAATCCATGGCGGAAAGCTTTGGCAACAAGTGATCTTGAGGCTGCGTGGTGGCCGCATTCGCATTGGTGAATGTCTTTCAGGATTGCTATGCCCTTCTCTGGCTCGACGCAGCGCTGGAAAACTCCAAAGGACACTCGCTACCGACGAGCCTCTCGTTAACAATTGTATATGCTCCGGCTCGGCGTCGGACTTGTCTTGCCGCGATCTCGTCAGCCGGCAGTTCTCTGTTTACCAGGAAGTTGAGTATGGGCTGGGCCCATGACGGAGCTGAGATTTCTTCTATAGCCAACACGGCTACTGCAACCAGGGCGGGTGGGCTGGGTGGTGAAGAGCTGGAGTCGGCCACCACCTGCGGTGTTAGTGCAGTCCCCGGGCCGACTACCGTAGTCCCCGGGCCGGGTTCTAAAGTCCCCGGGCCGGGTGCGACTGTGGCAGTCCCCGGGCCGCTTATCAAAGTCCCCGGGCCGCCTATCGAACTCCCCGGGCCGCCTGCTTGGTTCCTCAAGCCGGAGCCGACTACGTCGGGGTTAGGCGGCATGAAGATGGAATTGGATTCTGGAGACGGCTTGATAGATGGCTTGAGGAGGCGCTGGAGAGAGACGCCGGTTGGTATAGCTTGCCGAGTGGAGCCTATTCGTGCCAGGGCATCTGCTTGCTCGTTGTCGGCCCGTGGCACGTGGAGGAACTCGCACCCTTCAAAGTATCCGCTGATTTGCTGGACGAGGAAGCGGTAGCTCGCCATGTTTGCGTCCTTGGCATCCCAGTCGCCAGATGATTGCTGGACTACCAAATCCGAGTCGCCATAGCACAGGATCTTGCGGATGCCGAGTTCTTTGGCTAGCCGGAGCCCGTGTATGAGCGCCTCGTACTCGGCCACATTGTTGGAGGCGGCAAAATGAATTTGCAATGTGTATCTGAGCTTGTCGCCTTTGGGAGAGGTGAGGATGATGCCGGCTCCCAAGCCCGTGCACATCTTGGATCCGTCGAAATGCATCCGCCAATGAGTGGAGTCGGGGGCCGGCGGCAGGTACTGGGTCTCGGCCCAGTCGACGAGAAAGTCGGCCAATGCTTGGGACTTGATGGCGGTGCGAGGCTGGTAGAAGATTGTGTAAGGGGCCAGCTCGATGGCCCATTTTGCCACCCGGCCGGATGCGTCCCGACTGCCTATGATCTCGGCGAGCGGGGCGGTGCATACGACCGTGATGTGGTGCTATTGAAAGTAGGGCTTGAGCTTCTTGGCGGCGAAGTATACACCATAGCACATCTTCTGGTATTGCGGGTAGTTCTGCTTCGAAGTGGACAACACTTCACTTAAGTAGTACACCGGTCTCTGGACTGGCTGTGCCCGACCTTCTTCGGGGCGTTGGACCAAGATGACGGTGCTGACCACCCGGCTGGTGGCGGCAATGTAAAGGAGCATAGGCTCTTTCTCAGTCGGCGCCGCCAAGATAGGCGGCGTGGCCAGCATCCTCTTCAGCTCGTGGAAAGCTTGGTCGGCTTTGTCGTTCCACTCGAAGTGAGTGGTCTTCTTCATGAGTCGATAGAGGGGGAGGGCTTTCTCTCCAAGCCGGCTGATGAAACGGTTCAGGGAGGCCATGCACCTCGTAAACTTCTGGACGTCTCACAGCTTGGTGGGGATCTCCATTCTCTCAATGGCCTTGATCTTCACTGGGTTGCATTCGATGCCGCGTTCGGAGACCAGGAAGCCTAGGAGCTGGCCGGCTGGCACTCCGAACACGCATTTCTCGGGGTTGAGCTTGATATGAAACCGGCGCAGGTTCTCAAATGTTTCCTTGAGGTCTTCGAGCAAGGTGCCGTGCTTCTCCGTCTTCACCACAATATCATCCACATAGACATGGGCATTTCTGCCGAGTTGCTTGAGGAGGCATTTCTGCATGCAACGCTGAAAAGTGGCACCGGCATTTCTCAAGCCGAATGTCATAGTCAGGTAGCGGAAAGCTCCGAATGGCGTGATGAAGGCGGTCTTCAGGCGGTCGGCCGGGTCCAACTTTATCTGGTGGTAGCCCGAGTAGGCATCCAAGAAACTTAGCAGCTCACATCCGACTGTGGAGTCGATCACTTGGTCAATCCTGGGCAGGGCAAAAGGATCTTTGGGGCAGGATTTGTTGAGGCTTGTGTAATCTATACACATGCGCCACTTGTCATTCTTCTTCAGCACGAGGACCGGGTTGGCAAGCCATTCCGGAAAGAACACCTCCATTATGAAGCCGGCTGCGAGGAGCCGGGCTATCTCTTCTCCCACAATCCTTCTCTTTTCTTCCGACAGTCGGCGGAGGGGTTGTTTGACTAGTTTTGCATCGGCTCGGACGTGTAGCTTGTGCTCGGCGAATTCCTTCGGAACACCCGGCATGTCCTTGGGGGACCATGCGAAGATGTCCCGATTCTCACGGAGGAAATCGACAAGCTCGCCTTCCTATTTGCTGTCCAGGTTTGTCCCGATGACGGCAAACCATTCGGGGTGCTCTGGGTCCAGAGGTATCTTCTTTGTTTCCTTGGCCGGCTGGAAAGAACCTTGGGCATCACATTCCTTGGGGTCGGGGGACAGGACCGGCTGCTTGCCGGCCATGGCCACGACCCGGTCCAACATCTTCTTCTCTTCGGCAATCACAAGGGACTCGGCCAGCCGGCTGCTGGCTGCTGCGCACTCGGCGGATTTCTTGTAATCGCTAGCTATGGTGATGATGCCCTTGGTACTCGGCATCTTCATCTTGAGGTAGGCGTAGTGGGGCACAGCCATGAACTTGGCCAGAGCTGGTCGGCCAAGCAGTGCATGATAGGGGCTCTCAAGGGCCACCACCTCAAACCAGATCACTTCTCGGCGAAAATGATCCTTGTCCCCAAAGAGAACATCTATCTTGATCTTGCCGATTGGTGAGCAGGACAGGCCGGGTACAATGCCATGGAACACGGTCCGACTGGGCATGAGATGCTTCGTCTTGATGTTCAGCTTCTCCATTGTGTCTCGGTACATGATGTTGATGCTGCTCCCGCCGTCTATCAGTACGCGGAAGAAACGGGCAGCACGCATGTCTGTCGCGAGGGTGGCTTCCAAGACCAATGCATAAGAACCGGGAGACGGCATCACCTCTGGGTGATCGGCCCGGCTCCAGCTGATAGGCCTCTCTGACCAGTGCATGTACTCGGAGGTATTGGAGGCGACTACATTGAATTCTTGGTGCTGTTGGCGCCTGCTGCGCCGGTCTTCAGGCTAGCTTGTGAAGACGAGTAGGCGGCATGCTCGTCTGGGAACTCGTCCTGAACGGTTCCGACTGCTGGTCGAACGGCCGGTTGCTGGGGAGCCGGAGGCGGCATCAGCCCTTCGCCCTTGGAGATTCGTGTGAGCCAGTGGCACTTCCAGGTCGTGTGGTTGGACGGCTTCGCGCCGCTGTGTAACTTGCATGGGGCGTCGAGGGCCTGCTCGTAGGAGAAAGCCGGCTGCCAAGCCGGCCTGCCGCCTTTCGGTTTCTTGGGTGTTGGCCGCCCCTCAGGCTGTTCGTCTTCGACTATGGCCACCTGCCGACTGGTTGAAGGCGGCATGGGGCCCTTGCGCTTGTTGTCGTTCTGGTACGGGCGTCGGTTGGAGTCACCAGCCGGCGTCTTGGGAGCCGGGTTGAGTACCTTCCCGGAGGCGTCCACTCGGAACTCGGTCTTCATTGAGGAATCGGCGGTGGCGTACTTGTCCGCTATGACCAGCAGCTCGTCGAGGGTAGCCGGCTCGTCGCAGAGGAGCTTGTGCTTGAGGAGGGTGCCCTCTCGGCACCCGGCGGTGAAGTACTCTATGGCTTGAACCTCATGCACCCCCTCGCAGGAATTGCGGAGCTCGGCCCAGCGCGTGAGGTAGTCGCGAGTCGACTCGATGGGTCCTTGCACGCACAAGGAGAGCTGTCTGGGCTTGGGAGCCCGCTTGTAGGTGCTGGTGAAGTTGCGGATGAAGGCTTCCGTGAAGTCCAGCCAACTGTTGATGCTGTACGGCTTGAGGCTGTTGAGCCAGGTTCGCACCGTGCCTTGGAGAATGAGGGACACATACTTTACGGCAACGCGCCTGTTGCCGTTCGCTATGCTGACTGCAGTGGAGTAGTCGATCAGCCAATCTTCCGGCTTCACCGAGCCGTTGTACTTGGGCGTGTCTCTTGGGAGCGAGAACCCTTTGGGGAAGGGCTCGTCGCGGATGCGGGGGCCGAAACAAGGCGGGCCGACATCGTCTTCCTCTTCTAGTGCCAGGGGTCACGCTAGGTGGTCGATCCGGTGGCGAGCATCGTTCTCGCCGACTCCTTCGCGGCGGCCCAGTCGGCCGCCAAGAGTCGGATGCATGACAGGCGGCGAGGAGGGATATCTCTCTCCTCGAGGCGGTGGAGGAGGCGGGTTGCTTCGTCGCTCCACAGTTTGAGGGCGGCCGTCTGCGTCGCGCTCGATGGAGATTCGGGTGCGGCTGCGGCTGGCAGCCGACTCTTTTTCTTGCCGCGCGCAGGTTTTGCCCGTAGTCGACGTCCGGGACGTTGCACCGTGCTCTCGGCGCGGGGGGGGGGGGACTCTCCGCGCAGACGCCGGCTTCGTGTCGTTGCGCAGCTGGATCCATCAGCTGCTGGATGCGTCTGGTCATGTGGGGGAGCTCTTCGGCCCCCAGTCCGTTCAGCTCGTCTACAACCGCCTGGGCGGCGCGCAGATTCTCGAGGGGCGTGGAATAGACTGGGCGGTCCACTCCTAGCATGTCGGCGATGGCTGCGCCATGCTGCTTGATGGCGCCGATCCGGCTTGGTTCGTGAGGAGGCGGCGTGACGAAGGCGGCGCGGCCGACTTCGCGCTGGTGAGCCTTAGTGAGGCGCCTCACGGAAGCCAGCCTCCGGTCTTCTGCTATGAGGGCGAGGCGGCGCGCCTCTAGTGTTTCGGCGTCGGCGTCGGCCGGGAGGGGGATGGACAAGTCATGGACCGCGGCTTGCGGGGCGTCCTGGGCGTTCTCGCTAGAGACGCCGCCGTGACCGATGACCAGCACCTCGGTGATGGCGCTGCTGCAGCTGTCGGCTCGGGGAAGCGGGTCATCGTAGATCATAACGTCGGTGGGGAAAGCGTCGTGCGATGCCGTGTCGGAGTTGACGAGCATTGGGTCGTTGGAGCCGACCGACTCCAAATCCGTAGCAGGCTCGCTGGAGACGCGGAGATGGCCGAGGAGGCTGACGAGGTGGCTCTCGGGGCAGCCTGTGCCTGCGTCGGAGGCAGGCTCGTCGGAGATGCGAGCCTCGCTGATGTTTACTACACAACCTTCTTCTTGTAGACGTTGTTGGGCCTGCAAGTGCACATGTTTGTAGGACAGTAGCAAATTTCCCTCAAGTGGATGACCTAAGGTTTATCAATCCGTAGGAGGCGTGAGGATGAAGATGGTCTCTCTCAAACAACCCTGCAACCAAATAACAAAAAGTCTCTTGTGTCCCCAACACACCCAATACAATAGTAAATTGTATAGGTGCACTAGTTCGGCGAAGAGATGGTGATACAAGTGCAATATGGATGGTAGATATGGGTTTTTGTAATCTGAAAATATAAAAACAGCAAGGTAACTAGCGGTAAAAGTGAGCGTAAACGGTATTGCAATGATAGGAAACAAGGCCTAGGGTTCATACTTTCACTAGTGCAAGTTCTCTCAACATTAATAACATAGATAGATCATATAACAAGCCCTCAACATGCAACAAAGAGTCACTCCGAAGCCACTAATAGCGGAGAACAAACGTAGAGATTATGGTAGGGTACGAAACCACCTCAAAGTTATTCTTTCAATCAATCCGTTGGGCTATTCCTATAAGTGTCACAAACAACCCTGGAGTTTTTACTAGAATAACACCTTAAGATACAAATCAACCAAAACCCTAATGTCACCTAGATACTCCATTGTTACCTCAAGTATCCGTGGGCATTATTATACGATATGCATCACACAATCTCAGATTCATCCAACCAACATAAAAGTACTTCAAATAGTGCCCCAAAGTTTCTACCGGAGAATCAAGAACGTGTGCCAACCCCTATGCATAGGTTCCCAATGTCAGGAAACACGCAAGTTGATCACCAAGACATACATCAGGTGTTCTCATAAAGACTCAATCCGATAAGATAACTTCAAAGGGGAAACTCAATTCACCACAAGAGAGTAGAGGGGGAGAAACATCATAATATCCAACTACAATAGCAAAGCTCGGGATACATCAAGATCGTGCCATAGAGGGAACACGAGAGAGAACACGAGAGAGAGATCAAACACATAGCTACTGGTACATACCCACAGCCCCGAGGGAAAACTACTCCCTCCTTGTCATGGATAGCGCCGGGATGAATAAGATGGCCAACGGAGATGGATCCCCCCTCCGGCAGGGTACCGGAAAGGGGTCCCGATTGGTTTTTGGTGGTTCTGGAGGCTTGCGGCGGCGGAACTCCCGATCTAATCTCTGTTCTAGAAGTTTTAGGGTACGACGGTATATATGGGTGAAAGGAGTACGTCAGGAGCTACGGGGCCCCACGAGGGTGGGGCGCGCCTGTGGGGAGGCGCGCCCCACCGCCGTGAGCAACTCCCGTATCTTCGACGTGGGGTCCAAGTCCATCAGGTGGGTTTCCTTCCAAAATAACTTCTCCAGCTTGATTTCGTTCCGCTTGACTCGCCTCGATATTCCTTTTCCTCTAAACATCAAATAGGCATAAACAAGAAATCTAGGCTGGGCCTCCGTTAATAGGTTAGTCCCAAAATAATATAAAACTGGATAATAAAGCCCAATATTGCCTAAAACAGTAGATAATATAGCATGGAGCAATCAAAAATTATAGATACGTTGGAGATGTATCACTCGCCAAGAAGATCGGCGAGGCAGCTCGCCAGCAGAAGCGCCAGCCGCGCTTGCCTTGCCGGGCAAGCGCCATCGGGCATGCTGGGCTGGCTACGCTCGCTGGGGAGGAAGAGGGTTCCCGTCCAGAACAGGTCTCCGGAAGACGGTGCACCTGGCCCCACGGTGGGCGCCAAATGTCGGGTGGTAGGTGCGACATATGCCAACGGGTGGCTTATCATTGTGGGAGCCAATAAGACGTCGCCGGTGGCTGGAAGCGGGATGAGGCGAAGACATGCACGCCGGCGAATCTTACCCAGCTTCGGGGCTCTCCGTGGAGATAACGCCCCATCGCTGCTCATGGGTCTCCGTGATGATCACTAGATGAACAAGTGGCTACAAGAGGCTCCTTGAGCTGTTCGGCGAGAGGAAGAAGAAGGGCTAGGCTAGCTCTCCTCCTCTCTCTATGTGGTGTCTAGAACTCTAAGAGATCAACCCTTTGCATGGGTGCCCTGGGGGGTTTATATAGGCCTACCCTCTGTGGGTACAACGGTAACTGCTGGGTGTGGCCCCAGCCGTCAATTATCTAAGCTTTCCGCTTCCGCTTCTCCATTTGGCAGCCGGGTCCCGCCGTTGGTGGGTCCCGCCGCCGCCGGATTCTTGGTCGACAAGCTGGCCCCATCGCCGATGGTCTTGTCGGGGGCTGGTTATCGCTGCCTCAATCCTCGATGACGAGGGCTTTGTCGGGGAAGCGTGGCTACAGTGCCGCCGCCTTTGGCGGCGATCACTGTAGCCTCGCCTCGTCTTGTCTCCTTAATGGGGCGCTTCCTTCGAGGGAGAGAACCAGCCGGCTGCGGAGAGCCGGTCATGCCTCGGGCCGACTTGGGAGGCGGGCCGCCTCGCATCATCTCGACCAGGGCCCGCCACCGCAGTCGAGATCGACTACTGGCGTGGATGACGCCATGGTCAAGCATGACTACAGTTCGCGCGGACGGGTGATGGCCGCCAGACGGGCGACTGTGGCTATGCGCGGCCCGGATGCGGGGTGGCAGAGCTTTATCAGAGCCACACCCCGTCTCATCGCCGTTATGTGGGTGCAGATTCTGAGGGTGCGGCCTTGGCCGCCTGCTGGGGAGCCGGCTCCCTGGAGTCGGCTTCCTTGTGGCGCCATGAGTCGGCCTCCGTGGCCGGATCTCGGGAGTCGGCCCCCTTGTGGCCTTCTGCCTGGAGGTTTTGGGTGCTGGGCCGCCTCCCAGAAGCTGGTCGGAGAGTTAGCCGTCTGGGGGAAGGCGGCCCTGCGTCCTGGAGGACTGAGGACTTGGGTGGCTCATAATTTTTTCAGAAGCCCCAGGGGGAGCCGGCTAGGCTACCCGTGGTCAATATCTCCGACAAGGAGGTTCATTAAGGACTTCTCAAAAATTTCTCGGCCTCTGACTAATTTATTACAAAAAGATATACCATTTGTCTTTGATGATGATTGTGTAGAAGCATTTGGAATACTTAAGAAAGCATTGATCTCTGCACCTACTGTTCAACCACCTGACTGGAATTTACCCTTTGAAATTATGTGTGATGCTAGTGATTATGCTGTAGGTGTTGTTCTAGGGCAAAGAGTTGATAAGAAATTAAATGTTATCCATTACGCTAGTAAGACTCTGGACAATGCTCAAAGAAACTATGCTACTACTGAAAAAGAATTCTTAGCAGTTGTATTTGCATGTTACAATTTCAGACCTTATATCGTTGATTCTAAAGTAACTATTCACACTGATCATGCTGCTATTAAATATCTTATGGAAAAGAAAGATGCTAAACCTAGACTTATTAGATGGGTTCTCTTGCTACAAGAATTTGATTTGCATATTGTTGATAGAAAAGGAGCTGAGAACCCCGTTGCAGACAACTTGTCTAGGTTAGAAAATGTTCTTGATGACCCACTACCTATTGATGATAGCTTCCTAATGAACAATTAAATGTCATAAGTACTTCTCGTAGTACTCCATGGTACTCCACCTAGTTTCACATACCAGGAAAAGAAAAAGTTTTTCTATGATTTGAGACATTACTTTTGGGATGACCCACATCTTTATAAAGAAGGAGTAGATGGTGTTATTAGACATTGTGTACCTGAGCATGAACAGGAACAGATCATACGCAAGTGCCACTCCGAAGCTTATGGAGGACACAACGCTGGAGATAGAACTGCACATAAGGTATTGCAATCTGGTTTTCATTGGCCTACTCTCTTCAAGGATGCCCGTAAGTTTGTCTTGTCTTGTGATGAATGTCAAAGAATTGGTAATATTAGTAGACGTCAAGAAATGCCTATGAATTATTCACTTGTTATTGAACCATTTGATGTTTGGGGCTTTGATTATATGGGACCTTTTCCTGCCTCTAATGGATATACACATATTTTAGTTGGTGTTGATTACATTACTAAGTGGGTAGAAGCTATTCCAACTAGTAGTGCTGATCATAACACCTTTATTAAAATGCTTAAAGAAGTTATTTTTCTGAGGTTTGGAGTCCCTAGATATTTAATGACTGATGGTGGTTCACATTTTATTCATGGTGCTTTCCTTAAAATGCTTGCTAAATATGATGTTAATCATAGAATTGCATCTCCATATCACCCGCAGTCAAGTGGTCAAGTAGAATTGAGTAATAGAGAGCTCAAATTAATTTTGCAAAAGACTGTCAACAGGTCTAGAAAAAATTGGTCCAAGAAACTTGATGATCCATTATGGGCCTATAGAACTGCATATAAAAATCCTATGGGTATGTCTCCGTATGAAATGGTTTATGGAAAAGCATGTCACTTACCTCTCGAACTAGAACATAAGGCATACTGGGCTATTAAAGAGCTCAACTATGATTTCAAACTTTCCGGTGAGAAGAGGTTATTTGATATTAGCTCACTGGATGAATGGAGAACCCAAGCCTATGAAAATGCCAAGTTGTTTAAAGAAAAAGTTAAAAGATGGCATGACAAAAGGATACAAAAGCGTGAGTTCAATGTAGGTGATTATGTATTGCTATACAACTCTCGTTTAAGATTTTTTGCAGGAAAACTTCTCTCTAAATGGGAAGGCCCCTACGTTATCGAGGAGGTCTATCGTTCCGGTGCCATAAAAATCAACAACTTCGAAGGCACAAATCAGAAGGTGGTAAACGGTCAAAGAATCAAACACTATATCTCAGGTAATCCTATAAATATTGAAACCAATGTTATTGAAACCGTAACCCCGGAGGAATACATAAGGGACACTTTCCAGAACGTTTCAGACCCCGAAAAGGAGTAGGTATGTGGTACGGTAAGTAAACCAACTCCAAAACAATTTTTAAGGCAATATTTCTCCGTTTTGGAATATTTAGAAAAATAAAAAAATAAGTAGCAGTCCGGGAAGGACACGAGGGTGGAGGGCGCGCCCTACCCCCTGGGCGCGCCCCCTGCCTCGTGGGCACCTCGTGTGCCTTCCGGACTCCGTTTTCTTGCACGATACGTATTTTGGCCGGTAAAAATTCATTATATATTCTCTCGGAGGTTTTGACTCCCGTATCACGCAAATATCCTCTGTTTTTGTTTCGAGCTGTTGCTGCTGCAGATTAGAGCAAGATGTCTTCTCAAGAGTCAGCCGGGTATCTAATCCGGCACCGGAACCAAGGGCAAACACCGAAGCTGGCCCCTTTGGGCCAGCAACAGAGGAGGAGATGGAGGCTGACTTGATGAGAGTAGATGCCATGGAGGATCAAGAAGTCACTTCTCGCTTCCGAGCTGGGTTTGCGATGGGGGAACTACAGAGCTCAGCTATTCCAAACTCGGTTATCCCTTCCAATGTTAGATTTCTTTCTTATGAAAATATGAGGAGGAGTGTCACTTGTTCTCCAAGAGCTATGCAACACCCTTGGGTGCAAGGAGCCTTAGCAGATTACATGTGAAAGCTCAAGAAGGAAGTAATGGACCTCAAGCAGCAAGTCAATAAGCTTGAGGAGGAGAATCGCATCCTAAAGGGCATCATCGCCAAGAATGTTTCACCAACCCTGAAGAAGGAGATATAATCATATGGGTATGGGCACTCCCCTTGGCAACTGCCAAGCTTGGGGGAGGTTCCCCAGTATCGTATCACAAGCACAACTCCTATCTTTACCGTTTTCTTAGTTCGATCCTATTAGTAGTATCTTGATCTAGTAGAATAAAGTTTATGGCATGATCTAGTTTTGAGTTTTGCTTTATGATCCCTCTATGTAATCGATTCCGTGAGCTATATAATAAAGATTAGTGTTGAGTCAAGGGCTTGATTGTTTTGCCATGACCTTGAGTGAATAAAAGAATAGAGAAAAAGAATAAAAAGAAACAAAGAGTTCATATTGATCTTATTGAGAGTAATGACTTCACATAGCAGGGTATGATGATTAAAAGTTGTTGGGAGTTGGCAAACATAGTTTTGGTTATCGTTGCAATTAAACGGAAGTAATAAGGAAAGAGACGTTTCGCATATAGATATACTATTATTGACATCTTTTATGATTGTGAGCACTCATTAAAATATGACATGCTAAAGAGTTGATGTTGGACAAGGAAGACAACGTAATGGGTTATGTTTTCTTATATCTGAGATAAAGTATATTGCCATGGATCTTCCAACATGTTCAGCTTGCCTTTCCCTCTCATGCTAGCCAAATTCTCAACACCAAGTAGAGATACTACTTGTGCTTCCAAAAACCCTTAAACCAGTTTTGCCATGAGAGTCCACCATATCTACCTATGGATTGAGTAAGATCCTTCAAGTAAGTTGTCATCGGTGCAAAGAAAAAAAAATTGCTCTCTAAATATGTACGGTTGATTGGTGTGGGAGAAATAAGCTTTATACGATCTTGTGATGTGGAAGAAATAAAAGCGACAGACTGCATAATAAAGGTTCATATGATAAGGGGCAATATAAATTGACGTTCATTCGCATTAAGATTTTGTGCATCCAACCATAAAAGCACATGGCAACCTCTGCTTCCCTCTGCGAAGGGCCTATCTTTTATTATTATCTCATACCTTATGCAAGAGTCATGGTGATCTTCACTGAGGGAGTCCTGGACTAGGGGGTGTCCGGATAGCCGAACTATCATCACGGCCGGACTCCAGGACTATGAAGATACAAGATTGAAGACTTCGTCCCGTGTCCGGATGGGACTTTCCTTGGCGTGGAAGGCAAGCTTGGCGATACGGATATGTAGATCTCCTACCATTGTAACCGACTCTGTGTAACCCTAACCTATCCGGTGTCTATATACACCGGAGGGTCTTAGTCCGTAGGACGAACAACAATCATACAATAGGCTAGCTTCTAGGGTTCAGCCTCCTTGATCTTGTGGTAGATCTACTCTTGTACTACCCATATCATCAATTTTAATCAAGCAGGAGTAGGGTATTACCTCCATCGAGAGGGCCCGAACCTGGGTAAAAACATCGTGTCCCTTGTCTCCTGTTACCATCCGCCTAGACGCACAGTTCGGGACCCCCTACACGAGATCTGCCGGTTTTGACACCGACATTTGTGCTTTCATTGAGAGTTCCTCTGTGTCGTCACCGATAGGCCCGATGGCTCCTTCGATCATCAACAACGACGCGGTCCAGGGTGAGACTTTTTGTCACGCCCAATATGCGACCCTATCCAAAAGGAACTCGAAGGTCCCACCAAGGATAGACCCGCATATTGAAACGCTTTTGCAAGGTGGATATCATTACATCAACATTACATAATAGTGGGATACATACATAAGGCACAAATGCCACAAGAATACATCAACAACATACAAGATACATGAGAACAACATCTGACTACAGATGAAACATAAACAGAAACTCAAACGACATCCACCCTGCTAGCCCAGGCTGCCGACCTGGAACCTATCCCCTGATCGAAGAAGAAGCAGAAGAAGAACTCCAACACAAGTAAACATCGCTCTCACATCATGATCATTGCATAACCTGTACCTGCAACTGGTGGTGTAGTAATCTGTGAGCCACGAGGACTCAGCAATCCCATTACCATGGGTATCAAGACTAGCAAAGCTTAAAGGGAAAGGAAGGGGTAAAGTGGTGAGGATGCAGCAGCGGCTAAGCATATATGGTGGCTAACATACGCAAATGAGAGCGAGAAGAGAAACAAAGGAACGATCGTCAACTAGTAATGATCAAGAAGTGATCCTGAACTCCTACTTACGTCAGACATAACCCAGAAACCGTGTTCTCCTCTCGATCAACCCCGAAAAGAGACACTCACGGTTACGCTTTACACGGTTGGTGTATTTTAATTAAGATCAACTTCGGGTTTTCGACAACGGACATTAACAAATTCCCATCTGCCACATAACGCGGGCACGGCTTTCGAAAGTTCAAAACCCTGCGGGGTGTCCCAACTTAGCCCATGATAAGCTCTCGCGATCAACGAAGGATATTCCTTCTCCCGGAAGACCCGATCAGTCTCGAATCCGGCTACAAGACATTTCGACAACAATAAAACAAGACCAGCAAAGCCGCCCGATGCACCGACAATCCCGATAGGAGCTGCACATATCTCGTTCTCAGGGCAACACCGGATGAGACATCCTACGAGTAAAACCAAACCTCGAGTTGCCATGAGGGGGCCCCGCAGTCTACTCGGTTCAGGCCAGCACTTAGAGAAGCACTGACCCGGGGGGGCTAAAATAAAGATGACCCTTGGGCTCCGGAAACCCAAGGGAAAAAGGGCTAGGTGAGGCAAATGGTAAAACCAATGTTGGGCCTTGCTGGAGGAGTCTTATTCAAAGCGAACTGTCAAGGGGGTCCCATAAATCACCCGACCGCGTTAGGGACGCAAAATCCGGGAACATAACACCGATATGACGGAAACTAGGGCGGCAAGAGTGAAACAAAACACCAGGCATAAGGCCGAGCCTTCCACCCTTTACCAAGTATATAGATGCATTAATAATATAAGATATATTGTGATATCCCAACAAGTAAACATGTTCCAACAAGGAACACCATCTCCATGTTCCAACAAGGAACAAACTTCATCTTCACCTGCAACTAGCAACGCTATAAGAGGGGCTGAGCAAAGCGGTAACATAGCCAAACAACGGTTTGCTAGGAAGGGTGCAAAAGGTTAGAGGCTGACATGGCAATGTGGGATGGCTTGATAAACAGGTAATAGGTAGCGCAGCATAGCGATAGAACGAAGCAACTAGCATAGCAATGATAGTAGTGAGATCCAAGGTAGTGGTCATCTTGCCTGAAATCCCGCAAGGAAGAAGAACGAGTCCATGAAGAAGACGAACGGATGAAGCCGAACCAAGCGTAGACGAATGAATCCTCACGATCGCAACGAAACAGGAACTAACAAGAAGAAGCACACAACATGGTAAACACACCACACATAGACAAGACATGATGCACAACCAAGCATGATGCATGACAAATCTAGATGAGGCTACTCATGGCAAGAGATGATGCAAACAAGAGCAACACATCAAAGCAAGTTTAAATGAGGCCGGGAACAACATATAACAATTCCGGTAAGTCCTCATATTCAAATTTCGAAATTGGTCCAGATCTGAATAAACCTTATGTTCAAGTTGTTAAACAACAAGTTAAGATGCACCACGATGATCTACACAAAATTCTAGTCAAGTTACATATAAAGTTCATTAGATTCGGAGCTACGGCCTACACCCCTGTAAAGATGGCATGGCATATTACAAAACACATGTAGGACTCAAGTCCATAGGGTGCACACATCAATCATGGCAAAAATGACAAAAGTGCATGTTCTGTTAAGAAACAGAAACTAACATCACATAGCACTCTTCTAACAGCATTTCGGGCATCAAGATGAGCTCAAATGAAAATGACGCAGTGAGATGAAATGATCTACTCATCGGGGCGAACATTTTGACATATTATACGCACAAAACGGAGCTACTGATGAAGAGTTATGGCATGATGAAAATGCAACAAAATATTAACAGATCGGGACTTAGTGGATTCGGGTCAACCTCGGGTTCGTGACGAAATCGGCGTAGGGCACGAGCTCGCGGAGAGCTCGCCGGAGAGGAGGGCTGGCGGAGACAGGCGGGTCGGGCGGATCTCGCCGGATCCGCCGGATCAGCGGCGAGGCGACGGGAGGCGACGGAGGGCACCGGGAGCTTCGGGCCGGCCGGGCCTTGGTGCGGAGAAGCGGCGGGCGGCCGAGGCGGCGGGCTGGAGGACGGGCGGCGACGGGAGGCCTGGAGGCGGGCGGAGGCAGCGGCTGGGCGGCGGCAGGGAAGGCCGGCGGCGCGGGAGGCCGGGCGGCGGAGCGGAGGCGGCGGGCGCCGGGCGGCGGATCCGAACCCCCTGGGGCTCGGGCGAGCCCATGGGCGGAGAGGCGGGCGGCGGCGCCAGGTGGCGCGCCGGTTGGATGAGGGGCGGCGGCGGTGACGTGGCGAGCGCCGATTGGCCCGGGCGACGTGGCGGCTGGACGTGTCCGGCCGTCGGCGGACATGTCCGGCGGCGCGGAGGGAGGTTTTTAGGGTTAGGGGGGATTTTGACCACGAATTTGGACGGGGAGGACATATTTATAGGTAGAGGGAGCTAGGAGACTCCAAATGAGGTGCGGTTTTCGGCCACGCGATCGTGATCGAACGACCTAGAGCATGGAGGGGAGTTAGGTGGGTTTTGGGTCACTTTGAAAGGGGTGTTGGGCTGCAAACAAAAGAGGCTTTTGCGGTTACCCGGTTAACCGTTGGAGTACCAAACGACCTCCAAATGACCCGAAACTTGACAGGCGGTCTACCGGTGCTATACCAAGGCCGCTTGACAAACCTCGGTCCATTCCGAGACCGTTTAACACCCGCACATGAAAAGAGGTAAAAGGGGGCGCCGGGAGACATAGGAGTGCCGGATTGCAAAACGGACAACGGGGAAAATGCTCGGATGCATGAGACGAACACGTATGCAAAATGAAATGCACATGATGACATGATATGAAATGCAGATGATGACATGGCAAAGTGCAACACGCAAACAAATGACATGGCAAAGACAACGAATAACTGGCAGACACCTGGCGCAACGAATCCGGGGCGTTACACTTTTCTCCCCGGACAGATCTTCGTATTCGGCGGCTTTGCGCTGCGGGCCAATTCGCTTGGCCATCTGGAATAGATCGAAAGCTATGCCCCTAGCCATCAGGTCAGATTTGGAAGTTTGAACTATACGGCCGATATCCGCGGAGACTTGATCTTTGACGGATTCGAGCTGCAGCCAAGCGTGCCGCACTGTCTCGATGGGCATGATCTAGCTCTGCAACCGAATAGTGCCCTGGAGGCCGCACCAGCATCCGCTCCGACCCTTAATCCGGAGCCGGATTCCCCGATCAAGGACGAGTGGTTGGACACAGCCTCGGGGGCTACGATCTCTACGGCGATTGAGCCGAACTCCATCCCTGTCCTTTGCGAAGACCTTGACTCCAGGGTGCCGGACTCCTCTCCGGACTCCAAACCCTCCGCGCCGCTGCCAATCGAATCCGATTGTGCACCGGTTATGGAGTTCACTGCCGCGGACATCTTTCAGCACTCGCCCTTTGGCGACATCCTGAATTCACTAAAGTCTCTCTCTTTATCCGGAGAGCCCTGGCCGGACTACGGACAAGAAGGTTGGGATACGGACGACGAAATTCAACGCCCACCCACCACCCACTTTGTAGCCACTGTCGATGATTTAACCGACATGCTCGACTTCGACTCCGAAGACATCGACGGTATGGACGACGACGCGAGAGGCGACCAAGACCCAGCGCCACAGGGCCAATGGAAGGCCACCTCGTCATACGACATATACATGGTGGATATCCCAAAAGATGGGAACGACGATGGAACAACGGAGGATGACCCTCCAAAAGCAACCAAAGCGCCCGACGCTGTGGCGCCGCTCTAAATCTCGCCACAGCAAAAACGGTGATTCCAGCACGGGAGATAATAACACCCGGGACAGTGCCGAAGACAACCCCCTCTAGCAGGACTCAGCGCAGGAGGAGGGAGAAGCAAGTCCGCACGATAGTGCGGCAGAAAGAGAGGTCGATTACGATAATTATGCGCCTCCCTCCGAAGATGAGGCAAGCCTCGACGACGACGAATTTGTCGTTCCTGAGGATCCCGCCGAACAGGAGCGTTTCAAACGCAGGCTTATGGCCACGGTTAGCAGCCTCAAGAAAAAGCAGCAACAGCTTAGAGTTGACCAAGACCTGCTAGCTGACAGATGAACCAAAGTCCTTGCAGCCGAAGAGTATGAACTCGAAAGCCCCTCCAAAAGCTACCCAAAACGAAGGCCGTTTCCTCGATCAGAGGAGGAAGAACCCAAGTCACCAGCGCACGACATGGCAGACCGGCCACACCCCGACGCCGCTCAAAAAGTACCAAGGCACGGGAAAACGCGCCGGACTTGCGAGATATACTGGAGGATAAGGAAAAACATACAAGATCGATCTACGGATCGCGTGGGCGCCCAACGACGCGGGATGATTACCATCGCGCCGGATACATCAAACCCGGCCGGGCCGAACACAGTAGACAAAGCTCATATGAGCTACGTCGTGATATAGCCCAATACAGAGGCGCCGCACACCCACTATGCTTCACAGATGAAGTAATGGATCATCAAATCCCCGAGGGCTTCAAACCCGTAAACATCGAATCATACGATGGTAACACAGATCCTGCGGTCTGGATCGAGGACTATCTCTTCCATATCCACATGGCCCGCGGTGATGATCTACATGCCATCAAATACCTCCCACTCAAGCTTAAAGGACCAGCTTGGCATTGGCTCAACAGCTTGCCAGCAGAATCAATTGGTTGTTGAGAGGACCTGGAAGCCGCATTCCTTGATAACTTCCAGGGCACATATGTGCGACCACCAGATGCCGATGACCTTAGCCACATAATTCAGCAGCCAGAAGAATCGGCCAGACAATTCTGGACACGGTTCCTCACAAAGAAAAATCAAATCGTTGACTCTCCGGATGCAGAGGCCCTTGCAGCCTTCAAACATAACATCCGCGACGGGTGGCTTGCCCGGCACCTAGGACAGGAAAAGCCGAAATCCATGGCAGCCCTCACAACACTCATGACCCGCCTTTGTGCGGGAGAGGACAGCTGACTAGCTCGAAGCAACAACTTGGCCAAACACCATGATAGTTCGGATACCAAGGACAGCAATGGCAGGTCATGTCGCAATAAGAACAAGCGCCGCATTAACGGCGATAATCATGAAGATACGGCCGTCAATGCCGGATTCAGAGGCTCTAAACCCGGTCAGCGGAAGAAGCCATTCAAAAGAAATACCCAGGGCCCGTCCAACTTGGACCGAATACTCGATCGCTTGAGCCAGATACACGGCACCCCCGAAAAACCAGCAAATCACACCAAGAGGGATTGTTGGGTGTTCAAGCAAGCAGGCAAGTTAAGTGCCGAACTCAACAACAAGGGGCTGCATAGCATGACGAGGAAGAGCCCCGGCCGCCGTACAATAGAGGACAAAAGGGTTTTTTCACACAAGTGTGGACGGTGAACATGATATACGCAACCCATATACCCAAAAGGGAGCGGAAGCGTGCGCTAAGGGATGTATATGCGATGGAGCCAGTCGCCCCGAAGTTCAACCCATGGTCTTCCTGACCGATCACCTTCGATCGAAGGGACCACCCCACTAGCATTCGTCACGGCGGTTTCGCCGCATTGGTCCTGGACCCAATTATCGACGGATTTCACCTCACCAGAGTCCTGATGGACGGCGGTTGAAGCCTGAACCTGCTTTATCAGGATACAGTGCGCAAAATGGGCATAGACCCCTCAAGGATTAAACCTACAAAGACGACCTTTAAAGGCGTCATACCGGGTGTAGAGGCCAATTGTACGGGCTCAGTTACACTTGAAGTGGTCTTCGGATCCCCGGATAACTTCCGAAGCGAAGAGTTAATCTTCGACATCGTCCCGTTCCGTAGCGGCTATCATGCACTGCTCGGACGAACCGCATTTGCAAAGTTCAATGCGGTGCCGCACTACGCATACCTCAAGCTCAAGATGCCAGGCCCTCGAGGAGTAATAACGGTCAATGGAAACACCGAACGCTCTCTCCGAACGGGGGAGCACACGGCGTCCCTCGCGGCAAAGGCACAAAGCAGCCTCTCACAACAATTCCCGAGTCCGGCCACTAAGCGTCCGGACACTGTCAAGCGCGCCCGGAGTAACCTACAACAAGACCGTCTGGCACGATTCAAGCACGCGTAGCAATCCGGCCCCAACCCCAGCCCTCGTGAAATTGCGAAGCTAGTATTACGCGTACATAATTACGCTCTGGAGATACCATGGGCATATGGGGAGGGGAACGACCACGGCACGCCAAGAATGCGGCTCGACCGCACCAGGGGCTCCCGATTGTGTCATTCTTTTTCTTTTTTCCTTTTCCTCACTTTCAGGACTCTGTTTTCCAGAAGCCCTGTCCGGCACTAGAATTGCCGAACTCACGATGCAACAGCCAGGGAAGCAGAAAGCTCGTCGAGTGCTCAGGTGGTCTCTATTACGAGCATTATACCTGTTTTACATACCATCCCGTAGCTTACCCCTGGAGGGGGACATGTTAGATAGTCCCATCCCTTGCTTATCGCACTATTTGTATCGTTCTGCTTTCATTGCAGTACCTTTTTGATTAAACAATACATAGCTTTTGCTTATTATTGCACTCTTTTCTTTATCTATATATATGTTCATTTCATGACATGTCGCACCCGTACACTTTGGTACGGCCAATACACCAGGGGCTTAAGTACCCCAAAATTATGGTGTGATAAGTCCGAACACTTTCACAAGTGCGGCACCCCGAACTTATAGCATTATATGAATCGGCTCCGAATCATGTCTTGGGTCAATAGTTGGGTTTGCCCGGCTCCCGTGTTTTGGTACCTTACGTTCCGTTATATCGGCTAAGGTAGCACCGGGAGAACCACTGCGATTGTGCCCCAGTTGAGCTGGGTCGAGCACCTCAGTGGAGAAAGCTAAAACTGACCGTCATGATAGGGCGAGAGCCGGTCGCTGTTCGAGAGGTTTTTTCGGGTCCCTAAAGACTTATGCCGCTTAGAGCGAGGAACCGGAGTTGTCCGGCCAAGGCGTGGATAGCGCCCCGAACTCGGTCTTCCGAATACTAGGGGCTTCGCCGAAATTTAAAATTATAGAATTCTATGGCTAAGTGAGAGTGTTCAAGCATTATAAGTCCGGTTGCCTTGTTCGTTGTGTTGAGCGCCTCCCTAGATGGACCCAAGAATGGGAACAAGAGTGCTCAAGTTTATCCCGAACACCCCAGCACTCGTGGCATGGGGGCTGAAGCCAACGACTTGCCATCTCTCAAATTTGATAAATGGCCGCACAGAAGGTAATATTTTAAATTAACAAGCGTTGCTTAGCGCATATGAACAAGTTTTCAGCATACAGGATAACAAATGCGAGTCTATTAAAAAATTACATCTTTGGAGCACTCATCCGCTATTCGGCGGGCACCCTTCAGGAGGCCCTCATAGTACATTTTGGGCGTGCGATGCTCCTTGCCCTTCGGTGGCCCGTTCGTCACAAGCTTCTTCGCATCCAGCTTGCCCTAGTGCACTTTAGCACGGGCAAGGGCCCGACGGACACCTTCAATGCAGACGGAGCGCTTGATGACTTTAATCCTGGGACAGGCGTCCACCAGCCGCCGCACTAGCCCAAAGTAGCTCCCAGGCATGGCTTCTAATGGCCACAGCCAAACTATGAGGCCCTGCATGGCCTGTTCGGCGACCTTGTGGAGCTCGACCAGCTGCTTCAGCTGGTCGCTTAGGGGCACCGGATGTCCGGCCTCAGCATATTGAGACCAGAACACCTTCTCCGTTGAGCTCCCCTCCTTGGCGCGGTAGAATGCGGCAGCATCAGACACACTACGGGGCAGATCTGCGAATGCTCCTGGAGAGCTCCGAATCCGGGTAAGTAATAGGTAATTCACTTTCACATGCTTACTTTGCATAAAGAATGCCTTACCCGCCGCTATCTTCTTTAGCGATTCAATTTCTTGGAGGGCTTTCTGGGCCTCGGCCTTAGCAGCTTTGGCACTCTCAAGAGTCGAAGCAAGCTCGAACTCTCGGGTCTTCGAGTCACGCTCCAAACTCTCGTGTTTTTCCACGAGAGCCTGGAGCTCTTGCCGCACCTCCGCCAGCTGCGCCTCCCCCTTCTCTCACTCGGTGTGTTCTGCAGCCGCTTTGTTTTCGGCCACGGACACCACCTCCTTCAGGGTCGCCACCTCGTTCGTGGCCCCTGCAGTACCCATGTTATTCCTGTTATTTTTTGCAACCAAAACCTTTCCAATAAGGTATTTCTTTAATAAGGTATTACTTACCTTCCTTGTCCTTGAGCTGCTTCTTGGCTTGGCCGAGCTCGTTCTTGGACCGCTCGAGGGTCTGCTTCAATGCATTGACCTCCGCAGTCAGTGCGGCAGAGGTCAGCAGCGCATCCTGCATTCCCATATTGACATAATTATGTTAGACTCCTGCGTATATCTTTTTAGATCCTTAGTCCGGCTTTTCTTTCCGAACACCGAACTAAGCATCAGGGGCTACTGTCTATGCGGTAATATTTTTACATATTCTAAACTTATCTCAAAGCCTGTTAGAAGGCTGGTACAGGCTTCGGTCAGCCCGCTCTTGGCAGACTTTCCTAGGCGTGGAAGGCAAGCTTGACGATACGGATATGTAGATCTCCTACCATTGTAACCGACTCTGTGTAACCCTAACCTATCCGGTGTCTATATAAACCGGAGGGTTTTAGTCCGTAGGACGAACAACAATCATACCATAGGCTAGCTTCTAGGGTTTAGCCTCTTTGATCTCATGGTAGATCCACTCTTGTAACACCCATCATCAATATTAATCAAGCAGGACGTAGGGTTTTACCTCCATCAAGAGGGCCCGAACCTGGGTAAAAACATCGTGTCCCTTGTCTCCTGTTACCATCCGCCTAGACGCACAGTTCGGGACCCCCTACCCGAGATCCGCCGGTTTTGACACCGACACCCCCCTTGGGGCCCCACCGTGGCGTCGTCCGCAGCGTGAGGTGAGGAGGCGGTCGGAAGTGAAGTACTCTCGATTTCCGACGAACTCAGGGGCCCGCTCGACGAAGTGGCGAACCCGCCCTTGGGTGGGCTGCATGATTGTTCGACATTAGAGAACACTCTGCAATAATAAAAAAGCCATGGGTATCCGGACACTTACGATCTCGCCAGGGGCTTGGCCCTTGTAGGCCAATCCTCCTCGTCGTGGTCGACGTTGGTGGAGAAGTCCGGAGGAAGGGTTCTTCCTTCTTGGACCCTCCGGCCTCCCGGTTGGGCGGCCTTCCTTTTCTCTCCTCCCGGCGGGGATAAGCGCTTTTCCTCCTCCTCGTCCTCGGGAGAAGATTCTGCTTCAGAATCTGACAACTCCTTGAGTGGGGATCTCCTTCGAGTTCCCGTGGCCTCCTTCTTGGCCTTCTTCTCCGGCACCACATGGGGTACCGGAGCCAGCAGCCCCGTCAATCGGGCGTCCGCCGGGTCTTCCGGCAAAGGAGCCGGACAACTAATCTGTCTGGACGTCTTCAGCCAGTCCTGTCAAAGATTAGGGAGTTTTAGATCCCACATAGAGTCAATCTATGAAAAAAGAGTCCCGTAAAGGGTAAAATAACTTACCTCGCCGGCTTGATGCCGCGAGCTGTATCCGCGATCTTTGTTAGCGGATGCTAGGGCTTCCACGCCCTTGAACAGCACCTTCCAGGCATCTTCGTATGTAGTGTCGAAGAGCCGGCTCAACGTTCGGTGCTGTGCCGGATCGAACTTCCACAAATTAAAGGCCCGTTGTTGGCATGGGAGAATCCGGCGGATGAGCATCACCTGGATTACGTCGACAAGCCTGACATTCTTGTCCACCAGGTTTCGGACGCATGTTTGGAGTCCGGATAGCTCGTCCGAATTCCCCCACGTTAGGCCCGTCTCTTTCCATGACGAGAGTCATGTGGGGAAGCCAGATCTGAATTCGGGGGCCGCCACCCATTCGGGGTCGCGTGGCTCGGTGATGTAGAACCACCCCGATTGCCACCCCTTTATTGTCTCCACAAAGGCGCCCTCGAGCCATAGGACCTTGGCCATCTTGCCGACCATGGCGCCTCCGCACTCCGCTTGACGGCCGCCCACTACCTTCGGCCTGACATTGAAGATCTTCAGCCATAGGCCGAAGTGGGGCTGGATGCAGAGGAAGGCCTCGCACACGACTATAAACGCCGAGATGTTGAGGATAAAATTCGGGGCCAGGTCGTGGAAGTCCAGGCCGTAGTAGAACATGAGCCCCCGGACAAATGGGTGAAGTGGAAAACCTAGTCCGCGGAGGAAGTGGGGGAGAAACACCACCCTCTCATGGGGCCTGAGGGTTGGTATGAGCTGCCCCGCGTCGGGCAGCTCTGTCTTGTGATGTCGCGGACAAATATCCGGCCTCCCGCAGTCTTGTGATGTGCCCCTCCGTGACGGAGGAGGCCATCCACCTGCCTCCCGCTCCTGACATGGTTGGAGAAGGTTGAGGTGGGATGTGCGGACTTGGGCGCTGGAGCTCGAGTGCGCGGAAATGGATGAGCAAAGGAGGAAGAAGGCGTGGGTGAAAAGGTGGATCCTTATCCCTATATATGAGACGAAGCTATGCGTCCCCCACCAGCCTGGTAAAACTCGCTTATCTCCCAAGCGCCATAGTCAATGACGCAGATGGGTTACCCACGTCCGTATTGAGGAGAATCCCGGAATAAGGGGGCACGATCTATGCTTTGATAAGACGTGCCAAGGAAACCGCCTCGCTAAACGCGCTAAGGTGGAATGGTAAAAAACGATTCATATAAAGGCTTGGCCTTGGTGTGATGTGCCTTGTGAATACGCGGCGAGATCATGCGAAGGTTATTCTCTATCTGTGGTATGTGGAACTTGTTTTGCAGAGCGGACACTATCCTTGTGTTCAAAACCTTCTATGAAGTATTCGGAGGAGGAACCCGCCTTGCAATGCCGAAGACAATATGCGCGCCGGACTCGTCGTCATTGAAGCCTGGTTCAGGGGCTACTGAGGGAGTCCTAGACTAGGGGGTGTCCGGATAGCTGAACTATCATCACGGCGGACTCCAAGACTATGAAGATACAAGATTGAAGACTTCGTCCCGTGTCCGGATGGGACTTTCCTTGGCGTGGAAGGCAAGCTTGGCGTACGGATATGTAGATCTCCTACCATTGTAACCGACTACTGTGTAACCCTAACCTATCCGGTGTCTATATAAACCGGAGGGTTTTAGTCCGTAGGACGAACAACAATCATACCATAGGCTAGCTTCTAGGGTTTAGCCTCCTTGATCTCGTGGTAGATCTACTCTTGTACTACCCATATCATCAATATTAATCAAGCAGGAGTAGGGTATTACCTCCATCGAGAGGGCCCGAACCTGGGTAAAAACATCGTGTCCCTTGTCTCCTGTTACCATCCGCCTAGACACACAGTTCGGGAGCCCCTACCCGAGATCCGCCGGTTTTGACACCAACATTCACCGTATTTTATTTTTATCGACACCTCTACCTCTAAACATGGGGAAATATTTATCGTTATCGGCTTTCTCTTGAGGACAAGCAAGGTCTAAGCTTGGGGGAGTTGATACGTCCATTTTGCATCATGCTTTTATATCAATATTTATTGCATTATGGGCTGTTACTACACTTTATGTCACAATACTTATGCCTATTCTCTCTTATTTTACAAGGTTTACATAAGGAGGAAGAATGCCGGCAGCAGGAATTCTGGACTGGAAAAGGAGCAAATATTAGAGACCTATTCTGCACAACTCCAAAAGTCCTGAAACTCCACGGAATATCTTACGTTAAATAATAAAAAATCCTCGCCAAATATGAAGGCCAGGGGGCCCACACCCTGTCCACGAGGGTGGGGGGCGTGCCCTACCCCCCTACCTCGTGGGTCCCCTGGTGGCTCTCCGATGCCCATCTTCTGCTATATGAGGTCTTTCGTCGAGAAAAAAATCAGAAGCAACGTTTGAGGACGAAACTCCGCCGCCACGAGGCGGAACCTTGGCGGAACCAATCTAGGGCTCCGGCAGAGCTGTTCTGCCGGGGACACTTCCCTCCGGGAGGGGAAAATCATCACCAACATAATCACCAACGCTCCTCTCATCGGGAGAGGGCAATCTCCATCAACATCTTCACCAGCACCATCTCCTCTCAAAACCCTAGTTCATCTCTTGTATCCAATTCTTGTCTCCAAGTCCGGGATTGGTACTAGTAGGTTGTTAGTAGTGTTGATTACTCCTTGTAGTTGATGCTAGTTGGTTTATTTGGTGGAAGATCATATGTTCAGATCCTATATGCATATTAATACCCCTCTGATTATGAACATGAATATTCTTTGTGAGTAGTTACGTTTGTTCACGAGGACATGGGAGAAGTCTTGCTATTAGTAGTCATGTGAATTTGGTATTAGATTCGATATTTTGATGAGATGTATGTTCTCTAGCCTCTAGTGGTGTTATGTGAACGTCGACTACATAACACTTCACCATTATTTGGGCCTAGAAGAAGGAATTGGGAAGTAATAAGTAGATGATGGGTTGCTAGAGTGACAGAAGCTTAAACCCTAGTTTATGCGTTGCTTCGTAAGGGGCTGATTTGGATCCATATGTTTCATGCTATGGTTAGGTTTACCTTAATACTTTTGTTGTAGTTGCGGATGCTTGCAATAGAGGTTAATCATAAGTGGGATGCTTGTTCAAGTAAGAACAACACCCAAGCACCGGTCCACCCACATATCAAATTATCAAAGTACCGAACACGGATCATGTGAACGTGATGAAAACTAGCTTGACGATATTCCCATGTGTCCTCGGGAGCGCTTTTCCTATTATAAGAGTTTGTCCAGGCTTGTCCTTTGCTACAAAAAGGATTGGACCACCTTGCTGCACTTTATTTACTTTTGTTACTTGTTGCTCGTTACAAATTATCTTATCACAAAACTATCTGTTACCACTTATTTTAGTACTTGCAGAGAATACCTTGTTGAAAACCGCTTATCATTTCCTTCTGCTCCTCGTTGGTATCGACACTCTTACTTATCGAAAGGACTACGATAGATCCCCTACACTTGTGGGTCATCAGTCATCGAGCTGAACGTGTGCTGAACACAAAGGTGCCGTACGTTCGGTACTTGGATCGGTTGGATCGTGAACACATTCGACTACATCAACCGCTTTAACACAACGCTTCCGCTTTCGGTCTACGAGGGTACGTGGACACACTCTCCCCCCTCACGTTGCTATGCATCTCCTAGATAGATCTTGCGTGATCGTAGGAATTTTTTGAAATTGCATGCTACGTTCCCAACAGTGGCATCCGAGCCAGGTCTATCCGTAGATGATATGCACAAGTAGAACACAAAGAGTTGTGGGCGATAATAGTCATACTGCTTACCACCAACATCTTACTTTTATTCGGCGGTATTGTTGGATGAAGCGGCCCGGACTAACATTACATGAACGGGTTCATGAGACTGGTTCTACCGACGTGCTTTGCACACAGGTGGCTGGCGGGTGTCTGTTTCTCCAAATTTAGTTTATTCGAGTTTGACTACGGCCGGTCCTTGTTGAAGGTCAAAACATGACACTTGATGAAAAATCGTTGTGGTTTGGATGCGTAGGTAAGAACGGTTCTTGCTAGAAGCCCATAGCAGCCATGTAAAACTTGTAATAACAAAGTAGAGGACGTCTAACTTGTTTTTGCATGGCATGTTGTGATGTGATATGATCGAGACATGATGTGATATAAGTTTTTCTATTAGATGATCATGTTTTGTAAAAGTTATCGGCAACTGGCAGGAGCCTTATGGTTGTCACTTTATTGTATGAAATGCAATCGCCATGTAATTGCTTTACTATATCACTAAGCGGTAGCGATAGTCGTAGAAGCAATAGTTGGTGAGACGAGAATGATGGTACGATGGAGATCAAGGTGTCAAGCCGGTGACGGTGGAGATCATGATGGTGCTTTCGAGATGGAGATCAAAGGCACAAGATGATGATGGCCACATCATGTCACATATTTTGATTGCACGTGATGTTTATCTTTTATGCATCTTATTTTGCTTAGTACGGCAGTAGCATTATAAGATGATCCCTCACTAAATTTCAAGGTATAAGTGTTCTCCCGAGTATGCCTTTGTAGCTATAGTTAAATCGTGCCGAGACACCACGTGATGATCGGGTGTGATAAGCTCTACGTTCACATACAACGGGTGCAAGCCAGTTTTGCACGTGCAGAATACTCAGGTTAAACTTGACGAGCCTAGATATGCATATATGGCCTCGGAACACTGAGACCGAAAGGTCGAACATGAAGCATATAGTAGATATGATCAACATAGAGATGTTCACCATTGAAAATTATTCCATCTCACGTGATGGTCAGACATGGTTTAGTTGATATGGATCACGTGATCATTTAGATGACTAGAGGGATGTCTATCTAAGTGGGAGTTCTTTAGTAATATGATTAATTGTACTTTAATTTATATGAACTTAGTACCTGATAGTTTTTTTTGCATATCTATGTTGTTGTAGATCAATGGCCCGTGCTATCATTCCCTTGAATTTGAATGCGTTCCTAGATAAAGCTAAGTTGAAAGATGATGGTAGCAATTACACGGACTGGGTCAGTAACTTGAGGATTATCCTCATTGCTGCACAGAAGAATTACGTCCTGGAAGCACCGCTGCAGGAGCAACTCCGGACGTTATGAACGTCTGGCAGAGCAAAGCTGATGACTACTCGATAGTTTAGTGTGCCATGCTTTACGGCTTAGAATCGGGACTTCAAAGACGTTTTGAACGTCATGGAGCATATGAGATGTTCTAGGAGTTGAAGTTAATATTTCAAGCAAATGCCCGAGTTGAGAGATATGAAGTCTGCAACAAGTTCTATAGCTGCAAGATGGAGGAGCATAGTTCTGTCAGTGAACACATACTCAAAATGTCTGGGTACCATAACCACTTGACTTAGCTGGGAGTTAATCTTCCTGATGATAGTGTCATTGACAGAGTTCTTCAATCACTGCCACCAAGCTATAAAGGCTTCATGATGAACTATAATATGCGAGGGATGGAAAAGACAATTCCCGAGCTCTTCGCGATGCTAAAGGCTGCGGAGGTAGAAATCAAGAAGGAGCATCAAGTGTTGATGCTTAACAAGACCACTAGTTTCAAGAAAAAGGGCAAAGGGAAGAAGGGGAACTTCAAGAAGAATAGCAAGAAGGTTGCTGCTCCCGGGAAGAAGCCCAATTCTGGACCTAAGCCTGAAATTGAGTGCTTGTACTGCAATGGGACTGGTCACTGGAAGCGGAACTGCCCCAAGTAATTGGCGGATAAGAAGGATGGCAAAGTGAAAGGTATATTTGATATACATGTTATTGATGTGTACCTTACTAATGCTAGTAGTAGCGCCTGGGTATTTGATACTGGTTTTGTTGCTCATATTTGCAACTCGAAATAGGGGCTACAAATTAAACGAAGATTGGCTAAGGACGAGGTGACGATGCGCGTGGGAAATGGTTCCAAAGTCGATGTGATCGCCGTCGGCATGCTACCTCTACACCTACCGTCGGGATTAGTTTTAGACCTGAATAATTGTTATTTGGTGCCAGCATTGAGCATGAACATATCTGGATCTTGTTTAATGCGAGACGGTTATTCATTTAAATCAGAGAATAATGGTTGTTCTATTTATATGAGTAATATCTTTTATGGTCATGCACCCTTTATGAGTAGTCTATTTTTATTGAATCTCGATTGTAATGATACACATATTCATAATATTGAAGCCGAAAGATGCAAAGTTAATAATGATAGTGCAACTTATTTGTGGCACTGCCGTTTAGGTCATATTGGTGTAAAGCGCATGAAGAAACTCCATGCTGATGGGCTTTTGGAATCACTTGATGCTTGCGAACCATGCCTCATGGGCAAGATGACTAAGACTCCATTCTCTGGAATAATGGAGCGAGCAACTGACTTGTTGGAAATAATACATACTGATGTATGCGGTCCGATGAGTGTTGAGGCTCGCGGCGGGTATCGTTATTTTCTGACCTTCACAGATGATTTGAGCAGATATGGGTATATCTACTTGATAAAACATAAGTCTAAAACATTTGAAAAGTTCAAAGAATTTCAGAGTGAAGTGGAAAATCATCGTAACAAGAAAATAAAGTTTCTACGTTCTGATCGTGGAGGTGAATATTTAAGTTATGAGTTTGGTCTTCATTTGAAACAATGTGGAATAGTTTCTCAACTCACGCCACCACATCGTAATGGTGTGTCCGAACGTCGTAACCATACTTTATTAGATATGGTGCGATCTATGATGTCTCTTACCGATTTACCACTATCGTTTTGGGGTTATGCTTTAGATACGGCTGCATTCACATTAAATAGGGCACCATCTAAATCGGTTGGGAAGAAACCTAAGCTGTCATTTCTTAAAGTTTGGGGTTGCGATGCTTATGTGAAAAAGCTTCAACCTGATAAGCTCGAACCCAAATCGGAGAAATGCCTCTTCATAGGATACCCAAAGGAGACTGTTGGGTACACCTTCCATCACTGATCCGAAGGCAAGATTTTCGTTGCTAAGAATGGATCCTTTCTAGGTAAGGAGTTTCTCTCGAAAGAAGTGAGTGGGAGGAAAGTAAAACTTGAAGAGGTAATTGTACCTTCTCCCGGATTGGAAAGTGGTTCATCACAGAAATCAGTTCCAGTGATGCCTACGCCAATTAGTGAGGAAGTTAATGATGATGATCATGAAACTTCAGATCAAGTTACTACCGAACCTCATAGGTCAACTAGAGTACGTTCCGCACCAGAATGGTACGGTAATCCTGTTCTGGAAGTCATGTTACTAGACCATGACGAACCTACGAACTACTCCCTCTGTCCAGAATTACTTGTCGCAAAAATAGATAGAAATGGATGTATCTAGAACTAAAATACGTCTAGATACATCCACTCCTACGAATTCTGAATGGAGGGAGTATGCGGACATGATGATGAGCCCAGATTCCGCGAAATAGATTGAGGCCATGAAATCTGAGATGGGATCCATGTATGAGAACAAAGTGTGGACTTTGGTTGACTTTCCGGATGATCGGCAAGCCATAGAGAATAAATGGATCTTCAAGAAGAAGACTGACGCTAACGGTAATGTTACTATCTACAGAGCTCAACCTATTGCGAAAGGTTTTCGACAAGTTCAAGGAGTTGACTACGATGAGACCTTCTCACCCGTAGCGATGTTTATGTCTGTCCAAATCATGTTAGCAATTGCCGCATTTTATGATTATGAAATCTGGCAAATGGATGTCAAAACTGCGTTCCTTAATGGATATCTTAAAGAAGAGTTGTATATGATGTAACCAGAAGGTTTTCTCGATCCTAAAGGTGCTAACAAAGTGTGCAAGCTCCAGCGATCCATTTATGGACTGGTGCAAGCCTCTCGGAGTTGGAATATACGCTTTGATAGTGTGATCAAAGCATATGGTTTTATACAGACTTTTGGAGAAGCCTGTATTTACAAGAAAGTGAGTGGGAGCTCTGTAGCATTTCTAATATTATATGTGGATGACATGATTGGAAATGATACATAATTTCTCGATAGCATAAAAGGATACTTGAATAAGAATTTTTCAATGAAAGACCTCGATGAAGCTGCTTATATATTGGGCATAGAGATCTATAGAGATAGATCAAGACGCTTAATTGGACTTTCACAAAGCACATACCTTGATAAAGTTTTGAAGAAGTTCAAAATGGATCAGTAAAAGAAAGTGTTCTTGCCTGTGTTACAAGGTGTGAAGTTGAGTCAGACTCAATGCCCGACCACTTCTGAAGATAGAGAGAAAACGAAAGTCATTCCCTATGCCTCAGCCATAGGTTCTATCATGTATGCAATGCTGTGTACTAGACCTGATGTGTGCCTTGCTATAAGTATAGTAGGGAGGTACCAAAGTAATCCAGGAGTGGATCACTGGACAACGGTCAAGAACATCCCGAAATACCTGAAAAGGACTAAGGATATGTTTCTCATTTATGGAGGTGACAAGAGCTCGTCATAAATGGTTACGTCGATGCAAGCTTTGAAACTAATCCGGATGACTCTAAGTTACAAACCGGATACGTATATATATTGAATGGTGGAGCAATAGCCTTGGCGAAGGAATCCAGATTTCACAAAAGAACCAAACACATCATGAGACGCTTCAATTCCAACCGCGATCAAGTCAAGGAGGGAGACATAGAGATTTGCAAAATACATACGGATCTGAATGTTGCAGACCCGTTGACTAAGCCTCTTCCACGAGAAAAACATGATCAGCACCAAGACTCCATGGGTGTTAGAATCATTACTATGTAGTCTAGATTATTGACTCTAGTGCAAGTGGGAGACTGAAGGAAATATGCCCTAGAGGCAATAATAAAGTTGTTATTTATATTTCCCTGTTTCATGATAAATGTTTATTATTCATGCTAGAATTGTATTAACCGGAAACTTAGTACATGTGTGAATACATAGACAAAACAGAGGGTCCCTAGTATGCCTCCACTTGACTAGCTCGTTGATCAAAGATGGTTATGTTTCCTAACCATAGACATGTGTTGTCATTTGATGAACGGGATCACATCAGTAGAGAATGATGTGATGGACAAGACCCATCCATTAGCTTAGCATTATGATCGTTTACTTTTATTGCTATTGCTTTCTTCTTGACTTACACACGTTCCTCTGACTATGAGATTATGCAACTCCCAAATACCGGAGGAAAACCTTGTGTTCTATCAAACATTACAACGTAACTGGGTGATTATAAAGATGCTCGACAGGTGTCTCCCAAGGTGTTTGTTGGGTTGGCATAGATCAAGATTAGGATTTGTCACTCCGTGTATCGGAGAGGTATCTCTGGGCTCTCTCGGTAATTCACATCACTATAAGCCTTGCAAGCAATGTGACTAATGAGTTAGTTGCTGGATGATGCATTACAGAACGAGTAAAGAGACTAGCCGGTAATGAGATTGAACTAGGTATGATGATACCGACGATCGAATCTCGGGCAAGTAACATACCGATGACAAAGGGAACAACGTATGTTGTTATGCGGTTTGACCGATAAAGATCTTCGTAGAATATGTAGGAGCCAATATGAGGAACCAGGTTCCGCTATTTCTTATTGACCGGAGATGTGTCTCGGTCATGTCTACATAGTTCTCGAACCCGTAGGGTCTGCACGCTTATCGTTTGACGACGATTTGTATTATGAGTTATGTGTTTTGGTGACCGAAGGTTGTTCGAAGTCCCGGATGAGATCACGGACATGACGAGGAGTCTCGAAATGGTCAAAATGGTCCCGGATGAGATTCATATATTGGAAGGTTGTATTCGACATTGGAATGGTTCCGAGTGATTCGGGTATTTTTCCGGAGTACCGGGAGGTTACCGGAACCCCCCGGGGAAGTGTTGGGCCAACATGGGCCTAAGGGAGAGAGAGGGAAGCCCGCGGGGGTTTGCCGCGCGCCCCCTCCTAGGGAGTCCGAATAGGACAAGGAGGAGGGGGCGGCGCCCCCCTTCCCTTTCCCGCTCCCTCTCCTTCCTATTCCCTCCGGTGGAGAAAGGAAAAAGGGGCGAGTCCTACTTGGACTAGGAGTCCAAGTAGGACTCCCCCCTTGGCGCGCCCCTCCTGGCCGCCGTCCTCCTCCTCCCTCCTTTATACACGGGGCGGGGGGCACCCCAAAGGCACACCAAGATTTCTCTTAGCCATGTGTGGTGCCCCCAGGTCATAGCATCGTAGTGCTTAGGCGAAGCCTTGCGCGGATCACATCACCAACACCTTCGCCACGCCGTCGTGCTGATGGAACTCTCCCTCGGCCCTCTACTGGATCAAGAGTTCGAGGGACATCATCGAGCTGAACGTGTGCTGAACACGGAGGTGCCATACATTCGGTACTTGGATCGGTTGGATCATGAAGATGTCCGACTACATCAACCGCGTTAACATAGCGCTTCCGCTTTCGGTCTACGAGGGTACATGGAAAGACTCTCCCCCTCTCATTGCTATGCATCTCCTAGATAGATCTTGCATTATCGTAGGAATTTTTTTAAATTGCATGCTACGTTCCCAACAAAATCGTGTTAGAATTTCATCCCAATTGGAGTTATGGATCTCCAGGAATTTAAGAAATGGTGAAAGGCCAGAAAATAGGAACGAAGAAACAGAAGGAAACAGACAGAGAGATCCAATCTCGGAGGGGATCTCGCCCCTCCGCCGCCATGGAGCCCAAGGACCAGAGGGGAAACCATCCTCTCATCCAAGGGGGAGGCCAAGGAAGAAGAAGAAGGAGGGGGCTCTCTCCCACTCTCTCCTGGTGGCACCGGAACACCGCCGGGGCCATCATCGTGACGATCTACACCAACAACTTCGCCGCCGTCATCACCAACTCTCTCCCCCTATATGCAGCGGTGTTACACCTCTTCTCCCCGATGTAATATCTACTTAAACATGGTGCTCAACGCTATATATTATTTCCTAATGATGTATGGCTATCCTATGATATTTGAGTAGATCCGTTTTGTCCTATGGGTTAATTGATCATCGTGATTTGTTTGAGTTGTTCATTTTATTATTGCTGTTGTCCAATGGTGCTCTCCGTGTCGTGCAAGCGTGAGGGATCCCTGCTGTAGGGTTTGCAATATGTTCATGATTCACTTATGGTGGGTGGCGTGAGTGACAGAAGCACAGACCCAAGTAAATAGGTTGTTTGCGCGTGGGAGTAATCAGGACTTGATACTTTAATGCTATGGTTGGGTTTTACCTTAATGATCTTTGGTAGTTGCAGATGCTTACTAGAGTTCCAATCATAAGTGCATATGATCCAAGTAGAGAAAGTATGTTAGGTTATGCGTCCCCCTCAAATAAAATTGCAATAATGATTACCGGTCTAGTTATCGATTGCCTAGGGACAAATAACTTTCTTGTGACAAAAAGCTCTCTACTAAAACTAAATCGTTTCTTTATCTAAACAACCCCGAGCTCTTATTTACTTGCTCTTTATTATCTTACAAACCTATCCTATCACACCTACAAAGTACTTCTAGTTTCATACTTGTTCTAGGTAAAGCGAACGTTAAGTGTGTGTAGAGTTGTATCGGTGGTCGATAGAACTTGAGGGAATATTTGTTCTACCTTTAGCTCCACGTTGGGTTTGACACTCTTCTTTATCGAAGAAGGCTACAAATTATCCCCTATACTTGTGGGTTATCAAATGCTTTACAAGAATTCATAATTTGTGTGAAACCAGCTTTATATATATATATATATATATATATATATATATATATATATATATATATATATATATATATATATATATATATATATATATATATATATATATATATATATATTGAATCACTGGTAGAACCCTTGATTCCTTAGACTGAGTCATGGAACCACTATTAAGAACAGTGTTCCACTGATACAATCATCTATAAACCATACCAAGCTAATAAACGAACTTTCGATTCACCACCCTTCATTTTTGCTTCTAAAGCAATAATATACTTAGCCTTCTGTAATAGAGTTCACCACAGTAAATTTCTTGGACCAATTCCAACTTACTGAGCCACCATAAATCACTTTTAATTTGGAATTGAAAAATCACTTGGAGCATATATGAAGATTTTATCGATGTACTACTTACGACGAGCCTTTATTGATGTAACTCCTTACAAAAATCTCTTCACTTTCTCCGTGTGTGAGAAACATGTCCTTAATTCGTAAAGAGATTTTCATTGTTATACTATGATCAATAATTTGACCATACTAGTAACTTTTACTTAAAATTAACTTGGAGTATTGGAAATATCTGGTTGTTTACATACCATGGAATAGAAGTGTGGTTGGAACCATATTTCGTTTATCAGTATTTCAGGATACCGACTCCTTCCATGTGACATTGACAAGAAAATCTTCTTGACATTTTATAGACTAAACTGCTTTAGTATTCTGTCAATATGTATTTTGGCTAAGTCCGATTAGACACCATTCTCTCCATAGATCATTATGTCTAATACCACGACTATTCATTGCCTAAGTATTTTACTGAAAAACTAGTTTCAGTAAAGTCTTAATCCATGTCAAGAAATTTATATAACTTCCAATCAACAATATATCATGTACATATAGTGTTTGGAAATATTGTCATGCTCCCACTCACTTTCTTGTAAATACAAGCATCTTCGCTTTAATCAATGAAATCAATTTATTTGACTATTTCATCAGTACAAAGAATCCAACTCCACTATGCTTGCTTCAGATCATTATAGGAACTCTTGAAGTTTGCATACGTACTAGCATCCTCTGGATCGACAAAATTACCTTAGGTCATATCAAATATACAACCTTGGTTCTATTTCCATCCCATGGGAATCATTTTGACATCCATCTGTTTTATCACATAATTGAAATATTCAATAATTTCTAGTTAAACCGAACTGACTTTAAGTGTTGCTATGACGAGACAATCTCGTCATAGTCAATTCTTTGATCTTGTCATAAACTATTTGTAACAAGTCAAGCATTATAAAACATTTTTATCTTTGATCTTGTCTTACGAAGGGTTCATCAACTTCTAAGCTCGAATTATGTGAATGGATACTATCTCGGATTATGTTGGCATATAGCCAATTTCTGGAGTCAGGGCCCATTAACGCTTCTATGTGAATTATAGGCTCATTGTTTGCCCAACAATATTTCGTCTGCACACCAAAAAGGTCTGCACGAATTTTCCAACCTATGTAGGTCAGCTGCAAGTTTGACTATAGTTTATATATCTCATGTAGAGGCTTTTGTATCAGTCGCAGTAAGAAATTCTAGAATTACTTCTAGTGTTTCTTTTCTTTGAGCTGATTATGAAGATTCCGGAATCTTGTCGAGTTGCACTGTCCTCCTGATATGTCTCCAATCTATCTATAATTTTTTGATTGTTCCATGCTTTTATATTATCATTCTTGAATGTTTTACAATAATTTTGTGGCAACTTTATATCATTTTTTGGGACTAACCTATTGACATAGTGCCCAGTGCCAGTTGTTGTTTTTTGCTTGTTTTTTACTTCGTAGAAAATCAATACCAAACGGAGTTCAAACGCAAAAAAAGTTTTGGGAGAATTATTTTGGACAAGAAGACATCCAGTTGGCCAAAGAAGTACCAGAGTGGTGCCCCGAGGGGGGCACAACCCACCCAGGCACGCCCTGGTGGGTTGTGCCCACCTCGGTGGCCTCCCGCACCGCCTCTTCGCCCTATAAATTCCCAAATATCCCAAGAACCCCGAAGATAACCCTAGATCAGAAGTTCCGCCGCCGAAAGCCTCTGTAGACAGGAAAAACCAATCTAGACCCCATTCCGGCACCCTGTCGGAGGGGGAAATCATCACTGGTGGCCATCTTCATTATCCCAGTGGCCACAATGATGAGGAGGAGTAGTCCACCCTCAGGGCTGAGGGTTTGTACCAGTAGCTATGTGTTTAATCTCTCTCTCTCTCTCTCTCTCTCTCTCGTGTTCTTGATGGCATGATCTTGATGTATCGCGGGCTTTGTTAATATAGTTGGATCATATGGTGTTTTCTCCCTCTCTATCTTGTTGTGATGAATTGAGTTTTCCCTTTGAGATTTCGTTTTATCGGATTGAATATTTTTACGTATTTGAGAGCACTTGATATATGTCTTGCATATGAATACCGGTGGTGACAATGGGGTATTATGTTGAATCACTTGATATATGTTTTGGGACTGAACTCACGGATTCCCAAGGTGACATTGGGGTAATCTATGCATAGGGGTTGATGCACGTTTTCATCCTTGTTTCTCCGGTAGAAATCTTGGGGCACTCTTTGAGGTTATTTGTGTTGATCGAGTATTATGAATCTGAAATTGTTTGATGTGTATCGTATAATTAACTCATGGATACTTGTGGTGACATTGGAGACTCTTGAATAGATCGAACGGAAAGAATAACTTTAAGGTGGTTTCGTACCTTAAAACAAATTTCTTCTTATGTTCTCTGCTAGGTAAGAACTTTGGAGTGATTCTTCATCACACGTTGAGGGATGGTTATATGATCCAATTAGATTAGCATTGTTGAGAGATTGCACTAGCGAAAGTACGGACCCTAGGCCTTGTTTTCAAGCATTGCAATACCGTTTGAGCTCAGTTTTGTTACTTGTTACCTTGCTATTTTTATTTTTACTATTACAAAAATCAACATCTACTATCATTACTACACTTGTATCACCATCTCCTCGCCGAACTAGTGCACCTATACAATTTACCATTGTATTTGGTGTGTTGGGCACACAAGAGACTTTTTATTATTTGGTTTGAGGGTTGCTTGAGAGAGACCATCTTCATCCTACGCCTCCCACGGAATGATAAACCTTAGGTCATCCACTTGAGGGAAATTTGCTACTATCCTACTGAGGGAGTCTTGGATTAAGGGGTCATCGGGCATCCGGCCTGTTAGCCATGGGCCAGATTGATGGGCTGTGAAGATACGAAGGCTGAAGACTCTCACACGTGTCCGGATGGGACTCTCCTTGGCGTGGAAGGCAAGCTTGGCGATCAAATATGAAGATTCCTTTCTCTGTAACCGACTTTGTGTAACACTAGATCCCTCCGGTGTCTATATAAACCGGAGGGTTAGGTTTATAGGGCCGGATACTCATTATCATAGTCATACAAGCTAGACTTCTAGGGTTTAGCCATTATGATCTCGTGGTAAATAAACTCTTGTAATACTCATATTCATCAAGATCAATCAAGAAGGAAGTAGGGTATTACCTCCGTAGAGAGGGCCCGAACCTGGGTAAACATTGTGTCCCCCGTCTCCTGTTACCATCGACCTTAGACGCACAGTTCGGGACCCCCTACCCGAGATCCGCCGGTTTTGACACCGACATTGGTGCTTTCATTGAGAGTTCCGCTGTGCCATCCTCAAAAGGTTTGATGGTTCCTTCAATCGTCTACAACAACGCTGTCCAAGAGGAAACTTTCCTCCCCGGACAAATCTTCGTGTTCGGCGGCTTCGTGCTACGGGCCAACTCACTCGGCCATCTGGAGAAGATTGATAGCTACGCCCCTGGCCGCCGGGTCAGATTCGGAAGCTTGAATTACGTCGCGGACATCCGCGGAGATTTGATCTTCGACGGATTCGAGACTGCGGCATCCGCTCCCTGTCACCTCGATGATCATGACTTAAATCTGTTATCGAACAACATCCAGGAGATAGCTCCTGTAACTACTCATGCCTTAGATCCGGAGCAGATCGCGCCATCCGAGGACGGGAAGCTCAACCCCATCACGGAGGCCACATATTCCACGGCATCAGAGCCGCACACAGACTCCCGAACTCCGGACTTGTTTCCGGCTATAAATTCCAAACCATGTGCGTCCGCAGACGCCGAGCTTGATCGGTAATCGATCCTCGAATTCAGCGCCGCAAACATCTTCCGACACTCGCCTTTTGGCGATGTGCTCAACTCATTAAAAAATCTATCCCTAGCGGGGAACTCTCAGCCGAATTACATCCGGTTTGAACTGGAGGCTGACGATGGAGAATTTTGTTTCCCACCCACCGCCCACTTCATAGCCACTATTGTGGACTTAACCGACATGCTCGATTACGGCTCCGAAGACATCGACGGTATGGATGACGATGCAGATGCAGAGCAAGACCAAAACCCACCATTTACTAGACGTTGGACGGCCACTTCTTCGTACGATGTGTACATGGTGGATACACCTAAAGGAAATAACGACGACGACAAAGAAGATCCAGTTGAGGATAAACCTCCTGAGAAATAGCCCAAACACTGGCGTCCGCGGCGTGGCTCTAAGTCGCGTCATTCAAAAGATAGTAACACTGGCACCAGAGAAAATAATACCTCGAACGATGCCGAAAACAATGAAGACCTTGTTGAGCTAACTTCCGAACAGGAGGACAAGGAAACGGGCAAGTTAGCCCTAACGAACATGCCACAAATGACGACTCGGAGGATGATAATTATCTTCCGCTCTCCGAGGATGAGGGGAGCCTTGGCAACGAGGTGTTCATCGTGCCTGAGGAACCTCTAGAGTAGGAGCGCTTCAAACGCCAACTCATAGCCACTGCAAGGAGCCGGAAAAAGAAGTAGCAGCAGCTTCAAGCTGACCAAGATCTGCTCAATGACAGATGGACTGATGTCCTGGCAGCCGAAGGATACGGCGTCAAACGCCCAACCAAGAATTATCCGAAGCACAAATTACTACCTCAGTTCGACGAGGAGGCGCCATGCGGCCGACCACTACGCGGTCGGGACAATACGGCGGACCGACCACCACTCGGTCGGGATAAAGCGGCAATTCAAGCTGAACAACTGCCCGCCCCACCGCAACGTAAAGACAGAGATAGGACTGCTCGGGGTTCTACATACGACCTTCGACAGGACCTGGACAGTAGAGCAGGACATACCAGATCAATCTACGGATTGCGAGGACGTGCCTTGACACGCGATGACGGCCACCTATTCGGACGTGACAAACCTAGTCACGCCCGGGCCAAAAACCACAGACGGCCTCCATCGGAGCTACGTCGCGAGGCGGCCCAATATAGAGGCACCGCACACCCACTCTGCTTCACTGGTAAAGTAAAGGAGCATGAATTCCCAGAAGGGTTTAAACCCATGAATATTGAATCATACGACGGAACAACTGATACTATAGTATGGATCGAGGATTTTCTTCTCCATATCCATACGGCCCACGGAGATGACCTCCATTCGATGAAATACCTACCATTAAAACTCAAAGGACCATCTCGGTACTGGTTAAACAATCTGCCAAAAAATTCTATTGGCAGCTGGGAGGACTTGGAAAACGCCTTTCGCGACAACTTCCAAGGTACATATGTTCGGCCACCATATGCCGATGACTTAAGTCACATTGTCAAGCATCCCGGAGAATCTGCAAGGAGGCTCTGGACTATGTTCTTAGTTAAAAAGAACCAAATCGTCGACTGTCCGGACGCGGAAGCCCTAGCGGCCTTCAAACACAGCGTCTGGGACGAGTGGCTCGCCCACCACCTCGGCCAGGAAAAACCAAAATCCATGTCAGCCCTTACCACTCTGATGACCCGCTTTTGCGCGGGCGAAGACAGTTGGCTAGCTCATCAAAGCAACAGCACCAGCGATCCGGGCACGTCCGAAGTCCGAGACGGCAACGATAAGCCGCGACGAAGCAAGAACAAACATAATGAAAAAACGCACGACACATCGGTCAACGCTGGGTTTAGTGGTCCCAAACCTGGTTAGCGGAAGAAGCCATTCATGGCAGACAGAGACGGACCATCCACTTTAGACAAGATATTGGATCGGCCTTCCAGATTCATGGCCACCACGGTAAACCAGCTGATCACACCAACAGAAGTTGTTGGGTCTTCAAGCAGGACGGCAAGCATAACGCCAAACACAAGGGGAGGAGGCCGCCAGGTGATAGCGACGACGAGGAGACTCACCAACCACATACCAGGGGTCAGAAGCAATTCCCCCCGAAGTAAAAATAATGAATATGGTATTCACGACACACAACTCTACAAGGGAGCAGGAGGAGCACTCTATCCGGACAAGGGATCATACTACGGCAACCTCAGCCGCAGTACAAAGCGGTCTTATTAAACCGCATACCCTGTTGGCCATTAAGCCACCGGTCTCCATTCAACAAGATCGACCAAATTCGGAGCGGGACTAGCAGTTCGGCTTCCGCTGTCCACCTCGTATACCTGCGAAAGCTGCACTGCGCATACACAACTATGCACTTAAGATACCGTGGGCATCGGCGGAATCACAATACGGACGAGCCCGCAAGCACTCCCATAAATTCTATTTCTTCTCTACCTACTCTTTGTTTTTCATTATTATTTACCACATGTGGCTCAAAGGATTGTCATCTATCGGACTCCATCAGGGTTCAGGTTCGCACATTCATCCAAGGTCCATTCCCGTCAAAGGAGTCCCTTAACCGAGGATAGGCGGTGCAGACTTGCGACAGGAGGTCCAAAATAACTTTTTGCAGACCGCACTCTATATTTTCGAGCCTGTAAGGTGCCTTTTTCCTCAGCCTTCGACCCCTGGCATGTCCAATAGACGGGGTCATGGCGTTTTTATCTGTAACATAACGATTGGCATGTCACTCAGGTCCAAGTGAACATAATCCGTATTTAGTATTTGTTTTTTTCTAGAACATAACTTGCCAGGGGCTCGGGACGGGAGCAAATGAGTTGCTGACAAAGTCTGAACAGCTCTATAGCATACTTCGGCATTGCGAGTTTGGCCTTATATGCATCATCTCTGAATCATGTCTTGGGTCCATAGTTGGGTTGCCCGGCTCATGTGCTTGCTACCTTACGTTCCGCTCTATCGGCTAAGGTAGTAAAGGGAGAACTAATGCGATTGTGCTTCCGGTTCATCTGGTCAAGCACCTCAGTAGAGAAAGCTGAAAACTGACTGTCATGATGCGGCGAGAGCTGGTCAACCACTCGATGACTTATCGGAATCTGTAGCGATTCCCTCCGTGTTATACGAAGGACCTTTTCTTCAGGTCACATATGCAACGCACCATATTGGAATAAGCCCTATACACACCAGGGGCTATATCGTAGACCCACCATAAAACTCCTATGGCTAAGTGAAAGTGTTAATGCCATATAGTCTGATTGCCTAGTTTTCCGCATTGACACCTCCTTAATGGACCAAGACATTGGGTCAAGAGTGATCAAATGCTTTTCCGAACACCCCCGTATTTTTTACGAGGGGGCAGAAGCCGATGACGGGAAAACTTTTAGAATATACAAAAACGGCCGCACAGGAGGAATAAAAGGTTTTATGCAAAACTAAAAAGAACTAGCCTTATTATAATATTGTCTTGAACGACTTCCATACAATTCACTCGTATATTACATTTTTCGAGCATTGACCCTCTATTGAGCGGGCACCCTCTAAGACATCCTCGAAGTAGTGCTCCGGCGCGTGATGATCCTTGCCCTTGGGTGGACTCTTCGCTGCAACGTCGCTGGCCTTCATCTTCGCCCAGTATGTCTTGACACGGGCAAAGGCCATCTGTGCACCTTCAATGCACGTTGACCGCTTCGCAGCGTCGATACGCGGCACCGCGTCAGCAAGTTGCTGCACTAAACCAAAATAACTACTCAGAACTGGCTCGGTTGTCCACAGCCGGATCACGACGTCTTTCATGGCAGCGTCGGATAGCCGGTGAAGCTCGACCCATTGGGTCATCTGTTCATTTAGCAATAGCGGGCGCTTCGACGCACCGAAATTGTGACTAGAAGAGCTTCTCAGTTGCATATCTTTCTCGCGCTTGGTAAAATTGCACCGCATTGGCAGCACTCTTTGACAATTCTAATAACACGTCTGGAGAACTCCACACTTGGTTAAGCAGGGCATAATTCGGATTCCGAACTTAGTTTGCAATAAAAAGGGCTTACCAGCCGCAATCTCTCCCAACTTGCCGAATGTCCTCTCGGGCCGCTCCAGATTTGGCCCACACTTCTTTCGCCTCTCGTAAGGCCTTATCAATATCAGCCATTTTGGCTTTATTATCCTTTTCGGGGAATTCGCAACGGCTAGCAACACCTTCTAGCTCACACGTCATCATGGATATTTTCTCCTCGTTTTGGCGCCGAGTAGCCTGTTCGGCCTTCAAATCGGCCGATGCCTTTTCGGCGGCCGCATTACTAATCCGGGCCTACTCCTTAGCCCGGGATAGCTCAGCCTGAAGGTTCTCGACGGCAGCAGCGCCATTTGCAGATATGCATATTTTAGCATACACTTCTTAAACGTCCCGCTTATATTATAAGCAAGTGCATACAATGAATGCCCCAAATACATACCTTGTCACTCGTCAAGACGCTTGTTGATAAGCAGATGTTGTCACCCGCCATATCCAGCTTCCGCTCAAGCTCGGCAACTTCTGTAGTCCGGGCGGTAACCGTGGGGGAAATAGCATGTATTCCAATTAATCACATTATTCCCTAAGCATATTTCTTTTGATCCTTTGATCACCTCCCTTGGGAAGCCAATCCGAGTCTCAGGGGCTACTACCTATATACAGGTGCATTTTGCGAATAAAACAAATTGTAAAATAATACATCACAAATCTCTAAGCCTCCTCGCAGGCTCGTGAAGGCTTCATGCAATCCGCTCTTCTCGGACATAACCCTCTCAACAACCATACCCATCAAGCTACGGTGCTCTTCTGAGATGGACACTTGTCGCAGCTTGTTCATCAAGGTGTCCGGCGCTTTCGGATCTTCGGAAGTTGCCATTGGAGCACGGTCGCCCTTTGAAGGAACCCGTTTGCTCGTCCCTACAATCATGTCCGGCTGTAAACCGGATAGTCCGGGGCCTTCATTGTTGGCCCCCGAACCCTGGACGACTGGGGTACCACCTCCGGGTAATGTCTTCTTCATCCCCCGCACTGCTTGCTGATCGGGGGAGACCCTCCGGGATGACACTTCACAGTCGTCCGCCTTATTGGGTGAGGAAGCTGGTGGAGGCGTTTCGCTCTCCATCATCTCCAGAAGAAGGTCCCCCAAGGAGGAGGATTGTTGAAGAGGACGGTGTGCCGGACTGCAAAATATATACTCCCAATGTTACCTTGGCAACGGGAAAGGAACGGGATATGTTTAGAACTCCCTTGTTCAACTTACGATTTGGCTAGAGGTTTATCCTCACTATGGAACTGTGCGACAATGTCGTCCTCCAAGCCCGAGCCGCCGGACGATGGCATCTTGCCTCGCTTGGGAACCTTTTCCTCCCAATCTTTGGAGGCGGCCCTTTTCTTACCATGGGGGGAAGATACCTTGACTTCTCCTTCAGTTCTGTCTTCGGACGATGGAATTTTGATTCCCCCGGATGCAGTGCCTGATATACCCTCGAGGTGGAGGCCGCTTTTTGTCTTCCCGCTTTCCGCCTTGTCCTCCTTCGCAGGCATCTGGTATGGTGCCGGGGCCAGCATCCTTGTTAATATGGAATCCGCTGGGTCTTCGGGGAGGGGGGCCGAACACCTGATTCGTTCCGCTTTCTTTATCCAGCCCTATGAAAAGGCAGTTTTGCTCAGTAACATATTACAACATACTCAACTACGAAGTGTTCGGGGGTTAAGTGCTTACCGGGGTGTCTGGATGGTTGCAATCGAGGCCGATGTGTGTAGTGCCAAAGAAGTATTCGAGGGTCCGTGCCCCTTCCGGATTAAACTCCCACAGGTGAAGAGGCCGTCGATGGCATGGAAGGGTCCGGCGGACTAGCATTACTTGAAACACATTGATATGGTCTATGTCCTTCTTGAGGAGGCTTCGGATGCGGCTCTGCAGAGTTTGCATTTCATCAATTGATCCCAGTCTAGCCCCTTATTGATCCAGGACGCAAGCTGAGTCGGAGGGCTTGACCGAAATACAGGTGCAGCGGCCCACTCGGAACCGCGGGGCTCGGTGATATAGAACCACCCTTGCTGCCATAAATTTGAAGATTCGGTAAAGGATCCTTTTAGCCAAGGAGCGTTAGTGATACGTCCATTTTGCATCATGCTTTTATCTCAATATTTATTGCATTATGGGCTGTTATTACACATTATATCTCAATACTTATGGCTATTCTCTCTTATTTTACAAGGTTTACCATGAAGAGGGGGAATGCCGGCAGCTGGAATTCTGGCTGGAAAAGGAGAAAACTTTGGAAACCTATTCTGCACAACTCCAAAAGTCCTGAAACTCCACGAAACAACTTTTTGGATTTTATAAGAATTTATGAGCAAAAGAAATAGGCCAGGGCCCACACCTGCCCAGAGACAGGCGCGCCTATCTCCTGGCCCCTGTGGGCTTCCGGCGTCCATCTTCTGCTATATCATCACTTTTACCCTGGAAAAAATCGAGGGCAAGCTTACGGGACGAAAATCCGCTGCCACGAGGCATAACCTTGGCGGAATCAATCTAGGGCTCTGGCAGAGCTGTTCTGCCGGGGACACTTCCCTCCGGGAGGGGGAAATCATCACCAATGATCCTCTCAGCAAGAGGGGGTCAATCTCCATCAACATCTTCACCAGCACCATCTTCTCTCAAAACCCTAGTTCATCTCTTGTATCCAATCTTGTATCAAAACCACAAATTGGTACCTGTGGGTTGCTAGTAGTGTTGATTACTCCTTGTAGTTGATGCTAGTTGGTTTACTTGGTGGAAGATCATATGTTCAGATCCTTTATGCATATTATTAATCCTCTGATTATGAACATAAATATGCTTTGTGAGTAGTTACGTTCGTTCCTGAGGACATGTGTGAAGTCTTGCTATTAGTAGTCATGTGAATTTGGTATTCGTTCGATATTTTGATGAGATGTATGTTGGCTTTCCTCTAGTGGTGTTATGTGAACATCGACTACATGACACTTCACCATTATTTGGGCCTAGAGGAAGGCATAGGGAAGTAATAAGTAGATGATGGGTTGCTAGAGTGACAGAAGCTTAAACCCTAGTTTATGCGTTGCTTTGTTAGGGACTGATATGGACCCATATGTTTAATACTGTGGTTAGGTTTACCTTAATACTCCTTTTTGTAGTTGCGGATGCTTGCAATAGGGGTTAATCACAAGTGGGATGCTTGTCAAAGTTAGGAAAGTACCCAAGTGTCGGTCCACCCACATATCAAATTATCAAATTACCGAACGCGAATCTTATGAACGTGATGAAACTAGCTTGACGATAATTACGAATGTGTCCTCGGGAGCTCCTTCTTCATTATTAGAATTTGTCCAGGCTTATCCTTTGCTACATAAAGGATTGGGTCACCTTGGTCCACTTTATTTACTTTATTTACTTTTTGCTCGTTACTATTTATCTTATCACGAAACTACCTGTCACCTACTATTTCAGTGCTTGCAGAGAAAACCTTACCGAAAACCGCTTATCATTTCCTTCTGCTCCTCATTGGGTTCGACACTCTTACTTATCGAAAGGACTACGATAGATCCCCTATACTTGTGGGTCATCAAGACTCTTTTCTGGCGCCGTTGCCGGGGAGTGTAGCGCTTTTGGTGAGTGGACCTTGGTAAGGAAACATTTATATAGTGTGCTGAAATTTTCTGTCACTTGTCACTATGGAACTAATCCTTTGAAGGGCTTGTTTGGGGTATCTTCACCCCAACCAGAAGAGCAAAGAGATGCTCCTCAACCTACTGAACTTTATGAAAATATTCACTTTGAGATTCCTTCGGGTATGATAGAAAAACTGCTAGCTAATCCTTTTGCAGGAGACGGAACATTGCATCCTGATTTACACCTTATCTTTGTGGATGAAGTTTGTGGATTATTTAAGCTTGCAGGTATTCCCGATGATGTTGTAAAAAGGAAGGTCATCCCTTTATCTTTGAAGGGAGATGCATTGCCATAGTATAGGCTATGTGATGATACGGGATCTTGGAATTATAAGCAATTGAAGTTGGAATTTCACCAGAAGTTCTATCCTATGCATCTTGTTCATCGTGATCGTAATTACATATATAATTTCTGGCCTCGCGAAGGAGAAATCATCGCTCAAGCTTGGGGGAGGCTTAAGTCAATGTTATATTCATGCCCCAATCATGAGCTCTCTCGGGAAATGATTATTCAGAATATTATGCTCGACTTTCTCTTAATAATCGCAACCTGCTCGATACTTCCTGTGCTGGTTCTTATATGATGAAGACTATTGATTTCAAATGGGACTTATTGGAAAGAATTAAACGCAACTCTGAAGACTGGGGTTCCGACGATGGTAAGGAGTCAGTTATGACACCTAAGTTCGATTGTGTTAAATCTTTTATGGATACCGATGCTTTCCGTGGATTTAGCGCTATGTATGGACTTGACTCTGAGATAGTAGCTACTTTTTGTGAATCTTTTGCTACTCACGTTGATCTCCCTAAAGAGAAGTGGTTTAAATATAATCCTCCTGTTGAAGTGAAAGTAGTTGCACCTATTATAGTCGAAGAAAAGACTATTACCTATAGTGATCCCATTGTTCCTACTGCTTATGTTGAAAAACCTCCTTTTCCTGTTAGGATAAAAGATCATGCTAAAGCTTCAACTGTTGTTCGTAAGAGTAATACTAGGACTTATACACCTTCTGAGCAAATTAATGTTGAACCTAGTATTGCTATGGTTAAAGATCTCTTCGATGAGGACTTAGATGGGCATGTTATTTCTTTCTTGGGTGAGACTGCTAATATTGCTAGACCCGATACTAAGACACGTAGACCTGTCGTAGGCATGCCTGTTATTTCTATTAAAATAGGAGATTATTATTATCATGGCTTATGTGATATGGGTGCTAGTGCTAATGCGATACCTTATGATCTTTATAAAGAAATTATGCACGATATTGCACCTGTTGAATTAGAAGACATTGATGTTACTATTAAGCTTGCTAATAGGGACACCATTAAACCTACTGGGATTGTTAGAGATGTTGAAGTCTTGTGTGGGAAGATTAAATACCCTGCTGATTTTCTTGCTCTTGCTTCCCCACAAGATGATTTTTGTCCCATTATTTTTGGTAGACCTTTCTTGAATACTGCTAGTGCTAAGATTAATTGTAAAAGGAAGGTAGTCACTGTTGGCATAGATGGTATGTCTCATGAGTTCAATTTTGCTAAGTTCAGTAGACAACCTCGTGAAAGGGAACCACCTAGTAAGGATGAGATTATTGGTCTTGCTTCCATTGTTGTTCCTCCAACTGATCCGTTAGAACATTATTTGTTAGACCATGAAAACGATATGTTTATGAAGGAAAGGGAAGAAATAGATGAAGTGTTCCTTAAAAAAGAAGCTATGCTGAAACATAACCTTCCCGTTGAAATTCTTGGGGAACCCCCTCCACCCAAGGGTGATCCCGTGTTTGAACTCAAACCTTTACCTGATAATCTTAAGTATGCTTATCTTGATGAAAAAGAAATATATCCTGTTATTATTAGTGCTAACCTTTCAGAGAAAGAAGAAGAAATATTATTGAAAACTCTAAAGAAGCACCGAGCTGCTATTGGATATACTCTGGATGATCTTAAGGGCATTAGTCCCACATTATGTCAACACAAAATTTCTATGGAGAAAGATGCCAAACTAGTTAGAGATCCTCAAAGAGGATTAAATCCCAAGATGAAGGAAGTGGTAAGAAAGGAGATACTAAAACTCCTTGAGGTAGGTATTATTTATCGCGTTGCTGATAGTGAATGGGTAAGCCCTGTCCATTGTGTCCCTAAAAAGGGAGGTAATTGATTTTCGTAAGTTAAATAAAGCTACTAAGAATTATTACAGGTTATAGGATGGTAATTGATTTTCGTAAGTTAAATATAGCTACTAAGAAAGATCATTACCCTTTACCTTTTATTGATCAAATGCTAGAAAGACTATCCAAACACACACAATTTTGCTTTCTAGATGGTTATTCTGGTTTCTCTCAAATACCTGTGTCAGCAAAGGATCAATCTAAAACTAGTTTTACTTGCTGAGAAGTCCTGGACTAGGGGGTGTCCGGATAGCCGAACTATCATCTTTGGCCGGACACCTAGACTATGAAGATACAAGATTGAAGACTTCGTCCCGTGTCCGAACGGGACTTTCCTTTGCGTGGAAGGCAAGCTTGGCGATACGGATATGTAGATTTCCTACCATTGTAACCGACTCTGTGTAACCCTAACCCTATTTGGTGTCTATATAAACCGAAGGGTTTTAGTCCGTAGGACGAACAACAATCATACCATAGGCTAGCTTCTAGGGTTTAGCCTCTCTGATCTCGTGGTAGATCTACTCTTGTGATACCCATATCATCAATATTAATCAAGCAGGAGTAGGGTATTACCTCCATCGAGAGGGCCCGAACCTGGGTAAAAACATCGTGTCCCTTGTCTCCTGTTACCATCCGCCTAGACGCACGATTCGGGACCCCTACCGAGATCCGCCGGTTTTGACACCGACATTGGTGCTTTCATTGAGAGTTCCTCTGTGTTGTCACCTATAGGCCCGATGGCTCCTTCAATCATCAGCAACGACGCAGTCCAGGGTGAGACTTTTCTCCCCGGACAGATCTTCGTATTCGGCGGCTTTGCACTGCGGGCCAATTCGCTAGGGCATCTGGAGCAGATCGAAAGCTACGCCCTGGCCGTCAGGTCAGGTTTGGAAGTTTAAACTACACGGCCGACATCCGCAGAGACTTGATCTTCGACGGATTCGAGCCGCAGCCAAGCGCGCCACACTATCTCGATGGGCATGATCTAACTCTGCCGCCGAATAGTGTCCTGGAGGCCACACTAGTGTCCGCTCCGACCATCGATTCGGAGCCGATCTCGCCGATCGAGGATGGTTGGTTGGACACCACCTCGGGGGCTGAAATGTCTACGGTGGTTGAGCCGAACACCATCCCTGTCCTTTGTGAAGACCATGACTCCAAGGTGCCGGACTCTTCTCCAGACTCCGAGCCCTCCGCGCCCCTGCCAATCGAATCCGATTGGGCGCCTGTTATGGAGTTCACTGCCGCGGACATCTTTCAGCAGTCACCCTTTGGCGACATCCTGAATTCACTAAAGTATCTCTCTTTATCCAGAGAGCCCTGGCCGGACTACGGTCAGGAAGGTTGGGATGCGTACGACGAAGAAATTCAATGCCCACCCACCACCCACTTTGTAGCCACTGTCGATGATTTAACCGACATGCTCGACTTTGACTCCGAAGACATCGACGGTATGGACGACGATGCTGGAGACGACCAAGACCCATTGCCTACAGGGCACTGGAAGGCCACCTCGTCATACGACATATACATGGTGGACATCCCAAAAGATGGGAATGGCGATGAAACAGCGGAGGATGACCCCTCCAAGAAACAGCCCAAGCGCCGACGTCAGCGGCGCCGCTCTAAATCCCGCCACAGCAAAAACGGTGATTCTGGCACGGGAGATAATAACACCCCAGATAGTTCCGAAGAAAACCCCTTCCAGCAGGATTCAACATAGGAGGAGGGAGAAGCAAGTCCGCATGACAGTGCGGCAGAAAGAGAGGTAGAGGACGATAACTATGCTCCCTCCAAGATGAGGCAAGCCTCGACGACGCATTTAATTTGTCGTGCCTGAGGATCCCGCCGAACAGGAGCGTTTCAAACGCAGGCTTATGGCCACGGCAAGCAGCCTCAAGAAAAAGCAGCAACAACTTAGAGCTGACCAAGACCTGCTAGCTGACAGATGGACTGAAGTCCTTGGAGCCGAAGAGTATGAACTCGAACGCCTCCGAAGCTACCCCAAACGCAGGCCGCTGCCTTGATCGAGGAGGAAGCACCCAAGTCACCCAGCACGACATGGCAGACCGCCACCCCTGGCGCATGGACAGAGAGGCCTCTAGACCCTCCGTTCAAGCCGCACCCCGACGCCGCTCAAAAAGTACCAAGGCACAGGAAAATGCGCCGGACTTGCGAGATATATTGGAGGATAAGGCCAAGCATACAAGATCGATCTACAGATCGTGTGGGCGCCCAACGACACGTGATGATAACCGTCACGCCGGATACAGCAAACCCGGCCGGGCCAAACACAGTAGACAAAGCTCATATGAGCTACGTCGTGATATAGCCCAATACAGAGGCGCCGCACACCAACTATGCTTCAAAGATGAAGTAATGGATTATCAAATCCCTGAGGGCTTCAAACCCGTAAACATCGAATCATACGACGGCACAACAGATCCTGCGTTTTGGATCGAGGACTACCTCCTCCATATCCACATGGCCCGCGGTGATGATCTACACGCCATCAAATACCTCCTACTCAAGCTTAAAGGACCAGCTCGGCATTGGCTTAACAGGTTGCCAGCATAATCAATTGGTTGTTGGGAGGACCTTGAAGGCGCATTCCTTGATAACTTCCAGGGCACATAAGTGCGACCACCAGACGCCGATGACCTTAGCCATATAATTCAGCAGCCAGAAGAATCGGCCAGACAATTCGGGACACGGTTCCTAACCAAGAAAAATCAAATCGTTGACTGTCCGGATGCAGAGGCCCTTGCAGCCTTCAAACATAACATCCGCGACGAGTGGCTTGCCCGACACCTAGGACAGGAAAAGCCGAAATCCATGGCAGCCCTCACAACACTCTTGACCCGCTTTTGCGCGGGAGAGGACATCTGGCTAGCTCGAAGCAACAATTTGGCCAAACACCCTGGTAGTTCGGATACCAAGGAACGCAATGGCAGGTCGCGTCGCAACAAGAACAAGCGCCGCATTAACGGTGATAATGCTGAAGATACGGCAGTCAATGCCGGATCAGAGGCTCTAAACCCGGTCAGCAGAAAAAGCCATTCAAAAGAAATACCCAGGGCCCGTCCAACTTGGACCGAATACTCGATCGCTTGTGCCAGATACATGGCACCCCCGAAAAGCCAGCCAATCACACCAACAGGGATTGTTGGGTGTTAAAGCAAGCAGGCAAGCTTAGCGCCGAACTCAATGACAAGGGGCTGCATAGCGATGACGAGGAAGAGCCCCGGCCGCTGAACAATAGAGGACAGAAGGGTTTCCCCCCACAAGTGTGGACGGTGAACATGATATACGCAACCCATATACCCAAAAGGGAGCGGAAGCGTGCGCTAAGGGACGTATATGCGATGGAGCCAGTCGCCCCGAAGTTCAACCCATGGTCTTCCTGCCCGATCACCTTCGATTGAAGGGACCACCCCACCAGCACCCGTCACGGCGGTTTTGCCGCATTGGTTCTTGACCCAATTATTGACGGATTTCACCTCACCAGAGTCCTGATGGACGGCGGTAGCAGCCTGAACCTGCTTTATCAGGATACAGTGTGCAAAATGGGCATAGACCTCTCGAGGATTAAACCCACAAAGACGACCTTTAAAGGCGTCATACTAGGTGTAGAGGCCAATTGTACAGGCTCAGTTACACTCGAAGTGGTCTTCGGATCCCCGGATAACTTCCAAAGCGAAGAGTTAATCTTCGACATAGTCCCGTTCCGCAGCGGCTATCACGCACTGCTCAGACGAACTGCATTTGCAAAGTTCCATGTGGTGCCACACTACGCATACCTCAAGCTCAAGATGCCAGGCCCTCGAGGAGTAATCACGGTCAATGGAAACACCGAACGCTCTCTGCGAACGAAGGAGCACATGGCGGCCCTCGCGGCGGAGGTGCAAAGCAGCCTCTCACAGCAATTCTTGAGTCCGGCCACTAAATGTCCGGACACCGCAAGCGGCGCCGAGTAATCTACAACAAGACCGCTCGCACGATCCAAGCATCGCAGAGTAATCCGCCCCAACCCCAGCCCTCGCGAAATTGCGGCCAAGATTACGCTGCGTACATAACTACGCCCGAAATACCATGGGCATAAGGGGAGGGGCACGACCACGCGACACCTGAATGTGGCTCAACCGCACTGGGGCTCACGATTGTGTCATTCTTTTCTTTTCCTTTTTCTTACTTTCAGACTCGTTCTCCGAAGCCCTGTCCGCATTCGCGCCAACTCATGATGCAACAGCCGTGGAAGCGTAAAATCGCGCCGAGTGTCCGGTGGTCTCTACTATGAGCGTTATACCTGTTTTACATACCATCCCGCAGCTTACCCTCGGAGGGGACATGTTCAATAGTCCCATCCCTTGCTTATCGCACAATTTGTATCGTTCTGCTTTTATTTGCAGTTTCTTTTTAATAACCAATATATAGCTCTTGCCTATTATTGCATTCTTTACCATTATATATGTTCATTTCATGACATGTTTCACCCGTACACTTTGGTACGGCCAATACACCAGGGGCTTAAGTACCCCAAAATTATGGTGTGATAAGTCCGAACACTTTCACAAGTGCGGCACCCCGAACTTATAGCATTATATGCATCGGCTCCGAATCATGTCTTGGGTCAATAGTTGGGTATGCCCAGCTCCCGTGTATTGGTGCATTACGTTCCGTTATATCGGCTAAGGTAGCACCGGGAGAACCACTGCGATTGTGCCCCGGTTGAGCTGGGTTGAGCACCTCAGTGGAGAAAGCTAAAACTGACCGTCATGATAGGGCGAGAGCCGGTCGCTGTTCGAGAGGTTTTTTCGGGTCCCTAAAGACTTATGCCGCTTAGAGCGAGGAACCGGCATTGTCCAGCCAAGGCGTGGATCGCGCCCCGAACTCGGTCTTCCGAATACTAGGGGCTTCGCCGAAATTTAAAATTATAGAATTCTATGGCTAAGTGAGAGTGTTCAAGCATTATAAGTCCGGTTGCCTTGTTAGTTGCGTTGAGCGCCTCCCTCGATGGACCCAAGAATGGGAACAAGATCGCTCAAGTTTATCCTGAACACCCCAGCACTCGTGGCATGGGGGCTGAAGCCAACGACTTGCCATCTCTCAAATTTGATAAACGGCCGCACAGAAGGTAATATTTTAAATTAACAAGCATTGCTTAGCGCATATGAACAAGTTTTCAGCGTATAAGATAACAAAAGCGAGTCTATTCAAAAATTACATCTTTGGAGCACTCATCCGCTATACGGCGGGCACCCTTCAGGATGCCCTCATAGTACATTTCGGGCGTGCGATACTCCTTGCCCTTCGGTGGCCCGTCCGTCACAAGCTTCTCCGCATCCAGCTTGCCCCAGTGCATTTTAGCATGGGCAAGGGCCCGACGGGCACCTTCAATGCAGACGGAGCGCTTGATGACTTCAATCCATGGACAGGCGTCCACCAGCCGCCGCACCAGCCCAAAATAGCTCCCAGGCATGGCTTCCAATGGCCACAACCGAACTATGAGGCCCTTCATGGCCTGTTCGGTGACCTTGTGGAGCTTGACCAGCTGCTTCAGCTGGTCGCTTAGGGGCACCGGATGTCCGGCCTCAGCATACTGAGACCAGAATACCTTCTCCGTCGAGCTCCCCTCTTTGGCGCGGTAGAACGCGGCAGCATCGGACACACTACGTGGCAAATCTGCGAATGCTCCTGGAGAGTTCCAAATCCGGGTAAGTAATAGGTAATTCACTTTCACATGCTTGCTTTGCATAAAGAATGCCTTACCCGCCGCTATCTTCTTTAACGATTCAATTTCTCAGAGGGCTTATTCGGCCTCGGCCTTAGCAGCTTTGGCACTCTCAAGAGCGGAGGCAAGCTCGGACTCGGTTCAAGTCACGCCCAAACCTCGTGTTTTTTCACGAGCACGGAGCTCTTGCCGCATTCTCCGCCAGCTCGCGCCCCACTTCTCTCGCTCGGTGCACTCCGCGACCGATTTGTTTTCGGCCGCGAACACCGCTTCCTTCAGGGTCGCTGAGGGAGTCCCGGATTAGGGGGTGTCCGGATAGCCGAACTATCATCACTGCCGGACTCCAAGACTATGAAGATACAAGATTGAAGACTTCGTCCCGTGTCCGGATGGGACTTTCCTTGGCGTGGAAGGCAAGCTTGGTGATACGGATATGTAGATCTCCTACCATTGTAACCGACTCTGTATAACCCTAACCTATCCGGTGTCTATATAAACCGGAGGGTTTTAGTCCGTAGGAAGAACAACAATCATACCATAGGCTAGCTTCTAGGGTTTAGCCTCCTTGATCTCGTGGTAGATCTACTCTTGTACTACCCATATCATCAATATTAATCAAGCAGGAGTAGGGTATTACCTCCATCGAGAGGGCCCGAACCTGGGTAAAAACATCGTGTCCCTTGTCTCCTGTTACAATCCGCCTAGACGCACAGTTCGGGACCCCCTACCCGAGATCCACCGGTTTTGACACCGACATTGGTGCTTTCATTGAGAGTTCCTCTGTGCCGTCACTATCAGGTAGGATGCCTCATCTCGTCTTTAAAGACGATACTATCGCCAAAGAAGCCTTGGCCAATGGTCAGACTCTTCGGCTAGGTGGTTTTCTCATGACCGCTAGTTTGCCCGCCGCGCCGACGATGACTTCTCGAGTCATCGAAACCAATCTTCGCGTTAATTCGGAACTTGCTGAACAGTTAGATCCGATCGATCTCTCCTCCATAAACGAGCTCTTGGATCACATCGCCGCCCTGGGAGTCGCCACAGACTACGACCGGATCGGGCCTAAAACCGATCTGAGAGAGATTAACTCTCCCCAGGCTACGCATCATGTTGCTGTGATAGAGGAGCAATGCGGCGATTCTTCTTCTATCTTAAGGACTAGTTATGTCCGGATTCCCAATCCCTGAATGCCGGATTCCCACAGAGGGACGGATGTCGATCAAGCCCTGAACTTAAAGTCAGGCGGCGGGTCAGACTCATTGGATAACAATCAAAAATCCAAACTTCCGAGTTCGGAAACTTCTCGGCCCCTGAGTCCTAAATTGGACGGGGTTCCGGATCTAGTTCCACCCGCCCACCCAAACATTAGGGATCTCTCTCGAATTCGGCAACAGCCCGCTGAAACATTACATCATTACTGGGCCAGATTCCTCCTGGTTATGAACAGGATAAAGGACTACCGAGAGGAGGACACAATCCCTATTTTCTGCAATAATTGCACGAACAAGGGAATCCTAAACGCCATAAGTCGTCGCGAAATTACACGCCGTGCTGACTTGGTGACCATAGTACAAAAGTACTGGCGATGGAGAGCGCCTGGAAAACCGAAAGTAAATTTTGGGATAATCCGGCCCCGCATACATCCCTAGTCCGAAATAAAAGGGTGCATCATCATCAAGCACCTGGGTTAAATACCAAAAAACCAAAACCCCCTAAAGGGTACGGAACCGTACTGGAGGGTTGGCTAAACGGACCCTGCAAAATTCACAGCACAGAGGGCGCCACTCCAACTCATAGCCTTCGAGCATGTTGGATACTACGGCAGGTGGCCAAAAGTGGCGAAGAGCTTCTAGCTTCAGAATCCCAGCCTAGCAACACCACTACGGTGTTAACATTCTTCGAGACTTTCGCATCAAATAACAAGCGAAAACGAACAATCCGCAACGTTGCCGAAGTCTACCAAGTAGCAACAATAAATCCATGGAGTGACACGGCTATTACCTTTAATACCAGTGACGAACCTAAATTCCGAACTGCTCGGGCACCAGCCGCATTGGTCCTCAGTCCGATAGTGGACGGCTTTCGCCTTACTAAGGTACCCATGGATGGCGGCAGCGGACTAAACCTCATCTATGAGGAAACCCTCCGAAAAATGGAAATAGACTAGAACCGCAATGAGCAAAGCAGCACAACCTTTAGAGGAATAATCCCTAGCCGGGAAGCATGCTGCACAGGAAAAATCACGCTGGATGTAGTGTTCGGCTCGCCGGACAATTACAGGTCCGAGGAGGTCACATTTCAAGTGGCCCCATTCAACAGCGGATATCATGCTTTATTAGGACGAGAGGCATTCACAATTTTTCAAGCTATACCCCATTATGGGTACATGAAGCTTAAAATGCCCGGACCTAACGGAATCATCACTCTCTCTAGTGATCCGAACATAGCACTCCGCGCCGAAAACAAGACAGCCGTACTAGCCCTTGAGGCACTATCCTAAGCCCTAGCGGCCGAGGAACTCACCGCGATGCGCTCCACGGTGAACAGGGACGATGTGATACTTCATAAAAGATCCATGTCCGCCTCTTTTAAACCAGCGGATGAAAAAGTCAAATTCCAAGTCCACCCAACGGACCCTGCAAAGACGGCCTCCATTGGGGCACAATTAAACCCTGATGTAGACGCCGCACTACGAGAATTCCTACGAGAAAAGCTGGGACATCTTTGCTCGCACCCTTCGACATGCCAGAATCCCACGCCGGCTGGCCGAGCACAGCCTAAATATCCTAAAAGGATTCAAGCCGATCAAACAGGCTCTTGGCGCTTTTCGAACCCAAGAGACAGGCCATGGGAGAGGAGCTAGCCAAACTTTTGGAAGCCGGATTCATCGAGATATAAAACATCCGGTGGCTAGCAAACCTGGTGATGGTACCAAAGAAGGATAAATCATGGCGCCTATGTGTTGATTTTAAAGACCTTAATAAGGCTTGCCCAAAGGATCCCTTCCCCCTCCCTCGAATTGATCAAATTATTGACGCTACAGCAGGACACGACTCATTGTGCTTCCTCGACGCTACATCGGCTACCACCAAATCAAGATGGCGGAGCTGCACCAAGCTGCAACAGCATTCATCACTCCATACGGCCCGCTCGCTTCAACACAATGCCCTTTGGGCTCAAAAACGCCGCACAACATATCAGCGCATGATTCAGACATGTCTGGCAAACCAGATCGGCAAAACAGTGGAAGCATATGTAGATGACGTGGTCATCAAAACCAAGCATGTCGAAACTCTAGTAGACGACTTGAGGCTCACATTCGACAATCTTTGAAAATATGACATCAAACTCAATCCGAAAAAATGCGTCTTCGGCGTTCCAGCCGGAAAGCTCCTGGGCTTCATTGTGTCCGGTAGAGGAATTGAAGCAAACCCAGCCAAGATCCGAGCTCTGTCACAATTGGATATTCCAAAAGACCTCAAACAAATACAAAATTGATCGGATGCGAGCGGCTCTAAGCCGCTTTATTTCCGCTTGGGAGAAAAGGCGTTACCCTTTACCGCCTCCTCCGCCGCACCGAACACTTCGAGTGGACGGATGCCGCCACGGCCGGACTCGAAGAGATAAAAGCTATATTGGCAACAAATCCGGTCCTGGCCGCGCCCAACGTGGGCGAACCAATGCTATTATATATCGCCGCAACACATCAAGTTGTCAGCGCGGTGCTCGTCGTTGAACGAGAAACGGACGGACACCGGTTCCCTCTTCAAAAACCGGTTAACTATGTGTCCACTTTCCTAACTCCATGCAAATCCCGGTACCCACACTATCAAAAGATAGCATACACGGTGTTCATGGCATCCCGGAAGCTGCGACACTACTTTCAAGAGTGTTCGATAATGGTAGCCTCCGAAGTACCTCTTAATGACATTATAAACAACCGCGACGCGACGGGTCGGATTGCTAAATGGGCCATACAACTCCTTCCATTCGACATAACTTATAAGCCACGACGAGCTATCAAGTCGCAGGTTTTAGCCAACTTCTTGGCCGAATGGACCGAAGCCGAACTCCCTAAAGAGTAAGGCGCATACTCCAATTGGATCATGCACTTTGACGGCTCCAAAATGTTGGCCGGCCTGGGGGCTGGCGTCGTCCTGACGTCCCCAACCGGGGACACAGTCCAATACGTCCTTCAGATAATGTATACAGACTCCAACAACGCAGCCGAATACGAGGCCCTTCTGCACGGCCTCCGGAGGGCAGTCTCCATGGGAATTCAATGCCTAGAGGTGCGCAGGGATTCAAACCTAGAAATATCTCAAATAAACGGAGACTTTGATGCCAAAGATCCAAAAATGGCAGCATACCGCAATGCGGTCCTAAAAATGTCAGCACGGTTTGAAGGGCTCGAATTTCATCATATAGCCCGGGATAACAACTAGGCGGCTGATATGTTGGCACGCATCGGTGCAAAACGCGATGCCGTCCCACCCAATATATTTCTGGAACGGCTGTTCAAGCCATCCGTACTATGGGAAGGGGAGTCCGGAAATAACAATGCGGACCCAACCGCACCGCCTGACGCCGAACACTCTGACACAACCGGAGGCTCTGCCACCGAGATAACACCCTCCGCCCATGAAATAATGGCGGTTATCACCCCGTGGACGAAACCATTCCTAGCCTACCCAACTAGGTAGGAACTCCCCGAAGACCAAAATGAGGCTCGCTGCATAGTACGGCGATCTAAAGCCTATAAAGTCCATGAGGGAGAGCTTTATAAGAAAAGCACTACTGGAGTCCTTCAAAGGTGTATCTGCGAAGAGGAAGGGCGAAACCTCCTGGCTGAAATTCATGCCGGACTGGGCGGGCACCACGCCGCAGCCCGGGCCCTTGTAGGCAAGGCCTTCCGTACAGGATTTTATTGGCCGACGGCCCGGGCAGATGCGCAGGACTTAGTCCAACGATGCGTCGGTTGCCAGCTTTTTGCTAACTAAAGCCACATGCCACCCACCGCCCTTAAAACTATACCCATCACCTGGCCGCCGTCATGTCCGGGGCTTGACATGGTTGGACCCCTTAAGGGAGGAACCCACAAGCAAAAATACTTATTGGTCATGGTGGATAAATTCACCAAATGGATAGAGGCCAAGCCTGTTAAAACGGCCGAATCCGGACCGGTGGTAGACTTCATATCAGGGGTAGTGCACCGTTACGGTGTCCCCCACAGTATCATCACTGATAACGGCACAAACTTCACGGCCGATGAGGTCAAATTATGGTACAAAAACATGGGCATCAAGCTCGATTACGCCTCAGTCTATCACCCTCAAACCAATGGCCAAGTCGAACGAGCAAATGGTCTAATCATGAGCGGCATTAAACCCAGACTAGTGCGGTCCCTCAAGGAATCTAACACGCACTGGGTTGAGGAGCTCGACTCCGTACTGTGGGGGCTGCGGACCACGCCGAATCGTACTATCGGATTCACACCATTTTTTATGGTGTACGGCGCAGAGGCAGTCCTGCCCTGCGACATAATACATGACTCACCTCGCATGCGCATGTATGAAGAAAGAAAAGCCAAGCTTGCTCGGCAGGACAGTTTGGACGCATTAGAGGAGGAGCGTGACGTGGCAAAAGCTCGTTCCACATTCTATCAACAGCAGGCTCGAAGATATCAAAGCAGGGAAGTACGGGCCAAAGCTTATAACGCTGGCTTAACTAGTTCTCGCTGCCGGACAAGAAAAGGACAAACTCAAGCCCAAATAGGAAGGTCCTTCATCATCGACCAGGTCCTGACCGGCAGAGCATACCGTCTCGTAAACGATCGGATAAACGACTCGAGCCGAACCCATGGAACGCAGCCCGTCTCACGATGATTCTACGCCTAAGCGCGGACTCCAAGATCGCCTCCCCCTCCGCCCACATTTTCTATTTTTGCTGTCTTTTATTTTCTCCTTCCTCCTCCTTCTTCTTGAAGCCTCTAGAGGCTCGTTTGCGCTTTTTTCAAGACATACTTGACGCGCTGTCCGCGCCATTATACCTGGGGCTTCTTTAATGAAGCTTATTTATACGGGCTTCATGCCCAACACATGCGTTAAACTTCCGCATGTACCTTTTATTCACCATTATATGCATCGATATGACTTAAGTTTTGGCCAAGCTGGGTTGCTGGCTCTGTGCTTACCCCCACGCTCCCGATTGTTCGCTAGGTGGTAAAGGAGCACCTCTGCGATTGTTACTGCTGGTCAGCCGGATGTGTACCTCAGACGGGTGAAGCCGAAAGCTAGCGTTCTTAAGGGAATATTCGGTCGGTGAAATGAAAGATGATTTTTAACTATTTACCCATCTGCCCCCAGATGATTTTCTGCTTTCATAGCAGCTTTAAAATGCACTTTAGGGCATGCATCCCAGCGAAAGGAACCCTTAACGGAACTATTCTCCCTGGAAGATGTTTCTTACTACCCATGTAATATAACATAACTAGTTGGGCACTTGTCTGATACAGCAATAATGACCCCTACGCCTTGTCTCCATGCATAACACGGTTCTTATATAACCATGAAGGTATTCGGACACACTCCGGACTATTGGGTCCCGAGGTCGGGCTTAAAAGGTCCGCTATGACAAACGATCTACAATCCGCTAGAAGACATTTTTTCATGTCATATTTTTACATAGTCAACTCGACTCATTGTATTCCTCCTCAATGCCATCTAATAGGCTATCTAATTTACAATCTTGCTGGGAATACTTGGCGCCAATTCTACTTGGTCGACACTAACTTACAGGATCTCCATCCCATCAGCCCCACAGTCCGACCTCGCCATGTGGTTGGGTCAGCCTTCGTACCGTGATCTTTACCATGGCCCAGGCCTCCTCGGCACCTTGACGGCAGGCCGATATCTTCCATAGTCGGAAGCGCCGCCGTGCTCCTTGAAGCCGCTCCGCCAGCTCCCCAATGCCTTCGGCGGGGAGATGGATGGCCACAAGGCCTGGCCGACGCCTTTCATCACCGCCGGACTCGCTCGGTAGCCGACGCATTCGGGAAGAAGATCACCAAGAACTGGGCATCTCCTCCTCAGGACGACCTGTGAGCAAACCTACATACATGTTTATGTTAGTCGCCTTCCTCGCCGAACTCTTTCAAAGTTCACTCAAGAACTTACTGAAAATGCCGCGACGAAGCCGCCGATTCTCCTTTACGGAGTCAGACAACTGAGCACGAACATCTTTTAGTTCCTCACCCAGCCTGGTGTTGGCATCATGGAGGTTATTTTTCTCCTGCCGCACCCTCGTAAGCACGCTCTCACCGGCCTTTAGCTGGCGCAAGAGCTGTTGCTTGTCCGGATCCAGTCCGGCGCCATCTGCAATGTTTTTGTCGATTTACACACCCGCCGCACTTCATAAACTATTTATCTTTTGAAGCGATATTACCGAGGGGTCTCTGTGGCTCCCTCATGGCGACTAGTGCGGCCTCAAGTTGGGCCTTGCACTCTTCAAGCTCCTGGGACAGTCGGGTACTCTTTTCTGTAAGATCCTGCATAATAAATGATCCTTAAATCAGTTATTCTAACTATTTTAAGTCTCGGGGGCTACTGCCATATATAACTGTCAAATTTCCTTACCTGTATGTCCTTTACATACAGCTCCGTGGCTCTAGCTAGACCATCTTGAGCGGCACGGAGGTACGCATCTCCCGAATTGAAGGCATTCAAGGCCTCCTGGGAGAAACATGCGTCACGAAGAACTGTTCGGCGGCGCCTGTGATTCAAGGCGCTCTCCACCTCGGAGTTGGTGGCGGACAATATGTCGGCATCATATGTCGGAGTAGCATCTGACGTACGCCTCGTGTTCGCCTCCGCTTCTGGACCCGGCTTTGGAGCCTGGCCGGCGGAGATTCGATTGGCAACCTCTCCGGACTCAGTCTGGCGAGCGCTCTTTTTCCTGAAAAGAGCGTCAGCGTTAATACGCCTTTTAGGAATCAATCCTAGGAACATGGTGACACGCCATACCGTTGCGACGGAGTTTCGATCCGGACCGCACTCCTTTTTAGCCTGCGGGGCCGTACTGCCCATTGTTGGACAGCCGCCGCGGGCTTAGCTTCCTGCCTCGAAGGTACCCCCTGCGAAACGCCATCGGTATATGGTGATCAAGAAATAAGCACGGATAGGTCATTATCAGAATATTGGGACCTCGGTCTTAGTTACCTGTGAGGCTGGAAGTATTCCGGGGTAATCAGCCGTATTGGCAACCAAAGCATTGTCGATGCTAAGTTGGTGGAATACCCCGTCGATCAACTCCACCTTTATATCCGGATCCTCTTCGGAGGTCGGATCGAGGGACCGTTCCGGATCCTCGGGTTGTGGGGGCGGGCTGTGTATTTTCTCCACAGCCCGGCGCAGTTCCTGCGCAGAAACCACGAAATGAGATATTTAACCACAGGAACATGGATCGGACAGGTCACAAAGATGTTTGCTTACCCAGCTTCGAGGATTATTCAAGAAAACTCCTTGATGGATTGACGCGAGGAAATCCTCCTCCTCCCTTTATACATGGCGACAAGATCTTCACCAGTTTGGTGACCGATCCCGCCCTTGCGGCCATGGCGGTGGCATCATCCTCCCGCTGAAGTCCCACATGGTGTGGCCCCTATATTGGAGCGGCTGCACTCCCCTCATAATGCAGATTGCCATGACTCCAATCATGGTCAATCCGGCATGAGCCAGTAACCTTATTCGGCTCATCAAATAGAGGACATCCCGGTCATTTTCCCTCCGGGGGCTGCGAGGGCGCCAGCTTAGGCGCTTCTTCAGAGGAGCATTGCTGAACTCCGGAAGTCCGATCCGAATAGGATCCGGCAGCGAGACGTCCTCCATATAAAACCATTCCGAAGACCAGTCTTCGGACGCCTTCTTCGGGGTTCCGGATAGGTATCCGGTCCCGGCGATGCGCCATAGCTCGGCTCCGCCCACTTGATATATTGACCCCTCATGAGAACGGGGTACTAGGCAGAATAATCTCTTCCACAGCCCGAAATGAGCCTCGACACCCAAGAACAGTTCACAAAGGGCCACGAAGCACGCGATGTGCAAGATGGAGGCAGGAGTAAGGTGGTGCAACTGGAGGCCGTAGAACTCCAAGAGCCCCCGGAGAAACGGATGGATTGGAAATCTGAGTCCTCTTACTAGATAAGATATGAAGCATACCCGCCTCCTTTAGAGGGATCGGGGACACTCTCCGCTTGCTTTCCGTGACTTGTAGGTGGCAAGTCCGGCTCGAACTGAACCATGAAGGCCGGGGAAGAAATCCCTTGGCTTGGAGTATAACTAGCTCGGTATATGGACTGAGCATCTCTCCCAATTTCAGGCTAAGGGCTCGGAGCGCGAGAGGAGGAGCCGTCGACTGTCCATGATGGAATGGGCTTTGGTCGAGGCGCCTCGATGAAAGCTCATGAAGGGAGGATGGTGTGACTCAGATCTAGAACCTCGCCTTTATAGGCAGCTCATTTGCACAGCTAGGGGGGTAATTGTAAAAATACCCTGGCTTTTCGCATTCGTTCAAACACGTGGAAGATGGCCATTATTGGGCGTAGAAGCCAAGGAGCACAGCATTTATCAGAAGCCGGACACTATTCGACAAGTAGATGTAATTTGGAGAAGAACCCGCCTCGCAATGCCGAAGACAATCAACGCGCCGGAGTCATCGTCATTGAAGCCTCGTTCGGGGGCTACTGAGGGAGTCCCGGATTAGGGGGTGTCCGGATAGCTGAACTATCATCACGGCCGGACTCCAAGACTATGAAGATACAAGATTGAAGACTTTGTCCCGTGTCCGGATGGGACTTTCCTTGGCGTGGAAGGCAAGCTTGGCGATACAGATATGTAGATCTCCTACCATTGTAACCGAATCTGTGTAACCCTATCCTGTCCGGTGTCTATATAAACCGGAGGGTTTTAGTCCGTAGGACGAACAACAATCATACCATAGGCTAGCTTCTAGGATTTAGCCTCCTTGATCTCATGGTAGATCTACTCTTGTACTACCCATATCATCAATATTAATCAAGCAGGAGTAGGGTATTACCTCCATCGAGAGGGCCCGAACCTGGGTAAAAACATCGTGTCGCTTGTCTCTTGTTACCATCCGCCTAGACGCACAGTTCGGGACCCCCTACCCGAGATCCGCTAGTTTTGACACCGACAGTCGCCACCTCGTTCGTGGCCCGTACAATACCCACGTTATTCCTGTCATTTTTTGCAACCGAATCCTTTCTATAAGGTATTTATTTAATAAGGTATTACTTACCTTCCTTGTCCTCGAGCTGCTTCTTGGCAAGGCCGAGCTCGTTCTCGGACCGCTCGAGGCTCTGCTTCAATCCATTGACCTCCGCAGTAAGTGCGGCAGAGGTCAGCAGCGCAACTTGCATTCCCATATTTATGATAGACTCCTGCGTATATCTTTTTAGATCCTTAGTCCGGCTTTTCTTTCTGAACACCGAACTAAGCATCAGGGGCTATTGTCTATGCGGTAATATTTTTACATATTCTAAACTTACCTCAAAGCCTGTTAGAAGGCTGGTACAGGCTTCGGTCAGCCCGCTCTTGGCGGACTGAACTTTCTGGATCACCACACTCATAATAGTGCGGTGCTCCTCCTGATGGAAGCGCTGTTAAGCGCCTCCAGTAAGCTATCCGGTGCCTCCGGTTGGACGGAGGACACCGGCGTCTTACCCTTCCTACGAAGGGGCTGCTTGCCGGACTTCGGAACCGCTGAAGGTTCCGTTATGGAGTCCGGACAAGGGTCGGGCTTAGAGCCCCTGGGGGTCTCGCTCCCCCCGCGCCTGGAGTCCGGGAGGCTGCCTTGCGGCGCCTCCTGCGCCACCTCCTCTCGACCAGGCCCCCCTTGGGGCCCCACCACGGCGTCGTCCGCAGCGTGAGGTGAGGAGGCGGCCGGAAGGGAGGTACTCTCCATTTCCGACGAACTCAGGGACCCGCTCGACGAAGCGGCGAACTCGTCCTTGGGCGGGCTGCATGATTGTTCGGCATTAGAGAACACTATGCAATGATAAAAAAGCCATGGGTATCCGGACACTTACGATCTCGCCAGGGGCTTGGCCCTTGTTGGCCACTCCTCCTCGTCGTTGTCGACGTTGGTTGAGAAGTCCGGAGGAAGGGTCCTCCCCTTCTTGGACCCTCCGGCCTCCCCAGTTGGGGCGGCTTTCCTCTTCTTCTCTTCCCCCGCTGAGGGAGAGGCTTCTTTTTCTTCCTCCTCTTCCTCAGAGGTGGATTCCGCCTCAGGGTCGTCGGGTGATGAGGCCGACAGCCCCTGGCGCCGGGAGCTCCTTCGAGTTCCCGTGGCCTCCTTCTTGGCCTTCTTCTCCATCACCACGTGAGGTGCCGGAGCCAGCAGCCCCGTCAATCGGGCGTCCGCTGGGTCTTCTGGCAAAGGGGCCGGACAGTTAATCAGTACGGATTTCACCAGCCAGTCCTATCAAAGGTTAGGGAGTTTTAGATCCCGCATAGAGTCAAACTTTGGAAGAAGAGTCCCATAAAGGATATAATAACTTGCCTCGCAGGCTTGACGCATCGAGCTGAACCCGTGATTTTTGTTAGCGGATGCGGGGGCTTCGGCGCCCTTGAACAGCAACTTCCAGGCATCTTCGTACGTAGTGTCGAAGAGCCGGCTCAAGGTCCGGTGCTGTGCCTGATCAAACTACCACAAATTAAAGGCCCGTTGCTGGCATGGGAGAATCCGGCGGATGAGAATAACCTGGACTACGTGGACAAGCTTGAGCTTCTTGTCCACCAGGTTTCGGACACAGGTTTGGAGTCCGGTCAGCTCTTCCGAATCACCCAACGTCAGTCCCGTCTCTTTCCATGATGTGAGCCGTGTGGGGGAGCCAGATCTGAATTGGGGCCGCGCCCATTTGAGTCGCGGCTCGGTGATGTAGAACCACCCCGATTGCCACCCCTTTATTGTCTCCACGAAGGAGCCCTCGAGCCAAAGGACATTGGGCATCCTGCCCACCATAGCGCCTCCGCACTCGGCCTATCGGCCGCCCACTATCTTCGGCTTGACGCTAAAGGTCTTCAACCATAAACCGAAGTGGGGTTGGATGCAGAGGAAGGCCTCGCACACGACGATAAACGTCGAGATATTGAGGATGAAGTTTGGGGCCAGATCGTGGAAATCCAGGCCATAGTAGAACATGAGCCACCGGACAAATGGGTGAAGTGGAAAACCTAGTCCGCGAAGGAAGTGGGTGAGGAACACCACCCACTCATGGGGCCTGGGAGTGGGGATGAGCTGCCCCTTGTTGGGGAGCCGACACGCGATGTCGCCGGACAAGTATCCGGCCTCCCGCAGCTTTGTGATGTGCCCCTCCGTTACGGAGGAGGCCATCCACCTGCCTCCCGCTCCGGACATAGTTGGAGAAGGTTGAGGCAGGATGTGCGGACTTGGGCGCTGGAGCTCGAGTGCGCGGAAATGGATGAGCAAAGGAGGAAGAAGGCGTAGGTGAAAAGGTGGATCGTTATCCCCTTATATGGACGGACGAAGCTATGCGTCACCTGCCAGCCTGGTAAAACTCGCTTATCTCCCAAGCGCCGTAATCAATGGCGTGGATGGGTTACCCACGTCCGTATTGATGAGAATCCCGGAATAAGGGGGCACGATCTATGCTTCGATAAGACATGCCAAGGAAACCGCCCCGCTAAACACGCGGAGGTGGGACAGGAAAAAACGATTCATATAAAGGCCTGACCGCGGTGTGATGTCATGCCGCGGAATACGTCAGCAGATCTGTGCAAAAGTTATTCTCTCTACGGTGGTATGTGGAACTTGTTTTACAGAGCCGGACACTATCCTGGTGTTCAAAACCTTCTATGGAGTATTCGGAGGAGGAACCCGCCTTGGAATGCCGAAGACAATATGCGCGCCGGACTCGTTGTCATTGAAGCCTGGTTCAGGGGCTACTGAGGGAGTCCTGGACTAGGGGGTGTCCGGATAGCCGAACAATCATCTTTGGACGGACTCCTAGACTATGAAGATACAAGATTGAAGACTTCGTCCCGTGTCCGGATGGGACTTTCCTTGGCGTGGAAGGCAAGCTTGGCGATACGGATATGTAGATTTCCTACCATTGTAACCGACTCTGTGTAACCCTAACCCTATTCGGTGTCTATATAAACCGAAGGGTTTTAGTCCGTAGGACGAACAACAATCATACCATTGGCTAGCTTCTAGGGTTTAGCCTCTCTGATCTCGTGGAAGTTCTACTCTTGTACTACCCATATCATCAATATTAATCAAGCAGGAGTAGGGTATTACCTCCATCGAGAGGGCCCGAACCTGGGTAAAAACATCGTGTCCCTTGTCTCCTGTTACCATCCGCCTAGACGCACAGTTCGGGACCCCTACCCGAGATCCGCCGGTTTTGACACCGACACTTGCCCTTTTGGTACTTTTGCTTATAGACGTATGCCTTTTGGTGTATGTAATGCACCTGCTACCTTTCAAAGATGCATGATGGCTATATTCTCTAATTTTTGTGAAAAGATTTGTGAGGTATTCATGGATGACTTCTCCGTCTATGGATCCTCTTTCGATGATTGTTTGAGCAACCTTGATCGAGTTTTGCAGAGATGCAAAGACACTAGTCTCGTCCTGAATTGGGAAAAGTGTCACTTTATGGTTAATGAAGGCATTGTCTTGGGGCATAAGGTCTCCGAGAGAGGTATTGAAGTTGATAAGGCCAAAGTTGATGCTATTGAAAAGATGCCATGTCCCAAGGACATAAAAGGTATAAGAAGTTTCCTTGGTCATGCCGGCTTTTATAGGAGGTTCATTAAGGACTTATCTAAAATCTCTAGGCCTTTGACTAATTTATTGCAAAAAGATATTCCTTTTGTCTTTGATGATGATTGTGTAGAAGCATTTGAAACACTTAAGAAAGCATTGATCACTGCACCTATTGTTCAGCCTCCGGATTGGAATTTAACTTTTAAAATTATCTGTGATGCTAGTGATTATGCTGTAGGTGTTGTTTTAGGGCAAAGAGTCGATAAGAAATTGAATGTTATCCAGTATGCTAGTAAGACTCTTGATACTTCCCAGAGAAATTATGCTACTACTGAAAAAGAGTTCTTAGCATTTGTGTTTGCATGTGATAAGTTTAGACCTTATATTGTTGATTCCAAAGTTACTATTCACACTGATCATGCTGCTATTAAATATCTTATGGAAAAGAAAGATGCTAAGCCTAGACTCATTAGATGGGTCCTCTTGCTCCAAGAATTTGATTTGCATATTATTGATAGAAAGGGAGCTAAGAACCCCGTTGCAGACAACTTGTCTAGGTTAGAGAATGTTCTTAATGACCCACTGCCTATTAATGATAGTTTTCCTGATGAACAATTAGCGGTTGTCAACGCTTCTAGTACTGCTCCTTGGTATGCTGATTATGCTAGTTACATTGTTGCTAAATATATACCGCCTAGTTTCACATAACAGCAAAAGAAAAAGTTCTTTTATGATTTAAGACATTACTTCTGGGATGATCCACACCTTTATAAAGAAGGAGTAGATGGTATTATTAGGCGTTGTGTGCCTGAGTATGAACAAGAACAAATCCTATGCAAGTGTCACTCTGAATCCTATGGAGGACACCACGCTGGAGATAGAACTGCACACAAGGTAATACAATCTGGTTTTTATTGGCCTACTCTTTTCAAAGATGCTCGTAAGTTTGTCTTATCTTGTGATGAATGTCAAAGAATAGGTAACATTAGTAGACGTCAAGAAATGCCTATGAATTATTCTCTTGTTATTGAACCGTTTGATGTTTGGGGCTTTGATTATATGGGACATTTTCCTGCCTCCAATGGTTATACACATATTTTAGTTGCTGTTGATTACGTTACTAAGTGGGTAGAAGCTATTCCAGCTAGTAGTGCTGATCATAACACTTCTATTAAAATGCTTAAAGAAGTTATTTTTTCGAGGTTTGGAGTCCCTAGATATCTTATGACTGATGGTGGTTCACACTTTATTCATGGTGCTTTCCGTAAGATCTTATATTTACTAATTGAAGGCACCATACGAGACACCATGTTAATTCTTAGAATTAAAGAATTTTGACCGTTTGATTAATATATAATCTAACCATAGCCATCGGATGAAACTAAGACATGTTGACAACATATGGGAGTCTTCCTGTCTTGGGTCTCTCTCCGTATCATAGAAGAAAAGGAAACCTTTCACAGCTAAATCACTATTTGTCGTTGGATCAAAGGATGAACAGTTGAGATAACTCCTTCCATGGAAATTATTCCCACCAAAAGTCCAGTCAGTGGGTCTTCTTACCCTAAAAAAAATACAAGAACGTAGGTCATCTTCCGCAAGAAAACAATCCGTCCCCGATCTCTCTTCTTTTTCTCTCCGTACGAGGCCGACGCCAGCGAGAGTTGCAGGGGCGGCGGTGGCTTGATCGGTTCCGGCGTAGGGACAGGAGGCACAAGACGACGGGGATGGAGCAGATCGAGCGGCAAGGGGCCAGAACCCGCCGCCGGCATGGCGGAGGAGGTCTGGCGGCGAGCTTGGAGGCCGGGCGTTGAAGAACTCGGGGCGACACTCGTGCTCGGCCATGGCGGGCTCTAGGTTGTGATGTTGGCCGCTCGAGCACCCACAGGAAGCCATCCTCCTCTGCCTCTTTTCTCTTCCACAATCTAACAAAAAGTATGGTTAAATCAATCCGCAAAGATAGATGAGTAGATGTTTGATCATGAAGGATGTGCACATGTGTGTTTAGGATATCCAAACCAGCCTTCTCACTGGAGAAACTATGTGCAAGCATTGTGCAGGATCATGTCGGCAAGGAATCAATCCAAACTTTAGTCCTCGCAGTGCCGCGGACACCTATCTGCATACAACTTGATGTGAGATAGGGCGGAGCACCTATATGCGGGAACATTCGGGATTGCAGCCATGCGCTGGAGGAAGGGAGCATGAGTTACGCTGCGTAATGGCCTTTCGCCAGGAGTCTCTACTCACTACTGGAGCGCAGCGATGCTGCTTCACTGTGGGGCAAGCACCATCGTGTACTGGCGCGCCATGGCGACAAGCCAATAAGTTCCTTCTGTACGGGGGTACGAACAGGTGAGAAGATAGAAAACTAGATTGTCGCGGTGGACAGACTTTGAGATCCAGGTGATCTTCTCTAGCTTTTCTCGGAGAATAGTGAGATGGAACCACTGCGAGATATCTGCTAGGGAAGAGTACATATTTCCTCCATGATTGCTGCTACGGTTTATGCCCTAATGCTGGAAAAACATGGGAACAGTTAACCATCATCCGTCTCTGTTGATGTGGTTGATAGTTTGACAATCACAACATGGTACTCCCTCCTTCTAGATGTATAAAGATGTTTCTTCCTTGCTGTTTGAAATTGGGGATTACATATTAGATGCATGTTATGTATCTTTATACCCATGCGGGGGACTGCAATTATTTAAAAGATAGTAACAATGTGCATCAGATCTTTCTCTTTGTTAGTTTCTTTGCATGATAATGCTTGACTGCTTTTAACAGCTGATGCGCATGGAGTAGGCTGCACAAACAGTACTCCATGCCAGTATTAAGTACCAATGGAGGTCTACAATAGCTTAATCTATTAATCAGTGCACATACAGACATGGCAATATGTTGGATACAACCTCTAATCACTTTCATACTCAAGGTACGTACAACTAGCTTCTTCAATTAGTTGACTCTGTTTCATTTGAGATGCAAGTTTGTATTTGTATGTTTAGGTTAGTATTTAAACAATGCATATGATCAGCTCACACATCAAGTTGATTAATTCGTGTGAATTTTAAATTTACATAATTAAGATCACACATGCCAAAATTCATCTTGATATTATAGAAAGGGGAAAATATAGAACCCTGAGAAAGCCATGAACAGATATGCTAATCACTTATATTTGTCTAAGATTGATGGTCCTTTTCATCGAATATAATTCTTCTGTGTATACCCTCATAGGTTATTTCTGAGGCGACAAGAAACAATCTAGGCCTGCCGAATACTTGCCGGCCCGAGAAGTTGCACATGTATGTAGCCGTTCGAAGGATTACCTACTGGGCGATGCTTTAGCCAGCAACACGCGCATGTACACAACTAGCTACCCAAGCAGGAAGGTGGGTTGATTTCGACTGGCTGCAAAGAAGCAAGCAACGAAGGCACACAATGTCGATCAAAATCTTGCTGACACATATGCACGCGACGCCTGTCGTTGGCCCGAGTTTTTATTATTACTTAGAAGTGAGTTTTACAAAGGGAGTGGGATTACATGCGTATATATAACAGCTAGGGATGGAATGATGTCATGCCCACTTCGTGATTATCTAACAGTTCAGACATTATTCATAATTAAGTTCGAAATTGTCACATTGCTATCATTATTATTAGTGCAGGCTGGATTGTTAGATGGTAATACAGTTCAACTTGGGCTACGTAAGAATAAACTAATTGGTGCATCATATATGCCGTGCATTTGGGTGATGACTGCTACAGACTCCCTATGTTCTTTTTGAGTATTAACTACATATTTCCTGTTACTTTTTAAGAGTAGTTCCTTGAATTTTCAGTGTTCATTCTTCTGAAGATTAAGATCTGAATTTTCATGGCTATAATCTTATTTTTATTACTTCATCATTAACCTAAATACTCTCTCCGTAAAGAAATATAAGAACATTTAGATCACTACTTTAGTAATCTAAATACTCTTATATTTCCTTATAGTAGGAGTACAAATTTGATGTGCCAATTAAGTGATGTATATTAGCCAGTTCAATGTATCTTTGTCCACCAATACATTATCACAAAACCAGAGAAAACACCCCTACAATTCGAACCCCTGTATCATGAAATTTCCCCATTTGTTTTATTTCTCTTCATAGTTTATTGATCATTAAGAAATAATGCCAATGAGTACCATCATAAGAGTAAATGTGCATGGCATGTGATGATCCAAGAGTATGTCAATATTCCTCATTCATTGTGCACATTGCCCAATTTCTAATTTACTATATATGGTCTTTATTAATTGTCATATGTACGACACATATTTTTTCAATAGTGTTCACACAACTTTTCTCAAAATGGTTGCACATTTCTATCAATATTCTATCTCATTACATCACTCACAATCTTTTATGATGGGCCTTAATGTGCTCGATATTCTATAAATTACTTTCGAGATGTGCTATAGAACATGTCAAGTGGATTGTTTTTACTTCCACACTAATAATTTTAGAGTTGTTAATGTTTCGTGGATTGACCATATATTGCAAATGAATAAAACCGGTGATAGAACTAGGTTGCATGAATGTTCTGAAATTTCCCATTGTTGTTTTGGCTTTTTTCTATTTAGTTCTTAATCTATTACTTTTAATATTTTGTACCCCTGTTTCTTAGTTTAAAATAACTAATTTCTCATGAAAATAATATTATCCGCATTTAATAGCATTTCTTCAAGTCCCCCTATTACAAGTTACATTTCATGGTTAAAAATATCTTTGATTCTATAATATATAATGGTCAAGTAGAGAAATCTCTAAGTATGATGTCAATCATAGAATCGCATCTCCTTATCACCCGCAGTCCAGTGGTCAGGTAGAGTTGAGCAATAGAGAGCTCAAATTAATTTTGCAAAAGACTGTGAATAGATCTAGAAAGAATTGGTCCAAAAAACTTGATGATGCATTATGGGCCTATAGAACTGCATACAAAAATCCTATGGGTATGTCTCCATATAAGATGGTTTATGGAAAAGCATGTCATTTACCTCTTGAACTTGAACATAAAGCATATTGGGCTATTAAAGAGCTAAATTATGACTTCAAACTTGCCAGTGAGAAGAGGTTGTTTGATATTAGCTCACTTGATGAATGGAGAACCCAAGCATATGAGAATGCCAAGCTTTTCAAAGAAAAGGTCAAACGCTGGCATGATAAGAGGATACAAAAGCGTGAGTTTAATGTAGGAGATTATGTGTTATTGTTCAACTCTCGTTTAAGATTTTTTGCAGGAAAACTTCTCTCAAAATAGGAAGGTCCCTAGGTTATCGAGGAGGTCTATCGTTGTGGTGCTATAAAAATCAATAACTTCGAAGGCACAAATCCGAGGGTGGTAAACGGTCAAAGAATTAAACATTATATTTCAGGTAACCCTATCAATGTTGAAACTAGTAATATTGAAACCATAACCCCTGAGGAATACATAAGAGACACTTTCCAGAACGTTCCAGACTCCGAAAAGGTATAGGTACGTGGTACGGTAAGTAAACCGACTCCAAAACAACTCTAATGGCAATTTTTATCAGTTTTGGATTATTTTAGAATTTTTGGAAGAAAGAAGAAGTCCGAAAGGGACACGAGGCTCCCACGAGAGAGGAGGACATGCCCCCCTGTCTTGTGGGCACCTCGCGTGCCTCCCGGATTCCGTTTTCTTGTATGTTACGTATTTTTGTCGGTAAAAATCATTATATATACTCCCGAAGGTTTTGACCACCGTATCACGCAAATATCCTCTGTTTTCGTTTCGAGCTGTTTCTGTTTCAGATTTGGAACAAGATGTCGTCCCAAGATTCGGAGGGAGAGAGCTACATGGCTGATTATATTGCAAACCCAAAAGTATATGGGGATGTGGAACATTATGGCTGGACCACAGAGGAAGAGGAAGACTATGATCCAAAGAGGAAGGAGGAGACAAGCTCCGATGAAGAGGACGATCCACTACCTCAACCTGGTGATATGCATGTGGAGTTCAAGAAGTCAATCCTCCCTAAGGTGCAATCTATCCCACCACGTTTTTTGCAGGACAGCAAGGCAGCACTATGCAAAAAGATAATGAAACTTGAGCTCGAGAATGAGGATCTGAGGGAGGAAACTTTTGCCTCAGACGCAAGCTAGAGAAGAAAAATGCAACAACTCCTACTCCATCACCTCCGAAGAAATAATCACATGGGTGTGGGCAGTCCCCTTGGCAACTGCCAAGCTTGGGGGAGGTGCCCCGGTATCATATCACCATAACACCCTTATCTTTACCGCTTTATTTAGTTCGATGCTTTTAGTAGTATCTTGATCTAGTAGAATGAAGTTCTGATATCAAGTAGTTTTGAGTTTTTCTTTGTGATCTCTTTATGTAAGCGAGTCCGTGTGCTATCTATAATAAAGATTAGTATTGAGTCAAGGGCTTTGCTATGATCTTGAGAAGGTAGAAAGAACAAAAGAGTTCATATTGATCTTATTGATAGTGATAACTTCACACATAGAATGTATGAGGCATAAAAATTGTTGAGAGTTGATGAACGTAGCCTTGGTCATCGTTGCAATTAATTGGAAGTGATAAGGTAAGAGGGGTTCACATCTAAATATATTATCTTGGACATCTTTTATGATTGTGAAGCACTCATTAAGTATGACGTGCTAAAAGGGTTGATGTTGGACAAGGAAGACAACATAATGGTTTATGTTTTCCGACATCTCAGTTAAAGTATATTGTCATTGACCTTCCAAACATGTTGAGCTTGCCTTTCCCCCTCATGCTAGCCAAATTCCTTGCACCAAGTAGAGATACTACTTGTGCTTCCAATTATCCTTAAACCCAGTTTTGCCATGAGAGTCCACCATACCAACCTATGGATTGAATAAGATCCTTCAAGTAAGTTGTCATCAGTGCAAGAAATAAAAATTGCTCTCTAAATATGTATGACTTATTAGTGCAGAGTAAATAAGCTTTGTACGAACTTGTTGTGGAAGTAATAAAAGCGACAGACTGCATAATAAAGGTCCACATACAAGGGGCAATATAAAGTGACGTTCTTTTGCACTAAGACTTTATGCATCAACCCTGAATGCGCATGACAACCTCTGCTTCCCTCTGCGAAGGGCCTATCTTTTACTTTATGATTTACGTTATGCATTGAGTCAAGGTGATGCTCACCTTTCCCTTTTTATTTTTATCCTTCGGCAAGCTCCTCGTGTTTGAAAGATCATGATACATATATCCAATTGGATGTAAGTTGGCATAGGCTATTATTGTTGACATCACCTAAAGGTGAATACGTTGGGAGGCAACACAATAAGCCCCTATCTTTCTCAGTGTCCGGCTGAAACTCTATAACCACAAGTATTGCGTGAGTGTTAATAATCATAGGGGACTACGAGATAGTTGAGTATGTGAGCTTGCTGAAAAGCTCTATTATTGACTCTTTCCGATGTTACGATAAATTGCAATTGCTTCAATGACTGAGATTACAGTTTGTTACTTCCCAATGAAGTTTTTGAACCATACTTGACATTGTGAATTGTTTATTACTTGAGCATAGGAAATCATATGAAAAAATCCATATATGTTGCTGTTAAACATGTGGACATATTTTTCGATTTCGGCTTCCGCTTGAGGACAAGCGAGGTCTAAGCTTGGGGGAGTTGATACGTCCATTTTGCATCATGCTTTTATATCAATATTTATTGCATTATGGGCTGTTATTACACATTATATCTAATTACTTATGGCTATTCTCTCTTATTTTACAAGGTTTACCATGAAGAGGGGGAATGCCGGCAACTGGATTTCTGGCTGGAAAAGGAGCAAACGTTGGAAACCTATTCTGCACAACTCCAAAAGTCCTGAAACTCCACGAAACAACTTTTTGGATTTTATAAGAATTTATGAGCAAAAGAAATAGGCCAGGGGCCCACATCCTTTCAGGAGACAGCGACTTCTATAGGGCGCGCCCCCTATCTCCTGGGCCCCCTGGTGGGCTTCCGGCGTCCATCTTCTGCTATATCATCACTTTTACACTGGAAAAAATCGGGGGCAAGCTTACGGGACGAAACTCCGCTGCCACGAGGTGGAACCTTGGCGGAATCAATCTATGGCTCTGGCGGAGCTGTTCTGCCGGGGACACTTCCCTCCGGGAGGGTGAAATCATGACCAACGTCATCACCAATGATCCTCTCATCAAGAGGGGGTCAATATCCATCAACATCTTCAGCAGCACCATTTCTCTCAAAACCCTAGTTCATCTCTTGTATCCAATCTTGTATCAAAACCACAAATTGGTACCTGTGGGTTGCTAGTAGTGTTGATTACTCCTTGTAGTTGATGCTAGTTGGTTTACTTGGTGGAAGATCATATGTTCAGATCCTTTATGCATATTATTACTCCTCTGATTATTAACATAAATATGCTTTGTGAGTAGTTACGTTTGTTCCTGAGGACATGGGTGAAGTCTTGCTATTAGTAGTCATGTGAATTTGGTATTCGTTCGATATTTTGATGAGATGTATGTTGTCTTTCCTCTAGTGGTGTTATGTGAACGTCGACTACATGACACTTCACCATTATATGGGCCTAGAGGAAGGCAACAGGAAGTAATAACTAGATGATGGGTTGATAGAGTGACAGAAGCTTAAACCCTAGTTTATGCATGGCTTTGTTACAGACTGATATGGACCCATATGTTTAATGCTGTGGTTAGGTTTACCTAAATACTCCTTTTTGTAGTTGCAGATGCTTGCAATAGGGGTTAATCACAAGTGGGATGCTTGTCCAAGTTAGGACAGTACCCAAGTGTCGGTCCACCCACATATCAAATTATCAAAGTACCGAATGCGAATCTTATGAACGTGATGAAACTAGCTTGACGATAATTCCCAATGTGTCCTCGGGAGCTCCTTCTTCAATATTAGAATTTGTCCAGGCTTATCCTTTGCTACATAAAGGATTGGGCCACCTTGGTGCACTTTATTTAATTTATTTACCTTTTGCTCGTTACTATTTATCTTATCACGAAACTACCTGTCACCTACTATTTCAGTGCTTGCAGAGAAAACCTTACTGAAAACCGCTTATCATTTCCTTCTGCTCATCGTTGGTTTCGACACTCTTACTTATCGAAAGGACTACGATAGATCCCCTATACTTGTGGGTCATCAGTTAGTAAGCTTGCTCACTATGGCACCACCACACTCCGCCTGTCTACCCTCGATCACTTGCGGCTTCACATTGAAGGTCTTGATCCATAAGACGAAGTGTGGAGGGATTCGGAGGAAAGCTTCACACGTGACGATAAATGCCGATATGAGAAGGAAGGAGTTTGGGGCCAGATCGTGAAAATCTAGCCAGTAATAGAACATGAGCCCACGAACAAAGGGATTGGGAGCAAACCCTAAACCTCGGAGGGAGTGAGAGATAAACACGACCCTCTCGCCGGATCTAGGGGTAGGAATAACCTGCCCTTCAGCAGGGAGCCGGTGGAGGATTTCCGCCTTCAGATATCTTGCCGCTCAGAGTTTCGCGATATCCTCCTCTGTAACAGAAGAGGCCACCCACCGGCCTTGAAGGCTGGAACCGGACATGATCGAGGTTCGTGGTGATTGAAGCCCGGGTATTAGAGCCCGAGGTGGGGAAAGTCGAAGAAGGAGAAAGCGCAGAGGAGAAGGGTAGGTCTGTACCCCTCTATAAAGGTTGTGAATATCAAAACGCCTCCTTTCGGGCCTTAAAACATGCCGATTCCCAAGAAATCATACCAAAGAGACGGTTGGATTACCCACGTCCGTGTTGATAAGAATCACGTAATAAGGGGACGCGATCTCTGCTTTGACAAGATGTACCAATAAAGCCGCGTTTCAAAACATGGAGCGGCGGGCCAACAAACGGTTTGAAATAATGGCCAGGTGATGACGTGGCGTCACGTCATGAAAAGTTGTCAGTGGATTGGACTTGTGAAATACTATACTCTCTATAGTTGTGTGTGGCATTTATGTTGTGGATTCGGACACGATCATGATATCCGAAGACTATATTGAAGTTCGGAAAGGGGAACCCGCCTTGCAATGCGAAAGACAATCTGCGTGCCGGACACCTCGTCATTGAAGCCTGGTTCAGGGGCTACTGAGGGAGGCCTGGATTAAGGGGTTCTCAGGCGTCCGGCCTGTTAGCCATTGGCCGGATTGATGGGCTGTGAAGATATGAAGGCCGAAGACTCCCTCACGTGTCCGGATGGGACTCTCCTTGGCGTGGAAGGCAAGCTTGGCGATCAAATATGAAGATTCCTTTCTCTATAACCGACTTTGTGTAACCCTAGATTCCTCCAGTGTCTATATAAACCGGAGGGTTAGGTCTATATGGACGGATACTCATTATCATAGTCATACAAGCTAGACTTCTAGGGTTTAGCCATTACGATCTCGTGGTAAATCAACTCTTTTAATACTCATATTCATCAAGATCAATTAAGCAGGAAGTAGGGTATTACCTCCATAGAGAGGGCCCGAACCTGGCTAAACATTGTGTCCCCCGTCTCCTGTTACCATCGACCTTAGACACACAGTTCGGGACCCCCTACCCGAGATCCACCGGTTTTGACACCGACATCTACAGAACTCTATGCTTGGAGGCCCAACACTAGTCTACAAGAACAAGTTGTGTAGTAGACATCACCTCCCACTCACTCTTTTGTAGAAAACATTTTCTTCAAAACTTCTACACCCTTTGGCAACACTTTGCCTCAGCATTGTGATAGAGGAATACCCAACTATTTGGGATAACCTACAAAGTAGCACTTATTTCAATAAATTTGATGGCGCTCCTTTTTCAGTGTGAAAGCGACAGTCTCTAAAGCATCACTTTGAAAGTATATTGGTGAAATAATTAACGTCATCTTTGATCTCACCATGTCATACATAGTTTGATTGCATATACTTAAAACAATCTACTCTCAGTAGTGTTTCTAGGAGGTGCAAGCTATAAAATTCTTTTATAGCTCATCATACATTCGCTAAATGTGTAACTCAAATATTCTTTTCTGCAATACAATTGTAGAAACATAATTTTCTTGTTACAATAATTTCTACTTCATTCTGAAAACCTTTTGAAACACTTCAAAAGATCCGAATATATGTCTCAATTAGTAAATATAAATATCTACTTGAGTCAACCTCGAAGATAGATAAATCCACTGCTTGCAACCACACTTACTGGACTACACACATTGATATGCATATTGCCAATATTTTGTTGCTCGTTCTCTATGGCCCGTGAACGGTATATTAGTTTACTTCACTAATTGGACAAAACTTGCAAGTTTTAGATGATTGTCAATCAGATGACTTCAAAATTCATCACTATGAAATTTCTCCATGCTAGTTTCTGCAATGTGACTAAATCCAGTGCCACACAGATGTGGTATTCTTCTAGTCTTGTGACATTTAGCATCAATTTTATAGATGTTCAATTTTATTATCAATATTCATAACATACATCTTATTCACAATAAGCGTATGCCCTTTTGTTCATAACATCGGACAACTATTGTTCTATCATGGACAACCTCCTTCATAACATCGAACAACTATTGTTCTATCATGAACAACCTCTTTGCAACTTCTATGCAATGGGCTAGAGTATAAAAAAACTCTAAAATGAATTATGATAATAAATACAGAGGAAATACACTGATAGAAATACTGTAACCTTCTACAGTCCATCAAAATATTTTAACCTCATTATTTTTTGGTCATTTAGGTCGTTCGAAGTTTCTTGCAACGATTTGCAATGACATGCAATCAAGTCGATATCCTTGTGATTAACCTTTTAACCACAATACCGAAGAATCAGTGATCAACAAATTGATCATTTTTTCCAAAGAACTACACTTTACTTGACCAACCACCTCTGCATCTCATAACTTGTATGACATTCATACCTCAGCTGAACATTCCAGTCTGCTTTTCTTTCTGCCTTTTACTTCTTATAGTTTTACTTCAATATTTCTCTTACTCTCAGAAGAAACAACTTTAAGAGTGGCATGAGCCCCGAACTTCCCTAGGCGTGTAAGTCTCATTACATCCTTTGGTTTTCTTCTTTCTCTACAAGTTTTCATCGTCAACACATCTCTGGCTTTCTTCCGGATCTTACGCATTTCAGTATTAAACATAGTTGAACACTTGATACGTCCATTTTGCATCATGTTTTCCTACTGTTATTGATGATGTTTCTATGCATAATAATGCTTTTTGGAGTAATTCTAATGCCTTTTCTCTCATAATTTTCAAGGTACACACAAAGAGGGAGAATTTCGGCAGCTCGAAATCTGGACCTGGAAAAGCAATGTCAGGCTACCTATTCTGCACAACTCCAAATAAGCTGAAACTTCACGGAGAATTTTTATGGAATATATGATGAATATTGGAGCAAATAAGTACCAGAGGGGGCCCATCAGGTGGACACAACCCACCTGGGCGCGCTAGGGAGCCCAGGCGCACCCTGGTGGGTTGTGCTCACCTAGGCCCACATTCGGTGTCCATCTTCTGCTATATAAGTCATTTTGACCTAGAAAACAATAAGAGAGGACTTTCGAGACGGAGCGCTGCCGTCTCAAGGTAGAACTTGGGTGTCGGTGTACTAAAGTTTGGGCCCTTTCGTACCCCTTACTTCTGCATGGGCAGTTGCAGCCGCACCGACGGCAAGGCTTGACGGCGGCAGCTAGAGGCAAAATACGAGACGACCAAGATAGCAACCAGACCAGTAACCAGAAAGCAGAGGACAAGCTGGACCCCCGGCAAGATCCTTGCCGGGATGGCTCTAGCAAAGGCCCGACAAGATCCTTGCCGGGACGGCTTGCGAAGCACTGATAAGAACACCACCCTTGAGGTTAAGAGCTCTAACACCATCGACAATGTCAAGACCAAGACACAGGGGCGCGTGAGTAGTGGCATGCAGATCTTTGTGAAGACTGGTGGCATGGAAATCTGCATGAAGACCAGAAGACAAAGTTCCTAGCAAAATCCTTGCCGGGGGCATTTGCAAGACCATGGCAAGGTTCTTGCTGGGGACATCTGTGAGGCCACGGCAAGGCTCCTCCGCCCGCCGCCACTCCAGCATAGTGACTGACATGCCAGCCTTGGAAGCACTTGCGTGGTGGCATGCAGATCTTCGTGACACTACAAAATAATACGCTTCCGTGATGATACGTGTTTGTCACCCTCCATCCAGAAATAAATGGATGGGTCTAGGCATATTTCAGTTCTAGATGTTGGGGAACGTAGCAGAAATTCAAAATTTTCCTACGTGTCACCAAGATCTATCTATGGAGAAACTAGCAACGAGGGAAGGAGAGTGCATCTACATACCCTTGTAGATCGCTAAGGAAGCGCTCAAGAGAACGGGTTGAAGGAGTCGTACTCATCGTGATCCAAATCACCGGAGATCCTAGTGCCGAACGGACGGCACCTCCGCGTTCAACACACGTACAGCCCGGTGACGTCTCCCATGCCTTGATCCAGCAAGGAGAGAGGGAGAGGTTGAGGAAGACTCCATCCAGCAGCATCACAACGGCGTGGTGGTGATGGAGGAGCGTGGCAATCCAGCAGGGCTTCGCCAAGCACCGCAAGAGAGGAGAAGGGAGAGAGGTAGGGCTGCGCCAAGAGGGAGAGGTTCTCATGTGTATGGCAGCCCCAAAACCTCAAGTATATATAGGGGGAAAGGGGGCTGCGCCCCCTTTAGGGTTTTCCCACCCCAAGGGGTGCGGCCAGCCCTAGATCCCATCTAGGGGCGGCTAGGGGGGGAGGAGTGCCTCCCAAGTCAAGTGGAGGCCCTCCCCTCACGGTTTTCCCCTTCCCATGCGCATGGGCCTTGGGGGGGCTGGTGCCCCTGGCCCATTAAGGCTAGGGCGCCCCCCTACAGCCCATGCTACTGTATTGGACGTGGTGGAACTATTTCCGGACCTCCGGACCCCTCCGAATCCTGCGGAACCTTTCGGAAGCTTCCGGTACAATACCGAAAAACCCGAACTTTTTCGGAACCCGAACAACAACTTTCCATATATAAATCTTTACCTCCGGACCATTCTCGGAACTCCTCGTGACGTCCGGGATCTCATCCGGGACTCAACAACATTCGGTAACCACATACAAACTTCCTTTATAACCCTAGCCATCGAACCTTAAGTGTGTAGACCCTACGGGTTCGGGAATCATCTGAGACATGACCGAGGCGTTCTCCGGTCAATAACCAACAGCGGGATCTGGATACCCATGTTGGCTCTACATGTTCCACGATGATCTCATCGGATGAACCACGATGTCAAGGACTCAATCGATCCCGTATACAATTCCCTTTGTCTAGCGGTATTGTACTTGCCCGAGATTCGATCGTCGGTATCCCGATACCTTGTTCAATCTCATTATCGGCAAGTCTCTTTACTCGTTCCGTAACACATCATCCCGTGATCAACCCCTTGGTCACATTGTGCACATTATGATGATGTCCTACCGAGTGGGCCCAGATATACCTCTCCGTTTACACGGAGTGACAAATCCCAGTCTCGATTCGTGCCAACCCAACAGATACTTTCGGAGATACCTGTAATGCACCTTTATAGCCACCCATTTACGTTGTGACGTTTGGTACACCCAAAGCATTCCTATGGTATCCGGGAGTTGCACAATCTCATGGTCTAAGGAAAAGATACTTGACATTAGAAAAGCTTTAGCATACGAACTACGATCTTTATGCTAGGCTTAGGATTGGGTCTTGTCCATCACATCATTCTTCTAATGATGCGATCCCGTTATCAACGACATCCAATATGTCCATGGTCAGGAAACCGTAACCATCTATTGATCAACGAGCTAGTCAACTAGAGGCTTACTAGGGACATGGTGTTGTTTATGTATCCACACATGTATTGCGGTTTCCGATTAATACAATTATAGCATGAATAATAAACGATTATCATGAACAAGGAAATATAATAATAACTAAATTATAATTGTCTCTAGGGCATATTTCCAACAGTCTCTGTTGAGGATATAGCTACGGAGTGTGAACCGCCCCGGAGGGGCCGGTTTACCCTCGTGTGGAATCCAGGCCCATATGGAGGCCTGGAGCCCAGAAGGGAATTAAGATCCATACATGTAAACCGCCCTAATACTGTAACTTGTGTTGTAAGACAAGAAAGGAGAGACCAAACCGGACTCCTATATGAGCCGGATTGGGATTCTGTAAGCCGGCCGGGCGTTAACCCGTGTATATAAGGGGACGACCCGGCGGCGAGTTAGGGACAGAGATTCGAGGCCAAGGCAAAGCTATTGCTCCTTAGTCGCCGAATCATATCAATCATACCACAACTGGACGTAGGTCTTTACCTTCATTGAAGGGGCCGAACCAGTATAATTCCCGTGTCTTGTGTCCGCATTAACCCCTCTAGGTAACCCGTACGATGGCCCTGCGACTAAGTCCTTTCATGAGGACATCTGCCGTGACAATTCCACGACAGTTGGCGCCCACCGTGGGGCTATCGCACGATGGTTTGATGATCTTAGAGGGCAAGTTCGAGGGACTCGAAGGCTATCAGGTGGGCGGATGACTAAAAGTCGTCGCGGCAAACTCTACATCGACGATGCGGACTGGGGCCCCGAGGCCGGCTCAGTTGAGTACGGGTACCGGGTCCCCTTTGGCGGCATACACGTGTTCATCGGCAAGATCGGCGAGTCAGGGCCTGGGCCAGACACCTGCACCGCCCTCGTCGAGACGGCTCAGCGGGCGAAGAAGAGTCCTGCCCTGGCCAAACCGGCGGCCAAGCATGTTTTCGTGGGAGTTGTCCACGGAGGTTACGAGACCGGATCGGCATCTGGTGACGAAACCGTCGTTTACTCTGGCGACGAGTCGTCGGCCGGAGAAACTGAGTCTTTATACCAGCTGCAGGATGACCAGATCGGGGGCTGTTCCGACGGTGAGAGCATTCCGGACCCCTTCGATCTACCCAACCGGGTCGGGATCTTCATGACCGGTACACAGGCGGCACTTCACTCCTCGACATGGCGCCCTGGTCGCTGGTTCAACAGCGGCGCTGGCAGCCGGGGAAGGAGGCCCTGTGCGCCCGCCGGCTCAAGTTTTGTCAGAGCTCTTTGACGCGTTAGCTGTGCTCCTGGCGGAGGCTAATCCGCCGGATCAGGACGTTCACAACGCGGAGATTGCAAGGGTGAGGGAACAGATCACTAATGCTAAAGCAGACTTAGCAGCCGCGGACGAAAGGATGGCAGCGGAACGGGCCGCACTGGATGCGCAGGCTTACAGGCTCAGGCTGGACCAGAGCGCGGCACAGGAAGTCATGAAAAGGAAGTACAGGTCCCGTTTACCTTCCGTTTTGAGGAAGGAGCTTTTCAATACCCGGGGCAGGGACGATAATCCGCCGCCGTTGGTAAACCGGCCGAAGCACTGGGACGGCCGCGCCGGTTCAGCCCCGGATGATAGATCTACCTCGCCATCATACCGGCGCACCCCAGACCGTGCCGACACCTCCGGGTCATTACTCCAGCCCGATGGATAACCTCGTAGCGGCTGCGGCGCGGTTAGAGGCAATCCCAATTGAAGGCGATTCACCACAGGCAGTGGAGACACGCCGGGTCAAGGAGCTCCTCGGGGCGGCCTTGGCTCGGCAAGAAGCGTACTCGTCTGATCGAGAGGATCCATTCCACCCCGCCCGAAGTCGGAGCTGCAGCCGGCGATCGATGAACCGGCCGTGTCGAGCAATGCGCAGCGTGGACCGCCCCGCGGCAACAATCCGGCAGGCGGTTTTGAGGATGCTCAAGTGGTAGTGGACCGCGCCAGGGCACGCAGGGAGGCCGGATTAGCAGCACAAGCGGAGGATCATCCGCCCGCGCCGGTTCGACCAACCATCTTCGAACCAGGGGTCGCGTCTGGCTCTTTGGGGGTGCCTTGCCTCGTCCTCGCTTTCTTAAAGCGTCGTTTGCCCAAGGATTTCAAGGGGCCACGCAAGGTGCCCAACTATACTACCGACTTGGCTCCAGAGGCATGGATAGAAAGCTACGAGATGGCCATGGAGATGCTGGATGTAGATGAAGCAGCATGTGCGAAGTACTTCACAATGATGCTGGAAGGTACTGCCCGGACCTGGTTGAAAAACTTGCCGCCCGACTCTATCAGCTCGTGGACGCAGTTGAGAACCCGGTTCATCCAAAATTTCAAGGACACCTGTAAACAGCCCATGTCGGTGGTGGATCTGGCGACTTGCGTCCAGGCGGACGGAGAGTCTACAACCCATTGGGTGCGCCGGGTCTCGGAAGTTTTACATTCTTCAGACCGGATCAACCCTGGCTCCGCGATCATGACGTTGGAAGCCAATTGCCGGTTTGAACCGCTGAAGCTGAAGCTGGGTCGCATGAAGCGTTTTTGTCATGATATGGGCACTCTAATGGGTGTTTTGGTAAAGTACGCTGATTCTGATAGTACCAAGGATCCTGAATCGGAGAATGATGAAGCGGGGAAGGGAAAACAGAACAGCAATTCCAGGAGCCAGCAGCATCAGTCGGCAGGCAACGGAGGGCACAAGCGTAAAGCGAACGGCAACATGGGCTTTGTGGCCAACACCAACACGCAGGACAAGGGTCAGCGGCGCCGGGGTAGGCAGTCAAACCGGGGTGGTCACAATCCGGATCGTTTGAACTTCGTATTAAATCAACCATGTCCAAAGCACGGGACGAAGGAGGCACCGGCGAACCACCTTTGGAAGGACTGTTATATTATGCAGGAGTTTAAGAACTCCAACTCTTTCCGGTATGATCAAGGGTCCGGCGGCGGTTCAGGGTCCGCTCCGGGTTACGGCGGAGGAAATTCCGGCCCAGGGTTCGGCGGTAATCCGGGCGGGCAAGGCAATCAGAATAATGAAGGTAATCAGAACAGTCAGAACCAAGGGGGCTACAATCAACAACAGCAGCAGTCGGGCTATCAGAGCAATCCAAAGCAATTGAATGGCGGGCAGTACCACGTCTTTACCACTAGCTTAGACCGACGAGACCGGAAACTTCAGAGACGGGCGGTCAGTGTTATTGAACCGGCTGCGCCGCATTACCTGCGCTGGTCCGAGCAGCCAATTGTGTGGAGCAGAGAGGACCATCCTCCCCGCGTTTACAATCCGGGTCAGTTAGCCTTGGTGGTGGCACCTCAGGTAGGCGGGTACAAGTTTACCAAGGTTCTTATGGATGGAGGAAGCAGCATTAACATCTTATACTACGAAACTTTCCGACGAATGGGGTTAACAGATAGGCATCTCAGGCCGTCCAGTACAGTGTTTCACGGAGTGGTGCCTGGTAAATCGGCATATCCGGTCGGTAAGATAGCCCTGGAGGTAACCTTTGGAGACGAGCATGATTCCAGAACAGAAACGCTGACATTTGAGGTGGTGAAAATTCAGAGTCCTTACCACGCCCTCTTTGGGCGGCCGGCTTATGCTAAGTTCATGGCACGGCCCTGTTATGTCTACTTGCAGCTGAAAATGCCGGGTCACAAAGGAACAATAACGGTTCATGGGAGCCGCCGGATCGCTCTGGAATGCGAGGAAGGTGATGCGGCTTATGCCGAGTCGGTTTGTGCCACGGAGGAGTTAAAGTATTATAAGGATAATGTTGATCCGGCGGATATGACCCCTTTGAAGAAGCCAACTACAGAGCATGATCCGGACTTGAAGTTCAAATCGGCCGCTGAAACGAAGCTTGTTGATTTTGTGCCTGGCGAATCATCCAAGCAGTTCACCATCAGTGCCAACTTGGATCCTAAATAGGAAAGCGCGCTCATCGAGTTCATCCGTGAGAACCGGGACATCTTTGCATGGAAACCTTCTGACATGCCAGGTGTACCGAGGGAACTCGCTGAGCACACTCTTAATGTTGATCCGAAATACAAACCAGTAAAACAGTTTCTTCGCCGGTTTAATGAGGAGAGGCGCAAAGCCATTGGAGAAGAAGTCGCTAGACTTTTGGCGGCAGGGTTTATCGTTGAAGTCTTTCACCCAGAGTGGCTCGCTAATCCGGTGCTGGTCCTTAAGAAAAATGGCACTTGGCGCATGTGCGTGGATTACACAGATCTCAACAAAGCTTGTCCAGCGGATCCTTTCGCCCTCCCCCGCATTGACCAGATCATTGATGCAACGGCGGGTTGTGAGCGTTTGAGCTTTCTGGATGCATATTCTGGTTATCATCAGATTAAGATGGCGGTTAAAGACCAGGAGAAGACTGCGTTTATCACCCCTTTTGGAGCTTTCTGCTATGTGTCCATGCCTTTTGGGCTCAAGAGTGCCCAAGCAACTTATCAGCGTTATGCATGAATTGTTTGCATAAACAGATCGGCCGTAATGTGCACGCCTATGTGGATGATATCGTGGTGAAATCAAGGCGAAGGAGACATTGATTGAGGATTTAAGGAAACTTTTGACAACTTGCGGGTGTACAAGATGATGCTCAACCCGCCAAGTCGTCTTTGGTGTTCGGCGAGCAAGTTGTTGGGTTTTCGTGTCAAACCGGGATTGAAGCTAATCCGGAGAAGATTACGGCTATTACTTCCTTAGCTAAGCCAAAGTGCATCAATGATGTTCAACGTTTGGCAGGCGGATTGCTGCGCTAAGTCGGTTTATCGATCGCCTCGGAGAAGGCTATCCCTTTATATCGAGATCTTTGAAGAAGACGGATCAATTAAATGCGGAGCTCAGTTCTTGATGAGGCCTTGGAGGATCTAAAGCGGCAGTTGGCCAACCCGCTGTTCTTGCTGCCCCTATGGACGGGAGCCGCTCTGTTATATGTTCTGCTAATGCCGTGGCGTGAGTGTGGCCATTGTGGTGGGCGCAAGGAGGCGGGAAGGAGTATCGGTTCAGCGCCGATTTACTACATCAGCGAGGTTCTCATCGAGTCTAAACAAAGGTATCCACATTGGCAGAAGCTGGTATATGGGGTCTTTATGGCAAGCCGGAAGCTGAAGCAATATTTCCAAGGGCACCCCATCACGGTGGTCAGCTCGGCTCCTTTAGGCGATATCATACTAAACCGGGAAGCAACTGGCCGGATTGCTAAGTGGGCTATAGAGCTTGGGCCGCACGGTTTAAAATACGTGCCCCGGACGGCCGTAAAATCCCAGGCACTTGTGGATTTCATTAATGATTGGACGGAGTTGCAAGCACCAGAAGAGAAGCCGGATCACACCTATTGGACCATCCATTTTGATGGGTCCAGGCAATTGGAGGGCTCGGGGGCTGGAGTCGTATTAACTTCCCCACGAGGTGACAAGTTCTGTTATGTTCTCCGCCTAATGTTCCCTTGTACTAACAATGCAGCTGAGTATGAAGCCTTGCTCCATGGTCTCCGGATGGCCAAGGAAATGAATCTCAGCCGGGTTAAATGCTTTGGTGACTCGGACTTGGTGGCCCAGCAAGTATCCGGCACTTGGGACTCCAAAGATCCGCTGATGGCTGCGTATCGTCGGGAAGTGGATGTTGTGGCAGGACATTTTAAAGGGTATCAGGTAGACCATGTGGATCGTCGGAAGAACGAAGCGGCTGATGCTTTAAGCCGGCTGGGTTCCCAGCGTAAACCGGTCCCGCCCAACGTTTTCCTTGATGTGCTGCACAAACCGTCGGTCAAGCTCCCTGATGAGATTGATTTGGCTATTCCTGATCCGGAGGCTCAACTGGTGGCGGCCTTGCATATCATTCCGGATTGGACGCTCCCTTATTTGGCATACATGAACCGGGGCGAATTACCAGAGGATGAGATGTTGGCCCGGCAGATAGTTCGGCGGTCTAAGTCTATGACTATTGTTAATGGCGAGTTGCACCGTCGCAGTGTGTCAGGGGCGTTTCAGCGTTGTGTGTCCCCTGAAGAGGGCTGTGAGATATTGCGAGAGATTCATGAAGGGGATTGTGGTCACGCGGTTCAAAATCCACAGTGGCCAAGGCTTTCCGCCATGGTTTCTATTGGTTGACTGCCCATGCTGATGCGGAGGAACTAGTCAGACGATGTGATGGTTGCCAAAAGTTTTCCAGGCGTGCTCATGTGCCGGCCCAAGAATTGAGGATGATTCCAATTACTTGGCCGTTTGCGACTTGGGGGCTGGACATGGTTGGGCCCTTCAAAAGGTCCAAGGACAAAAAGACCCACCTGTTGGTAGCAGTAGATAAATTTACCAAGTGGGTCGAGGCAGAGCCTGTTAGCAAGTGTGATGCAGCCACGGCGGTTCAGTTTATCAAACGGGTGATTTTCCGGTTTGGGTTTCCACACAGTATCATCACGGACAATGGCACCAATTTATCCAAGGGAGCTATGAAGGATTTTGTGAGCGAGAGCATATCCGCTTGATGTTTCTTCGAGCCCACCCACAATCCAATGGTCAAGCGGGCGAGCTAATCAGGAAATTTTGAAGGGTATCAAGCCCCGGCTTATGGTCCCTTTAGAGAGGACGCCGGGATGTTGGGTGGAGGAGCTACCGTCAGTGATATGGAGTATAAACACTACTCCCAACCGATCTACTGGATATATGCCGTTCTTTATGGTCTATGGAGCGGAGGCGGTTCTTCCCAGTGATATCCGTCATGACTCGCCCCGAGTGGCAGCTTATGTTGAGACAGATAGTGAGGCAGCACGGCAAGATGATCTGGACCGGCTGGATGAAGAGCGTGATATGGCAGCAGCTCGCTCGGCGGTTTACCAGCAAGATCTTCGTCGGTATCACAGCCAGCGGGTTAAAACCAGAACCTTTCAGGAAGGAGACTTGGTGCTGCGGCTCATTCAAGATCGAAAGATATGCACAAGCTATCCCGCCTTGGGAAGGGCCTTTTGTGGTCAGCAAGAATTTATACAATGGTTCCTACTATCGATTGATGTTAGAGGCGAAAGGATTCACGCACGTCCGAGGAAGAGACCAACAGGCCGTGGAACATTGCTCATCTTGACCTTACTATACGAGCCATTGGCTCGCTTATGTACATATTAAGACAATGTATATATTTTCAATAAAAGCAATAAACGGATCCTCGGCTAAAGCGGGGTATCTGTTCTGCATAAACTTCGGTTTGGGTACATGGAGATCTTTGTCGTGAGGCGGCCTCGGTTCAACCTTTAGCCTTGTTTTGAAACTTTTGTCATTTGGGGGCTTGGTCGTATCCGAACCAATGCAATGCCTCTTGGCAGGCGAAAGCCACCAGATCATTTGGGGACATGGTCATGTCTGAACCAGTCACGCCTCTTGGTCGGCCTAAGGCCATAGAATCACTTGGGGGCTTTGGTCGAACCCGAACCATTGCAATGCCACTTGATCGGCATCATGCCACGAGTTCATTAGGGACCTGGCTGACTTGAACCATCGCTACGCCGTATAGGGGGCTTGGTCCTGTCCGACCATGGTAACACCATCTGATCCGGTTCAGTATAGCCTTTTCTTACAAAACGATTCTTTCGTTGATTTTGCTTTTGTGGTTTTGATACCAATCATTTGGCTTTTGTCGGCCTTCTTAAACCAACACGTTTTTTAAACCGGATTTATGTTGTCGGTGCGTTTTTATTTGGCGATCTTTGTTCGGTTTGACTTTCTTGTTAAAACATCCCATTGAGGAGTAAACAGGGGCTTATCATGCCCGGCGCGATTTACGATAAATCGGTCTTATATGTACGAGATTACTCTCCTTTAACGGTGATGGTTTATAAAGCCCTTTGTGTGCTGATCTTTGGCAGGTATGTTTGTATCACATAGTTTTGATCCTGTGCCTTAGTATTTTCTCATATAAATATTGATCAGTGCGGATAGAGGGTAAACCGCCACGGCGGTTTAAGAACTTGTGATTGCAGGCAAAATATGTTGCGGATTTATTGCAAAAGCCAGCGGATCGATCTTGCCATGCAAAAGTTCTGGACTAAGATTGTACCGACATTGTTCAATAAAAGACATTTGCTATCCTATTACAAAGCCTTTCGAGGCCGGTGTTTCACGGAGTTGTGCCTTGAAGCTTTGGATATCACCCGCAGACGGATTATGCTGCTTCACGGGTTGGCGCGAAGTAGAGGGGCGGTGCTGGCATCGGTTCAGCTTCTTCCTCTTCCTCACCCAAAGCCGGAAGTCATTGGTAGACCAGTCAATCCGGGTTAAGGCCGAAAGACAGCTTCTTCACTTATCAGTTCAGCGGATCAGCGTCGAGGCGTAAGTGTGCTTCGGAGTTGGAGGATCAGGCTCGCACTTCCGGGATGACAAACTCCACCCGCTTGTTATTGGCATCATAAAAGATCGGTGAACCTCCAGTTGGCTTCGGCGGCGGTTGGCTCGCCAGCGGACGAACTTCCTTTGTGATCCGCTTGAGGTGTCGTTATCGAAGGCTTCACCGTTTTCTTGGCGCTGGGAAAACCCTTAGCTATGTCCGCGGATCAAGATCCGCTATCCATGCCTTAGCGCGTGTCGAGCGATGAAGGTGCCAGCCGGGCTGCGGATCGCTTCATCTCTTCAAGCTGCCCGGAATCATCGACGGCCGGTCTAGCGTCTCTCGATCAGGGGCGGCGCCGTGTTGTCATATGAAGTGGCGCATATGACCCGCTGGGCGCCGGTATATAGCTGCTCGTCGAGTGTCACGAAGCCTTGAGCTTTTTCCGTGCGTCGGAGCCCGGATGAGCAATCGTTTGCTGCACCAGGTTTAGACAGCTCAAGTTAAACGGCGGACGATTAACACGAGCATAGTCGGTATAAATTTGCTTACCAAAGATGGCAGAGGTCATGGCGTGCACTTGGCGTTTAAGTCGGTCAGCTCTTCCGTCACGGTTTAAGGGCGCCTCGGCTTCCTCCGCCCGCTTTACTAAACGGCCTTCTCGGTATCGAGTTGACCCGTTCGGATTTATACCACTCCTTCAGCTGTTCCATGGTGGTCAGGGCGGTTTTCAGCTCATCCTTGGCTTTGGTGGCTTCTGTTATTTGGGCTTCCAGATTGGTTCGGAGATCTTTAAGTTGCACAGCCTGCTGGTGTATCTCATTCTGATGACAAAGGAAGCAGGTTAGTAGTTTCATTATGCAAGTCCCAAGCTTAATACAAGTATTCAACTTGGCACTTGGGGGCTAATGGCTAGTTGATCTCAATTTTGCTATGAAGAAAACACCTTAAGTCGGTTTAACTTTGCAAGGTTAAACCGACCCTTGAGGGCTACTATGCAGTTAAGATATAAGAGGTCGGTTACCTCATAACGGTCCTTCATACGGTTTACTAGACCAGCTTCAAAGTCGCGGCTTGTGTAAAGCCGGTTGAACAACGGAATGAAGCTCTTGGGCAGAGAAATTGTCGTAGCCGACATATCAGTCTTCCCTTGTCCTTGCTCATAATAGTGGAACTGTCTTTGATGATGTGTTTTGTTAAAGCGGTGGTTGGCGGGGCAGTGTAGCCGATACTGTCACAATAACATCGTCATTTTCAGCGGTCTTGTTTGGGCTCGCCGTCGTCTTGCTTTGGCTTGGCGGTTCAACGATCCACGACTTCGCTCGGCGGATGGATTTGATGGAACAGGTTGGGAAGTTTCCACTTGAACCTCGGTTCAACCTCTGGCGGATCAGCGAGTCGTCTTTGTACAGTTCACGAGCTTTCCTTGGCAGCTTCGGGATTTTCGTGTGTTTGTTGTCGGGCGTTTTCGGATCAGCATCCAGGGTAGGATCAAGAGTTTTTGCCTTCTTGCTCAAGCGAGCCTTGGTGCTGCAATAGTAAGAGTCGGATCAAGACAAATTTAACAGAGTAATGGTGAGTCGAATTGGCAAACAGTAATTACGTACCCTGCGGCGATGTTCAGCGGTGGCAGTTGTGTGGTGGATGAACCGCCAGACGAGTTGGAAGAGGCCTGATAATTCGGGTCAGACGGATTGAGAGGACATCGGAAGAAACCTTTTAAGGGATAACGCTTTTCGGGAGAGCAAGTCACCTCTGGCCGACGCTTCCGGATAGGTGTGTCCGGTAAACCGGCTGAAGTAACCTGTTGACCACTATGCGGGTTGTGCGGCGCTCGTCGCCTGTTGTGTCTTCAAGTTAAGATTTGGATTCAAGTGAGCACAGGAATGGTATTTTTCACTTTCCGGACGGTGACGAATTCTCTTAACGGCGCAAGATCGGATTCGGAAGAAAGTAAGATTACCTCAACGAGGTCGGCGTGGCTGGCTTCCGCTTCATCTGGGAAGCAAATTGTCGGTAAAAGATTGTAAGAGGACTAAGCATGTGCAGGAAGAAACACAAAGCGGCAAGCGGTTTACCTCAGCATTGATTCTTCGTCCTCCGCGGATTAGAGGACTCGGCAGTTTTCTTTTGCCCGTTTTCTTAGTAGCCTTTGACTTTACGGCGCCCGAACGGTTTGGTTCGCTTCGAGAAGGAGCTGTCGGCCTGAGAAGGGATAAAGGATTAACGTGCATTGGCGGAGTATTAAGGCGTGAAAGATAGAGAATAGAACTTACGCGGCGGTTTGTTGGTGGCACAGAATGGAGCCAATCCGGTGAGGCTGCAGAGCGGAGATTGGTTCATCAAGCATCTTCTTGGCGATTTCGGTGACCTCTTGTTCAGTTATAGGCAGCTCGTGGCGCCTTTGAGGATCTTTGAGGCTGCGGTGTACTCGTGCATCAATCTGGGCGGCGGCTTAGTGGCAAAACACCCCAAGAGACCCAGCAGCGTACAAGATCTCGCCGGTTAAACCATTGGCCATCGAGCCGGAGCTTGATTATTTGCGGTGCGAAGTTTTTTCGTTCAGCGGCGGTTAAGCGGGAAGGTAGCGGATGAGTGTTGCTGAGCGGTGAAGCGGTAACCCGGCAAGGGGTTTTCGTCGGCGAGGAGCAGTGTTCGGCAGTAGAACCAGGTTTGGTTCCATTCCTTTGGATGGCTGTGGTGCTTGGCGTGTGGAAAATCGACTTCTTTCCTCTTACGGATTGACCGCCGCCCAGCTCGTGTTGGACCATCGAGAAAACTCTGTGCGGCGGTTCAAATGGAAAAATCCGGAACAACTCTACAGATGGTTCTTCTTGAAGATAGACTTCACGAAGACTTGAAAGTTGCAGATATTCGACACGAATTTGGGCGATGTCACGAGGATGAAGCTGCGGTGGCAAGGACATCCGGAAAAATTTTGAACAGGCGGACAGAACCCCGGTCTAAGTGGTGCATGAACACGATTACTTCTCCCGCTTCGCGGCTCGGGAGAAACTTCGCCTTCGAGCAGCGCCCGATGGAGGACACTTTGGAGCCAAACCGCCCGGTGGTGACATAGCCGTTGAGCTGCGTCTCGGTGACTCTGGACGGACCCAGTTGCAAGCAGAAAATTGAGAGCCATTCGGAAGATTATATGGGAAAGCTGCGAAAGAAAGGAAGGAAGCGGTTCACTACTAAACAAGTCGAGGCGTTACAAATATTGTTAAACCGGCAGTTAAGTAAGCGGCTTCCGGTCGGTTTAACTAAGGACTAATGGAGGGTCGGATTAAGTATCAGAAGTTAAACCGACGGAAGAGCTAGTGCTGGAAAAATCGCTAAGTATAGACAGAAACAGGTTTCCCATGCAAAAGGAAGTAATCTAGATCTACCAGGGTTCAGTAAAGAGAATTTCTGCGACCTATGCAGACCTCATACGGCGCAGGAAGGCTCAGGTATGTTAAAATGGAAGATCTAAACAAGGGGGAAAGGCGCCTAGAATCAGGTAAATGGTGAAAGCATCCGTTGGTATATGAGAAGCGGTACGGCCGAGCCGTACGGCCATGGCGGAACGGGCATGCAAGGTCAGCAAGAACACTCGTGGATTATGCGACGAACCAAGCTTCAGATGAGATCTAGGGTTTAAAGATGACCTTACGGATGAGCAGGACACACCGAGGGCGCGGAGACTCTGGTCGATCCGGTTGACCAGCGGGCGGCGGGAAGCGTTGGTCGAAGGTTGAAGGTGGCGGCAAGAGCTTGAGGTCGGCAGGTCGCGAGGAAGAAGAAGAGAGAAAGGAGAAGAAGAGAATGACCGGCGGTCTATTTATAAGGGCGGAGTAATCAATGGGCGCGAAATTGAGGAGCCAAAAGCGGCGGAAGGTGCAGCGGCCGCCTCGATTCAGGATAGCCTTAATGAAGGGAATCTTCTTGTTTAGATTTTTGTCCAAAATGGCGTCGGGGGGCCGACACGAAGAAGCGAAGGATGATGTCACGGCGGGTCAAATCAATGGCGGTTTACAAGGAAGATCAAGGGTTGCACGAAGGCGTGGAAGATTAACTGAACGGTTCAAGTCAATCTGGGGCCTAATGTTGAGGATATAGCTACGGTGTGAACCCTTGAGGAATCGGTTTACCTCGTGTGGAATCAGGCCCATATGGAGCTGGAGCCCGAAGAGAATTAAGATCCATACATGTAAACCGCCCTAATCTGTAACTTGTGTTGTAAGACAAGAAAGGAGAGACCAAACCGGACTCCTATATGAGCGGATTGGGATTACGTAAACCGCTGGGCGTTAAACCCGTGTATATAAGGGGCGACCGGTGGCGAGTTAGGGACAGAGATTGAGGCCAAGGCAAAGCTATTGCTCCTTAGTCGCCGAATCATATCAATCATACCACAACTGGACGTAGGTCTTTACCTTCATTGAAGGGGCCGAACCAGTATAATTCCCGTGTCTTGTGTCCGCATTAACCCCTCTAGGTAACCCGTACGATGGCCCTGCGACTAAGTCCTTTCATGAGGACATCTGCCGTGACAATTCCACGACAGTCTCCCACTTGCACTAGAGTCAATAATCTAGTTCACATCGTCATGTGATTAACACTGATAGGTCACATTGCCATGTGACCAACATCCAAAGAGTTTACTAGTGTCTGTAAACTAGTTCACATCATCATGTGATTAAGACTCAATGAGTTCTGAGGTTTGATCATGTTTTGCTTGTGAGAGGGGTTTTAGTCAACGGGTCTGAATCTTTCAGATCCGTGTGCGCTTTGCAAATTTCTAGGTCATATTGTAAATGCTGCTTCCACGCTCCACTTGGAGCTATTCCAAATGGTTGTTCCACTATACGTATCCTGTTTGCTACTTAGAGTCATTCAGATAGGTGTTAAAGCTTGCATCGGCGTAACCCTTTCGCCGAACTCTTTATCACCTCCATAATCGAAAACATGTCCTTATTTACTCCAAGGACAATTTTGACCGCTGTCCAATGATCCATTCTGGATCATTCTTGTACCTTATAGTGACTCATGGCAAGGCACACTTCGGTGCGGTACACAGCATAGCATACTATAGAGCCTACGTCTGAAGCATAGGGGACGACCTGCGTCCTTTCTCTCTCTTCTGCCGTGGTCGAGCTTTAACTCTTAACTTCATACCTTACAACTTAGGCAAGAACTCCTTCTTTGACTGATCCATCTTGAACACTTTCAAGATTATGTCAAGGTATGTGCTCATTTGAAAGTATTATTAAACATTTTGATCTATCTTATAGATCTTGATGCTTATTGTTCAAGTAGCCTAATCCAGGTTTTCCATTGAAAAACACTTTTCAAACAACCCTATATGCTTTCTAGAAATTTTACATCATTTCTGATCATCAATATGTCAACAACATATACTCATCAGAAATTCTATAGTGCTCCCACTCACTTCTTTGGAAATACAAGTTTCTCATAAACTTTGTATAAACCCAAAATCTTTGATCATCTCATCAAAGCGCACATTCCAACTCCGAGATGCTTACTCAAGTCCTTAGAAGGATCGCTGGAGCCAGCATACCTTTTAGCATCCTTAGGATCGATAAAACTTTTCGATTGTATCACATACAACCTTTCCTTCTGGCGGCAAGGAAACTCGTCTTGACATCCATCCAGATTTCACAAATGCAGCTAATGCTAACATGATTCCGACGGACTTAAGCATCGCCACGGATGAGAAAATCTCATCGTAGTCAACTCCTTGAACTTGTGAAAAACTCTTCGCATACAAGTCGAGCTTCATAGATGGTGACATTACCATACACGTCCGTCTTCTTCTTAAAGATCCATTTATCTCAATGGCTTGCCGATCAGCGGGCAAGTCCACCAAAGTCCATGCTTTGTTACGATACATGGATCCTATCTCGGATTTCATGGCTTCTAACCATTTCTGAATTTGGGCCCACCATCGCTTCTCCATAGCTCGTGGGTTCATCGTTGTCTAGCAACATGACATTCAAGACAGGATTCTGCACCACTCAAGCGATCGCATCCTTGTCACCCTACGAGTCTGGTAGTGACTTGATCGGAAACTTCATGATCACTATCATAGCTTCTACTTCAATTGGTGCAGGTGCCACAGGAACAACTTCCTGTGCCCTGCTACACACTAGTTGTAGTGATGGTTCAATAACCATATCAAGTCTCCACCATCCTCCCACTCAACTTTTCGAGACAAACTTTTCCTCGAGAAAGGACCCGATTCAAGAAACAATCCCTATTGCTTTCGGATCTGAATTAGGAGGTATACCCAACTGTTTTGGGTGTCCTATGAAGATGTATTTTATCCGCTTTGGGTTCGAGCTTACCAACCTGAAACTTTTTCACATAAGCGTCGCAGCCCCAAACCTTTAAGAAATGACAGCTTAGGTTTCTCTAAACCATAGTTCATACGGTGTCATCTTAACGGAATTACGTGGTGCCCTATTTAAAGTGAATGTGGTTGTCTCTAATGCCTAACCCATGAACGATAGTGGTAATTCGATAAGAGACATCATGGTACGCACCATATCTAATAGGGTGCAACTATGATGTTCGGACACACCATCACACTATGGTGTTCTAGGCGGTATTAATTGTGAAACAATTTCCACTATGTCTTAATAGCGTGCCAAAGCTCGTAACTCAGATATTCATCTCTATGATCATATCATAGACATTTTATCCTCTTGTCACGATGATCTTTAACTTCACTCTGAAATTACTTGAACCATTCAATAATTCAGACTTGTGTTTCATCAAGTAAATATACTCAGTATCTACTCAAATCATCGTGAAGTAAGAACATAACGATATCCATTGCGTGCCTCGGCATTCATTGGACTGCACACATCAAAATGTATTACTTCCAACAAGTTGCTTTCTTGTTCCATTTCACTGAAAAACGAGGCTTTCAGTCATCTTGCCCATGTGGTATGATTTGCATGTCTCAAGTGATTCAAAATCAAGTGAGTCCAAGCGGTCCATTTGCATGGAGTTTCTTCATGCATATACACCAATAGACATGGTTAGCATGTCTCAAACTTTTCAAAAGCGAGTGAGTCAAAGATCCATCAACATGGAGCTTCTTCATGCGTTCTATACAAATATGACTCAAATGGCGAGTGCCACAAGCAGGTGGTACTATCATTACTATCTTATATCTTTTGGCATGAAAATGTGTATCACTACGATCGAGATTCAATAAACCATTCCTTTAGGTGCAAGACCATTGAAGGTATTATTCAAATAAATAGAGTAACCATTATTCTCCTTAAATGAATAACCGTATTGCGATAGACATAATCCAATCATGTCTATGCTCAGCGCAATCACCAAATGACAATTATTCAGGTTTAATACTAATCTTGATGGTAGAGGGAGCGTGCGATGTTTGATGAAATCAAACTTGGAAACACTTCCAACACATATCGTCAGCTCACCTTTAGCTAGTCTCCGTTTATTCCGTAGCTCTTTTATTTCGAGTTACTTACACTTAGCAACCGAACCGGTATCTTAATACCCTGGTGCTACTAGGAGTACTAGTAAAGTACACATTAACATAATGTATATCAAATATACTTCTATCGACCTTGCCAGCCTTCTCATCTACCAAGTATCTAGGGTAATTCTGCTCTAGTGGTTGTTCCCCTTATTACAGAAGCACTTAGTCTCGGGTTTGGGTTCAACCTTGGGTTTCTTCACTAGAGCAGCAGCTGATTTGCCGTTTCATGAAGTATCCCTTCTTGCCCTTGCCCTTCTTGAAACTAGTGGTTTCACCAACCATCAACAATTGATGCTCCTTCTTGATTTCTACTTTCGCGGTGTCAAACATCGTGAATACCTCAAGGATCATCATATCTAGCCCTGATATGTTATAGTTCATCACGAAGCTCTAGCAGCTTGGTGGCAATGACTTTGGAGAAGCATCACTATCTCATCTGGAAGATCAACTCCCACTCGATTCAAGTGATTGTTGCACTCAGACAATCTGAGCACAAGCTCAACGATTGAGCTTTTCTCCCTTAGTTTGCAGGCTAAGAAAATCATCGGAGGTCTTATACCTTTTGACGTGGGCACAAGCCTAAAATCCCAATTTCAGCCCTCAGAATATCTCACATGTTCCGTAACGTTTCAAAACGTCTTTGGTGCCTTAATTCTAAGCCGTTTAACATTACCGAACTATCACGTAGTCATCAAAACGTGTGTGTCGGATGTTCGCAACATCCTGAACCACGTTCGAGGTCCAGCACACCGGCGGTGCATTAAGGACATAAGCTTTCTCTGACCGCATAATTGCTACTGTCAACTTTCAACTATATTTTCTCTAGGAACATATCTAAGCAGTGGAACTAAAGCGCGAGCTTACGACATAATTTGCAAAGATCTTTTGACTATGTTCAGGATAATCAAGTTCATCTTATGAACTCCCACTCGAATAGACATCCCTCTAGTCATCTAAGTGATTACGATCCGAGTCAACTAGGCCGTGTCCGATCATCACGTGAGACGGACTAGTCATCATCGGTGAACATCTTCATGTTGATCGTATCTACTATCGACTCATGCTTGACCTTTCGGTCTCGTGTTCCGAGGCCATGTCTGTACATGCTAGGCTCGTCAAGTTAACCCTAAGTGTTTCGCGTGTGTAAATCTGTCTTACACCGTTGTATGTGAGCGTAAGAATCCATCACACCCGATCATCACGTGGTGCTTAGAAGCGACGAACTTTAGCAGCGGTGCACAGTTAGGGAGAACACTTCTTGAAATTTTAATGAGGATCATCTTATTTACTACCGTCGTTCTAAGCAAATAAGATGCATAAACATGATAAACATCACATGCAATCAAATAGTGACATGATATGGCCAATATCATTTTGCTCCTTTGATCTCCATCTTGAGGCTCCATGATCATCATCGTCACCGGCATGACACCATGATCTCCATCATCGTGTCTCCATGAAGTTGTCTCGCCAACTTATTACTTCTACTACTATGTCTACCGGTTAGAAATAAAGTAAAGTAATTACATGGCGTTGTTCAATAACACGCAGGTCATACAATAAATAAAGAACTCCTATGGCTCCTGCCGGTTGTCATACTCATCGACATGCAAGTCGTGATTCCCATGTAACATCCCAAATTTCCCATTTGGAATGTTTTACAATTATAGCTAAGCAGATATGCATTACTATTTGAATTGAGTGGCATTTGAAGTAATTCAGAAGATTTTGGAGTTTGTTGGAATTTGAATTCAAATTGGCAGTTGAAGTTTATTTCAAAACAATGCCTCACAAATACTTGAGTAAAAGTATGAGAGGAGTAAACATGACACTCCAAAAATGTCAGATGAAAAACCTTGCCACTAAGTTTGAATTCAAATTTGATTTTTATTTGGGATTTCTAGAAAATGATTTTTTTAAAGTTTGAGTTTTGCCCCTGGAAAAATGTTCAAATTGTAGGGAATATTCCCCTGATCATTTTCATATATATATGTCCTATATAAAATATATATTTAATATATTTTCTCTCTCCCTTAATTCAAAAAATAGAAAAAAGAAAAAAAAAAAACACAGGCGCCTGCCAGAATAACCCAGCCCAGCCAGCCGCCAGCAACCCAGACCACGGGCGGTAGCAGCCAGCAGGCGCAGCCCACCTGCCGAGCTAGCCCGGCCGGCGCCGAGCCGACCCGACCAGCGCGCCGAACCCCCTTCCTTCGGTCGCCCGGCCGAATCCTTCTCCTCTCTCTCCCGCTGTTGCGGACCCCACCTCGTCTTCTTCCTCTCCACGCCACCGCGTCGCCGCCTCGCGGAATCCGTAGATCCCAGGATCTCCTCCCCCGATCCGCCCCCTCCTCCAAGTCGACGCCCCTATAAATACCGCACCCCCCCTCGACCCGTTCTCCCACTTTCCCCCTCGCCAACCCCTTCGCCTCTCCGCAATCTCTCGCCGGAGCCCAGCGCCGCCCTTGCCATTGCTACCACCCGGCCGCCTCGACCCCCCGAGCTCCCCGACTCCACCATCGACTTCCCTCGCTCCGCCGCACCCATGAGCGCCTCCGCGTCGCCCCGGACCACCGAACCGCAGCGCCGTCGTCACCCGAGCCGCCGTCGACCGTCGCCGTCGTCGCCACCGCGGTGAGTCACCGGAGACCCCCGCCACCGTCCGATCTAGGATCTAGGGTTTAGATTAGACTTAGCGAAGGGGTATGGTTTATTTTAAAGATCCGGTTTTAGTTACGGTTTTTATTTTGGTTTAGTTAGTGGTTTAGTTAGACCGGCCCGACTCGGTTTATTTTCCCGGGCGCGTTTTAGTTATTTGACGCCCGAGCGTTAGATAGGCCCATTAGCGCCAGTTTTTCTTTTAGTTATTTTTTTTCGTTTCTGTTTTTAACAGAATAGTTTCAGTTTTGTAAAATCCATATCTTTTAGGTTACTTAATATTTTTAGTTGATTATTTTTTTCTTAGTTTGCAAATTTGTTGTAGTTTACGTAGAAAATATGTTTGGCCATGTTTAAATTATTAAAAATTGTTTTATTTTAGTTTTAGACAGATTAGTAATTCTGCTATAAAATGAGTTAGGATTATTTTATTTTAGTGATTCTTTTTGTCGCTACTTTGTTTTGACCTTGCCTAACCGTAGGAATTTATTTGGGCATTTTAGATTTAATAAAAAATAGTTTTAATCAAAATCATGTGGTTCTTATTTATTTAACTAGCTACTGTTTTCCTATTGTTTTATTTAGCAAATAATTTTATTTTTCCTATGTGATAGTTTATTTTAGGTTAGTTTCTGTAGTTTTAGTACATGAACTTTTACTTACAATAAATAAAATTTTTATTTTTATTTTTCCTTGCTAGGATTGTTATAGGCATAATAGGAGTTCTATAATAGCTTTTGTTGTGATTCTTTTTGCTCCTAGTTTGCATGACGTTTTCCCCTCTGTTAGTTAGCAAAAACCCATGCCTAAGTTCTGTTAAGAAAAATTTGGTTGTGTAAAACTATTTTCTTAGTTGTTGTTTGAGGTGGTGAAAACATTGATTTGGATTTCTTCGAGTTTTTCTTTGGGTTTTGGTTCAATTGTTTTATGTGTTATGTTAGTATGCTTTTATGTTAAGTGATCATATGTTTGTATGCTTATATGATTGTTGTTTGCCTCGGTAGAATTTCGGGTCTGAAGCTTGCTATCACGAGTCCCTAACTTTCGAAGACCGTCAAGCAAGGCAAGTCATTGATCATATTTTCTTTTACTATACCTATGATTTTATTGCATTAGAATTATACCTCCCACCATGCATGCAGTAGGAGAATTTTAAGTTATGTTCTTGAGTAGTATCATGTGGTAGGATGAAACCAATTCCCTTGTTAACCATGGCCGGGACGAAGTAGTTTATTTTGCTATGCTCATAGACGGGGTTGGTTGAGTGATTCATAAAGGAGATGTGAGAGTCAAGATGATGAAAACCCCATGACTTCAAGCTCAAGATGGACTTCAAAATTCACTCTTGGGTGGAGGGCGGTTGTGGGCACCTGAGAAAACCAGCGGTTGGCGGGATGCATGGAGAAGCGCCATGACATCTTGCGAGCTTCACCCAGCCACGAAGAGGCGGATGGATACCCCATTTACGGAAGCTTACTGTGCAGCCGCAAGTCATTATGGGCTCGGCTTGGTCAACCCTAGGTGTGACTCTGGCGGACGGTGCTCTGAGATGTAGAAGAAGCGGTAGGATTGGATGGGTACGGCGGTGGCGGAGGAACTCTTGGAAGACCCTGTTTCGTTCGTCCGTCTTCAAACACCGGAAGTGCAAAGACTTAAAGGAGGAGCGATTCTTGCGGGTAAAGTGCTCAAACCTCTGCAGAGTGAAGATCTAATCGGTTAGCCGTGTCCCGGTTACGGACAATTTGAGCCTCTGGAACTTGGAGTATTTCGGATATCTCAACACCAAACTTAATAAATTAATTAAGGGGTTATTTAATAATTGGGAATGAGACATTGGTTGGCGGAACCATCTCAATAACTACCAACATTTTGTAGTATTTGCAAACAAGTCCTTGTTGTAGGGAAAAGCGGCTTTTTAGCAAAACAATGAAACTTAGAGCGCCACAGCCAAATTGCATATAGTGTTAGTAATTTTTATTGTTATTCTCTCTTCATGACTTGCCGGCATATTCAAAATGCTGACCTACAAGGCTGCAACGTCTTATGTTGCAGAGGAGTATTCCGATCAGGAGTGAGGCTACGATCCACGCTTGGCGATTGCCCTATGGAGTCAGATGGACTCGCTATTCTTCTACGCTTCCGCAGCTTTATTTAGTTTATTTCTCATGAGTTGGCCTTCGGCCGAATTTATTATCTTGTAATAAAGACTCGATATGAGAATCGTGTAATAAATTCAGGTGTGATTGAACTTTGAATCTTTGCATCAATGTATTGTGTGTGCGGCATGATCTTGGGATGGTACAGCTACACGAGACTTGACTGCTTTTGGTCGGGTCGCTCTGAGAGATGGTATTGAGCACACGCTGACCGTGGGGCGTAACCCCTAGGATCGGAAAGCCATAGGAAGAGACTATTTATTTTATGTCCTTATCATTCCGTAATTCTCCGTGTTCCTTTCGACTTCTCTCCGATTTTCAACATTCTAGATGGCGCCGAGTTCACCCCAGTTCGCTACGGAGTTTTGCCGGCCAGATGAGGCGATGCCTCTCGGCAAGAAGCTGGTTCAGATCATGAAGAAGCTGAAGATTGCTCTGCCCTCAATCACGGAAGCCTACCAATGCACTTCCGCGGATACCCTTCTGAGTTTGAGGTGCACATTCCAGGAGGACCTTGGAGGACATTGAGCCCATTGACTTTGAGATTACCGATTTCAATTGGATCCTCGGAAGAGACATGGCGATTTATCATGCACTTGGACATCTTGAGAAGAGTACAGGGCGAGCTCGACCCATCAGACCTCGCCATGATTTCTGCAGAGCTAGGAATGGAGATATCATCCGCACCGTGAGGGCGACTCCATTCTCTCATATGTCCAAGACTTGGAGTGTCTCCTCAGAAGCGGAGATCGGACTCGCCGTAACTTCGAAGGTACACAGGAGGCTGTTGTTCTGTGAACTGGAACTGGAGGAGAATGCACACGCAGACTTCCTTGACCATGAAGAAGAAATCACGGATTTCATGGAGAGAGTCGACAGGCTGCAGATGGATGTTGCCGCATTAGAGGAGAAGATGGACTTGGGAGAAGACCTCTTTCCGAGTGGAGTTGACTGACCCCTCGTGAGCAATGACCAGGATTATGAAGAGAGCTCCACCGAAGAAAGCCGCAAGAGGAGGCGCCGCACCAGAGGACGCCACACCGGAGGACGCCATACCAGAAGACGCAAGGATAATTGATGAAGACATTTAGTCGACCGCCATGTTATTTTAATTTTCCGTCGATCAGTTAGGCCGTTAATTTCGATTAGTCGTGAGAATTTGTAATCCGATATTGAACCATGTTTGAGATGATTGAATAAATGATTGGTGTGATTATGATTGTGCATTCATATGGGTAGTGATATTTTCTCATTAGACCCTTGTTCTATTCTAATTTTCTCATCCACTCCAAAACACCAGATGCCTCCGAGACGTGACCCCGACCTCAACTTTCCGCCGGAGCTCACCCAGCTGATCCAGCAGCAGAATGCCCTCATGCGATGCTCATCCGAACGAACAACAACAACAACAACAACAATCCACCGCCACCACCCCTCGTTGACAACTTGATCCGCTTCCTAAGGCTGAATCCGCGGTGTTCTCTAGCAGCAGAGCCGATTGTGGCTGATGATTGGCTCCGCAAGGTCGGAAGGAGTTAGCCACCGCTGGATGCACAGATGCGAGAGAAGGTGCGCTTTGCCGCACATCAACTTGATGGACCTGCAGCCTCTTGGTGGGAGAACTACACGCCACTTATCCCATCGCCACCATTACGTGGGATCAGTTCCAACAGGCTTTCCGCACCGCTCATGTCTCACTGGAGCCATGAGTGCGAAGAAGCGTGAGTTCCGCAACTTACGCCCAGGGAACCGTCTTGTGGGGCGATGCGTGGATGAGTTCAACAAGTTAGCTCGCTATGCCCCGGATGATGTGGCCACAGATGTCGCAAAGCAGGAAAAGTTTCTCGAGGGACTCAATGACGAGCTGGGAATGCAGCTAATGGTGGCTACCTTCAACAACTACCAGGAGCTGGTAGACAAGGCCACCATACTTGAAGGCAAGCAGCAGCAGATTGATAGCCGCAAGCGAAAGTATGGCCAGGGAAAGTACAACTCTGGAGCTCAGCAGAAGCCCCGTTATGCCCCATACTCGGGAGGGCATACCCATCATAATCATGGAGGACATAACCATGGAGGAAATGGGAACAACCACAACCAGGACAACAAGACATGCAATGGAAACGGCAATGGCAACCAGCATCGTCCTGCCCCAGTTTAGAAGGATCTGAGTCACATCACCTGTTTCAAGTGCCAGAAAACAGGGCACTATGCCACCGACTGCCCGGAGGCCAAGCAGAGGAATGGAAATGGCAATGGAAGCTCAGCAAACAAGCCCAACCCTTTTCCTCGTGCTCAGGTGAACCACATTGACGTGGAGGACGTCTATGATCAGCCGGAACAACGTGGTTGGTAAGTTTTATTGAATTCACGTTCGATATTGGTACTCTTGATTCGGTGCAGCGCATTCATTTATATCAAGGGTATTTGTGGAAAAATGCGGGTTGCCCACTAGAACCCTTAGAAGCCCTCTTCACGTCGGTTCGCGGCAGAGGAGAAATGATGGCGAGGCTTAGGCTGTCATGCAACCCTCAACATCGGAAACCATAAATTTCCCACAGACCTCATAGTATTGGAAACCCGGACCTTGGATGTAATCCTAGGCATGGATTGGTTGTGAAGTTTGAAGGAAACATAGGCTGTGCCAAGCAAGGCGATTCTGCTCACCACCCGTGGCGAGAAGAGGATCAAGTATGTATCGAGGCGTATCCCGATGAAGAATCGGTGCATTCCCTCACGGGAGTTGTTGGGAGGAAGTGCCGATGGTGCAAGATTTTCCCGATGTGTTTCCGGAATTACCAGGAATGCCACCGGACAGAGACATTGAATTTCTGATTGAGTTATTGCCCGGCACAGCCCCAATATCCAAGAGACCCTATCGGATGCCCTCGAACGATTTGGAAGAGATCAAGAACCAAATTAATGAGCTATTGGAGAAAGGATATATTCGGCCAAGCTCGTCACCTTGGGGAGCCCTAGTTCTTTTGGTAGAGAAGAAGGATGGAACCCTGAGAATGGTTGTGGATTATCGTTCGTTGAACGACGTGACCATCAAGAACAAGTACCCTCTGCCGATGAATAATGATCTATTTGATCAGCTAGTTGGAGCCAAGGTATTCTCCAAGATCGATCTTCGATCAGGGTATCATCAGTTAAAGATCCGTGAAAAGGATATACCTAAAACAGCATTCACCACCAGGTATGGTTTATATGAGTATACCGTCATGTCATTCGGATTGACTAATGCCCTGCATACTTCATGAATTTGATGAACAAGGTATTTATGGAATATCTGGACAAGTTTGTCGTGGTGTTCATCGATGATATCTGATTTTCTCCAAGAGCGAGGAAGAGCATAAGGAACATTTGCGTCTAGTTCGGAGAAACTCGAGAACATCAGTTGTATGCCAAGTTCAGCAAATGTGAATTTTGGCTGAAGGAAGTCGGATTCCTCGGACATGTTATTTCAGGAGAAGGAATAGCAGTTGACCCGCCAAGGTTGTATCGATCACCGATTGGCGGTCACCCACCTCGATCAAGGAGATCCATGATTTTCTCGGACTCGCGGGTTATTATCGGAGGTTTATTGAGAATTTCTAGAAGATTGCCAAGCCCATGGTGAGCTGTTGAAGAAGGGCGCCAAGTACATTTGGACCGAGGATTGTGAAGCCGGTTTCGAGGAATTGAAGAAAGCGCTTGGATACAGCCCGATCTGATTTTGCCGGACATACACAAGGATTACCAGGTATATTGTGACGCTTCTCGTCAGGGACTCGGAGGAGTACTCATGCAGGAAGGAAAAGTTGTAGCTTATACCTCCAGACAGCTACGACCACACGAGATGAATTATGCCACACATGATTTGGAGTTAGCAGCGATGAGTGCATGCACTCAAGACACAGAGACATTTCCTCATCGGGAACCGTTGTGATGTTTACACAGATCATAAGAGCTTGAAGTATATTTTCACGCAGAAAGAGTTGAACCTCAGGCGGAGGAGATGGCTAGAGTTAATCAAGGACTATGACATGAAATTGCATTACCACCCGGGAAAGGCTAATGTTGTAGCAGATGCTTTGAGCCGTAAGAGTTATGTGAATACTCTTATAGCGGGAGGATTACCCAGGAGTTAGTCGATGACCTCAGAGATCTCCGACTGGAGATAGTTCGAGAGGATATGTTGCAGCTCTGGAAGTTCAGTCCACTTTGGCGAAAGAATTCGTGAAGCCCAGAAGTCGGACAAGGAAATTGATGAGATAAAGAAAAGGATGAATGAAGGAAAAGCTAAAGGGTTTCGTAAGGATGAATACGGAGCTATATGGTTCGAGGATCATATTAATGTACCCAATGATCCCGAACTCAGAAAGCTAATTCTTCAGGAGGCTCATGATTCACCGTACTCGATTCACCCCGGTAACACCAAGATGTATCTGGATTTGAAGGAAAGTTTCTGGTGGACGGGTATGAAGAAGGATATTGCTGAGTATGTAGCAGCATGCGATGTTTGCCAACGAGTAAAGGCGGAACATCATAAGCCAGCAGGGTTACTTCAACCTTTGCCGATTCCTGAGTGGAAATGGGAAAAACTTGGAATGGATTTTATCACAGGATTACCCAGGACCCGTTCAGGTTATGATTCCATCTGGGTAGTGGTTGATCGATTGACCAAGGTAGCTCATTTCATTCCCGTGAAGACTACCTATACCAGTGCTAAGTTAGCCAAGATATACATGACCAGGATCGTATGTCTGCATGGAGTTCGAGGAGTATCGTGTCGGATAGAGGAACACAATTTACCTCAAAGTTTTGGAATCAGTTGCATGAAACTTTGGAGTGCGAGGCTGGAGTTGATACAGCTTTTCATCCATGAGCGGATGGACAGACCGAAAGAGTCAACCAGATCTGGAGGACATGTTGAGAGCTTGTGTGCTAGACTATGGGTCTAGCTGGGATGATAATTTGCCATCGCGGAGTTCTCGTACAATAACAGTTATCGGACCCGGTCGAAGATGGCCCCTTCGAAGCTCTATCGTGACGGAGGTGCAGAACACCATTGTTGTGGGATGGTGTTGGAGATCGAAAACTTTTCGGTCCCGATCTTATCAGAGATTCCGAAGAGAAAGTCAAGCTGATTCGAGATAGACTCAAGGTAGCTCAGTCGAGGTAGAAGAGTTATGCCGACAGTAAACGCAAGGAAGTAACTTACGAAGCGGGAGACCGGGCATATCTTCGTGTGTCCCCACTTCGTGGAATCAAGAGGTTCGGTGTTAAAGGAAAGTTAGCACCCCGGTTCATTGGCCCCTACAAAATCCTCGAACGTCGTGGAGAAGTTGCTTACAAGTTGGAATTGCCGGAAGGATTGTCCGGAGTTCATGATGTCTTCCATGTTTCTCGGTGAAGAAATGCCATGCCGACATGGCGATATTCCGTTGAGAGACACGGTGCCCCTAGAGGCCATACAGCTCGACGGTGATCGACTTATGAGGAGAAACCGTCCGAATTCTCGAGACTGCGAACAGAGTCACTCGCAGCAAGATCATCAAGTTTTGCAAGGTTTGTGGAGTCATCATTCGAGGAGGAAGCCACACGGGGCGAGAAGAAGACCTCCTTGAGACCACCGCACCTATTTGCTAGCCAACCCGAATCTCGAGGGCGAGATTCATCTTAAGGTGGGTAGGTTTGTAACATCCCAAATTTCCCATTTGGAATGTTTTACAATTATAGCTAAGCATCTATGCATTACTATTTGAATTGAGTGGCATTTGAAGTAATTCAGAAGATTTTGGAGTTTGTTGGAATTTGAATTCAAATTGGCAGTTGAAGTTTATTTCAAAACAATGCCTGACAAATAATTGAGTAAAAGTATGAGAGGAGTAAACATGACACTCCAAAAATGTCACATGAAAAACCTTGTCAAAAAGTTTGAATTCAAATTTGATTTTTATTTGGGATTTCTAGAAAATGATTTTTTAAAAGTTTGAGTTTTGCCCCTGCAAAAATGTTCAAATTGTAGGGAATATTCCCGTGATCATTTTGATATATATATGTCCTATATAAAATATATATTTAATATATTTTCTCTCTCTCCCCTTAATTCAAAAAAAAAAATAGAAAAAAGAGAAAAAAAAAACCCCAGGCGCCAGCCAATAGCCGGCCCAGCCAGTGGCCAGCCTTGACCACGGGCCAGGCGTAGCCCAACCAGGCGCAGCCCACCTGCCCGAGCCGGCCCAGCCAGCGCCCGAGCCGACCGACCCAGCGTCGCGCCCGAACCCCCTTCCCTTCGGTCGCCCGACCGAATCCCTCTCCTCTCTCTCCCACTGACGCGCGGACCCCACCTCGTCTTCTTCCTCTCCACGCCACCGCGCCGCCGCCTCGCCGGAATCCCGAAGATCCCGGGATCTCCTCCCCCGATCCGCCCCCTCCTCCAAGTCGACGCCCCTATAAATACCGCACCCCCCCTCGACCCGTTCCCCACTTTCCCCCTCGCCAACCCCTCCGCCTCGCCCGCAATCTCTCGCCGGAGCCCGACGCCGCCGCGCCATTGCTACCACCCCGGCCGCCTCCGACCCTCCCGAGCTCCCCCGACTCCACCATCGACTTCCCCTCGCTCCGCCGCACCCGCCCGACGCCTCCGCCGTCGCCCCGGACCACCGGAGCCGCCGCGCCGTCGTCATCCGAAACGCCCGTCGACCGTCGCCGTCGTCGCCACCATGATGAGTCACGGAGACCCGCCACCGTCCGATCTAGGATCTAGGGTTTAGATTAGATTTAGCGAAGGGTATGGTTTATTTTAAAGATCCGGTTTTAGTTACGGTTTTTATTTTGGTTTAGTTAGTGGTTTAGTTAGACCGGCCCGACTCGGTTTATTTTCCCGGGCGCATTTTAGTTATTTGACGCCCGAGCGTTAGATAGGCCCGTTAGCGCTAGTTTTTCTTTTAGTTATTTTTTTTCGTTTCTGTTTTTAACAGAATAGTTTCAGTTTTGTAAAATCCATATCTTTTAGGTTACTTAATATTTTTAGTTGATTCTTTTTTTGTTAGTTTGAAAATTTGTTGTAGTTTCTGTAGAAAATATGTTTGGCCATGTTTAAATTATTAAAATTGTTTTATTTTAGTTTTAGACAGATTAGTAATTCTGCTATAAAATGAGTTAGGATTATTTTATTTTAGTGATTCTTATTGTCACTACTTTGTTTTGACCTTGCCTAACCGTAGGAATTTATTTGGGCATTTTAGATTTAATAAAAAATAGTTTTAATCAAAATCATCTGGTTCTTATTTATTTAACTAGCTACTGTTTTCCTATTGTTTTATTTAGCAAATAATTTTATTTTTCGTATGTGATAGTTTATTTTAGGTTAGTTTCTGTAGTTTTAGTACATGAACTTTTACTTACAATAAATAAAATTTTTATTTTTATTTTTCCTTGCTAGGATTGTTATAGGCATAATAGGAGTTCTATAATAGCTTTTGTTGTGATTCTTTTTGCTCCTAGTTTGCATGATGTTTTCCCCTCTGTTAGTTAGCAAAAACCCATGCTTAAGTTCTGTTAAGAAAAATTTGGTTGTGTAAAACTATTTTCTTAGTTGTTGTTTGATGTGGTGAAAACATTGATTTGGATTTCTTCGAGTTTTTCTTTGGGTTTTGGTTCAATTGTTTTATGTGTTATGTTAGTATGCTGTTATGTTAAGTGATCATATGTTTGTATGCTTCTATGATTGTTGTTTGCCTCGGTAGAATTTCCGGAGTGCGAAGCTTGCTATCACGAGTCCCTAACTTTCGAAGACCGTCAGCAAGGCAAGTCATTGATCATATTTTCTTTTACTATGCCTATGATTTTATTGCATTAGAATTATACCTCCCCACCATGCATGCAGTAGGAGAATTTTAAGTTATGTTCTTGAGTAGTATCATGTGGTAGGATGAAACCAATTCCCCTTGTTAACCATGGCCTGGGACGAAGTAGTTTATTTTTCTATGCTCGTAGACGGGGTTGGTTGAGTGATTCATAAGGGAGATGTGAGAGTCAAGATGATGACAACCCCATGACTTCAAGCTCAAGATGGACTTCAAAATTCACTCTTTGGGTGGAGGGCGGTTGTGGGCACCTGAGAAAACCAGCGGTTGGCCGGGATGTATGGAGAAGCGCCATGACATCTTGCGGAAAGCTTCACCCAGCCATGAAGAGACGGATGGCTACCCCATTGACCGGAAGCTTACCTGTGCAGCCGCAAGTCATTATGGGCTCTGGCTTGGTCGACCCTAGGTGTGGCTCTGGCCGGACGGTGCTACGAGATATAGAAGAACGGTAGGATTGGATGGGTACCGGCAGTGGCCAGAGGAACTCTTCGGAAGACCCTGTTTCGTTTGTCCCGTCTTCAAACACCAGGAAGTGCGAAGACTTAAAGGAGGGAACGATGCTTGCGGGTAAAGTGCGCAAACCTCTGCAGAGTGAAGATCTAATCAGTTAGCCGTGTCCCCGGTTACGGACAATTTGAGCCTCTGGAACTTGGAGTATTTCGGATATCTCAACACCAAACTTAATAAATTAATTAAGGGGGTTATTTAATAATTGGGAATGAGACATTGGTTGGCGGAACCATCTCAATAACTACCAACATTTTGTAGTATTTGCAAACAAGTCCTTGTTGTAGGGAAAACTGGCTTTTAGCAAAACAATGAAACTTAGAGCCCCACAGCCAAATTGCATATAGTGTTAGTAATTTTTATTGTTATTCTCTCTTCATGACTTGCCGGCATATTCAAAATGCTGACCTACATGGCTGCAACGTCTTATGTTGCAGAGGAGTATTCCGATCAGGAGTGAGGCTACGATCCACGCTTGGCGATTGCCCTATGGAGCGGATGCACTCGCTATTCTTCTACGCTTCCGCAGCTTTATTTAGTTTATTTCTCATGAGTTGGCCTTCGACCGAATTTATTATCTTGTAATAAAGACTCGATATGAGAATCGTGTAATAAATTCAGGTGTGATTGAACTTTGAATCTGTGCATCAATGTACTGTGTGTGCCAGCATGATCTTGGGATGGTACAGCTACACAGAGACTTGACCGTTTTGGGTCGGGTCGCTACATCCTATTACAAGAACATGATCAATCTCATACATCACATATCATTCATCACATTCTTCTTGGCCATATCACATCACATAGCATACCCTGCAAAAACAAGTTAGACGTCCTCTAATTGTTATTTGCATGTTTTACGTGGCTGCTATGGGTTTCTAGCAAGAACGTTTCTTACCTACACAAAACCACAACGTGATATGACAATTGCTATTTACCCTTCATAAGGACCCTTTTCATTGAAACCGTTCGACTAAAGTGGAGAGGCGGCACCGCTAGCCACCTTATGCACCAAGTGCATGTAAGTCGGTGGAACCTGTCTCACTTAAGTGTGCGTGTAAGGTCGGTCGGGCGCTTCATCCCACAATACCGTCGAAACAAGATTGGACTAGTAGCGGTAAGCATATTGAACAAAATCAACGCCCACAACTACTTTGTGTTCTACTCGTGCAAAGAATCTACGCAATAGACCTAGCTCATGATGCCACTGTTGGGGAGCGTGGCAGAAATTCAAAATTTTCCTCACGTGTCACCAAGATCTATCTATGGAGAAACTAGCGAGGGAAGGAGAGTGCATCTACATACCATTGTAGATTGCTAAGCGGAGCGTTCAAGAGAACGGGGTTGAAGGAGTCGTACTCATCGTGATCCAAATCACGGAGATCCTAGTGCGAGCAGACGGCACCTCCGCGTTCAACACACGTACAGCCCGGTGGCGTCTCCCATGCCTTGATCCAGCAAGGAGAGAGGGAGAGGTTGAGGAAGACTCCATCCAGCAGCATCACAACAGCGTGGTGGTGATGGAGGGCGTGGCAATCCAGCAGGCTTCGCCAAGCACCGCAAGAGAGGAGAAGGTAGAGAGGTAGGGCTGCGCCAAGAGGAGAGGTTCTCATGTGTGGCAGCCCAAAATCCTCAAGTATATATAGGGGAAGGGGCTGCACCCCTTTAGGATTCCACCCCAAGGGTGCGGCCAGCCCTAGATCCCATCTAGGGGCGGCCAAGGGGAGGAGTGCCTCCCAAGTCAAGTGGAGGCCCTCCCTTAGGGTTTTCCTTCCCATGCGCATGGGCCTTGGGGGCTGGTGCCCCTGGCCCATTAAGGCTAGGGCGCCCCCTACAGCCCATGCTACTGTATTGGACGTGGTGGAACTATTTCCGGACCTCCGGACCCCTCCGGAATCCTCCGGAACCTTCTGGAAGCTTCCCGGTACAATACCGAAAAAACCCGAACTTTTTCCGGAACCCGAACAACAACTTTCCATATATAAATCTTTACCTACGGACCATTCTGGAACTCCTCGTGACGTCCGGGATCTCATCCGGACTCAAACAACATTCGGTAACCACATACAAACTTCCTTTATAACCCTAGCGTCGCCAGACCTTAAGTGTAGACCCTACGGGTTCGGGAATCATGAGACATGACCGAGGCGTTCTCGGTCAATAACCAACAGCGGGATCTGGATACCCATGTTAGCTCCCACATGTTCCACGATGATCTCATCGGATGAACCACGATGTCAAGGACTCAATCGATCCCGTATACAATTCCCTTTGTCTAGCGGTATTGTACTTGCCCGAGATTCGATCGTCGGTATCCCGATACCTTGTTCAATCTCGTTATCGGCAAGTCTCTTTACTTGTTCCGTAACACATCATCCCGTGATCAACCCCTTGGTCACATTGTGCAAATTATGATGATGTCCTACCGAGTGGGCCCAGAGATACCTCTCCGTTTACACGGAGTGACAAATCCCAGTCTTGATTCGTGCCAACCCAACAGATACTTTCGGAGATACCTGTAATGCACCTTTATAGCCACCCATTTACGTTGTGACGTTTGGTACACCCAAAGCATTCCTACGGTATCCGGGAGTTGCACAATCTCATGGTCTAAGGAAAAGATACTTGACATTAGAAAAGCTTTAGCATACGAACTACGATCTTTATGCTAGGCTTAGGATTGGGTCTTGTCCATCACATCATTCTTCTAATGATGTGATCCCGTTATCAATGACATCCAATGTCCATGGTCAGTTTATATACACATGCAGTAGGAACCTCTCCTACTGTCTTAACACTCAAAAAAAATGTCCATGGTCAGGAAACCGTAACCATCTATTGATCAACGAGCTAGTCAACTAGAGGCTTACTAGGGACATGGTGTTGTCTATGTATCCACACATGTATTGCTGTTTCCGGTCAATACAATTATAGCATGAATAATAAACGATTATCATGAACAAGGAAATATAATAAAAACTAATTTATTATTGCCTCTAGGGCATATTTCCAACACTAGATACATCCAGTTTTATCAATTTCAGCGACATGTAATCCGGACGGAGGGAGTATGATGTAAGAGCTGGGATACGACAGGACAACTCAGTAAAAAACACTAAAAACCCACTGCAGAACAAAAGTAATCAAACCCACTGATATGAGATAGTACACTCTTGCAGCTCAGGATGCAAAACTACCAGGCAGTTTTCTTTACAAAAATCAACATTGTGGCATTTAATCATATATTTTGCTACAACTAAATTTAGATCAGATAAAGGTTGGATTCACGCCGATTAACAAAATACTTGCTGATGTAAAAATATAGTGATATAGAACATGTACTTACATCAGCATTGGAGTACAGATAATTCCTGCAAGAATCTTTCCTCACAGACGATACCAGTGCAGAAATTCTTCTATCTGTTAAGCTTATTCTCTAAAAGAGAGATGGCTAAGAAACATGTAGAAAATATGACCAGCATGCTATAAAATTTCATGATGCAAGGATACACACACGCTTTTTAGAATGGAGTTGACATATTTCTGCTGGAATGGAGCGGACTAGTTCTTTGGCCACTGGAATCTGCTTATTATCAGTAGGAGTTGGGTTTCTCTGTGCTGGAGCAGTATCTATAAAAACTGGAGTTGGTTTATTATCTCCTGGCGTTTGGATTTTTTGCAAAGACCTGGTTTGTAACCCTTCGGATTCTAACATAGCCGTCTTCCCCTTGCATGCCTTGTATAGAAGAATGGTGCTTCAATTATAAAACATGCTACAACAGAGAGATGGAATAGGTACTGAAGAATAGAAATGCATGACATATTGCCATCTATTCCCCTCCATTCGGAATAAAATGGATGGGTCTAGGCGTATTTCAGTTCTAGATACATCCTTTTTTATCCATTTCGGCAACATGTAATCCGGACAGAGGGAGTATGCTGTAAGAGCTAGGGATACGACAGGACAACACAGTAAAAAAACAATAGTTGAATGTAAAACTATATGCTAGCGGAATACGTACAGAGAAAACTAAGGCAACATACACGTGTATGATTGGGAAACTAAGATGGCATTGCAACAGAGCACTAGAACATCACTTCAATGGTAAAAAACATGGTATGGTAGACAGATGAAGTACATATTGATGAATAATAATGCATAAGATATTCAGAAGCATGATGTCCAAATTAAGCAGATGGCATTGCGATAGAGCAAGGATCTTGTGGGGTGAAGAGGATTCAACATCTTTCTGCAAGTCTTCCAAAGAACTGCCTTTACATGTTCCATCATATTGGGTATCATTGACATCAAGTTTATTGGCCTTTACATAGCTCCGTGAGGTTCTTGTGGATATATCAGTGTGTGCAATTATATTTGACATGCATGGAAGACAACTAGTAGTTAGATTTATGTAATGAGTGCCATTAGGAGACGACATAAATAGTAGGACTGGGGTTAACTAGCAGCAACAGGTCTCGAAAACTAAAGGGAGAACACATATGACAGCTACAGAATATGTATCGTTTGTACTCGAGATTAACTAGATGGCACACAAAAGTATTAAAGAACAACATAGGTAATACTAGAAGTGGTATAATACTATAATCACCAGCCTATGGGATAGCATTGGCTGATGGATGATAACTATGGAACAATGTTACCTAAAGAACAAGTATGTTAGCTGAATTATGGAACATCGTTAACTCCTGAACAAGACCCATAAGAGATCATCATGAATATACAATGAAATGTGATAATCTATTTTCCATGCGTAGATGAATAACAAAGCCATAAATATTGCACACAAGTAAGATGAGGGTAAACCCTATCTGGCCGCCATCCATAGGAGTGAGCATCATGTGCTGACTTGTCGATGACCCTGCAGTTGTTGTGGCTGTCCATGTCAGGCACGCGCATCCGATGCAGGGAACTGTTCAGTGGGGACTATATCTCCCTTCTGGTGTATGCTTCCCTTGTTGGAGCAGCTGCAGTGAGTCGGAAGACGGTGTGGCTGAAGATGCAGATAACGCATAATGTTAAGAACAACACATCTCTTCGATCTGAAGAAATACAATAAGGGATCAACAACAAGATACGAGAGTGGCCACACGTCTGTTGACTGAGACTAAATTGGGGTCACACGATTTTATTTCATTTTGGTACTGTCAGATCTACACCGGATGGCTTGATGGCCGTCTTGTGCCTCCCGGCTGACACTGTTTGGAATCTGCCCGAAAGAGCTAGCGACCAACGGCAGAGCAGCTTGCCTCCGCCGACCATGGCCCCGGCCAAAACCCCGCTTCCCGCCCCACCGCACTGCCGTGATTACGCCGCCCTCGGGACAATCCACAAAGACTCCCTGTCATCCAGATCTGGCGGTGGCAGTACCTTGAACCCACACAACTCTAAGATAGCCATCTAAGCGCTAGTTCCGTGGTGAACTTGCAGCCCCGCACACTTATGTTAGACACCAGCGAATTGGCAGCCTAGGAGCTCCGCCGCCTCGAGGGGTGCTGCTTCCCATTGGGAATCGATTGGCCAAGAATAAAAATTCAGACAACTGACGCCTAAATAAAGTGATTTGAGATGAGGGTGCGACCTATATGGCGACATGGTGAAGTAGGCATGTCCAGCTGCCTAGTCGGTGAGGCTGGCGCGGTTGCGGTGGCCACCGGCGGCAGGGAAACAGCGATGTCGCGACGATCGACGGCTACGGGGAAGCAGCGCCGGAACTCTGGACAGATCCCAAGTTGGAGCTGTTCCGGCGCCGTGAACAACGGTGGGGGTGAATCGGCTCCGATACAGTTCACGCGGCCATCGTCGAGGCAGCTCCAGTAGCACGGAGTAAGAGGCACACGACCCAGTGCACGACAACAAATGGACAATGTCTTCGGCATTAGGGAGGAGGGCGGCTTTGAAATTGGTGCGGTGGGGGCGCCATGGAGGAGGGGTTGAGGTTTCGCGACTCGGGAGAAGGGAGCTTCCCGGGAGAAGGTGATTTGGCACCCACGAGGTATAAATGGGGGGGCATTGGGAGGGGAGTAGAACCATGTTTTACGGACGCATTTGTCTGAAATGTGAGGGGGAGTTACAGTTCTACCCCTGCCTTCAGGCTTCTCAGCTTGGGTCTGTGTAATGAGGGTCAGGGATAGTAGAGTAACTGCGTCTCCCCAAATAGTGGGCGGGAGTAATTTCAGGGAAGGAGGGCGTGTTTTGAAATATAGTGGGCACAAGCGATTTTGGGCGAGGAGAGCGTGTTTTGAAATAGTGGGCGCGAGCTATTTCCGGCAAGGAGAGCGTGTTTTGCCGACCATTGTTTATGAACTACTGGCCAGATGCCATTTCGGTCAAGGAGAAGGCGCTCATGGATGAAGTTACGAACCTACCCTCGATGCACAACGGGCCAATTAACGCATCTCCCACATAGGATGGTAATTTTGCGTCTCCCATTTATTTGCTCGGGCGAATTCCACCGAGCAGAGGATGTTTAAGGGTTCGTTCAAAATTTGGGAGAACGAGCATCCACGTCTACCTTACCAAGTCGATTCGAATCAAATTTAGAAATATTAGCTTGCCACTTATTTTTTAGATGGAGAGATGATGCTCGGGAGTAATGTGTTTATACATGCTCGTTGCTAGCGATTTACTATATGACAAATAGTTGACCCACTCAAAAACGGGAATCAAACCCAAAATGAAATATCTCGATTCAATGAAATAACTCGTTCACCAGGTCAAAATAGTGAATTAAATCCTAAATGGAACACCTCTATCGAATAGCATGTTATACGGTATTATAGTACTCCATGAACATGTTGAAAATCAAATTAATGAACTTGTTTGATATACGCATATATCCGTTCATGTGTGGATTGCAGACAACATGTTCTCCAATTTAAATATTTGAATGCAAGTTTATATCGAAACATGGTTTATATCAGTATTTGATGCATAAAACGCGACCTCCCCTTATCCGGACTCCTGCTCTCTCTCTCTCTCTCTCTCTCTCTCTCTCTCTCTCTCTCTCTCTCTCTCTCTCTCTCTCTCTCTCTCTCTCTCTCTCTCTCTCTCGACAATCTTCAATTCTATCGCACGCATCCAACACACAAACCTTGATGGTCCTCTCTCTTTCTCTCCAGCTCTCTCTCTCTCTCTTTGTGTGTGTGCGTGGGGGGGGGGGGGCTTTCTAGTTCGCATGCATATATACTCCATCTATAGGTCTCTCTCGCACAATGTGTATGATTCTCTAGTCCAAGCTAGATATCTTGTGTGCCCTCATCGTACGCACACAAATTTCTTGGCTCGTTGCCCGCAACTCTCTCACGCACCACTCTGTCGTCTCGGAGCTCTTCCCCCTTTCTCTCAAACTCTCCATCTACCTGGGTCACACATACACATGCATATCTCACTCGCACTCGATAGGACCATCTAGAACTCTATCTCTCTCCCTCGTCTCTCTCCATCTCACACGCACACACACACAATCTCATGCCTAGCTAGCCAAGTATGATGGTCTCTCACTCAATTGTAGGCACACACAGTCCCCCCCTATATGTATATGACTAGCTAATCTTAGTCTCCATCACAAACATGTGCATGGTCTATCTCGATTTCTCTTGGGGCATCTTTCTATCGCGCATGCACCCCCCTCGATCTCCCACCCATATAGTCCCCTCACGATCTCGAGGGGGTCTCTCTATCAAAAACACACCCTCTCGCGCTCCCCATGCGTCCATGTTCTCCATGCGTCCCTCTTGACCTTTGTTCCTTGTTGGCCAGACCTCTATTGGACATGTGCTATAGGGATGTCTCTCTCCGTTGCAAACAATTACACACTAGCTATCTTCGTGTATCTCCTCGCCTCGCTTTTCTATCTCGGAGATGCATGCGTGATATGTTTGCCTAAGAAACGAAAAAACACACACTCTCTCTAATTTATCTTTTGTTGTCACTTTCTGTTTCACACACATACTATTTTTGCACACTTACTCACTCTCCTTCACACACACTTGATCCCTCTCGACTTAGGCACTCTCCTCGGTCAATAGCATATTGATTTATTGAAAAGTCAAACATCACAAAGTTTGACCATGTACATGGAGAAAAACAATTACATCTGGAACGGCAAACATATACCATTAGATTCACCATGAGATGTAGTTTCGTATGATGATCTTTGGTATTGAAGATATAAATAACATTTGTGTAAACCTGATCAAAGTTTCCAAAGGTTGACTTCTAAAAAAATTACATGCACTGCATTATCGAGCGGATGGAATATCTCTTTCCCCTCTCAGCTATCTGGCGCACCACTCAGCCTTATCGGGACTCCTCAATCTCTCTCAAACTTTATATCTCCCTAGTTCACACATACACATGTCTCGCTCGAGCTATACATATAGACCCATCCAACACTCTCCCCCTTGTTCTCTCTCTATGTGACACGCACCCCCCTAATAAGTACCATAATCCCTCACTCCATCATAGGCGCAAGAACTCACCCCCATAAGTATGATTATCTCTCACTAGCCATCAGGAACACATGTATTGTCTCCTTCCATCCATACGTCTATCTCGATATCTCTTGGGGTATCTTCTATTGCACACACACCTTGTCACTCGATCTCCCACCCATGTAGTCCCATCACGATCTCCAGGGGATCTCTCACAAACATACACTCTCTCCTCCCCATGTCCGCATTTTCTCCGTACGTCTGTCTCGACCTCTCTCCCTTGTTTGTCAGACCCATCTTGGCCACGTGCTAGGGGTCTTGCTCTCTCGGTTGCAAACAAAAACACACTATCTCCTCACCTTGCTTCCGTTGTCGAAGATGCATGTGTGATATGTTTGTATAAGACACACACGTTTTTTTTGACTTTTATCGAGTGTTGTCCTTTTCTCTTTCACACACGCCGTCGGTGTCAAAACCGGCGGATCTCGGGTAGGGGGTCCCGAACTGTGCGTCTAGGCGGATGGTAACAGGAGACAAGGGACACGATGTTTTTACCCAGGTTCGGGCCCTCTCAATGGAGGTAATACCCTACTCCTGCTTGATTAATATTGATGATATGGGTAGCACAAGAGTAGATCTACCACGAGATCAAGGAGGCTAAACCCTAGAAGCTAGCCTATGGTATGATTGTTGTTAGTCCCCACGGACTAAAACCCTCCAGGTTTATATAGACACGGATAGGTTAGGGTTACACAGAGTCGGTTACAATGGTAGGAGATCTACATATCCGTATCGCCAAGCTTGCCTTCCATGCCAAGGAAAGTCCCATCCGGCCGTGACAATAGTCCGGCTATCCGGACACCCCCTAGTCCGGGACTCCCTCAGTAGCCCCTGAACCAGGCTTCAATGACGATGAGTCCGGCGCGTTGATTGTCTTCGCATTGCGGCGGGTTCCTCCTCGAATACTTCATAGAAGATTTTGAACACAAGGATAGTGTCCGCTCGCAAAACAAGTTCCACATAACACCGTAGAGAATAACTTTTGCACAGATCTGCTGGCGTATTCAGCGTGACGTGACATCACACCACGGCCAGGCCTTTATATGAATCGTTTTTTACTGTTCCACCTCAGCGTGTTTAGCGAGGCGGTTTCCTTGGCACGTCTTATCAAAGCGTAGATCGTGCCCCCTTATTCCGGGATTCTCATCAATACGGACGTGGGTAACCCATCTGCGCCATTGATTACGGCGCTTGGGAAATAAGAGAGTTTTACTAGGCTGGTGGGAGACGTGTCCGTCCATATAAGGGGATAAGAATCCACCTTTTCACCTACGCCTTCTTCCTCCTTTGCTTATCCTTTCCGCGCACTCGAGCTCCAGCGCCCAAGTCCGCACATCCCACCTCAACCTTTCTGCAACCATGTCGGGAGCGGGAGGCAGGTGGATGGCCTCCTCCGTCACGGAGGGGCAGATCGCAAGACTGCGGGAGGCTGGATACTTGTCCGGCAACATCGCGCACAGGCTTCCCGACGAGGGGCAGCTTATTCCGACTCCTGGGCCCCATGAGAGGGTGGTGTTTCTCCCCCACTTCCTCCGCGGACTAGGTTTTCCTCTTCACCCATTTGTCCGGGGGCTCATGTTCTACTACGGCCTGGACTTCCACGACCTGGCCCCGAATTTCATCCTCAACATATCGGTGTTTATAAATGCGTGTGCGAGGCCTTCCTCTGCATCCAGCCCCACTTCGGCTTATGGCTGAAGATCTTCAACGTCCGGCCGAAGGTAGTGGGCGGCCGTCAAGCGGAGTGCGGAGGTGCCATGGTTGGCAAGATGGCCAAAGTCCCATGGCTCGAAGGCGCCTTCGTGGAGACAATAAAGGGGTGGCAATCGGGGTGGTTCTACATCACCGAGCCCCGCGACACCGAATGGGTGGCGGCCCCCCGAATTTAGATCTGGCGTCCCCACACGGCTCTCGTCATCGAAAGAGAAGGGCCTGACGTGGGGGAATTTGGACGAGACATCCGGACTCCAAACATGCGTCCGAAACCTGACGGCCAAAAATATTAGGCTCGTCGACGTAATCCAGGTGATGCTCATCCGCCGGATTCTCCCATGCCAACAACGGGCCTTTAATTTGTGGGAGTTTGATCCGGCGCAACACCAAACCTTAAGCCGGCTCTTCGACACTACGTACGAAGACGCCTGGAAGGTGCTGTTCAAGGGCGCCGAGGCCCCAGCATCCGCTATCAAAGATCGCGGACACAGCTCACTGCGTCAAGCCGGCAAGGTCAGTTATTTTACCTTTTACGGGACTCTTCTCCCATAGATTGACTCTATGCGGGATCTAAAACTTCCTAATCTCTGACAGGACTGACTGAAGACGTCCGGACAGATTAACTGTCCGGCTCCTTTGCCAGAATACCCAGCGGATGCCCGATTGACGGGGCTGCTGGCTCCGGCACCCCATGTGGTGCCGGAGAAGAAGGCCAAGAAGGAGGTCACGGGAACTCGAAGGAGTTCCCGACGCCAGGTGCTGTCAGATTCTGAAGCAGAATCTTCTCCTGAGGATGAGGAGGAAGAAGAAGAAGCTCCTCCCCCAGCGGGGGAGGAGAAGAAAAGGAAGGCCGCCCTAACCGGGGGGCCGGAGGAATCAGAAGGAAGAATCCTTCCTCGGACTTCTCCACCTGCGTCGGCGACGACGAGGAGGATTGGCCAACAAGGGCCAATCCCCTGGCGAGATCGTGAGTGTCCGGATACCCACGGCTTTTTCATAATTGCATAGTGTTCTCTAATGCCGAACAATCATGCAGCCCGCCCAAGGGCGAGTTCGCCGATTCATCGAGCGGGTCCCTGGGCTCGTCGGAAATGGGGAGTACTTCGCTTCCGACCGCCTCCTCGCTCCACGCTACGGACGACACCGAGGCGGTGCCCCAAGGGGGGCTTGGTCAAGAGGAGGTGGCGCAGGAGGAGCCATAAGGCAACCTCCCGGACTCCAGGCGCATGGGGCCAAGACCCCCAGGGGCTCTAAGCCCGACCCTCGTCCGGACTCCATGCCGGAACCATCAGCGGTTCCGAAGTCCGGACAGCGGATCCTTCGCAAGAAGGGTAAGACGCCGGTGTCCTCCATCCAGCCGGAGGCACCGGATAGCTTACTGGAGGTGCTTAACAGGGCTTCCATCGAAGAGGAGCACCGCACTGTTATGAGTGCGGTGATCCGGACAGTTCAGTCCGCCAAGAGCGGACTAACCGAAGCCTGTACTAGCCTTCTAACAGGCTTTGAGGTAAGTTTAGAATATGTAAAAATATTACCGCATAGGCGAGTCGCCCGATCGTAGTTGGTGTTCGGAAAGAAAAACCGGACTAAGGATCTAAAAAGATATACGCAGGAGTCTAACATAAGTATGTCAATATGGAAATGCAGGTTGCGCTGCTGACCTCTGCCGCACTGACTGCGGAGGTCAATGCGTTGAAGCAGAACCTCGAGCGGTCCGAGAACGAGCTCGGAAAAGCCAAGAAGCAGCTCGAGGACAAGGAAGGTAAATAATACCTTATTAAAGAAATACCTTATAGAAAAGGTTTTGGTTGCAAAAAATAACAGGAATAACATAGTTCTGCAAAGGGCCACGAACGAGGTGGAGACCCTGAAGGAAGCGGTGTCCGTGGCCGAAAACAAAGCGGCTGCGGAGCGCACCGAGCGAGAGAAGGGGGAGGCGCAGATGGCCAAGGTACGGCAAGACCTCCAAGCTATCATGGAAAAACACGAGAGTTTGGAGCGTGACTCGAAGACTCGAGAGTTCGAGCTCGCCTCGGCTCTTGAAAGTGCCAAAGCTGCTAAGGCCGAGGCCCAAAAAGCCCTCCAAGAAATTGAATCATTAAAGAACATAGCGGCGGGTAAGGCATTCTTTATGCAAAGCAAGCATGTGAAAGTGAATTACCTATTACTTACCCGAATTCGGAGCTCTCCAGGAGCGTTCGCAGATTTTCCCCGCAATGCGTCTGATGCTGCCGCATTCTACCGCGCCAAGGAGGGGAGCTCGACGGAGAAGGTGTTCTGGTCTCGATATCTTTGAGGCGGACATCCGGTGCCCCTGAGCGACCAGCTAAAGCAGCTGGTCGAGCTCCACAAGGTCGCCGAACAGGCCATGAAGGGCCTTATAGTTCGGCTATGGCCATTAGAAGCCATGTCTGGGAGCTACTTTGGCTTGGTGCAGCGGCTGGTGGACGCTTGTCCACGAATTGAAGTCATCAAGCGCTCCGTCTGCATCGAAGGTGTCCGTCGGGCCCTTGCCGTGCTAAAGTGCTGCTTAGGGCAAGCTGGATCGGAGAAGCTTGTGACGGACGGGCCACCGAAGGGCAAGGAGCATCGCACGCCCGAAATGTATTATGAGGGCCTCCTAAAGGGTGCCCGCCGAATAGCGGATGAGTGCTCCAAAGATGTAATTTTTGAATAGACTCGCATTTGTTATCCTGTACGCTGAAAACTTGTTCATATGCGCTAAGCAACGCTTGTTAATTTAAAATATTACCTTCTGTGCGGTCGTTTATCAAATTTGAGAGATGGCAAGTCGTTGGCTTCAGCCCCCATGCCATGAGTGCTGGGGTGTTCGGGATAAACTTGAGCACTCTTGTTCCCATTCTTGGGTCCATCTAGGGAGGCGCTCAGCATAGCGAACAAGGAACCGGACTTATAATGCTTGAACACCCTCACTTAGTCATAGAATTCTATAATTTTAAATTTAGTGAAGCCCCTAGTATTCGAAGACCGAGTTCGAGGCGCTATCCATGCCTTGGCCGGACAGTTCCGGTTCCTCGCTCTAAGCGGCATAAGTCTTTAGGGACCGAAAAACATCTCGAACAGCGACCGGCTCTCGCCCTATCATGGCGGTCAGTTTTAGCTTTCTCCACGGAGGTGCTCGACCCAGCTCAAGCTGGGGCACAATCGCAGATGGTTCTCCGGTGCTACCTTAGCCGATATAGCGGGCGTAAGGTACCAAAACACGGGAGCCGGGCAAACCCAACTATTGACGCAAGACATGATTCGGAGCCGATTCATATAATGCTATAAGTTCGGGGTGCCGCACTTGTTCGTGTTCGGACTTATCACACCATAATTTTGGGGTACTTAAGCCCCTGGTGTATTGGCCGTACCAAAGTGTACGGGTGCAACATGTCATGAAATGAACATATATATAGAAAAAGAAAGGAGTGCAATAATGGACAAAAATCTATGTATTGTTTATTCAAAAAGGTACTGCAATGAAAGCAGAACGATACAAATAGTGCGATAAGCAAGGGATGGGGCTATCTAACATGTCCCCCTCCAGGGGTAAGCTGCGGGATGGTATGTAAAACAGGTATAATGCTCGTAATAGAGACCACTTGAACACTCGACGGAGCTTTACTGCTTCCCTGGCTGTTGCATCATGAGTTCGGCGATTCTAGTGCCGGACAGGACTTATGAAAAACGGATTCCTGAAAAGAAAGAAAAGAAAAAAGAAAGAGAATGACACAATCGGGAGCCCCTGGTGCGGTTGAGCCGCATTCTTGGCGCGCCATTGTCGTGCCCCGCCCCATATGCCCATGGTATTTCCAGAACGTAGTTATGTACGCGTAATACTAGCTTCGCAATTTCGCGAGGGCTGGGGTTGGGGCTGGATTGCTACTCGTGCTTGAATCGTGCCAGGTGGTCTTGTTGTAAGTTACTCCGGGCGCGCTTCGCGGTGTCCGGACGCTTAGTGGCTGGACTCGAGAGTTGCCGTGAGAGGCTGCTTTGCACCTCCGCCGCGAGGGCCTCCGTGTGCTCCTCCGTTCGGAGAGAGCGTTCGGTATTTCCATTGACCGTGATTAATCCTCGAGGGCCTGGCATCTTGAGCTTGAGGTATGCGTAGTGTGGCACCGCATTGAACTTTGCAAATGCGGTTCGTCCGAGCAGTGCATGATAGCCGCTGCGAAACGGGACTATGTCGAAGATTAACTCTTTGCTTCGGAAGTTATCCGGTGATCCGAAGACCACTTCGAGTGTAACTGAGCCTGTACAATTGGCCTCTACACCCGGTATGACGCCTTTAAAGGTCGTCTTTGTAGGTTTAATCCTTGAGGGGTCTATGCCCATTTTGCGCACTGTATCCTGATAAAGCAGGTTCAGGCTGCTGCCGCCGTCCATCAGGACTCTGGTGAGGTGAAATCCGTCAATAATTGGGTAAATAACCAATGCGGCGAAACCGCCGTGATGGATGCTAGTGGGGTGGTCCCTTCGATCGAAGGTGATCGGGCAGGAGGACCATGGGTTGAACTTTGGGGCGACTGGCTCCATCGCATATACGTCCCGTAGTGCATGCTTCCGCTCCCTTTTGGGTATGTGGGTTGCGTATATCATATTCACCGTCCGCACTTGTGTGGGAAAACCCTTCTGTCCTCTATTGTTCGGCGGCTGGGGCTCTTCCTCGTCATCGCTATGCAGCCCCTAGTCATTGAGTTCGGCACCTAACTTGCATGCTTGCTTGAACACCCAACAATCTCTGTTGGTGTGATTGGCTGGTTTTTCGGGGGTCCCATGTATCTGGCACAAGCGATCTAGTATGCGGTCCAAGTTGGACGGGGACTGGGTATTTCTTTTGAATGGCTTCTTCCGCTGACCGGGTTTAGAGCCTCTGAATCCGGCATTGACAGTCGTATCTTCAGTATTATCGCCGTTGATGCGGCGCTTGCTCTTGTTGCGACGCGACCTGCCATTGCTGTCCTTGGTATCCGAACTATCAGGGTGTTTGGCCAAGTTGTTGCTTCGAGCTAGCCAGCTGTCTTCTCCCGCGCAAAAGTGAGTCATGAGGGTTGTGAGGGCTGCCATAGATTTCGGCTTTTCCTGTCCTAGGTGCCGGGCAAGCCACTCGTCGCGGATGTTATGTTTGAAGGCTGCAAGGGCCTCTCCATCCGGACAGTCAACGATTTGATTTTTCTTTGTGAGGAACCGTGTCCAGAATTGTCTGGCCGATTCTTCTGGCTGCTGAATTATGTGGCTAAGGTCATCGGCGTCTGGTGGTAGCACATATGTGCCCTGGAAGTTATCAAGAAATGCGGCTTCCAGGTCCTCCCAACAACCAATTGATTTGGCTGGCAAGCTGTTGAGCCAATGCCGAGCTGGTCCTTTAAGCTTGAGTGGGAGGTATTTGATGGCATGTAGATCATCACCGTGGGCCATGTGGATATGGAGGAGATAGTCCTTGATCCAGACCGCAGGATCTGTGGTACCATCGTATGATTCGATGTTTACGGGTTTGGAGCCCTCGGGGATTTGATGATCCATTACTTCATCTGTGAAGCATAGTGGGTGTGCGGCGCCTCTGTATTGGGCTATATCACGACGCAGCTCAAATGAGCTTTGTCTATTGTGTTCGGCCCTGCCGGAGTTTCTATATCCGGCGTGACGGTTATCATCACGTGTCGTGGGGCGCCCACGCGATCCGTAGATAGATCTTGTATGTTTTGCCTTATCCTCCAATATATCTCGCAAGTCCGGCGCGTTTTCCCGTGCCCTGATACTTTTTGAACGGCGTCGGGGTATGGCTTGAACGGAGGGTCTAGAGGCCTCTCTATCGCGGCCACGGGGTGGACGGTCTGCCATGTAGTGCGCTGGTGACTTGGGTGCTTCCTCCTCTAGTCGAGGCAACGGCCTGCGTTTGGGGTAGCTTTTGGAGGGGCGTTCGAGTTCATACTCTTCCGTTGCAAGGACTTCAGTCCATCTGTCAGCTAGCAGGTCTTGATCAGCTCTAAGCTGTTGCTGCTTTTTCTTGAGGCTGCTTGACGTGGCTATAAGCCTGCGTTTGAAACGCTCCTGTTCGGTGGGATCCTCAGGCACGACAAACTCGTCGTCGTCGAGGCTTGCCTCATCTTCAGAGGGAGGCGCATAATTATCGTCCTCAACCTCTCTTTCTGCCGCACTGTCGTGCGGACTTGCTTCTCCCTCCTCCTACGCTGAGTCCTGCTTGAGGGGGTTTTCTTCGGCACTGTCCGGGGTGTTATTATCTCCCGTGCCGGAATCGCCGTTTTTGCTGTGGCGGGATTTAGAACGCCGCCGCTGACGTCGGCGCTTCGGTTGCTTCTTGGAGGTGTCATCCTCCGTTGTTCCGTCGCCGTTCCCATCTTTGGGGATGTCCACCATGTATATGTCGTATGACAAGGTGGCCTTCCAGTGCCCTGTAGGCGCTGGGTCTTGGGCGTCTCCAGCATCGTCGTCCATACCGTCGATGTCTTCGGAGTCGAACTCGAGCATGTCGGTTAAATCGTCGACAGTGGCTACAAAGTGGGTGGTGGGTGGGCGTTGAATTTCTACGTCGTCCGCATCCCAACCTTCCTGTCCGCAATACGGCCAGGGCTATCCGGATAAAGAAAGAGACTTTAGTGAATTCAGAATATCGCCAAAGGGCGAGTGCTGAAAGATGTCCGCGGCAGTGAACTCCATAAGGGGCGCCCAATCGGATTCGATTGGCAGGGGCGCGGGGGGTTCGGAGTCCGGAGAGGAGTCCGGCACCTTGGGGTCAAGGTCTTCGCAAAGGACAGGGATGGAGTTCGGCTCAATCGTTGTAGAGATCGTAGCCCCCGAGGCGGTGTCCAACCACTCGTCCTCGATCGCGGAATCCGGCTCCGGATCAAGGGCCGGAGCGGGTGCTGGTGCGGCCTCCTGGACACCGTTCGGCTGCAGAGCTAGATCATGCCCATCGAAACAGTGGGGCGCGCTTGGCTGCGGCTCGAATCCGTCGAAGATCAAGTCCCCGCGGATATTGGCCGTAAAGTTCAGACTTCCAAATCTGACCTGATGGCCAGGGGCGTAGCTTTTGATCTGCTTGAGATGGCCAAGCGAATTGGCCCGCAGTGCAAAGCCGCCGAATACGAAGATCTGTCCGGGGAGAAAAGTCTCACCCTGGACCGCGTCGTTGTTGATGATCGAAGGAGCCATCGGGCCTATCGGTGACGGCACAAAGGAACTCTCAATGAAAGCACCAATGTCGGTGTCAAAACCGGCAGATCTCGGGTAGGGGGTCCCGAACTGTGCGTCTAGGCGGATGGTAACAAGAGACAAGGGACACGATGTTTTTACCCAGGTTCGGGCCCTCTCGATGGAGGTAATACCCTACTCCTGCTTGATTAATATTGATGATATGGGTAGTACAAGAGTAGATCTACCACGAGATCAAGGAGGCTAAACCCTAGAAGCTAGCCTATGGTATGATTGTTGTTAGATCCTCACGGACTAAAACCCTCCGGTTTATATAGACACCGGATAGGTTAGGGTTACAGAGTCGGTTACAATGGTAGGAGATCTACATATCCAGATCGCCAAGCTTGCCTTCCACGCCAAGGAAAGTCCCATCCGGACACGGGACGAAGTCTTCAATCTTGTATCTTCATAGTCTTGGAGTCCGGCCGTGACGATAGTCCGGCTATCCGGACACCCCCTAGTCTGGGACTCCGTCACACGCACACACACTTTTTTCACTCACTCTTTCTATTTTCTCTCTCTCTCTCTCTCTCTCTCTCTCTCTCTCTCTCTAGTTAGGGACTCTCTCACGCCCATAAGCATATGGATGTTTTGAAAAGTCAAACCTCAGAAAAGTTTGACCAGGTATATGTGGAGAAAAACATTTACATATGGAAAGATCATTAGATTCATCACAACATGTACTTACTTCACACTATCATTTATCTTTGGTGTTGTAGATATAAGTAATTTCTTTATAAACTCGGTCAAAGTTTCAAAAGTTTGACTTTTTTAAAAAGGTTGAAACTACATTATCGAACGGAGGGAGTAGATCTTTCTCTCCCTCTCTCTGCTATTTCTCACGGGCCTCCCCTCTCACACGAACAATCTATACCAACGGATTATACACTCACCATGTTAGCTTATAGCTCCGTATATTATTTAGTTGACCGGTCAACCAGTCCACATGCTGCCTTGTCAGCTCGTGTCCTGTATCTTCGTGTGCTAGCCCATGTCGCAGTGGGTGAAAATAAGTAAACTAGAGGCCCATCTGACACATGGTGAAGTAAACAAAGTTGAAACCACTCGGAGTAGCACCCCGCACACTAGTAAATTGAGGGCGCATTGAGGACACACTTCTTCCGCATGGAGGACGCACTCGCGCACAATTCACCACTGCGCGGCGACATGCACAGAAGGACGCACTCGCGCACACCCAGCACACAACACACACCAGCACACGTGTACACCGGCGTCACCACTGGTTGAGATGGACAGCGAGGCAGCCAACAAGCGGAGGCGGCTCGAGCCAAAACCGCATCCGGCGAACCTGGACTTCATCAGCAGCCTCCCCGACGACATGTTGCTCGTCATCATCGACCTCCTCCCCACCAAATCTGCCGTGCGGACCGCCCTGCTCTCCCAGCGGTGGCGCCCCTCTGGCGCCGCGTCCCCTCAACCTCACCGTCGACAGCTGCCTCTGCGACGGGGATTGCAAACGCATGGCCGCAGTCTCCAAGATCCTTTCATCGCACCCTGGGCCAGCCGGACTCCTTGACATCCGCATGTTCAGTACCAACAGCAAGGTCCAACCCAAGTTCGACGAGTGGTTCTTATCCCCCACCTTGGATCAGCTCGAGGAGCTCTGCTTTGAAGCTGGACGATGTCGCTCTCTACCGACGTCCGCGCTCTGCCTCGCGTGTAGCGACCTGACCCAAAATCGGTCAAATCTCTGTGTCTGTACCATCCCAAGATCATGCTGGTACTCACAGTACATCGATAAAGAAATCAAAGTTCAATCACACCTGAATATCATTAAGCGATTCTCATATAGAGTCTTTATTACAAGGAATAAATTCGCTCAAGGCCAACTCATGAGAAATAAACTAAAATGCTGCGGAAGCGTCGAAGGTAAGCGAGTCCATCCGACTCAAAGGAAATCGCCTAGCGGAGCGTAGCCTCACTCCTGATCGGAATATATCTCTGCAACATAATACGTTGCAGCCATGTAGGTCAGCTTTTGGAATAAGCTGGCAAGTCAAGAAGAATAACAATAATAAAGTTACTAACACTATATGCATTTTGGCTGTGGAGCTCTAAGTTTCATCATTTTGCGAAAAGCCAATTTTATCCTACTATAGTGGACTTATTTGCAAATTACTACAAATTGTTGGTAGTTATTGAGATGGTTCCGCCAACCAATATCTCGTTCCCAAATTATTATTAAGTCATAAACCCTCAAATTAAATTCATTAGTTTTAAGTGTTGAGATATCCGAATACTTCCAAGGTCCAGAGGCTCAAATGTCCGTAACCGGGGACACGGCTAATCGATTAGGTTATAACACTCTGCAGAGGTTTGCGCACTTTCCCCGCAAGAATCACTCCCTCCTTTTAAAGTCTTCTCACTTCATGGTGTTTGAAGACGGGACGAATGAAACAGGGTCTTCCAAAGAGTTCTTCTGGCCACTGCCGGTACCCATCCAATCCTACCGTTCGTCTACTTCTCGTAGTACCGTCCAGCCAGCTTCACTACAAGGGTCAACCCAGCCAGAGCCCATAATGGCTTGCGGCTGCACAGGTAAGCTTCCGGTCATGGGGCATCCATCCTTCTCTTCGTGGCTGGGTGAAGCTTTCCGCAGGATGTCATGGCGCTTCTCCATGCATCCCGGCCACCACTGGGTGCTCCAGGGTGCCCGTCAACCGTCCTCCACCCAGTAGTGATTTTCCGAAGTCCATCTTGATCATTGTAGTTCATGGGGTCATCATCATCATTGACTCTCACATCTTGCTTATGAATTTCACTCATCCCAAATCCCGTCTACGAGCATAGCAAAATAACTACTACGTCCCGGGGTCATGGTAACAAGGGGATTGGTTCATCCTACCACAATGATACTACTCAAGTTTAATGACTTCAAGATTTCACTACTGCATGCAATGGTGGGGTGGTGACCACTACTAATGCACAAAAACATAGGTATAGAAATAACATGATCAAAACTTGCCTTGCTGATGATCCTCGTAAGCTAAAGAGTAGTAGTAGCAAGCTTCGCACTCCGGGAACTCTACCGAGACAAACAATAGCACAATAAGCATAAAGCAAAAAGGATCACACAAGATGACAATAGTAACATAGCACAACAAACAATCAAAACCAAATCAAAAGGAAAAACTCAAAGAAATCCAATTCAAAGTTTTTCCCTACTCCAAACAATAGCAAAAATAGTTTTTATATAACAAAAATTCCTTAAAATAACCTAATCATAGTTTTAGGTTAACTTAACAGAAAAGGATTAACTAAGCAACTAGGAGCAAAAAGAATTAATTAAAAAGCTATTATAAAACTCATTTTAGGCCTAATCCAATTTCCATTAAGAAAATTAATTTAAAACTTTTATTAATTATAAATAAAAGTTCATCTAATGGAATGACAGAAACTAACCTAGAATAACTAATCACAAGTTAAAAATAAATTAATTTACTAATTAATTAATTAGGAAAACAGGAACTAGTCAATTAATTAGGATTAATAGGATTCTGCCTAGAATTAATTTTTATTAACCCTAAAATACCAAAGTTAATTTCTAAGGTTTGGCAATATCAAAATAAAGTGATGGCAAAAGAATCATGCAAAAATAATTTTTCTAACTAAAACTATAGCAGATTTGCTATTCTGACTAAAACAATATTAAAGCATTTTTAATTATTTTAACATAGTTAAATATATGTTTTTCAGAAACTACATAAAGTTAGCAATCCAACAAAAAAGAATCACTCAAAAATATTAAACAGAATAAAAGATATACATTTTTGAAAATTGAAACTATTCGGCTAAAACAGAAAATCAAAATAAAAAGAAAAAGGCCTAATGGGCCTATACTGTGCCCTGTGCGTTAGATAGGCTAAATGGGCCCTAGGGTTAACTAAAATGAACCGGGCCTAAAATAAAACCTAAACTAAAATAAAAACCGTTCGGGCCGGCCGGTTTTTTCTAATAAAAACATACCCCTTCGGGGGTTCTAATCGTGGCCACACGATTGGGATCGGACGGGGGAGGGTGTTGCCGGGGACTCACCGGACTCCGGCGACGGCGGCGGCGGCGGCGAGAGTGCTCGAGGGCTTGAGTGTCGGCGAGCTTGGTGAAGTCGTCGGGGAGACGCGACGAGCACGGGAGGGTTGTGGTGTTGGGAGGTCGGGTGCACCAGGCGTCGGCGGTGACTTTGGCGGCGGGAGGGTTCGGTGCTCCAGCGAGCTCGGGAGGAGAGGAGAGGGGTTCGGCGTCGCTAGGGGGAATGGGTGCGGAGCCTCGGCTTTATAGCCAGGGGTCGGGCGGCGGAAGGGCATCGAGGCGATCGGGATCCGGATCCCCGGGATCCGTGGATCTCAGCGAGGCTCGTGAGCGTGGGGCGAGGGGAAGAAGGCAGGCGGGGCCCGGTCGTGGTGAGAGAGAGGGGAGGGTTGGTGGATGGCGAAGCCTAGGGGTTCAGGCGAGGGGGGGGCGCGGCGGTGGGCTGGCTGTTGGCCTTGTGGGCGGCTCGGCTTGGGCAGAGCGGGGTGAGGTGGGGTGGCGCTGGCTGGGCTGGGTGGCTGGCTGGCGCCCAGGGTTTTTCTTTATTTTTTAATTAAAACAAAACCAAAAATAAAACCTTATCTATAAATATTTTATATAGGGTATATATATACCAAAATGATCAGGGAATATTCCTTTCATTTGAACATTTTCCAAAGTCAAAATCCAAACTTTATAAAATCTATTTTTTCAAATTCAAATAAAATTCAGATTTGAATTCCAAAACTTTTGGCATTGTTTCCTCTGATATTTTTGGAGTGTCATGTTTGCTCCTCTCATACTTTTGATCAAGTATTTATCAGGCTTAGTTTTTGAATTGTTTCCCACATGCAAAAGTTTTGGAATTCAAATTCAAACTCAAATAGCTCTGAAACTTCAAATGACATTCAAATTCAAACAGGATGCATAGGATGCTTAGCTATAATTGTAAAACATTCCAAATAGGAAATTTGGGATGTTACATCGCGCCAACGCTGCGCCGCGCCAGCTTCAGCTCCTGCTATCTTCCCCAGATTAATGCCGCGCCCGCCCTTCTTCTCCCTCAACTCAAGCAGCTCGACCGCTTTGACGTTGTCATCTCGAAGAAGGCTATGGATCACCTGCTCCGTAGCTGTACTGCGCTCGAGTACCTTCGTCTTGAGCAGATCCACGGGTTCATTAGCCTCCACATCGCCTCGATGAATCTCCGGTGGATTTATGTGTCTTGCTGGCCCCGCAACAAGACATCAATTGGGAAGAGATCACTCCAGCTGTTCCACGTTATGATCATTGAGAATGAGCCTTTCCTTGAGAGATTGCTTGTGTCGGATCTAGAAGGTCCAACAAAAATCAGGGTCATTGACACGCCAAAATTGACAGCATTGGTGCACTCGTCTGCCAAATTCTCCGAACTCTTTATTGGATCCATAATCGTTCAGGTACATCACTCATCTTCTTCTCCATCTTCTTGAATTCACATTTTTAAATTTCTTCTTGATGTATTTATGATCGTCTTCCAGAAAATGATTCCCACAAGCTTGACCCAGTCTATGTGCACAGTGAAGATCTTGGCAATAAAATCTATCGGCCCCAATCTGGATCAAGTTGTTGGATTCGTTACATGCTTTCCGTGCACGGAGAAGCTACTCATCGAGGTGAAACTTCTTTCCTATTAGTGAACGGTAATCACAACCTAGCTCAAATTTTTCGTAATTTTCCCAAATTACGATGACAAGTGTAGTGTTCAAAACTGCATCTACACACTGCACCCAAAGAAATGTTTTTAGTATTTTTTTCTCACGTGATCACCTGCATCGTTTTGTTGTTGTACTACTATAGTAGCCCAGGCTAGTCATAGTGGAAAGTAACTTAGACTACTCGAGTAACTCTATGGTTACCCTAAGCGCAAGTACTACCACCGTCCTGGTTTACTCTTCCTAGTTTGTAGTATCAAAATTTGACTATAGATTTAACTGACAAAATGTTAATGCATGTCACTAAGAACTATATCGTTGGATTCGTATTTGAACATAATTTCAAATGGTGTAATTTTTAGCGACATGCATTGGCATTTTCTTACATAAATATATGGTCATAATTTTATACTAAATAAGAGGTAGTACAAAAGTGAGCTATAACGTCCCTCCACTATGTAGGCCAAAACACGTGCCAAATTTACTTGTGATGCATTTGGCATCGATGCCCCTCCATTGCTCACCTGGTGCCCCAATCTGGATCACCTACTTTGCTCCGGTGCCAAATTAACTCACGCAATGAAAAAACACTTGCGTGGGAGAGAGAGAGAGGGCTGAGGCAATAAAAAAACACTTGTTTGGGAGAGTGAGAGGCTGGTGTAGTTGGTTTGATTGATTTGTTTATAAATGTGGGTGTGTGTGCACAGCGGTGCCAACTCTCTCACATCGCGAGAGCGGTGCCAAAATCTTTTGATTTGACATCGATGCGTATTATGGCATCGGCCACATAGTGGAAGGCAACAAATGCCCAAGCTCTTCATGTACTCCTAGGTAAATGAGAGGAAAGAGAAAGAGAAAGAGAGTGAAAAAATATCTCTAGCTAGCCAACCCTATCGTATGAGCGAATGCTATTGGTACCTCTTGATGACACGGCAATCTTATACAGCCGGCTGCTCTAATATGTTCTCTTCTTTTGCAAATAAAAAAAGACCCGAAAGTGAAAAATGTGCTGCACTATAACAATCTCATCGACTGCCTTGATCTCCATCTTACATAAATTGATTTGATCGACTACCGAGGCAGCACATCTGAGATTAAATTGGCCAGGTTCTTTGTTCTGGAGGCAAGTGTGCTCAAGGTAATGAGGTTTGGCATTCTCTGGCGCAACAATGAATGGCATGCTGATCACCGCAAGTGTCTAAGCCTAAATGACAAAGTCTCTGCAGAAGCTGAATTTGTTTTTTAAACATCGGCCAGAGACTCGAAAACTTATTTGCCCATTAGTGACTTGTCAGGGCGGTGGATTTTAGTTTGTACGATAATGCTTCATCCACCTAACGTAACGAAAGTTCTTACGTAAACTTCCTAGTTATTCCCTCTTCATAGGTGTAGCATTACTCCTAACATTTGTAATATCAGTTTGAAACTTGTAATATTGCCGTGTCCTATTCCTGCGTTTTCAAAATCCTGCGAATCAAACAGGTCCTGAGTTGGTGATGATGTTGTGCATGTCATCTTTCATCAATAGCCGTCGGATCTAGATCTGACGCATACAGAACAAACTTCTCCAGTTTTGCAAAAGGATGCCCGCACTTGTTCCCTATTTACAAACAACTCCTTGCCTCTCACAATCAGCCTTATCTCCTCCCCACCACATCTAGAAGGCCATGGAAAAATCTGGCGCGACGGCCGCTGCCGGCGCCGTCTACCCCCCAATCTTGGTGTTCCGTACATTGCACGGGCTTCTACGCACGGGAAATTAACACGGCTAGTTGTAAGCAGGCTAGGTCTATAGCCATGATGATAGTGACTGCAGACGGTGAGGCTTACTATGGTATGCCAAACACGGTGCCTATACTCAGGTGTCATCTCCGGCATAGGGTCTTGTCACTTCACTGTGAGGAGCAGCATGTAATAATTTGACCAACGGGTAGTACAATGCTACTACATTGGTAGTACTACTACTAGTACTAGCACTACCGTCTGGATTTAGTAGTACTACCACGTCCATCTGGAATTAGTATATGACTAGCAATATCTAGTAATGCATGTCACAAAAAATGTACTACTCCCTCTGTAAATAAATACATGGTGTATTGTTTTATTCCTATCGGCGAGATAACTTAATGTCTTTTTGCTACTTAATAGGATTACATGCAATGAACTAACCACTACATGTGATGTTTGGTAGTCTCAAGTCATTTCAAGCATGCACGGGCACGGAGGAGGACCCAGCTTCATTGACTTACTGCACCTGCCTTTGGGTGTATGACACGTGGGCCCAACGGGTGGCTGGCCAACTTGTCATACAGCCAAAGGCAGGTTGTCGGGGGTTGGGTGCGACATATGCCAAAGGATGGCTTATCATGGTGGGAGCGAGTAGAACGTCGCCGGTTCCCAGAAGCGGGATGAGGCGTAGACATGAACGCCGACGGACTTTACCCAGGTTCGGGGCTCTCCTAGGAGATAGCACCCCTACTCCTGCTCTGCGGGGTCTCCGCATGATCACTAAGGCTCAAGTGAATACACAAGTGCTCCTCGAGCTGTATGCTAGAGGTAGGAGAAGGCAAGGCTAGCTCTTCCCTTTCATCTATGATCTGGTCTATCTATCTCAGGTCCGGAACCCTTTGCATGGGTGCCCTGGGGGGTTTATATAGGCCTACCCCCAGGGGTACATTGGTAATCCGGCCGGGGTAGGGCCCGGCCGTCAGTCTCTCTTGTGCCGGCCTCTCCGCCGGTTGCCGGGGCCCACCGACCGGTGAGGTACGGGACGACAGGCCGTACCCGCCGCTCTCGGGCTTGTCGGTGGCTGATCACTGTAGCCGCGTCTCTAATGACGCAGGCTTGGTCAGGAGGTCATGGTTGCAGCCCCGCCGTCTGGCGGGCGATTACTGTAGCCACTCCCTATCTCGTCGGATTAATGGTGCGTGGGTCCCGAGGAAGGGGCTGGCCGACTCCTAGAGGCCGACCTCCCTCGGGTCCGACTGGTAGAGCTCTTTGCCGTCTTCTGGACTCTCGCTGACTGGCGGGGCCCATCGTCCTTGGGCCATACAGACAGGCCGTCGTCGGAACATGACTCCGCCCATACGGGGTGATGTCACGGAAGAAGTGGCAACAGTGCCACGCCGGGCGGAGATCTCTGCCGGTACGGTGCACTGTGGCCATGCTTGCCTGATCTGGAGGAGGGGATGGGCTATACTGTAGCCACTCTCCGTCCCGTCCCCCTGACGAGGGCACAGGCTCTGCAGGTGTCGCGGGCCGACTCCCTGAGGCCGGCTTCTCTGGAAGCCGCCCGACGGGAGTCGGCTTGACTCGGCCTTGCATCCAGGACTCAGCTGCCCATGGGAAGCCGGCTACTCCTTCAGTCGGCTTCCAGAAGGCGGCTCTTCGTCTCGTTGTCTTGAGGGGCGCAGTCAGCCCCGATGTCTTGAAAGGTTTTGGGCCTCGGGTTAGCCTACCCGTGGGCCATTACTCCGACTATAGTCCCCGAAGCTGGTGAGGCCCCACAGGCGATCGGTCGAGGAGCCTTAGTAGTTTCCTTCTCTCGGTGCCAGAGGTAGAGCTTCGTCTGTCTTCTGCCAAGCTGGCCGGTTGGAGTCGGCCTCGCCCCGACTTGTCTGGACCAAACTTTCGAACGCCTTGGCGGGAGCCATGTGGCGTGCTAGCTAAGCTTTCGTACCACCGCGCGCTTCGGGCCTGTCACGTGGTGGTGTGCCGCCGGGTCAGTCTACCCGCTTACGCGCGCGATGGGACATGTCTTTGGACCGGGCCCTCCATTACCCTCCTCGGCTCTCGAGCGGATCCGCTGTGGCCTAGGCGGGCGGTTGAGATTCCCGCGGAGTTACTACGCGCAGTAACTCGTGTGGTAAGGATCGTGGGGGCGTGGGGTAACGGCGTGGTTAATCCCACGCTCGCCCCCTCGGCTTTGCAGCCTGTGGGCCTATAAGAAGGCGGGGGAGGGGGAGCGGCAGGGCACGCGTGTCCCCCCCCTCATTGCCTCCTCTCTCTTGCCTCCACTTCCTTCTTCCTCTCGCCGCCGCGCCCCCAAGCTACGTCGAGCGTCGCGGCGACCCATTCCCGATGAACTCCGGGGACTGGGACGGCTCCGAGGTTCACGATGACCACATCGACTTCCTCTGCAAGACGCGTCGGCTACCCAGCAAGGAGTTCGTGAAGGTCCGCCTCGCGCCGAAGAGAGAAATCTCGCCGGCACCGGAGGAGAGCGAGCGTGTCGTCTTCCGCTCGCACTGCCTGCGCCGCCTCGGTCTGCCGGCGATCGGCTTGTCCCGCTTCTTGCTCGAGTTCTACGGACTCCAGCCGCACCACCTCACCCCGAACACGGTGGTACTGTTGTCCGCCTTCTTCACTCTGTGCGAATGCTTCCTCGGCGTCCTCCCCACCATTGAGCTATGGGGGGGGGGGGTTCTTCTACACCAAGATTGGCACCCATATCGCAGCCGTGCCGACTCAGTGCGGCGCGTTCATCGTGGTGCGGAGGACGGGGGCCGACAACCCGTTTCCCCCCATCACGCTGATAAAATCGGTGAAGATGTGGCAGCGTTCGTACTTCTAGGTGAAGAGCGTCTTCCCTGAGGGCGACTGGGTCAACCTGCCGGCTTATGCAGCCGGCGTGCCGGCTGGGAAACAGCCCAACTGGTCGTACCGAGCCAGGACGCTGACGCCTGCTGGAGCCGCCTCCGTCGCCCGACTCCGAGTGATGACGCAGTCGGAGGGCCTGACCGGGCCGACTTGCTGGCCGCCTTCGTGGCGCGCCGAGTGCTCCCGCTTCAAGGCCGTCCTCACATGATCTGACAGATGAGCGGCCACCGGGATCTGATGACCCACAAGTATAGGGGATCTATCGTAGTCCTTTCGATTAGTAAGAGTGTCGAACCCAACGAGGAGCAGAAGGAAATGATAAGAGGTTTTCAATAAGGTTTTCTCTGCAAGCACTGAAATAGCAGGTGACAGGTAGTTTCGTGATAAGATAAATAGTAACGAGCAAAAAGTAAATAAAGTAAATAAAGTGCAGCAAGGTGGCCCAATCCTTTATGTAGCAAAGGATAAGCCTGGACAAATTCTAATAATGAAGAAGGAGCTCCCAAGGACACATTGGGAATTATCGTCAAGCTAGTTTCATCATGTTCATAAGATTCACGTTCGGTACTTTGATAATTTGATAAGTGGGTGGACCGACACTTGGGTACTGTCCTAACTTGGACAAGCATCCCACTTAGGATTAACCCCTATTGCAAGCATCCGCAACTACAAAAAGGAGTATTAAGGTGAACCTAACCACAAATTAAACATACGGGTCCATATCAACCTCTAACGAAGCAACGCATAAACTTGGGTTTAAACCTCTGTCACTCTAGCAACCCATCATCTACTTATTACTTCCCTGTGCCTTCCTCTAGGCCCAAATAATGGTGAAGTGTCATGTAGTCGACGTTCACATAACACCACTAGAGGAAAGACAACATACATCTCATCAAAATATCGAACGAATACCAAATTCACATGACTACTAATAGCAAGACTTCACGCATGTCCTCAGGAACAAACGTAACTACTCACAAAGCATATTCATGTTCATAATCAGAGGAGTAATAATATGCATAAAGGATCTGAATATATGATCTTCCACCAAGTAAACCAACTAGCATCAACTACAAGGAGTAATCAACACTACTAGCAACCCAGTGTACCAATTTGTGGTTTTGATACAAGATTGGATACAAGAGATGCACTAGGGTTTTGAGAGGAGATGGTGCTGGTGAAGATGCTGATGGAGATTGACCCCCTCTCGATGAGAGGATCGTTGGTGATGATTTTCCCCTCCCAGAGGGAAGTGTCCCGGCGAACAGCTCCGCCAGAGCCCTAGATTGATTCCGCAAGGTTCCGCCTCGTGGCGGCGGAGTTTCATCCCTGTAAGCTTGCCTACCATTTTTCCAGGTAAAAGTGATGATATAGCAGAAGATGGACGCTGAAGCCTCCGGGGCCTGGGAGATAGGGGCGCACCCTATAGGGGTGCCCCTGCCTCTGGACTGGTGTGGGCCCCCTGTCCTATTTATTTTGCTCACAAATTCTTATAAAATCCAAAAATTGTTTCGTGGAGTTTCAGGACTTTTGGAGTTGTGCAGAATAGGTTTCCAACGATTGCTCCTTTTCCAGCCAGAATTCCAGCTGCCGGCATTCCCCCTCTTCATGGTAAACCTTGTAAAATAAGAGAGAATAGCCATAAGTATTGAGATATAATGTGTAATAACAGCCCTTAATGCAATAAATATTGATATAAAAGCATGATGCAAAATGGACGTATCAACTCCCCCAAGCTTAGACCTCGCTTGTCCTCAAGCGGAAGCCGAAATCGAAAAATATGTCCACATGTTTAGAGATAGAGGTGTCGATAAAAAATAAAATACAGACATGAGGGCATCATGATCATTCTAATAACAGCAACATATATGGATTTTGTCATATGTTTTCCTATGCTCAAGTAATAAACAATTCACAATGTCAAGTATGGTTCAAAAACTTCATTGGGAACTAACAAACTATAATCTCAGTCATTGAAGCAATTGCAATTTATCATAACATCGGAAAGAGTCAATAATAGAGCTTTTCATCAAGCTCACATACTCAACTATCTCGTAGTCCCCTATGATTATTAACACTCACGCAATACTTCTGGTTATAGAGTTTTAGCCGGACACTGAGAAAGATAGGGGCTTATTGTGTTGCCTCCCAACGTATTCACCTTTAGGTTATGTCACCAATAATAGCCTATGCCAACTTACATCCAATTGGATATATGTATCATGATCTTTCAAACACGAGGAGCTTGCCAAAGGATAAAGATAAAAAGGGAAAGGTGAGCATCACCTTGACTCAACGCATAAAGTAAAGCATAAAGTAAAAGATATGCCCTTCGTAGAGGGAAGCAGAGGTTGTCATGCGCATTTAGGGTTGATGCATAAAGTCTTAGTGCAAAAAGAACGTCACTTTATATGGCCCCTTGTATGTGGACCTTTATTATGCAGTCTGTCGCTTTTATTACTTCCACAACAAGTTCGTACAAAGCTTATTTTCTCTACACTAATAAGTCAAACATATATAGAGAGCAATTTTTGTTGCTTGCACTGATGACAACTTACTTGAAGGATCTTATTCAATCCATAGGTAGGTATGGTGGACTCTCATGGCAAAACTGGGTTTACGGATAATTGGAAGCACCAGTAGTATCTCTACTTGGTGCAAGGAATTTGGCTAGCATGAGGGGGAAAGGCAAGCTCAACATGTTTGGAAGGTCAATGACAATATACTTTAACTGAGATGTCGGAAAACATAATCCATTACGTTGTCTTCCTTGTCCAACATCAACTCTTTTAGCATGTCATACTTAATGAGTGCTTCATAATATTAAAAGGTAAACCATTACGTTGTCTTCCTTATCACTTCCTATTAACTGCAACGATGACCAAGGCTACGTTCATCAACTCTCAACAATTTTTATGCCTCATACATTCTATGTGTGAAGTTATCACTATCCATAAGATCAATATGAACACTTTTGTTCTTTCTACCTTCTCAAGATCATAGCAACATAGCAAAGCCCTTGACTCAACACTAATCTTTATTATAGATAGCACACGGACTCGCTTACATAAAGAGATCACAAAGCAAAACTCAAAACTACTTGATATCACAACTTCAATCTACTAGATCAAGATACTACTAAAAGGATCGAACTAAATAAAGCGGTAAAGATAAGGGTGTGATGGTGATACGATACCGGGGCACCTCCCCCAAGCTTGGCAGTTGCCAAAGGGGAGTGCCCATACCCATGTGATTATTTCTTCGGAGGTGGTGAAGTAGGAGTTGTTGATGATGTAGGCTTTTCGTCCGTCTTCCAGCGCATCGGCTCTCCATCATAAAAGGATAATCGAGTCTCCGGGATTATTAAATCTTCATCCAAACTCATTCCCTAGAATCTATATTCATACTCAAAGTTCTGGTTTTGTAGGTCATAGATCTGGGCTTGGAGGTGCTCGATTTTCTCTTGAAGTTTGAAGATGGTTTCCCCAATGACTTTGGCATCCAGCTTGTGGTTGTTGGTGAACTCCGTGATCATCATCTGGTTGGCGTTGAGTGCACGCTCCACCATCCCTTGACACTTGAAAACTTCTTTCTCCACGGCTTCGAGCTTTGTCTCCACGCTCCCGGTACGCCTTGGTCCCTCCACATCGCGGATGTGCAGCACCCCGTCATGCACCTCAATGGTTTGAGGATGATGCAGCACCTCCGCGAGATAGGGGTTGATAACTCTCTCGAAAAACTTGTCCTTGGGAGCGCTTGGGGATGACATGATGCTCTAGATCTGAAACAGAAACAGCTCGAAACGAAACAACGGATATTTGCGTGATACAGTGGTCAAAACCTTCGGGAGTATATATAATGAATGTTTACCGAACAAAATACGTGACATACAAGAAAACGGAGTCCGGGAGGCACACGAGGTGCCAACGAGACAGGGGGCGCGCCTCACGGGGCTCCTCTCGTAGGAGCCTCGTGTCCCTTCCGGACTACTTCTTTCTTCCTAATATTCTTAAATAATCCAAAACTGATAGAAATTGCCATTAGAGTTGTTTTGGAGTCGGTTTACTTACCGTAGCATGTACCTATGCCTTTTCGGAGTCTGGAACATTCTGGAAAGTGTCTCTTATGTATTCGTCACGAGTTATGGTTTCAATAATATTAGTTTCAACATTAATAGGATTACCTGAAATATAATGTTTAATTCTTTGACCGTTTACCACCCTCAGATTTGTGCCTTCGAAGTTGTTGATTTTTATAGCACCAGAACGATAGACCTCCTCGATAACGTAGGGACCTTCCCATTTTGAGAGAAGTTTTCCTGCAAAAAATCTTAAACGAGAGTTGAACAATAACACATAATCTCCTACGTTAAACTCACGCTTTTGTATCCTCTTATCAGGCCAGCGTTTGACTTTTTCTTTGAAAATCTTGCATTCTCATATGCTTGGGTTCTCCATCCATCAAGTGAGCTAATATCAAACAACCTCTTCTCACCGGCAAGTTTGAAGTCATAATTTAGCTCTTTAATAGCCCAATATGCTTTATGTTCAAGTTCAAGAGGTAAATGACATGCTTTTCCATAAACCATCTTATATGGAGACATACCCATAGGATTTTTGTATGCAGTTCTATAGGCCCATAATGCATCATCAAGTTTTTTGAACCAATTCTTTCTAGATCTATTCACAGTCTTTTGCAAAATTAATTTGAGCTCTCTATTGCTCAACTCTCACTAGTGCAGAACCGGCCATTAGTGCCGGTTCGTAACGGCCTTTAGTGCCGGTTCGCAAACCGTCACTAAAGAGTGGGGACTAAAGCCCCCCCCCCCCTTTAGTACCGGTTCGTCACGAACCGGCGCTAAAGGGCCACCACGTGGCACGAGCCGGGCCCGGGTGCGTGTAGGACATTAGTACCGGTTGGTAACACCACCCGGTACTAAATGTTTGGTTTTTTTTTAAATTTTGCTTTAATTTTGTGTTTTCAATTTGGCTTTATTTTCAATTTAATTCTTTTTTGTTTGCTGGTATTTCACGATACTACAAATTGCACACGTTATGCATATATATAAATAGATTTTCTCAGACGTAGAAAGCATATATATATATATATATATATATATATATATATATATATATATATATATATATATATATATATATATATATATATATATATCATCGAATGTCTCACAGCCAACACCATTAACTATTCACACATACACATGTATATACATATACAATTTCTCCTACATGTTGCCTTGGTGCCTTCGGAGCATGCACGATGACAAGTCGTTCATGGGGGCGGTAGCGGGTAATAGTATTCTCCTTTGGGATCTATGACCTGGTCGAGCAAAAATCCGGCTATTTCGTCTTGAAGTGCTAGTATGCGGTCCGCTGGTAGGAGCTTATCCCGCACCTCTCTGAACTGTTAAGAAGGAGATCAATATGCATGTGTATTAGTTGTGTTACAAGATATCTATAATGGTGTGAATAGAGTTCTGACAACGTACCCAGTCCTGTCTTTGAGATCTGCTCCTTTCAGACGCCATCATGCGAATGTTCTCGCAAACGTAGAATGCACACAGATCATTCCCCGGCGCCTGCTTCAGGGCCTTTACGAGAATGGAATTGAATCAGATAATGATTAATCAAGCATGATAATTAATTAATGGTATTGAGAAAAGAATTAAAGAGATGACTAGCTAGCCAGTACTACTTAATTACTTACCCTTGATCGATGCCAAAACAACTTTTTTGGCCATTTTCCTGGAGTCACCTTGATGAACTTTGCCCAAGCCCTGCCCGCTGGCAAAGAAAATTAATAAAGGGGTTATTAAATAGTTCATATCAGGAAATGAAGAACTAATAATAGGCCGAGATATAGTTAATAATGATTGAAATTACCTGTTGACTATCCCCTTCATGATGGTGTAGTCTTTATCTTCTTTAAGTAGCGAGTCGAGTACTTCAAGTGTTGCTTTGTCAACTTTAATGACTAACAAGATCCAGTGGAAACTGCATGCACACACGTTTGCATGTCTTAATTAAGCGGGCATCTGCATAAAAATAATCAACTATATATTTTAAACCGTATACACTTAATTATTAACATCTAGTTAGCTAGTAAGCAAAAACAGAATTTGTATTAACTCACGTGAAGTTGTAAGGAAGTAGTATATCTTCATTGGTATTGAGGCACTTCAAGAACTCTAGCATGCTTTCCTCTACACTTGCTTGAGAAGTTGCAAGATTCCATGTGTACTCATTAATGGTATTTGGGTCAATGAACCCAATGCCATAGCATCCAGATTTTTTCATTTCATACATCTTCATCCTGCATATAATACCACAGAAAAAAGAATATATAGTGAGGATAATTACATGTAATGATTGATCAAAAATTACAGAAAGAAATCACTTACAGACAATAGCAACTGACAAGAGATTTTGTCGAGTGTGTCTTGATTGTATAATTGAAATAGTTCTGAATACTCAACGTACAGAGCTTTCTCATGGTAGTAATGCTCCTTCTTGAAATTCACCATGAGGGACTCTCGATTGGAAATCCTGGTAATGTTCATGTACCATTGATGCAATTCATACATTCTCGTTGGGAGGTTCTTGACCTTGTCTGGCTCGACCAAAGGTTGGCCCCGGACATATTTCCGTTTTATTTCCTCCTCTCTAAGCGGAGACATGGGCTCAATTTCAAGGAGTTGTCCAACAGAGATCTTGAGCATTTCAGCCTGCATTATATGCTCCTCTATTATTACCACATCGCCTAGCTGGGGAACTTTAACGGTTTGTCCACAATAATATTGGGCGCGCGGCCTCCTCTCATGTGTTGTTGGCACAACAAGCGGGGATCGATTGCGCCGCTGTTCTCCCAGTGGGAACGGTTTTCCGCATTTTTGCCCATCGCTTGGCTCGAGCTCGAGCTCGCTTCCTTCTTTAGCCGTTCTCGATGTAGTTACCTGATTTGGCGCTCATAGTCCGAGTCAACAGGCTTGGGAGCTGGTTCTCTAGCCATACAAATGAAGTGGTCAATTACTTTCTCAGACACTTTCTCCTTTGGCGGCGGTGCCGGTTCCGGTCCAAAATGGGCGTCCACTTGGGCCTGAACTATGGCTGTGTTTTTCTCCTTAGTCATGTCGTAAGGCCTCTATGGAAGAGGAGCGATGCTGGGACCATATTTATATCGCTTGTCTCCGCTTGTACTTCCTGAACTACCTCGACTCGTACCGCTACGCACCATAGCTGCGGCGTGTCTCTTCTGCGATTGCCGAGATGGCGGAGACGACTGACGTGGCTGAGTTGGACCAGGAGAAGTGGCCTGACGACGTGCCAGACTTGAAGCAGGAGGTGTGGCCTGACACAGTGCCGTACTAGAAGCCGGAGAAGTGGCATGACGCTGTGCCGGACATGAAACCGGAGGAGTCAGCTCACACGTTCGTGGACTTGGAGGAGCGGGAGTCTGCTGACTCGGTGGCGGACTTCGAGGAGGAGTCGGCAGACGACGTGGTGTCGGTGGACTTCGAAAGATGATGCAATCCTTTCTCCATCGAATGATACGATGTATGGCCTCTCCTAGTGTGCGCTCGTCTTCACCTCCAGGAATGTCAAGCTGTAGCCCCGAATATGGGTCCACCACTTCATCAACCATGACACGAGCATAGCCCTCTGGAATCGGGATGCAATGGAAGGTTGCTTCGGGGGTAACTGGAAAAGCAACGCCGTCCGCCACCTTCATGGATATGTTCTTCATTTTGGAGTGTAGCTCACAGTTAGTGTTCTCTATGATGTCATCCACAGGGTATGTATCCAGTAGTGTGTTGCCCGGGGCAGAACCAACGCTGCTTCTCGGCATGGATGGGACGGTGCTATCCAATGCTGGACGATCATCCGCTTGCTGCTGCCGCTGCTAAGACCCCCTTTCCTGGCTAAGTGAGTCGATCTGCTGCTGCTGCTGGAATTTGAGTGCCAGGTTCGCGTGCCTTGCTTCTAGGCCTTGAAGGCGTTCTGCGTCCTGCTTCCTCTGCTCCTCCTCCAGCTTCCTTATCTTCTCCTCCTCCATCTTCTTTCTTGCACGGACATGATCCGGACCTGAAATTCAAATCGGCAGCTGAGACTAAGCTTGTTGACTTCGTGCCTGGCGATTCGTCCAAGCAGTTCAGCATCAGTGCCCACTTGGATCCGAAATAGGAAAGCGCGCTCATCGAGTTCATCCATGAGAATCGGGTCATTTTTGCATGGAAGCCTTCTGACATGCCAGGTGTACCGAGGCAACTCGCTGAGCACACTCTTAATGTTGATCCCAAGTACAAACCGGTGAAGCAGTTTCTCCGCCGGTTTAACGAAGAAAAGCGCAAGGCCATTGAGAGGAGGTGGCGGGCTCTTAGCAGCTGGTTTTATCGTTGAAGTCTTCCATCCAGAGTGGCTTGCTAATCCGGTGCTGGTTCTTAAGAAAAACGGCACTTGGCGCATGTGTGTGGATTACACAGATCTTAACAAGGCTTGTCCAGCAGATCCTTTTGCCCTCCCCCGCATTGACCAGATTATTGATGCCACTGCGGGTTGTGAGCGCTTGAGCTTTTTGGATGCGTATTCTGGGTATCATCAGATCAAGATGGCAGTTAAGGACCAGGAGAAAACAACGTTTATCACTCCCTTTGGAGCCTTCTGCTATGTATCTATGCCTTTTGGGCTCAAGAGCGCCCAAGCAACTTATCAACGCTGTGTACAGAATTGCCTGCATAAATAGATCGGCCGTAATGTGCACACCTATGTTGATGATATTGTGGTCAAGTCAAGGGAGAAGGAGACACTGATTGACGATTTGACGGAAACCTTTGACAACCTGCGGGTTTACAAGATGATGCTCAACCCGGCCAAATGTGTCTTTGGTGTTCCGGCAGGCAAGTTATTGGGTTTTCTCGTGTCCAATAGGGGAATTGAAGCTAATCCGGAGAAGATTACAGCTATTACCTCCCTGGCTAAACCGAAGTGTATTAACGATGTCCAGCGTTTGGCAGGCCGGATTGCCGCGCTGAGCCGGTTTATCAGCCGCCTTGGCGAGAAGGCGATTCCTTTATATCAGATGTTGAAGAAGACGGATCAGTTCGTCTGGAGTCCCGCGGCTGATAAGGCATTTGTGGACTTAAAGCGGCAATTGGCCAACCCGCCTGTGCTCGTCGCTCCCATTGACAAGGAGCCGCTTCTACTATATGTTGCTGCTAATGCCAGGGCGGTCAGCGTGGCCATTGTGGTGGAGCGGAAGGAGGCAGGGAAGGAGCATCCGGTTCAACGTCCGGTTTACTATATCAGCGAGGTACTTATTGAATCTAAGCAAAGGTATCCGCATTGGCAGAAGCTGGTATATGGAGTTTTCATGGCAAGCCGGAAGCTGAAGCAGTATTTCCAAGGGCACCCCATCACGGTGGTCAGTTCTGCTCCCTTAGGCGATATCATACAGAACCGGGAAGCGACTGGCCGGATTGCCAAGTGGGCTATAGAGCTTGGGCCGCACGGTCTGAAGTACGTGCCTCGGACGACGGTGAAGTCTCAAGTACTTGTGGAATTCATTAATGATTGGACGGAGTTGCAAGCACCTGAAGAAAAGCCGGATCACACATATTGGACCATCCATTTTGACGGATCCAGGTAATTGGAGGGCTCGGGGGCTGGAGTCGTATTAACTTCCCCGTGAGGTGACAAGTTCTGTTGCGTCCTCCGCTTAATGTTCCCTTGTACTAACAATGCAACTGAGTATGAAGCCTTGCTCCATGGTCTCCGGATGGCTAAGGAGATGAACCTAAGCCGGGTTAAGTGCTTCGGTGACTCGGACCTAGTGGCTCAACAGGTGTCTGGCACTTGGGATTCAAAGGACCCACTCATGGCTGCATATCGTCGTGAGGTGGATATTCTTGCAGGTCATTTCAAGGGCTATCAGTTGGACCACGTGGACCGCCGGAAGAATGAAGCGGCGGACGCTTTAAGCCGGTTGGGCTCTCAATGTAAACCAGTCCCGCCCAATGTTTTTCTGGACGTGCTGCACAACCCGTTGGTCAAGCTCCATGGTGAAGCGGATTTGGCTATTCCTGATCCGGAGGCTCAATTGGTGGCAGCTCTTCACGTCACTCCGGATTGGACGCTTCCTTATCTTGCGTACATGAACCGGGGTGAGTTACCAGAAGATGAGACGTTGGCCCGACAGATAATCCGGTGATCCAAGTCTATGACCATTGTTAATGGCGAATTGCATCATTGCAGCGTGTCAGGGGCGTTTCAACGCTGTGTGTCCCCTGAGGAATGCTATGAAATATTGTGTGAGATCCATGAAGGAGATTGTGGTCACCACGCCGGTTCAAAATCCTTGGTGGCTAAAGCGTTCCGCCACGGTTTCTATTGGTTGACTGCCCATGCTGATGCGGAAGATCTGGTCAGACGATGTGATGGTTGCCAAAAGTTTTCCAGACGTGCTCATGTGCCGGCCCAAGAATTGAGGATGATTCCAATTACTTGGCCTTTTGCAACTTGGGGGCTGGATATGGTTGGACCTTTTAAAAGGTCCAAGGACAAGAAGACCCACCTCCTGGTGGCGGTTGACAAGTTTACAAAGTGGGTAGAGGCAGAACCTGTTAGCAAGTGTGACGCGGCCACGGCGGTTCATTTCATCAAAAAGGTGATTTTCCGGTTTGGCTTTCCACACAGTATCATCACAGATAATGGTACCAATTTGTCCAAAGGTGCCATGAAAGAGTTCTGCGAACGTGAACACATCCGTCTTTACGTTTCTTCAGTAGCCCACCCACAGTCCAATGGTCAAGCGGAAAGGGCTAATCAAGAGATCTTGAGAGGCATCAAGCCCCGGCTTTTGGTCCCGTTGCAGAGGACACCGGGTTGTTGGGTAGAAGAGCTACCATCTGTGTTATGGAGTATCAACACTACGCCTAACAGGTCCACGGGATACACACCGTTCTTTATGGTCTATGGAGCGGAGGCGGTTCTCCCAGTGACATCCGTCATGATTCATCTCGTGTGGCAGCTTATGTTGAAGCGGACAACAAGACGGCACGGCAAGACGCTTTGGACCGGTTGGATGAGGAGCGTGACATAGCAGCTGCCCGCTTGGCGATTTACCAACAGGATCTTCGTCGTTACCATAGTCGCCGGGTCAGAACCAGAACTTTTCAAGAAGGAGATTTGGTGCTTCGGCTCATCCAAGACCAGACTGATATGCACAAGTTATCCCCACCTTGGGAGGGACCTTTCGTGGTCAGCAAGAATCTGCACAACGGGTCGTACTATCTGATCGATATTCGAGAGCATAAAGACTCACGCACGTCAGAGGAGGAGACCAACAGGCCGTGGAACATAGCTCATCTTCGGCCTTATTATACCTGATCCATCGGCTCTACTCATGTACATATTATGACAGTGTATATATTATGAATAAAGTAATAAACCGGAGCCTCAGCTAAAGCGGGGTATCTGTTCTGTTACATCATGCGTGGTTACATGGAGTTGTTCTGTCTTAAAGCGGCCTCCGGTTTACCCCCTGAGTTTGCTTTTGAAGCTTTATGATATCACTTGGGGCTTGGTGGTGTCGAACCAATGCAACACCTTTTGATAGGCGAAAGCCACCAGATCACTTGGGGACATGGTCAAGTCTGAACCAGTCACGCCTCTTGATCGGCCTAAGGCCATAGAGTCACTTGGGGGCTTGTTCGAACCCGAACCATTGCCACGCCACTTGATCGGCATAATGCCACGGTTTCAGTTGGGGACCTGGCTGACTTGAACCATGGCTACACCTTATTGGGAGCTTGGTCGTGTCCGACCATGGTAACACCATCTGATCGGCTCAGTAAAGCCTCTTTTTGCAAACGGTTTTATCATTTCCTTTGCTTCCATATTCTTTCATAATTGTTATTTGATTTTTGTTGCGTTTTTTCTAAACCAATAACATTTTTAAACCGGTTCAAACTGTCAATTGACGGAATTCGGTCCATTTTTAATCCGGAGATAATTTTTCCGGTTTGACTTTTTCTGTTAACATCCCATTATGGAGTAACAGGGGGCTTGTCATGACCCGGCACGGTTTACATGGTAAACCGGCATTATAAACACAGGAGCTGTTTTCTCCTTTGACGGTAATGGTTTATACAACCTCCACTTCAAGATTGGCTAAGCCAACTTTATGCCCAGCGATGGCAGGTATTTTGTATCACAAATTTCGATTATATACCTCAATGTTTCATTTCATATATATATGAATCGGCTGGCGGCACAAACCACCGTGGCAGTTTAAGATTTTGTGACTGCAGGCAATATAGATTGAAGGTTTCGATCATACAATCAAAGGTGTCAGCACCATTGCTCGAAGGCATATTAAATGCAAAAGTGTTGGCTATCCTATTACAAGGCATTCAGAGGCCCAAAATTTGGAATTGCTTCATAACGGGCAGTTTCTGATGTATCAACCGACTTGACGGATTAAGCTTCATTGCCGAGTTGACGTGAAATAGATGGGTCGTCTGGCGTCCTTTCAACTTCTTCCTCCTCACCATCCAATGGCCGGAAGTCATTGGTGGTCCAGTCAATCCGGGTTAAAGCCTGAAAGACAGCCTCTTCACTTATAAGCTCAGCCGGATCAACGTCAGGGGCATAAGTGTGCTTACGGGTTGGTGGAACAAGGTTCTGCACTTCCGGAATAACAGCTTCAACCCGTCTGTTGTTTGCGTCGTAGAAGGAGCGGTGAACCGTCAGGTTGGCCTCTTCTGCCAATTGACTCGCCAGAGGACGCATCTCCCTTGTTACCCATTTGAGAGCATCATTATCAAATACTTAACCATTTTCTTGAGCACTGGGGAATCCTTTGGCTATGTCAGCCGGATCAAGGTCAGCTATCCATGCTTTGGCGCGAGTTAGTGCCAATAAGGTGCCAGCCCGGGCAGCGGATCGTTTCAATTCTTCTATCTATGCTGGTATCATAGATAGCCGATCCAGTGTGTCCTTGATCAGTGTCGGAGCTGCATTATCATAAGAAGTGGCGCAAATAACTCGCTGGGTGCCGGTATACAGCTGTTCAATGAGCGTATACGCGGCCTTGAGTTTCTTCCGCATGTGAGAGCCCAGATGAGCAATGCGCCTACCTATACCGGTTTAAGGAAGTTTAGGTTAAACCGGAGGAAATTTCAAAACGAAATATTCATCACAACCTTGGTGAAACCTTGCTTACCAAATATTGCAGAGGTCATGGCATTGATTTGGCGCTTTAATCCAATGAGCTCTTTATTTGCCGGTTTAAGAGCTGCTTCAGCATCTTCCGCCCGTTTTAGCAAGCCCACCTTTTCAGTATCCCAGCTGGCCTGCTCAGACTTAAACCACTCCTTGAGCTGCTCCATGGTAGTCAAGGCGGTTTTCAGCTCATCCTTGGCCTTGGAGGTTTCTGCTTGTTGAGATTTCAGATTTTCTTGAAGATCATTGATTTGTGAGACTTGTTGGCGTATCTCACTCTGCAACAAAAAGGGAGCATGTTAATATCTTCATAAGAAGTCCCAAGCGCATAACCAGTCATACACTTGGCACTTGGGGGCTAATGCGGATCATTTATTTATACTGATTGTTGAAGTCCCATGGATTAATACAAGTGTTAATCATGGCACTTGGGGGCTAATGCATATTTGATCTTCATCTGTCAATAAAATCACAAAGTCCCAAGCTCAATACAGGTATTCAACTTGGCACTTGGGGGCTAATGGCTGTTTGCTCGAACATGTTCTGATGCGGCGATATAAATTCAAGTCCCGGTTTAACTATACTAAGTTGAACTGGCCCTTGGGGGCTACATCAGTGAATTCTGAAGCATTGAGTTTTATGTTAAGTCCCGGTTTAATTATACTAAGTTGAACCGGCCCTTGGGGGCTACATTAGTGGATTCTGATAGTATTGAGTTCTATATCAAGTCCCGGTTTGAAAGAAGATTACAAACAGGCCCTTGGGGGCTACTATGCAATGAAGGTACAAGAGAAAGGCACAACTGTTTACCTCATAGCGCTCCTTCATAAGATTTACTAAACCGGCTTCATAATCACGGCTTGTGTAGAGCCGGTTCAGGAAGCCAGAGTGAAGGTCTTGGGTAGAGAAATTGTTATAAGCTGACAGATCAGTTTTCTCCTTCCCTTTGCTCATGGCAGTAAATTCTTCCTTGGCAGTGTGCTTTGATAGAGCAACCGGATTGCCAGGGGCGGTATATGCGGTGCCCGGAACTACGACATCATCATCTTTGGTCGAACTGGCCGGATTAGCATTTTCAACAGGGCTTGGCGCTTTCATACCTGGGCTCGGCGGATCAGCAGTTGAGTCCCGTTGTTCTGCTGCAGGACTCGGAGGAGCAGGAGGATGTGAAGTCTTAACTTGGACATCCGGTTCAACCTCTGGCGGATTAGCATTGGCATCTTGATTTTTCCCAGCAGAGTTGTCTTTAGCAACTTCGCGATTTTCACCATGATGCTCTGGAGTCTTCTCCGGATCAACATCCACAGTAGGGTCAAGGGTCTTGGCCTTTTTACTAAGTCGAGCCTTGGTGCTACAACATCAAGGGTTGGAATATGATAAACCGACAAATACAAGGAACAAATTAAGGAGTAATATATTTACCCAGCAGCAACTTTGAGAGGAGGCAGCTGAGTGGTTGATGAACTGCTAGACGAATTGGAAGAAGCCTGGTAATTCGGATCAGACGGATTGAGAGGGCATCGGAAGAAACCTTTCAAAGGATAACGCTTTTCAGGAGAACAAGTCACCTCTGGACGACGTTTCCGGGTTGGTGTGTCAGCTAAACCGAACGACGTACTTTGTTAACCGCTATGCCGGGTCGTACGGTGTTCTTCAGTTTGCTGTGTCTTCAAAGAAAATTTTGGATCCAAATGAGCATAGGAGTGTGATTGTTTCACTTTCCGGACTGCGCGGCGAATTCTTTTAACCGGTACAAGTTCAGAATCAGAAGAAAGAAGGATTACCTCAACAGGTTCTGCATGGCTGGTCTCAGCGTCATCCTGGGAATTGTAACTGTCAATAAAATGAATGAAAAAAGAACCAAGTGAGTCAAGTGCTACCTCAGCATCTTATTCTTCATCTTCTCGCGGTTCAGAAGACTCGGCGGTTTTCCTCTTGCCAGTTTTCTTGGTGGTCTTGGTCTTTGCACGAGGAACCCGGGCCGGTTTAGTTCGTTTCCAAAAGGAGCTGTTAGCCTGAAAATTAATACAAAGGGGTTAATACAATCAATATGGAATCAAAGTCAATAGAGTAATGGGAGGAACCTTACCGCGGGCGGTTTGTTGGAGATGCAGAACGGAGCCAACCCGGTTTGGCTGCATGCGGAGATCGGTTCATCGAGCACTTTCTTCACTGTTTCGGTAACTTCAAGCTCAGTTATTGATAGTTCGTGATGTCGTTGAGGATCTTTAGCGTCACCAGTATATTCGTGCATCAATCCGGGCGGCGGCTTAATGGCAAGATGCCCCAAGAAACCCAACAGCGGACAAGGTCAATACCAGTTAAACCGTTGGCCATCGAGCCGGAGCTTGGTAATTTGAGGTGCAAAATTCTTCCGTTCTGCGGCGGTCAAGCCGCGAAGGCAATGGGTGGCTGTTGCTAAGCGGTGAGGGCGATAACCCGGCAAGGGATTTTCTCCGTTAGGAGCAGTGTTTGACAATAGAACCAGGTTTGGTTCCAATCTTTAGGATGGCTATGATGTTTGGCGTGAGGAAGTCCACTTCCTTCCTTTTACGGATTGAAACGCCACCAAGTTACGTGTTAGGACCGTCCGAGAATTCTGACGGCGGTTCAAATGAAAGAAATCTCGAAATAACTCCACGGTTGGTTCTTCTTGAAGATAGACTTGCAGAATACTTGAAAGTTGCATATATTGGACACGGAGTTCGGACCAATATCTTGTGGATGGAGTTGGAAGCTTGCGAGGACATCCGGAAATTTTTGATCGGGCGGGCTGAATCCCGGTATAGGTGTTGCATAAAACAATCACTTCTCCTTCTTGAGGTTCAGGTGGACATTCCGATTCGGAACTTCGCCCGATGGAGAACATTTTTGAGGCTAAAACGCCCGGTGGTGGCGTAACCGTTGAGTTGTGTTTCCGAGATCCGGGACGGAACCCAATTGCAAGCAGTAAATTGTTTCGCCATTCCGGAAGGGGGGAGCTGAAAGAAAATCAAGCATGTGTCGGTTTACTGTCCACGGTTTGTATGTGAAAAATTCAGTGTTAAACCGGTGAAAATACAATGCAAGGTCAAGTTGGCGGTTTAAGAGAGGGCTAATGACATATGGCGGATTGGCCATCAAGGATTAAACCGCCCATAGGCAGAAAGGCCCAGATTCAAAATTTCTGCTAAGTGTTGACAGAAACAGGTTTTACACAATGTTCAAATCTATTTGGATCTACCGCACATCTATAAAGCAGTTTTTACTGCGTTCTTTAAAAGGCGTTCAAGTAGAACAGAGAAGGATGCATACTTTACAAGAAGAAAAGGAAGGGCTGCTAGGATTAAAAACAGATGCGGAATGACTGCCGCAGAAGATCCATACCATTTTTTCATCAAAACTACCGCAGCAGACGGTAGGATAAAGAGGAAAAATGGAGAACTATGCGGATGAGCTTGCAAAAACCTAATGCAGATCTAAGGATGAAGAACAGAAGAAGTTCACCGCTGCAGATCACGGCGGAGGGGGGCGATGAGCCTCTGATCTAACTCAGGTTGATGCAGCGGCCTTGGTTGGTGCAGTTCGCGAAGGCCGCGGACAGCGGCGGAGCTTCAGTGCTGAGGACGTCGCGAGGAAGAAGAAGATGCAGAAGAGAGAGAAAAAGGAGCCCTCGGGCTTTATTTATAAGGGAAAGAGTAAATGGCAGGCGCGAGAATCAAGGCGTCCGAAGCGGCCGAGTGGGCGCGCCTATCGCCTCGATTTTCGAGATAATCATTAATGAGAAGGGAATCTTTTTAATCCTTTTATGCAGAGATGATGTCATGACGGACTGTTGCGGTGCTCTGAAGATGACGTCACGGCGGTATACAAAAATTCACAGGAGAAGTCAATATGGCGGTTTACGAAAATACAAGAGGATGTTTACAAGATATTTTTAGTGTTGAAGATTGACATGAATAAATTCAAATCAATCCGGGGCCTAATGTTGAGGATATAGCTACTAAGTATGAACCGGCCAGGAGGGCCCGGTTCACCTTAGACTGTGCTGAAGCCCATGAAGGTCTTGAAGATGGCGTTCAACTAAAGTAAAGCTTGGAAGCCCACGGCCCAAAGGCGGATTAGGGCCCGTAGTGGTAAACCGCCATGATTATGTAAACTTGTAATATAAGTTAGAAAGGAGACACCGAGCCGGACAATTTGTATAGGTCGGCTCGGGACTCTGTAGACCGGCCGGGTGTCAACCTGTGTATATAAAGGAACGACCCGGCGGCGGTTCAGGAGCGAGAACAACAACTCGAGGCCTAGGCGAAGCTTATTTTCTCCCTAGTCATCGAAACCACATCAATCCCATCACAACTAGACGTAGGCTTTTACCTTCCTTGAAGGGGCCGAACCAGTATAAACTCTTGTGTCTTTGCGTCCGCTTTAACCCCTTCAAGTTAACCCGTGGCGATGGCTCCACGACTAAGTCCTTTCATGAGGACATCTGCCGTGACAAAACCACGACAGGTCGTGTAGTCCTCGTTCCATTCTGAAAAGCCCTCATACCAGGGAATAACGACCTTGCCTCATGTTCTTCCCGGGTGTTCAGGATTTCCCAGGGCGCGCGTAAGCTCGTCGTTCTCTCTATTGGGCTTGAACACCCCCCTTCGAGCTTCTTCTATTGCATCAATTATCTTTTGTTCGGCTCCTTTTAGACTTGCCTTCTTCGAAACCAGGCCTTTCTTTGAGTCCAATGCCCCCCCATGCGCATAGAACCAAGTTCTGCACCTGGGGGGCCAGCTCTTAGTAACCGGAGTGACCCCTGCATCCTCCATCTTGTGCTCAGACTTATCCCACTTAGGCATTCCCACCGCGTAGCCACCTGGACCCAGCCTATGGAACTGCGTCTTTTTTGCGGCATTTTCCTTGTTTTTTATCGACCGTTCCTTAGATAATTTTGAATCCTTGAAGGTCACGAAATCGGCCCAGTGTTCTCTTTGCTTCTCCAGTGTTCCCGTGAATTCTGGAGTCTTCCTTTCTGTAGCGAGGTAGTTGGCCCATACAGTTTTCTTGTGGGTGTTGAATGCAATTGCCATCTTCTTAAGAGCAGCGCCCTTGACTTTCTCCACATCTGCTTCAGTGAAATGATCTGGTAGGGTGAAATGTTCCATCAGAGATTCTCAAGGGACTTTTTTGGCTCCGTCGTCGACCCAAGTAACACCTGGACGTTTAGTCTTTGGCTCTTTCCATTCTTGAATGGAGATCGGGAGTTTGTCCTTCACAAGAACTCCGCACTGACGAGTCCACTTGTTCGCAATGTTCTTAGGCGTGAGGGGTTCGCCACTAGGTTTGATGGATTCCATGTTGTACTTTCACCATCCTTCAACAATCTGCCCGGGCCTCGCTTTGTCCTGCTGTCTGTAGAAGCAGATTTGCTCGATCCAGTGGGCTGAAAGAAGAATGATCGATTCGTTAATATATCTTCAATAAAAAACATGTGATGATCACCATGATGCCTGCTTATATAAATATACCTCGCCGGTAGTCTTTGTTATTTGAAGATCAGCATTATACGTGTCATCACAAACATTATACGTGTCATCATAATCATAATCATAGTTCATGACTTCATCAGCTCGGTCGTCGAGATCGAATATCTTTTCATCACCCTCTCCGGTATTGTTCAGATATTGGGAGCCGTCATCTGCTTCATTCAGATCATCTAGCTTGTGAGGGCTGCGTATGATGTCGAACAATTCCTCTTCTCTGTCTCTACCGGTATTGTCCGCCATAGCTTTTACTTAACTAATATAGAAGAAATATAAAACAATTTAATTAGTATTCAAATTACAATGCATGGATGCAATCAATAAGGAAAAACTGAATCTCGAATACATCATCTCGAATACATCGTCTCGAATATATAATCTCGAATACATCATCGTCTTAATATATATAATCTCGAATACATCGTCTCGAATATTGTATATCGAATACATCACTGGCTATGTACCTAATAAAGATCGAGTACTACAGAAGAATCTAGGCCACTCGCGGTCCCTGGGGCACGGGCGGTGGACACCCAAAGAGAAGGAACCGTCACAGGATCATATCTCCGGTCATCTGCCCAAAGAACCTGCCAAGTATTGGAGAACACGGCGTCCATAGCAGCCATGTAGCGATGGGCGTGCTAAATCCTCCTCCACGACACGGTGGCGCACCACCTCCGGCAGCGCCGCTTCCTCTGCACCGAATATGGCCCACGCGAACGCCACCAAAGGACATCAGGGTCAGCAGACGGGACCAGTCGGGTTCCTCACTGTGGCGCGCCCTCGAGTAGCACCTCCGGTGCCAGCCAAGGAGCCAGTCCCGGACATGGGTCCTCTGTAGCAGGGCGTCGTCGTGAAGCGGGTCGACGGCGAGGATGCGGGCGGGCATATCGTCGAGAACAAATACTATATTCCATAAAAAGTAACATTTTTTAAATGATTGGATTGTGATAACTAAAATTCTATATATATGCAAATTCTAACAATTTGACAGTAATCTAATTCATCTAACTAAAACTATTTCTAAAATTTCCTGATTATATAACTAACATTTCTAGAACAATTCTAATATTTATATAACTAAAAACAGAAAAATTGCTAACATTTCTATAAATATTTCTATTAAAAACAGAAAAAAATCATAACATTTCTATATAACTAACATTTCTAATATTTATATTACTAAAAACAGAAAAATTGCTATCATTTCTATAAATATTTCTATAACTAAAAACAGAAAAAAAATTATAACATTTCTATATAACTAACATTTCTAATATTTATATAACTAAAAAAAGAATAATTTCTAACATTTCTATAACTAAAAAACAGAAAATTTTATAACAAACAAACTAATGTGTGTGTAGTGTGTGTGTGTATGTGTGTTGTGTGTATGTGTGTGTGTGTGAGTAGTGTGTGTGTGTGTGTGGACATGGCGGCCGGGGCGAGCTCACCAGCGAGGCGACGACGGGGCGGCGACGACGGGCGTGTGGTGGCGGCGACGGGCTGGGCATGTGTGACGGGACAGCAGGGACAACGGGACGGGACGGCAGGCGGCGACGTCGACGGGGCGGCGACGAGGCGGGACGACGGCGGGTCGGCGACGAGGGTGGGGGCGCGACGTCGACGGGGACGGCGTCGATCGGGGCAGGGCGGCGCGACGGAGGGAGGAAACAGAGGGAAAGTGAAATTTATTCAACTGGTGTATATATAGGATGGACCTTTAGTACCGATTGGAGCCACCAACCGGTACTAAAGGTCTGTTTTTGCCAGGACAAGCGGCAGGAAGCGCACCCCCTTTAGTACCGGGTTGTGGCACCAACCGGTACTAAAGAAATCTTAGTACGGTTGGAGCCACGACCCGGTACTAAAGGGGGTGCGCTGGCTCCACGCAGTGCGCAAGTTTAGTCCCACCTCGCTAGCCGAGGGGCTACTGCACTGGTTTATAAGCCCCAGTGTGGTAGCTCTCTTGAGCTCCTCTCCTAAGCAGGCCTACTGGGCCTACCTGTTCCCTTCTGCCATGTGGGCCTACTGGGCCTTTGCGGGCCTGCATCCTGGCCCAACAAAAGGTTGGGTTCCTAGTCGTATGCAGGCCGCTTTTGCCCAGTAGGCGTGCTTTTCTATTTTCTTAATTTTTTTCCCTTTATTTATTTTTGTTTTATTTATTTTTGAGTTGTTTTTTGCTGTAATTATAGTTTCTTTGTGAATATTTTGTCTTTAGGTACAAAAAATTACAAATCTTCTGTTAGTGCCGGTAGTTTTCAAATTTGAATAGTTTAAATTTTGAATTATTTGAAATTTTTGTGAATCACTAGTTTGCGAATAACTTAACTTTGAAAAAAGTTTTTTAGTGATTTGAAATGCTTTTCAATTTCAGGGTCATTTAGCTGGAAAAAATCAGTAAATGCATGAAAAGAATTTGTTTGCACATAAAATTTCTTCGCGTTTCAAATGCCAAAACACATAACTACCCTAACTATTACAGAGATTCCCTCCTGGGTGTGAAACACAGAAGAAAGTGATGATAGTGAAGCCGATCACATCCCAGATCTTTGGGTGTGAAACTTTTTCTTCGCGTGTGTCCCTTTGCGCCGTAGCCATGGAAAATCTTCATCATTTAACTGGATGCTCGGGTCAATATTCACTGTGAATGGAGCAATTTCATCAAACTTTTCATAATCTTCTGACATGTCTGTCTTGTCATCCACTCCCATGATGTTTCTTTTTCCTGAAAGAACTATGTGGCGCTTTGGATCGTCGTATGATCCATTCGCTTCCTAATCTTTTCTTTTTCTCGGCCTGGTAGACATGTTTCTCACATAAAAAACCTGTGCCACATCATTGGCTAGGACGAATGGTTAAATCTGCATGCACATAAGATTGTTGAGATCCACTATTGTCATTCCGTACTGCGGGTCTTCCGTTACCCCGCCTCGTGTCATATTGACCCATTTGCACCGAAACAAAGGGACCTTCAAATCACCTCCCTAGTTAAGTTCCCATATGTCCTCTATGTAACCATAATATGTTTCCTTTCCCGTGTTGGTTGTTGCATCAAAGCGGACACCACTGTTTTGGTTTGTGCTCTTCTTATCTTGGATCATCGTGTAAAATGTATTCACATTTATCTGGTACCCTTTGAAAGTCATTATATTCGAAGATGGTAACTGGGACAACGAGTACAGGTCATTTTGAATATCGCCATCATTCAGGGCACGTTTCTGCAACCAACCGGCGAAAGTCCTCATTTGTTCACGTGTAATCCAGTCGTCAGACTTCTCCGGGTGTTTGGAGTGTAGAAAATTCTTTTGTTCGTCCATATACGGAGCCACCAAGGCAGAATTCTGTAGAACTGTGTAGTGTGCTTCAGTGAGAGAATGCACGTCCATACATATTATTTGATGCCCTCCTAGCGTGCCTTTTCCTTCCAGTCTGCCCTTATGCCGCGATTCAGGAACACCAATCGGCTTAAGGTCAGGAATAAAGTCAATACAAAACTCAATTACCTCCTCATTTTCATGGCCCTTGGAGATGCTTCCTTCTGGCCTAGCACGGTTATGAACATATTTCTTCAAGACTCCCATGAACCTCTCAAAGGGGAACATATTGTGTAGAAATACAGGACCCAAAATGTTAATCTCTTTGCAAAGGTGAACTAGGACATGCGTCATGATGTTGAAGAAGGATGGTCGGAACACCAACTCGAAACTGACAAGACATTGCACCAAATCATTCTGTAACCTTGGTATGATTTCTGGATCGATTACCTTCTGAGAGATTGCATTTAGGAATGCACATAGCTTCACAATGGCTAATCGAAGGTTTTCCGGTAGAAGCCCTGTCGGTGTCAAAACCGGCGGATCTCGGGTAGGGGGTCCCGAACTGTGCGTCTAGGCGGATGGTAGCAGGAGACAAGGGACACGATGTTTTTACCCAGGTTCGGGCCCTCTCGATGGAGGTAATACCCTACTCCTGCTTCATTAATATTGATGATATGGGTAGTACAAGAGTAGATCTACCACGAGATCAAGGAGGCTAAACCCTAGAAGCTAGCCTATGGTATGATTGTTGTTCGTCCTACGGACTAAAACCCTCGGATTTATATAGACACCGGATAGGTTAGGGTTACACAGAGTCGGTTACAATGCTAGGAGATCTACATATCCGTATCGCCAAGCTTGCCTTCCATGCCAAGGAAAGTCCCATCCGGACACGGGACGAAGTCTTCAATCCTGTATCTTCATAGTCTTGGAGTCCGGCCGTGACGATAGTCCGGCTATCCGGACACCCCCTAGTCAAGGACTCCCTCAAGTCCCCTCAGTGCAACCAGAAGGAGTTGCGTCATTATCACGTGGCAGTCATGAGACATTAGGTTCTGGAACTTTTTCTCTCCCATATTTATTATTCCCTTTATATTCGACGAGAAGCCAGATGGTACCTTCATGCTGAGTAGGTATTCAAAGAAGATTTCCTTCTCTTATTTGGTAAGACAATAGCTGGCCTAACCCTGATGTATGCCGTCTTTTCCGTGCATACGTTGCTGGTCCTCCCGTGCCTTTGGTGTATCTTTTGTCTTCCCATACACGCCCAAAAAGCCAAGCAGGGTCACGCAAAGATTCTTCGTCACGTGCATCCCGTCGATTGCGGAGCGGACCTCTAGGTCTTTCCAATATGGCAGGTCCCAAAATATAGATTTCTTCTTCCACATGGGTGCGCGTCCGTCAGCGTCCTTCGGAACAGGTTGCCTGCCAGGACCGTTTCCAAAGATTACCTTCAAGTCCTTGACCATATCATGTTCATCAGCACCAGTACGGTGGCGAGGCTTCGTACGGTGATCCGCCTCACCTTTGAAATGCTTGCCTTTCTTTCTTACGGGATGCCTTGTCGGAGAAATCGAAGATGTCCCAGGTACACATTCTTCCTACAACTATCCTAATATATATTGTCGGTATCATCCAAACAGTGCGTGCATCCGCAGTATCCCTTGTTTGTTTGTCCTGAAAGGTTACTGAGAGCAGGCCGATCATTGATAGTCACGAAGAGCAACGCCTTTAGGTCAAATTCTTCCTGTCCGTGCTCATCCCACGCACGTACACCTGTTCCATTCCACAGCTGTAATAGTTCTTCAACTAATGGCCTTAGGTACACATCAGTGTCGTTGCCGGGTTGCTTAGGGCCTTGGATGAGCACTGGCATCATAATGAACTTCCTCTTCATGCACAACCAAGGAGGAAGGTTATACAAACATAGAGTCACAGGCCACGTGCTATGGTTGCTGCTCTACTGCCCAAAAGGATTAATGCCATCTGCGCTTAGATCAAACCATACGTTCCTTGGGTCACCTGCAAACTCCCCCCAGTACTTTCTCTCGATTTTTCTCCACTGCGAACCGTCAGCGGGTACTCTCAACTTTCCGTCCTTCTTACGGTCTTCTGCGTGCCACCGCATTGCCTTCACATGCTCTTTGTTTTGGAACAAATGTTTCAACCGTGGTATTATAGGAGCATACCACATCACCTTGGCAGGAATCTTCTTCCTGGGACGCTCGCCCTCGACATCACCAGGGTCAACGTAATGCACCACATAACGGGCAAGCGTTCAAATCCTCGTAGTCACCGCGGTAGAGGATGCAGTCATTAGGGCATGCATGTATCTTCTGCACCTCTAACCCTAGAGGGCAGACAACCTTCTTTGCTTCATACGTACTCTCTGGAATTCGTTGTCCTTTGGAAGCATATTCTTTATCATTACCAGCAACTTTCCAAATCCCTTGTCAGATACAACATTCTCTGCCTTCCATTGCAGCAATTCAAGTGTGGTGCCCAACTTTTTTTGTCAACCGCAATTGGGTACAACAATTTCTTGTGATCCTCTAACATGCGCTGCAACTTCGTCCTCTGAAGATCACTTGCGCAGTTTCTCTTTGCATCGGCAATGGCCCGACCTAGATCATCAGCGGGCTCATCTAATGCCTCTTCTTCAGCTTCTTCCCGTATTGCCGGCTCAGCTTCTTCCCCCATTGTCGTATCATCGTATTCATGGAACCCATGGCCAGGATAGTCGTCGTCGTCCTCTTCTTCTTCATTGTCTTCCATCATAACCCCTATTTCTCCGTGCTTGGTCCAAACATTATAGTGGGGAATGAAACCGGACTCAAATAGGTGGGCGTGAATGGTTCTTGGCGAGAAGTGCTGTGACCATTCTTATAGCCAGCACATGGACAAGGCATAAAACCATCCGCCCGCTTGTTTGCCTCAGCAGCAAGCAGAAAAGTATGCACGCCATTAATGAACTCGGGAGAGCATCGGTCATCATACATCCATTGTCAGCTCATCTTCATTACACAACACCGAATAGACCAAATTAATACAAGTTCATACATAAAGTTCATACATAAAGTTCATATTCAGCACTTAATTAAATGCAACATACAAATAACTCTCTAGCTAAAGAATTTAAATGCAACAACAAATGCGATCTAGATCACAACTAAGGTAACAATTGATCCAACAGCATAATGATACCAAGCCACATTATCAATGGCATATTTTCTAATCTTTATAATCTTCAACCTCATTTTCTCCATCTTGATCTTGTGATCATCGACGACATCGGCAACATGGAACTCCAATTCCATCTTCTCCCCCTCAATTCTTTCTAATCTTCAACCTCAACATGCAACCTCGTTTTCTGTTTCAACTAAATTTAACCTCTCGATAATAGGGTCGGTTGGAATTTCCGGTTCACATACCTCCTAGATAAAAATATCTATGTCAACTTGATGGGCATAATTTGTCATAAACACGAAATGCAACAACTAGTTTTAAAAGAGAATATACCACACCCGAATCATAACAAGGACGAGGGGCGACGGGGACGGATATCAAAACCATGGCACTATGTATAACAAACAATGTATGGGTAAGATAATTATACGAGTAAGTATATATCCAAATCACACAAACATCAATTTGGTAATGTAAAACATTCATGAACAAGAGCCTCACCACAAGGTGGTGCCGCTGACAGAGACAGTCTTGAGCGATCGACGGTGGTTCTGACGGAGATTTAGAAGGCACTAAGTAAACCACACCTACATATGCAAACTAAGTGTTATTTTTGACCTCAAATTGCATATAAATCAAATACTAGCAAATATAATTCCTCCCAAATTAATCACTATACAAAGCATTGCAAGAGCTAAGCTAGCAATGAGAGTTGAAACGACAAAGTTGCTAACCTTTGTGATCATTTGAATGGATGGGGGCCTTCAAATCTTGAAAACTTTTGGGCAAAATTTGTGAGGAGCTCCAGGAAGAGAGGGGAAGAACAGAGGAAGTGAGGGGAAAGGGGAAGAACAGAGTGGCTCGGGTGGACGAAGGGTTTATGTACGTCGACCTTTAGTACCGGTTCGTGCCACGAACCGGTACTAAAGGTGCTGGACGGGCCCCAGACTAACAACATCCTGCCACCACTCTCTTTAGTAACGGTTCGTGGCACGAACCGGTGCTAAAGGTTTGCCATGAACCGGTACTAATGAGAACGGCCGGCTAGCCGTTGGAACCGGCACTAATGGACACATTAGTGCCGGCTCAAAATCAAACCGGCACTAATGTGTCTCAGATTTGCCCCTTTTTCTACTAGTGTCTACCTGACCACTGGACTGCGGGTGATAAGGAGATGCGATTCTATGATTGACATCATACTTAGCAAGCATCTTACGAAAGGCACCATGAATAAAGTGTGAACCACCATCAGTCATAAGATATCTAGGGACTCCAAACCTTGGAAAAATAACTTCTTTATGCATTTTCATAGAAGTGTTATGATCAGCAATACTAGTTGGAATAGCTTCTACCCACTTAGTAACGTAATCGACAGCAACTAAAATATGTGTATAACCATTGGAGGCAGGAAAAGGTCCCATATAATCAAAGCCCCACACATCAAACGGTTCAATAACAAGAGAATAATTCATAGGCATTTCTTGACGTCTACTAATGTTACCTATTCTTTGACATTCATCACAAGATAAGACAAACTTACGAGCATCTTTGAAAAGAGTAGGCCAATGAAAACCAAATTGTAATACCTTGTGTGCAGTTCTATCTCCAGCGTGGTGTCCTCCATAGGATTCAGAGTGACACTTGCGTAGGATTTGTTCCTGTTCAAACTCAGGCACACAACGTCTAATAATACCATCTACTCCTTCTTTATAAAGTTGTGGATCATCCCAGAAGTAATGTCTTAAATCATAAAAGAACTTTTTCTTTTGCTGGTATGTGAAACTAGGCGGTATATATTTAGCAACAATGTAATTAGCATAATCAGCATACAAAGGAGCAGTACGAGAAGCGTTGACAACCGCTAATTGTTCATCAGGAAAACTATCATTAATAGGCACTTGGTCATCAAGAACATTCTCTAACCTAGACAAGTTGTCTACAACGGGGTTCTCAGCTCCCTTTCTATCAATAATATGCAAATCAAATTCTTGGAGCAAGAGGACCCATCTAACGAGTCTAGGCTTAGCATCTTTCTTTTCCATAAGATATTTAATAGCAGCATGATCAGTGTGAACAGTAACTTTGGAATCAACAATATAAGGTCTAAACTTATCACATGCAAACACAACTGCTAAGAACTCTTTTTCAGTAGTAGCATAATTTCTCTGGGCAGTATCAAGAGTCTTACTAGCATACTGGATAACATTCAATTTCTTATCGACTCTTTGCCCTAAAACAGCACCTACAGCATAATCACTAGCATCACACATAATTTCAAAAGGTAAATTCCAATCAAGTGGCTGAACAATAGGTGTAGTGATCAATGCTTTCTTAAGTGTTTCAAATGCTTATACACAATCATCATCAAAGACAAAAGGAATATCTTTTTGCAATAAATTAGTCAGAGGCCTAGAGATTTTAGAAAACTCCTTAATGAACCTCCCATAAAAACCGGCATGACCAAGGAAACTTCTTATACCTTTTATGTCCTTGGGACATGGCATCTTTTCCATAGCATCAACTTTGGCCTTATCAACTCTCGGAGACCTTATGCCCCAAGACAATGCCTTCATTAAACATAAAGTGACACTTTTCCCAATTCAAGACGAGACTAGTGTCTTCGCATCTCTGCAAAACTCGATCAGGGTTACTCAAATAATCATCAAAAGAGGATCCTTTGCTGACAAGTAAAAGTAGTTTTAGATTGATCCTTTGCTGACACAGGTATTTGAGAGAAACCAGAATAACCATCTAGGAAGCAAAAATGTGTGTGTTTGGATAGTCTTTCTAGCATTTGATCAATAAAAGGTAAAGGGTAATGATCTTTCTTAGTAGCTTTATTTAACTTATGAAAACCAATTACCATCCTATAACCTGTAATAATTCTTTGCGGGGTCAATTCATCTTTATCATTAGGAACAACGGTAATACCTCCCTTTTTAGGGACACAATGGACATGGCTTACCCATTCACTATCAGCAACGGGATAAATAATACCTGCCTCAAGGAGTTTTAGTATCTCCTTTCTTACCACTTCCTTCATCTTGGGATTTAATCGTCTTTGAGGATCTCTAACTAGTTTGGCATCTTTCTCCACTGAAATTTTGTGTTGACATAATGTGGGACTAATGCCCTTAAGATCATCCAGAGTATATCCAATAGCAGCTCGGTGCTTCTTCAGAGTTTTCAATAATCTTTCTTCTTCTTTCTCTGAAAGTTTACCACTAATAATAACATGATATATTTCTTTTTCATCAAGATAAGCATACTTAAGATTATCAGGTAAAGGTTTGAGTTCAAACACGGGATCACCCTTGGGTGGAAGGTTATGTTTTAGCACAGGTTCTTGTTTAAGGAACAGTTCATCTATTTCTTCCCTTTCCTTCATAAACATATCATTTTCATGGTCTAACAAATAATGTTCTAACGGATCAGTTGGAGGAACATCAATGGAAGCAAGACCAATAATCTCATCCATACTAGGTGGTTCCCTTTCACGAGGTTGTCTACTGAACTTAGCAAAATTGAACTCATGAGACATACCTTCTATGACAACAGTGACTACCTTCCTTTTACAATTAATCTTAGCACTAGCAGTATTCAAGAAAGGTCTACCAAAAATAATGGGACAAAAATCATCTTGTGGGGAAGCAAGAACAAGAAAATCAGCAGGGTATTTAATCTTCCCACACAAGACTTCAACATCTCTAACAATCCCAATAGGTTTAATGGTGTCCCTATTAGCAAGCTTAATAGTAACATCAATGTATTCTAATTCAACAGGTGACGTGCATAATTTCTTTATAAAGATCATAAGGTATCGCACTAGCACTAGCACCCATATCACATAAGCCATGATAACAATAATCTCCTATTTTAACAGAAATAACAGGCATGCCTACGACAGGTCTACGTGTCTTAGTATCAGGTCTAGCAATATTAACAGTCTCACCCAAGAAAGAAATAAGATGCCCATCTAAGTCCTCATCCAAGAGATCTTTAACCGTAGCAATACTAGGTTCAACATTAATTTGCTCAGAAGGTGTATAAGTCCTAGTATTACTCTTACGAACAACAGTTGAAGCTTTAGCATGATCTTTTTTCCTAACAGGAAAAGGAGGTTTTTCAACATAAGCAGTAGGAACAATGGGATCACTATAGGTAATAGTCTTTTCTTCGACTGTAATAGGTGCAACTACTTTCACTTCAACAGGAGGATTATATTTAAACCACTTATCTTTAGGGAGATCAACATGAGTAGCAAAAAGATTCACAAAAAGTAGCTACTATCTCAGAGTCAAGTCCATACTTAGCACTAAATCCACGGAAAGCATCGGTATCCATAAAAGATTTAACACAATCGAACTTAGGTTTATTACCTGACTCCTTACCATCGTCGGAACCCCAATCTTCAGAGTTTCGTTTAATTCTTTCCGATAAGTCCCATTTGAAATCAATAATCTTCAACATATAAGAACCATCACAGGAAGTATTGAGCAGGTTGCGATTATTAAGAGAAAGCCGAGCATAAAAATTCTGAATAATCATTTCTCGAGAGAGCTCATGATTGGGTATGAATATAGCATTGACTTAAGCCTCCCCCAATCTTGAGCGATGCTTTCTCCTTCGCGAGGCCAGAAATTATATATGTAATTACAATCACGATGAACAAGATGCATATGATAGAACTTCTGGTGAAATTCCAACTTCGATCGCTTATAATTCCAAGATCTCGTATCATCACATAGCCTATACCATGTCAATGCATCTCCCTTCAAAGATAAAGGGAAGACCTTCCTTTTGACAACATCATCGGGAATACCTGCAAGCTTAAATAATCCACAATCTTCATCCACAAAGATAAGGTGTAAATCGGGATGCAATGTTCCGTCTCCTGCAAAAGGATTAGCTAGCAGTAGGTTGAGTAGCATCTCTTTGCTCTTCAAAGGATTAGTTTCCATAGTGACAAGGGACAAAAAAGTTCAGCACACTATATAAATGTTTCCTTACCAAGTTCCACTCACGAAAAGCGCTACACTCCCCGGCAACGGTGCCAGAAATTGGTCTTGATGACCCACAAGTATAGGGGATCTATCGTAGTCCTTTCGATAAGTAAGAGTGTCGAACCCAACGAGGAGCAGAATGAAATGATAAGTGGTTTTCAGTAAGGTTTTCTCTGCAAGCACTGAAATAGTAGGTGACAGGTAGTTTCGTGATAAGATAAATAGTAAGGAGCAAAAAGTAAATAAAGTAAATAAAGTGCAGCAAGGTGGCCCAATCCTTTATCTAGCAAAGGATAAGCCTGGACAAATTCTAATAATGAAGAAGGAGCTCCCGAGGACACATTGGGAATTATCGTCAAGCTAGTTTCATCACGTTCATAAGATTCGCGTTCGGTACTTTGATAATTTGATATGTGGGTGGACCGACACTTGGGTACTGTCCTAACTTGGAAAAGCATCCCACTTATGATTAACCCCTATTTCAAGCATCCGCAACTACAAAAAGGAGTATTAAGGTGAACCTAACCACCGCATTAAACATATGGGTCCATACCAGCCCCTAACAAAGAAACCCATAAACTAGTGTTTTAGCTTCTATCACTCTAGCAACCCATCATCTACTTATTACTTCCCTATGCCTTCCTCTAGGCCCAAGTAATGGTGAAGTGTCATGTAGTCGATGTTCACATAACACCACTAGAGGAAAGACAACATACATCTCATCAAAATATCGAACGAATACCAAATTCACATGACTACTAATTGCAAGACTTCACCCATGTCCTCAGGAACAAACGTAACTACTCACAAAGCATGTTCATGTTCATAATCAGAGGAGTAATAATATGCATAAAGGATCTGAATATATGATCTTCCACAAAGTAAACCAACTAGCATCAACTACAAGGAGTAATCAACACTACTAGCAACCCACAGGTACCAATTTGTGGTTTTGATACAAGATTGGATACAAGAGATGAACTAGGGTTTTGAGAGGAGATGGTGCTGGTGAAGATGCTGATGGAAATTGACCCCCTCTCGATGAGAGGATCGTTGGTGATGACGTTGGTGATGATTTCCCCCTCCCGTAGGGAAGTGTCCCCGGCAGAATAGCTCTGCCAGGGTAAAAGTCATGATATAGCAGAAGATGGATGCCGGAAGCCCGCAAGGGGGCCCAGGAGATAGGGGGCAAGCCCTATGGGGGGGCGCCCCTGTCTCCTGGACAGGGTGTGGGCCCCCTGGCCTATTTCTTTTGCTCATAAATTATTATAAAATCCAAAAAGTTGTTTCATGGAGTTTCAGGACTTTTGGAGTTGTGCAGAATAGGTTTCCAACGTTTGCTCCTTTTCCAGCCAAAATTCCAGCTGCCGACATTCCCCCTCTTCATGGTAAACCTTGTAAAATAAGAGAGAATAGCCATAAGTATTGAGATATAATGTGTAATAACAGCCCATAATGCAATAAATATTGATATAAAAGCATGATGCAAAATGGACGTATCAGGATCCCAGCCGACGTGCACCAAGTAGATGCCTCACGAAGAGGTGGCCTACATGGTGAACTACCTTGAGAATTGCGAGCTCTCGGAAGAGTGGCAGTTTGGCAAGGAGCTGTATTTGCGCGCCAATCCTCCGCCCAAGGTGAGTTGTTACTTTTTCCGGTTCCTCTAATTCCTTGTTGCCGAGTCCGTCTTGTCAGATCTGACCGATCGGTCTTCGGCCGGAGCCCTCTCCTCCGGCCAGCAGCCGGCACCGCGGGGCCGGCCTGCGAATTCCTCCCTGACCGGGCGGAAAGCGATGTCGACGACCCCGACTTGGGGGCGGCAGCCTTGGAAGACGACACCGAGGGACGAGGCGGCAGAGCATGCGGCGCGAGGCTCGGGGCCAGCCTCGAGGACTGGCCTGATGATGATGCGGGGGAAGTCGCCCGCACCACCAACCGGGGGCCGGCCAGCCAGGCGCGAGCTCCTCTGCCGTGACGGACGCCCAAGGCGGCGCGAAGAAGCGTAGGGCTGCGCCGAGCTTGTTCGGCAGCCGGCCGAAGACGTCCAAGGGCTTGGCTGCGGCGACCAAGCGGGAAGAGGCGGCTGCAAAGGTCAACCGCTTCCACAGGGAGGTGAAGACGCTGCAACTAGTCTCCGCGTAAGTGCTTTCCTCCCTTGCATCTTTGTCTTCTCTTCATCGATCTGTTCTGAGTTTTCGTCTTTGTTTAGCTTGGGTCCAGGGCTCCCCTCTCTCTTGAGAAGGTAGCCGTCGCCTCCATCATGGGGTCGGCGGAGACTTCCGCCACAGCTCTGCGGATTGACCCGGCCGCCGACCTTCGGGAGGCGAGGGAGCGGAACGCGCGGGAGGCGCGCGAAGGGCAGGAGGCCGCCCGCCTGAAGAAGGCGGAGGCCGAGAAGTCGGAGGCCGCCGCCAAGGAGAAATTGGCGGAGGCCGCAGCCGCTGACGCGGCGAAGAAACGAGCCGAAGAAGCCGTGCATCACCACTCGACGATCTTCGTCGTTCCTCTGAACTCTGCTCCGCCACCGCCGGGGTTCTCGGCGCAGACCGGGGAGGCCTGCGGCGAGAACCAGATCAAGGAACGAGACGCCGGCGACACCTCTATGCCGGACGTGCTCGTGCCGCCACCACTGCAGTCTGGGAGCGCTACGGGCAGGCAGCCGGCGGACCCGCCGGTGCCTCCGACTGGAGAAGTGGCGGCGGGCCTGGATCTTGGGGTCGGCGCACCAACGCGTTGCCGTATTGCGAAGGCGGCTTCTGCGCCACGCCCGCTGGAGACTGGCGCCGCGAGCTCCTCGATCCTAGACAACGAGGCAACGAGTGCCGCACCCACTGGGTGGGTGCGAGGAAGCGGGACGGGCCAGCTGAATCGGGCGCTCTTGGACGTCCAAGCCAAGATCCGAGCCGAAAGCGAGGCCCTGAAGAAATTCAAGAAGGCGCACTTGGCAGCACGAGAAGCCGTTCGGGTACGTTCTCTGCTTTGTTTTTGTTTCTTGTGCTTTTCGGTGGGGGCGAGCCAGCGCACCCAGCGGGTGTAGTCACCGAGTTTCGGGCCGGCTGCTGAGCAGGTGGCTCGGAACTCTAATCGGTGAGTTCCAAGTACTAACACTCGTCTGAATTTTATGTTGCAGGGTTACCACAATATCCGTGAGATCACCTTCAACTCAAACGTCCAGGAGCTGGCTCAACGGGCCGCCGACTTGTCGAACAGCCGGAGTACGTCTTCTTCTTTTTTCCGCGGGGGTGCGCTGGCGCACCCACGAGCTGTAGTCCCCGAGATTCGGGCTGACTGCTGAGCAGTCGGGCCGGATCTCCCCGGCGACTGTATTTCCTTGCTGGCGACTACCGCCTTACTTTCTTCTTTCTTCTGCAGAGGCCAACGCCGCTTTACAGGAGCAGCTGGGTGAAGCCAACACCATGCTCCATGTCAAGGAGAAAGAGTGCAGCCAGCTGGTTGAAGAGCGCGACCGGCTGGCCGCGCAATAGGTGGATCAGAACGAGCTCTTCAAGAAGGCTCAGAAAGAGGTGGAGGACAAGGAGTCCGGTCTCCTTGCTGAATTCGCGACCGAGCGCTCCTCCTGGTCTGACAAAGAGGCGATGCTGACCTTCCGCTTCCACGAGATCGAGGACATAGTCGATGGTGAGTCTTCCTCATTTTTCTTCTTTGCGCCGCCGGCTGTTGGTCAAAACTGGCTTCTAGTCTTTTAATTTTGCTCTTTGCTTCCGTTTTGGCAGACTTCTTCCCTGGCCACTCGGACGCCGCCAACCGGGCCATCGAACCTGACCGCGAAGGGCGGAGGGTGGACGGTGCGAAGATCGCCGTCGACGCCCCCCGATCCCTTAATAAGCAGATCCTGAGCATTGAGTCTCGTCTTCGGCCTGCTCATCGGATGCTACGCCGGCTTCAGTGTGTCAGTGCCCAGGCAATCACCGCCCTGTGGCCGAACATGCCGGCAGCACGCACTCCCAGTCGGATTGCCGACTAGCTGGAGGTAGCGGCCCACTGTCTTGAGGCCTGGAAGGGCTCTACGGCCCGAGCTGGGGCGCGCCGGGCCTTGGAGTTCGTCAAGGCGTGGTACCCTGGGCTGAATCTAGCCCAGCTGGCCACGTTCTGGCTGGAGGCTCAGGCAGAGTTGGCGGCCGTGGAGGACGATCTTGTCAAGCGCGCTACGTCGATCGCCGAGTACACCGACACCAGTATCTTCATCCCGGAGCGGGCTGAAAACGGCGACGAGGCGTCGCCAGAATGGTTCGGGCTGAACCCAGCCGATGGCGAGGACTCGGCGGAGGTGATCGACTCCAATGGCGAGGAGGAAGGCTAGTCGGAGGAGGGAGGTGAAGAGGAGGCGGAAGAGGTCGGAGCGGACGCCGGAGGCGATCAAGCAGAGACCGACCAGCCGGCCGCTCCGGCGACTGGCACCGCCGACTCCTCCGATCCTCCGAACCATTCTGCCGCTTCCTAGGCTGCCACTTTATCTTTTGTTTCGCCTGTCTATTAGTCTCAAATGAACTTGTTAATTTCACACAATTCCACCCACGGGGTGTATCTAAACTTCGTTGAAGATTAGCCAAGGGCCCTTATTGTGTATATATTTTCCCGAGTTCTGACTCTTCTTGCTTATCGCTCTTTGGCTTTTTTCTTTGCTGCCTTCCCTTGGTTGCCGCCTTGTTAGCCGAACAGCCGCTCTGCTGTCTGTTGTTGGGTCAAGTTCCTGGCTACCTTGGGTAGGCAAGTACTTAGCCGCTTTAGAGTTTTAACAAGTTGAATAACAAACGGCCAGCCGACTGTTGAACAGTCGGTTGAAAAAAGGCTGGAAGCCGGTTTAAACTATGCAATGCTTTGAGTCCTTAGCCATTTTTCGTGTGAGCACCCTTTCTACCTAGCTCCTGCCCGCCAATCAGTCGCTCTGCGAGCTACGACTTCTGGCAGGATACGGCTTAAGTGCCACACATTACTTGTCCGGCTGCAGGAAGCATTTCATAGTTCCAGACGGCAAGTCCCCGGGCCGAATGGTCGAACCTGGTGCCAAGCGGCATAACGAAAAGGTGACATACTTGTAGGCATAACCTTTATCATACAGATAGAAGAGGGCAGTCCCTGAGCTCTTCTCGGGGGACCCAGAGTCTTCATACTTTAATACAAAAGGTAGCATGGTACACACTGCATTAACGGTGAAATCTTCGGAGGAGATTTGCATTCCATGGCCGCTCCGTCTCCTTGCTGGAGTCGTCCCTCTTGCATGCTCGAGGCTTCTGAGCGTCGATCAGGTAGTAGGAGTCGTTGCCCAATACTTTGCTGAAGATGAAGGGACCTTCCCAAGGTGCTGAGAGCTTGTGCTGGCCGGCTGTTCGCTGGATCAGCTGGAGCACAAGGTCTCCTTCTTGGAACCATCTCGGTTGACCTTCCGGTTGTGGTATCGGCGCAGGCTCTGCTGGTAGATGCTGGACCGGCTGAGTGCCAATATATAGCCGACCCTCTTCCAGCAGATCGACGCCGTCATGTCGTGCTTCTTTTACCTCCCCCTCAGTGTACATGGTGACTCGAGGGGAGTCGAACTCTATGTCTGTTGGGATGACGGCTTTGGCACCGTAGACGAGGAAGAAAGGCGTGAAACCGGTCGATTTGTTTGGAGTTGTGCGCAGGCTCCAGAGGACGGCTGGCAGCTCGTCGAGCCAGCAGCCGGCCGAACGCTCTAGAGGCTCGACCAGCCGGGGCTTGATGCCGGACAAGATGAGGCCGTTTTCTCGCTCGACTTGGCCGTTTGACTGCGGGTGGGCAACGGACGCTAAGTCCAGTCGGATGCCCTGTGTTGCGCAGAAATGGGCCAAGGAGCCCTTGGCGAAGTTTGTGCCATTGTAAGTGATGATGTTGTGCGGTATGCCATACCGGATGGTGATGTCGGAGATGAATGTCACAGCAGTCAGACTGTTCAATTTCTTGATTGGTCTGGCTTCTATCCACTTGGTGAACTTGGCCACTGCGACAAGCAGATGAGTCATGCCACCCCGTGCTGTTTTGAACGGTCGTACCATGTCCAGGCCCCAAGCGGCAAATGGCCAGGCGATGGGGATAGTCTTGAGTGCAGAAGCCGGCTGATCTGGCTTGGAGCGGAACATCTGACACCCTTTGCATTTCAGGACCAAATCCTTGGCGTCTTCTAGGGCAACTGGGCAGAAAAAACCATGGCGGAAAGCTTTGGCGACAAGTGCTCTTGAAGCCGCGTGGTGGCCACACTCGCCTTAGTGGCTATCTTTGAGAATTGCTTGGCCTTGCTCTGGTTCGACGCAGCGTTTGTGAACACCAGTGACACTGCGCCTGACCAGCTCTCTGTTGACTATGGTGTAGGCCGCGGCCCGGCGTTGCACTTGTCGGGCCGATATCTCATCAGGCGGCAGCTCCTTGTTCACTAGGAAGTTGAGGATGGGTTGGGCCCATGAAGGTGCTGCGACTTCTGCGACTGTCAGGACCACAACTTGGACGAGGGCGGTTGGGCCGGGAGGCGGCGAGTTGGAGTTGGCAGCCTCTTGCTAGGTCGATGAAGTCCCTGGGCCGATTGGTGCAGTCCCCGGGCCGAGCTCTGAAGTCCCCGGGCTGGCCGCTGCAGTCCCCAGGCCGGGTTCTGAAGTCCCCGGTCCGGGTGCGACTGCCGCTGCCCCCGGGCCGGCTGCCAGAATTCCCGTGCTGGCCGTTGGAGCTCTCAAGTCGGATCCGACTGCTTCAGGAGGAGCCGGCACGAAGATAGAATCTGATTCTGGCGATGGCTTGACAGGCGGCTTGAGGAGGCGTTGAAGGGCGACGCCTGTCGGTATTCCTTGACGGGTGGAGCCGATTCTTGCCAAGGTGTCTGCTTGCTCGTTGTCGTTCCTTGGCGCGTGGAGCTTCGCACCTCAAAATATCCACTGAGTTGCTGTACGAGGAAGCGGTAGCTCGCCATGTTTGCATCTTTGGCGTCCCAGTCGCCTGACGACTGCTGGACCACCAAGTCAGAGTCACCATAACACGGGATCCGGCAGATGCCAAGCTCTTTGGCAAGCCCGAGCCTGTGAATGAGTGCAGCGAAATGGATTTGCAGCACATATTTGAGCTTGTCGCCATTGGGAGATGTGAGGATGATGCCGGCTCCCAAACCGGTGCGCATCTTGGAACCATCAAAGTGCATCCGCCAGTGAGTGGAGTCGGGCGCTTGTGGCAGGTACTGGGTCTCGATCCAGTCGACGAGGAAGTCGGCCAGTGCATGTGACTTGATAGCGGTGCGAGGCTGGTAGTAGATGGTGTAGGGGGCCAAATCTATGGTCCACTTGGCGACTCGGCCCGAGGCATCTCGGCTTCCAATGATCTCGGCCAATGGAGCTGCGCAGACCATAGTGATAGGGTGCTCTTGAAAATACGGCTTCAGCTTTTTGGCGCTGAAGTGTACACCGTAACACATCTTCTGGTAATGGGGGTAGTTCTGCTTGGAGGTCGACAGTACTTCACTCAGGTAATACACCGGTCTCTGGACTGGTAGTGCCTTGCCTTCCTCTTTGCGCTCAACCATGATGACTGTGCTGACCACTCAGCTGGTGGCGGCGATGTAAAGGAGCATGGGCTCTTTAGGAGTTGGGGCCGCCAAGATAGGTGGAGTAGTCAGCATCTTTTTGAGCTGGAGGAAAGCTTCATCCGCCTTGTCGTTCCACTCGAAAAAGGTGGTTTTCTTCATGAGCTGGTACAGAGGAAGAGCCTTCTCTCCCAGCCGACTAATGAACCGGCTGATGGAAGCCAAACAGCCAGTGAACTTCTGCACATCCAACAGTCGGTGGGGTACTTCCATCCTCTCGATGGCCTTGATCTTCACAGGGTTGCACTCTATGCCGCGTTCAGAGACTAGGAATCCAAGAAGCTGGTCGGCTGGTACTCCGAAGATGCACTTCTCTGGTTTGAGCTTGATTTGACATCGGCGCAGATTCTCAAAGGTCTCTTTGAGGTCCTCTAGAAGCGTTCCGCGCTTCTCCGTCTTCACCACCACATCGTCCACGTAAACATGGGCGTTCCTGCCGAGTTGCTTGAGGAGGCATCTGCATGCAGCGTTGAAAGGTGGCACCAGCATTCCTCAAGCCAAACGTCATGGTCAGGTAGCAGAAGGCTCCGAATGGTGTGATGAAGGCGGTCTTCAGTCTGTCAGCCGGATTCAGCTTGATTTGGTGATATCATGAATATGCATCCAAAAAGCTCAACAGCTCGCATCCGGCTGTGGAGTCTATCACTTTGTCAATTCTTGGCAAAGCAGACGGGTCTTTCGGGCATGCTTTGTTGAGGCTAGTGTAATCGATACACATACGCCACTGCTTGTTTTTCTTAAGTACGAGGACTGGGTTGGCCAGCCACTCTGGAAAGAACACTTCCATGATGAAGCCGGCTGCCAACAGCTGGGCTATCTCTTCTTCAACAACTGTTCTCTTCTCTTCTGACAGGCGGCGCAAGGGCTGCCTGACGGGCCTGGCATCGGGCCAGATGTGTAAATTGTGCTCGGTGAAATCTGTCGGAACACCTGGCATGTCTTTGGGGGACCATGCAAAGATGTCCCCATTCTCACGGAGGAAATCGACGAGCTCGCCTTCCTATTTGCTGTCGAGGCCCGTACCTATGATAGTGTATGTCTCCGGGTGCTCTGGGTTCAAGGGTACCTTCTTCGTATCTTTGGCCGGCTTGAACGAGCCCTCAGCTTCCGACTCCTTGGGGTCAGGCGACATATCCGGCCGCTTTCCTGCCATCGCCACAACCCGGTCAAGGAGCCACTTCTTAGCTGCGATCACGAGGGACTCGGCCAACCGACTGCTCTCTGCTGTGCAGGCGGACAACTTCTTGTACTCGTCGGCTATGGTCAGAATCCCCTTGGAACTCGGCATCTTCATCTTGAGGTAGGCGTAGTGGGGGACTGCCATGAACTTGGCCAGAGTAGGCCGGCCAAGCAACGCATGGTAGGGGCTTTCAAGGTCCACCACCTCAAACAAGACATGCTCTCGGTGAAAGTGATCTTTGTCCCCGAAGAGGACGTCTATCTGGATCTTGCCGATTCGTGAGCAGGAAAGACCAGGAACTATGCCTTGGAAGACAGTCTGGCTGGGCTGAAGCTGTCTTTGCTTGATTCCTAACTTCTCCGTAGTATCCTTGTACAGGATGTTGATGCTGCTGCCGCCGTCTATCAGAACCCGGGAAAAACGAGCAGCTCGCCTGTCCGTGGCAAAGGTGGCATCCAAAACCAGAGCATAGGAGCTAGGTTTTGGCATCACCTCTGGGTGATCGGCTCTGCTCCAGCTGATGGGTTTCTCCGACCAATGCATGAACTCTGGGACCTTAGTTGCTACTGCGTTCACTTCTTGCCGCTGCCGCCGCCTGCTGCGCTGGTCATCGGCCACGCTGGTGAATATGACATATGCTCCATGCTCTTCTGGAAGCTCGTCCTATATGGCTCTATCTGTTCTGGCCACCGGCTGCTAGGGCGGAGGAGGAGGCTACTGCCCAGCAGGCGGGGGAGGCAGGAGGCCGTCTCCCTTGGCGATCCTGGTGAGCCAATGACACTTCCGAGTGGTGTGGTTTGACGGCTTCGTGCCGCTATGGAATTTGCATGGTGCATCCAGTGCGCTTTCGACGAGAAAGCCGGCAGCCAATTGGACTTGCCACCCTTCTGCCGCTTGGAAGGAGCCTGCCCTTTTTGCCGCTGGTCTTCGACTGTCACCACCTGCCGGCTGGTGGAAGCCGACTGCGGGGCCTTGCGCTTGTGGTCGTTCTGCTGTTGATGTCGACTGGTGTCTCCAGCCTGAGTTCTAGGAGCCTGAGGGGCCACCTTGCCAGATGCATTTACTTGGATCTCCGCCTTCATTGAGGTGTCGGCCGTGGCGTATTTGTCTGCTATGATCAGCAGCTCGTCGAGGGTTTCCGGCTCATCGCAGAGAAGCTTGTGCTTGAGGAGGGTGCCCTCTCGGCATCCGGCGGTGAAGTACTCGATGGCTTGCACCTCGTGCACGCCTTCGCAAGAGTTGCGGAGCTCGGCCCAGCGCGTGAGTTAGTCGCGAGTCGACTTGTCGGGGCCTTGTACGCCCAAGGAGAGGTGGCGGGGCCTGGGCGGCCGCTTGTACGTGCTGGTGAAGTTGTGGACGAAGGCGTCGGTGAAGTCAACCCAACTGTTGATGCTTCGGGGCTTCAGGTTGTTCAGCCATGTTCAGGCTGTGCCTTGGAGCACGAGCGGAACGTATTTCATGGCAACTCGCTTGTTGCCGTTCGCTATGTTGACGGTTGTGGAGTAGTCGACCAGCTAGTCCTCCGGCTTCACAGAGCCGGTGTATTTGGGTGTGTCTCTTGGGAGCGTGAACCCTTTGGGGAAGGGCTCGTCTCGTATGTGGGGACCGAAACAAGGCGGACCCAACTCATCTTCTTGTTCTAGCGCCAGGGATCGGTTGAGGCGGTCCATCAGGTGGCGGGTATCGTTTTCTCCGATTCCTTCTCGGCGGCCAAGGCGGTCGCCGAGTGATGGGTGATCAACAGGCGGCGGGGAAACGCGCCTTTCCCTGCGAGGGGGAGGAGGCGGACAGTCATCCCGCCGTTCCACTGCTCTTGGGCGACCGTCTTGGTCACGCTATATGCTGAGCCGAGTCCGACTGCGGCTGGCAGCCGACCCCTTGTCCTTTCTAGCACAGACGCCACCAGTCGGCGTCCGAGAGGTCGCACCTTGATCTCGGCGGTGAGGCAGATCGTCGTTTTGCCGGTGCGGCACCTCGGTGCGGCAGCCGGCTTCGTGCTGCTCGGCGACCGCGTCGAGGAGTCGCTGGATGCGCTCCGCCATCTGGCGACGCTCCTCGCCCTCGAACTTGTCCAGCTCTTCTGCTGTCGCCCGGGCGACTCGGATGTTTTCCGCAGGCGTCGCATAGACGGGGCGATTTGCCCCGAAAAGGTTGGCGATAGCCATGCCGCGCTGCTGGACCGTGCCAAGGCGGCTGGGCCATGTGGGAGCCGGTGTGCCACCCACAGCGTGATCCATTTCACGCTGGTAGGCTTCCGACAGGCGTCTCATGCCGGCCAGCTTCTTGGCGCCTTCGACGAGCTGGAGGTGGCGTGCCTCCAACGTCTCGGTGTCGGCATCTTCGGGAATGGGTGCTGACAGGTCTTGCAGCGCCGCGTCGAGCGGGTCGCGAGAACCTCCGCCAGAGTGCTCGCCATGTCCGATGACTAGCACCTCCCTGACGGTGCTTCCGCCGCTCTCCGTGCGAGGGAGCGGCTCGTCGTAGAGCACCACGTTGGTGGGGAACGCGTCGAGCGACGCGGTGTCGGAGTCAACCAACATCGGGTCGGTGGAGCCTACCGACTCCAGGTCCACAGCTGGCTCGCTTGTGACGTGGAGCTGATCGAGGAGGCCCACGAGGAGGCTCTCGGGGCCGTCGGTGCCCACGTCGGATGCGGTCTCGTCGGAGAGGCGGACTCCGCCAACAAGATCAGCGAGGCAGCTCACCGCGCAGGCCATTTCTACGCCATGCAGGGGCGTCGACGCAGACGCTGTCATGGAATTGTCACGGCAGATGTCCTCATGAAAGGACTTAGTCGCAGGGCCATCGTACGGGTTAACCTAGAGGGGTTAATGCGGACACAAGACACTGGAATTATCTGGTTCGCCCCCGATGAAGGTAAAACCTCGTCCGGTTGTGGTTGATTGATATGATTGGCGACTAGGGAGCAATAGCTTTGCCTTGGCCTCGAATCTCTGTCCCCAACTTCGCCGCGGGTCGTCCCTTATATACACGGGTTAACGCCGGCGGCTTCTGAATCCCAATCCGGCTCATACAAGAGTCCGGCTTGGTCTCTCCTTTCTTGTCTTACAATACAAGTTACAGTATTAGGGCGGTTTACATGTATGGATCTTAATTCCCTTCTGGGCTCCAGGCCTCCATATGGGCCTGGATCACGCACGAGGGTAAACCGGCCCCTCCGGGGCGGTTCACACTCCGTAGTTGTATCCTCAACATTAGGCCCCAGATTGACTTGAACCGGTTCAGGTTAATCTTCTACGTCTTCAGGCAACCCTTGATCTCCCTTGTAAACCGCCATCTGCTTGAACCGCCGTGACATCATCCTCTGATCTTCGTGTCAGGGCCCCCTGACGTCATTTTGAACAAAAATCTAAACAGTAAGATTCCCTTCATTAAGGCTATCCCGGAAATCGAGGCGGCCGCTGCACCTTCCGCCGCTTTTGGCTCCTCAATTCTCGCGCCCATTGATTACTCCGGTCCTTTATAAATAGACCGGTCAGGTCATTCTCTTCTTCTCCTTCCTCTCTTCTTCTTCCTCGCGACCCGCCGACCCTGAAGCTCTTGCCGTCGCCTTCAACCTTCGACCGACGCTTCCCGCCGGGCCGCTGCATCAACCGGATCTGACCAGAGTTTCAGCGCTCCTCCGCGGTTCCCGTTCGTCAGGTAAGGTCATCTTTGAACCCTAGATCTCATTTGGAAACTCGGTTCGTCGCATAGCTCATGAACGCTCATGCCGACCCTTCATACCAGTTCCGCCATGGCCGTTCGACAGTGAACCGTTTTCTTCCTTTCTTTCGCAGCTTTAATCTTCCGGAATGGCTCCTCAATTTTCCGCTTGCAACTGGGTCGGTCTAGAGTCACTCAAAGCGCAGCTCAACGGCTATGTTACCACCTGGCGGTTTGGCTCCAAAAGTGTCCTCCATTGGCGTGTTCCGAAGGCGAGTTTCCTCCCGAGCGCGGCGGGAGAATGTCGTGTTCATGCATCACTTAGACCGGGGTTCTGTCCGCCCGGTTCAAAATTTTTCCGGATGTCCTTGCCGATCTGCAGCTTCATCCTCGGGACATCGGCCCGAATTCTGTGTCGAATATACGCAACTTTCAAGTCTTTCGTGAAGTCTATCTTCAAGAAGAACCATCTGTGGAGTTGTTCCGGATTTTTCCATTTGAACCGCCGCCTGAGTTTTTCGACGGTCGAACACGGAGCTGGGCGGCGTGTCAATCCGAAGAGGAAGGAAGTCGATTTTCCACCGCCAAGCACCACAGCCATCCAAAGGAATGGAACCAAACCTGGTTCTACTGCGGAACACTGCCCTGCTGGCGAAAACCCCTTGCGGGTTACCGTTCTCACCGCTCAGCAACCTACATCCGCTGCCTTCCCGCTTAACGCGCGGAGCGGAAAAACTTCGCGACCGCAAATAATCAAGCTCCGGGCTCTAATGGCCAATGGCTTAACCGGCGTGGATCTTGTGCGTTGCTGGGTCTCTTGGGGTGTTTTGCCACTAAGCCGCCGGCCCGGATTGATGCACGAGTACACCGGCAGCCTCAAAGATCCTCAAAGGCGTCACGAGCTGCCTATAACTGAACAGGAGGTCACCGAGATCGTCAAGAAGATGCTCGATGAGCCGATCTCCGTCTGCAGCCTCACCGGGTTGGCTCCATTTTGCGCCACCAACAAACCGCCGGCGGTAAGTTCTACTCACTGTCTCTCAAGCTCTTAATGCTCCGTCGATACACGTTAATCCTTATTCCTTCTCAGGCCGACAGCTCATACGAAGCGAACCAAACCGTTCGGGCGCCTCGTAAAGTCCAAGGCCACTAAGAAAACGGGCAAGAAGAAGACCGCCGAGTCCTCTGATCCGCCGGAGGACGAAGGATCAGACGCTGAGGTAAACCGGCTTGCCGCTTTGTGTTTCTTCCTGCACATGCTTGGTCCTTTCACAATCTCTTTACTGACAATTTTCTTCCCAGGATGATGCTGAAGCCAGCCATGCCGACCCTGTTGAGGTAATCTTACTTTCTTCCGAATCCGATCTTGCGCCGATTAAGAGAATTCGTCGCGCCGTCCGGAAAGTGAAAAAATACCATTCCTGTGCTTACTTGAATCCAAATCTTAACTTGAAGACACAACAGGCTGAAGAGCGCCGTACAACCCGCAAGACGAGTGGCCAACAAAGTTACCTCAGCGGTTTACAGACACACCTATCCGAGCGTCGGCGAGGTGACTTGCTCTCCGAAAAGCGTTATCCCTTAAAGGTTTCTTCCGATGTCCTCTCAATCCATCGACCCGAATTATCAGGCCTCTTCCAACTCGTCTGGCGGTTCATCCACCACACAATTGCCTCCGCTGAACATCGCCGCAGGGTATGTAATTACTGTTTGTCAATTCGACTCACCGTCACCTTGGTGAATTTGTCTTGATCCGACTCTGAATATTGCAGCACCAAGGCTCGCTTGAGCAAGAAGGCGAAAACTCTTGATCCTACCTAGATGTTGATCCGGAAAAACCCCGAACAAACACACGAAAATCTGAAGCCGCCAAGGAAAGCTCGGCGGGTGTACAAAAACGACACTGCTGATCCGCGGAGGTTGAACCGGAGGTCCAAGTGGAAACTTCCCAGCCTGCTCCATCAAATCCGTCCACCGAGCGGGTCGTGACTGTTGAACCGCCGAGCCAAAGCAAAACGACGGCAAGCCCACACAAGACCGCTGAAAATAGCGATGTTATTGTGACAGTATCGCTACCTGCTCCTAGCCAACGGTCGCTTTAGCAAAGCACACATCAAAAGCGGTTCCACTATTATGAGCAAGGACAAGGGAAGACTGATATGTCGACTACGACAATTTCTCTGCCTAAGAGCTTCATTCCGCTTTCGAACCGGCTTTACACAAGCCGCGACTTTGAAGCCGATCTAGTAAACCGCATGAAGGACCGCTATGAGGTAATGAACTGACCTCTCTTATATCTTAACTGCATAGTAGCCCCCAAGGGTCGGTTTAACTTTGCAAAGTTAAACCGGGACTTAAGGTGTTTCTCTTCATATCAAAATTGAGATCAACTAGCCATTAGCCCCCAAGTGCCAAGTTGAATACTTGTATTAAGCTTGGGACTTGCATAATGAAACCACTAACCTGCTTCCTTTGTCATCAGAATGAAATACACCAGCAGGCTGTGCAACTCAAGGACCTCCGAACCAATCTGGAAACCCAAATAACAGAAGCCACCAAAGCCAAGGATGAGCTAAAAACTGCCCTGACCACCATGGAACAGCTGAAGGAGTGGTACAAATCCGAGCGGGTCAACTGGGATACCGAGAAGGCCGGTTTAGTAAAGCGGGCGGAGGAAGCTGAGGCGGCCCTTAAACCGGTGACTGAAGAGCTGACCGGACTTAAACGCCAAGTGCATGCCATGACCTCTGCCATCTTTGGTAAGCAAATTTATACTGACTATGCCTGTGTTAATGCTTCCGCCGGTTTAACTTGAGTTGTCTAAACCTGGTGTAGGCAAACGTATTGCTCATCTGGGCTCTGACGTGCGGAAAAAGCTCAAGGCTTCGTACACTCTGATTGAGCAGCTATATACCGGCGCCCATGGGTCATATCGCCACTTCATATGACAACACAGCGCCGTCCCCGATCGAGAGACGCTGGACCGCTGTCCATGATTCGGGGCAGCTTGAAGAGATGAAGCGATCCGCAGCCCGGGCTGGCACGCTACTGGCTCGACTCGTGCCAAAGCATGGATAGCGGATCTTGATCCGGCTGACATAGCTAAAGGTTTTCCCAGTGCTCAAGAGAATGGTGAAGCCTTTGATAACAATGCGCTGAAACGGATTACCAAAGAAGTGCGTCCGTTGGCGAGTCAACTGGCCGCGGAAGCCAACCTGGAGGTTCACCGATCTTTTTATGACGCCAACAACAAGCGGGTGGAGTTTGTCATCCCGGAAGTGCAGAGCCTGATTCCCCCAATCCGTAAGCACACTTACGCTACGGCGTTGATCCGGCTGAACCGATAAGTGAAGAAGCTGTCTTTCAGGCCTTAACCCGGATTGACTGGTCTACCAATGACTTCCGGGCTTTGGGTGATGATGAAGAAGAAGCTGAACCGACGCCAGGCGCTGGCCCCTCCACCTCGCGCCAACCCAGTGAAGCAGCGTAATCCGTCAAGCCGGGTGACATATCCAAAGCCTCAAGGCATAACTCTGCGTAAAACGCCGGGCCTCGAAAGGCTTTTGTAATAGGATAGCAAGTGTATTTCCTTGAACAATGCCGGTACAACTTTGGTCTGTAAACTTTTGTCTGGCGGCGCTAGATCCGTTGGCTTTTGTAGTAAATCCTGCCACATATTTTGCCTGCCAAAGATCAGCACACAAGGGCTGTAGCCAATCCCAAAGCGGAGGTCTTATAAACCATCATCGTCAAAGGAGGGCAATCCCTGTATAAGACCGGTTTACCGTGCAAACCGTGCCGGGCATGATAAGCCCCCTGTTACTCCACAATGGGATGTTTTAACAGTAAAATCAAACCGGAACAAAATCGCCAGCTTAAAAACGTATCAACAACGTAAATCCGGTTTACGAAGGCCGACAAAAAACCAAATGATAGATATCAAAATCACATGAAAACAAAAGCAATGAGAAAAAACCGCTTTACAAGACAAGGCTGTACTGAGCCGGATCAGATGGTGTTACCATGGTCGGACAGGACCAAGCCCCCTATATGGCGTAGCGATGGTTCAAGTCAGCCAGGTCCCCAACTGAACTCGTGGCATGATGCCGATCAAGTGGCATTGCAATGGTTCGGGTTCGACCAAAGCCCCCAAGTGATTCTATGGCCTTAGGCCGACCAAGAGGCGTGACTGGTTCAGACATGACCATGTCCCCAAATGATCTGGTGGCTTTCGCCTGTCAAGAGGCATTGCATTGGTTCGGATACGACCAAGCCCCCAAATGACTAAAGTTTCTGAAAATAAGGCTAAGGGTTGAACCGGAGGCCGCTTCACAACAGCATCTCCATGTACCCAAACCGGTCTTTTAGACAGAACAGATACCCCGCTTTAGCCGAGGATCCGGTTTATTGCTTTTATTCATAATATATACAGTCTTGATATGTACATCAACGGAGCCAATGGCTCAAGTATAATAAGGCCGAAGATGAGCTATGTTCCATGGCCTGTTGGTCTCCTCCTCTGACGTGCGTGAGTCTTTTCGCTCTCGAACATCAATCAGATAGTAGGACCCGTTGTATAGATTCTTACTGACCACAAAAGGCCCCTCCCAAGGTGGGGATAGCTTGTGCATATCTTTCTGATCTTGAATGAGGCGCAGCACCAAGTCTCCTTCCGAAAGGTTCTGGTTTTAACCCGCCGGCTGTGATACCGACGAAGATCCTGCCGGTAAACCGAAGCGAGCTGCTGCCATATCACGCTCTTCATCCAATCGATCCAAATCATCTTGCCGTGCTGCCTCACTATCTGCCTCAACATAAGCTGCTACTCAAGCGAGTCATGACGGATATCATGGGAAGAACCGCCTCCGCTCCATAGATCATAAAGAACGGCGATATCCAAAGTGGATCGGTTGGGAGTAGTGTTTATACTCCATATCACCGATGGTAGCTCTTCCACCCAACAACCCGGCGCCCTCTCTAAAGGGACCATAAGCCGGGTTTGATACCCTTCAAAATTTCCCGATTAGCTCGTTCCGCTTGACCATTGGATTGTGGGTGGGCTACTGAAGAAACATCGCGGATATGCTCGCTCACAAAATTCCTTCATAGCTCCCTTGGATAAATTGGTGCCATTGTCCGTGATGATACTGTGGAAACCCAAACCGGAAAATCACCCGCTTGATGAACTGAACCGCCGTGGCTGCATCACACTTGCTAACAGGCTCGCCTCGACCCACTTGGTAAACTTATCCACCGCCACCAACAGTGGGTCTTCTTATCCTTGGACCTTTGAAAGGTCCAACCATATCCAGCCCCAAGTCGCAAATGGCCAAGTAATTGAATCATCCTCAATTCTTGGGCCGCACATGAGCACGCCTGAAAACTTTTGGCAACCGTCACATCGTCGACCAAATCCTCCGTGATCAGCATGGGCGGTCAACCAATAGAAACCATGGCGAATGCTTTGGCCACAGAGACTTTGAACCGGGTGGTGACCACAATCCCTTCATGAATCTCTCGCAATATCTCACAGCCCTCTTCAGGGGACACACAACGCTGAAACGCCTCGACACATCGCGACGGTGCAACTCGCCATTAACAATGGTCATAGACTTAGACCGCCGAACTATCTGCCGGGCCAACGTCTCATCCTCTGGTAACTCGCCCCGGTTCATGTATGCCAAATAAGGGAGCGTCCAATCCGGGATGACATGCAAGGCCGCCACCAAATAAACTTCCGGATCGTGGATAGCCAAATCAATTTCATCAGAATTTTAATCGACGGTTTGTGCAGCACATCAAGGAAAACGCTAGGCGGACCGGTTTACGCTGGGAACCCAGCCGCTCAAAGCATCAGCCGCCTCGTTCTTCCGACGATCCACATGGTCCACCTGATACCCCTTAAAATGTCCTGCAACAACATCCACTTCTCGACGATATGCAGCCATGAGTGGATCTTTGGAGTCCCAAGTACCGGATACTTGCTGGGCCACCAAGTCCGAGTCACCAAAACATTTAACCCGGCTGAGATTCATTTCCTTGGCCATCCGGAGACCATGGAGCAAAGCTTCATACTCAGCTGCATTGTTAGTACAAGGAACATTAGACGGAGAACATAACAGAACTTGTCACCGTGGGGAAGTTAATACGACTCCAGCCCCGAGCCCTCCAACTGCCTGGACCCATCAAAATGGATGGTCCAATAGGTGTGATCCGCTTCTCCTCCGGTGCTTGCAACTCCGCCCAATCATTAATGAAATCCACAAGTGCTCGAGACTTTATGGCCGTCTGGGCACATACTTTAAACCGTATGCCCAAGCTCTATAGCCCACTTAGCAATCCGCCGCTTGCTTCCCGGTTCAGATGATATCGCTTAAAGGAGCCGAGCTGACCACCGTGATGGGGTGCCCTTGGAAATATTGCTTCAGCTTCCGGCTTGCCATAAAGACTCCATATACCAGCTTCTGCCAATGTGGATACCTTTGTTTAGATTCGATGAGAACCTCGCTGATGTAGTAAACTGGCCGCTGAACCGGATACTCCTTCCCTGCCTCCTTGCGCTCCACCACAATGGCCACACTCACTGGCCTGGCATTAGCAGCAACATATAACAGGAGCGGCTCCCTATCAATAGGGGCAGCAAGAACAAAGGGTTGGCCAGCTGCCGCTTAGATCCTCCAAAGCCTCATCAGCACCTGAGCTCCAAACGAATTGATCCGCCTTCTTCAAAGATCCGTATAAAGGGATAGCCTTCTCCTAGGCGATCGATAAACCGCTTAGCGCAGCAATCCGCCTGCCAAACGTTGAACATCATTGATGCACTTGGCTTAGCTAAGGAGGTGATAGCTGTAATCTTCTCCGGATTAGCCTCAATCCCCGGTTCGACACGAAAACCCAACAATTTGCTCGCCGAACACCAAAGACGCACTTGGCCGGGTTGAGCATCATCTTGTACACCCGCAAGTTGTCAAAGGTTTCCTTTAAGTCCTCAATCAATGTCTCCTTCTGCCTTGATTTTACCACAATATCATCCACATAGGCGTGCACATTACGGCCGATCTGTTCATGCAAACAATTCTGTACGCAACGCTGATAAGTTGCTTGGGCACTCTTGAGCCCAAAAGGCATGGACACATAGCAGAAGGCTCCAAAAGGGGTGATAAACGCAGTCTTCTCCTGGTCTTTAACCGCCATCTTAATCTGATGATAACCAGAATACGCATCCAGAAAGCTCAAACGCCACAACCCGCCGCTGGCCAATGATCTGGTCAATGCGGGGGAGGGCGAAAGGATCCGCTGGACAAGCTTTGTTAAGATCTGTGTAATCCACGCACATGCGCCAAGTGCCATTTTTCTTAAGGACCAACACCGGATTAGCAAGCCACTCTGGGTGAAAGACTTCAACGATAAACCCTGCTGCCAAAAGTCTAGCGACTTCTTCTCCGATGGCCTTGCGCCTTTCCTCGTTAAACCGGCGAAGAAACTGTTGTACCGGTTTGTATTTTGGGTCCACATTAAGAGTGTGCTCAGCGAGTTCCCTCGGTACACCTGGCATGTCAGAAGGTTTCCACGCAAAAATGTCCCGATTCTCACGGATGAACTCGATGAGCGTGCCTTCCTATTTAGGATCCAGGTTGGCACTGATGGTGAACTGCTTGGATGACTCGCCGGGCACAAAATCAACAAGCTTCGTCTCAGCCGCCGATTTGAACTTCAAGTCCGGATCATGCTCTGTAGTTGGCTTCTTCAAAGTGGTCATATCCGCCGGATCAACATTATCCTTATAATACTTTAACTCCTCCGTGGCACAAACCGACTCACAGAAGCCGCATCACCTTCCTCGCACTCCAGAGCGATCCGCGGCTCCCATGAACCGTTATTGTTCCTTTGTGACCCGCATTTTCAGCTGTAAGTAAACATAACAGGGCCGTGCCATGAACTTAGCATAAGCCGCCGCCCAAGAGGGCGTGGTAAGGGCTTTGAATTTTCACCACCTCAAATGTCAACGCTTCGCTCGAGTCATGCTCGCCTCCAAAGGTTACCTCGAGCTATTTTACCGACCGGTATGCCGACTTACTGTGCACCACTCCGTGAAACACTGCATCGATGGCCCGAGATGCCTATCTCGTTAACCCCATCCGTCGGAAAGTTTCGTAGTACAGGATGTTGATGCTGCTTCCTCCATCCATAAGAACCTTGGTAAACTTGTACCCGCCTACCTGGGGTGCCACCACCAGGGCTAACTGACCCGGATTGTAAACCCGGGGAGGATGGTCCTCTCTGCTCCACACAATCGGCTGCTCGGACCAGCGCAGGTAATGCGGCGCAGCCGGTTCAACAACACTGACCGCCCGCCTCTGAAGTTTCCGGTCTCGTCGGTCCAAGCTGGTGGTAAAGACGTGGTATTGTCCGCCATTCAATTGCTTTGGATTGCTCTGATAACCCGACTGCTGCTGTTGTTGATTGTAGCCCCTTGGTTCTGACTGTTCTGATTACCTTGATTATTCTGATTGCCTTGCCCGCCCGGATTACCGCGAATCCGGCCGAATTTCTCCGCCAGAACCGGAGCGGACCACTGAACCGCCACGACCCTTGATCATACCGGAAAGAATTGGAGTTCTTAAACTCCTGCATAATATAACAATCCTTCCAAAGGTGGTTCGCGGTACCTCCTTCGTCCCGTTTCGGACAAGGTTGATTTAATACGGTTCAAACGATCCGGATTGTGACCACCCCGGTTTGATCGCCTACCCCGCGCCGCTGACCCTTGTCCTGCAGCGTTGGTGTGGCCACAAAGCCCATGTTGCCGTCGCTTTACGCTTGTGCCTCCATTGCTCGCCGATCGATGCTGCTGGCTCCTCGAATTGCCGCTCTGTTTTCCTTCCCCACTTCATCATTCTCCGATTCAGATCCTTGGTACTATCGTAATCAGCGCATTTTACCAAAACGCCCATTAGAGTGCCCATGTCATGACAAAACGCTTCATGCGACTCCAGCTTCAGCTTCAATGGCTCGAACCGCAATTGGCTTCAAGGTCATGATCGCGGAACCAGGTTGATCCGTCTCAAGAATGTAAAACTTCCGAGACACGGCGCACTCCAATGGGTTGTAGACTTCGTCCGCCTGGACGCAAGTCGCCAGATCTACCACCGACATGGGCTGTTTACAGGTGTCTTTGAAATTTTGATGAACGGGTTCTCAAGCCTGGCCCATGAGTTGATAGAGTCGGGCGGCAAGTTTTTCAACCAGGTCCGGCAGTACCTTCCAAAGATCATTGTGAAGTACTTTGCACATGCTGCTTCATCCACGCCCAAAGATCTCCATGGCCATCTCGTAGCTTTCTATCCATGCCTCGGAGCCAAGTCGGCAGATAGTTGGGCACCTTGCGTGGCCCCTTGAAATCCTTGGGCAAGCGACGCTATGCGTAAAGCAGGGACGAGGCAAGGTACCCCAAAGAGCCGGACGTGACCCCGGTTCAAGATGGTTGGTCGAACCGCGCGGGCGATGATCCTCCGCTTGTGCTGCTAACTCGCCTCCCTACGCGTGCCTGGCGCGTCCACTACCCTTGAGCATCTTCAAAGCCGCCTGCGGATTGTTGCCGCTGGCGTCCACGCCGCGCATTGCTCGACACGGCCGGTTCATCGACGCTGCCGGCTGTAGCTCCGACTTCGGGCGGGGTGGAATGGATCTGATCTCGACAGCACGAGTACGCTTCTTGCTGAGCCAAGGCCGCCCCGAGGAGTTTCCTTGACCCGGCGTGTTCCACCGCTCGTGGTGAATCGCCGATTGAATTGCCTCTAACCGCGCCGCAGCCGCCACGAGGTTATCCATCGGGTTGGAGTAATGACCCGGAGGTGTCTGCACGGCCTGGGGTGCACCGGTATGATGGCGAGGTAGATCTATCCTCCGGGGCTGAACCGGTGCAGCCATCCCAGGTGCTTCCGGCCGGTTTACCAATGGCGGCGGATTACTGGTCCCTGCCCCTGGGGTATTGAAAAGCTCCCTTCCCTCAAAAAGGAAGGTAAACGGGACCTGTACTTCCTTTTCATGACTTTCGTGACGCGCCCGTCCAGCTCGAGCCTATAAGCTCATGATCCAAAGCGCCTGCTCCGCTGCCATCCTTTCGTCCGCCGCTGCCAAGTCCGCTTAGCATTAGTGATCTATTCCTCACATTTGCAATCTCCGCCAGAAAGTCCTGATCCGGCGGATTAGCCTCCGCCAGAGCACAGCTAACGCGCTTAAAAGCTCGACAAAACTTGAGCGGGCGGGCGACAGGCCTCCTTCACCGCTGCCAGCACCGCTGTTGAACCGCGACTGTGGGCGCCATGTTGAAGAGTGAAGCACCGCCTGTACCGCCATGAAGACCCCAACCCGTTGGGTAGATCGAAGGGTCCGAATGCTCTCCCCATCGGAACTACCCCGATCTGACCTTCCCGTAGCTGGTATAGAGACTCAGCCCGCCGACGATTCGCCCCGAGTAGACCACAGTTTCATCACCGACGCTGATCCGCCCTCGTAGCCTCCGTGAACGACTCCCACGAAACATGCCTGTCCGCCGGTTTAGCCAGGCGGGACTCTTCTTCGATCACTGAGCCGCCTCGACGAGGTCGGTGCAGACGTCCGCCCAGCCCCGACTCGCCAATCTTGCCGATGAACACGTGTATACCGCCAAAGGGGACCCGTATCCATACTCAACCGAGCCGCCTCGGGCCCCAAATCCGCATCGCCGATGTAGAGTTTGCTGCGCCGACTTTTAGTCATCCGCCCATCAGATAACCTTCGAGTCCTCGAACTTGCCCTCTAAGATCATCAAACCATCGTGCGATAGCCCCACGGTGGCGCCAACCGTCGTGGAATTGTCACGGCAGATGTCCTCATGAAAGGACTTAGTCGCAGGGCCATCGTACGGGTTAACCTAGAGGGGTTAATGCGGACACAAGACACTGGAATTATACTGGTTCGGCCCCTTCGATGAAGGTAAAAACCTACGTCCAGTTGTGGTTGATTGATATGATTCGGCGACTAGGGAGCAATAGCTTTGCCTTGGCCTCAATCTCCTGTCCTCAACTCGCCGCCGGTCGCCCCTTATATACACGGGTTAACGCCTCGCCGGCTTATGTAATCCCAATCCGCTCATACAAGAGTCCGCCTTGGTCTCTCCTTTCTTGTCTTACAATACAAGTTACAATATTAGGGCGGTTTACATGTATGGATCTTAATTCCTTCGGCTCCTGTGCCTCCATATGGGCTCTGATCACGACGGTAAACCGAGCCCGGGCGTGTTCACACCGTAGTTGTATCCTCAACAGACGCCGTCTGGCATGCCGGGCTGGCTACGCTCGCCAGGGAGGAAAAGGGTCCCCGTCCAGAATGGGTCTCCGGACAACGGTGCACCTCGCCCCACGGTGGGCGCCAAATGTCGGGGGTTGGGTGCGACATATGCCAAAGGATGGCTTATCATGGTGGGAGCAAGTAGAACGTCGCTGGTGCCCGGAAGCGGGATGAGGCGTAGACATGAACGCCGACGGACTTTACCCAGTTCGGGCTCTCCTAGGAGATAACACCCTACTCCAGCTCATGGGTCTCCGCATGATCACTAAGGCTCAAGTGAATACACAAGTGCTCCTCGAGCTGTATGCTAGAGGTAGGAGAAGGCAAGGCTAGCTCTTCCCTTTCCTCTATGATCTAGTCTAACTATCTCAGGTCCGGAACCCTTTGCATGGGTGCCCTGGGGGGTTTATATAGGCCTACCCCCTAGGGGTACATTGGTAATCCCGCCGGGGTAGGTTCCGGCCGTCAGTCTCTCTTGTGCCGGCTTCTCCACCGGCTGCCGGGGCCCGCCGACTGGTGGGTCCCGCCGACCGATGACGTATGGACCGACAGGCCGCACCACGCCTCCCGGCTTGTCGCCGGTTGATCACCAGTAGCTGCTCTAATGACGCAGGCTTGTCAGAGGTCATGGAGCAGCCTACTGGCCCGCCGGGCGGGCGACATCGTAGCCACTCCCTATCTCGTCGGATTAATGGTGCGTGGGTCCCGAGGAAGGGGCCAGCCGACTCCTAGAGGTCGACCTCCCTCGGGTCCGACTGGTAGGGCTCTTTGCCGTCTTCTGGACTCTCGCTGATCAAGGGGCCCATCGCCCTGGACCGCATGCAGGCCGCCGTGGGAACAGGACTACCAGACGGGTGATGTCAGGAAACAAGTGGCTAGCAGCGCCGGGCGGAGATCTCCGCCGGTACGGTGCACTGTGGCCACGCTTGCCTGATCTGGAGGAGGGGATGGGCTATACTGTAGCCACTCCCCGTCCCGTCCCCCTTACGAGGGCACAGTCTCTGTAGGTGTCGCGGGCCGACTCCTTGAGGCCGGCTTCTCTGGAAGCCGCCCAGCAGGAGGCGGCTTGACTCGGCCGCCCATGGGAAGCCGGCTACTCCTTCAGTCGGCTTCAAGAAGGCGTCTCTTCGTCTCGTCGTCTTGAGGGGCGCAGTTGGCCCTGATGTCTTGAAATGTTTTGGGCCTCGGGTTAGCCTACCCGTGGCTCATTACTCCAACACAGGTGCAGTAGAGGGGCGAGGAGTACATGGCCAACACACACGTGAATTCAACGCAGTCTGCACTTCTCATATAAAGGCTCCCACCAGTCCAATCTACGAAATCCTACGCACCTACGCACCCAAGGGCAAGATTGATAACTCCAATTGCAAGATCAGTTGACTAGAAGCTAGACCCATGGAGGCGATGAGCGCGAGCATCAGCCGGCTGTGCCAGATGGTCCACGACGCCGGCCTGCCGCCCGGCACCGAGGAACGTCTCCAGGTAGTGCTTGAGGCCGCCAGGGCGAGGGGCCGCTCAGACGACAGCTTCGTCTCCTTGTTCCACGAGGTCCTCATCGGCTTCCTCGACAAGTTCACCGTCGTCAAGAAGCTCGCGGACGACCTTGACGTCCGCCTCCAGCCCACGCGCCCAGGCTCTGCGATGCCTGCCACCCTCAACGGCCTCTATCGTGACAACCTCTTCGATGCACTGGTGGCCCTGCGACTGCCCGCTGTCGTGCCAGAGAATGTCCACCTCGAGGTCGCGCTCACCGTGCAGCGCCTGGCGCAGGAAGACACCATCGACATAATCACCCACGTCTACGCGCAAATCGTCCCCAAGGACTACTACATGCAAGAGGAGGACAATAGGACGCTGGCCTTCTTGGACCGCAGGGCAACCTTGGACGGCATTGTTCAGAAGCACGTTGAGCTTGCCCCCAACGCTGCTGCTCCTCACACGTCGGTTGGTGACCCGGTGCACTAGGGTGTGAGGATGTCGTTGATGGATCCGTATGTATCTTTATCTTTCCGTCAAATCCATGTAGTAGTATATGGTACTACTAGTAATTATCTTACCTTTTGCATCAACTTCATAATTTTCCCACGCATCTATGCATGAACCGCTACCAACCAAACTTCCCATTACTCTAAGGAAAATCGTTATTTCTATCTATCGGTCGCGCCATGGAGCAGAACCAAAATTTACAAGTTACAAGTTCAAAAGGAAAAGCCTGCCGTGTTCGCGTCGCACCCCCACACGGTTGGTCCGGCACGCCGCTCAAGGGGGAATGCGTTCTGTGTTGCATTTTCACTTACAAGTGGGACCGCAGTTGAGCAAACCGACAATCGGCAAACCCCCACCCCACCCACCGCGTGATGGCTGAGAAAACAAGAAGGAGAAGAGATGGCTGTAGGACGGACTCCAAGAAAATTGGTGTCGGATGGGACTCGTGTGGGTGGTGTGTGATGTATTGCTAGACATGAATGCTAGTTATGGCCCAGGCCACCCCACTATATCGAGGTGCTGGTTACATAGAACAAATTTCCTGGAGTCCGTGCTTAGCCCTCCTCTATCTCTCTTCTCAGCCAGCCAACAGACTCGCGGAGCCCATCGTCTGTTTGCTCATATGCGGTCCCACATGTCAGTGAAAACACAAGAGGACCCACTGAACCTGCACATCTTTCACCTCAATGTGCTGGTGCTGAAAAACAAATCCAATAAAGATCTTCGGTGGCCACTTTTGTAGTTACTCAAGAGTAGTAAGATTCTATTTACAGTTTAACCCAAGATGCACATCACGTGGCTTCAACTACTACTTATTTTCTTGCACTATACCTACCTGGATCCTGGATGTCCCACGTGGTCGGCAAAGGAGGAAGAACTCACCAAATCTTCGGTTGTGCTCTCGGATTAGACTAGTTGTGCTAACTTAAAATTTTATTGTGTAGAATGGATGCAAGTTTTGGTATTGGGAAGAAGAGTACAACGATATATTGATAGAGCGCAATTTAGTAGATGTTCTAACACTTTTAGCTAGCATAGAGGCTAGATATGAGACTAGTGCACTTGTTGATAGAATAGAGGCTAGACACGTCTACTTCTTTACACTCGAAGAAGAAAGAAGCATGCAGGATCGAGCCTCCGCAGATCAACAATGAATGTATCAAGAAGGCACTAATCCAACTTACAGGTGAAGTTCTGGAAGTTGGATATCTTCTAAAATGTATTCTTGTGGTTCTTGCTTTTCTAGTCAAAATTTTGGTGATGTATTTCCTTGTACCAAAAAATCAATGATGAAAAAAAGATATGTGTTTGTAGAGATAAATGTACACGGCCGGAATGCGTCCGCGCGTTCAGCGCACGGCCACCGCATCCGAGAAATGGCCTGGACACGACCCCATTGCCGTACCCAAACGGACAGAATCCGGGCAAAACAGAGGTCCGTTTGGGGTCGTGCGTTGGAGTTGGCCTTAAAGGTGGGACCATAGTTGAGGATACCGACTATCGGCAAACCCCCACCTCGCCCGCCACGCGATGGCTGAGTTAGAGAAACTACGAGGTTGAAGAGATTGCTGTAGCACGGACTCCAACAAATATGGTGTCAGATGGAAGTCGTGCTGGTGGCGTGTGTCGTACTCCTTGACGTGAATGCTTGTTCTGGCCAATGCCACCCTACTACTACTACTACTTATAGTAGTAGTATCGAGGATTCGAGGTGCTAGTTACGTACAGCGAACACATTAACACATGGCCCACCTCACACTGTGGCCAAATTTCCTGGAATTTGTGCTAGGTTAAAAAGTGTTCTTTGTGAGGATGGGTGGCTGGTCTCAAGTTTAAAACTTGTTGTATTACGTACGTAGACGTAGAGATAGTGTATCAAGTGAAGCTAGTACATTTAGTGTACTATTGTTGATTGGCCTCATCCGATAACCTGTTGCAATGCACGTACAATTATATATGTATTCGGAAAATATTTTTTTGCCTCATCGCAGCACCCACTCAGAGAAGCGTCTCGAAAGCCATTCATAAATATAGTAAGTTTATCACAGGCATATCATTTATTACATACAACAGGTCATCAACCCACAACGAAAACGAGGATACATTATAAATAATAAAGTTTTCATCACACAACAAATAACAAGCAATGAAATGAACTTCAACTCAACCAATCCTCGGCGTTGGAAACGCTTGCTTTGAACCACAAGTTTATTCTCTCGAAGAGCTGCCATCATCAATATCGAGACCAATGCAGGACTGATCATCCAGGCTGAAGCGGCCTACTATATCACGACCAGGGTAGGGAACCACCGCAGTGTCCGACATATAGATACAGTTGCTTCTCATAAATGGTAGTAACATTGTGTCAACAGCAGTTGGATCGCCTTTCACCATCATTGGATAGTTTTGTCCAAGGAAGAGCGAGTTTGCTCCTAGACTATCAATATTGTACCAGGGAGAAGGTGTTGGCTCTAGCACACTAGTATCCATCCCGAATACCATGCAAAGGGTGTTGGAATAGGTCCAGAGAGTGCGACAATGGGAGACAACACCTGCTCCCTCAGTAGTAACATCAGCAGTGGGCTGTATACAAACAAGAAGTGGTGATCCATTGGAATTAGTTGCTAGCTGCCAGTGAGCATATGGGCCCAGCTCGTCCTCATGCTCGTGATCATCACCATCATCATCTCCCCCTTGGTTATAAAATTTTTCAAGTATAGGTGGTGGCATGTTCACAAGACCTTGGAAACACAAGAAGAAGGTTAATTAGTAGAGAAGGGAAACTTACTAACTTGCATGCATGTGGATGAAACAATTATAATTACGGTGGAAGACAAACGTACCGAAACTACAAGGATATCATGCAAAAACAGTGCCACGAGTGGTGGCAGCAAACACAAGACCCTCGTATTCAATTGCATTACAGTACACATCCGTGTATAGAAACTGATTTTTGAGCAATATCCATCCAGTCAAACCACGAAGGACGGCAACAAATTTGTCGAAGATAGCAACAACTTGATAGTTCTTATAATTCCAAGAGTGGTTGGGAACTCGAGAAATTGCTATCTTCCATAGAAGACAGTCACCATGATCATATTTGAACGTACGAAGATCATCTGTGTGCTCAACCTCAGGGCACTCGGAGATTTATGGAAGTGGAATCCGCTGATGAGTGTACACATTCACAAGTTCCCACTTGCAATTGTACCCAATATAAACAACCCAATCTCCATTTGCGCCTGCCCAAGCCTTGCCCTCAAGCGATGGCATCTTAACATCATATGTATCATTATCAAGCGGCATCAACTTGCACAAGGCGAGGCTTCCCTTGTCCCCGCACTAGTCAGCAGGGTCACGGCGAAGAAGATAGGGGAGATCAAACCGCTCCTGGACCCTTGGGTTCCTTGTAATGATGTTATTAGTTGAGTCAAGAATGTTCTTGAACGAACCTGCCATGCTTGCCAAGGTGATGGCGTCGCACCGATCAATGAGTGCCCCCACCACGTCATCTTTTAGATCGGGGCAAGAATAACGGGGTCGTTTCTGGATTGTTCCCTCCATGGAGAAGACGATAAAACAATGGCAGAAGGAAGGGTGAAGGCAAATGGAGGAGTGTGCGATGGCAGTTCCAAATCGAGAGGGAAAGGCGAAGAGTCGGTGGACGGTTCCCAGTTTGCCACAGTACACAAAGAGGCGCCCCGACCTACATGTCCTTTCGGAAATTGTAAAAAACGACTCGCCGTCGTCTCACTGACATATTGGAATGGGACCACATGCCAACGTGACATGGTGTGTAATTTCTCGTGCAAAATGCAATCTTGCCGCGTTGGCCCGAGGTGCCGCATTAGTTATCGGCCTTTACTTTTTTAACATACAATCTGAGTGGATAGCTCCTGTGGTCATCACATGTGAGCGGATATATAGGTGGGGTAGGTGGGCAGGCGGTAAGTGCTAAAAGAGTTGATCTCAAAAAAATAGTTGATCCAATGCTTGGTTTTGTTTGGATTTTCCAACTATGACAATTGGATAGAGTGAATCAATGGCTTACGTTCAATGTTTTTCTCATACTATAGAATTGTATAGGAACATGGAGAGATTTGGTCGATTTTATATCGCTGGATAATATAAAATATTATGAGTGCAGACGCTCCACCCCGAGGTTTGTTGCTCCTTGTCGGTCGTCGGGAATCTATGTCCTTCCACTCTTTCGTTTAAGACATGAGCTTTGTGTTGGGGAACGTAGTAATTTCAAAAAAATTCCTACGCACACGCAAGATCATGCTGATGGCATAGCAACAAGAGGGGAGAGTATTGTCCACGCACTGTGAGACCGTGAAGCGAAGCGCTATGACAACGCTGTTGATGTAGTCGCACGCCTTCACGATCCGACTGATCCAAGTACCGAACGCACGGCACCTCCGAAGTTCAGCACACGCTTAGCTCGATGACGCATCCCTGACCGATCCAAAGAAAGTGTCGGGGATGAGTTCCACAAGACGACGGGCGTGGTGACGATGATGATGCTCTATCGCGCAGGCTTCGCCTAAACACCGCGACGATATGACCGAGGTGGAATATGGTGGAAGGGGCACCAGACACGGCTAAGGAACGATCCGTAGATCAACTTGTGTGTCTATATGGGGTGCCCCTTGCCTCCGTGATATAAAGGAGCAAGGGGGTGCGGTCGGCCCTAGGAGGAGGCGCTGAGGAGTCCTACTCCCACCGAGTAGGACTCCCCCTTCCTAGTTGGACTAGGACTTGGGGAAGGAGGAGAGGGGAAAAGGAATGGGGGCACCGCCCACCTCCTTGTCCAATTCGACTTTGGGGAGGGGCGCAGCTGCCCTTGGCCCCTTCTCCTCTTTCTCCACTAGGCCCACTAAGGCCCATTAGGTCACCGGGGTTCCGTAACCTCCCTGCATCTCTAGAAATGCCGATTTCACCCGAACACTTCCGATGTCCAAACATAGGCTTCCAATATGTCAATCTTTATGTCTCGACCATATCGAGACTCCTCGTCATGTCCGTGATCACATTCGGACTCAACAAACTTCGCACATCAAACCTTATAAATTCATAATAAAACTGTCATCGAACGTTAAGCGCATGGACCCTACGGTTCGAGAACTATGTAGACATGACCTAGAACTATTCTCGTCAATAACCAATAGCGGAACCTGGATGCCCATATTGGTTCCTACATATTCTACGAAGATCTTTATCGGTCAAACCGCATAACGACATAACGTTGTTCCTTTGTCATCGGTATAAATACTTGCCCGAGATTTGATCGCGGTATCCAATACCTAGTTCAATCTCGCTATCGCAAGTCTCTTTACTCGCTCTGTAATACATCATCTCGCAACTAACTTATTAGTTGCAATGCTTGCAAGGCTTATGTGATGTGCATTACCGAGAAGGCCTAGAGATACCTCTCCGACAATCGGAGTGACAAATCCTAATCTCGAAATACGCCAACCCAACATGTACCTTTGGAGACACCTATAGTACTCCTTTATAATCACCCAATTACATTGTGACGCTTTGGTAGCACCCAAAGTGTTCCTCCGTAAACGGAGTTGCATAATCTCATAGTTAGAGGAACATGTATGGGTCATGAAGAAAGCAATAGCAATATACTAAACGATCAAGTGCTAGGCTAACTGAATGGTTTATGTCAATCACATCATTCTCCTAATGATGTGATCCCATTAATCAAATAACAACACATGTCTATGGTTAGGAAACATAACCATCTTTGATTAATGAGCTAGTCAAGTAGAGGCATACTAGTGACTATATGTTTGTCTATGTATTCACACATGTATCATGTTTCCGTTAATACAATTCTAGCATGAATAATAAACATTTATCATGATATGAGGAAATAAATAATAACTTTATTATTGCCTCTAGGGCATATTTCCTTCAGTCTCCCACTTGCACTAGAGTCAATAATCTAGATTACACAAGAATGATTCTAACACCCATGGAGTCTTGGTGCTGATCATGTTTTGCTTGTGGAAGAGGCTTAGTCAACTGGGTCTGCAACATTCAGATCCGTATGTATCTTGCAAATCTCTATGTCTCCCACCTGGACTTGGTCCCTGATGGAATTGAAGCTGCCTCTTGATGTGCTTGGTCCTCTTGTGAAATCTTGATTCCTTAGCCAAGGCAATTGCACCAAAGATTGTCACGTAAGATCCTCATTGGTCCCGATGCACTAGGTATGACACATAGGTCGGAAATGAACTCTTTCATCCGACTCTTCATTTTCTGCTTCCAAGCAGCTTTGTACTCCGCTCACATGTAGATCCCGCCACGACGCTTTGTTTAGAACTGCACCAACTAACAGCTCCACCGCTTAATAAAAATACGATCCGGTTTGTGATTTAGAATCGTCCGGATCGCTGTCAAAGCTAGCATCGACGTAACCATTTACGACTAGCTCTTTGTCACCTCCATATACGTAGAAACATATCCTTAGTCCTTTCGTATTTCAGGATGTTCTTGACCGCTGTCCAAAGGATCCACCTCGATTACTTTGGTACCTTCCGCCAAGCTTATTGCTAAGCATACGCCGTCCGTACAAGATTGCATACATGATAGAGCCTATGGCTGAAGCATGGGGAACATCTTTCATTTTCTCTATCTCTCTATCGTGGTCGGGCATTCACTATCGAATCAGCTACTTTGCCATCTGCCAGATCTTGTTGCTCGCTAGCGGACGGCAATAAGCTTTGCCATCACCACACAAAAGCGGATTTGCAAAGAACAGCTGATGGCAAAGACCAAGGTTACCATCAGTTGCTTTTGCCGTTCGCCATGGACGGCAAGATTCGATGTTAGCCGTCTCGCTAGCGGACGGCAAAGAGGAGGGGCCCCACCGACGAAGTTAAAAAAACCTTATCGGGGTTTTTGTTGCCCGCTAGCGGACGGCAAAGAGCACGCAGCGGACGGCAAAGGATGGCGGACGCAAAGAGGGGGGCCCACGAACGTTAACGGCGCCCCACTCCCCCTCTTTCTCTCCCACCTTCACCACCACCCCTTCAGACCACCTCACCCCCGCCGCTTCCTTCACCACCCCGCCCACCCGCCTCACTGGGCCCTGGGCCAGCACTGCTGTCCCCGCCTCCTCCGCCGCCAGTCCGCCTCACCTCGGCTGCCTCTGGCCTCACGCCCAGCCGCCTGCCTCCTCCGCCGCCAGGCCGCACCGCCTCCTCCACCTCGCCACCACCCCCGCCCGCTTAGGTGAGTTTCTTCTTTTTTTTCTTTTTTCTGTTTTTTAGTTTTAGGTTTATGTTTAGTATTAGGTTTAGATTTAGTTTAGTATAAGAAGAAGAAAAGAGAGGAGAGGAGGAGAAGAAGAAGAGGAAAAGGAAAGGAGGAAGAAGAAGAAGAAGAAGAAGAAGAAGAAGAAGAAGAAGAAGAAGAAGAAGAAGAAGAAGAAGAAGAAGAAGAAGAAGAAGAAGAAGAAGAAGAAGAAGAAGAAGGAAAAAAGGAAGAAAAGGAAAAGGAGGAAGAAGAAGAAAAGGAAAAAGAAAGAAAAGGAAAAGGAAGAAGAAGAAGAAGACACCCGACCCCGAGACCCCGACCCGACTCCCGACCTCGAATTCCGACACCTCGACCCCCGACCCCGACCCCGAGACTCCGACTCTTTTAACTCCGACACCTCGACCCTCGACCTTCGACCCGACCCGACACGGTACCCAGACTCGACCTGCACTTCGACACGACACTCGACCGAGACCTCACCCGACCCCGACACTCACTTCGAATTTCGACTTCGACCTCGACTCGACACCTGACTCGACACCGACACCCCGACTCGACACTTCGGCCCGATTTCGACATTTTAATTTTACACTCACCGACTTCACTCTGACCCGACACTTTACTTGACCACCTCGCACCTCCTGACACGACACTCGACCCCGAGACCCCGACTCAACCCGACACTCTAATTTCGACCCCGACATTCACCCGACCCCCGACTCCGACCGACACCCCGACCCCACCCCGACACCTCTCGACTCCGACTCTCGACCACCACACCGACGACCTGACTGACCGACACGACACTTGCACCTGACCTGCACCCGACACGACACGACACCCCACCCCGAGACCCTGACCCCCTGAGACCCCGACCCCGACACACCACCACCGACACTCAATTTGACCCCGAATTCCCCGACCCCGACACCCCTACCCCGACACCCCTGACCCTGACTTGACACACCCCGGACTTGGGGGAGGGGCGCAGCTGCCCTTGGCCCCTTCTCCTCTTTCTCCACTAGGCCCACTAAGGCCCATTAGGTCACCGGGGGTTCCGGTAACCTCCCGGTACTCCGGTAAAATGCCGATTTCACCCGGAACACTTCCGATGTCCAAACATAGGCTTCCAATATGTCAATCTTTATGTCTCGACCATATCGAGACTCCTCGTCATGTCCGTGATCACATTCGGGACTCCGAACAAACTTCGGTACATCAAACCTTATAAATTCATAATAAAACTGTCATCGTAACGTTAAGCGTGCGGACCCTACGTGTTCGAGAACTATGTAGACATGACCTAGAACTATTCTCGGTCAATAACCAATAGCGGAACCTGGATGCCCATATTGGTTCCTACATATTCTACGAAGATCTTTATCGGTCAAACCGCATAACGACATACGTTGTTCCCTTTGTCATCGGTATGTTACTTGCCCGAGATTTGATCGTCGGTATCCAATACCTAGTTCAATCTCGTTACCGGCAAGTCTCTTTACTCGTTCTGTAATACATCATCTCGCAACTAACTTATTAGTTGCAATGCTTGCAAGGCTTATGTGATGTGCATTACCGAGAAGGCCTAGAGATACCTCTCCGACAATCGGAGTGACAAATCCTAATCTCGAAATACGCCAACCCAACATGTACCTTTGGAGACACCTATAGTACTCCTTTATAATCACCCAATTACATTGTGACGTTTGGTAGCACCCAAAGTGTTCCTCTGGTAAACGGGAGTTGCATAATCTCATAGTTAGAGGAACATGTATGGGTCATGAAGAAAGCAATAGCAATATACTAAACGATCAAGTGCTAGGCTAACCGAATGGGTCATGTCAATCACATCATTCTCCTAATGATGTGATCCCATTAATCAAATAACAACACATGTCTATGGTTAGGAAACATAACCATCTTTGATTAATGAGCTAGTCAAGTAGAGGCATACTAGTGACTATATGTTTGTCTATGTATTCACACATGTATCATGTTTCCGGTTAATACAATTCTAGCATGAATAATAAACATTTATCATGATATGAGGAAATAAATAATAACTTTATTATTGCCTCTAGGGCATATTTCCTTCAGTCTCCCACTTGCACTAGAGTCAATAATCTAGATTACACAGTAATGATTCTAACACCCATGGAGTCTTGGTGCTGATCATGTTTTGCTTGTGGAAGAGGCTTAGTCAACGGGTCTGCAACATTCAGATCCGTATGTATCTTGCAAATCTCTATGTCTCCCACCTGGACTTGGTCCCGGATGGAATTGAAGCGTCTCTTGATGTGCTTGGTCCTCTTGTGAAATCTTGATTCCTTAGCCAAGGCAATTGCACCAGTATTGTCACAGAAGATCCTCATTGGTCCCGATGCACTAGGTATGACACATAGGTCGGAAATGAACTCTTTCATCCAGACTCCTTCATTTTCTGCTTCCGAAGCAGCTTTGTACTCCGCTTCACATGTAGATCCCGCCACGACGCTTTGTTTAGAACTGCACCAACTAACAGCTCCACCGTTTAATAAAAATACGTATCCGGTTTGTGATTTAGAATCGTCCGGATCAGTGTCAAAGCTAGCATCGACGTAACCATTTACGACTAGCTCTTTGTCACCTCCATATACGAGAAACATATCCTTAGTCCTTTTCAGGTATTTCAGGATGTTCTTGACCGCTGTCCAGTGATCCACTCCTGGATTACTTTGGTACCTTCCTGCCAAGCTTATTGCTAAGCATACGTCAGTGCCGTACACAGCATTGCATACATGATAGAGCCTATGGCTGAAGCATGGGGAACATCTTTCATTTCTCTCTATCTTCTCTCGTGGTCGGGCATTCACTCTTTGGAATCAGCTACTTTGCCATCTGCCAGATCTTTGCCGCTCGCTAGCGGACGGCAAATAAGCTCTTGCCATCGGCTACACAAAAGCGGACGGCAAAGAACAGGCTGATGGCAAAGACCAAGGTTACCATCAGCCAGTTCTTTGCCGTCCGCTTCGCGGACGGCAAGATTCGTTACCGTCCGCTAGCGGACGGCAAAGAGGGAGGGCCCCACCGACGAGTTGCAAAAAAAAAACCCTAACGGGCCCTCTTTGCCGTCCGCTAGCGGACGGCAAAGAGCACGCAGCGACGGCAAAGGATGGCGGGCGGCAAGAGGGGGGCCCACGAACGTTAACGGCGCACCCCCTCTCTCTCTCTTTCTCTCCCACCTTCGCACCACCGCCGCCCTTCAAGACCACCGCCGCCGCCGCCGCCAGCCGCCCGCCCGTCGCCCCACCACCCGCCGCCACCGGCGCCCTCCCTGCTGCCCCCGCCCGTCTGGCGCCGCCACGCCTGCCGGGCCCCCCCCCCTCCTCCGCCGCCCAGGCGCCCCGCCGCCCGCCGCCCGGCGGGCCAGCGCCCGCGCCGCCCAGGCCGCCCGCCCCCCTCCTCCGCCGCCCAGCCGCGCCCCTCCTCCACCCTCGCCACCCCGGCGCCCCCGCCCGCCTAGGTGAGTTTCTTCTTCTTTTTTTTTTTTCTGTTTTTTAGTTTTAGGTTTATGTTTAGTATTAGGTTTAGATTTAGTTTAGTATAAGAAGAAGAAAGAGAGGAGAGGAGGAGAAGAAGAAGAGGAAAAGGAAAGGAGGAAGAAGAAGAAGAAGAAGAAGAAGAAGAAGAAGAAGAAGAAGAAGAAGAAGAAGAAGAAGAAGAAGAAGAAGAAGAAGAAGAAGAAGAAGAAGAAGAAGAAGAAGGAAAAAAGGAAGAAAAGGAAAAGGAGGAAGAAGAAGAAAAGGAAAAAGAAAGAAAAGGAAAAGGAAGAAGAAGAAGAAGACACCCGACCCCGAGACCCCGACCCCGACCCCGACCCGACCCCGACACCCGACCCCGACCCGACCCCGAGACCCCGACCCGACCCCGACACCCCGACCCCGACCCCGACCCGACCCGACCACGGTACCCAGACCTCGACCCGGCACCCGACCGACACCCGACACCCGAGACCCGACCCGACCCGACACCCCGACCCGACTCTCGGCCCGACCCGACACCCGACCCGACACCCGACCCGACCCGACACCTCGACCCGACCCGACCCCACCCCGACACCCGACCCCCGACCCGACCCGACCCGACACGGTACCAGACCCGACCGGCACCCGACACGACACCCGACCCCGAGACCCGACCCGACCCGACCCGACACCCCGACCCGACCCGACCCGACCCCGACACCCGACCCGACACCCCGACCGACCCGACACCCCGACCCGACCCGACCCGACACCCCGACCCGACCCGACCGACACGGTACCTGATCGGACCCGGCACACACCCGACACCGAGACCCCGACCCGAGACCTGAGACCCCGACACCCGACACCCGACCCCGACACAGGCCCGACTCCCCGACCCCGACCCCACACCCCTACCCGACACCCGACCCCGACCCGACACCCCGACCCCCAAAGGCTGACCCGACACCCGACCCGACACCCGACCCCGAGCCGACCCAACACCCGACCCGAGCCCGACCGGACACCCCGACGCCGACACCACACCCGACCCGAAACAACACCCCGACACCGACACGGCACTACCCGACATCGACACGACACACCGACCCCCGACCTCAAACAGCACCCGACCCGACACGGCACCCCGACACCGACAGACACCCGACCACCGACACCTCCCGAAAAGGTGTTCTTTGGCCTTCGAGGCCGGCGGGTCATATATATATTTGTGAATTATTAGTTAGGTCATATATTTTTCGATTTTGCTATGAAAAACATCATATATAATTGTGTTGATCGTGTAGTTTTAATTGTGCAGTTGTTTCATCGCTGCGAGGTTTGGTGTTCGACGACCTCGCCGTGTGTTTGTGAGCTCTGCCCCTTCGTTCGTGGGTGAGCACAAATGACAACTCCTCCTCCCCATTAATTATTTGATCTATTCGATGAAACTTGATAGCTAGCTATATATGTGTTGAATCATCAGTATATGTAACCAATATGTGTCTCCCGTTCGAAAGCGTCATAGTTATAAATATGCATGCATTTGCATATTTATAACCTTGATTCTTCAATTGTCCAACGCTATCCATGGACAGCCAGTATGTAGATTGGGTTCGTTTTCCCATATACTTTGCTCGGATCCGGCGCATATATTTAAATCGATGCCTCCCCTGTTGTTCTCCGGTTACACATCCTCTCTGTTTATTGCGAGACGTGTATCGAGGAGAACGGCGGGAGGTGCTGCCAAATTTTACGCCGGATCCGAGCATAGCATGGGAAAATGAACCCAATCTACATACACGGGTGGGATTAGGACCTATCATTACCTATTAGAGTGTAGGTTGCATGGACGTAATAAAATTGACAAAGTAGATCAACCGATGAATATATACATGGTGAATTACATATATAATTGTTGTGTGTCCAGTAGCTCGAAAGTCAAGATGAGTGACCGTGCTTGGATGTATACGGTCACACTGGTCAGAACAAATGGAGCGCTGAATGGTTCACAAAACTAAGGGTTTGTGCAAGCCGCATTGCAAATGGCCAAAGAAAACCTGGTGCCCCTGTTTCCGGTGCGGCAATTGGGAAAAGAAGACAGAGGCTGAAATGGGCAAACACCTGCAGAAGAGTGGTTTCGCCCGATTATATGGTGTGGACATTTCATGGTGAGTCTGCCCAACATGACCGAGCTGAGGTGGATCGTCGTCGCACCGACGAGCATGGTACCGGATGGAAAACATGGTGCAAGGCTATGATGATGCTCGGGATTCGGACGAGGAGATGGAGGAATCTGCAAAGGCCTTCAATGAAATGTTGGAGTCTTCAAACGTCCGCTCCACGAGCACACCGAGCTTTGTCGGTTGGATGTCATCTCACAAGTAATGGCTCAAGGCTCAGTTCAACTTGGGCAGAGAATGCTATGACGCAATTATGACAGATTTGGGCGCTTTCTACCCAAAGGCCATGTAATGCCTGCAAACCTGTACCCGGTCGGACAAAATCCTCCGCAATCAAGATGCCCTATGAGAAGATACATGCCTGTGAGAAAGGATGTGCCTTATTTAGGCTTGACTATGCGGACTTGAACTATTGTCCCATTTGCAAGTCTTCCTGGTATCAGTGGCAGACGGCAAAGAACCTGCACTTTGCCATCGGTGGCGACGGCAAAGAACCTGCACTTTGCCATCGTGGCGCAGGCGGCAAAGACACTAGAAATTTTGCCGTTAGCGGCGGGACGGCAAAGGCCTGCCGTTAGACACTTAACGGACTGACGGCGCAATTATTGCCGTCCGCGCTCTTTTGTCGTTCGTCATGGACGGCAAAGGTCCTTTGCCGTCAGCCAAGAGGAAGCGGACGGCAAAGTAGCTGTTTACCGTAGCCTACGTTGCCGGAGCCTGTTGCCGTCCGTGGCTGACGGCAAAGGATTTTGCCGTCCGCCATTCATGCCTTTGCCGTCCGCCATGGCAGACGGCAAAGTAGCTGATTCCTGTAGTGATTGAGTCTGACTAAATTTCACACCTTGTAATACAGGTAAATTCCTTTCTTTGCCTGATCCATTTTGAACTTTTTCAAAACTTTATCAAGGTATGTGCTTTGTGAAAGTCCAATCAAGCGTCTTGATCTATCTCTATAGATCTTGATGCCCAATATGTAAGCAGCCTCACCGAGGTCTTTCATTGAAAAACTTTTATTCAAGTATCCTTTTATGCTATCCAGAAATTCTATATCATTTCCAATCAATAATATGTCGTCCACATGTAATATCATAAATGCTCTGAGCTCCCACTCACTTTCTTGTAAATCTGAGGCTTCTCCAAAAGTCTGTATAAAACCATATGCTTTGATCACACTATCAAAGCGTTTATTCCAACTCCGAGAGGCTTGCACCAGACCATAAATTGATCGCTGGAGCTTGCACACTTTGTTAGCACCTTTTGGGTCAACAAAACCTTCTGGTTGCATCATATACAACTCTTCTTCTAGAAATCCATTCAAGAATGCAGTTTTGACATCCATTTGCCAAATTTCATAATCATAAAATGCAGCAATTGCTAACATGATTCGGACAGACTTAAGCATCGCTACGGGTGAGAAAGTCTCATCGTAGTCAACCCCTTGAACTTGTCGAAAACCTTTCGCAACAAGTCGAGCTTTATAGACAGTTACATTACCATCAGCTTCAGTCTTCTTCTTAAAGATCCATTTATTCTCAATGGCTTGCCGATCATCGGGCAAGTCAACCAAAGTCCACACTTTGTTCTCATACATGGATCCCATCTCAGATTTCATGGCTTCCAGCCATTTTGCGGAATCTGGGCTCACCATCGCTTCTTCATAGTTCGTAGGTTCGCCATGGTCAAGTAACATGACTTCCAGAATAGGATTACCATACCACTCTGGTGCGGATCTTACTCTGGTTGACCTACGTAGTTCAGTAGAAACTTGATCTGAAGTTTCATGATCAATATCATTAGCTTCGTCACTAATTGGTGTAGTTGTCACATGAACCGGTTCTTGTGATGAACTACTTTCCAATAAGGGAGCAGATACAGTTATCTCATCAAGTTCTACTTTTCTCCCACTCACTTCTTTCGAGAGAAACTCTTTTTATAGAAAGGATCCGAATTTAGCAACGAAAATCTTGCCTTCAGATCTGTGATAGAAGGTTTACCCAATAGTCACTTTTGGGTATCCTAGTGAAGACACATTTCTCCGATTTAGGTTCGAGCTTATCTGGTTGAAGTTTCTTCACATAAGCATCACAGCCCCAAACTTTAAGATATGACAACTTTGGTTTCTTGCCAAACCATAGTTCATAAGGCGTCGTTTCAACGGATTTTGATGGTGCCCTATTTAACGTGAATGCGGCCGTCTCTAAAGCATAGCCCCAAAACGATAGCGGTAAATCAATAAGAGACATCATAGATCGCACCATATCTAGTAAAGTACGATTACGACGTTCGGACACACCATTTCGTTGTGGTGTTCCGGGTGGCGTGAGTTGCGAAACTATTCCGCATTGTTTCACATGTAAACCAAACTCGTAACTCAAATATTCTCCTCCACGATCAGATCGTAGAAATTTTATTTTCTTGTTACGATGATTTTCCACTTCACTCTGAAATTCTTTGAACTTTTCAAATGTTTCAGATTTGTGTTTCATTAAGTAGATATACCCATATCTGCTCAAATCATCTGTGAAGGTGAGAAAATAACGATACCGCCGCGTGCCTCAACATTCATTGGACCACAAACATCAGTATGTATGATTTCCAACAAATCAGTTGCTCGCTCCATTGTTCCGGAGAACGGCGTTTTAGTCATCTTGCCCATGAGGCATGGTTCGCAAGTACCAAGTGATTCATAATCAAGTGATTCCAAAAGCCCATCAGTATGGAGTTTCTTCATGCATTTTACACCGATATGACCCAAACGGCAGTGCCACAAATAAGTTGCACTATCATTATCAACTCTGTATCTTTTGGTTTCAACACTATGAATACGTGTATTACTACTATCGAGATTCAATAAAAATAGACCACTCTTCAAGGGTGCATGACCATAAAATATATTATTCATATAAATAGAACAACCATTATTCTCTGACTTAAATGAATAACCGTCTCGCATCAAACAAGATCCAGATATAATGTTCATGCTTAAAGCTGGCACCAAATAACAATTATTTAGGTCTAAAACTAATCCCGATGGTAGATGTGGAGGTAGCGTGCCGACCGCGATCACATCGACTCTGGAACCATTTCCCACGCGCATCGTCACCTCGTCCTTAGCCAATCTTCGCTTAATCCGTAGTCCCTGTTTCGAGTTGCAAATATTAGCAACAGAACTAGTATCAAATACCCAGGTACTAATGCGAGCATTAGTAAGGTACACATCAATAACATGTATATCACATATACCTTTGTTCACTTTGCCATCCTTCTTATCCGCCAAATACTTGGGGCAGTTCCGCTTCGGTGTCGATCGCTTGCAGAGAAGCACTCAGTCTCGTGCTTAGGTCCGGACTTGGGTTTCTTCTCTTGAGCAGCAACTTGTTTGTTGTTCTTCTTGAAGTTCCCCTTCTTCTTCCCTTTGCCCTTTTTCTTGAAACTGGTGGTCTTGTTGACCATCAACACTTGATGCTCCTTTTTGATTTCTACCTCCGCGGCTTTTAGCATTGCGAAGAGCTCGGGAATAGTCTTGTCCATCCCTTGCATATTATAGTTCATCACGAAGCTCTTGTAGCTTGGTGGCAGTGATTGAAGAATTCTGTCAATGACACTATCATCAGGAAGATTAACTCCCAGTTGAATCAAGTGATTATTATACCCAGACATTTTGAGTATGTGTTCACTGACAGAACTATTCTCCTCCATCTTGCAGCTATAGAACTTATTGGAGACTTCATATCTCTCAATCCAGGCATTTGCTTGAAATATTAACTTCAACTCCTGGAACATCTCATATGCTCCATGACGTTCAAAACGTCGTTGAAGGCCCGGTTCTAAGCCGTAAAGCATGGCACACTGAACTATCGAGTAGTCATCAGCTTTGCTCTGCCAGACATTCTTAACATCGTCAGTTGCATCAGCAGCAGGCCTGGCACCCAGCGGTGCTTCCAGGACGTAATTCTTCTGTGCAGCAATGAGGACAATCCTCAGGTTACAGACCCAGTCCGTGTAATTGCTACCATCATCTTTCAACTTTGCTTTCTCAAGGAACGCATTAAAATTCAATGGAACAACAGCACGAGCCATCTATCTACAGTAAACATAGAAAAGAAAAATACTATTAGGTACTAAGTTCATGATAAATTTAAGTTCAATTAATCATATTACTTAAGAACTCCCACTTAGACAGACATCTCTCTAGTCATCTAAGTGATTACGTGATCCAAATCAACTAAACCATGTCCGATCATCACATGAGATGGAGTAGTTTCAATGGTGGACATCACTATGTTGATCATATCTACTATATGATTCACGTTCGACCTTTCGGTCTCCGTGTTCCGAGGCCATATCTGTATATGCTAGGCTCGTCAAGTTTAACCTGAGTATTCCACGTGTGCAACTGTTTTCCACCCGTTGTATTTGAACATAGAGCCTAGCTATCACACCCGATCATCACGTGGTGTCTCAGCACAAAGAACTTTCGCAACGGTGCATACTCAGGGAGAACACTTCTTGATAATTTTAGTGAGAGATCATCTTAAAATGCTACCGTCAATCAAAGCAAGATAAGATGCATAAAGGATAAACATCACATGCAATCAATATAAGTGATATGATATGGCCATCATCATCTTGTGCTTGTGATCTCCATCTCCGAAGCACCGTCGTGATCACCATCGTCACCGGCGCGACACCTTGATCTCCATCCTAGCATCGTTGTCGTTACGCCATCTATTGCTTCTACGACAATCGCTACCGCTTAGTGATAAAGTAAAGCAATTACAGGGCGTTTGCATTTCATACAAAAAAGTGACAACCATATGGCTCCTGCCAGTTGCCGATAACTTCGGTTACAAAACATGATCATCTCATACAATAAAATATAGCATCAAGTCCTGACCATATCACATCACAACATGCCCTTCAAAAACAAGTTAGACGTCCTCTACTTTGTTGTTGAAAATTTTACGTGGCTGCTACGGGCTGAGCAAGAACCGTTCTTACCTACGCATCAAAACCACAACGATAGTTTGTCAAGTTGGTGTTGTTTTAACCTTCGCAAGGACCGGGCGTAGCCACACTCGGTTCAGCTAAAGTGAAAGAGACAGACACCCGCCAGTCACCTTTAAGCACGAGTGCTCGCAACGGTGAAACCAGTCTCGCGTAAGCGTACGCGTAATGTCGGTCCGGGCCGCTTCATCTCACAATACCGCCGAACCAAAGTATGACATGCTGGTATGCAGTATGACTTGTATCGCCCACAAATCACTTGTGGTCTACTCGTGCATATGACATCTACGCATAAAACCAGGCTCAGATGCGACTGTTGGGGAACGTAGTAATTTCAAAAAAATTCCTACGCACACGCAAGATCATGCTGATGGCATAGCAACAAGAGGGGAGAGTATTGTCCACGTACCCTCGTAGACCGTAAGCGGAAGCGTTATGACAACGCGGTTGATGTAGTCGTACGTCTTCACGATCCGACCGATCCAAGTACCGAACGTACGGCACCTCCGAGTTCAGCACACGTTCAGCTCGATGACGATCCCCGGACTCCGATCCAGCAAAGTGTCGGGGATGAGTTCCGTCAGCACGACGGCGTGGTGACGATGATGATGCTCTACCGGCGCAGGGCTTCGCCTAAACTCCGCGACGATATGACCGAGGTGGAATATGGTGGAAGGGGCACCGCACACGGCTAAGGAACGATCCGTAGATCAACTTGTGTGTCTATGGGGTGCCCCCTTGCCTCCGTATATAAAGGAGAAAGGGGGTTGCGGCCGGCCCTAGGAGGAGGCGCGCCGGAGGAGTCCTACTCCCACCGGGAGTAGGACTCCCCCCTTTCCTAGTTGGACTAGGACTTGGGGGAAGGAGGAGAGGGGGAAAAGGAAAGGGGGGCGCCGCCCCCCCCCTCCTTGTCCTATTTGGACTTGGGGGGGAGTGTCGGGGAAGCTGATCTGACCCACGAACACCTATGGGACCGGCGGACCGAGCCCCATTCGGTTCAGCGGGGGGCGGAGATCGCACGAAGAGCAGATTGAGGCGAAGTACACGAGCAGTTTACCCAGCTTCGGAGCTCTCCGGAGAGATAATACTCCTACTGCTGCATGTCTGATTGTATTCTGTTCTTGCTAGGGAGCGCTGAGAGCTACAAGACCTAGCGTGAGTGTCCTCTGGTTTCGAATGAACCGAACCTCACCTCCTCTACGTTGCGCATGGGCCTCCTTTTATATGATCAAGGGGTCACCGACAGGTGGCAACGTAGTCAAGGGCAAAAAGGGAAAATGTGTTGCGGTTGGTACAGCTACTTGTACAGTGGATCATACCTAACCCTAACGGCAGGAGACAAAGGCATTAAATGCCCGTCTATGTCGCCTAAACAGTGCAGAAAGGGACCGCCAGGGACGCCATTGCTTGCCATGACGGCAATCTTGTCAGCACCGCTCGCCACCGTGCTCCGCTGGACGCCACATCTCTCGCCACCTTGGCATGGGAAAGGTCGAGGCGACACGTTGGTGGATGTGGAGCGCAGCTTCTGAGGTGGTAGTTTGCGCTGCAAGCGCCTTGCATGATAGTTGTTTTGTCGCGCCCGGAAGCTTGTCGCTCACCGGGCCTTCCGGCAAGCTCCTCTTGCCGGGGCCTTGTCACCTAGGTGCCTTGGTTGGCCTTCCCGGCAAGCTCCTCTTGCCGGGGCCTTGTCTCCTTAGCTTAAATACTTTGTTCTTGAATGGCTCCAAAGGAACCACGGAGGAGCTAGGCGGTCACCGCGGCAAGCCTCGCCGCGGGGTGCTACAACTGCCCGTGCACAAGTTCGGGATACTAGGGTACCCCTTCTCTAGTACACCAACAGGAGCCCCCGGGCCTGGGCCATACACGGTGCCGAGCGCTGTTGGGCCAGGCCCAAAAGAGGGCATGGGCACACGCGGCCTTGGTTACGCCATAACTCGCTCCGGACCCACCACGTCTCCCACGAACGGCACGCATCAAACGCGGCGTCGTGGGAGAGATCGTGGGTGGTTTCTTTATTAGGAAAAGCGGAACGTCCGCCCCCTCCCTCTTTATAAGCAGGGGAAACAGGGGCAGTTCGCCCACCTTGCCAGTTGCTGTCCAATCTCGAAAAAACCCCCGCCGCTCCCCCCCTTCTTCTCAAAGCTGTGGAGAGAGCAGCGCTTCGCCCCCCATCGCCACCAGCATCACCAACGCCGTCGACCTCCCTCACCACCTTCGCCATGGCTCCGAAAGCCGACAAGGGGAAGGGCGTGAAGTCGGCCGAGGCGCAGCGGCTCGCGGCGCTGCGAAAGGAGCGGGCCATCTTCCCCCCTCAGCTCGCCGCGAAGGAGCTGAGGGAATGGTACTACCTCTTCTGGTCGACGGAGACTCGAGCGCATCCGCGCGCGCGAAGGTACTCTCACCGCCAGATCTGAATTGGCTCGAAAGCGGTATCCCTTCTTCGCTCTTCTTCTATTGCGGGCTCTGTCCGCCCTTTTCTGAATTCTTCTGTGATATCATGAACACCTACGGGTTCCGCCTCCTTGATTTCACCCCCAGTGCTGTCCTAACCATGGCAGTTTTAGCACATCTCTGCGAAAACTTTGTCGGAATCCACCCAAACGTAGCCCTCTTCCGCCATTTCTTCATGCCTCGAGTAGAGAGAGGAGAGCCTCTTGCCGGAGGAATCGCTTGGATTTCAAGGATCGGCAAGAAGGAAGCCTATCTGGAAGGAGAGCTCCGCAGCAAGTGGGAGGAGTGGAGGGCAGACTGGTGCTGGATCGTAGAGGAGAACCCGCAGCCATTCACCGCCCAGCGCCAAACGCCAATAGTGCGCGGCAACGATTGGAGCAACTTGGCGCCGGAAGATGCTAGATTGAAGATTGCCGTTACCCGTATCCTGCGCCTCAGGCTTGCGGACTCATCTTGTAGGCGCAGATTGGCGCGAATTTCTTCGCTGCCAGACGCCCCCTGCGGGAGAGGAGGAGACCAACCAGGAGTTCCGAGCGTGGCAGACATCATGAGGCTGCGCCCGGGCCTCAACTTCAACTTCACCGTCTTGGAATTCGATGCGATGCTCTTGGAGCTGTTCAAGCATGACCCTGATCATCCCGAATGGTTCAGGTTGCCGAGGGGAGTCGTTCCATTGTGCAACAATTCCTCGCTCGACCGCATCCGTGCAATGATGCCGTTGTGCGACTCGCATGGAATTGTTCCAACTTGGCAAGAGCCTGCAGATGACGTCGTGCGGCAGTTCTTCGATAGCTTGGAAGAAGTGCCGATCCGCCCCGACGAGCAGAAGGGCCTCACCCGCGACACCACTGATGACGAGATGCAGCGCATCGCCACCAGGTTGGAAGAGGCGGCAGCAGCTGCTGCCGCGGGCGAGTTTGGATTTACTGTGGAGGAGGCAGATGCAGCAGAGGCGGCAAGCCTTGTCGATCGAGAGGAGTTTGCCGGCGAGGAAGAGCATGCCGATCCCGAAGTTGAGCCGAGCGAGCCTACCGAGGGCGCCTCCTCCCCACCTTCAAGTAGCTTGCCGCGAGCGGAGCCCACAGCTCCACCAAGAAGGCGTCTCCGCAAGGCCGGGGAAGCAGCGGGGCGGCAGACGGGCCAACAGCCGTCGCGCCGAGCGACGCGCTCCACCGTGGCAAGCACTGTTGCCGCGGGAGCACCTCACGCCGCTGCAGCAACTGGAGCGGGGCCTTCTGGGACCACAGCTCCTGCACCCGCCAAGCGGCCAAGGGAACCTACTCTTCCAGCTTGTCGCACCGGAGGCGAACCGGAATTCGATCTCTCCGCGCTCAGCTCCGAGGAAGAAGAAGAGTAAGATTTTTTTGCTGTACTTGTAGTTCTTCAATTTGTTGCTTTGTCTTGTATCTGATTTGCTTCACTCTGAACCTATTCCTTTTCAGGACGCTGGCCCAGAGAGCGTCAAAGAGAGCCAAGGCCCCGGTGATTGTCATTGAGAACGAACCCTCTGAGGCGGCAAGGGGCGTGTCTGAGACCACCTTGCCGGACCCGGCAACCCTTCCCCAAAGCAGCCCCCAGCGTAAGTATATGGTTTACTTCTTGCTGTTAGGCGTGCATGGGTGCTCTTTATTTGCTGATATCTGACTGTTGATTTGTGTAGGAGCAGAGCAGCCCCACCAGGAGGGCCCTGAAGCCGCTCCTGACATGCCATCTGCTTCGACTACTCCGCCAAGGGAGGATCCCCCGGCAAGGGAGCGTTCTCCGGCAAGGGAGGCGTCTCCGGCAAGGGTCAGTTCTCTGGTAAGGGGCGGCGCCAGCGACCCTTCGGTAGCTGAGACCACGGCTGCAGATCCAAGTGCAGGTAATTCTCTTGCTTGAAAGCTGCCCTTGTGTTCTTCTTCTGATTTTCTCTTTGAATATCTGCTTGACTTTTCTTCATTTTCTGGTCGTCAGATCCATCTGCCACGGAGCCGCTGGACACCGAGGTCGCCGGCGAGGAAGACGCGCGCGGCAACACTGACGACGCCGCCGCCGCCGAGGAGGAAGCCGGCGCTGATGATCCCGCCGGCGAAGAGGCCGCCTTGGCTACCGCCGCAGAAGCCGGCGAGGGGTCCGGCGATTGCACTGACGGCCCTGAGGCCGCAGGAGCGCCAGGCGCTACACCGACCGCCGATCCCTCCGCTGCTGCCGCAACGCCAGGCTCCGAAGAGCCCCAGCCCGGCGCCTACTTGAAGGCCGGCGATGGTGTCTTCATCAAGCTCCCCTGGGCGTCGAGCTCCAGGGCGCCGGTCGAAGGAGAGACTTTCAATGAAGAGGTGCTCGCCTCCGCTGGGTTGACGCTGGTTGACGCGCCAAGCAGCAGCATCGGCAAGTCTGAGGAGGAGCAGCTGTTGCGGAAGCTGCTGTCGCTCTACCGCACCCGACAAGCCAAGCTGGAATCGCGAGAAGCGCTTGTCGCGAGGGCGGGAGCAGACATGGAGAAGTGCGCGGAGGAGCTCCGGGGCACCAACCAAGAAGCTCTCCGGTCCTTGGCAGAGGAGCGGGGGAGACTCGCCGAGGAGCGCACAGCGTTCATCCTCAAGAAGGCTGAAGTTGAGGAGCAACAGCGGCTTGCTGCCGAGAAGCTGTCTGCGCAAGAAGGCGAGCTGGCGCAGCGGAAGATCAATCTTGACAGCCATGAGGAGGAGCTTGCCGCGCACGATCAAACATTTGGCGAGGCTCTAAAAGAAGCAAAGGACGCTGCCGCAGCTACCGAGGCCGCCAATAAGGAGCTGGAGACGAAGGTGATGCAGCTGGTGTTGGGGAACGTAGCAGAAATTCTAAATTTTCCTACGTGTCACCAAGATCTATCTATGGAGAAACTAGCAACGAGGGGAAGGAGAGTGCATCTACATACCCTTGTAAATCGCTAAGCGGAAGCGTTCATGAGAACGGGGTTGAAGGAGTCGTACTCGTCGTGATCCAAATCACCGGAGATCCTAGTGTCGAACGGACGGCACCTCCGCGTTCAACACACGTACAGCCCGGTGACGTCTCCCACGCCTTGATCCAGCAAGGAGAGAGGGAGAGGTTGAGGAAGACTCCATCCAGCAGCAGCACAACGGCATGGTGGTGATGGAGGAGAGTGCCAATCCCGCAGGGCTTCGCCAAGCACCAAGGGAGAGGAGGAGGAGGAGAGGCAGGGCTGCGCCAAATAGAGGGAGAGAAACTCATGTGTGTTGGGCAGCCCCAAACCTCAAGTATATATAGGGGAGGGGGAGGGCTGCGCCCCCATCTAGGGTTTCCACCCCCAAGGGGTGCGGCCAGCCCTAGATGGGGCTTGGGGAGGCGGCCAAGAGGGGAGGGAGAGGGAGGCGCCCACTAGATGGGCCTTAGGGCCCATCTGCCCTAGGGTTTGCCCCCTCCCACTCTCCCTTGCGCCTTGGGCCTCTTGTGGGGGGCGCACCAGCCCACCTGGGGCTGGTTCCCTCCCATACTTGGCCCATGCAGCCCTCCGGGGTTAGTGGCCCCACTTGGTGGACCCCCGGGACCCTCCCGGTGGTCCCGGTACGTTACCGGAAAAACCCGAAACTTTTCCGGTGACCAAAACAGGACTTCCCATATATAAATCTTTACCTCCGGACCATTCGGAACTCCTCGTGACGTCCGGGATCTCATCGGGACTCCAACAACATTCGGTAACCACATACAAACTTCCTTTATAACCCTAGCGTCATCGAACCTTAAGTGTGTAGACCCTACGGGTTCGGGAGACATGCAGACATGACCGAGACATTCTCCGGTCAATAACCAACAGCGGGATCTGGATACCCATGTTGGCTCCCACATGTTCCACGATGATCTCATCGGATGAACCACGATGTCAGGGACTCAATCAATCCTGTATACAATTCCCTTTGTCTAGCGGTATTGTACTTGCCCGAGATTCGATCATCGGTATCCCGATACCTTGTTCAATCTCGTTACCGGCAAGTCTCTTTACTCGTTCCGTAACACATCATCCCGTGATCAACTCCTTGATCACATTGTGCACATTATGATGATGTCCTACCGAGTGGGCCCAAAGATACCTCTCCGTCACACGGAGTGACAAATCCCAGTCTCGATTCGTGCCAACCCAACAGACACTTTCGGAGATACCTGTAATGCACCTTTATAGTCACCCGATTACGTTGTGACGTTTGGTACACCCAAAGCATTCCTACGGTATCCGGAGTTGCACAATCTCATGGTCTAAGGAAAGATACTTGACATTAGAAAAGCTTTAGCATACGAACTACGATCTTTGTGCTAGGCTTAGTATTGGGTCTTGTCCATCACATCATTCTACTAATGATGTGATCCCGTTATCAATGACATCCAATGTCCATGGTCAGGAAACCGTAACCATCTATTGATCAACGAGCTAGTCAACTAGAGGCTTACTAGGGACATGGTGTTGTCTATATATCCACACATGTATATGAGTTTCCTATCAATACAATTATAGCATGGATAATAAACGATTATCATGAACAAGGAAATATAATAATAACTAATTTATTATTGCCTCTAGGGCATATTTCCAACAGTCTCCCACTTGCACTAGAGTCAATAATCTAGTTCACATCGCCATGTGCTCAACACTGATAGGTCACATCGCCATGTAACCAATATCCAAAGAGTTTACTAGTGTCTTAAACTAGTTCACATCACCATGTGATTAAGTCTCAATGAGTTCTTTGGTTTGATCATGTTTTGCTTGTAAGAGAAGTTTTAGTCAACGGGTCTGCAACATTCAGATCCGTATGTACTTCGCAAATCTCTAGGTCATATTGTAAATGCTGCTTTCACGCTCCACTTGGAGCTATTCCAAATGGTTGCTCCACTATACGTATCCGGTTTGCTACTCAGAGTCACTCGGATAGGTGTTAAAGCTTGCATCGACGTAACCCTTTACGCCGAACTCTTTATCACCTCCATAATCGAGAAACATGTCCTTACTTACTCCAAGGACAATTTTGACCGCTGTCCAATGATCCATTCCTGGATCATTCTTGTACCCCTTGACTGACTCATGGCAAGGCACACTTCCGGTGCGGTACACACCATAGCATACTATAGAGCCTATGTCTGAAGCATAGGGGACGACCTTCGTCCTTTCTCTCTTTTCTGCCGTGGTCGAGCTTTAAGTCTTAACTTCATACCTTACAACTCAGGCAAGAACTCCTTCTTTGACTGATCTATCTTGAACACCTTCAAGATCATGTCAAGGTATGTGCTCATTTGAAAGTATTATTAAGCATTTTGATCTATCCTCATAGATCTTGATGCTCAATGTTCAAGTAGCTTGATCCAGGTTTTCTATTGAAAAACACCTTTCAAATAACCCTATATGCTTTCTAGAAAATTCTACATCATTTCTGATATACTCATCAGAAATTCTATAGTGCTCCCACTTACTTCTTTGGAAATACAAGTTTCTCATAAACTTTGTATAAACCCAAAATCTTTGATCATCCTATCAAAGTGCATATTCCAACTCCGAGATGCTTACTCCAGTCCTTAGAAAGGATCGCTGGAGCCAGCATACCTTTTAGCATCCTTAGGATCGACAAAACTTTCTGATTGTATCACATACAACCTTTTCTTATGAAAACTGGTAAGGAAACTCGTTTTGACATCCGTCTGCCAGATTTCATAAATGCAGCTAATGCTAACATGATTCCGACGGACTTAAGCATCGCTACGGATGAGAAAATTTCATCGTAGTCAACTCCTTGAACTTGTGAAAAACTCTTCGCCACAAGTCGAGCTTCACAGACGGTGATATTACCGTCCACGTCCGTCTTCTTCTTAAAGATCCATTCATCTCAATGGCTTGCCGATCATCGGGCAAGTCCACCAAAGTCCATGCTTTGTTCTGATACATGGATCCTATCTCGGATTTCATGGCTTCTAACCATTTGTCGGAATTTGGGCCCACCATTGCTTCTCCATAGCTCGTAGGTTCATTGTTGTCTAGCAACATGTCCTTCAAGACAGGATTACTGTACCACTCTGAAGCAGTACGCATCCTTGTCACCCTACGAGGTACGGTAGTGACTTGATCCGAAGTTTCATGATCACTATCATAAGCTTCTACTTCAATTGGTGTAGGTGCCACAGGAACAACTTCATGTGCCCTGCTACACACTAGTTGTAGTGACGGTTCAATAACCATATCAAGTCTCCACCATCCTCCCACTCAACTTTTCGAGACGAACTTTTCCTCGAGAAAGGACCCGATTCAAGAAACAATCCCTATTGCTTCCGGATCTGAATTAGGAGGTATACCCAACTGTTTTGGGTTTCCTATGAAGATGCATTTTGTCCGCTTTGGGTTTGAGCTTATCAACCTGAAACTTTTCCACATAAGCGTCGCAGCCCCAAACTTTTAAGAAACGACAACTTAGGTTTCTCCAAACCATAGTTCAAACAGTGCCGTCTCAACGGAATTACGTGGTGCCCTATTAAAGTGAGTGCGGTTGTCTCTAATGCCTAACCCATGAACGATAGTGGTAATTCGATAAGAGACATCATGGTACGCACCATATCCAATAGGGTGCAACTATGATGTTCGGACACACCATCACACTATGGTGTTCCAGGCGGTATTAATTGTGAAACAATTTGCACAATGTCTTAATTGTGTGCCAAAACTCGTAACTCAGATATTCATCTCTATGATCATATCATAGACATTCTATCCTCTTGTCACGAAGATCTTAAACTTCACTCTGAAATTACTTGAACCATTCAATATTTCAGACTTGTGTTTCATCAAGTAAATACACTCAGTATCTACTTAAATCATCCGTGAAGTAAGAACATAACGATATTCACTGCATGCCTCAGCACTCATTGGACTGCACACATCAAAATGTGTCACTTCAACAAGTTGCTATCTTGTTCCATCTTACTGAAACCGAGGCTTTTCAGTCATCTTGCCCATGTGGTATGATTTGCATATCTCAAGTGATTCAAAATCAAGTGAGTCCAAACGATCCATCTGCATGGAGTTTCATTATGCGTATACACCAATAGACATGGTTTGCATGTCTCAAACTTTTCAAAACGAGTGAGTCCAAAGATCCATCAACATGGAGCTTCTTCATGCGTTTTACACCAATATGACTTACATGGCAGTGCCACAAGTAAGTGGTACTATCATTACTATCTTATACTTTTGGCATGAAAATGTGTATCACTACGATCGAGATTCAATAAACCATTCCTTTAGGTGCAAGACCATTGAAGGTATTATTCAAATAAATAGAGTAACCATTATTCTCCTTAAATGAATAACCGTATTGCGATAGACATAATCCAATCATGTCTATGCTCAACGCAATCACCAAATGACAATTATTCAGGTTTAATACTAATCTTGATGGTAGAGGGAGTGTGCGATGTTTGATCAAATCAAACTTGGAAACACTTCCAACACATATCGTCAGCTCACCTTTAGCTAGTCTCTGTTTATTCCGTAGCTCTTTTATTTCGAGTTACTAACACTTAGCAACCGAACCGGTATCTTAATACCCTGGTGCTACTAGGAGTACTAGTAAAATACACAATAACTTAATGTATATCCAATATACTTCTATCGACCTTGCCAGCCTTCTTATCTACCAAGTATCTAGGGTAATTTTGCTTCAGTGGCTGTTCCCCTTATTGCAGAAGCACTTAGTCGCGGGTTTGGGTTCAACCTTGGGTTCCTTCACTAGAGCAGCAGCTGATTTGCCGTTTCATGAAGTATTCCTTCTTGCCCTTTCCCTTCTTGAAACTAGTGGTTTCACCAACCATCAACAATTGATGCTCCTTCTTGATTTCTACTTTGGCAGTGTCAAACATCGTGAATACCTCAAGGATCATCATATCTATCCCTGATATGTTATAGTTCATCACGAAGCTCTAGCAGCTTGGTGGCAATGACTTTGGAGAAACATCACTATCTCATCTGGAAGATTAACTCCCACTCGATTCAAGTGATTGTTGCACTCAGACAATCTGAGCACAAGCTCAACGATTGAGCTTTTCTCCCTGAGTTTGCAGGCTAAGAAAATCGTCGGAGGTCTTACACCTCTTGACGTGGGCACGAGCCTGAAATCCCAATTTCAGCCCTTGAAACATCTCATATGTTCCACGACGTTTCGAAAAACGTCTTTGGTGCCTCAACTCTAAACCGTTTAACTGAACTATCACGTAGTTATCAAAACGTGTATGTCCGATGTTCGCAACATCCACAAACGACGTTTGGGGTTCAGCACACTGAGCGGTGCATTAAGGACAAAAGCTTTCTATTGTCCGCATAATCGCTACTTTCAACTTTCAACTATATTTTCTCTAGGAACATATCTAAACAGTGGAACTAAAGCGCGAGCTTACGACATAATTTGCAAAGATCTTTTGACTATGTTCAGGATAATTAAGTTCATCTTATGAACTCCCACTAAGATAGACATCCCTCTAGTCATCCAAGTGATTACATGATCCGAGTCAACTAGGCCGTGTCCGATCATCACGTGAGACGGACTAGTCATCATCGGTGAACATCTTCATGTTGATCGTATCTACTATACGACTCATGCTCGACCTTTCGGTCTCTGTGTTCCGAGGCCATGTCTGTACATGCTAGGCTCGTCAAGTTAACCCTAAGTGTTTCGCGTGTGTAAATCTGTCTTACACCCGTTGTATGTGAACATAAGAATCCATCACACCCGATCATCACGTGGTGCTTAGAAGCGACGAACTTTAGCAACGGTGCACAGTTAGGGGAGAACACTTCTTGAAATTGTTGTAAGGGATCATCTTATTTACTACCGTCGTTCTAAGTAAACAAGATGCATAAACATAATAAACATCACATGCAATTATATAGTAGTGACATGATATGGCCAATATCATATAGCTCCATTGATCTCCATCTTCAGGGCTCCATGATCATCATCGTCACCAGCATGACACCATGATCTCCATCATCATGATCTCCATCATCGTGTCTTCATGAAGTTGTGTCGCCAACTATTACTTGTACTACTATGGCTACCGGTTAGCAATAAAGTAAAGTAATTACATGGCGTTGTTTAATGACACGCATGTCATACAATAAATAAAGACAACTCCTATGGCTCCTGCCGGTTGTCACACTCATCGACATGCAAGTCGTGAATCCTATTACAAGAACATGATCAATCTCATACATCACATATCATTCATCACATTCTTCTTGGCTATATCACATCACATAGCATACCCTGCAAAAACAAGTTAGACGTCCTCTAATTGTTGTTTGCATGTTTTACGTGGCTGCTATGGGTTTCTAGCAAAAACGTTTCTTACCACATAAAACCACAACGTGATATGCCAATTGCTATTTACCCTTCATAAGGACCCTTTTCATCGAATCCGTTCCGACTAAAGTGGAGAGACGGCACCGCTAGCCACCTTATGCACCAAGTGCATGTCACCGGTGGAACCTGTCTCACGAAATGCGTGTAAGGTCGGTCCGGGCTGCTTCATCCCACAATACCGTCGAAACAAGATTGGACTAGTAAGGGTAAGCATATTGAACATCATCAACGCCCACAACTACTTTGTGTTCTACTCGTGCAAAGAATCTATAATAGACCTAGCTCATGATGCCTTTGTTGGGGAACGAGCAGAAATTCAAAATTTTCCCACGTGTCACCAAGATCTATCTATGGAGAAACTAGCAACGAGGGAAGGAGAGTGCATCTACATACCCTTGTAGATCGCTAAGTGGAAGCGTTCATGAGAACGGGGTTGAAGGAGTCGTGCTTGTCGTGATCCAAATCACCGGAGATCCTAGTGCCGAACGGACGGCACCTCCGCGTTCAACACACGTACAGCCGGTGGCGCCTCCCACGCCTTGATCCAGCAAGGAGAGTGGGAGAGGTTGAGGAAGACTCCATCCAGCAGCAGCACAACGGCATGGTGGTGATGGAGGAGCGTGGCAATCCCGCAGGGCTTCGCCAAGCACCAAGGGAGAGGAGGAGGAGGAGAGGCAGGGCTGCGCCAAATAGAGGGAGAGAAACTCATGTGTGTTGGGCAGCCCCAAACCTCAAGTATATATAGGGGAGGGGGAGGGCTGCGCCCCCATCTAGGGTTTCCACCCCCAAGGGGTGCGGCCAGCCCTAGATGGGGCTTGGGGAGGCGGCCAAGAGGGGAGGGAGAGGGAGGCGCCCACTAGATGGGCCTTAGGGCCCATCTGCCCTAGGGTTTGCCCCCTCCCACTCTCCCTTGCGCCTTGGGCCTCTTGTGGGGGGCGCACCAGCCCACCTGGGGCTGGTTCCCTCCCATACTTGGCCCATGCAGCCCTCTGGGGTTAGTGGCCCCACTTGGTGGACCCCGGGACCCTCCGGTGGTCCCGATGCTATCTCGAAAACCCGAAACTATTCCGGTGACCAAAACAGGACTTCCCATATATAAATCTTTACCTCCGGACCATTCCGGAACTCCTCGTGACGTCCGGGATCTCATCCGGGACTCTAAACAACATTCGGTAACCACATACAAACTTCCTTTATAACCCTAGCGTCATCGAACCTTAAGTGTGTAGACCCTACGGGTTCGGGAGACATGCAGACATGACCGAGACATTCTCTGGTCAATAACCAACAGCGGGATCTGGATAACCATGTTGGCTCCCACATGTTCCACGATGATCTCATCGGATGAACCACGATTTCAAGGACTCAATCAATCCTGTATACAATTCCCTTTGTCTAGCGGTATTGTACTTGCCCGAGATTCGATCGTCGGTATCCTGATACCTTGTTCAATCTCGTTACAGGCAAGTCTCTTTACTCGTTCCGTAACACATCATCCCGTGATCAACTCCTTGATCACATTGTGCACATTATGATGATGTCCTACCGAGTGGGCCCAGAGATACCTCTCCGTCACACGGAGTGACAAATCCCAGTCTCGATTCGTGCCAACCCAACAGACACTTTCGGAGATACCTGTAATGCACCTTTATAGTCACCCAGTTACGTTGTGATGTTTGGTACACCCAAAGCATTCCTACGGTATCCGGGAGTTGCACAATCTCATGGTCTAAGGAAAAGATACTTGACATTAGAAAAGCTTTAGCATACGAACTACGATCTTTGTGCTAGGCTTAGTATTGGGTCTTGTCCATCACATCATTCTACTAATGATGTGATCCCGTTATCAATGACATCCAATGTCCATGGTCAGGAAACCGTTACCATCTATTGATCAACGAGCTAGTCAACTAGAGGCTTACTAGGGACATGGTGTTGTCTATATATCCACACATGTATATGAGTTTCCTATCAATACAATTATAGCATGGATAATAAACGATTATCATGAACAAGGAAATATAATAATAACTAATTTATTATTGCCTCTAGGGCATATTTCCAACAGCTGGAGGCCAATCTGAAGAGGAGCGGCGAGGAGCTTGCTGCACTCAAGCATGAGCGCGAAAAGGACGCCTACACTCTTGGCGAGCTGCAGGGCCGTCTCGCCGAGAGGAGCAAGGAGCTCAGCGCGCCAAGGACTCCAACGCGGATCTCGAGCTAAAGCTGACTACTTTGATGCAGACGCTGGACGACGCCAAGGAGCGGGAGGTGGCCTTGTTGGAGAGGATTAAGAACGACGAGGCGCTGCTGGCGACTGCTACTGCCGCCCAGAGCACCTTCAGAGAGAATGTGGAGCACTGGACCGAGGGTCTCGTGAAAATTGCCGCCGCCATCGACAGGGAGCTGGCGGAGCTGGGGATGGTGGATCTCGGATATTCCTCCGATGAGCACCTTCAACCCAGCGCCAAGCTCAGCTTGTTCTTCAAGGGCGTGGTGACGGCTCTCCAACGACTCCGGGAAGAAATGCCAAAGCAGCTGGCCGACGAGTCGCGCCAGATCTGTGCGGGAGCTCTTCAGAAGGTGCTGATGAAGGTGGCCTTCCGCAATCCAGGCCTTAGCTTCACCAACGTCCTCAAGTCCTTGCCGCCGGATGCTGATGTTGAGGCGCTCAAGACCCTTGTCGCACCCATTGTGGACAGGGTGAGCGGGATCAAGAGGGTTGATGGGGACCGCGTAGATTAGGCCGCTCGTTTTATCTTTTCCTTGTCGCTGCTGGACATGTTAGGAGAACGATCTATTAGAGCTGCGACAAGCTATCTTGTAATATAACTCTATCTTGAGTAGTGATTGCAATGTTATTTCCTTTACTTGATTCCTTCCTTTGTATTTTTTTGCCCTACGCTTTTAGGGAACTCGTCGGCGCAGGCACCTTTGCCGCGAGCGCTGAGTGCGGAACGTCAGCAGCCTGCTGGCCGTGCCGCTTCCGACAAGCAACCTTGTCGCAACTAGTTGCAGCTCACTTAAGTTGTTGAGCGGACTCGAAACAAAATAAGGGCGCAACTAACTACGAGTTGGTTCCTCCGCGCACAGGTTTTCCATACAAAGCACGGTCGTTCGAGGAAGATAACTTAAAAATTTTGAAACTGATTGCTCAAACTTTGGCAACTTAGCTTTTCTGTCGTTTGCTTCCCGGTAAGGCGAAACTTCTTCTTCCCGGTAAGGCGAAACTTCTTCGAGCGACGCTTGGTCCACAACATTATCTTCTCCTTCCCCCCCGGCAAACTTGTGTGCGATGGAACCTTCCTTTCTTTGAGAAAGAGAAAGAAGAGAAAATAAAGATATGGAGCCTTGCGGCTCATTATTGCTTACCGGAATAGGTGCTGCACAAAGTGTCAGATAATGCATGCAAAAATAAAGTAAAGAGCATGAAATTGACAAGATGTGCGGAGCATATGAGCTTTACTGATGCACGGGGTCTGCGCCCATCTTTGTACAAAGGATTACATGCAACATCGGCAAGACTTGTTCAAAAGGTGGTTGCCGGAACAGGTTCCGGCAACCGCGCCCTACGGATAAAACTTACGAAGATGTTCGATATTCCAGGAGTTGCTCACCGGAATGCCATCTTCGGTCTCAAGGCGGACAGCGCCAGGCCTAGTGACTCGTCTAACCCGGTAAGGGCCTTCCCACTTCGGCGTCAACTTGCTGGAATTCTTGGCGGACTGAACGCGCCGAAGAACAAGGTCGCCTTCCTCGAGACTTCTGGCACTAACTTTGCGGCTATGGTAGCGGCGCAAAGCTTGCTGGTAACGAGCAACTCGTACAACGGCCTGAAGACGGTCCTCCTCAAGGAGCAGTGCGTCATCTTGTCGCAGCTGCTCTTGCTCAAGCTCATCATAAGCGAGCACTCGAGGTGACCCGTATACGAGTTCCGTGGGGAGAACTGCCTCTGCTCCATAGACTAGAGCGAAGGTGTCGGCGGTGGCTCGATTTGGCGTCGTCCTGATCAACCAAAGAACCACCGGCAGCTCCTCAATCCAGTTTCTTCCGCACTTGTGCAGCCTGTCGAAAGTTCTGGTCTTGAGCCCTCGCAGCACTTCAGCATTTGGCCTCTCCGCTTGACCGTTGCTTCTCGGATGAGCAATAGAGGTGAAGCAGACCTTGGCGCCAAGATCTTGGACGTACTGCATGAAGGTGCGGCTCGTGAATTGTGTGCCGTTGTCGGTGATGATCCTGTTAGGGATTCCGAAACGGCAAACAATCGACCTGAAGAACTTGACTACTGACTATGCTGTCACCTTCCTCACTGCTTCCACTTCCCGCCACTTTGTGAACTTGTCGATGGCGACGTACAAGTACTCAAAGCCCCCGACAGCTCGGGGGAAGGGGCTGAGGATGTCGAGCCCCCAGACTGAAAATGGCCAGGATAAAGGGATCGTCTGGAGAGCTTGAGCTGGCTGGTGTATCTGCTTGGGATGGAACTGGCACGCTTCACATTTGGTTACTTGTGCAGTTGCATCCTGGAGGGCTGTCGGCCAAAAGAAACCTTGCCGGAATGCTTTGCCGGCAAGTGCTCTTGCGCCAATGTGGTGACCACATATGCCTCCATGTATCTCTGCCAACAGCTTCTGTCCATCTTCCCGGTGAAAAAATACACTTCAATTTCACACCGTTGAGTCTTCTTCTGTACAGTGTGCTGTCGACAAACTGGTACATACTTGACTGCCGGGCTACTCTTTCCGCTTCTTCTTGCTCTTGGGAAGTTCTCTGTTCAGAAGGAAGCAGACGATCTCTGTGCCCATCTTTGGAGCTTGTGGCTCGACAACAAGGACTAAAGGCACATCTGCTGCTGCGGGAACATCCGCTTCTACGGTGAGACCCTGCGGCTCAGCCGGAGCTTGACGTCCCCCGGCAAGCTTCCCGGAGCAAAACTTGTCGGGAGCGTCTGCTTCAACGGAACAAACCCTAGGGCTTGTCGGAGCAGACTGCTCCTCAGCATCCTTGGCGTTGATCTTGGGGACCTTCTTGACGGCGGCTTCGGGGATCTCTGCCGGAAAATAGTCACCAGAAATCAACTTCCTCTTCTTGTTCTGTCCAGTTGATGGTGCTACTGTTGGTTGAGTCAGCTTGAGCACGAAGATCCTGGTTCCACAGTAACTTAAGTCGCGCGACTTGACGAGCCATCAGCAATATCATTCTGAGCTCTTGGAATATATTCCATTTGTAGGCCGTCAAAGTTCTCTTCTAGCTTTCTCACTTCATCAACATAAGCCTCCATCAATGGACACTGATAACTCTTGTTTACTTGGCGGACGACAAGCTGTGAGTCACCCCTGACAATGAGCTTCTTGATCCCAAGGTCTGCTGCGATCCTGAGACCGGCAAGCAAACCTTCATACTCTGCAGTATTGTTCGTTGCTTGCTCCTTGGGAAAGTGCATCTGGACTACGTACTTGAGGTGCTCTCCGGTGGGTGTGACAAGTAGCACGCCCGCACCAGCGCCTTGCAGCGAGAAGGCACCATCGAAGTACATAAGCCACTCTTTGCTTGCTTCCTTGACGGGGATGCTCGTTTCTGGAATCTCTTCGTCTTGTGTTGGCGTCCATTCTGCTATGAATTCTGCCAAGGCTCTGCTTTGGATAGTTGAGGTGCTCTCAAACTTGAGGCCAAAGCTTGACAGTTCTAGTGCCCACTCGACAATCCTGCCTGTTGCTTCTGGATTTTGCAGTATCCTCTTCAACGGAAAGCGAGTGACGACTGTGATTTCATGTGCTTGAAAGTAATGGCGCAGCTTTCTCGAGGCCATGAGGAGGCCGAAAAGCAATTTCTGCACACTAGAGTACCTTGATCTAGCCCCCTGCAGAAGGGAACTGACAAAGTAAACTGGGCGCTGCACCATCCTTTTCTGCATCTTCTCATGCTCCTGCGCAGATCCATCTTTATCGGGACCAGAGCTTGTCGGTGAAGCCCCCTGCTTGTCGTTGGATGCCTCTGCCATGGTCGCCGGCTCATCATCCGCCTCCCTCTCCGCTACTAACGCAGCACTAACCACTTGATTGGTCGCCGCTATATATAGCAGCAACTTCTCTTGTGGCTTAGGTGCGACAAGTATTGGAGTGGAGGACAGGTATCTCTTCAAGTCCTGCAGCGCAGCCTCCGCTTCCGGAGTCCATTTCATTGGACCTGCCTTTTTCAATATTTTGAAAAATGGTAGGGCGCGCTCAGCAGACCTAGAGATAAACCTGTTGAGAGCAGCCACGCATCCGGCAAGTCTTCGTACATCCTTGACGCGCTTTGGTGCTTCAATCTGCTTGATGGCCTTGATCTTGTCAGGATTAGCTTCAATCCCCCGCTGAGACACGAAAAACCCGAGAAGCTTGCCGGAGGGGACTCCAAACACACACTTCTCGGGGTTAAGCTTGAGGTTGATCTTGCGCAGATTTGCAAAGGTTTCGTCTAAATCTTGAATCAGAGTTGCCCTGTCCTTGCTTTTGACCACTATGTCATCCATGTAGGCTTCCACATTTCTGTGTATTTGCGGCTCAAAAGCGTGATGGACTATTCTTGCAAATGTTGAACCAGCATTCTTTAAACCAAAAGACATCCGTATGAAACAGCATGTGCCACATGGGGTGATGAATGCGGTTTTCTCCTCATCCTCTTCTGCCATGAAGATCTGATGGTATCCTGAGTATGCATCAAGAAATGAAAGCAAGTCACAGCCGGCCGTGGAGTCAACAATCTGGTCGATGCGCGGCAAGGGAAATGGGTCTTTGGGACAAGCTTTATTAACATCGGTAAAGTCGATACAAAGCCTCCATTTCCCGTTTGCCTTACGCACGACTACAGGATTGGCCAACCACGTAGGATGGAGCACTCCTCTAACAAGGCCTGCTGCTTCCAACTTCTTGATTTCTTCTGCGATGAACTCTTGGCACTCCACTGCCTGTTTCCTGACTTTCTGCTTGACGGGCCGCGCATGAGGACAGACGGCAAGATGGTGCTCAATTACTTTCCTGGGAACACCGGGGATGTCAGACGGTTGCCACGCAAACACGTCGACGTTCGCCCGCAGGAAAGCAACGAGCGCGACTTCCTATTTGGGGTCGAGAGTGGCACTGATGGTGAAGGTACCACCAGTGCCGTCCTCCTTGGCGGACACCTTCTTGGTCTCTGGCGGAGCTGCCATCGTCTTCTTACACTTGCCGGTGGAGCTCGATGGTGCGTCCTCGACGGTAGCGCAGCACTCCGAAGAGGTGCGCTTGCCGGAGTGGGCATCAGAGCTCTTGCCGGACTTGGTCTTCTTCTTCGCCCCGGGAGCTTCAGCGGCAAGTGACTCGCGATCTGCTGCGGCTGCTGCTTCCTGGTAGATCTTGTCGGCGCAGATAAGAGTATCCTTCTTGTCGCCAGGAATAGAGATGACACTTATCGGGCCTGGCATCTTGAGTATGTTGTATGCATGGTGAGAGGCCGCCATGAATTTGGCGAGTGCTGGACGGCCAAGTATCCCATTGTATGGTAATGTAAAGTCAGCAACGTCAAAAGTGACCCTCTCAGTTCTGAAGTTCAATTCGCTGCCAAATGTCACCGGCATCATGATCTTTCCCTTCGGCTTGCTCCTTCCCGGATTGATTCCTTGCAATGTGCCGGTTTCTTCGAGCTCGCTGTCAGGGATCTGGAGTTTCTGGAGTACCGCTGAGGAGATCAGGTTCAAGCCGGCCCCGCCGTCAACTAGCATCTTAGTGACCTTGAGGTTGCGTATAGTTGGTGAAACCAACATCGGCAAGCACCCGACCGCAGTTATGCGATCAGGGTGGTCCTCAATATCAAAGATGATAGGCGTGCTGGACCATTTCAGAGGCTTGCGTGACTCTACGGATGGTTCTGCTGCATTGACTTCCCGCATCCACTCCTTGAGTTGGTGGTGTGAAGTATGAAGAGAAGCACCGCCGTCAACGCACAGTACCTCTGTGGATTTCTGGAACTCCTGCTCGTCGGCCTCGTCTTCATCCATATCTTCATCGTCGTCATCATCTTCATCCTTGTCACGACCGCGGGGAGGTCTGTCTCCTTGCCGCTGTTTGGCCTTGCCGCGGCGTCCTCCCCGGCCAGGACGTTTATTGTTGGCTCCTACAGCACCTTCCTGGGCCTTCTCCTTGTCGCGTCGCTCATACTCAGCCTTCTGCTGCTCGACAAGGTGCTCGACCTTCTTGCAGCTCTGGAGATCATGGCCCTTGGTGCGGTGGATCTTGCAATATTGCTTGTTGGAGCCGTCCTGCTTGTCGGCGACCGCCACAGCCTGGCAGTTGGTGCCAGCGGCAACCTCCTTGCCGGAGCTACCAACTTTGGCTTTCTTGGCGCCACCTCCGTTGCCGGACTGCTCAACAACTAGCACATCTTTGCCTTTCTTTTTCCTGTTATTCCACCGCCGGCTCTTCTTTGCCGGAGCGGCTTCCTCACTGTCAGATCCTGCTGCTTCTGTATTCTCTCCGGGGAGTCTTCTCCCTTCCTTAGCACGTGCACACTTGTCGGCCAGGGCATAGAGCTCACTGACGTCTCTGATCTTGCACATCGCCATCTCCTCCCGCATCCTGCGATTACGCACGTTCTGATGGAACGCGCTGATTACCGCGGCAGGGTGGACGTCTGGGATGTTGTGTTGTACACGGCTGAATCTCTGAATGTACTTGCGCAGGGGCTCTCCTTCCTTCTGGGCGAGCAGATGAAGGTCACTCTCTTGGCCATGAGGCTTGTGGCCGCCTGTGAAGGCACCGACAAACTGATGGCACAGATCCGCCCAAGAAGATATGGAGTTGTCCGGAAAGTGCATGACCCAGGATCTGACGTTGGGCTTGAGCACCAGCGGGAAGTAGTTGGCCAGGATCTTGTTGTCTCGCCCCCCGGCAGCTTGCACCGCGATGGTGTAGATGCTGAGGAACTCCGACGGGTGCGTCTTGCCGTCGTACTTCTTTGGTACATCTGGTTTGAAATTCATCTTGCTGGGACACTGGACTTGCCGCAGCTCACGAGTGAACGCAGGGCAACCTACCGCGTACGGCAAGTCGTCTGGTTCCCCTGGCGCATGCATGTCGACAGAGGGCCCAGCGCGCTGGTCGGATTGATGTCGCGCTACTCTTCGGCGCTCGATGCGAGTTCGAACGTCTTCTTGTTGTCGTTCATGAAGAACTTGGCGGTGATCGCGACGAGCTCGCGGGTCCGATGACGCGGTGGAGTCGCTGTCGAGGTGGATCCGGCGAGTCGGCGATCTTGGCCTTCGGGGCGGAGAGTGCATGGTGGTTGCACCCCCACAAGTTTTGTCGCCACCGGCTCGAGCCTTGTCGTCCTGCCGCGGCAGCGATGCACTCGGTTGCCACGGAGTGTCGCCGTTGGCGAAGCCAATGAGACTCTGAATGGTGGCCCTCCATTCATCGATTTTGTCTGCCGTTGGAGGGTAATCCAGGAGCAGTTGAGCTCTCGCCCAAGCTTCTGCTGGAGTGGTGGGTGGTAGTGGCGAACGGTGCGAGGAGCGGGATATGCTCGGACTTCTAACTATGTTAGAAGGAGCAGTATCCCGTCCAGGCGACCGTGCCTCGCTCGTGCCTACATGTTGGCGTGCATGCTGGCCTTGAGCATCCCGAGATCCACCAGCTCGATCTTGGTCCAACGAGCGTATGGTACTGTGAATAGCATGACGCTGTCGGTCCCGCGCCTCCTGAGATGGGCGCGGTGCATGTACGGACGCCGAGGTCTGCGCAGCCTTGTTCTTGGACTTGGCAGCACCGTGGACTCCTTCGTCAACGCCTGCCCTTCCGCCGGCGTCTACCCCACCACTCGTTTGCTCCGGTGGTGGTGGGATCGACGTGGACGGCTTAGCTGCCGCCGAAGCCTTCTTCTTCGGTGGCATGTTGGTGAAGATGATGAAGATGTTGCTCGTGTGAACACCGGATCAGGTTCACACAGCCTTGACGCCCCCTACCTGGCGCGCCAAAGATGTCGGGGAAGCTGATCTGACCCACGAACACCTATGGGACCGGCGGACCGAGCCCCTTTCGGTTCAGCGGGGGGCGGAGATCGCACGAAGAGCAGAATGAGGCGAAGCACACGAGCAGTTGACCCAGCTTCGGAGCTCTCCGGAGAGATAATACTCCTACTGCTGCATGTCTGATTGTATTCTGTTCTTGCTAGGGAGCGCTGAGAGCTACAAGACCTAGCGTGAGTGTCCTCTGGTTTCGAATGAACCGAACCTCACCTCCTCTATGTTGCGCATGGGCCTCCTTTTATATGATCAAGGGGTCACCGACAGGTGGCAATGTAGTCAAGGGCAAAAAGGGAAAATGTGTTGCGGTTGGTACAGCTACTTGTACAGTGGATCATACCTAACCCTGACGGCAGGGGACAAAGGCATTAAATGCCCGTCTATGTCGCCTAAACAGTGCAGAAAGGGACCGTCAGGGACGCCATTGCTTGCCACGATGGCAATCTTGTCAGCACCGCTCGCCACCGTGCTCCGCTGGACGCACCGCCTCTCGCCACGCGCACCGGGAAAGGTCCCAGGGCGACACGTTGGTGGATGTGCTGGAGCGCAGTTACAGTGGTGGTAGTTTGCCACGGCAAGCGCCTTGCCGCGGTAGTTGCCTTGTCGCGCCCGGAAGCTAGTCGCTCACCGGGCCTTCCCGGCAAGCTCCTCTTGCCGGGGCCTTGTCTCCTAGGTGCCTTGGTTGGCCTTCCCGGCAAGCTCCTCTTGCCGGGGCCTTGTCTCCTTAGCTTAAATACTTTGTTCTTGAATGGCTCCAAAGGAACCACGGAGGAGCTAGGCGGTCACCGCGGCAAGCCTCGCCGCGGGGTGCTGCAACTGCCCGTGCACAAGTTCGGGATACTAGGGTACCCCTACTCTAGTACACCGACAAGGAGGGGCACGCGGCTGACCCTTGGCCCCTTCTCCTCTTCCTCCACTAGGCCCACTAAGGCCCATTAGGTCACCGGGGGGTTCCGGTAACCTCCCGGTACTCCGGTAAAATGCCGATTTCACCCGGAACACTTCCGATGTCCAAACATATGCTTCCAATATATCAATCTTTATGTCTCGACCATTTCGAGACTCCTCGTCATGTCCGTGATCACATCCGGGACTCCGAACAAACTTCGGTACATCAAAACTTATAAACTCATAATAAAACTGTCATCGTAACGTTAAGCGTGCGGACCCTACGGGTTCGAGAACTATGTAGACATGACCTAGAACTATTCTCGGTCAATAACCAATAGCGGAACCTGGATGCCCATATTGGTTCCTACATATTCTACGAAGATCTTTGTCGGTCAAACCGCATAACGACATACTTGTTCCCTTTGTCATCGGTATGTTACTTGCCCGAGATTTGATCGTCGGTATCCAATACCTAGTTCAATCTCGTTACCGGCAAGTCTCTTTACTCATTCCGTAATACATCATATCGCAACTAACTTATTAGTTGCAATGCTTGCAAGGCTTATGTGATGTGCATTACCAAGAAGGCCCAGAGATACCTCTCCGACAATCGGAGTGACAAATCCTAATCTCGAAATACGCCAACCCAACATGTACCTTTGGAGACACCTGTAGTACTCCTTTATAATCACCCAGTTACGTTGTGACGTTTGGTAGCACCCAAAGTGTTCCTCTGGTAAACGGGAGTTGCATAATCTCATAGTTACAGGAACATGTATGGGTCATGAAGAAAGCAATAGCAATATACTAGACGATCAAGTGCTAGGCTAACGGAATGGGTCATGGCAATCACATCATTCTCCTAATGATGTGATTCCATTAATCAAATAACAACACATGTCTATGGTTAGGAAACATAACCATCTTTGATTAATGAGCTAGTCAAGTAGAGGCATAGTAGTGACTATATGTTTGTCTATGTATTCACACATGTATCATGTTTCCGGTTAATACAATTCTAGCATGAATAATAAACATTTATCATGATATGAGGAAATAAATAATAACTTTATTATTGCCTCTAGGGCATATTTCCTTCACTTTGTTCATCCTTTTGCCGGCACGCGGGACATCTATATGCCTCCATTTTACAAAATCATACTATATGCCTCCATGACACGCGGGACATCTAGCATCAAGGTGGCGTGTCATGCAAGAAAATGGAGATATGCAGTGCGTAAGTGAGTCGTGCACTTCGATGGCACCTAGTACTACGCAATATTTTTTCTCGTCGATGGCACGTGAATTGCGCACGTACTCAATGACAGAGCATGGGATGGTAGACATGGACATGGTCGGCCCTTTTTGAAGAGAGTACTAATAAATAACTTTGATGTGTCCCGTCAACTCGCAGAACGACGAGAAGCTTGCTTACTACGCCTTCTCCCTCGCCGACGCTTGCGCGGTGGCTCGCAGCACGAAGAGAAACTTTTTCTTACAAGCAGTGGACGTGCATCAGTTCATTTGGTGTCAGATTGCCAGAAGTACTACTGTAGTACCATCATTATTGTTCAACTTCCGGAAGAGGAGAAGAGCCAAGCGCAAGGTCACCTACTAACCTAGTACAGTACTACTATAGCCAAAGCTGGTCCACCTTTTTAGAGCATGGTTAATTAATATAGGTGGCTCTTGTAGGGGCACATCATTTAGAGCAAGTACTCTCTTCGTAGGAAAAAAGGAAGTGAAACAAAAGTTGGAGTGGATGCTAGATTGCCAATTAAAACATGATTACATAGGGAAAAAATCCTATAGCATTCTATCCTACGAATCAAATGACCGATGTAGGAAAATTATGAGGGGGGTCTCTCCAACAGTGTTCCTTGGCTCGCACCTAGCATCACAGTGGTTGAACTTGGAGTCATTCATCTGGTACATGTGGCATCTCAGATCTGGACACAAGGTGACGCGAACTCTCACTTCCCCCGCCATTTGAAGCGGCACGCCGGTGGAGGGCTAGCATACTCCAATATTAGGTTGGCTCTATGTGATGTGGCAACTTCATATACTAACCGGATGCTGGCTATACTACTACGGTACTCACACTCCAAGAAGTGACTCTAAAACCATTCATAAATTGAGTCTATGACATGCATTTGGAAATGTACCATTCATTACATACAACAAGTCATCAACACACAATGACAACGAGGATAGATGTTGGACTATAGATTATTTCCAAAAAAACATTCTAGAAAATACTAAAGTTTTCATCACACAACAAATAACAAGCAATGAAATGAACTTCAACTCAACCAATCCTCAGTGTTGGAAACGCTTGCTTTGAACCATAGGTGCTCTGGGAAGGGACAACTATTGTCTATATCGAGAGCAACGCAGGACTGATCATCCCGGCTGAAGCAGCATATACCAGGACCAGGGTAGGGAACCACCAAAATGTCCGAGGTATAGATACAGTTGCTTCTCATAAATGGTAGTAGTAATGTTGTGTCAACAGCAGCTGGATCGCCTTTCACCATCATTGGATAGTTTGGTCCAAGGAAAAGTGAGTTTTCTCCAAGACTATCAATACTGAACCTGGGAGAAGGTGTTGGCGCTAGCACACTAGTATCCATCATGAATACCATGCAACGGGTGTTGGAATTTTTCCAGAGAGGGCGACCGTGGGAGATAACACCTGCTTCCTCAGTAGTAACAATCTGAGTGCACTATATATAGACAAGAAGAGGTGATCCATCGGAATTAGTTGCCAGGTGCCACTGAGTATATAAGTTCTGCTCCTCCTCATGCTCGTGATCATCACGATCGTCATCTCCCCCTTGCTTATAAATTTTTTCAAGTATAGGTGGTGGAATGTTCACAGGACCTTTGAAACACAAGAAGAAGGTTAATTAGTAAAGGGAAACTTGCTAACTCGCATGCATGTGTATTAAAAAATTATAATTACGGTGGAAGACAAACGTACCGAAACTACAAGGATACCATGCAAAAACAGTGCCACGAGTGGTGGCAGCAAACACAAGATCCTCGTATTCAATTACATCACAGTACTCATCTGTGTGCAGAAACTGAGTTTTGAGCAATATCCATGGACGACGAACTGTGGAATGAGTAAGGATGGCAACAAGCTTGTCGAAGATAGCAACAACTTCATAGTTCTTGTAATTCCAAGAGCGGCTGGGAACTCAACAAATTGCTATCTTTAGTAGACAACAGTCACCATGATCGTATTTGAACGTACGTAGATCATCTGTGTGCTCAACCTCAGGGCACTCTGAGATTTTTGGAAGTGGAATCGGCTGACGAGTGTACACATTCACAAGTTCCCACTCGCAATTGTACCCAATATAAACAACCCAATCTCCATTTGCGCCAGCCCAGGCCTTACCCTTAAGCGATGGCATCTTGACATCACAAGTATCATTATGAAGCGGCATCAACTTGCACAAGGCGAGGCCTCCGTCGTCCGCGCCCATGCGAACAGGCTTATAGCGAAGAAGATAAGGGAGATCAAACCGCTCCTGGACCCTTGGGTTCCTTGTAATGATGTTATTAGTTGAGTCGAGAATGGGCTTGAACGAACCTGCCATGCTAGACGAGGTGATGACTTCACACCGATCAATGAGTTCCCCCACCACGTCATCTTTCAGATCGGGTCAAGAATAACGAGGTCGTTTCCGGCTTGTTCCCTCCATGGAGAAGACGATCGAACAATGGCAGAAGGAAGGGTGAAGGCAAATGGAGGAGGGAGGAAGAGCGTGCGACAGCAGTTCCAAATCGAGAGGGAAAGGCGAAGAGTCGATGGACGGTTGCCAGTTTGCCACGGTACACGAAGAGGCGCCCCGGCCTACACGCCGTTACGGAAATTGTACAAATGGACTCGCCGTCGTCTCACTAACATGTTGGAACACGACCACATGTCAACGAAACATGGTGTGTAATTTCTCGTGCAAAATGCGATATGGCCGCGTTGGCCCGAAGTGCCGCATTAGTTATCGACTTTATTTTTTTAATGGCGTGCCGTTCAGTTTTGAAGCACGACTAACTGGTACTGTTTGCAGAGAAAATATAAACTACTCTACCACTACTCCACCTCTAGTACTAGTAGTATAAAAAAGAAATATAGGCTGGAGCTTCAGAGCTTTCTTGCTAAGGGCTGCCCACTTGCTGCTCACACTATCAGCCTCTCTCCAGATCTAAAAAAGTCGGCCTCTCTCTTCCTCCTCACCGGTGGTCACAGATCCACCGGGGAAGAAAAGTACGTGCAGTGTTGACGCACTCGTCGTCGGCGAGCGAGGTCACGCACTGACGACAAGGCCGTCGTCTCAGACCTAGAGCCCGCGCGGGATGGCCTCCATCCCCAAGCTCGATGCAGTAGTGCGTGTGGAGGACGACGACCACGAGCAAAGCCACTCCCCGCCGTCCCTTAGGTATGCTACCTCTTTTCGAACCATACCCTTGTTTTATTGCCCCATCTGCCACGTCGCTGCACAGTGGCGGAGACAGCACCCAGCGAGCTGGGGCTGTTGCCCGGGCTCCCATGGTGCAACTCCATGAAGCTCTAGTACACAAAATTGGGTGAAGTAGAATTTTTTTTGGTAAAAAACAAATTAATTTGGCAGCACTTAGATCTTGCCCAGTGTCGGTGTCAAAACCGGGATCTCGAGTGGCGGAGACAGCACCCAGCGAGCTGGGGCTGTTGCCCGGGCTCCCATGGTGCAACTCCATGAAGCTCTAGTACACAAAATTGGGTGAAGTAGAATTTTGTTTGGGAAAAAACAAATTAATTTGGCAGCACTTAGATCTTGCCCAGTGTCGGTGTCAAAACCGGCGGATCTCGGGTAGGGGGTCCCGAACTGTGCGTCTAAGGCGAATGGTAATAGGAGGCAAGGGACACGATGTTTACCCAGGTTCGGGCCCTCTCTATGGAGGTAATACCCTACTTCCTGCTTGATTGATCTTGATGAATATGAGTATTACAAGAGTTGATCTACCACGAGATCGTAGAGGCTAAACCCTAGAAGCTAGCCTATTGTACGATTGTTGCTATCCTATGGACTAAACCCTCCGGTTTATATAGACACCGGAGGGGGCTAGGGTTACACAGAGTCGGTTACAACAGAAGGAGATCTACATATCCGTATCGCCAAGCTTGGCTTCCACGCCAAGAGAGTCCCATCCGGACACGAGACGAAGTCTTCAATCTTGTATCTTCATAGTCCAACAGTCCGACCAAAGGATATAGTCCGGCTGACCGGATACCCCCTAATCCAGGACTCTCTTAGTAGCCCCTTGATATGTCTCCAACGTATCTATAAATTTTGATTGCTCCATGCTACTTTATCTACTGTTTTGGACTATATTGGGCTTTATTTTCCACTTTTATATTACTTTTGGGACTAACCTATTAACCGGAGGCCCAGCCTGAATTGCTGTTTTTGCCTATTTGGTGTTTCAAGAAACGGAATATCAAAAGGAGTCCAAACGGAATGAAACCTTCGGGAACGTGATCTTCTCACCGAACGTGATCCAGGAGACTTGGACCCTACTCCAAGAAGTGCCAGAGGCGGTCATGAGGGTGGAGGGCACGCCATCCGCTGGGCCCGCCCCCCTACCTCGTGGGCCCCCTGACGCTCCACCGACGTACTCCTTCCTCCTATATATACCTACGTATCCCCAAACGATCAGAACAGGAGCCAAGAACCTAATTCCACCGCCGTACCTTCCTGTATCCACGAGATCCCATCTTGGGGCCTGTTCCGGAGCTCCGCCGGAGGGGGTATCCACCACGGAGGGCTTCTACATCAACACCATAGCCCCTCCGATGAAGTGTGAGTAGTTTACTTCAGACCTTCGGGTCCATAGCTAGTAGCTAGATGGCTTCTTCTCTCTTTTTGGATCTCAATACAATGTTCTCCCCCTCTCTCGTGGAGATGTATTTTATGTAATCTTCTTTTTGCGGTGTGTTTGTTGAGACCGATGAATTGTGGGTTTATGATCCAGCTTATCTATGCATAATATTTGAATCTTCTCTGAATTCTTTTATGTATGATTGAGTTATCTTTGCAAGTCTCTTCGAATTATCCGTTTAGTTTGGCCAACTAGATTGGTAGTTCTTGCAATGGGAGAAGTACTTAGCTTTGGGTTCAATCTTGCGGTGTCCTTACCCAGTGAGAGAAAGGGTTGCAAGGCATGTATTGTATTGTTGCCATCAAGGATAACAAGATGGGGTATTTATCATATTGCATGAATTTATTCCTCTACATCATGTCATCTTGCTTAAGGCATTACTCTGTTTTTAACTTAATACTCTAGATCCATGCTGGATAGCGGTCGATGAGTGGAGTAATAGTAGTAGATGCAGAATCGTTTCGATCTACTTGTCTCGGACGTGATGCCTATATACATGATCATACCTAGATAACCTCATAACTATGCTCAATTCTGTCAATTGCTCAACAGTAATTTGTTCACCCACTGTAGAATACTTATGCTCTTGAGAGAAGCCACTAGTGAAACCTATGGCCCCCGGGACTATTCTCATCATATCAATCTCCATCACTTTATTTACTTGCTTTGTTTTTACGTTGCTTTTACTTTTCACTTTGCATCTTTATACCAAAAATACCAAAAATATTATCTCTATCAGATCTCACTCTCGTAAGTGACCGTGAAGGGATTGACAACCCCTAATCGCGTTGGTTGCGAGTAGCTATCGTTTTGTGCAGGTATGAGGGACTCGCGCGTAGCCTCCTACTGGATTGATACCTTGGTTCTCAAAAACTGAGGGAAATACTTACGCTACTGTGCTGCATCATTCTCTCCTCTTTGGGGAAAACCAACGGAAGTTTGAGACTTAGCAAGAAGGATTTCTGGCGCCGTTGCCGGGGAGGTCTACGCAAAAGTCAACATACCAAGTACCCATCACAATCCCTATCTCTCGCATTACATTATTTTCCATTTGCCTCTCGTTTTCATCTCCCCCACTTCACCCTTGCCGTTTTATTCGCCCTCTCTTTCCCAATGTCCTCCTCTCTTTCTGTTGCCTTTTCCTCGTCCGTCTGTTTGCTCGTGTATTGGATTGCTTGTTTGTCGCGCTGGCTCAAGATGCTACCAAATTTTGTGACTTCACCAATACCAATAATAATGATTTCCTTAGCACTCCGATTGCTCCTCTTCCGAATACTGAATGTTGTGAAATCAATACTGCTTTGTTGAATCTTGTTATGAAAGATCAATTCTCCGACCTTCCTAATGAAGATGCCACTACTCATCTGAATAGCTTCGTTGATTTATGTGATATGCAGAAGAAAAAAGATGTCGATAATGATGTCGCTAAATTGAAGCTATTTCTTTTTTTGCTTAGAGATCATGCTAAAGCGTGGTTTTCATCTTTGCCTAAAAATAGTATTGATTCTTGGAACAAGTGCAAAGATGCTTTTATCTCTAAGTATTTTCCTCCCGCTAAGATTATCTCTCTTAGGAACGATATTATGAATTTTAAGCAACTTGATCATGAACATGTTGCACAAGCTTGGGAGAGAATGAAATTAATGATACGTAATTGTCCTACTCATGGTTTGAACTTGTGGATGATTATACAAATTTTTTATGCTGGATTGAATTTTTCTTCTAGAAATCTTTTAGATTCGGCCGCGGGAGGCACTTTTATGAAAATCACTTTAGGAGATGCTACTAAAATCCTAGATAATATTATGGTTAATTATTCTCAATGGCATACTGAAAGATCTATTAATAAAAAAGTGCATGCTATAGAAGAAATCAATGTTTTGAGTGGAAAGATGGATGAGCTTATGAAGTTATTTACTAAGAGTGTTTCTTCTGATCCTAATGATATGCCTTTGCCTACCTTGATTGAGAATAATAATGAATCTATGGATGTGCATTTTGTTGGTAGGAATAATTTTGGTAACAACGCGTATAGAGGGAATTTTAATCCTAGGCCTTATCCTAGTAATCCTTCTAATAATTATGGAAATTCCTACAACAACTCTTATGGAAATTTTAATAAGATGCTCTCTAAATTTGAGAGTTGTGTTAAAGAGTTTATGAATTAACAAAAGAATTTTAATGCTTTGCTTGAAGAGAAATTGCTTAAAGTTGATGATTTGGCTAGGAACATTGATAGAATTTCTATCGAGATTGATTCTTTAAAGCATAGATCCATTCCTCCTAAGCATGATATCAATGAGTCTCTCAAAGCTATGAGAATTTCCATTGATGAATGCAAAGAAAGAACCGCTAGGATGCGTGCTTCCAAAGATGCCTTTATTAAAGCGTGTTCTTCTAATTCCTATGAAAATCAAGATGAAGATCTGAAAGTTATAGATGTGTCCCCTATTAAATCTTTGATTTGCAATATGAATCTTGATGAAACTAAAGATGATCTTCCCTTACCTAGAAAGCGTTCTAAGAATTCGGAGTTTTTAGATCTTGATGATGAAATTGATAAAAGTGGGATTGAAAGAAATAAAAATCGAGATATTGCTAAACCCACTATATTGGATCTCAAGGATTTTAATTATGAAAATTGCTCTTTAATTGATTGTATTTCCTTGTTGCAATCCTTGCTAAATTCTCCTCATGCTTATAGTCAAAATAAGGCTTTTATCGAACACATTGTTGATGCCTTGATGCAATCTTATGAAGAAAAGCTTGAGTTGAAAGTTTCTATCCCTAGGAAACTCCATGATGAGTGGGAACCTAATATCAAAATTAAAATTAAAGATTATGAGTTTCATGCTTTGTGTGATTTGGGTGCTAGTGTCTCAACTATTCCTAAAACTTTGTGTGATTTGCTAGATTTCCGTGACTTTGATGATTGCTCTCTAAACTTGCATCTTGCGGATTCCACTATTAAAAAACCTATGGGAAGAATTAACGATGTGCTTATTGCGGCAAATAGGAATTATGTACCCGTAGATTTTATCGTTTTTGATATAGATTGCAATCCTTCATGTCCTATTATTCTTGGTACACCTTTCCTTAGAACGATTGGTGCAATTATTGATATGAAGGAAGGGAATATAAGATTCCAATTTCCTTTAAATAAGGGCATGGAACACTTCCCTAGAAAGAAAATAAAATTACCATATGAATCTATCATGAGAGCCACTTATGGATTGCCTACCAAAGATGGCAATACCTAGATCTGTCTTTTCTTTTATGCCTAGCTAGGGGCGTTAAACGATAGCGCTTGTTGGGAGGCAACCCAATTTTTAGTTTTTTTCTTTTCTTCTGTTTAGGAATAAATAATCCATCTAGCCTCTGTTTAGATGTGGTTTTATCTTTTAATTAGTGTTTGTGCCAAGTTAAACCTATTAGATCTTCTTGGGAGATAGTTATTTGATCTTGCTGTAATTTCTAGAATCTTTGCGCTTAGTGCCCGAATTGTTAAAAATCACCAGAACGTGATAAAATAGTGATTCCAATTGCTGTTGATCAATAAACAAAATTTCCAGGTCGTCTAATTTTGGAATAATTGTTTGGGTTCCAGAAGTTTGCGTTAGTTACAGATTACTACAGACTGTTCTGTTTTTGACAGATTCTGTTTTGCGTGTGTTGTTTGCTTATTTTGAGGAATCTATGGCTAGTAAAATAGTTTATAATCAATAGAGAAGTTGGAATACAGTAGGGTTGACACCACTATAAATAAAGAATGAGTTCATTACAGTACCTTAAAGTAGTCTTTTGTTTTCTTTCACTAACGGAGCTCACGAGATTTCTGTTGAGTTTTGTGTTGTGAAGTTTTCAAGTTTTGGGTGAATTCTTTTGATGGATTATGAAACAAGGTGTGGCAAGAGCCTAATCTTGGGGATGCCCATGGCACCCCCAAGATAATACAAGGACACCAAAAAGTCAAAGCTTGGGGATGCCCCGGAAGGCATCCCCTCTTTCGTCCACTTCCATCGGTAATTTACTTGGAGCTATATTTTTATTCACCAACATGATATGTGTTTTGCTTGGAGCGTTTTGTATTATTTGAGTCTTTGCTTGTTAGTTTACCACAATCATCCTTGCTGTACACACCTTTTGAGAGAGCCATACATGATTTGGAATTTGTTAGAATACTCTATGTGCTTCACTTATATCTTTTGAGCTTGATAGTTTTGCTCATAGTGCTTCACTTATATTTTTTGAGCGTGATAATTTTTGCTCTAGTGCTTCACTTAGATCTTTTAGAGAACGGTGGTGGAATTGTTTTAAAGAAACTTGATCTCTCATGCTTCACTTAGATTATTTTTGAGAGTCGTTAATAGCATGGTAATTTGCTTAATGTTAATATACTTGGTGTTCAAGATATGTGAAACTTTCTTTTGAAGTGCGTTGAATACTAAGATAAGTTTGATGCTTGATAATTGTTTTGAGATATGGAGGTGATAATATCAAAGTCGTGCTAGTTGAGTAGTTGTGAATTTGAGAAATACTTGTGTTGAAGATTGCACATCCCATAGCATGCACGTATGGTTAAAGTTATGTAACAAATTTGAAACATGAAGTGTACCTGGCTTGTGCATCCTTATGAGTGGCGGTCGGGGATGAGCGATGGTCTTTTCCTACCAATCTATCCCCCTAGGAGCATGCGCGTAGTACTTGATTTTTGATGACTTCTAAATTTTTGCAATAAGTATATGAGTTCTTTTGACTAATGTTGAGTCCATGGATTATACGCACTTTTACCTTTCCGCCTTTGCTAGCCTCTTCTGTACCGTGCATTGCCCTTTCTCACCTTGAGAGTTGGTGCAAACTTCGCCGGTGCATCCAAACCCCGTGATATGATACGCTCTTTCACACATAAACCTCCTTATATCTTCCTCCAAAAAGCCACCATACCTACCTATTATGGCATTTCCATAGCCATTCCGAGATATATTTCCATGCAACTTTCCACCATTCCGTTCATCATCATCATGACATACTTTACTTTTGTCATATTGCCATTGCATGATCATGTAGTTGACATCGTATTTGTGGCAAAGCCACCATGCATTATTTTTCATACATGTCACTGTTGATTCACTGCACCATCCGGGTACACCGCCGGAGGCATTCATATAGAGTCATATCTTGTTCTAGTTTCGAGTTGTAATCCTTATTGTTGTAATCAATAGAAGTGTGATGATCATCATTATTAGAGGATTGCCCCCAAAAAATAGAAAGGCCAAAAAAAAGAAAGGCCCAAAAAAAAGAAAATAAAAAGGGCAATGCTACTATCTCTTTTTCCACACTTGTGCTTCAAACTAGCACCTTGTTCTTCATATAGTGAGTCTCATATATTGTGCTTCAAAGTAGCACCATGTTTTTCATATAGTGAGTCTCATAAGTTGTCTTGTTCATACTAGTGGGAATTTTTCATTATAAAACTTGGCTTGTATATTCCTACTATGGGCTTCCTCAAAATGCCCTAGGTCTTCATGAGCAAGCAAGTTGGATGCACACCCACTAGTTTTCTTTTGTTCAGCATTCATAGCTCTAGTGCATCCGTTGCATGGCAATCCCTACTCCTCATGTTGACATCAATTGATGGGCATCTCCATAACCCGTTGATTATCTTCGTCAATGTGAGACTTTCTCCTTTTTTATCTTCTCCACACAATCCCCATCATCATATTCTATTCCACCCATATTGCTATATCCATGGCTCACGCTCATGTATTGCGTGAAGGTTGAAAAAGTTTGATATTATTTAAGTATGAAACAATTGCTTGGCTTGTCATCGGGGGTATAGAAGTTGGGAACATCTTTGTGTGACGAAAATGAAGCATAGCCTAACTATATGATTTTGTAGGGATGAACTTTCTTTTGCCATGTTATTTTGAGAAGACATGATTACTTTGATTAGTATACTTGAAGTATTATTATTTTTATGTCAATATGAACTTTTGTCTTGAATCTTTCGGATCTGAATATTCATACCATGATTAAGAAGATTTACATTGAAATTATGCCAAAGTATCACTCCGCATCAAAAATTCTCGTTTTATCATTTACCTACTCGAGGACGAGCAGGAATTAAGCTTGGGGATGCCTGATACGTCTCCAACGTATCTATAATTTTTGATTGCTCCATGCTACTTTATCTACTATTTTGGACTATATTGGGCTTTATTTTCCACTTTTATATTACTTTTGGGACTAACCTATTAACCGGAGGCCCAGCCCAGGATTGCTGTTTTTTTTTTGCCTATTTCAGTGTTTCGAAGAAACTGAATATCAAACGGAGTCCAAACAGAATGAAACCTTCTGGAACGTGATCTTCTCACCGAACGTGATCCAGGAGACTTGGACCCTACTCCAAGAAGTGCCAGAGGCGGTCACGAGGGTGGAGGGCGCCCCCTGTGGGTGCGCCCCCTACCTCGTGGGCCCCCTGACGCTCCACCAACGTACTCCTTCCTCCTATATATACCTACGTATCCCCAAACGATCAGAACAGGAGCCAAAAACCTAATTCCACCGCCGTACCTTCCTGTATCCACGAGATCCCATCTTGGGGCCTGTTCCGAAGCTCCGTCGGAGGGGGCATCCACCACGGAGGGCTTATACATCAACACCACAGCCCCTCCGATGAAGTGTCAGTAGTTTACTTCAGACCTTCAGGTCCATAGCTAGTAGCTAGATGGCTTCTTCTCTCTTTTTGGATCTCAATACAATGTTCTCCCCCTCTCTCGTGGAGATCTATTCGATGTAATCTTATTTTTGCGGTGTGTTTGTTGAGACCGATGAATTGTGGGTTTATGATCCATCTTATCTATGAATAATATTTGAATCTTCTCTGAATTCTTTTATGTATGATTGAGTTATCTTTGCAAGTCTCTTCGAATTATCCGTTTGGTTTGGCCAACTAGATTGGTAGTTCTTGCAATGGGAGAAGTGCTTAGCTTTGGGTTCAATCTTGCGGTGTCCTTACCCAGTGACAGAAAGGGTTGCAAGGCACGTATTGTATTGTTTCCATCAAGGATAACAAGATGGGGTATTTATCATATTGCATGAATTTATTCCTCTACATCACGTCATCTTGCTTAAGGCGTTACTCTGTTTTTAACTTAATACTCTAGATGCATGCTGGATAGCGATCGATGAGTGGAGTAATAGTAGTAGATGCAGAATCGTTTCGATCTACTTGTCTCGGACGTGATGCCTATATACATGATCATACCTAGATAACCTCATAACTATGCTCAATTCTGTCAATTGCTCAACAGTAATTTGTTCAACCACCGTAGAATACTTATGCTCTTGAGAGAAGCCACTACTGAAACCGATGGCCCCCGGGTCTATTCTCATCATATCAATCTCCGTCACTTTATTTACTTGCTTTGTTTTTACTTTGCTTTTACTTTTCACTTTGAATCTTTATACCAAAAATACCAAAAATATTATCTCTATGAGATCTCACTCTCGTAAGTGACCGTGAAGGGATTGACAACCCCTAATCGCATTGGTTGCGAGTAGCTATCGTTTTGTGCAGGTACGAGGGACTTGCGCATAGCCTCCTACTGGATTGATACCTTGGTTCTCAAAAACTGAGGGAAATACTTACGCTACTATGCTGCATCATCCTCTCCTCTTCAGGGAAAACCAACGCAAGCTTGAGACGTAGCACCTCTGAACCAGGATTCAATGACGATGAGTCCGGCGCGCAGATTGTCTTCGGCATTGCAAGGCGTGTTCCTCCTCCAAATACTCCATAGAAGATTTTGAACACAAGGATAGTGTCCGGCTCTGCAAAACAAGTTCCACATACCATTGTAGAGAGAATAATATTTCCACAAATCTAATCTGCTGACGCATTATAGCATGACATCACACCAGGGCCCGGTCATTATTCGAACCGTTTTCCACAACCAGCCACCGCAGATATCGCGAGGCAGTTTCCTAGGCACGTCTTGTCGAAGCAGAGATCGTGTCCCCTTATCACGGGATTCTCATCAATACGGACGTGGGTAACCCAACCGTGCCATCAATTACGGCGCTTGGGGATCAAGCGAGTTTTACTAGGCAAGTGGGGGCGCATAGTTTCGTCCGCCTTTATAAAGGGATAAGGACTTCACCTTTTTCACCCACGCCTTCTTCCCTCTCGCATATCCATTCTTGCGCACTCGAGCTCCAACGCCCAAGCTTGCACCTTTTCTCCTCAAACCGCTCCAATCATGTCTGGAGCGGGAGGCAAGTGGATGAAATCCTCCGTCACGGAGGAGGACATCAAGAAGCTGCGGGGAGCCGGATACTTGGCCGCGAACATCGCGCACGGGCTGCCCAACGCGGGGCAGATCGTCCCTTCCCTGGAACCTTATGAGAGGGTAGTCTTCCTCACCCACTTCGTCCTCGGACTGGGATTTCCTCTCCACCCATTCGTCTGCGGCCTCATGTTCTACTACGGGCTGGACTTCCATGACCTGGCCCCGAACTTTATCCTCAACATCTCAGCGTTTATCATCGTGTGCGAGGCCTTCCTCCGCATCTAGCCCCACTTCGGCCTGTGGCTGAAGACCTTCAATGTCAATCCGAAGGTTGTAGGCGGCCAGCAAGAGGAATGCGCGGCGCCATGGTGGGCAAAATGCCCAATGACACATGGCTCGAGGGCCCCTATGTGGAGACCATAAAGGGGTGGAAATCGGGGAGGTTCTACATCACCGAGCCGCGCGACACCAACTGGGTGGCGGCCCCCGAGTTCCTATCCGGAATCTCCACGCGGCTCACCTCCTGGAAAGAGAAGGGCCTATCCTGGGGTAACCCGGCAGAGCTGACCGGACTCCAGACCTGCATCAGGAACATGATGAACAGGAAAATCAAGCTTGTCAACATGGTCCAGGTCATGCTCTTCCGGCGGATCCTCCCGTGTCAACAACGGGTATTCAATTTGTGGGAGTTCGACCCGGCCGAGCACAAGATGCTGCAGGAGCTTTTCGACACGACGCACAAGGATGTCTGGAAGGTGCTATGTAAAGGCGTCGAGGTACCTCCTCCCATTACTGAGGACCGCGGACTCAGCGCAAAGCGCCGCGCCAATCCGGTACGTTTTTACACATCACAAGATGTTTAGTTTCCTCAGTTTAATCATATGCAGGATCTAAGCCCTCATGCCTTTGACAGGACTGGGTGGAGACGGCCGAGCGGATTGACTGCCCAGCCCCCCTGCCTGAAGATCCAGCAGACGCTCTCCTGACAGAGATGCTAACTCTCACACCTTACGTGGTGCCAGCCAAGACAGCCAAGAAGAAGGCCACGGGGACCAGACAGGGTCTCCAGCGCAAGGTTGTGTTGGACTCATCGTCCGAACACTCCAAGGCGCACTCCTCCCATGACGACGAGGAGGAAGAGGAAAGTTCTCCCCCAGCCGGGGGAGACAAGAAAAGGAAGGCCGCCCCAACTGGGGAGGCCGAAGGGTCCAAGAAAGGAAGGACCCTCCTTCTGGACTGCTCCATGACCGCCGCCCACAGCGACGACGAGTGGTTGCCCAGGGACAAACCCCTGGCGAAGTCGTAAGTATCCGGATACCATAATAATTCTTGATATATTTTATCGCACTGCTTCTCATCACGCCGAACACGATTATGCAGTCCATCCCGAGCCCACATCGACGTATCTTCGTCGGATGGTTCATTGGACCCGTCGAATATGAACAATGATTCACTTCCGACCGCCTCCAGCCCTCGCCCTACGGCAATGCCTAGGTGTTGTCTCAAAGGGCACCGAGCCGGGGGGAGGTAGTCCTGGAGGCGCCTCAAGGCGACACTCCGGACCCTGGGCGCAAAGGGAGCAAGACTCCCATGGGCTCCGAGTTCGGCCTCCAGCCGAACACCGCGCCGGAACCTTCAGTGGTTCCGGACTCTGTCAGGCGACCCCCTGCGAAGAGGGGCAAGCCACCCATGCCGGTGACCTCTGTCCATCCAGAGGCACCGGACAACTTGCTGGAAGCGCTCCAAGGCGCTTCCATCGACGAAGAGCACCGCACTATCATGAGTGCGGTGATGGAGAAGGTTCAGTCCGCCAAAAGCGGACTAACTGAAGCTTGCGCCAGCCCCCTAACAGGCTTTGAGGTAAGTAATTATATTATAGGGAAATATCACCGCATAGACAGTAGCCCCTGATGCTCTGTTTGGCGTTCGCGAAGAAAAGCCGAATAGAGGATCGAATAATAATCGCAGGAGTCTAATTATAGTATGTCTATGTGAATCTGCAGGCTTCTGCTGGCTGGCATTTGTCGCATGTCATGGAGGTCGCCAGACTACAAGCAGGACCATGAGCGATCCAAGGAAGAGCTCGGCCTTGCCAAGAGGCAGCTCGAGGAGAACAAAGGTAAGCAATATCTTGTCAATATGAAAAAAGAAAGAGTTGGTTGCAGAATAATAGGATCATCATGAATTTTGCCAGGGGCCACGACCGAAGTGGCGACCCTCAAGAAGGCGCTGTCCGAGGCTGAAAACAAAGCGGCCAAGTAGCGCACTGAGCGAGAAAGACACAAAGCCCGGGTAGGTGAGGTGCAGCAAGAGCTCCAGGTGCTCGTCAAGAAGCATGAGTCCCTGGAGCTTGACTCGAGGACGCAAGAGTCCGAGCTTGCCCAGGTCCTTGAAAGTGCAAAAAATGCCAAGGCCGAAGCCCATAAGGCCCTCCAGGAAGTTGAGGCGGTGAAAAAGATAGTGGCAGGTAAGGCATTCATTATGCAAAGTAGGCATGCGAAACAAAATTTCATTTTACTTACCCGAGTTCGGAGCTCTCCAGGAGCGTTCGCAGATCTGCCTCGTAGTGTGTCCGACACTGCGGAGTTCTACCGGGCCGAGGAGGGAAGCTCGACGGAGAAGTTGTTCTGGTCTCAGTATACTGGGGCCGAACACCCGATGCTCGTGAGCGACCAGCTCAAGCAACTGGTCGAGCTCCACAAGGCGGCCGAACAGGCCATGAGGGGCCTTATAGTCCGTATGTGGCCTGGCGATTCCCTTCCCCACAGCTACTTTGCCCTAGTGAGGCAGCTTGTAGATGCCTACCCACGGCTGGAAGTCATCAAGCGGTCCGTCTGCGTTGAAGGTGCACGCAGGGCTTTTGCCCGTGCAAAGGTGCACTGGGCGAAGATGGATGCCGAAAAGCTAGTGAAGGAGGGGCCGCCGCAGGGCAAGGAGCATCGCCACCCTGAAATGTATTATGAAAGTGTCCTGAAGGGTGCCTGTCTCGTGGCGGACGAATGTACCAAAGATGTAATCTTTGAATGAACTTGCTCATGTGATCCTTGTATTTATGAAAACTAGTTCATGTTTGTTATGCAATGCTTTTGTATTTAAAATATTACCTTCTGTGTGGCCGTTTATAAATTCTGAGAGTTGCTAGTCGTCGGCTTCTGCCCCCATGCAACTAGTGCTGGGGTGTTCGAGATAAATCTGAGCACTATTTTTCCCATTCTTGGGTCCTTCGAGGGAGGTGTTCAGCGCAACGAACCAGGCAATCGGACTATAATGCTTTATCGCTCTCACTTAGCCATAGAAGTCTACAATTTTAAATTTTGGCGAAGCCCCTCGTCTTCGGAAAGCCGAATTTGCGGCGCTATACACGCCTAAGCCGGACAAGGCCGGCTCCTCGCCCGAAGCGGAAAAAGTCTTTAGGGACTTGAGACCTCTCGAACAGCGACCAGCTCTCGCCTCATCATGACATCAGCTTTAGCTTTCTCTACTGAGGTGCTCGACCGGAAGAACCGGGGCACAATCGCAGTAGTTCTCCTAGTGCTACCTTGGCCGATATAGCGGAACGTAAGATACCAAATCATGGGAGCCTGGCAAACCCATCTATTAACCCAAGACATGATTCAGAGCTGATGCATATAATGCTATATGTTCGGGGTGCCGCACTGTTGAAAGTGTACGGGTGCCACAGTTTATATGGAAGTCCCTGGCGTATTGGCCGTACCACAGTGTACGGGTGCTGATTGTCATAGATAAGCATATATATAAAAGAATATATGATGCAATAATAGACTAGTACTATGCATTGTTTATTTAAGAAATGCGTTAAAGCATACTAATACAAGTGGTGCGGTAAGCAAACAATAGGACTATTTGAGGTGTTCCATCCAAGGGCAAGATGCAGAGTGGTATCTTAAAACAGGTATTTAGCTCGTTATCAGAGACCACCTGGGGATTCCGTTGTATGACATAGCTTCCTGCCTCCTTGGGTGTTGTATCATGTGTCCAGCTACCGTACTGCAGGATAAGGTTTCTAGAGAGTAGAGTCCTGAAAGAGAGAGAGTGATGAAGGTAGTAAGCCCCTAGTGCGGTTAAACTGCATTGTGGGACGCGTCGTGATCTAGCCCCCGCCTATACCCATGATATTTTCAATGCCTAGTTATGCACGCGTGGGACGGACTTTGCCGTTGTACTAAGACTAGGGCGGGGGCCGAATTGCTAGACGAGCTCTGAGCATGCCAGGCGATCCTGTTGCAGGTTATTCCAGATGCGCTTGACGGTGTCCGGGGGCTTGATTGCCGAACTGGTGGATTGCCTCAAAAGGCTGCTTTGTGCTTCTGCTGCGAGGGCCGCAGTGTGCTCCTCCGTTCGGAGCAAGCATTCTGTGTTTCCATTGACTGTGATGACCCCCCTAGGTCCTGACATCTTGAGCTTGAGGTATGCGTAATGCGGTACCGCATTGAATCTTGCAAATGCGGTGCGCCCGAGCGGTGCTTGATAGCCGCTGCGGAACAGGACGATATCGAAGATTCTCCTTGCTTCGGAAGTTGTCTGGAGATCCGAAGACCACTTCCAGTGTGATTGAGCCCGTACAGTGGGTCTCTACACCTGGAATAACGCCTTTAAAGGTTGTTTTGGTGGGTTTGATCCTCGAGGGGTCTATACCCATTTTGCGCACTGTGTCCTGGTAAAGCAGGTTCAGGCTGCTGCCGCCGTCCATAAGGACTCGAGTGAGGTGATATCTGTCGATGATTGGGTATAGGACCAATGTGGCGGATCCGCCATGACGGATACTCGTGGGGTGGTCCCTACAATCAAATATGATCGGAGAAGAGGACCATGGGTTGAACTTTGGGGCGACGGGCTCCATCGCGTATACGTCCCTTAGTGCACGCTTCCGTTCCCTTTTTGTGGATGTTGGTTGCGTATATCATGTTTGCTGTCCTCACTTGTGGGGGGAACCTCTTATGTCCTCCCGTGTTCGGCGGCCGTGGCTCCTCCTCGTCATTGCTATGCAGCCCCTTGTCCTTGTCTTCGGCATTTAACTTGCCGGCCTGCTTGAACACCCAGCATTCTCTGTTCGTGTGATTGGCTGGCTTATCGAGGGTGTCGTGTATTTTACACGAGCGATCGAGTATGCGGTCCAAACTGGACGGGCCCGAAGTACTTCTTTTGAATGGATTTTTCCGCTGACCGGATTTAGTGCCTCTGAATCCGGCATTGACTGTCGTGTCTTAGGCGTTATCACCGTTGCTGCAGCACTTGTGTTTGCTGCGATGTGACCTGCCGTTGCTGTCCTTGGTATCCGAAGTGCCAAGGTTTCTTGATATGTTATTGCTACGAACCAGCCAGCTATCCTCTCCCGCGCAAAAGCGGGTCATGAGTGTCGTGAGGGCTGCCATTGATTTCGGCTTTTCCTGGCCGAGGTGCCGGGCGAGCCACTCGTCACGGATATTGTGCTTGAATGCCGCTAAGGCTTCTGCATCCGGACACTCGACAATTTGGTTTTCCTTTGTTAGGAACCGTGTCCAGAATTGCCTGGCCGATTCCCCTTGCTGCTGAATTATGTGGCTCAAGTCATCAGCGTCTGGTGGCCGCACATAAGTGCCCTGGAAATTGTCGAGAAATCCGTCTTCCAGATCCTCCCAACGGCCGATGGAGTATGCTGGCAGGCTATTCAGCCAATGTCGAGCTGGTCCTTTGAGTTTTAACGGGAGGTACTTGATGGCATGTAGATCATCACCGCTGGCCATGTGGATGTGGAGGAGGAAGTCCTCAATCCATACCGCGGGATCTGTTGTACCATCATATGATTCGATATTTACAGGTTTAAAACCTTCTGGCAATTCATGCTCCATTACTTCGTTGGTGAAGCATAGGGGGTGTGCTGCGCCTCTGTGCTGGGCTATGTCGCAACGCAGCTCGTATGAGTCCTGCCTGCCGTATTCTGCCCGTCCGGAATTGCTTTTACTGTATCCGGCGAGGCGGTCACCGTCCCTTGTAGGGGCACGGCCCCGTGACCCATAGATCGATCTAGCGTGTTTTGCCCTGTCTTCCAATACGTCTTGCAGGTCTCGCGTGTTTCTTGTTGCCTTGGTATGTTTGTTTGAATGTCGGCAGGGTGCATGCTGATTTTTAGGCCGTACTGCCTCTCTATCTCGGCCACGGGGTGGCTGATCAGCCGCATCGAACGCGGGGTGACCTCTGGAAGGGCGTTCGAGTTCGGACTCCTCAGCCGCAAGGACTTCAGTCCATCTATCTGCTAGCAGATCCTGATCAACTCGAAGCTGTTGCTGCTTTTTCCTCAGGCTGTTTGTTGTGGCAATAAGCCGGCGCTTAAAGCGCTCCTCCTCGACGGGATCCTCAGGCACGGCAAATTCTTCGTCGTCGAGGCTCGCTTCGTCTTTGGAGGGAGGCATATAGTTGTCGTCCTCCGTTTCTCCCTCTGCCGCTCTCTTAGAAGGGCTGGCTTGTTCATCCTCCGGCTCTTGATCGTTCTGGAGGGGATTGTCATCATCTTCGGCACTATCTGGAGTAATGTTATCTCCTGTGCCGGTATCACCGCTTTTGCTGTGGCGAGACTTAGAGTGGCGCCGCTGACGTCGGTGCTGGGGTTGCTTCTTGGAGGGGTCGTCCTCCGTTGTCTTGTCGCCATTGCCTTCTTTGTGTGTGAGGGAGTCCCGGATTAGGGGGTGTCCGGATAGCCAAACTATCACCGTTGGCCGGACTCCTGGACTATGAAGATACAAGATTGAAGACTTTGTCCTGTGTCCGGATGGGACTTTCCTTGGTGTGGAAGGCAAGCTTGGCGATACGGATATGTAGATCTCCTATCATTGTAATCGACTCTGTGTAACCCTAACCTATCCGGTGTCTATATAAACCGGAGGGTTTTAGTCCGTAGGACGAACAACAATCATACCATAGGCTAGCTTCTAGGGTTTAGCCTCTACGATCTTGTGGTAGATCTACTCTTGTACTACCCATATCATCAATATTAATCAAGCAGGAGTAGGGTATTACCTCCATCGAGAGGGCCCGAACCTGGGTAAAAACATCGTGTCCCTTGTCTCCTGTTACCATCCGCCTAGACACACAGTTCGGGACCCCCTACCCGAGATCCGCCGATTTTGACACCGACATTGGTGCTTTCATTGAGAGTTCCTCTGTGTCGTCACCAATAGGCCCATGGCTCCTTCGATCATCAAAGACGACGCGGTCCAGGGTGAGACTTTTATCCCCGGACAGATCTTCGTGTTGGCGGTTTTGCATCGCTTGGCCAATTAAGCTGGCCATCTGGAGCAGATCGAAAGCTACGCCCCTGGCCATCAGGTCAGATTTGGAAGTTTGAACTATACGGCCGATATCCGCGGAGACTTGATCTTCGACGGATTCGAGCCGCAGCCAAGCGCGCCGCACTGTTTCGATGGGCATGATCTAGCTCTGCAGCCGAACGGTGTCCTGGAGGCCGCACCAGCACCCGCTCCGGCCCTTGATCCGGAGCCGGATTCCCCGATCGAGGACGAGTGGTTGGACACCGCCTCGAGGACTACAATCTCTACGGCGATCGAGCCGAACTCCATCCCTGTCCTTTGCGAAAACCTCGACTCCAGGGTGCCGGACTCCTTTCCGGACTCCGAACCCTCCGCGCCCCTGCCAATCGAATCCGATTGGGCGCCGGTCATGGAGTTCACTGCCGTGGACAAATTTCAGCACTCGCCCTTTGGCGACATCCTGAATTCACTAAAGTCTCTCTCTCTATCCAGAGAGCCCTGGCCGGACTACGGATAGGAAGGTTGGGATGCGAACGACGAAGAAATTCAACGCCCACCCACCACCCACTTTGTAGCCACTGTCGATGATCTAACCGACATGCTAGACTACGACTCCGAAGACATCGACGGTATGGACGACGATGCCGGAGACGACCAAGACCCAGCGCCTACAGGGCACTGGAAGGCCACCTCGTCATACGACATATATATGGTGGACATCCCAAAAGATGGGAACGGCGATGGAACAATGGAGGATGACCCCTCCAAGAAACAGCCGAAGCGCCGACGTCTGCGGCGCCGCTCTAAATCCCGCCACAATAAAAACGGTGATTCCGGCACGGGAGATAATAACACCCCGGACAGTGCCGAAGAGAATCCCCTCCAGCAGGACTCATTGCAGGAGGAGGGAGAAGCAAGTCCGCACGACAGTGCGGTAGAAAGAGAGGTCGAGGACGATAATTATGCGCCTCCCTCCGAAGATGAGGCAAGCCTCAACGACGACGAATTTGTCGTGCCCGAGGATCCCGCCGAACAGGAGCATTTCAAACGCAGGCTTATGTCCATGGCAAGCAGCCTCAAGAAAAAGCAACAACAGCTTAGAGCTGACCAGGATCTGCTAGCTGACAGATGGACCGAAGTCCTTGCAGCCGAAGAGTATGAACTCGAACGCCCCTCCAAAAGCTACCCCAAACGCAGGTCGTTGCCTCGATCGGAGGAGAAAGCACCCGAGTCACCAGCGCACGACATGGCAGACCGGCCACCCCGTGGCCGCGATAGAGAAGCCTCTCGGCCCTCCGCTGAAGCCACACCCCGACGCCGCTCAAAAAGTAGCAAGGCACGGGAAAACGCGCCGGACTTGCGAGATATATTGGAGGATAAGGCAAAACATACAAGATCGATCTACGGATCGCGTGGGGGCCCAACAACATGGGATGATTACCGTCGCGCCGGATACAGCAAACCCGGCAAACCCACTATGCTTCACAGATGAAGTAATGGATCATCAAATCCCCGAGGGCTTCAAACCCGTAAACATCGAATCATACGATGGTACTACAGATCCTGCGGTCTGGATCGAGGACTATCTCCTCCATATCCACATGGCCTGCGGTGATGATCTCCATGCCATCAAATACCTCCCACTCAAGCTTAAAGGACCAGCTCGACATTGGCTCAATAGCTTGCCAGCAGAATCAATTGGTTGTTGGGAGGACCTGGAAGCCGCATTTCTTGATAACTTCCAGGGCACATATGTGCGACCACCAGACGCCGATGACCTTAGCCACATAATTCAGCAGCCAGAAGAATCGGCCAGACAATTCTCGACTCGGTTCCTAACAAAGAAAAATCAAATCATTGACTGTCCGGATGCAGAGGCCCTTGCAGCCTTCAAACATAACATATGCGACGAGTGGCTTGCCCGACACCTAGGACAGGAAAAGCCGAAATCAATGGCAGCCCTCACAACCCTCATGACTCGCTTTTGTGCGGGAGAGGACAGCTGGCTAGCTCGAAGAAACAACTTGGCAAAACATCCTGATAGTCCGGATACCAACGACAGCAATGGCAGGTCGCGTCGCAACAAGAACAAGCGCCGCATCAACAGCGATAATACTGAAGATACGGCCGTCAATGCCGGATTCAGAGGCTCTAAACCCGGTCAGCGGAAGAAGCCATTCAAAAGAAATACCCAGGGCCCGTCCAACTTGGACCGAATACTCGATCGCTTGTGCCAGATACATGGCACCCCCGAAAAACCAGCCAATCACACCAACAGGGACTGTTGGGTGTTCAAGCAAGCAGGCAAGTTAAGTGCCGAACTCAATGACAAGGGGCTGCATAGCGATGACGAGGAAGAGCCCCGGCCGCCGAACAATAAAGGACAGAAGGGTTTTCCTACACAAGTGCGGACGGTGAACATGATATACGCAACCCACATACCCAAAAGGGAGCGGAAGCGTGCACTAAGGGACGTATATGCGATGGAGCCAGTCGCCCCAAAGTTCAACCCATGGTCTTCTTGCCCGATCATCTTCGATCGAAGGGACCACCCCACTAGCATCCGTCACGGCGGCTTCGCCGCATTGGTTCTTGACCCAATTATCGACGGATTTCACCTCACCAGAGTCCTAATGGACGGCGGCAGCAGCCTGAACCTGCTTTATCAGGATGCAGTGCGCAAAATGGGCATTGAACCCTCAAGGATTAAACCTACAAAGATGACCTTTAAAGGCGTCATACCGGGTGTAGAGGCCAGTTGTACGGGCTCAGTTACACTCGAAGTGGTCTTCGGATCCTCGGATAACTTCCGAAGCGAAGAGTTAATCTTCGACATCGTCCCATTCCGCAGCGGCTATCATGCACTGCTCGGACGAACCACATTTGCAAAGTTCAATGCGGTGCCGCACTATGCATACCTCAAGCTCAAGATGCCAGGCCCTCGAGGAGTAATCACGGTCAATGGAAACACCGAACGCTCTCTCCGAACGGAGGAGCACACGGCGGCCCTCGCGGCGGAGGTACAAAGCAGCCTCTCACAGCAATTCTCGAGTCCGGCCACTAAGCGTCCGGACACTGTCAAGCGCGCCCGGAGTAACCTACAACAAGACCGCCTGGCACGATTCAAGCACGCGTAGCAATCCGGCCCCAACCCCCGCCCTCGCAAAATCGCGAAGCCAGTATTACGCATGCATAATTACGCTCTGGAGATACCATGGGCATATGGGGAGAGGCAAGACCACGGCACGCCAAGAATGCGGCTCGACCGCACCAGGGGCTCCCGATTGTGTCATTCTTTTTCTTTTTTTCCTTTTTTCTTTCAGGACTCCATCTTTGAGAAGTCATGTCCGGCACTAGAATCGCCGAACTCACGATGCAACAGCCAGGGAAGCAGTAAGCCATGTCGAAGTGTTCAGGTGGTCTCTATTACGAGCATTATACCTGTTTTACATACCATCCCACAGCTTACCCCTGGAGGGGGACATGTTAGATAGTCCTATCCCTTGCTTATCGCACTATTTGTATCGTTCTGCTCTCATTGCAGTACCTTTTTGAATAAACAATACATAGCTTTCGCTTATTATTGCTCTACTTCCTTTATATATACATATATTCATTTCACGACATGTTGCAACCGTACACTTTGGTACGACCAATACACCAGGGGCTTAAGTATCCCAAAATTATGGTGTAATAAGTCCGAACACTTTCACAAGTGCGGCACCCCGAACTTATAGCATTATATGAATTGGCTCCGAATCATGTCTTGGGTCAATAGTTGGGTTTGCCCGGCTCCCGTGTTTTGGTACCTTACGTTCCGCTATATCGGCTAAGGTAGCACCGGGAGAACCACTGCGATTGTGCCCCAGTTATGCTGGGTCGAGCACCTCAGTGGAGAAAGCTAAAACTGACCATCATGATAAGGCGAGAGCCGGTCGCTGTTCGAGAGGTTTTTTCGGGTCCCTAAAGACTTATGCCGCTTAGAGCGAGGAACCGGAATTGTCCGGCCAAGGCATGGATAATGTTGACACCTGATTTTGGCACAATGCAGAATGCAATGGAGATGGCCTCAAATGACAAAATATTCTAAATGAGAAATTTCACATTCCCGAATGGAACACCTTTGATGTTTGGACCATAATTATTCAGCATCATATCAAAGACCAAAACTACACTCAGATTGTCATGTTTAGGTGTTCTGAGTGCTTTTTGGTCAATTAAGCCTCCAGGACAACCTCGGATGAAGGAATGCTCTACATGAATTGTCTTCGTCTCGTTGAATCGGTCGATTTTTATATATAAATCATCTCAATCCGAGGTCGTATGCAAAAGTTAGAGCTATCTGAATGCAGCCCTGTCAAGAGGCGAAATATGACGCGGGAGACCAGACATGTCTTGGCAAGTGTCTGATGTAATGCGTGAGTGTTTTGGCCCAGAAGATGGCCTCGAATCGGAAAACGTTCAACACGAAAGTTTTTCGTCTCGTCAAAACGGTCAACTTTGCTTTTGGGAAAATTTTCATCCAAGGTCGTTTACTTCCTCAAAGACCTTGCCGGGGAAAGCTTGCCGCCGTGAACAGTAACCTTGCCGGGGGAGAGCTTGCCGCAGTGAACAGTAACATTGCCGGGAGAGCTTGCCGCCGTGAACAGTAACCTTGCCGGGGGAGAGCTTGACGCCGTGAACAGTAACCTTTCCGGGGAAAGCTTGCCGCCGTGAACAGTAACCTTGCCGGGAAAGCTTGCCGCCGTGAACAGTAGAAACTGTCGAGGCCAATCCGACCAGATGCTGAAGATGGGCACAAATACTTATCTAGATAGCTTCGGATGAAAAAGTGTTCAACACAGGAGTTGTTCGTAACGTCGAAACGGTCAACTTTGCTTTTGGAGTCATCATCATCCGACGTAGTATACGACCTGCAGAGACGCAGCAAGAGTCGGACGGTCCGATTGGCTACATGAACGAGTCCGACTCGAAATTATAGATGACCCCGTCGAGTATTCAAGATGGCCTTATTTGGAAAAGTGATCAACATACAGATTGTTGGCCTCGTCAAAGCACACAAAATTGACATTTGAACCGTCTCCATCGGAAGTCATATACAGATTCCACGGCCCACGCAAGGAGCTAGACAGAAGATTGGACATGATTCGAGCTGAATCGGAGTGGGACCAGAACTAGGACTCTAGGACGTGAATTGATGTAATTTTCTTGTAAGGAAAGCCTAGATAAATCCTTTGCTTGTACGGGAAGTCCAGCCGCCTCTTATATATGTTGGGGGTGACGGCCGATTAAACAACACACAATCGAACAAATCAATATACTACTTTTTCCTGTCTACGTTTTATCTCTCCACCGTTTTCTCTCTCGTTCTTCGCTGTTCTCCGTGTTTGAGAGCTGCGAATCCCGAGGATCTAGGGGCGAGCGAATCGACCTAGGGCAGCCCATAGCCGCCGGAATCCCTGACGGGTCCCTCCCGGTCTTGTGGGTTTCGGTCTGCAAAGCACCCGCCGATTGTCTTGCGATCGCGCTGTCGGTCGGGTCTCCTTCGACGTGAGCTGCGGTGCATCACCCCCGGCGTCGAGGGTACACGTAACGTGTTCGTGTGTCAACACACTTTTTGGCGACTCCGCTGGGGATATCGAAGATCAATCATCATCATCCACCATGTCCGATGTTCCCAAGCCATCTGAGGTAGACGCCGATAACATCATTAAGCCCGGTCTTGATGAGATATCGGCCGATCATTGCCAAGTCTATGAGGAGTACAAGAAGGCGCGCGAGGAGAAGGACTTGCAGGAGTTCCTTGCAAAGTTCAAGAAGGATCGCCAAGGCAACATCACTCCGATTGGAGAAATCAAGTTTCCTCCTCTTCAAGCCGAGCAGGTTAAACCCTCTGTAAGTACTACCTTTTCTCCTGAGCAGTGGGCTGAGATTGAAAGTTGTATTGCTGATGGTAACAATCTAGTCTATCAAACTTTCATAGAAAATACTAATGCTCAGAATAATACATCTCAATCGACTAGTGGTAATGATGGTGTAGCCGCTAGTGTGCAAAACCCTAATCTGGCTTTACCTATTGCATCGGCGCCTCCTGTGCCGATGGCTTATTATCCTACCCAAACAAATCAGATTGTGGCTGCACCCATTAATCCTATTATGAGCATACCAGGTTCGGTAGCAACGCCGAACCCAACCTTACCTACAGCTACAACCACTCGACCACTAGCAAGTTATGGGTCGACATACCTGCCACAATTCTTACCTACAGCTAGTAACCCTACTCCTCCTATGCCACTGCCACAAGCTTCATTGTCCACTATGGATGATGGTCTAGCTAATCTTAGAGAGGAGATGGCTAAGATGCTTCGAGAGAATTTTGGGGTTGAGTTACCTCGGAATCGGATTTACCAAAAGCCGTACCCCGAGTACTTTGATGCCATCCAGTGCCCTCCAGGATATAAAATTCCAGATTTTGTTAAGTTCAATGGAGAGGGCACAAAAACCACATGGGAGCATGTTAGTCAATACTTAGCACAACTAGGTGAAGCAGGCTCACTGAATGAGTTGAAAGTGCGTTTATTTCCTTTATCATTAACTGGTACCGCATTTTCATGGTTTTCTTCTTTACCACATGGTTCCATTCGAGTTTGGTCGCAGCTAGAGCAAAAATTTCATGATCACCTTTACAGCGGCGACAATGAACTCAAGTTGTCACATCTAACATAGGTTAAACAGAAACATGATGAATCGGTCTCCGATTACGTCAAGAGATTCAGAGAAACGAAAAACCGATGTTTTAGTTTGGTGATAACCGAGAGAGACTTGGCAGACCTAGTGCTGAGTGGTTTGAGAACTCCCATTAGAGAAAAGCTAGAAGGCTATGAGTTTTTAAATATCAACCAAGTCTTACAAAGGGCCTTGGCTCAGGAAAGCCGAAGCAAAGATCTCAAAGAAGTGCATAGATACAAAGTCGATCGACCAAAGATGAATATGGTGGAATATGATAGTGATCACTTTCGGACGATGAGGGTGATGTTTTGCTACTGAATTTGTTTGGCCATCTAAGGCCAAACCCTTTACTTGTAATGATCTGAAACCGATTCATAAGAATCGTGATGAAGAGATGAAGTTTACTTTTAACATTGCTAAGTGTGATAGAATATTTGATGCTTTGCTGCAGGCTAAGATTATTAGAATATCTCCTACTTTACCGCCGTTTGAAGAGCTGAAACGGCGTGCTTATTGCAAGTATCATAACTCTTTTTCTCATGCTACTAACGATTGCAATGTTTTTCGACGACAGATACAATCGGCCATTAATGATGGACGATTGAACTTTTCTGAGATGCAAGTTGATAAACAGCCTATCCAATGAACACCATGGATTTAGAAGGGAAGAAGCTGCTCATTCGGCCGGAGGTAGCCGAATCTGCTATAAAGCTAATGTCATTGTTGGTGAGCCCAGGAAAGACAAGGAGGGTGACAAGGTCTTGGGGAGACATGTTGTGCTTGATAAGCAACCCGATGGCAAGGAAGTGATCACGATCACCATCAAGAATCCTACACTCGGGGGGCAAACACAGGTGCAGCAGGACACTCGAGTTAAATTTGTCAAGCCCAAGAGTCTAGAAGTTGGCAAATGGAAGAGGAATGAAGCTAAAGTGCAGCGCAAGCGGATCAAGCCAACTTTTGATATGTTGCTATCCAAATATGCTAATCAGCTGGTCCTAGCTCTAACCGGCCATCACACTTGAAGCGACCAAGGTCACCATCGAATGATATGTTCAGTCAGTATGTGAAACCGAGTGGACCAAGGGTGCAGTTTTCAGAAGAGCAGAGGCAATCTTTGTGGAATCGACTTGATTACCCATATAATGGCCGACTGGACATCGGTGACTATCAGTCGGCTGGTCAAAATATGCGACTGAGTGGAAAATATCCTAGTGTAAGAATGCACCCTGGTGAAAGCTATCCAAGTGAAAAAATGTGGCCAAGTAGATTCCATCCGACTAAGTTCCATCCGAGTGGATTCCATCAGAGTGACGTCCATCCGAGTGGATTCCATCCGAGTAAAAAGGTGCGCCCGGGTGGAAATTTCATGCATCTAGAAAGTCGAAAAGAATGGCGTGTTAAGTCACCAAGTGTTGCAGCAGTTGAGTCAGGAAAAGGCAAGGATAAAATGGATGTCGACTCACTTATCTTGGGCACCGAAACATTCCCCATACAGCAGCCGATTGTGCATAACCACTGACCGAGCCGACACTTGCTATCGCGCCAAAGCACTCGGTTAATGACCATGAAGCAAGCACCAGCCAAGTAAAGGTGAAAGATGCTAAATACACTCGACCAAAGTGGTGTCCTCCATGGCTAACAAAGACACAGAAGAGGAAACTACAGAGGTTAAGGAGTCAAGAGATGGCAGAGCAGGAGGCCGAGAAGCAAAGGGATAAGTTGTTCAATGACACTCGACCCATGGTTCCAGCAAAACAAGTGTGGAGGCCTAAACAAATACAAGATACATCAGCTTCTACATCTATCACAGAGGTGCCTACACCACCCAAGGAGGACGATGCGATAGCTATTACATCGTCTGCAACACTTCTTACTTCTCCTTCACTTGACCAGATTTCAGAATCGGTCGATCCACTTGAAGAAGAGGCTGATATGTTAGACTATGAGTCTACACCGGTCCATGAAGGTATGGATATCAATATGGTATATTACTTACCTGCTGAGTTTCGTGCTGTAGATGAGGAAGGGGAAGTGGCTCAACTGGATTTTGGCCCTAAAAACGCAATATTCGAGAAGCCAAAAGAACCAGTAACACATTTGAAACCGTTGTATCTCAGAGGTCATACCAATGGATCGCCACTCAGTCGAATGCTTGTTGATGGTGGTGCTGTGGTAAATATTATGCCCTATTCGGTCTTCAGGAAATTGGGTTTGCCTGATGAAGAATTAATCAAGACCAATATGGTGCTCAACGGGTTTGAAGGCAAAGAGAGAACTGAAGCCAAAGGTGTGATGTATGTGGAGCTTACAGTCGGAAGCAAAACTTTGGCTACTGCATTCTTTGTCGCTGCGGTGCAAGGTAACTACAATGTTATACTAGGCCGTGATTGGGTTCATGCAAACCAGTGCGTGCCATCCACTATGCACCAGTTTTTGATTCAGTGGGTTGATGATGAAGTGGAAGTCATTCATGCGGATAATTCGGCCTGTGTTGCTTTGGCTGATGCATCGGTGGATTGACAACATCCCAATGCTACTTGCTTGACGGGACGTGACTTATCAGAGTTTGATTTTCTCAGCGCGACCAAGAATGGTTTTGTGCCTGTGTCTTTAAGGCCGACTGAATGCAATCGGCTCCAAGGTATGATATGTTTAAATGGATTCTAGTTCCGAGTGGTTACAAAAACGTCTTGTAAAATATCGGTCCGGCGAGAACGATATGTATGAGTCTATTGAGGAGTTGGATGACATGGATAAACTTGGACAAGGTTTTACATCGGCCGATCCGTTAGAAGAGGTAGATATCGGAGATGGATCAGTCAGTCGACCGACATTTATAAACAAAAATTTGAAAGCCGATTGTAAAGCTAAATTAATCGAGCTGTTGAAAGAATATGTTTGTTGCTTTGCATGGGAATATCATGAGATGCCAGGGTTGAGCCGAGAGCTAGTGGAGCATCGGTTGCCTATAAAGGCGGTTTTAGACCTTATAAACGATCGACCGAAAGTTTAATCCGAAAACATATGACCGGATCAAGGAAGAGATCGGTCGACTGCTTGAAGCTAATTTCATTCGACCTTGCAGGTATGCCGAGTGGATTTCTAACATTGTCCCAGTGGAGAAGAAGGGATCCGGCAAGTTGAGGGTGTGCATTGACTTCAGAGATTTGAATAGGGCTACACCCAAAGATGAGTATCCCATGCCAATAGCTGATATGTTTATTAATGATGCTTCTGGACATAAGGTTATTAGCTTTCTAGATGGTAATGCCGGATACAATCAAATTTTTATGGCTGAAGAGGACATGTACAAAACAGCTTTCCGATGTCCTAGTTTCCTTGGTTTGTTTGAGTGGATAGTGATGACATTAGGATTAAAAAATGCTGGAGCCACATATCAAAGAGCTATGAATTTGATTTTTCATGACTTACTCGGTATCATACTTGAAGTTTATATTGATGATATTGTTGTCAAATCGGATGCTTTTGAATCTCACTTGGCCGATTTGGGTTTAGCTTTTGAGAGAATGAAAAGGTATGGACTAAAGATGAATCCTTTGAAATGTGCATTCAGCGTGTCAGCTGGCAAATTTTTGGGTTTCATTATTCATGAAGATGGCATCGAAATTGATCCCAAAAAGATAGAGGCCATACAGAAAGTGGAGGCTCCAACATGCAAGAGAGATATGCAAAAGTTCCTTGGCAAGGTCAATTATTTGAGAAGGTCCATAGCTAATCTGTCAGGGAAAGTTGATGCATTTACTCCTATCCTTAGGTTAAAGAATGATGTTAATTTCACTTGGGGGGCAAAACAGCAAGAAGCCTTTGATATGATCAAGAATTATGTGTGCACTCCTCCGGTAATGAAAGCACCCAAGCATAGAGAGCCTTTTAAGCTTTATATCGCAGCAGATGAAGGTTTTATTGGTGCTGTTTTGACTCAAGATACCGAAGGAAAAGAGCATGCCATTACGTATTTGAGTAGACGCTTATTGGACGCCGAGACAAGGTATACATCTATTGAAAAACTATGTCTATGCTTATATTATGCTTGCAAAAAATTGAGACATTACCTAGTGCCGAGTGCTTGTGTAGTAGCTTGTCAAACCGATGTCATTAAGTACATGTTGCATAGGCCAATTCTTAGTGGTAGAATTGGCAAGTGGGCTTATGCTTTGATTGAATATGATTTGGCTTATGAATCTATAAATTCCATGAAAGGCCAAATTGTTGCTAATTTCATTGTTGAACATCGGATTAATGACAAGCATGATGTCGATATAAACCTTGTTTCATTAGTACCATGGAGATTGTACTTTGATGGTTCAGTTTGTAGCAATGGCCAAGGTGTTGGTATTGTTTATATATCTCCTCATGGTGCTGTTTTTGAAGCCTCATGCCGCTTAGAATATTTTTGCACAAACAATCAAGCCGAATATGAAGCATTGTTATTCGGTTTAGAGATGCTACTTGCTATAGGTGTTACACATATTGAGGCTTACGGTGATTCGTTACTAGTGGTGCAGCAAATATCCAGAGTCTTTCAGTGTTTGGACGAATCACTTAATGTTTATCTTGATAAATGTCTAGATATAATTTCTACTTTGGATTGTTTTAGCATTGCACATATATCTAGACATAACAACTGGAAAGCAAATGAGTTGGCACAGCAAGCATCTGGATATCATGTTCATCGTGGCATGTTTCATATCTCTAAAAAACCGATGTCTTGTCTTGCCAATATGGGAGAGGCCGAACCTGAACCCACTGATTCGGCCATTAACAAAAAATCTAGTGCAGGTGGTAATTCCGACTGGAGAAAGCCCATTGTTGATTACTTGTGCAATCCGAGTGAAAGGGTGGACAGGGCTGTTCGGCGTATGGCTTTTAAGTATACAATGAGAGATGATGGTCTTTATCGCCGAACAGTCGATGATGTTCTTCTAAAGTGTTTGGATGAGGACCAGGCAAGAGTTGCTATGGGGGAAGTACATGAAGGTATTTGTGGCACTCACCAGTCGGCTCCCAAGATGAAATAGTTATTGCGACGTGTTGGGTTTTATTGGCCGACTATGATTAATGATTGCTTCAGATATTATAAAGGATGTGAAGCTTGTCAAAAGTTTGGTGATATTCAATTGACTCCTGCTGCTATGTTACATCCTATTATCAAACCGTGGCCTTTCAGAGGTTGGGGTTTAGATTTCATTGGACAAATCCACCCGTCTTCTTTAAAAGGGCATCGGTTCATATTGGTGGCAACTGATTATTTCACTAAATGGTCTGAAGCAGTACCTCTCAAGAACATGACACATACGGAGGTAATTCAATTCATAACCGAGCACATTATTCATAGATTCGGCGTACCTCAGACATTGACTACAGATCAAGGTTCATCTTTCATGTCACATCAAGTTAGAGAATTTGCCGAATCATATAACATAAAGTTGCTCAATTCATCTCCATATTATGCCCAAGCTAATGGACAAGCTGAATCTAGCAATAAGATATTGATCAAGCTCATCAAAAAGAAGATTGAGGATAATCCAAGAAAATGGCATGAGTTATTGTCTGAAGCTTTATGGGCACATAGAATCTCAAGGCATGGTGCTACAAAGGTGACTCCATATGAGCTAGTATACGGTCAAGAGGCTGTTTTACCAGTGGAAGTGAATTTGAATGCTTTGAGAATAGCCAAACAAAATGATTTATCGGCAGTGGACTTTTACAATTTGATGATGGACAACATTGATGAAGTTGCTGATAAACGTTTGGCTGCTTTAAGGGCCATAGAGAGGGACAAGCTGAGGGTAGCCAGAGCTTACAATAAAAAGGTCAAATTGAAGAATTTTCAGGTTGGCGATCTTGTGTGAAAAGTGATTCTGCTGATTGGTTCTAGAGATAGAAAATTCAGGAAGTGGTCTCCAAGTTGGGAAGGTCCTTTTAGGATTACAAGAGTTGTTCCCGGAAATTCATATTTGGTGGAATCAATACAAGGGGCATTTTTACCTCGAGCTCTCAATGGCAAATATTTGAAGAAGTACCACCCGAGTGTGTGCCAGGAAGCCTAAGTAGGCAATGGCCGATATACGATTATCGCCCTTAGCACAAACATGGCCGATACATAATTATCGCCATGAGAAAAATAGATGGCCGATAGAGTGTTGACATCGTCCTTAGAACAAACATGGTGCAAATTATTTTTCGGCATGCAAGCTTTGCCGAAAAACAGGGGGGCATGTGTTGACACCTGATTTTGGCACAATGCAGAATGCAATGGAGATGGCCTCAAATGACAAAATATTCTAAATGAGAAATTTCACATTGCCAAATGGAACAACTTTGATGTTTGGACCATAATTATTCGGCATCATATCAAAGACCAAAACTACACTCAGATTGTCATGTTTAGGTGTTCTGAGTGCTTTTTGGTCAATTAAGCCTCCAGGACAACCTCGGATGAAGGAATGCTCTACATAAATTGTCTTCGACTCGTTGAATCGGTCGATTTTTATATGAAAATCATCTCGATCCGAGGTCGTATGCAAAAGTTAGAGCTATCTGAATGCAGCCGTGTCAAGAGGCGAAATATGACGCGGGAGACCAGACATGTCTTGGCAAGTGTCTGATGTAATGCGTGAGTGTTTTGGCCCAGAAGATGGCCTCTAATCGGAAAACGTTCAACACGAAAGTTTTTCGTCTCGTCAAATCGGTCAACTTTGCTTTTGGGAACATTTTCATCCAAGGTCGTTTACTGCCTCAAAGACCTTGCCGGGGAAAGCTTGCCGCCGTGAACAGTAACCTTGCCGGGGGAGAGCTTGCCGCAGTGAACAGTAACATTGCCGGGAGAGCTTGCCGCCATGAACAGTAACCTTGCCAGGGGAGAGCTTGCCGCCGTGAACAGTAACCTTGCCGGGGAAAGCTTGCCGCCGTGAACAGTAACCTTGCCGGGAAAGCTTGCCGCCGTGAACAGTAGAAACTGTCGAGGCCAATCCGACCAGATGCTGAAGATGGGCTCAAATACTTATCTAGATAGCTTCGGATGAAAAAGTGTTCAACACAGGAGTTGTTCGTAACGTCGAAGCGGTCAACTTTGCTTTTGGAGTCATCATCATCCGACATAGTATACAACCTGCAGAGACGCTGCAAGAGTCGGACGGTCCGGTTGGCTACGTGAACGAGTCCGACTCGAAATTAGAGATGACACCGTGGAGTATTCAAGATGGCCTTATTTGGAAAAGTGATCAACATATGGATTGTTGGCCTCGTCAAAGCACACAAAATTCATATTTGAACCGTCTCCATCGGAAGTCATATGCAGATTCCACGGCCCACGCAAGGAGCTAGACAGAAGATTGGACCAGATTCGGGATGAATCCGAGTGGGACCAGAACTAGGACTCTAGGACGTGAATTGATGTAATTTTCTTGTAAGGAAAGCCTAGATAAATCCTTTGCTTGTACGGGAAGTCCAGCCGCCTCTTATATATGTTGGGGGTGACGGCCGATTGAACAAGACACAATCGAACAAATCAATATACTACTTTTTCCTGTCTACGTTTTATCTCTCCACCGTTTTCTCTCTCGTTCTTCGCTGTTCTCCGTGTTTGAGAGCTGCGAATCCCGAGGCTCTAGGGGCGAGCGATCGACCTAGGGCAGCCCATAGTCGCCGCAATCCTGACGGGTCCCTCCCGGTGCTTGTGGGTTTCGGTCTGCAAAAGCACCCGCCGACTGTCTTGCGTATCGCGCTGTCGGTCGGGTCTCCTTCAACGTGAGCTGCGGTGCATCACCCCCGGCGTCGAGGGTACACGTAACGTGTTCGTGTGTCAACAGATAGCGCCCCAAACTCGGTTCAGGAACTTAGAGCAGATCTGTGCAAAAGTTATTCTCTCTACGGTGTTATGTGGAACTTGTTTTGCAGAGCCGGACACTATCCTTGTGTTCAAAATCTTCTATGTAGTATTCGGAGGAGGAACCCGCCTCGCAATGCCAAAGACAATCAATGCGCCGGACTCATCGTCATTGAAGCCTGGTTCAGGGGCTACTGAGGGAGTCCCAGACTCGGGGGTGTCCGGATAGCCGGACTATCGTCACGGACGGACTCCAAGACTATGAAGATGCAAGATTGAAGAATTCGTCCCGTGTCCGGATGGAACTTTCCTTGGCGTGGAAGGCAAGCTTGGCGATACGGATATGTAGATCTCCTACCATTGTAACCGACTCTGTGTAACCCTAACCTATCCGGTGTCTATATAAACCGGAGGGTTTTAGTCCGTAGGACGAACAACAATCATATCATAGGCTAGCTTCTAGGGTTTAGCCTCCTTAATCTTGTGGTAGATCTACTCTTGTACTACCCATATCATCAATATTAATCAAGCAGGAGTAGGGTATTACCTCCATCGAGAGGGCCCGAACATGGGTAAAAACATCGTGACCCTTGTCTCCTGTTACCTTCCGCCTAGACGCACAGTTCGGGACCCCCTACCCGAGATCCGCCGGTTTTGACACCGACACTAGCCCTCTTCGGTGTCTATATAAACCGGAGGGTTTTAGTCCATACGACGAACAACAATCATACCATAGGCTAGCTTCTACGGTTTAGCCTCTCTGATCTCGTGGTAGATCTACTCTTGTACTAACCATATCATCAGTATTAATCAAGCAGGAGTAGGGTTTTACCTCCATCGAGAGGGCCCGAACCTGGGTAAAAACATCGTGTCCCTTGTCTCCTGTTACCATCCGCCTAGACGCACAGTTCGCGACCCCCTACCCAAGATCCGCCGGTTTTGACACCGACATTGGTGCTTTCATTAAGAGTTCCTCTGTTTCGTCATCTTTAGGCCCGATGGCTCCTTCGATCATCAACAACGACGCGGTCCAGGGTGAGACTTTTCTCCCTGGACAGATCTTCGTATTCGGCGGCTTTGCACTACGGGCCAATTCGTTAGGCCATCTGGAGCAGATCGAAAGCTACGCCCCTGGCCATCAAGTCAGATTTGGGAGATTGAACTACACGGCTGACATCCGCGGGGACTTGATCTTCGACGGATTCGAGCCATAACGAAGCGCGCCGCACTGTCTCGATGGGCACGATCTAGCTCTGCCACCGAACGGTGCCCTGGAGGCCGCACCAGAGTCCGCTCCGACCCTTAGCTCGGAGCCGACTTTGCCAATCGAGGATGAGTGGCTGGACACCGCCTCGGGGGCTGCGATCTCTACGGCGATCGAGCCGAACACCATCCCCGTCCTTTGCGAATATTCTGAGTCCAAGGTGCCGGACTCCTCTCCGGACTCCGAACCTTCCGCGCCCCTGCCAATCGAATCCGATTGGGCGCTGGTTATGGAGTTCACCGCCGCGGACATCTTTCAGCACTCGCCCTTCGGTGACATCCTGGACTCACTGAAGTCTCTGTCTTTATCAGGAGAGCCCTGGCCAAACTATGGTCAGGATGGTTGGGATGCGGACGACGAAGAAATTCAACGCCCACCCACCACCCACTTTGTAGCCACTGTTGATGATTTAACCGACATGCTCGACTTTGACTCCGAAGACATCGATGGTATGGACGACGATGCCGGAGACGATCAAGAACTAGCGCCTACAGGGCACTGGAAGGCCACCTCGTCATACGACATATACATGGTGGACATCCCAAAAGATGGGAATGGCAATGGAACAGCGGAGGATGACCCCTCCAAGAAACAGCCTAAGTGCCGGCGTCAGCGGCGCCGCTCTAAATCCCGCCACAGCAAAAACGGTGATTCCGGCACGGGAGATAATAACACCCCGGACAGTGCCGAAGACAACCTCCTCCAGCAGGATTTAGCACAGGAGGATGGAGAAGCCAGTCCGCATGATAGAGCGGCAGACAGAGAGGTAGAGGACGATAATTATATGCCTCCCTACGAAGACGAGGCAAGCCTCGACGACGACGAATTTGTCGTGCCTGAGGATCCTGTCGAACAAGAGCGTTTCAAACGCATGATTATGGCCACGGCAAGCAGCCTCAAGAAAAAGCAGCAACAGCTTAGAGCTGACCAAGACTTGCTAGCTGATAGATGGACTGAAGTCCTTGCAGCTGAAGAGTATGAACTCGAACGCCCCTCCAAGAGCTACCCAAAACGCAGGCTGCTACCCCGATTAGAGGAGGAAGCACCCAAACCTACATCACCAGCGCACGACATGGCCGACCGGCCACCTCGTGGTCGCGACAGAGAGGCCTCTCGGCCCTCCAATCAAGCCGCACCTCGGCGTCGTTCAAAAAGTACCAAGGCATGGGGGAATGCGCCTGACCTGCGAGATATATTGGAGGACAAGGCAAAGCAAACAAGATCGATCTACGGATCGCGTGGGCACCCCATGACACGTGATGATAACCGTCACGCCGGATACAGCAATTCCAGCCGGGCCGAACACAATAGAAAAAGCTCATTTGAGCTGCGTCGTGATATTGCCCCATACAGAGGCGCCGCACAGCCACTATGCTTCACAGACGAAGTGATGGATCATCAAATCCCTGAGGGTTTCAAACCCGTAAACATTGAATCATACGATGGCACAACAGACCCTGCGGTTTGGATCGAGGATTATCTCCTTCATATCCACATGGCCCGCGGTGATGATCTACACGCCATCAAATACCTCCCACTCAAGCTTAAAGGACCAGATCGACATTGGCTTAACAGCTTGCCAGCAGAGTCAATTGGTTGTTGGGAAGACCTGGAAGCCGCATTCCTTGATAACTTCCAGGGCACATATGTGCGACCACCAGACGCCGATGACCTTAGCCATATAATTCAGCAGCCAGAGAAATCGGCCAGACAATTCTGGACACGGTTCCTAAAAAAGAAAAATCAAATCGTCGACTGTCCGGATGCAGAGGCACTACCAGCCTTCAAACACAACATCCGCGATGAGTAGCTGGCCTGGCACTCATGACCCGCTTTTGCACGGGAGAGGACAGCTGGCTAGCTCGTAGTAACAACTTGACCAAAAACCCTGGTAGTTCGGATACCTAGGACAGCAATGGCAGGTCGCGTCGCAACAAGCACAAGCGCCGCATTAACGGCGATAACGCTGAGGATACGGCAGTGAATGCCAGATTCAGAGGCTCTAAACCCGGTCAGCGGAAAAAGCCATTCAAAAGAAATACCCCGGTCCCGCCCAATTTGGGCCGAATACTCGATCGCTCGTGCCAGATACACGGCACCCCCGAAAAACCAGCCAACCACACCAACAGGGTTTGTTGGGTGTTCAAGCAGGCAGGCAAGTTAAACGCCGAAAACAATGACAAGGGGCTACATAGCGACAACGAGGAGGAGCCCCGGCCGCCGAACAATAGAGGACAGAAGGGCTTCCCCCACAAGTGCGGACGGTGAACATGATATACGCAACCCACATACCCAAAAGGGAGCGGAAGCGTGCACTAAGGGACGTATATGCGATGGACCCAGTCGCCCCAAAGTTCAACCCATGGTCCTCCTACCCGATCACCTTTGATCGAAGGGACCACCCCACTAGCATCCGCCACGGCGGATTCGCCGCATTGGTTCTTGACCCAATCATTGACGGATTTCACCTCACTAGAGTCCTGATGGACGGCGGCGGCAGCCTGAACCTGCTTTATCAGGATACAGTGCGCAAAATGGGCATAGACCGCTCAAGGATTAAACCCACAAAGACGACCTTTAAAGGCGCCATACCAGGTGTAGAGGCCAACTGTACAGGCTCAGTTACACTCGAAGTGGTCTTCGGAACCCCGGATAACTTCCGAAGCGAGGAATTAATCTTCGACATAGTCCCGTTCCGCAGCGGCTATCACGCACTGCTCGGACGAACCGCATTCGCAAAGTTCAATGCGGTGCCGCACTACGCGTACCTCAAGCTCAAGATGCCAGGCCCTCGAGGAGTAATTACGGTCAATGAAAACACCGAACGCTCTCTCCGAACGGAGGAGCATACGGCGGCCCTCGCGGCCGAAGTGCAAAGCAGCCGCTCAAGGCAATTCTCGAGTCCGGCTATTAAACGACCAGACTCCGTCAAGCGCGCCCGGAGTAACCTACAACAAGACCGCTTGGCACGTTCCGAGCACGCGTAGCAATGCGGCCCCAACCCCAACCCTCGCGAAATTGCGAAACCAGTACTGCGCGTACATAACTATGCTCTGGAAATACCATGGGCATAGGGGGAGGGGCACGACCATGGCATGCCCAGCATGCGGCTTAACCGCACTAGGGGCTCCCGATTGTGCCATTCTTTTTTTTTCTTTTTTTTTCTTTCTTTTTTACTTTCAGGACTCCGTTCCCCAGAAGTCCTGTCCGGCATTTGAATCGCCGAACACACGATGCAACAGCCAGGGAAGCAGAAAGCTACGTCGAGTGTCCAGGTGGTCTCTATTACGAGCAGTATACCTGTTTTACATACCATCCCGTAAGCTTACCCTGGAGGGGGGACATGTCAAAAGACCTGTTCCTAGCTTATCACACTATTTGTATAGTTCTGGTTTCATTGCAGTACCTTTTGAATAAACAATACATAGCCTTTTGCCTATTATTGCATTCCTTTTTTTATCTATATATGTTCAGTTATGACATTGTGCAACCATACACTTTGGTACGGCCAATACACCAGGGGCCTTATGTACCCCAAAATATGGTGTGATAAGTCCGAACACTTCCACAAGTGCGGCACCCCGAACTTATAGCATTATATGCATCGGCTCCGAATCATGTCTTGGGTCAATAGTTGGGTTTGCCCGGCTCCCATGTATTGGTACCATACGTTCCGTTATATCGGCTAAGGTAGCATTGGGAGAACCACTGCGATTGTGCCCCGGTTGAGCTGGGTTAAGCACCTCAGTGGAGAAAGCTAAAACTGACCATCATGATAGGGCGAGAGCCGGTCGCTGTTCGAGAGGTTTTTTGAGTCCCTAAAGACTTACGCCGCTTAGAGCGAGGAGCCGGCATTGTCCGGCCTAGGCGTGAATGGCGCCCCGAATTCGGTCTTCCGAATACTAGGGGCTTTGCCAAAATTTAAAATTATAGAATTCTATGGCTAACTGAGAGTGTTCAAGCATTGTAGTCCGGTTGCCTGGTTCGTTGCGTTGAACGCCTCCCTCGAAGGACCCAAGAATGGGAACAAGAGCGCTCAAGTTTATCCCGAACACCCCAGCACTCGTGGCATGGGGGCTGAAGCCAACGACTCACCATCTCTCAAATTTGATAAACGGCCGCACATAAGGTAATATTTTAAATTCACAAGCGTTGCTTAGCGCATATGAACAAGTTTTCAGCGTACAGGATAACAAATGCGAGTCTACTCAAAAATTACATCTTTGGAGCATTCACCCGCTATCAGGCAGACACCCTTCAGGACGCCCTCATAATACATCTCGGGCTTGCGATACTCCTTGCCCGGCGGTGGTCCGTCCGTCACAAGCTTCTCAGCGTCCAGCTTGCCCAGTGCACCTTAGCGGGCAAGGGCCCTACGGGCACCTTCAATGCAGACGGAGCGCTTGATGACCTCAATCCACGGACAGGCGTCCACTAGCCGCCGCACTAGCCCGAAGTAGCTCCCAGGCATGGCTTCCTTAGGCCACAGCCAAACTATGAGGCCCTTCATGGCCTGTTCGGCGACCTTGTGGAGCTCGACCAGCTGCTTCAGCTGGTCGCTCAAGGGCACCGGGTGTCCGACCTTAGCATACTGAGACCAGAACACCTTCTCCGTCGAGCTCCCATCCTCGGCACGGTAGAACGCGGCATCATTGGACACACTGCGGGGCAGATCTACGAAGGCTCCTGGAGAGCTCCGGATTCGGGTAAGTAACAGATAATTGACTTTCACGTGCTTACTTTGCATAAAGAATGCCTTACCCGCCGCTATCTTCCTTATCGCCTCAATCTCCTGGAAGGCTTTTTGGGCTTCGGCCTTAGCGGCTTTGGCACTCTCAAGGGCCGAGGCGAGCTCGGACTCTCGAGTCTTCGAGTCACGCTCCAAATTCTCGTGTTTCTCCACGAGAGCCTGGAGCTCTTGTCGCACCTCTGCCACCCGCGCCTCCTGTTTCTCTCGCTCGGTACGCTCCGCGGCCGCTTTGTTTTCGGCCGTGGACACCGCTTCCTTCAGGGTCGCCACCTCGTTCGTGGCCCCTGCAATACCCACGTTACTCCTCTTATTTTTTGCAACCACATCTTTTATATACTCCCATAAGGTATTACTTACCCTCCTTTTCCTCGAGCTGCTTTTTGGCAAGGCCGAGCTCGTTCTCGGACCGCTCAAGGCTCCCCTTCAATGCATCGACCTCCGCAGTCAGTGCGGCAGAGGTCAGCAGCGCAGCCTGCATTCCCATATTGACATACTTATATTAGACTCCTGCGTATATCTTTTTAGATCCTCAGTTCGGCTTTTCTTTCCGAACACCGAACTAAGTATCAGGGGCTACTGTCTATGCGGTAATAGTTTTACATATTTTAAATACATACCTCAAAGCCTATTAGAAGGCTAGCACAGGCTTCAGTCAGCCCGCTCTTGGCGGACTGAACTTTCTGGATCACCACACTCATAAAAGTGTGGTGCTCCTCGTCGATGGAGGCGCTGTTAAGCGCCTCCAGCAAGCTATCCGGTGCCTCTGGTTGGACCGAGGTCACCGGCGTCGCAGTCTTGCCCGTCTTACGAAGGGGCCACCTGCCCGGACTTCGGAACCACTAAAGGTTTCGGTACGGAGTCCGGACCAGGGTCGGACTTAGAGCCCTTGGGGGATTTATCCCCCTCGCGCCTGGAGTCCGGGAGGTTGCCTTGCGGTACCTCTTGGGCCACCTCCTTCTGACCGGGCCCCTCTTGGGGCCCCACCTCGGCGTCATCAGTGGCGCGAGGAGAAGAGGCGGCCGGAAGTGAAGTGCTCTCCACATCCGACGAATCCAGGGACCTGCTCGACGAAGCGGCGAGCTCGTCCTTGGGCGGGCTGCATGGTTATATCCGGCATTAGACGACACTACGCGAAAAATGAAAAGCCATGAGCTATTCCGGAATCCGGACACTTACGATCTTGCCAGGGGCTTGGCCCTCAATGGCCACTCCTCTTCGCTGTCGCCGGCGTTGGTGGAGAAGTTCGGAGGCAGGGTCCTTCCTTTCTTGGACCCTCCGGCCTCCCCAGTTGGGGCGGCCTTCCTTTTCTTCTCTCCCACCGCTGGGGGAGGGGCTTCTTTTTCCTCCTCCTCGTTTTCACTGGAGGACTCCGCCTTAGAGTCGTCGGACGATGAGTCCGACAACACCGGGCGTCGGGCACTCCTTCGAGTTCCCATGGCCTTCTTCTTGGCCTTCTTCTCCGGCACCACGTGAGGTGCCGGAACTAGCAGCCTCGTCAAGCGGGCGTCCGCTGGGTCTTCGGGCAAGGGAGCCGGACAGTTAACCTGCCAGGACGTGTTCCGCCAGTCCTGTCAAAGGTAAGGGAGTTTAGATCCCGCATAGAGTCAAACTATGAAAAACAAGAGTCCCGTAAAGGGTAAAATAGCTTACCTCGGTAGCTTGACGCTGCGAGCTAAATCCGCGATCTTCGGTAGCGGATGTGGGAGCATCAGCGCCCTTGAACAGCACCTTCCAGGCATCTTCTTACGTAGTGTCGAAGAGCCTTTTCAGAGTTTGATGCTGTGCCGGATCGAACTCCCACAATTTGAAAGCCCGTTGTTGGCATCGAAGGATCCGGCGGATGAGCATAACCTGGACTACGTTGACAAGCCTGAGATTCTTGTTCACCAGGGTTTGCATGCAGGTTTGGAGTCCGGTCAGTTCTTCCGGATTACCCCACGTCAGGCCCGTCTCTTTCCAAGAGGTGAGCCGCGTAGGAAAACTAGACCGAACTTCGGGGGCCGCTGCCCATTCAGGGTCGCGCGGCTCGGTGATGTAGAACCACCCCGATTGCCACCCCTTCACATTCTCCACAAAGGAGCCTTCGAGCCATAGGACGTTGGCCATCTTGCCAACCATGGCGCCTCCACACTCCACTTGGCGGCCGCCCACTACCTTTGGTTTGACATTGAAGGTCTTCAGCTATAAGCCGAAGTGGGGCTGGATGCAGAGAAAGGCCTCGCACACGACGATGAACGCCGAGATGTTGAGGATGAAATTCGGGGCCATATCGTGGAAATCTAGGTCGTAGTAGAACATGAGCCCCCAGACAAATGGGTGAAGTGGAAAACCCAGTCCGCGGAGGAAGTGGGCAAGGAACACCACCCGATCATGGGGCCTGGGGGTGGGGATGAGCTGCCCCTCATCGGGGAGCCGATGTGCGATGTCGCCGGACAAGTATCCGGCATTCCGCAGCTTTTTGACTTGCCCCTCCGTGATGGAGGAGACCATCCACTTGCCTCCCGCTCCGGACATGGCTGGAGAAGGTTGAGGAGGGATGTGCGGACTTGCGCGCTGGAGCTCGAGTGTGCGGAAATGAATGAGCAAAGGAGGAAGAAGGCGTGGGTAAAAAGGTGGATCCTTATCCCTTTATATGGACGGACGAAGCTATGCGTCCCCACTAGCCTGGTAAAACTCGCTTATCTCCCAAGCGCCGTAATCAATGGCGCAGTTGGGTTACCCACGCCCGTATTGATGAGAATCCCAGAATAAGGGAGGCACGGTCTCCGCTTTGATAAGACGTGCCAAGGAAACCGCCTTGCTAAACGCGCTGAGGTGGGACAGCAAAAACGATTCGAATAAAGGCCTGGCCGTGGTGTGATGTCACGCTGCGGAATACGTCAGCAGATCTGTGTAAAGATTATTCTCTCTACGGTGGTATGTGGAACTTGTTTTGCAGAGCCGGACACTATCCTTGTGTTTAAAATCTTCTATGAAGAATTCGGAGGAGGAACCCGCCTTGCAATGCCGAAGACAATATGTGCGCCGGACTCGTCGTCAGTGAAGCCTGGTTCAGGGGCTACTGAGGGAGTCCTGGATTGGGGGGTGTCCGGACAGCCGAACTATCATCTTTGGACGGACTCCTGGACTATGAAGATACAAGATTGAAGACTTCGTCCCGTGTCCGGATGGGACTTTCCTTGGCGCGGAAGGCAAGCTTGGCGATACGGATATGTAGATCTCCTACCATTGTAACCGACTCTGTGTAACCCTAACCCTCTTCGCTGTCTATATAAACCGGAGGGTTTTAGTCCGTAGGACGAACAACAATCATACCATAGGCTAGCTTCTAGGGTTTAGCCTCTCTGATCTCATGGTAGATCTACTCTTGTACTACCCATATCATCAATATTAATCAAGCAAGAGTAGGGTTTTACCTCCATCGAGAGGGCCCGAACCTGGGTAAAAACATCGTGTCCCTTGTCTCCTGTTACCATCCGCCTAGACGCACAGTTCGGGACCCCCTACCCAAGATCCACTGGTTTTGACACCGTCACCGGTGCCGGCGTTTAGCGTGTACTGCAGATGGCGGTCGGCATCGTCTAGTTAGCTAACAGTAAGTTAGTACTTGTACGCTACTAGAGTATTAGTGGGAGTAGATAGTTAACTTGGCTATGATGGTTGTCAACGTGGAAGTTCGGTACTCTATATGTGGTTCAGACCTGTTACTTTGCTCTGAATGTTGAAGTTTCCATTTGAGCGTATGGAATGGGCTGTTATTTTTTTAAATGGGTTGTATTTGTCCTCCATGGGTTTAGAGGCTGACTTGTGGGCCTACTAAGTTGACGCGTACACAATCAGGAGATGATTGTACGTGGAGAGGATGACAGCAGGGACCCACCAAGGTCATGGTAGTACGCAAGCAAGTGCCTCCTTATTTCAAGCCAATAAAAAAATAGCTCCTCCTAATGGATTTCTGACATCTGGGTCCCATGCCATTGTCAACGTAGTCAATAAACGAGAGAATTGCACAACGAGTGGCTGACACCAGGGACCCAGCAGCTCGCCCAGTTATTTTTGTTTTGTGTTAATTTGATAAATCCCACTCCAAATCTGGTGTTTTTGAGAAATGCCACTGCAATTTCCAAACTTTGAAAAATGCCATTTCATGCCATTTCCAGTGGCATTTTTCGAAGTCTGGAGTGGCGTTTATTAAATTTTGCAAATTACAGTGGCGTTTTCCAAAGTTTGCAAAATTTGTTGTGGCATTTTTCAAAGTTTGGAAATTGCAGTGGCATTTTTATGAATCACCATAATTGGAGTGGCATTTATCTAATTTGTTTTTGAGACGGAAGCAGGGTGTCAACTGGGCTGTGCGGGGCACTCTAGCCTGTCTAGACAACCTTCACTTTTATGTTTACCACAGACCAGCCCAGTAGTTTTTTTCTTTCTGAAAATGGCTAGCCCATTTTTTTGTGATTTGCCAAGTAAGTCTCTTTGTCAGGCCTGTTGGGTTGCAAATCTTTCAAGACGAGGAGAGCTTCATTCGGCTGGACGAGAAAATGGCCTATCAGTAATGAGAAATGGGATGTACAATTTTAGAACACATCAAACCAAGAATTAGTTTCAAATTTCCTTTATTTCATTTCGAGATTTTAAATTGAATTAATTTTTATGCGTGGACAATTTGTTGGAATTTATATTGATATAGATTTTTTTTTTAAATCAATTTGAATGTGACTCGAAATTTGGGGATTAAAAACAATTCGGACCGCACCGAAATATGCAAAATTTCGTATAATTTTTTAACCGTGGCCACAATATGGGTTGTAATGCTAATAAAAAGAATACGGGCTCCAAAAAAATCATAAGAATTAGAAAATGGGCTGTAAATTATTAGAAGTAATGGCAGATGGGTTGTATGCTGTTTTCCACAGATTTGAGGCTTTCCTAAAAAAGGTTGGCCTTTAGCAAAGGATCTGTTGGATGTCCATCCAACGGCCGTCGTGCTTGTTCAATCTCTGCTATTCCTGCTCTAGCCGCTCAAACAAGCGCCGGCGGGACTGCCTGCTCCCTCCTCCCCGTGGTCGGCTGTGTTGCCGTGCAGGCCTCACCGCCCCACCATACTCCCATCGCTGGCCTAGCCATCCCTCTACTCACCCACACCTGCTGTTATTCTCCGGCGACGGCAGATGAACCAGTAAACCCTTGATAACCCACAAGTATAGGGGATCAATTGTAGCCTCTTTCGATAAGTAAGAGTGTCGAACCCAACGAGGAGCTAAAGGTAGAACAAATATTCCCTCAATTACTATCGACCACCGATACAACTCTACGCACGCTTGACGTTCGCTTTACCTAGAACAAGTATGAAACTAGAAGTACTTTGTAGGTGTTTTTGGATAGGTTTGCAAGAAAGTAAAGAGCACGTAAATAAAAGCTAGGGGCTGTTTAGATAAATACACAACTAAATTAGTTTTAGTAAGAGATTGTTGTCACGAGAAAGTTATTTGTCCCTAGGCAATCGATAACTAGACCGGTAATCATTATTGCAATTTTATTTGAGGGAGAGGCATAAGCTAACATACTTTCTCTACTTGGATCATATGAACTTATGATTGGAACTCTAGCAAGCATCCGCAACTACTAAAGATCATTAAGGTAAAACCCAACCGTAGCATTAAAGCATCAAGTCCCCTTTATCCCATACGCAAAGAACCTACTTACTCGGGTCTGTGCTTCTGTTCACTCACGCCACCCACCATAAGCAAATCATAAACATATTGCAAACCCTACAGTGGGAATCACTCACGCTTGCGCGACATGGAGAGCACAATAGGACAGCACCAACAATAAAACATGCAACTCAAACCAATCTTGATCATCAAATAACCCATGGGACAAAACGGATCTACTCAAACATCATTGGATAGCCATACATCATTGGGAAATAATATATAGCGTTGAGCACCATGTTTAAGTAGAGATTACAGTGGGTAAGAGAGAGGTTACACAGCTGTATAGAGGGGGGAAGAGTTGGTGATGATGAGGGTGAAGTTGTTGGTGAAGATCGCGGTGATGATGATGGCCCCCGGTGGCACTCCGGCGCCACCGGAAGCAAGGGGGAGAGAGCCCCCCTTCTTCTTCTTCTTCTTCCTTTACCTCCTCCCTAGATGGGAGGGTTTCCCCTCTGGTCCTTGGCCTCCATGGCTTGGGAGGGGCGAGAGCCCCTCCGAGATTGGATCTATCTCTCTGTTTCTCTCTATTTCTGCGTTCTCTTCTGCTGCCCTTTCACCGTTTCATTTATATCCGGAGATCCGTAACTCCGATTGGCCTGCAACCTTCGCTGTGATTTTTTTACCAAAAGTTAGCTTTCTTGTGGCCGAAGAAGGGCGTCAACCGCCTTACGGGTAGCCCACGAGGGTCAGGGGCGCGCCTGGGGGGGTAGGGCGCGCCCCCTACCTCGTGCCCACCTCGGACACCGTTTCACGTTGATTCTTCTTCCGCAATTTTCCAAATATTCCAAAATTAAGCTCCGTCCGTTTTTATGGATTCCGTTTGATATGGATATTCTGCAAAACATAAAACATGCAACAGACAGGAACTGGCACTGGGCACTAGATCAATATGTTAGTCCCAAAAATAGTATAAAAAGTTGCCAAAAAGTATATGAAAGTTGTGTAATATTGGCATGGAACAATAAAAAATAATAGATACGACGGAGACGTATCAGCATCCCCAAGCTTAATTCCCGCTCGTCCTCGAGTAGGGAAATGATAAAAAAGATATTTTTTGATGTGGAATGCTACGTAGCATAATCTTGATCATATGTCTAATCATGGCATGAATATTAAGACACGAGTGATTCAAAGCAATAATCTATCCTTTGACATAAAAACAATAATACTTCAAGCATACCAACCAAGCAATTATGTCTTAATGAAATAACATAGCCAAAGAAAGCTCATCCCTACAAAATCATATAGTCTGGCTATGCTCCATCTTCACCACACAAAATATTCACATCATGCACAACCCCGATGACAAGACAAGCAATTGTTTCATACTTTTTATGTTTCTCAAACCTTTTCAATTTTCATGCAGTACATGAGCGTGAGCCATGGACATAGCACTATAGGTGGAATAGAATATGATGATGGGGGTTATGTGGAGAAGGAAAAAAGGCGAAAGTCTCACATCAACTAGGCGTATCAACGGGCTATGGAGATGCCCATTAATAGATATCAATGTGAGGAGTAGGGATTGCCATGCAACGGATGCACTAGTGCTATAAGTGTATGAAAGCTCAAACTGAAACTAAGTGGGTGTGCATCCAACTTGCTTGCTCATGAAGACCTAGGGCATTTGAGGAAGCCCATCTTTGGAATATACAAGCCAAGTTCTATAATGAAAATTCCCAATAGTATATGAAAGTGATAACTCAAGAGACTCTCTATATGAAGAACATGGTTCTACTTTGAAGCACAAGTGTGGTAAAAGGATAGTAACATTGCGCCTTCTCTCTTTTTCTCTCATTTTTTTTGTTTTCTTTTTTTTGGTGGGCTTCTTTGGCCTCTCTTTTTTTATTTGGGCTTCTTTGGCCTCTTTTATTTTGATAACCTCACATGGGACAATGTTCTAATACTGATGATCATCATACTTTTATTTACTTACAACTCAATATTACAACTCGATACTAGAGCAAAGATATGACTCTATATGAATGCCTCCGGCAGTGTACCGGGATGTGCAATGATCTAGCGTAGCAATGACATCAAAAAATGGCAAGCCATGAAAGCATCCTGCTAGCTATCTTACGATCATGCAAAGCAATATGACAATGAATGCTCAAGTCATGTATATGATGATGATGGAAGTTGCATGGCAATATATCTCGGAATGGCTATGGAAATGCCATGATAGGTAGGTATGGTGGCTGTTTTGAGGAAGATATAAGGAGTTTTATGTGTGATAGAGCGTATCGTATCATGGGGTTTGGATGCACCGGCGAAGTTTGTGCCCACTCTCGAGGTGAGAAAGGGCAATGCACGGTACCGAAGAGGCTAGCAATGATGGAAGGGTGAGAGTGCGTATAATCCATGGACTCAACATTAGTCATAAAGAACTCACATACTTATTGCAAAAATCTATTAGTCATCGAAACAAAGTACTACGCACATGCTCCTAGGGGGATAGATTGGTAGGAAAATACCATCGCTCGTCCCCGACCGCCACTCATAAGGAAGACAATCAATAAACACCTCATGCTCCGACTTCGTTACATAAATTTTCACCATACGTGCATGCTACGTGACTTGCAAACCTCAACACAAGTATTTCTCAATTGCACAATTACTCAACTAGCACGACTCTAATATCACCATCTTTATATCGCAAAACTATTGCAAGGAATCAAACATGTCATATTCAGTGATCTATAAGTTTTATGTAGGGTTTTATGACTAACCATGTGAATGACTAGTTCCTGTCATCTCTCTAAATAGATATAAGTGAAGCACGAGAGTTTAATTCTTTCTACAAAAGATATGCCCAGGCTCTACCAAATATAAGTGAAGAAAAAGAGCATTCTACAAATGGCGGTTGTCTAAGTGAAGAGAGACAAGCAATCCAAACTTCAAATGATATAAGTGAAGCACATGAAGCATTCTATAAAGCCATACTCAAAAGATATAAGTGAAGTGCAAAGAGCATTCTATAAATCAGCCAAGGACTATCTCATACCATCATGGTGCATAAAAGAAAAATGAAAACTAAAGCAAAAGACGCTCCAAGAATGCACACGTCGCAAGAACGAAACGAATCCGAAAACATACCGATATTTGTTGAAGAAAGAGGGGATGTCTTCCGGGGCATCCCCAAGCTTAGACGGTTGAGTCTCCTTGAATATTTACATGGGGTGCCTCGGGCATCCCCAAGCTTGAGCTCTTGCCTCTCTTCCTTCTTCTCACATCAAACCTTCTCGATCAAACACTTCATCCACACAAAACTTCAACAGAAAACTCGGTAAGATCTGTTAGTATAATAAATAAAATCACTACTCTAAGTACTGTTTAAAACCAATTCATATTTTGTTTTTGCATTGTGTCTACTGTAATATAACTTTTTCATGGCTTAATCCACTGATATAAATTGATAGTTTCATCAAAACAAGCAAACTATGCATCAAAAACAGAATCTGTCTAAAACACAACAGTCTGTAATAATCTGAATATTCACCATACTTCTGATACTTGACAAATTCTTCCAGAATTAGGAAAAATAAAATTTTGTATAGAAATACAGTGCAAAAAGAATCAGAACCATTTGACGTTCCAGTTAAAAATGTAAAATCAAGCACTACAGCCAAAGTTTCTGTCCTGCACCGCACAAACCAACAAGCATTGTAAACATCCTAAAGGCAAACCTTGGCACATTATTTTTATAATACAATGGAATTTTACAAGGGGATAATTATTTTTGTTGAAAAGTTTCTGTAATCAAGATTCAAAAAGTTGCCGTGAGCATGAACAAAGTTTAAGGAGCTCTCCCACTTCAACAATGCTTGTCTTTCTCACTTTCACTTTCCTTTTTGAAAACGTTTTGGGTTCCCCTCTTTATTTTTGTTGTTTTTAAACTATATGAAAGAAATCAACAGAAATAAATGACTCTCTAAAACTTCCGGGTTGTCTCCCTGGCAGCGCTTTCTTTAAAGCCATTAAGCTAGGCATATAGTGCTCAAGTAGTGGATCCACCCGGATCCCAAGGTATATCAAAGCCAATTTTAATTAGCAATGATTTGTAATTTAGTAGTGAGCACAAAGAAACATATATCATGTAATGATGAAGTCTAACTCTCTTCCTATGCATTGGCATGTCATAAGAGAACAATTCATGCACACCTAGTAAAGGCCAATTCATAGTATAAACAGTTTCTTGCAATTTTATCATATTGGAAACATAGAGAGGTGAAGATATAGTTCCTCTCTCATAATAATTGCAAGTAGGAGCAGCAAGCAAATGCATATTACATTCATCAAAATCATCATGTGTAGTAGTAAAAGGCAACCCATCCATATAATCCTTAATAAGCACAAACTTCTCCGATATAGTGTAGTCAGGAGAATTCAAAAAGATAGTAGGACTATCATGCGTGGGTGCAATAGAAACAGTTTCATTCATAACATAAGGAACTATAGCAAGTTCATCTCCATAAGAGTAATTCATATTGGCATCTTGGCCACAAGCATAGCAAGCATCATCAAAAAGGGATATTTCAAAAGAATCAAACGGATCATAACAGTCATCATAGCAATCATCCTTCAGTAAGCACGAAGGGGAATTAAACAATGTATGAGTTGAAGAGTTACTCTCATTAGAAGGTGGGCACGGTGATCAATCCGCTCTTCCTCCTTTTGTTCTTCGCTCTCCTCCTCATCTTTTTCATCCAATGAGCTCACAGTTTCATCAACTTCTTCTTTCACAGATTCTTGCAAAATATTAGTCTCTTCTTGGACAGCGGAGACTTTCTTAATAAGTGCATTAATATAGGAATTATATTCATAATTATCATAGCAATATTTTAGGATAGCTAAATTTTCAGGCCTATAAACATCATCATCAAAAGCTTCATACTTTTCAAACATAGATTCAATTTCATAAGCACCCTTAAAAGCAACAAATTCTTCTATTTGTTCCACATCATAGAAATCATATATACCTATAGCATAAGAAGCCAAGGTTTCATTATCATTAAATTTGCATAGAAAGGGAAGGTGTGGAGCATTCATCCTAGAGCAACAATTATAATAATAATTTAAGCATACTTGCCGAGCATACCACTACAATATATAAATTTGATCCCATAATAGTTTCCCTTTTTGTGTCAAGCGATAATCCCTAAAGTATTCACGTTGATCTAACGTTACTTCCATTATCAAATTGAATGAGGTTTCCTCGGGATTATCAAAGTGGTACATAATATTTTGCACATATTGAGCATCGAGGGTTTTAGGAGGTTCCCCATCTCCATGAGCAGCAAGTACACCTAATTTTTTTGGTATTTTGTGTTCCATATCCATAACTAAAGATAGAGAACAAGTAAGAACAGCAAATAAAAATTACTTAGTGATAAAGCAAACAAGCACACACGAGAATATTCACCGCACGCTATGACTCCCCGGCAACGGGGCCAGAAAAAGGTCTTGATAACCCACAAGTATAGGGGATCAATTGTAGCCTCTTTCGATAAGTAAGAGTGTCGAACCCAACGAGGAGCTAAAGGTAGAACAAATATTCCCTCAAGTTCTAACGACCACCGATACAACTCTATGCACGCTTGAAGTTCGCTTTACCTAGAACAAGTATGATACTAGAAGTACTTTGTAGGTGTTTTTGGATAGGTTTGCAAGAAAGTAAAGGGCACGTAAATAAAATATAGGGGCTGTGTAGATAAATACACAACTAAATTAGTTTTAGTAAGAGCTTGTTGTCATGAGAAAGTTATTTGTCCCTAGGCAATCGATAACTAGACCGGTAATCATTATTGCAATTTTATTTGAGGGAGAGGCATAAGCTGACATACTTTCTCTACTTGGATCATATGCACTTATGATTGGAACTCTAGCAAGCATCCGCAAATACTAAAGATCATTAAGGTAAAACCCAACCATAGCATTAAAGCATCAAGTCCCCTTTATCCCATACGCAATCAACCTACTTACTCGAGTCTGTGCTTCTGCTCCCTCACGCCACCCACCATAAGCAAATCATAAACATATCGCAAACCCTACAGCGGGAATCCCTCACTCTTGCGCGGCATGGAGAGCACCATAGGACAGCACCAATAATAAAACATGCAACTCAAACCAATCTTGATCATCATATAAACCATGGAACAAAACGGATCTACTCAAACATCATAGGATAGCATACATCATTGGGAAATAATATATAGCGTTGAGCACCATGTTTAAGTAAAGATTACAGCGGGTAAGAGATAGGTTACACCGCTGTATAGAGGGGGGAAGAGTTGGTGATGATGGTGGTGAAGTTGTTGGTGAAGATCGTGGTGATGATGATGGCCCCCGGTGGTACTCCGGTGCCACCGGAAGCAAGGGGGAGAGAGCCCCCCTTCTTCTTCTTCTTCCTTGACCTCCTCCCTAGATGGGAGAAGGGTTTCCTCTCTGGTCCTTGGCCTCCATGGCTTGGGAGGGGCGAGAGCCCCTTCGAGATTGGATCTACCTCTCTGTTTCTGCGTTCTCTTCTGCTGCCCTTTCACCGTTTCTTTTATATCCGGAGATCCGTAACTCCGTTTGGCCTAAAACCTTCGCCGTGATTTTTTTTTACAAAAAATTAGCTTTCTTGCGGCCGAAGAAGGGCGTCAACCGCCTTAAGGCTAGCCCACGAGGGTCAGGGGCGCGCCTGGGGGGGTAGGGCGCGCCCCCCTACCTGGTGCCCACCTCGGACACCGTTTCGTGTTGATTCTTCTTCCGGAATTTTCGAAATATTACAAAAATAAGCTCCGTCCGTTTTTATCCCGTTTGTATTCCGTTTGATATGGATATTCTGCGAAACATAAAACATGCAACAGACATGAACTGGCACTGGGCACTGGATCGATATGTTAGTCCCAAAAATAGTATAAAAATTTGCCAAAAAGTCTATGAAAGTTGCATAATATTGGCATGGAACAATAAAAAATTATTGATAGGAAGGAGGTGTATTAACCCTCGTACAGTCGTACTCCCCTCCGCGTGGGAAACAACTGCCGAGTCTTCCCTGCCTCCCTGTCGTTCCCTTCCTAGGCTCACCGTTGTCCACCGCCCTGGTGCTCTCGGCGCAGCCTGGTCAACATGCTCAACGACCGACATGCATCTGAAGTGGACTGTACGTGGAGAGGCTGACAACTAGGTCCACGGCCGCACGCAAGGAAATTCCTCCTTATTACGCGCAAAATAATGATTCTTCCACCTCACATCTGGGACCCACCGAAAGGGCCTCTGTATTTCGTGAAAAAAACGTTACCGCCGCTGACAGCTCGGACCCACCAGCTATATCTTCGCACGCAAGGAAGTGCGTCCTTATTACGCACAAAAAAAATGAATACTCCCCCTGCTAGCTGGGAACCATTATAGTGGCAGTCTGACTTGTGGGCCTACTAAGTTGACGGGGACGGAGGGCTTTGTCAACTTAGTCAATATGCACGATTCTAGCTCCAGTGACCGTACGATGTGCATCCAACGGTCGTACGTACTGCTTCTTCAACCTCTGGTCTTATTGCTCTAGCCGCCCAAACCAGCACCGGTCGTGCCTTGTGCTCCTGCCTCCCGTGGCCGGCTGCGATGCGGAAGAGGCCTCACCGCCCCCTACTACTCCCAGCGCGGGCCAGGCCATCCCTCTACTCACCCACACCCCCTGTTATTCTGCGGCGACAGCAGCCTTACACCGCAGCGAACCAGTGAACCCTCATACTCCTCTATGCGTGGGCATCCACTGCCGCGTCTTCCCAGGCTCCGCGTCGTCCCCTTCCTAAGCCTCACCGTCGTCCACCGCCCTGGTGCTCTCGGCGCGGCGTGGTCAACGTGGTCAAGGAACGACTTCCATCGGAAGAGTACTGTACGTCGAGAGGCTGACAGGTGGGTCCACACAGCCGCAAGGAAGTGCCTCCTTATTACGCGGAAAATAATTATTCCTCCACCTGATAGCAGGGACCCACCGAACGGGCCACTGTATTTGTCGAAAAAAGTTCCCCCCTGACTGCTGGGACCCACCGGACGGGCCACCGTATTTCGTGAAAATCGCTGTTAGCTTGGACCCACCGGAAGTGCCGCCTTATTATGCACAAAAAAAAATGAATACTCGCCCTGCTAGTAAGGACCCACCTTGGTGGGTGGCTGAGATGTAGGCCTGCTAAGTTGACGGGGACGGAGTGCTTTGTCAAGTTAGTCACTATGAACAATTCTAGCTCCAGTGACCGTACAATGTCCATCCAAGGGCTGTAGTGCTTCTTCAACCTCTAGTCTTCTTGCTCCAGCCGCCCAAAGCAGCGCCGGTCGTGCCGCATGCTGCTGCCTCTCGTGGCCGGCTATGCTGCCGCGAAGGCCTCACTGCCCCTGCTATTCCCATCGCTGGCTAGGCCCTGCGGCGACTGCAGCCTCACACTGCAGCCGAACCAGTGAACCCTCGTACTCCTCTCTGCGCGGGCTTCCACTGCCGCGTCTTCCCCGGCTCCGCGTCGTCCCTTTGCTAGGTCTGGCTGTCGTCCACCGCCCTGGTGCGCTCGGCGCGGCATGGTCAATGTGGTCAAGGAACGACTTCCATCGGAAGAGTACTGTACGTGGAGAGGCTGACAGCTGGGTCCACGCCGCAGCAAGGAAGTGCCTCCTTATTACGCGCAAAATAATTATTCCTCCACCTAACAGCGGGGACCCACTGGACGGGCCACCTTATTTCGCGAAAAAAACGTTTTCCCCTGACTGTTGGGACCCACCAGCTACATCTTCGCACGCAAAGGAAGTGCGTCCGGGAAAGAAAAAACGATTCGCCCCCCTGACTGATGGGACCCAATAGCTACATCTTCGCACGCTGGGAAGTGCATGATAATCGGGACCCACCTGGTCGAAGCGTACGTAGCCTTGTCATTCTGGTCGCGAACATGTACTAACATACTGGTCGACGTAGAGGCGCGCACGTAGCATGTACACGTACACACAGCGGTCAGTGTGCAAGAAAGTAAATACGGCCACGTACGTACATACGGGCAGGGTCTCGAATGCCTACTCGCGCATACGTACGGCCAGGGCTCGTGTACATGGCTGGGTCAGAACAGAGAAACAACGTCGTCGTCGTGTTCATGGGGAGCCAACCGGCTGGGTCGGAACGGAATGCATCGTCGTGTTCATCGGGAGGGCTTGGACGGAATAGCCGATGGAAACTAGGCCTGGCGTACCGCAGAACGGAGGAAACGGCCTTGTGTTCGACCGGCCACATTCGAATCGGGATCCTGTTCATCGCGAGGGGTCTGGCGTACCGCAAAACGGAGGAAACGGACCTCCTACGGTCGAACGGGGGTCCTGTTGATCGGGAGGGGTGTGGCGTACCGCAAAACGGAGGAAACGGACTTGCGTTGGAGCGCTACGGTCAAAATGGGGGTCCTGTTCATCGGGAGGGGTGTGGCGTACCGCAAAACGGGACTCCACGGGCTACTGTTTATCTCCACCTTCGATCCCCTCCAGCCTCCACGGGCTACTATTCATCCACCGTCGACCTCCTCCAGCCTCCACCCATGACTGTTCATCCACGGGCTCCTGTTCATCCAGCCTCCACCGCGCGTTACTCCACCGGCTACTGTTCAACCAGCCCTCTCCACAGGCTACTATTCATCCAGCCCTCCACCATCTACTGTTCATCCAGCCCTCCACCGTATACTCTTCATCCTGCCCTCCACGGGGTGGTCCTGTTCATCCAGCCCTCCACGGGATCCTGTTCATCCAGCCCAAACCGGCTCGATCGATCGGGGTCCTGTTCATCCAGAGGCAACACCACGGGGTCTGTTCATCCACCCCCACCAGGAACTGTTCATCCAAACCCCCCAGCAACCCTCACTATTCATCCAGAGGCAGCATCGATCGGCCTCAGTTAGCAGCAGTAGCGAAGGAATCGCTCGATCGGGTTCAGTTAATAGCCATCGATCGATCGCTCGGGTTCAGTAACACGTAGCCTGCAGTGCAATCGCTCGGGTTCAGTTAGGGCGTGTTTGGTTCCCTGGTTAGCTTTTAGCTGCATCGTATGGGGGGTCCTGGCTGAGTGTGGCCTGGCTGAACTGATGCAAGCATGAACGGAGATGGACGTTTGGTGAACTTGCATGAGATGACTGCACGAGGAGCAGATTCATCCAAATAGGGCTGAAATCAGTGAGGACCAGGGATATTGTGGCACCGCAGGGCGATGGGATCCGGGGCTTAATAGATTCAGAGAAATGGGATCCTTGCTTGCGGCCGCGCGAGGCGCCAGATCCGGCATGCGGCGGCTCTAGCACGTACCTGCAGGATCCTTGGCGGATGCCAGCGGCAGTGCTTGGTGAAGGGCAAACGGGGTGGCAGCGGTTAGTCTTGGTCGGCGGCGACAGCACGAGCACTTGGTCGAGCACGACGGCCGCGGCGACACGGGCGCTTGGTCGAGGGCGGCGGCGGCGGCGGCACCGGCGCTATGTCGAGGACGGCGGCGCCGTGGCGACACCGGCGCTTGGTCGAGGGCGGGGGCGCGAGGGCGGCGAGACCGGCGGTTGGTCGATGGATGCCCTGCAGGCAGCGCTTGGTCAATGGATGCGAAGAGACGTGAGGGGAGAGGAGATAAACCGAAGGAAGGAGCCAGCACGCGAGATACGCCCGAAACTTGCGTTTCCCTCAGCCTGGCTGAGAGGGCTCTTTTTGCATCCACTTGGCCAGGCTGAAGAGTCCATACGACCTACCAAACGTCCCAATTTTGCATGGTGGGTGCGAGCCACATGCAACGCAGGAAACCAAACACCCCCTTAGAGACCAACGCCTCGCACCCATGTGCGTGCCTGTACAAGAGAAACACGCATCGCTCGGCCCCGACCACCCACCGTAACCGGGAACACCCCAATATTTTCCTCGCCCTCGCTTCTACCACGGTTTTTTCCGTCATGGACGGCCCAAAGAATATCATGCAGCTGCATCTCCGGCCCGCCCAGGATGAAAAGCCCATTTTCTTTCATGATATTTTTGTCAAAGAAGTAGGACCCCACCACATCTATGATGATACCATGTTTTGTCACAATTATTGTCATAGAAGTGTCATAAGTATGACAGTAAAAAAAATTGTTCGGCCCAAAATGTCACGGATGTCTCTTTTTTTGTAGTGTGAAGATCCTGCCACCGCTCTAGCACAGCGGCCAGCCAGCCAGCCTGGCATTGCATGCCTCGTCAGCGTGGATGCGTGTCATGACGGGGTGAGGCGGCGACGGACGGGATGGGTGAGGGAGTCCTGGACTAAGGGGTCCTCGGGCATCCGGCCTGTTATCCATGGGCCGGACTGATGGGCTGTGAAGACGTAAAGACCGAAGACTATACCCGTGTCCGGATTGGACTCTCCTTGGCGTGGAAGGCAAGCTTGGTGACCGACTATGAAGAGTCCTTCTTATGTAACCGACTCTATGTAACCCTAGATCCCCCCGGTGTCTATATAAACCGGAGGGTGTAGTCGGGAAAGGGTATACTCATTACCATAGTGAAATAGGCTAGGCTTCTAGGGTTTAGCCATTACGATCTCGTGGTAGATCAACTCTTGTAATACCCATACCCATATTACCTCCATAGAGAGGGCCCGAACCTGGGTAAACATCGTGTCTTCCGTCTCCTGTTAACCATCGACCTTAGACGCACAGTTCAGGACCCCCTACCCGAGATTCGCCGGTTTTGACACCGACATTGGTGCTTTCATTGAGAGTTCCACTGTGTCGTCGACGAAAGGTTCGATGGCCCCTTCAATCGTCGATAGTGACGCTGTCTAGGGAGAAACCTTCCTCCCCGGACAGATCTTCGTATTCGGCGACTTCGTACTGCGGGCCAACTCGCTTGACCATCTGGAGCAGATCGACAGCTACGCCCCTGGCTATCAAGTCAGATTTGGAAGCTTGAACTACGTCACGGACATCCGCGGAGACGTGATCTTCAACGGATTCGAGACCAGGGCGATCGCCCCCCCTCGCTCTGATGAACGTGACTTAAATCTGTCATCAGATCACATCCAGGAGATGGTTCCTGTTGCTGCAATGGCCTTTAATCCAGAGCAGATTGCGCCATCCGAAGCCACAGAGTCCGCGGCATTGGAGCCGCGCACAGACTCGACACCTTGCAATATTTGCGTCGACGGAACTCCAGACTCGTCTCCGTCTATAAGTTCTGAACCATGTATGCCTACGGACACCGAGCTAGATCGGTTATCATTTTCGAATTCGACACCGCAGACATCTTCGAACAATTTCCCTTGGGCGGGTGACTCAAAGCCGAACTATGTCCGGTTCAAACTAGGGGCTGACGACGGGGTATTTTTCTTCCCACCCGCCACCCACTTCATAGCCGGTGTCGATGACTTAACCAACACGCTTGATTGCTGCTCCGAAGACATCGACGACATGGACGACGATGAGGATGAGGAGCAGGGTCACAACCCGCCATTCACTGGATGTTGAATGGCCACCTCTTCGTACGATGTGTACATGGTCGACACACCCAAAAAGGCTAGCGACGATGACAAAGAAGATCCAGCTGAGAATAACCCTCCTGAGACACAGCCCAAGCGCCGGCGCCCTAAATGCCGTTCTAAGCCGAGTCGCTCAAAAGACATCAGCACTGGCATCGGAGAAAATAATACTCCGGATGATGCCGAAAACAACGAAGACCCTGTTGGAGCAGCATCCGAACAGGAGGAACAAGACAATAGGCAAGTTAACCCTGATAAACAGGCCATGACAAATGACCCGGATGACGATAGTTATCGTCCACTCTCCGAGGATGAGGAGATCCTCGGCATCAAGGACTTCATCGTGCCTGAGGCACCCCTCGAGCACGAGCGCTTCAAGCACCAGCTAATTGCCACTGCAGGAAGCCTGAAGAAAAAGCAGTAGCAGCTTCAAGCTGATCAAAACCTACTCATTGACAGATGGACCGATGTCCTGGTAGCCGAAGAATACGGCCTCAAGCGTCCAACCAAGAGTTACCCGAAGCGCAGACTGCTACCTCAGTTTGATGAGGAGGCACCGGAGCCCATACCTCCCTCGCGCAATGCGGAACGACCACCACGTGGTCGAGACAGTGCGGCGTACCGATCACCCCGCGGTCGGGACGAAGCGGCAACCAATGCCGAACAGCAGCCCACCCCACCGCCTCGCAAAAACAAAGACAAAACAGCTCGGGACTACACATACGACCTTCGGCAGGAACTGGACAGTAGAGCTGGACACACCAGATCAATCTACGGATCGCGAGGATGCTTTCCGACTCGAGATGATGGCTACCTATTTGGACGTGACAAACCTAGTCACACATGGCCGATAACCGCAGGCGGACTTCATCAGAGGTGCGCTGCGACACAGCCCGATATAGAGGCGCCGCACACCCTCTTGCTTAACAGATGAAGTGTTGGATCATGAATTCCCCGAGGGGTTCAAGCCCGTCAATAATGAGTCATACGACGGAACAACCGATCCCGCAGTATGGATCAGAGATTTTATTCTCCACATCCATATGGCCCAAGGACGATCTCCACGCCATCAAATACCTCCCATTAAAGCTAAAAGGACCAGCTAGACACTGGTTAAATAGCCTGCCCAAAAATTCGATCTGCAGCTAGGAGGACTTGGAAGAAGCTTTCCTTGACAACTTCCAAGGCACTTATGTTCGGCCACCGGAGGCCGATGATTTAAGTCATATAGTTCAACAACCTGGAGAGTCCGCCAGAAAAATCTGTACTAGGTTCCTAACCAAAAAGAACCAGATCGTCGAATGTCCGGATGCCGAAGCCCTAGCGGCCTTCAAACATAGCATCCGTGATGAATGGCTCGCCCGCCACCTCGGCCAAGAAAAGCCGAAATCTATGGCAGCCCTCACGGCACTCATGACCCGCTTTTGCGGGGGTGAGGATAGCTGGCTGGCACATAGCAAAAACACAGCCAGCGAGGCAGGCCCCTCCGAGGCCAAAAACAGCACCGGCAAGCTCCGGCGCAATAGACACAAATGCCGAAGCAATGGCGATAACACCAATGACACTACGGTTCACGCCGGATTCAGCGATCCAAGTCCGGTCAGCGGAAGAAGCCCTACAAAAGGAACAGTGATGGACCATCCAGCTTGGACCGCATACTCAACCGTCTGTGCCAAATACATGGCACCCCAGACAAACAAGCCAATCATACCAACAGAGATTGTTGGGTTTTTAAACAGGCCGGCAACCTAAATGCCGAGAACAAGGAAAAGGGATCACAAAGTCAGGACGATGACGAAGAGCCTCGGCAGCCGAGCACTGGGGGGCAGAAGAAATTTCCCCCTCAAGTCAAAACGGTGAACATGATATACGCTACACACATCCCCAAAAGGGAGCGCAAGCGTGCGCTCAGGGACGTCTAGGCGGTAGAGCCAGTCGCCCTAAAATTCAACCCGTGGTCGTCATTCCCGATCACATTCGATCGTCGAGATCATCCAACTAGTATCCGCCATGGCGATTCAGCCGCACTAGTCCTCGACCCAATCATCGACGGATTTCACCAAACGCGAGTCCTAATGGACGGGGGTAGCAGCCTCAACCTTCTCTATCAGGATACAGTGCGCAAAATGGGCATTAACCCCTCACAATTCAAACACACAAAGACTACCTTTAAAGGAGTCATACCAGGCGTAGAGGCCCGTTGTACGGGCTCAATCACGCTGGAAGTGGTCTTCGGTTCCCCGGATAACTTCCAAAGTGAAGAGCTAATCTTCGATGTCGTCCCCTTCCGCAGCGGCTACCACACACTGCTCGGACGGACCACGTTTGCAAGATTCAACGCGGTACCACACTATGCTTATCTCAAGCTCAAGATGCCCAGTCCACGCGGCGTCATAACAGTCAATGGAAACACGGAGCGCTCCCTTCGTACAGAAGAGCACACCGCTGCCCTGGCAGCAGAGGTATAGAGCGGCCTTCTCAAGGAGCACCATAATCCGGCTGCCAAGCCCCTGGACATCATTAAGAGGGTCCGGACTACACTGCAACAGGATAGCTCGGCTCGTCAAGAGCTCGATTAGCAATTTGGCCTCCGTCCCAGTCCTGATGAGGTAGTGGCATTCGTGCCACATGTACATTAATTTCGCACTCAAAAATCTATGGGCATCGACGAAGGCACGACTAGCATGTGATCCACAGTTCGGCTAGACCGATCCCGGACTCACATACACTTAACTATTTCCTCCCCCTCCTCAGGTATTACACAGGCCTCCTTCGAGGGCCTGATTGCTGGTCCTGTCCAAGGATAAGTACACGAGAATGACGCGAAGCACAGGCGTACAGGAGAGGCTCTAGAGGTCAAATTAATAATTACTCTACCTGTTTTCAGGATTCACACCCAGCCTGCCTTCGGTGGTGGCATATTAAAAAGCCGGTTGCTTATCGCACTATTTGTATCGATGCACTTTAACACATCAATCTAATTATAATGGAAACAGTTCATGTCCCAGGTTCAAGGGCCACAGATATTACCTTTGCTCTCTTTCTGTTTTCCTTTTTCCATTAATTACTTACGTTTTAGCACCCGTACACTTTGGTACGTTTTCATATCCGCCAGGGGCTCCTCACCGCCCCATAATCCGGCAACAAAGTCCGAACACTTCTTATAGATAAGTTCGGCACCCCGAATTTAGCATTATATGCATTGGCTCCGAATCATGTCTTTGGCCAATAGTTGGGTTGCCCGGGTCCTGTGCTTGCTACCCTAAGTTCTGCTACATCGGCTAGGGTAGTAAAGGGAGAACTACTGCGATTGTACCCTGGTTCACCCGATGAGCACCTCAGTAGAGAAAGCCGAAAACTGACTATCATGATGCGGCGAGACCCGTTCAGCTATTCGAGAGGTTGAAAATCATTGGAGATTTTTTCCGTATTACACGAAGGATCGGTACTTCCCGATCAGACGCTGACAGCACTCTGGTTCATATACCAGGGGCTGCGCCCATGTTTATTATAAAACTCCTATGGCTAAGCGAGGGCGTTTAAGCCGCATAGTCTGATTGCCTAGTTCGTTGCGCTAAACAACTCCTTCAAGGACCATATAATTGGATAAATATTGTTTAGATTCCATCCCGAACACCTCCGTACTACCTACGTGAAGGCAGAAGCCGACGACTCGCCAACCCTCAGATTCCATACAACACGGCCGCACAGAAGGAAACAATTAAAACATAACAAACATTATATTACAAACTGGGTTTGATCGCTCGGGTGTGCGGTGCTCCTTGCCCTCTGGCGGCCCCCTGGCCACCTCGATGGCATCCATCTTTGCCCACCACATCTTGCAGCGGGCGAAGGCCATGCGGGCACCTTCGATGTAGACTGATCGCTTGACGATGGCTAGCCGCGGACAGGCTTCCACCACCTGGTTCACAACGCCAAAATAGCTGCTAGGCATAGCCTCGGCTAGCTGCAGCCGGATTATCAAATCTTTCATGGCCAGTTCGGCCACCCTGTGCAGCTCGACCAACTACTTGATCGGCAAAGCGCACCGGATGTTCTGGCACAGCATACTGCGACGAGAACAGCTTCTCCGTTGAATCCTTTCCCTGGCTTGGAAGAACTCCGTGGCATTGGACACGCTGCGGGATAGATCCGCAAAAGCCCCTGGGCAACTCCGAAGCCGGGTTAGTAAAGGGTACTTCCTCTCCGCATGCTTTCTTTGCATGACAAACACTACAAGAAACAGTTAATTTGCCGTCTCTGGATTACAGACGGCAAAGACGTAAATCCAGACGGCAAAGAGTTTGCCGTCAGGAAATAGACGGCAAAGTAATACGACAAAGATAAATCGGCAAAGAATACTTTGCCGTCTGCTATTTTTTCTGGATGACGGCAAAGAATTTGCCATTAGTCTATACTGTTTGCCGTCAGCCGGTAAAATCAAACGGCAAAATATGGCAACAGATGGAACGGATGGACTGACGGAAGGCGTCAGCGCTTTGCCGTCAGCAGAATCCATCTTTGCCTTAAACCTCAAACATCACAGACGGCAAAGAATTTTTTATTTAAAAAATATACCGTACAAACAAGTGCTGAGGCGACCTGGAACAAACTGACGAAGAACTCCACAGTATGTATCCATCAACACTGCTGTTCTAAGAATCAAACACAAACGAACGGATTTCACAAGACAAAACAAAACTATTCAGTTTAATAAGATGAATGGGTTACACACGAACAGATTACACTAAGTTACAATACAGGAGTTGGATCTACATGCCCACGCCTTGCTGGAGCACCAGCTGCGCCTCTCTCCCTTCTCCTTCCTTTCACCATGCCTTGGATTAGGAACACACCAATGTCCGAGGAGCTCAAGCCGTCCGCCACCGCACCGGAGTTCGTCACCCTCGTCCGGGCGCTGGATCCACTTGACCCCACCAAACCTGTCAGCGCAAGACCCGCCGCCGGGAGAGGAGAGCAGAAGAGGCGGAGGCCCGCCGCGTGCGAAGGCGGGGGCAAAGGAGAGGAGCAGACGTGGAGACGGGCGGCGCAGATGGAGAGGCGGGGCCGACCGGGCGGCGTCGGCGAGGCGGGGCCAAGTGGCTCATCCTGGCGCTGGATCCACTTGACCCCGCCAACTCTGTCAACACGAAGCACCGCCGCCGGCAGAGGAGCAGAGGAGGCGGAGGCCTGCGGCGTGCGAAGGCGGGGGTGAAGGGGAGGAGCAGCCGTGGAGGTGGGCGGCTGGGCGGCGCGCGCGGATGGGGAGGCGGGCCGACCGGCAGCGGCGCGCCGCAGGCAGGGCCTGATGGCTGGGTCGCAGATGGGGAGGCGGGTCGGTGGGCTGCGACCGGTGGCGATGCACTTCCGATGGAAGACGAGATCAAGGGGGACAGATGGTGTCGGAGTGTAAGAGGGGTGGGTTCGCCGCAAGCACCTGGGTGGGGACGTGGGGATAAGGTGCTGTGGTGGGATGGGTGGGTGGGGTCGTGCGTGGTGGACGAAAAGAGGCACCGCACCGCGGATCCTGCCATGTCATCGATCCGTGGGATGGATCTATGAGGTGTGCTTCTTTGCTTTACCGTCTGCAAAATAAAGTACATACGGCAAAATCTTTGCCGTCTGCCTTTTTTATTACAGACGGCAAAATGTGATCTTTGCCGTCTGTGTTTACTAGTCCAAACGGCAAAGGCATATTTTGCCATCTGTAATAAAAAAACGCACACGGCAAAGATCTTTGCCGTCTATAATTCGTTTTGTAGATGGCAAAGTGAGCTCTTTGCCGCCTAATTTTTTTTACGCAGACGGCAAAGTATATTTTGCCGATAGTTTTTCTTTGCCGTCTGTTGATGACGGCAAACCCTTTCTTTGCCGCTTGCCCCGACGAAATGCTGACGGCAAATATAATACTGACAGCAAATCTCCTGTTTCCCTTAGTGAAAAGCCTTACCCGTTGCAATCTTCTTGGCCTCCAGGATCTCCTGGAGAGTGTCGTGGGCTTCATTCCGTGCGGTCTCTGCGCTCTGGCGAGCCTTGGTAAGTTCGGTCTCTTGAACCGACGCCTTGTGCTCCAAGGTTTCGCACTTCTTCACCGCGTCCTGGAGGTCCTGCTGGACCTCGCTGACTCGGGCCTTGAGCTTTTTACGGGCGGCTTGCTACTGGACAGCCTTCCCCTCGGCTTCGGCCAGGGCATTTTCAGGGCCTCGACCTTGGTTGCTGCCCCTACACATATTATGACATTCCGGTCAAATACTCACCGCTTATTCTTTCCGAATACAAAGCAAGTCGTCACTCACCTTGCTTCCCCTGGAGCTGAATCTTCACCTCGCCGAGCTCGTTCTCGGCCCACTCCAACCTCTACTTTAGTTCAGAGACTTTGACACCATGCGAGGTCGCGGCCAACAGCGACGCCTGCCCATTCATACATATTAAGTTAGTCTCCTACAAAGGATTGATCCCCTGTCCAGCCTTTCTTTCCGAACACCGGACAGTTTCTCAGGGGCTACTGTCAGCACGGGGTGTTCTCTTTCTATGAGACTTACCTCAAAACCTTTCAACAGATTGTTGCAGGCCTCGTTTAGTCCGTTCTTGACGGACTGAACCTTCTCGATCACCGTACCCATAGAGGCGCCTCATAGCACCTCCATCAGGTTATCCGGTGCCCCTTGTTGGACAGGGGCCACAGATGGAACTGGCGCACCTCCCTCCTTCGGAGGAGGGTGCTCGCCAGATTCCGGGGCCGTATTGGTCTCCGAAATAGTATTCGGCTGAGGGCCGAACTGAATATGTCCCTCCTCGCCAGTCTCTATGTGGATCAGCTCCCCCATGTGTCCGGCTGCGGAGGTCTTGCCTCGCGGCACCTCCTGGACAGCGTCCTGGCGCCCTCCGCGGCTCAGAGCAGTCCTTCGGGACAAAACTTTGTTGTCGTCCTTGGCCCCGGGGGAATAAGCGAGCGGCGGCGACATGCTGGCCATTTCCGCCGGATCCAACGAACCTCCAGACGAGGATCGTTGAACGCTGTCACGGGCCGGACTACAATCAAGCCACCGGCCAGACACCCTTTGCCCTGGTTTATGGGGCAGAAGCAGTTCTCCCCACGGAACTCTTATATGGGTCACCTCGAGTGCTCGCTTATGATGAGCTTGAGCAAGAGCGATTGCGGCAAGATGACGCGACGCTCCTTGAGGAAGATCGTCTCCGGGCGGCTTTGAGAGCAGCACGCTACCAGCAAGCCTTGCGCCGCTACCATAGCCGCAAGATTCATGCCCGGAGCTTTTAGGAAGGCGACCTTGTTCTTCGGCACGTTCAGTCGGCCAAGAATTCCAACAAGTTGACGCCGAAGTGGGAAGGCCCTTATCGGGTAACACGAGTCACCAGGCCCGGCGCAGTCCGGCTGAACACCGAAGATGCCATTCCAGTGAGCAACTCCTAGAACATCGAGCATCTCCGCAAGGTTTACCCATAAGGCGCGGCTTGCCAGGCCTCTCGACAAGCTACCCTTTGTACAAAGCCAGGCGCAGACCCCGAGCATAAATAAACGAAGCGCTGGCGCCCTAAGTTATAGCATGCATGCTAGGTTGAGTCTCGTCCTTGGTTAGGGTTTATAGTGCTTAGCGGCGGCTAACCCCTACCTTAGAGGTCGAGTGCGCGTCTCTCTATTCTTCTCTATCTTCTTTGGTTCGTAGGACACATGAACATCCTTGTCGAGCTGCCTTGGAAGAAAGGGGACGGACCGGCGTATGGGTCCCGGCAAGCCAATACTGTCGGGGGGCTACAAGGGCGAAGATCCACCAGCGGCAAGCCAAAGTTGCCGGGGGCTGCAGATTCAGATAATTTCTTTATCCCGTATCATGCATTTCGTTATGTACTGAGGGATGCGAAACCACGTTTTATCGTTAGGCTACCGTGCTCTCCTCATTCCGGACCCTAGGACTCGTCTCCTAGGACCGAATTTGGTCATAGTCGCGACAGCAAGGAAATAAGACAAGGAGCCTAGGCCCACCTCATCCCTTCCTCCGCCAAGGGCGTGCGAAAGGTCAAGCGAAGTGGGGGGACAGCAAGGTTTGTTGCCGTGAAAAGAAAAAATGTTTGTCTTAAAGATAACGAGGATTCATTCCTTGTCGTGGGTTCCACCCGCGAAAGAAAATCCCGGCAAACATCCCTTTTTCATTAAGAAAACATCCCGTACAGGTACAGTTCATACGAAATGAAAAACAAGAGCAATGGGATTACAAGCTTTAAATTCTACTAAGGCCCGAAGGCTTACAAACTAAAAAGAGATAAGGTGCCCGTAATCCCTTTCTTGTCCCTCTCCTCAGGAAATGGAACAAGAAAAGCAGGAGGGCAAAAGGGGCACCTAGGCGAGCTACGGGTGGCAGAAGACACCAAGAGAACATCTTGGTGGCCATCCAAGGGCTGGATGGTGATGGCGGCGCCGGAGGCAGAGCTCGAAGACGAGGCGACAGGACATCAGTACGCGACGAAGGCGTCGGTGCCCGCGTACTCCGACTTGACGGCCTTGCCGCCTGCCCTGTTCCTCCTCCACAGCCTCCTAATGCCAGCCGCCCAAGGAGACGACCCCGAGAAGTTCAAGGAGCCGGCGACACGGATGATAGGGTCACCGGTGCCGTCCGGAGCGGCACCCGACGCCTAGTCGAACCCGTCATCATGCCGCCCGCTGGCCTCACCGTCGCTGCCGTTGTCCTCCTCGTCACTCTCGCTCGAGGAGGAATCTTCATCATCAGAAGAGCTCTCCACGCAGCACCTCACGCGGGTCCCGAAGTGCCCGAAGATTTTGACGGAGAGAAGGCGCCCTCCATTAGTTTGAAATGGAGAGCGAGCCCATCCGTCAAGCTGTGGAGGCGAGCGAAGGTCTTCCACCCTCGGTGAAGATACATGACATGAGGGGCGGGGAACTCGACGTCGACCCATGTGCCGTTGTTCCCACAACCCCTCATGTGCAACCATAGCGCTTGTGGTGGATCCAGCTCCATCTCCCGCGCGAATGGGGTCGGGAGGCGAAGGCGACAGCACGGTGGATGGTGCAGCCTGACGAAGAATTCACAGGGGTTGTCCCCAGCGTGGCCCTCCATCGATGGAAGCACTGTTGGAGGGGGTGAGGCAGATCTGCCGCCCCGTCCTCCTCTCCCTTGGGCACCACGGCGGCCTCAACCTCGTCCCCTCCCCCTTCCTCTAACGGCCGGCTCCGCCGCCACGAGCTCTTGGGGAGGAGTGATGCGCTGTCGGGCCGAGATCCTCGCCGCCACCGATGAAGCGTCGCCGCCCCCCCGCCATGACAGGAGAAGAAAGGAAGAAGGGATGGGGAGAGGCAGATGGCGAAAGGTTGAGAGGCGCCGTCCCTCCCATTCCCCTCCTTATAAAGGGGCGGAGGCGAGGCGAGGCCGCCCCCTCTCGGCCAATCTGGCCTCTTGAAGTGACAGCGAGCGGGGCCGTCGACCGCCCTCCCTGCTCCATTGAAGGTGCATGGGAATCGACCCGCATGCGTGCGACTACCGATGACCCCTGCGCCTGTCATTCGCTCTGCATACAGCAAACGTAGCGCAAGGGGCGGGCGCAATGGGATGCGTGGATCGACGGTTCCTGAGCGAGGGCAGTAAATGGGAGGCGGCCCCGCGGTCTCAAAGAGACGCGCAAGCCGCCTCTTTACTATCCACCACGTCATGCGCACGCACGATCCCCATGTCGCGCGTTCAACACGGGTCGTGGGAAGCGCAGCAGACGGAACAGTGGTCGTGGTAAAAATCCGCCCCAACTGCCCGTGCACCGCACGCACGATCCCCATGTCGCGCGTTCAACACGGGTCGTGGGAAGCGCAGCAGACGGAACAGTGGCCGTGGTAAAAATCCGCCCCAACTGCCCGTGCACCGTTCTGGGCCTGGCCCAACAACGTGCTGCACTTACGTGTGGCCCAGGCCCGGGGGCTCCTGTCAGTGTACAAAAGTAGGGGCTCTGCTTTTGACCCCTTTAATTGTGCACGGGCAGTCAGAGCCTCCCGCCACGGCCACACACAGACACGGCAGGAAGGGGGAACCGGAGAGAAGCCGAGGCCACAAGGCAAATGAAGCAACAACAAGGACCAAGGCCACAAAGGTCAGATGGGCGTAGCAGGTTCCCCCGACAAGGACCCTTGCCGAGGCAGCCTCAGCGGCCCCGGCAAGACCCTTGCTGGGGCAGCTCACCCACACCAACCGAGCGAGCCACCCTTGATCCCACCAATGCTCAGACAAATGCATTGGGACAAGGCTCGGGGGCACCTCCATGGTGGCATGCAGATCTTTGTGAAGACATAGAATGCTCAAGATCAAATGAGGATAAGAAGGCAACAATCCTCACCGAAGGAACCCACAAGTCCCCCGGCAAGACCCTTGCCGGGGAGGCCAACGCGCCACGGCAAGACCCATGCCGGGCCACCCGGCAAGACCCTTGCCTGGGAGGCCAGCGTGCCACAGCAAGACCCTTGTCGGGCCACCCGGCAAGACCCTTGCTGGGCCACCCGACAAGGCCCTCGCCAAAGCACACCAACTAGGACACTGCCAGGCCCGCACCAGATAAGTCTTCGTCGCCGTTCGCATACAGCTGCCGACCCAACTAGCTGGGCAGGAACCTGCGTGGTGGCATGCAATCCTTCGTGGAGGCTCCACCACCACGCCATCTCAGCTGCCTGCCTGCCTACATGGCACCACATGCATCGCTGGCCAGGGCGCATGTCGAAGCAAGGAGGAGCAGCGACGGATGGGACGGGCCTCGCCCCCGTCCCCAATAAAGCGAAGGGACACCTAAGCCTTGCATTAAATGTGCCTTGTCCTGTAATGCAAGGGATAACCTCGCAACACTGTACCCTTTCCACCTCCTGCTTGCCACAGCGGAAAAGGATTCCGGAGGCGACCAGGAAAAGGATTCGGCTCTTTGGAACCTCGCAGCACCTAGAGCTAGTTCGACAGCTCAAGAACACTAAATACATCCACCAAAGCAGGATCCTAGGGTTTTACGCATCCTTTGCGGCCCGAACCTGGGTAAAAACCCCCCTTGTGTCACCTGTTGGTCCCGCTCTTCTCACGATCCCTGCGCCCCGCAATCGTAGAAGGGATTCCAGTTATCCCATAGGTGTCGTTTCCCACCGACATCGCATCTCTGCAAAAATTGTTCAAGGTTGCTTAAGCAATCATCAAAAGAAGATCCATAAATGGAGAAATCATCCATGAAAACCTCAACAATATTTTCACAGAAGTCAGAGAATATAGCCATCATGCATCTTTGAAAAGTAGCAAGTGCATTTCATAAGCCAAAAGGCATACGTCTATAAGCAAAGGTACTGAAAGGGCAAGTAAAAGTGGTTTTTTATTGATCCTCTTTTGACACAGGTATTTGAGAGAAACCAGAATAGCCATCTAGAAAGCAAAAGTGTGTGTGTTTGGATAATATTTCTAACATTTGATCAACAAAAGGTAAAGGGTATTGATCCTTTTTAGTAGCTTTATTTAATTTGCGGAAATCAATTACCATCCTATAACCGGTGACAATTCTTTGTCGGATCAATTCATCTTTATCATTAGGAACAACAGTAATACCTCCCTTCTTAGGGACACAATGGACAGGACTTACCCACTGACAATCAGCAACATGATAAATTATACCTGCCTCCAGAAGCTATAGTATTTCTTTTCTTACCACTTCTTTCATCTTAGGATTTAACCGTCGTTGGTGATTAACAAACGGTTTAGCGTCTTTCTCCAATTTTATTTTATGTTGGCATAGAGTGGGAATAATGCCCTTAAGATCATCAAGAGTATATCCAATAGCAGCACGGTGCTTCTCCAGAGTTTTCAATAATTTCTCTTCTTCTTGCTCTGAAAGGTTAGCAATAATAATAACAATATATATCTTCTTTTCATCAAGATAAGCATATTTAAGAGTATTAGGCAATGGTTTAAGCTCAAACACGGGATCACTCTTGGGTGGAGGAGGACCCCCTAGGATTTCAACAGGCAAGTTGTGTTTCAAAATAGGTCCCTGCTTAGAGAATACTTCATCTATTTTATCCTTACTAGGCAATTCTTTATCATGGGATTGTCTATGAAATTTAGCAAAATTAAAATCATGAGACATATCCCCTAAACCAATAGTAACAACATCCTTTTTGCAGTCTATCTTAGCATTAACAGTATTCAAGAAGGGTCTACCAAATATAATGGGACAAAAGTCATCTTGGGGGGAACCAAGAACAAGAAAATCAGTAGGATATTTAACTTTCCCACACAAGATTTCAACATCTCTAACAATCCCAAGTGGTGAAATAGTATCTCTATTGGCAAGCTTAATTGTAACATCAATACCTTCTAACTCAGCAGGTGCAATATCATGCATAATTTCTTCATATAAAGAATGAGGTTTTGCACTCGCACTAGCACCCATATGACATAAGCCATGATAGAAATGATCTCCTATTTTAAAATAATTAACAGGCATGCCTACAACAGGTCTATGTTTATTTTTAGTATCGGGTCTAGCAATCCTAGCAGCTTCATCACAGAAGTGAATAACATGCCCATCACTATTATCGGTCAAGAGATCTTTAACCATAGCAATACTAGGTTCAACTTTAATTTGCTCAGGGGGTGTAGGTGTTCTAGTGTTACTCTTACGAACCACAGCTGAAGCTTTAGCATGATCCTTTATTCTAACAGGGAAGGGTGGTTTCTCAATATAAGCGGTAGCTAGGAACAATAGGATCAACATTATAAGTGATAGTCTTTTCTTCAACTTTAACAGGTTCAACTACTTTTACTTCTATGGGAGGATGATATTTAAACCACTTCTCCTTAGGGAGATCAACATGAGTAGCAAATGATTCACAAAAAGAAGCTACTATCTAAGAGTCAAGTCCATATTTAATTCTAAATTCACGAAAAACATCGATATCCATAAAAGATTTAACACAATCAAACTTAGGTGTTATACCTGACTCCTTACCTTCATCGAGATCCCAATCTTTAGAGTTGCGTTTAATTCTTTCCAATAAATCCCATCTGAATTCAATAGCCTTCATCATAAAAGAACAAGTACAAGAAGTATCGAGCATGGAGCGATTGTTGAGAGAAAGCCGAGCATAATTTTTTTGAATAATAACTTCTCTTGAGAGCTCATGAGTGGGGCATGAATATAACATTGACTTAAGCCTCCCCCAAGCTTGAGCGATACTTTCTCCTTCACGAGGCCAAAAATTATATATATAATTACGATCACGATGAACCTGATGCATAGGATAAAACTTCTGATGAAATTCCAATTTCAATCTGGCGTAGTTCCATGATCCAATATCATCACATAGCCTAAACCATTTCAATGCCTTTCCATTCAAAGATAAATGGAAGACCTTCTTCTTGATAACATCCTCAGGCATACCTGCAAGCTTAAATAATCCACAAACTTCATCCACATAGATTAGGTGCAAATCCGGATGTAATGTTCCATCTCCTGTAAAAGGATTAGCTAGCAGTTTCTCTATCATACCCGAAGGAATTTCAAAGTAAACATTTTCAGTAGGTTCGGTAGGTTGAGGAGCAACTCTTTGCTCTACTGGTCGGGTTGAAGATACCCCGAACAAGCCCCTCAAAGGATTACTTTCCATAGTAACAAGTGACAGCAAATTTCAGCACACTATATAAAATTTTCCTTACCAAATTCCACTTACCAAAGGCGCTTCACTCCCCGGCAACGGCACCAGAAAAGAGTCCTAATGACCCACAAGTATAGGGGATCTATCATAGTCATTTCGATAAGTAAGATTGTCGAACCCAACGAGGAGCAGAAGGAAATGACAAGCGGTTTTCAGTAAGGTATTCTCTGCAAGCACTGAAATTATCGGTAACAGATAGTTTTGTGATAAGGTAATTCGTAATGGGTAACAAGTAACAAAAGTAAATAAGGTGCAGAAAGGTGGCCCAATCCTTTTTGAGCAAAGGACAAGCCTGGTCAAACTCTTATATAAAGAAAAGCGCTCCCGATGACACATGGGAATTATCGTCAAGCTAGTTTTCATCACGCTCATATGATTCGCTTTCGTTACTTTGCTAATTTGATATGTGGGTGGACCGGTGCTTGGGGGCTGCCCTTCCTTGGACAAGCATCCCACTTATGATGAACTACTCTCGCAAGCATCCACAACTATGAAAGAAGAATTAAGGTAAACCTAACCATAGCATCAAACATATGGATCCAAATCAGCCCCTTACGAAGCAACGCGTAAACTAGGGTTTAAGCTTCTGTCATTCTAGCAACCCATCATCTACTTATTACTTCCCAATGTCTTCCCCTAGGCCCAAATAATGGTGAAGTGTCATGTAGTCGACGTTCACATAACACCACTAGAGGAAAGACAACATACATCTCATAAAAATATCGAAGGAATACCAAATTCACATGACTACTTATAGCAAGACTTTTCCCATGTCCTCGGGAACAAACGTAACTACTCACAAATCATATTCATGTTCATAATCAGAGGGGTATTAATATGCATAAAGGATCTGAACATATAATCTTCCAACGAATAATCCGACTAGCATCAACTACAAGGAATAATTAACACTACTAGCAACCCACAGGTACCGATCTGAGGTTATGAGACAAAGATCGGATACGAGAGATGAACTAGGGTTTGAGAGGAGATGGTGCTGGTGAAGATGTTGATGGAGATTGACCCCCTCCCGATGAGAAGATCGATGGTGATGACGATGGTGACGATATCCCCCTCCAGGAGGGATGTTTTCCTGGCAGAACAGCTCCACTGGAGCCCTAGATTGGTTCCGCCAAGGTTCCGCCTCGAGACGGCGGCGCTTTGGCCCGAAAGCTTCCTTCTGATTTTTTCCAGGGCAAAAGACTTCATATAGCAAAAGATGGGCACCGGAGGCCTGCCAGGTGGCTCACGAGGCAGGGGGCGCGCCCAGGGGGTAGGGCGTGCCCCCCACCCTCATGGCCAGGGTGTGGGCCCCTTCGGTTGATTCTTCCGACAGTATTTTTTATTAATTCCAAAAGGTGCCTCCGTGAAGTTTTGGGACTTTTGGAGTTGTGCAGAATAGGTCTCTAATATTTGCTCCTTTTCCAGCCCAGAATTCCAGCTGCCGGCATTCTCCCTCTTCATGTAATATTTGTAAAATAACAGAGAAAAGACATAAGTATTGTGACATAATGTGTAGTGACAGCCCATCATGCAATAAATATCAATATAAAAGCATGATGCAAAATGGACGTATCAACCTCCCAGAACTCCGGAAAATACCCAAACTTCTCCGGAACCATTCTAGTGTCTGAATATACCCTTACAATATATCAATCTTTATGTCTCGACCATTTCGAGACTCCTCGTCATGTCCGTGATCTCATCCGGGACTCCGAACAACCTTCGGTACATCAAATCACATAAACTCATAATAGCAATCGTCATCGAGCGTTAAGCGTGCGGACCCTTCGGGTTTGAGAACTATGTAGACATGACCGAGACACCTCTCCGGTCAATAACCAATAGCGAAACCTGGATGCTCATATTGGTTCCTATATATTATACGAAGATCTTTATCGGTCAAACCGCATAACAACATACGTTGTTCCCTTTGTCATCGGTATGTTACTTGCCCGACATTTGATCATCGGTATCGTCATACTAGTTAAATCTCGTAACCAGCAAGTCTCTTTACTCGTTCTGTAATGCATCATCCCGTGACTAACTCATTAGTCACATTGCTTATAGTGATGTGCATTACTAAGAGGGCCCAGAGATACCAACCCAACAAACACCATCCGACACACCTGTAGAGCATCTTTATAATCACCCAGTTACGTTGTGACATTTGATAGCACACTAAATGTTCCTCCGGTATTTGGGAGTGCATAATCTCATAGTCATAGGAACATGTATAATTCATGAAGAAAGCAATAGCAATAAAACTAAACAATCATTTATGCCAAGCTAACGGATGGATCTTGTCAATCACATAATTCTCCTAATGATTTGATCCCATTCATCAAATGACAACACATGTCTATAGTCAGGAAACATGACCATCTTTGATAAACAAGCTAATCAAGTAGAGGCATACTAGGGACACTCTGTTTTGTCTATGTATTCACACATGTACTAAATTTCCGGTTAATACAATTCAAGCATGACTAATAAACATTTATCATGATATAAGGAAATAAATAATAACTTTATTATTGCCTCTAGGGCATATTTATTTCAGTCTCCCACTTGCACTAGAGTCAATAATCCAGTTCACATCGCCATGTGATTTAACACCAATAGTTCACATCGTCATGTGATTTAACACCTATAGTTCACATCGCCATGTGGCCAATACCCAAAGGGTTTACTAGAGTCAATAATCTAGTTCACATCGCCATGTGATTAACACCCAAAGAGTAATAAGGTGTGATCATGTTTTGCTTGTGAGAGAGGTGTAGTCAATGGGTCTGCCACATTCAGAGCCGTATGTATTTTGCAAATTTCTATGTCTACAATGCTCTGCACGGAGCTACTCTAGCTAATTTCTCCCACTTTCAATATGTATCCAGATTGAGACTTAGAGTCTTCTGGATCAGTGTCAAAGCTTGCATCGGCGTAACTCTTTACGGTGAACTCTTTATCACCTCCATAACCAAGAAATATCTCCTTATTCCACTAAGGATAATTTTGACCGCTGTCCAGTGATCCACCCCTGGATCACTATTGTACCCTCTTGCCAAACTCATGGTGAGGTTCACAATAGGTCTGGTACACATCATAGCATACTTAATAGAACCTATGACTGAGGCTTAGGGAATGAATTTTCATTCTCTTTCTATTTTTTGCCGTGGTCGGGTTTTGAGTCTTTACACAACTTCACACCTTGCAACACAGGCAAGAACTCCCTCTTTGACTGTTCCCTTTTGAACTACTTCAAAATCTTGTCAAGGTATGTACTCACTGAAAAAACTTATCAAGCGTCATGTTCTATCTCTATAGATCTTGGTGCTCAATATGTAAGCAGCTTCACCGAGTTATTTCTTTGAAAAACTCCTTTCAAACACTCCTTTATGCTTTCTAGAAAAATTCTACATTATTTTCGATCATCAATATGTCATTCACATATACTTATCAAAAATGTTGTAGTGCTCCCACTCACTTTCTTGTAAATATAGGCTTCTAAAAATATATGTATAAAACCATATGCTTTGATCACAGTATCAAAGTGTATATTCCAACTCCGAGATGCTTGCACCAGTCCATAGATGGATCGCTGGAGCTTGCACACTTTGTTAGCACCTTTAGGATTGACAAAACCTTCTTGTTGCATCATATACAACTCTTCTTGAAGAAATCCATTAAGGAATGCAGTTTTGACATCCATTTGCCAGATTTCATAAAATGTGGCAATTGCTAACATGATTCAGACAGACTTAATCATCGATACGAGTGAGAAAATCTCATCGTAGTCAACACCTTGTACTTGTCAAAAACCTTTTGCGACAATTCGAGATTTTGTAGATAGTAACACTACTATCAGCATCTGTCTTCATCCATAAGATCCATTTATTCTCCATGGCTCGCTGATCATCGGGCAAGTCAATCAAAGTCCATACTTTTTTTTCATACATGGATCCCATCTCAGATTACATGGCTTCAAGCTATTTCGCAGAATCTGGGCTCATCATCGTTTCCTCATAGTTCGTAGGTTCGTCATGATCTAGTAACATGACTTCCAGAACAGGATTACCTTACCACTCTGATGCGGACCATACTCCGGTTGACCTACGAGGTTCGGCAGCAACTTGATATGAAGTTTCATGATCATCATCATTAACTTCCTCACTAATTGGTGTAGGCATCACTGGAACTGATTTCTGTGATGAACTACTTTCCAATTGGGGAGAAGGTACAATTACCTCATCAAGTTATACTTTCCTCCCACTCACTTCTTTCGAGAGACACTCCTTCTCTAGAAAGGATCCATTCTAGGCAACGAATATCTTGCCTTCGGATCTGTGATAGAAGGTGTACCTAACAGTCTCCTTTGGGTATACTTTGACGGCACATTTCTACGATTTGGGTTCGAGCTTATCAGGTTGAAGCTTTTTCACATAAGCATCGCACTCAAACTTTAAGAAATGACAGCTTAGGTTTCTTGCTAAACCACAGTTCATACGGTGTCGTCTCAATGGATTTAGATGGTGCCCTATTTAACGTGAATGCAGCTGTCTCTAATGCATAATCCCAAAATGATAGTGGTAAATCAGTAAGAGACATCATAGATCGCACCATATCCAATAAAGTACGGTTACGACGTTCGGACACACCATTACTGTCACAACCTAGTTTTTGCCCTCTTTTCTTTGCTTGATTTTCAGCTGAGTTGATTTTGTTTTGGAGTTTTGAATAACTCCATTTGGACTTGACCACTTGGGTATCCCTTGATTTTCACCCAAGTGTCCCCTCTCCTCCTCAAATCCATCATTTCACCCCTGGCCAACCCGACAATATTGCTTGGAATATTTTTCTTAAATGAAAAATATTCATTTTGCCTCTAAAACCCTAGCTAAACTCCTTGACCTCCAAAGCAAACCTCATTTATGTTGCCCCAAAAATCCTGAGAAAAATCCCAAATATTCTTTGGACCCTAGGGCACAGTTCTGAGCAAAAATATTTCACCACTCTTTGGAGTATTTTGGCTACAGAAAATATTATCACTTCTGGGCTGAAATGGCAGTTTCTACAGCAACTACCTTTTTACTAGCTCCAATGAAGCCGGTTTTCCCTGAGCTCATTCACCTTAGTAAGAGTCAGTAACTCCCCAAAGTTTCTGTCTAGTAACTTAACCTCATCACCACTTTACTTCTACTGCACCTGGAACCAAACCGAGCCATCGTAAAACCTCAATTTACTAAGGACCACACGCCAGAAATCATGGTTAGTGCATAGGTGGCCTGATGTCATGGTCCACGCAGTGACCGCGTTCGTCCGAGCATGCTGGCATGCCAAACGCATGCTCTGCGCGTCGCCAGCGCCTCTGTGGAGCGCGTGCTCGCTGCTCGGCCAGCCAGAGCGTGTCCCCCCTCGCCACCATCCTTGTCTCCACCCCCATAACTCCACCCTGCCGCTCACCAACGCCGGAGCTCGCCACAGCGAGCACGGGCATGGTCTGGCCAACCGCACAGTGCCCGCGCACTATGTTCGTCTCTTTCCCCCTCGTTCTTGTGCTCATCCGCGCCCGCGCACAGTTGCTTCGTGACCTCCGTCGCCTTCGCCATCGCCCTCTGGCACCGTTCGTCACCGGGCGCCGGGGACAGGTGTCCTCCGGCGGAGCCCGAGCCCTCCTCGCCGCCCCGCCTATAAAACCCCCCTCCGCAGCCTCCTTGAGCATCGCAACTCACCCCCACTCCCTCCTATAGACATTAGAAGCCGCAGCCCGGCCGGGCAGGCCGCGGGCTGCCGTCCCCGAGCCGATCTCGCCGGCGATCCCCTCTGGATCGTTCCCTCAGCTCCGACCACTCCCACGCGAAGGCGACCCCGCCAGGGCCTCCGTCTCTCCTCCGTGAAGCCAACGTGCCTAACTAGAGCCCCTGGAGCCGCCCCAAGTTGTCGTCTTCTTCAACTCCGGTAACCTCCGCCCTCTGTCGCTGCTGGAGAGGACAAATCCAACGCCGTCCGGCCACCGTTAGCCACGCTACGGGTATGGGCAGGTGCGCAAGAACCTTCTCCGTCGATCCATCCCTCTCGTTTTCCTCCAAGAAGTCTCATCGCCTGGGTGAGCTCCGGCGAGTCGCTGTTCCCCTCTGTTTCCCTCTCCCCTCCCTCCGGCCTGACTAGCGGGGCCCGCTAGTCAGCCACTCACTACGCGCGCGAAGCGGTATGAGTGGTGGCGCCCCGGGAGAGTACGCCTTCGACGTCACCCCCCCCCCTCTATTTTTCTTTTTCAAATTCATTTAAATTCCAGGAGACTTCAAATGGCCATAACTTTTATTCTACAAGTCCAAATGCAGTGATTATTTTTGCATCGTGTTACGTGTCCAAAAATCTAACAACACCCATGAGATGGGATTTTTCCTTGCTGTCTAGATTTTCTGGCAAATTTCATAAGGTTTCTTGATATTTTTCATTTGTGGTTTTTGAATATTTTCAGAGGAACAACTTGTCTTGAGGATCGCCAGGAGCTTTGTGAACCTCATCAGTGCTAAGGCAAGCCACAGTAACATTTTCGTGGTGCCACATCAATATTTATGATTTTCATACTTGAACTTATGAATATTGATGCATTTAAATTACTTATATAATAAATATATTCTGTTATATGCTGGTTATGTTAAAATACTTGAACTTCAGAATGTTTGAAGTAAATATTGTTGGCAAGATAAGGAGAACTTAGTTGCATGTGATAAATAAATAATATGGTCATAGAGTTTGATGAGTAATTTAAATATTAGTTTTGCATGAGGTATAATGATGATAATGCTAGAAATAGTTCTGGTATGAGTAAAGAGAGGTTTTAACCAGTATAGTAGCATGATTTTATGATGGCTCCGTGGGAGCGTGGGTGGTGCAGTCTTTGCACGGTTATGTGATGCATATGTTAAGTGATGCGTGGTATGGCAGTATGACACCGGTTATTTTCTTTTCACATTAAGTTGAACCTGATTAATAATTCAACTTGAACATGTTGTTGACCGGGTCGTGGTGCCGCTGAAATGAGTCTTTCCCTAGTGCAACCATATTTGCCGGTATGGGACGGCCTTAATGTGTTTCATTGTCGTGCCTCTGGTCGGTACCTCAATTTAGGGAAGGTTATGGGCATGCTGTACCCTGGCCCGGTAGGCAAGCATAACCTTGTGAGCCCGTTGTTAAGTTAATTTTGGTACCGGATCCCAGAGTGGATCGTGGCCACGACGGTGGTCGAGGTGTCTGGAGGTAGACACGGGGCCACCCAGGACTAGCCCAGTGGGGTCTGAGTCGGAAGGGCCGGGAGAGTGTCATGACAGTGAAATGATTTCGTCGGAACGCTGTTGGTCCACCCGAATGGGAGTGTGAGGCCATAGGTTCCTTAGTGTGGGTACAGTGTACTAACCTTTGCAGAGTGTTTTTAATATATCGATAGTCGAGTCCACGGATACGGACACGCTCAAAAGTAAGGTACACCATGGGTCAACACTTAATAAATATGCACACTAAATTGCACTAAGGATGGCAATGAGGTCATCATGTTGAGTTGGACATGTGTTGTCGGCTTGTGATCGCCGTAAGGATCATGGGCCACGAGTTGGTCGGGTTGTGATCGCCGTAAGGATCACGGGCCATGAGATGGTCGGGTTGTGATCGCTGTAAGGATCGAGTATGTTTTGGTAATATTATGTTTATTGGTCACATCTTGTAAGCAAGCCGGGAGAATGAGTACCTGTTGAGCATTGTCACAACATGGTGGATATATAGTTGCATTGTTGATTAAATTGGATAAATATCATAATATTGTCTGTCATCTTGTTTATGCTTATTGTGAGCTTGCAAGTACATTCAATGTACTGACCTTGCGTGTCATGCCAGATTTCAGGAAACACCCATTGGAAAGGAGTGCTGTCCGAGTCTAGACCGTGTCCACGTCGGTGTCCTTGTGCTATGGAGTCCCGCTACGACGTTGTTCCGCTGCCGAGTAGTTGTCATGATCGAGGCCCCTTTATGTTCACTAAATAATGTACATATTGTTCAGCCGCACCGTGTGTGCCGCTTGGCCTCGCTAACTGTTGTAATATGAACTGTGTTCCGCTAGCATGAATAAAGCGGTTGTTTTCAGTACCATGTTGTTGTGTGTTGCCAGAAGACAAGGTCTCTGGGCTGGCAATGCAAGGTAAACCGATCGCTCTGAGCCGGGGTGCCACAACGCTTGGTATCAGAGGCGCGCTGACTGTAGGCCACGCTAGACTAAGCCGAGTTAACTGGACGCTAGATACGAGTTGTAGCTGAGTGTCGGTAATAACTGTAGCTGGTTGTTGCATTTCTTGCACTGATTATATTCTTCTATGCTAACCGGCTAATGGTTGTGAGTGTAGATGGCTCCGATGCTGTATCCATGCCAGTTGAGGTGATGCCGTACATGTCGTCGCATCTCCTTCGTAACGTGTGGTGTCGGCTGTACCCTCACGGAGACGATTCAGTCTATCTTGTGTACCGGGAGCGCCTAGCTGACTCAGTTTATGAGTATCACGCCGTGGTTACTCTGTGCACCAGTTCTGATTCCGGTTCTTACACTCGTACCTCTCGTAGCGGTTACGCTTCTTGCGCTTCTCAGGCTGTCCAGTTTGCTGCATTCGAGGTACTTGTTGAGCTCCGCTACAACGAGGTCCGGATGCAGAATCACCCAGGTTACCATTACTACCCTTCTCTCCACGATAATGGTCATGTCCATTTCCCTGTCAATGATCTGGAGTCTGATAGTGTAGCTAGCCACCTTTCTCGCTACATCACTGCTAGCTATCTTCTGATCTACGAGCTAGCTCGTGAGCTGAGTCGTGCCCGTACTGCTTTAGCCTCTACTTTAGTTTCTGCTCGCTCAGCCACTACTTCTCCATCTGTGGGATTTATTCCCTACGTTCCTGCCAATTCTAGATCCCCTGTTTCTCCGGTTACTCCCCCGAGTAGCTCGGGCGCATGATCACGAGTCCCCTTAGTGCTCCTGCCGAGTGGGTTTCACTCCTCGCCACTCCTGCAGCCCCGATGATCCACCCTCCACCTGCCCCAGAGGGAGAGCCCTTGAGGCAGCGTCGTCGTGTCATTTTTAACGTGGAGGTCTCCGTTAACCTCGTCAGTTCTGGATCCGAGTCCGCATCAGGAGAGGACCCCTCAGCGCCAGCCGAGCAGTAGAGCTTTCGAGTATTCTCAGTTGTCGGGACGGAGTATGGATGTAGTCTTACTAGTCATGATGTTTTGTTTCATGTATGAGGGTAGTTGGACCTGGCATGTTGTTATCTTTCATGTATGAGTCTATGTATAATTATGTTGGACTTTATTTTATTCATCGTATTTTCTTCGTCTTTTCGGTTTCGCTTGGTTTTTGTTGCTGGCTTCTCCCCAGTTTTTGTTGAATGTTTCTCATCTCGGTTGCGTTGACTTGGGAAAAATCATATTAGGATGATGCGGGGAGGCTGCAGTAGCAACGTTCGCGAGGGTTCTCCTCTTCGGTGTTCCGCACGACAGGCAGGACAATCACCCGAGCCGTACGTTCCACCACCGCCTCCACCGCCAAATCCGCCCTCCACCGAGCAAATTATGCGTATGTTCGAGGAACGATGAAACAATGATCTAATGGAAATATTCAGAAGTATTCAAGCAATGGTTGGACAGAATGGAAATCAGCCTGCCTCTCACTCCACACTATCTGATTTTCAAAGGACTAGGCCTACCAGTTTCAGTCAGGCCGTTGATCCCTTGGATGCAGATGATTGGTTAAGAACTATGGAAAAGAAACTTGAGGTTGCTCGAACTGATGAAGAGGATAAAGTTCCATTTGCAACACATTATCTGGAAGGCGCTGCTGCCATATGGTGGGGAAGTGAGAAAGCCATAGGGACGGAGAATGAAGCAATTACCTGGTCAAGATTCAAGGAGCAATTCCGGAAATATCACATCCCTGCGGGAATTATGAAGACTAAGCAGCGTGAATTTCTCGCGCTCCTCCAAGGAAGTCAGTCAGTGGGAGAATATTTGCAAAAATTCAATCACCTGTCACGTTACTCTCAATATGACGTGGCCACTGAAGAAAGGAAGATGGACCGCTTTCTTGGGGGAGTAAACCCGCAACTTCGCTGTGCTCTCAGTGTGTTCGATTTTCCAGATTTTCAAACCCTGGTGAACAAGGCTTTCATTGCTGAAAGGGAACACAAGCTCGTGTCAGATAATAAGTCTGCCCATAATGATCACAAACGCAAGTTTGAGCCCAAGAAGGAAATGCAACCAGTGCAGAAGGTTCGTACCTGGCAGCCAACTCCGGTGGCATACCAACCCAGTTGGCAACAAAATGTTAATAAGACCACCACCCAAGTGGAGAATGACGTGCTGAACCCAGTTATGGAGAATCGCCTGCGCAACCATTCCTGTTATAGTTGCGGACAAACCGGACATTATGCCAAACTGTGTCCCAAGAACAACCAGACCAATGCTACGTTCAAGCCTCAAATCCATTATTTGGAAGCCGGTCCAAGTCAGCACGATGTCACAGGATACGTTCATCACATTTCAGCCGACGAAGCCCAAGAAAATCCCAAAGTCGTCATTGGTATGTTCCCTGTTAATAACATACCTGCAGTAATTTTATTTGACTCTGGGGCTTCCCACTCTCATTTCTCGGAGTTTTGTCGCCCAAAACAAATTTCCTTGTTCACTTTTGGGCAAGAATATGCTGGTCCAAACCCCGGGATCCATTATTCAAAGCAATCTGGTCTGCCGCAATCTGGAAGTCAGTATCAACGAAATCCGATTCCCGACGTCTTTGATACTGATTGAGTCTGATAAATTGGATGTTATCTTGGGTATGAATTGGCTGACTCAGTACCAAGTATGCATAAATTGTGCGACCCGAGAGGTCAACTTGACCGGACAAGATGGACAAGCTACCAAGTGTATTGCTCATAGAAGCATACCCTCCAAGGAAATGGTTTTTACAGCAATAGCAGAAATGGAATTAATTCCAGTGGTAAGTGAGTTTCCCAATGTATTCCCAAAAGAACTGCCAGGCATGCGACCTGACCGAGAGCTTGTGTTTGCAATAGAACTTGTGCCCGGAACCACACCAATACACAAGAAATATTATCGAATGCCGTGATCCGAATTGGTAGAGCTAAAGAAGCAGCTCGATGAAATGCTCCAAAAAGGATATATCCGCCCCAGTTCCTCGCCATGGGAATCACTCGCTATTTTTGTGGATAAGAAAGATGGCAGCCTTCATATGTGTGTGGACTACCGACGGTTGAATGATGTCACGATCAAAAACAAATACCCTCTGCCAAGAAATGGTGATTTGTTTGATCAGCTCAGTGAAGCCAAGGTTTTCTCAAAGATTGATTTGCGGACTGGATATTACCAGCTCAAAATTAAAAAGGAGGATATTCCCAAGACCGCGTTCACCACTCGCTACGGTCTTTATGAATATACCGTCATGTCCTTCGGCCTCACCAACGCCCCCGCCTTCTTCATGCACATGATGAACAAAGTGTTCATGGATTTCCTTGATAAGTTCGTGGTCGTCTTCATCGATGATATACTTATTTACTCAAGAAGTGAAGAAGACCATAAAGGACACCTCCGTGCAGTGCTACAACGACTCCGTGAGCACCGCCAGCGCCAAGTTCATAAATCGAAGTTTTGGCTCAAGCAAGTTGGATTCCTCTGGCATGTGCTATCCGCTGAAGGAATAGCTGTGGACCCAAGCAAAGTAAAAGACGTGCTCGACTGGTTGCCACCCGCCACTGTGTCTAAGATCCGAAGTTTTCTTGGATTAGTCAGATACTACCGTCGTTTCATTGAAGGGTTCTCCAAGATTGCTAAGCCCATGACAGAGTTGCTTAAAAAGGATAAGAAGTTTGAATGGACGTCAGACTGTGAGAAAAGTTTCACCGAGCTAAAGAAGCGCTTAACAACTGCGTCGGTATTAACACTTCCAGATATCTACCGCAGCTTTGACGTATATTGCGACGCTTCCCGGCAAGGACTTGGGTGCATGCTTATGCAAGATGGCAAGGTAGTAGCCTATGCCTCACGGCAGCTACGACCCCATGAAGGAAATTACCCCACTCATAATTTGGAATTGGTCGCGGTAGTTCATGCTTTAAAATTTTGGAGACACTACCTCATTGGAAAAAGGTGCCAAATTTTTACCGACCACAAAAGTCTCAAATACATATTTACTCAGCCGGATTTAAACCTCGGTCAGCGAAAATGGCTGGAGTTGGTCAAGGATTATGATCCTGGAATAAATTACCATCCGGGTAAGGCCAACGTGGTTGCCGATGCACTCAGTCGAAAGCCAGTCAGTTTGACCGTCATGATGGAATCTCTGCCTTCCGAACTTAAAGAAGAAATTGCTCAGCTCAACCTGGTCATAGTTGAGGCTGGCCTTGCCAATATTCTAACGGTCACCCCTACTCTGGAGGAAGAAATCCGCAAAGCCCAGCCAGGCGATGCCAATCTGCAGAAACGCATCAAGTCATCCGATTTCTCGAAGGATCAGTACGGTACGCTCCGATTCAGGGGAAGGATTTGTGTGCCTAATCAATCTGACCTAGAGCAGAAAATTTTGTTAGAAGCCCAAGAATCCTCGTATTCAATCCACCCTGGAGGCACAAAAATGTATGAAGACCTTCGACAAATATTCTGGTGGGATGGAATGAAGAAATACATTGCTTATTTCGTGGCCTGTTGCGACATATGCAACAAAGTTAAGGCGGAATATCATAAACCAGCCAGACTTCTCCAACCACTGCCCGTGTCCCAATGGAAATGGGACGATGTCTGTATGGATTTCATCACAGGATTACCCAGGACCCGACGAGTCAATAATGCGATCTGCGTCATAGTGGATACATTAACCAAGGTGGCCCACTTCCTCCCAGTCAAAACCTCATACGGAGCAGATGAGCTTGCCCGACTGTATGTATCCAGGATTGTCAGTTTACATGGAGTTCCCCGAACAATCACTACTGACCGAGGTTCACTTTTCACCTCTGCTTTCTGGACCCGTCTCCATCAAGCGCTTGGGACGGAATTAAAATACAGCACCGCTTATCATCCTTAGACGGATAGGCAAACGGAAAGAGTAAATCAGATACTCGAAGATATGCTCTGAGCCTGTGTTTTAGCCCAAGGACCACAATGGGAAGATTGTGTGCTGTAAGCCGAGTTCTCCTATAACAATGGGTTCCATACCAGTTTAAAGATGTCACCTTATGAAGCTTTGTATGGCCGTAAGTGCCGCACTCCATTAAATTGGTCTCAAACCGGAGACAGCCGTATTTTTGGAACAGATCTCATGCTGGAAGCCGAAAAGCAAGTCAAGGAGATCCGAGACAGATTACAACTGGCCAAATCGCGACAGAAAAGTTATTACGATGCAAAGCACCGGCAGATCAGTTTTGAACCCGGAGAACATGTCTACCTTCGAGTCACACCCATGAAGGGAATAAAAAGGTTCCAAACCCGTGGAAAATTGGCACCCAGGTTTATTGGTCCATTTCCTGTCATGACACGAGTAGGTGCTGTGGCATATCAGTTGGAGCTGCCTCCGGAACTGTCCAACGTGCACGTGTTCAACGTTTCACAACTGCGACGATGCATCTGACCACCCGAGAAAAAGACCAATTTGGCAGAAATAGAGCTGGCAAAGGACTTGACCTACGAAGAGAGGCCAGTGAAAATTTTGGATCAGATGGAAAGAGTCACTCGCAGTAAGTCACATAAGTTTTACAAGGTTCAATGGATGCATCATACCGAGTCAGAATCAACCTGGGAATCAGAAGAATTTCTAAGGGCATGTTATCCAGAATGGTTTTCCCAAGCAACCAAATCTCAAGGACGAGATTCATTCTAAGTGGGGGAGGTTTGTCACAACCTGGTTTTTGCCCTCTTTTCTTTGCTTGATTTTCAGCTGAGTTGATTTTGGATTTGGAGTTTTGAATCATTCCATTTGGACTTGACCACTTGGGTATCCCTTGATTTTCACCCAAGTGTCCCCTCTCCTCCTCAAATCCATCATTTCACCCTTGGCTAACCCAACAATATTGCTTGGAATATTTTCTTAAATGAAAAATATTCATTTTGCCTCTGAAACCCTAGCTAAACTCCTTGACCTCCAAACCAACCCTCATTTCTGTTGCCCCAAAAATCCTGAGAAAAATGCCAAATATTCTTTGGACCCTAGGGCTTAGTGCATAGGTGGCCTGATGTCACGGTCCACGCGGTGACCGCGTTCGTCCGAGCGTGCTGGCATGCCAAACACGCGCTTTGCGCGTCGCCGGCGCCTCTATGGAGTGCGTGCTCGCTGCTCGGCCAGCCAGAGCGTGTCCCCCCTCGCCACCATCCTCGTCTCCACCCCCATAACTCCACCCTGCCGCTCGCCGACGCCGGAGCTCGCCGTAGCAAGCACGGGCACGGTCCGGCCAACGCACAGTGCCCGCGCATTGTGTTCATCTCTTTCCCCCTCGTTCCTATGCTCGTCCGCGCCCGCACACGGTTGCTTCGTGACCTCCGTCGCCTTCTCCATCGCCCTCTGGCACCGTTCGTCGCCGGGCACCGGGGACAGGTGTCCTCCGGCGGAGCCCGAGCCCTCCTTGCCGCCCCGCCTATAAAACCCCCCTCCGCAGCCTCCTGGAGCATCGCAACTCACCCCACTCCCTCCTATAGCCACTAGAAGCCGCAGCCCGGCCAGGCAGGCCGCGGGCTGCGGTCCCTGAGCCGAGCTCTCCGGCGATCCCCTCTGGATCGTTCCCGCAGCTCCGGCCACTCCCACGCCAAGCCGACCCTGCCAGGGCCTCCGCCTCTCCTCCGTGAAGCCAACGCGCCTAACTAGAGCCCCTGGAGCCGCCCCAAGCTGCCGTCTTCTTCAACTCCGGCAACCTTCGCCCTCTGTCGCCGCTGGAGAGGACAAATCCGACGCCGTCCGGCCACCGTTAGCCATACTACGGGTACGAGCAGGTGTGCAAGAACCTTCTCTGTCGATCCCTCCCTCTCGTTTGCCTCCAAGAAGTCTCATCGCCAGCGTGAGCTTTGGCGAATCCCCGTTCCCCTCTGTTTCCCTCTCCCCTCCCTCTGGCCTGACTAGCAGGGCCCGCTAGTCAGCCACTCACTACGCGCGCGAAGCGATATGAGTGGTGGCGCCCCGGGAGAGTACGCCTTCGACGTCACCCCCCCCCCCCTCTGTTTTTCTTTTTCAAATTCATTTAAATTCCAGGAGACTTCAAATGGCCACAACTTTTATTCTACAAGTCCAAATGCAGTCATTCTTTTTGCATTGTGTTCTGTGTCCAAAAATCTAACTGCACCCACGGGATGGGATTTTTCCTTGCTGTCTAGATTTTCTGGCAATTTTTAGAAGGTTTCTTGATATTTTTCATTTGTGGTTTTTGAATATGTTTAGAGGAACCAGCCTGTCTTGAGGATCACCAGGAGCTTTGTGAACCTCATCAGTGCTAAGGCAAGATAAGGAGAACTTAGTTGCATGTGATAAATAAATAATATGGTCATAGAGTTTGATGAGTAATTTAAATTTTGGTTTTGCATGAGGTATAATGATGATAATGCTAGAAATAGTTCTGGTATGAGTAAAGAGAGGTTTTAACCAGTATAGTAGCATGAGTTTATGATGGATCTGTGGGAGCGTGGTTGGTGCAGTCTTTGCACGGTTATGTGATGCATATGTTAAGTGATGCGTGGTATGGTAGTATGACACCGGTTATTTTCTTTTCACATTAAGTTGAACCTGGTTAATAATTCAACTTGAACATGTTGTTGACCGGGTCGTGGTGCCGCTGAAACGAGTCTTTCCCCAGTGCAACCACATTTGCCGGTATGGGACGGCCTTAATGCGTTTCATTGTCGTGCCTCTAGTCGGTACCTCAATTTAGGGAAGGTTATGGGTGTGCTGTACCCTGGCCCGGTAGGCAAGCATAACCTTGTGAGCCCGTTGTTAAGTTAATTTTGGTACCGGATCCCAGAGTGCATCATGGCCACGACGGTGGTCGAGGTGTCTCGAGGTAGACACGGGGCCACCCAGGACTAGCCCAGTGGGGTCTGAGTCGGAAGGGCCGGGAGAGTGTCATGACAGCGAAATGGTTTCGTCGGAACGCTATTGGTCCACCCGAATGGGAGTGTGAGGCCATGGGTTCCGTACTGTGGGTACAGTGTACTAACCTCTACAGAGTGTTTTTAATCTATCGATAGCCGAGTCCACGGATACGGACACGCTCGAAAGTAAGGTACACCATGGGTCAAAACTTAATAAATATGCACACTAAATTGCACTAAGGATGGCAGTGAGGTCATTGTGTTGAGTTGGACATGAGTTGTCGGGTTGTGATCGCCGTAAGGATCACGGGCCACGAGTTGGTCGGGTTGTGATCGCCGTAAGGATCACGGCCATGAGATGGTCGGGTTGTGATCGCCGTAAGGATCACGAGTATGTTTTGGTAATATTATGTTTATTGGTCACATCTGGTAAGCAATTCGAGAGAATGAGTACCTGTTGAGCATTGTCACAGCATGGTGGATATATAGTTGCATTGTTGATTAAATTGGATAAATATCATAATATTGTCTGTCATCTTGTTTATGCTTATTGTGAGCTTGCAAGTACATTCAATGTACTGACCTGGCGTGTCATGCCAGATTTCCGGAAAGACCCGTTGGAAAGGAGTGCTGTCCGAGTCTAGACCGTGTCCACGTCGGTGTCCTTGTGCTATGGAGTCCCGCTATGACGTTGTTCCGCTGCCGAGTAGTTGTCATGATCAAGGCCCCTTTATGTTCACTAAATAATGTACATATTGTTCAGCCGCACCGTGTGTGCCGCTTGGCCTCGCTAACTGTTGTAATCTGAACTGTGTTCCGCTAGCATGAATAAAGTGGTTGTTTTCTGTACCATGTTGTTGTGTGTTGCCAGAAGACAAGGTCTCTGGGTTGGCATTGCAAGGTAAACCGGTCGCTCTGAGCCGGGGTGCCACAATTACGCTGTGGTGTTCCAGGTGGCGTGAGTTGTGAAGCTATTCCACATTGTTTCAAATGAAGACCAAACTCATAACTCAAATATTCACCTCCACGATCAGATCATAGAAACTTTATTTTCTTGTTACGATGATTTTCCACTTCACTATGAAATTCTTTGATCTTTTCAAATGTTTCAGACTTATGTTTCATCAAGTAGATATATCCATATCTTCTCAAATCATCTATGAAGGTCAGAAAATAACGACACCCGCTGCGAGCCTCAACACTCATCGGACCGCATACATCAGTATGTATTATTTCCTATAAGTCAGTTGCTCGCTCCATTGTTCCAGAGAACGAAGTCTTAGTCATCTTACCCATGAGGCATGGTTCACAAGCATCAAGAGATTCAAAATCTAGTGATTCCAAAAGCCCATCAGCATGGAGTTTCTTCATGCGCTTTACACCAATATGACCTAAACGGCAGTGCCACAAATAAGTTGCACTATCATTATTAACCTTGCATCTTTTGGCTTCAATACTATGAATATGTGTATCACTACGATCGAGATTCAATAAACCATTTATATTAAGTGTATGACCATAGAAAGTTTTATTCATGTAAACAGAACAGCAATTTTTCTTTGACTTAAATGAATAACCATATTGCGATAAACGTGATCTAATCATATTCATGGTCAATGCAAACACCAAATAACATTTATTTTAGGTTCAACACTGTCGGTGTACTAGAGTAGGGGTACCCTAGTATCCCGAACTCGTGCACGGGCAGTTGCAGCACCCCGTGGCAGGGCTGGCCTGGTGACCGCCAAGGTCCTCAGCGGCTCCTTTGGAGCCATTCAAGAACAAAGTAATCAAGGCCCCGGCAAGAGGAGCTTGCCGGGAAGGCCACTCAAGGCACGAAAGAAACAAGACCCGGCAAGAGGAGCTTGCGGGAAGGCTAATGGCGACCAGCTCGGCGCGACAAGGACCATGCAGCGGCAAGGCGCTTGCGCGGCAGTAACCTCTCTTCATCTCCGCTCCAGCTCATCCGCCAGCGATGTCGCCATGGGGCTTTCCCAACACAGCGTGTCAATGGGCTGTGCAGCCAGCGGGAGCGGCGATAAGCGGCGCCGACAAGCTACCATCGTGGCAAGAGCGCGACCAGCGGTCCCTGTTGCCTTTCAGCGATCGAGACGGGCATTTATTACTCTTGTCCCTTGCCGTCGAATTAGGTATAGGGCGCTGTACCGCATAAAGCGGTGTACCAACCTCTGTTTTCCTATTTTACCCTTGTCTACTTGCTACCTGTGGTGACCCCTTGTGCCTATAAAAGGAGGCCCAAGTGCAGCGTGAAAGGGTTGACTCGTTCAGTTCATTCGACTCATTCGAGACCACACTCACTCAGGCTAGGTTTTGTAGCTCCCATTGCTCCCTAGCAACAATACAATCAACCAAGCAGCAGTAGGATTATTATCTCTCCGGAGAGCTCCGAAGATGGGTAAATCTGCTCGTGTGCATCGCTTCGATCCGCTCTTTGTGCAATCTCCGCCCCCCTCCGAACCACAGGGGACATGGTCCCATAGGTGTTCGTGGGTCACGATCAGCATCCCCGACATCTTTGGCGCGCCAGGTAGGGGGCGTCGAGACTGTGTGAACCTGATCCAGCGGTCACACGAGCAACTTCATCATCATCTTCATCAACATGGCACCGAAGAAGAAGGCTTCGGCAGCAGCAGAGCCGTCCGCGTCGAACCCACCACCACCGGAGCTGACGGGTGGTGGGGAAGACGCTGGCGGAGGAACGGGCGCCAGGTCCAAGGACAAGGCGGCGCAGGCGTCGGCGTCCGAATCCGCACCGCGTCCTTCTCAGGAGGCGCGGGACCGACAGCGTCATGATGCTCGCAGCACCATACGCTCGTTGGATCAAGGCCAAGTTGGAGGATCCCGAGGCCCTCGAGACCGCATGCACGCCAAAGCATGCGATGCGGACGAAGCGGAGTACGGTCGCGGGATGCTGCTCCTCCTAACTTGGTTAGAGTCCGAGCACATTCCGTTCCTCGCTCCGCACGCCTTTGCCACCCACCACTCCAGCGGAAGCCTTGGCGAGAGCTCAGCTACTCTAGACTACCCTCCAGCGGCCGACAAGGTCGGCGAATGGAGGGCTACCATCAGAGTCTCATTGGCTTTGCCAACGGCGTGTCGCGGCAACCAAACACGCCGCAGCGCTGCACGGCGACAAGGCACGAGCGGCGGCGGCGAGAGACCTGTGGGGTGCCACCACCATGCACTCCCTTCCGAAGGCCAAGATCACCAGCTCCTCGGATCCACCTCGGCGGCGACTCCACGCGTCGCCGGATCCACGAGCTCGCCGTGATCAGCGCCAAATTCTTAAGGAACGACAAGAAGAAGACGCTCGAACCCGCATTGAGCGCCGAAGAGAAGCGCGGCATCAATCCGACCAGCGCGCCGGGCCAGCTGTTGACATGCATGCGCCAGGGGAACCAGGCGACTTGCCGTATGCGGTAGGTTGCCCTGCGTTCACTCGTGAGCTGCGGCAAGTCCAGTGGCCCGACAAGAAAAACTTCAAGCCAGATGTGCCAGAGAAGTATGATGGCAGGACACACCCATCGGAGTTCCTCAGCATCTACACCATCGCGGTGCAGGTTGCGGGGGAACGAGACGACAAGATCCTTGCCAACTACTTCCGTCTGGTGCTCAAGCCAAACGTCAGATCTTGGCTCATGCACTTGCCGGACAGCTCCATATCTTCTTGGGCAGATTTGTGCCATCAGTTTGTCGGCGCCTTCACAGGCGGCCACAAGCCTCATGGCCAAGAGAGTGACCTTCACCTGCTCGCCCAGAAGGAGGGAGAGTCCCTGCGCAAGTTCATCCAGAGATTCAGTCGTGTGCACTACAACATCCCAGACGTCCACCCTGCCGCGGTGATCAGCGCATTTCATCAGAACGTGCGGAACCGTAGGATGAGGGAGGAGATGGCGATGTGCAAAGTCAAGGACGTCAGTGAGCTGTATGCCTTGGACGACAAGTGTGCACGCGCTGAGGAGGGAAGAAGACTCCCAGGAGAGAATGTGGGAGCAGAATCTGACAGTGAGGAGACCGCCCCGGCAAAGAAGAGCCGGCGGCGGAACAACAGAAAGAAGAAGAACAAGGAGGTACTAGTTGTCGAGCAGTCCGGCAACGGAGGCGGCGCCAACAAGGCTAAGGTTGGTAGCTCCGGCAAGGAGGTTACCGCTGACACCGATCGTCAAGCTGTGGCGGCCGCCGACAAGCCTGACAGCTCCAACAAACAGTACTGTAAGATTCACCACACCAAGGGCCACGATCTCCAGAGCTGCAAGAAAGTCGAGCAGCTCGTTGAACTCTGAAGGCTGAATCTGGCGGCGAGACAAGGAGAAGGCCCAGGAAGGTGCTGCTGCAGCTAGTAAGAAGAGACCCGGCCAGGGAGGACGCCGCGGCAAGGCCAAGCAGCGGCAAGGAGAAAGACCTCCCCGCGGCCGCGACAAGGACGAAGAAGAAGATGATGGCAGCTCCACCGAAGACCAAGAAGGTGCCCGCCAAGGAGGACGGCGCTGGTGGTACCTTCACCATCAGTGCCACTCTAGACCCTAAATAGGAAGGCTAGCTCGTTGCTTTCCTGCGGGCGAATGTCGATGTGTTTGCATGGCAACCATCTGACATCCCCGGTGTTCCCAGGAAAGTAATTGAGCACCACCTAGCTGTCTGTCCTCACGCGCGGCCCGTCAAGCAAAAAGTTAGGAAACAGGCAGTGGAGCGCCAAGAGTTCATAGCTGAAGAGATCAAGAAACTGGAAGCAGCAGGCCTTGTCAGAGGAGTGCTCCATCCCACGTGGTTGGCCAATCTGGTAGTTGTACACAAGGCGAATGGGATTTGGAGACTTTGTATTGACTTCACATATGTTAATAAAGCTTGTCCCAAAGACCCATTTCCCTTGCCGCGTATCAACCAGATTGTTGACTCCACAGCTGGATGTGATCTGCTTTCATTTCTTGATGCATATTCAGGATATCATCAGATCTTCATGGCAGAAGAGGATCAAAAGAAAACCGCATTCATTACACCATGTGGCACTTACTGCTTCATACAGATGCCTTTTGGTTTGAAGAATGCTGGTTCAACATTTGCAAGAGTGGTCCACGATGCTTTTGAGCCCCAAATGCACAGAAATGTAGAAGCCTACATGGATGACATAGTGGTCAAGAGCAAGGACAAAGCAACTCTAGCTCAAGATTTGGATGAGACCTTTGCAAATCTGCACAAGATCAACCTCAAGCTCAACCCCGAGAAGTGCGTGTTTGGAGTCCCTTCCGGCAAGCTTCTCGGGTTCTTTGTGTCTCAGCGGGGAATTGAAGCCAATACCGACAAGATTAAGGCCATTGAGCAAATTGAAGCACCGAAGCGCGTCAAGGATGTACGAAGACTTGCCGGTTGCGTGGCTGCTCTCAGCAGGTTTATCTCTAAGTCTGCTGAGCGCGCCCTGCCATTTTTCAAGATTATGAAAAAGGCAGGTCCAATGAAATGGACTCCCGAAGCGGAGGCTGCGCTGCAGGACTTGAAGAGGTACTTGTCCTCCACTCCAATACTTGTCGCACCTAGGCCACAAGAGAAGTTGCTGCTGTATATAGCGGCGACCAATCAAGTGGTTAGTGCTGCGTTAGTAGCGGAGAGGGAGGCGGATGATGAGCCGGCAACCGAGGCAGATGCATCCAGCGACAAGCAGGGTGCTTCGCCGTCAAGCTCTGGTCCCGACAAGGACAAATCTGCGCTGGATTGCGACAAGATACAGAAAAGGATGGTGCAGCGCCCGGTCTACTTTGTCAGTTCCCTTCTGCAGGGGGCTAGGTCAAGGTACTCTGGTGTGCAGAAGTTGCTTTTCGGCCTCCTCATGGCCTCGAGAAAGCTGCACCATTACTTCCAAGCACATGAGATAACAGTTGTCACTCGCTTTCCGTTGAAGAGGATATTGCAAAATCCAGAAGCAACAGGCAGGATCGTTGAGTGGGCGCTGGAACTGTCAAGCTTTGGCCTTAAATTTGAAAGCACTTCAACTATCCAAAGCAGAGCATTGGCAGAGTTTATAGCAGAATGGACGCCAACGCAAGATGAAGAAATTCTAGAGACGAGCATCCCCGTCAAGGAAGCAAGTAAAGAGTGGCTGATGTACTTTGATGGTGCCTTCTCGCTGCAAGGCGCCGGTGCCGGCGTGCTGCTTATTGCACCCACCGGAGAGCACCTCAAGTACATAGTCCAGATGCACTTTCCCAAGGAACAAGCAACAAATAATACTGCAGAGTATGAAGGTTTGCTTGCCGGCCTTAGAATTGCGATGGACCTTGGGATCAAGAAGCTTATCGTCAGGCGTGACTCGCAGCTTGTCGTCCGCCAAGTAAATAAAGATTATCAGAGTCAATTGATGGAAGCCTACGTTGATGAAGTGAGAAAGCTAGAAGAGCACTTTGAAGGTCTGCAAATGGAACATGTTCCAAGAGCTCAAAATGATATTGCTGATGGCCTGTCAAAGTGTGCTGCACTCAAGTTACCTCTGGAACCAGGAATTTTTGTGCTCAAGCTGACTCAACCAACTGTAACACCATCAACCGGACAGAGCAAGAAGAGGAAGTTGGTTTCTGGTGACTACTTTCCGGCAGAGCTCCCTGAAGCCGCCGCCAAGAAGGTCCCCAAAATCAACACAGATATCGCTGAGGAGCAGTCTGCTCGACAAGCCCTAGGGTTTGTTTCGTTGAAGCGGGCGCTCCCGACAAGTTTTGCTCGGCAAGCTTGCCGGGATCATCAAGCTCGGCCGAACCACAGGTTCTTGCCGAGAAGCTGATGTTCCCACAGCGGCAAATGTGCCTTTAGTTCTTGTTGTCGAGCCGCAAGCTCCAGCATGGGCACAGCAGATCGTCCATTTCCTTCAAACAGGAGAACTTCCCGAAGAGCAAGAAGAAGCGGAAAGAGTAGCCCGGCAGTCAGCTATGTACCAGTTTGTTGACAACATCCTGTACAGAAGAAGACTCTACGGTGTGAAATTGAAGTGTATTTGCCGGGAAGATGGACAGAAGCTGTTGGCAGAGATACACGGAGGCATATGTGGTCACCACATTGGCGCAAGAGCACTTGCCGGCAAAGCTTTCCGGCAAGGTTTCTTCTGGCCGGAAGCCCTCCAGGATGCAACTGCACAAGTAACCAAGTGTGAAGCGTGCCAGTTCCATTCAAAACAGATACACCAGCCAGCTCAAGCTCTCGGGCGATCCCTTTATCCTGGCCATTTTCGATGCGGGGCTCGACATCCTCGGCCCCTTCCCCGAGCTGTCGGGGCTTTGAGTACTTATGCGTCATGAATCGACAAGTTCACAAAGTGGCGGAAGTGGAAGCAGCGAGGAAGGTGACAGCACAGTCAGCAGTCAAGTTCTTCAGGTCAATTGTTTGCCGTTTTGGGATTCCTAACCGGATCATCACCGAAGATGGCACACAATTCACGAGTCGCACCTTCATGCAGTACGTCCAAGATCTTGGCGCCAAGGTCTGCTTTGCTTCTGTTGCTCACCCGAGAAGCAACGGTCAAGCAGAGAGGGCAAATGCTGAAGTGCTGCGAGGACTCAAGACTAGAACTTTCGACAGGCTGCGCAAGTGCGGAAGAAACTGGATTGAGGAGCTGCCGGTGGTTCTTTGGTCAATCAGGACGACACCAAATCGAGCCACTGGCCAGACACCTTTCGCTCTAGTCTATGGAGCAGAGGCAGTTCTCCCCACGGAACTCGTATATGGATCGCCTCGAGTGCTCGCTTATGATGAGCTTGAGCAAGAGCAGCTGTGACAAGATGACGCGCTGCTCCTTGAGGAGGATCGTCTTCAGGCTGCTGTACGAGCCGCTCGTTAAGCAAGCTTTGCGCCGCTACCATAGCCGCAAAGTTAATGCTAGAAGCTTCGAGGAAGGCGACCTTGTTCTTCGGTGCGTTCAGTCCGCCAAGAATTCCAACAAGTTGACGCCGAAGTGGGAAGGCCCTTATCGGGTGAAACGAGTCACTAGGCCTGGCGCTGTCCGCCTTGAGACCGAAGATGGCGTTCCGGTGAGCAACTCCTGGAATATAGAGCATCTTCGCAAGTTTTACCCATAAGGCGCGGTTGCCGGAACCCGTTCCGGCAACCACCTTTTGTACAAGTCTTGCCGCTGTTGCATGTAATCCTTTGTACAAAGCCGGGCGCAGACCCCGTGCATCAGTAAAGCTCATGTGTTGCGCACAACTTGTCAAATGCATGCTTTCATAATCCTTTATGCATGTGTTATCTAACATTTTGTGCAGCATCCACATCCGGTAAGCAATAACGAGCCACCAGGCTCCATAACTTTATTTTCTCTTCTTTCTTCTCATAAGAAAAGAAGGTTCATCCGCCCACAAGTTAGCCGGGGGGAAGGAGAAGATAATGGTGTGGGCCACCAAGTGTCGCTCGAGGAAGTATCGCCTTGCCGGGAAGCAAACGACAGAAAAGCTAAGTTGCTAAGTTTAAACAATCAGTTTTTAAATTTTTAAGTTATCTTCCTCGAACGATAGTACTTTGTATGGAAAACATGTGTGCGGAGGAACCAACTCGTAGCTAGTCGCACCCTTACTTTGTTTCGAGTCCGCTCAACAACTTAAGTGCGCTGCAACTAGTTGCGACAAGGTTGCTTGTCGGAGGCGGCATCGCCAGCAGGCTGCTGACGTTCCGCACTCAGCGCTCGCAGCAAAGGTGCCCGCGCCGACAAGTTCCCTAAGAGCGTAGGGCACAAACATACAAGGGAAGAAATCAAGTAAAGGGAATAACATTGAGATTGATGCCTAAGATAGAGTATATTACAAAAATGACTTGTCGCAGATCTAATAAATTGTTCTAAACATGATCAGCAGCGACAAGCGAAAGATAGCTTGGCGGCCTAGTCCACGCGGTCGCCATCGAGCCTCTTGACTCCGCTCACCCTGTCCACAATGGGTGCGACAAGGGCCTTGAGTGCTTCAACGTCGGCAGATGGAGGCAGGGACTTGAGGGCGTTGGTGAAGTTGGCGCTTTGGGTTGCGGAAGGCCACCTTCATCAGCACCTTCGAGAGCCCGGCGCGAGACTTGGCGCGACTTCGTCGCCCGATTGCTTTGGGATCTCTTCCGGAGCAGCTGGAGACCCGTCGACGCCCTTGAAGAACAGGCTGAGCTTGGCGCTGGGTTGGAGGTTCTCGCCGGTGGAGTACCCAAGATCCACCATCCCCAGCTCCATCACCTCATTATGGATGGCGGCGGCAGTGTCCACAAGACCTTCTGTCCAGTGCATTATGCTGTCTCTGAGAGTATTCTGGGCGGTCACAGCATTTGACAGCAGCTCCTCGTTGGCTTTGATCTTCTCCAACAGGCCCGCTTCTTGATCCTTGGCGCCGTTCAGCGTCTCCGTCAAAGTGGTCAATTTCAGCTCCAGATCTGCTTTAGAGTCCTTGGCGGCGTCGAGCTCTTTAATGTTCTCAGCAAAACGACCCTGCAACTCACCAAGAGTGTAGGCGTCCTTCTCGCGCTCGCGCTTCAGCCCGGTGACCTCCTCGCCGCTCTTCTCGAGGGTGGCCTCCAGTTGCGCCACCCTCGTTTCCTATTCCTTCTTGGCAGCCTCGGTAGCCGCGGCGGCGTCCTTTGCCTCCTGGAGTGCCCCGACAATTGATTGCTCGCGCGCGGCAAGATCTTCCTCATAGCTGTCGAGGTTGATCTTCCGCTGCGCCAGCTCACCTTCTTGCTTGAAGAGCTTCGCCGGCAAGCCTTTGCTGCTCCTCGACCTCGGCCTTCTCCAAGATGAAGGACGTGCGCTCCTCAGCAAGCTGCTCCCGCGCTTCTGCTATGTCCCGAAGAGTCTCCTTGTTGGAGCGCCGAAGCTCTTCTGCGTGCTTCTCCATGTCTGCTCCCGCTCTCGCGACAAGTGCTTCCCGTGACTCCAATTTAGCCTGTCGGGCGCGGCAGAGCGACAACAACCTCTTCAGCAGCTGCTCCTCCTCAGGCTCGCCGCTGCTGCTGCTTGGAACGTCAACCAGCGACAGCCCGGCGGAGGCGAGCAGTTGCGCGTCGAAGGTCTCCCCTTCGGCCGGTGCCCTGGAGCTTGACGCCCACGGAAGCTTGATGAAGACACCTTCGCCGGCCTTCAGATAGGCGCCGGGCTGGGGCTCTTCGGAGTCTGGTGCGGCATTGGTGGCGGGGGGATCGGCGGTCGGTGCAGCGCCTGGCGCTCCTGCGCCCCAGGTTGCCAAGTCACGATCGCGGACCTCCCAGCCTCTGCGCCAGCAGCCTTGGCGGCCTCCTCGCCGGCGGAACCATCGACGCCGGCCTCCTCTTCCATGTTGGCGGCGTCGTCATTGTTGCCACGGGCGTCCTCCTCGCCGGCAACCTCAGTCTCCATTGGTTCTCCGGCAGATGGATCTAATGATCAGAGAAAGAAAAGAACAAGTCAAGCAAATGTTCAAAAAGAAGAACAGAAGAAAAGAACCCAAGGAAAATTCTCAAGCAAGAAGATTACCTGCAGTGGGATCTGTTGCCGCGGTCTCCACCACCGGAGGGTCGTCGGCGCTGCCCCTTGTCGGAGAAACTCCCCTTGTCGGAGAGGCCTCCCTTGCCGGAGAGCGCTCCCTTGGCGGAGATTTCTCCCTTGGTGGCGTAGTTGAAGAAGACAGGACTTCAGGAGTGACCTCTGGGACCTCCTGATGAAGCTGCTCTGCTCCTACACAAATCCACAAGCCAGAAATCAGTAAGGAAGGAGCACCCAAGCACACCGAACCGTAAGAGATAATCCAAACACTTACGCTGGGGGCTGTGCTGGGGGCTGCTCTGTTGAAGGGTCGCCGGATCTGGCAAGGGAGTCTCAAACGTACCTCCTGTCGCCACAGGGGAATCGTCTTCGACAACAACCACCGGAGTCTTGGCCCTCTTCGACGCCCTCTGAGCCAGCGTCCTGAAGAAGGAAAGAGCTCAAAATGAAGCAAGCCAAGTACAAGACAAAGCAGTAAATTGAAGAATTACAAGTAGCAGCGACAAGAACTTACTCTTCCTCTTCTTCCTCGGAGCTGAGAGCGGAGAAGTCAAATTCCGCTCCGGTGCGACGAGCTGGAGGAGTAGGCTCCCTCGGACGCTTGGCGGGTGCGGGGGTCGTGGCTCCATAAGGCCCCGCTCCCGTTGTTGTGGCGGCATGAGGCGCTCCCGCGACAACAGTGCTTGCCGCGGTGGAGCGCGTCGGGCGACGAGGCGGCTGTTGGCCCGTCTGCCGCCCCGCCACTTCTCCAGTCTTGCGGAGACGTCTTCTTGGCGGGGCCGCGGGCTCCTCCCGCGGCAAGCTACTTGATGGCGGAGGGGAGGCGCCCCCGGCGGGCTCGTTCGGGTCAGCGTCGGGCTCGGCCTGCTCCTCCTCAATGACAAACTCCTCTCGATCGGCAAGGCTTGCCGCCTCGGTCGCCTCTGCCTCCTCGACGGAGAACCCAAACGCGCCGGCGGCAGCAGCTTCTGCCGCCTCCTCCAACCTTGTGGCGATGCGCGCCATCTCTTGCTCAGTGGTGTCGCGGGTGAGCCGCTTACGCTTTCGTCGGCGCGGATCCGCACTTCTTCCGAAGTTGTCGAAGAACTGTTGCACGATGTCGTCGGCGGGCTCCTGCCAGGTTGGAGCGATTCCATGGGAATCGCTGGCGGCATCATCGCGGATGCGGTCAAGCGACAGTTGTTGCACAAGGGCACGACTCCCTTCGGCAACATGAACCACTCGGGGTGTTCTGCAGGCTTGAACAGCTCCCGCAGCATGCCGTCCAGCTCCAAGACAGTAAAGTTCCAGTTCAGACCCGGGCGCAGCCTCATGATGTCCGCCGCGTTTTGGAACTCCCAAGCAGGCCTCCCCCTCTCCTGCAAAGGCGCAATGCGGTGGCGAAGAAGTCCTCGCCAACTGCTCCCTACGGTAAGCCCGGCATGCACGAGGCGCAAGATCCTAGTCACGGCAATCTTCAACTTGGCATCCTCGCGCCAAGTTGCTCCAATCGTTGCCAAGACTATGGGAGTTTGGCGCAGGGCAGTAAAAGGCTGTGGCTCCTCCTCTATGATCCAACACCAGTCAGCTCTCCACTCCTCCCACTTGCTGAGCAGCTCTCCGTCAAGATATGCTTCCTTCTTGCCGATCCTGGAGATCCATGCAATTCCTCCGGCAAGCGGCTCTCCTCTCTGTACGCGGGGCATGAAGTAATGGCGGAAAAGTGCTACATTTGGGTGGACCCCGACAAAGTTCTCGCAGAGGTTTGCGAAAACGGCCATGGTGAGGACGGCGTTGGGGGTGAAATCAAGGAGGCGGAGGCCGTATGTGTTCATGACATCGCAAAAGAATTCGGAAAAGGGCGGGCAGAGCCCGCAGTGGAAGAAAAGCGTGAAGAAAGGGTACCCGACGGAGACCTTCTCGGATGTGGCGGCGGAGATCACCCTCGTGCGTGGATGCGCCCGCGTCTCCGTCGACCAGAAGAGGTAGTATAGCTCTCGCATCTCCTTCCGGTCGAGCAAGGGATCGAAGAGGGCCCGCTCCTTCCGCAGCGCCGCGAGCCGCTGCGCCTCGGCCGACTTCACCCCTTTGCCCTTGTCGGCTTTCGGAGCCATGGCGGAGGTGGTGGAGGAATCCGACGGCGTTGGTGGCGCCGGTGGCAATGGGGGGGGCGGAGCGTCGCTCTCTTTGGACTTGAGAAGAAGGGGGGAGCGGCGGTGGTTTTTGATGTGACAGCAATGGCAAGTGGGCGTTCTGCCCCTGTTTCCCCTGCTTATAAGGGGGAGAGGGGGCGGGCGTTCCGATTTTCCCATTAAAAAAGCCCCGACCTCCCCACGGCGCCACGTCCGGGCGTGCCGTTCGTGGGGGCGTGGTGGGTCCGAGGCGAATAACTGCGCGATCTAGGCCGCGCGTGCCCGTGCACTGTTTTGGGCCTGGCCCAACAGAGCTCGGCGCCGTGTGTGGCCCAGGCCCGGGGGCTCCTGTCGGTGTACTAGAGTAGGGGTACCCTAGTATCCCGAACTCGTGCACGGGCAGTTGCAGCACCCCGTGGCAGGGCTGGCCTGGTGACCGCCAAGGTCCTCAGCGGCTCCTTTGGAGCCATTCAAGAACAAAGTAATCAAGGCCCCGGCAAGAGGAGCTTGCCGGAAGGCCACCCAAGGCACGAAGAAACAAGACCCGGCAAGAGGAGCTTGCGGGAAGGCAATGGCGACCAGCTCGGCGCGACAAGGACCTTGCAGCGGCAAGGCGCTGCGCGGCGGTAACCTCTCTTCATCTCGCTCCAGCTCATCCGCCAGCGATGTCGCCATGGGGCTTTCCGAACGCAGCGTGTCAATGGGCTGTGCAGCCAGCAGGAGCGGCGATAAGCGGCACGACAAGCTTCCATCGTGGCAAGCGGAGGCGCACTTGCGGTCCCTGTTGCCTTTGTTCAGCGATCGAGGCGGGCATTTATTACTCTTGTCCCTTGCCGTCAGAATTAGGTATAGGGCACTGTACACTGTACAAAGCGGTGTACCAACCTCTGTTTTTCCTATTTTACCCTTGTCTACTTCCCACCTGTGGTGACCCCTTGTGCCTATAAAAGGAGGCCCAAGTGCAACGTAGAAAGGGTTCGGCTCTGGTTCAGTTCATTCGACTCATTCGAGACCACACTCACTCAGGCTAGGTTTTGTAGCTCCCATTGCTCCCTAGCAACAATACAATCAACCAAGCAGAAGTAGGAGTATTATCTCTCTGGAGAGCTCCGAAGCTGGGTAAATCTGCTCGTGTGCATCCTCTCGATCCGCTCTTTGTGCAATCTCCGCCCCCCTCCGAACCACAAGGGACCCGGTCCCATAGGTGTTCGTGGGTCACGATCAGCTTCCCCGACAAACACTACTCCCGAAGGTAAAAAGGAGTGTGCGATGGTGATCTTATCAACCTTGGAATCATTTCCAATACGCATCATCACCTCGTCCTTAACTAGTCTCTGTTTATCTTGCAACTCCTATTTTTGTGTTACTACTCTTAGCAACTGAACCAGTATCAAATACTGAGGGGTTTCTATAAACACTAGTACAGTACACATCAATAACATGTATATCAAATATAGCTTTGTTCACTTTGCCATCCTTCTTATCCACTAAGTATCTAGGGCAGCTCCACTTCCAGTGAACATATCCTTTGCAGTAGAAGCACTCAGTTTCAGGCTTGGGTCTTAGCTTTGGGTTTCTCATGGGAGTGGCAACTTGCTTGCCATTCTTCTTGAAGTTCCCTTTCTTTTCCTTTGCCTATTTACTTGAAACTAGTGTCTTGTTAACCATCAGCACTTGATGCTTTTCTTGATTCCTACCTTCGCCGATTTCAGCATCGCGAAGAGCTCGGGAATTGTTTTCATCATCCCTTGCATATTATAGTTCATCACGAAGTCCTAGTAGCTTGGTGATAGTGAATAGAGAAAACTATCAATCACTATATTATCTAGATGATTAACTCCCACTTGATTCAAGTGATTGTAGTACCCAGACAATCTGAGCACATGCTCACTGGTTGAGCTATTCTCCTACATCTTGTAGGCAAAGTACTGCTAGAGGTCTCATACCTTTCGACACGGGCATGAGTCTGAAATAATAATTTCAACTCTTGGAACATCTCATATGCTCCATGGCGTTCCAAACGTTTTTGAAGTCCCGAATTCAAGACGTAAAGCATGGTGCACTAAACTATCAAGTAGTTATCATATCGAGCTTGCCAAACATTCATAACGTCTGGATATACTCCTGCAATAGGTCTGTCACCTAGCGGTGCATCAAGGACATAATTCTTCTGTGCAACAATGAGGAAAATCCTCAGATCACAGACCAAGTCCGCACCATTGCAACTTAGTTTTCTCTAGGAACATATCAAAATAAAACAGGGAAGCTATACACGAGCTATTGATCGACAACATAATTTGCAAATACTATCAGGACTAAGTTCATGATAAATTAAAGTTCAAGTAATCATATTACTTAAGAACTTCCACTTAGATAGACATCCCTCTAATCATCTAAGTGATCACGTGATCCAAATCAACTAAACCATGTACGATAATCACGTGAGATGGAGTAGTTTTCAATGGTGAACATCACTATGTTGATTGCTACGTCTTGAGCTTGCGTTGGTTTTCCCCGAAGAGGAGAGGATGATGCAGCATAGTAGCGTAAGTATTTCCCTCAGTTTTTGAGAACCAAGGTATCAATCCAGTAGGAGGTCACGCGCAAGTCCCTCGTACCTGCACAAAACGATAGCTACTCGCAACCAACGCGATTAGGGGTTGTCAATCCCTTCACGGTAACTTACGAGAGTGAGATCTGATAGAGATAATATTTTTGGTATTTTTGGTAGAAATATGCAAAGTAAAAAGTAAAAGCAAAGCAAGTAAATAAAGTGATGGAGATTGATATGATGAGAATAGACCCGGGGGCCATGGGTTTCACTAGTGGCTTCTCTCAAGAGCATAGATATTCTACGGTGGGTGAACAAATTACTGTTGAGCAATTGACAAAATTGAGCATAGTTATGAGGTTATCTATGTATGATCATGTATATAGGCATCACGTCCGAGACAAGTAGACCGAAACGATTCTGCATCTACTACTATTACTCCACTCATCGACCGCTATCCAGCATGCATCTAGAGTATTAAGTTAAAAACAGAGTAACGCCTTAAGCAAGATGACATGATGTAGAGGAATATATTCATGCAATATGATAAATACCCCATCTTGTTATCCTCGATGGCAACAATACAATACATGCCTTGCAACCCTTTACATCCTTTGGGTAAGGACACATAAAATTGAACCCAAAGCCATGCACTTCTCCCATTGCAAGAATTACCAATCTAGTTGGCCAAACCAAATGGATAATTCGAAGAGACTTGCAAAGATAACTCAATCACACATAAAAGGATTCAGAGAAGATTCAAATATTATTCATAGATAAGCTGGATCATAAACCCACAATTCATCGGTCTCAACAAACACACCGCAAAAAGAACATTACATCGAATAGTCTCCACGAGAGAGGGGGAGAACATTGTATTGAGATCCAAAAAGAGAGAAGAAGCCATCTAGCTACTAGCTATGGACCCGAAGGTCTGAAGTAAACTACTCACACTTCATCGGAGGGGCTATGGTGTTGATGTAGAAGCCCTCCGTGGTGGATGCCCTCTCCGGCGGAGCTCCGGAACAGGCCCCAAGATGGGATCTCGTGGTTACAGGAAGGTGCGGCGGTGGAATTAGGTTTTTGGCTCCGTATCTGATTTATTGGGGGTATGTAAGTATATATAGGAGGAAGGAGTACGTCGGTGGAGCGTCAGGGGGCCCACGAGGTAGGGGGCGCGCCCAGGGGGGCGCGCCCCCACCCTCTTGACCGCCTCTGGCAATTCTTGGAGTAGGGTCCAAGTCTCCTGGATCACGTTCGGTGAGAAGATCACGTTCCCGAAGATTTCATTCCATTTGGACTCCGTTTGATATTCTGTTTCTTCAAAATACTGAAATAGGCAAAAAAACACCAATTCTGGGCTGGACCTCCGGTTAGTAGGTTAGTCCCAAAAATAATATAAAAGTGGAAAATAAAGCCCAATATAGTCCAAAACAGTAGATAAAGTAGCATGGAGCAATCAAAAAATTTAGATACGTTGGAGACGTATCATTGATCATATCTACTATATGATTCACGCTCGACCTTTCGGTCTCAGTGTTCCGAGGCCATATCTGCATATGCTAGGCTCGTCAAGTTTAACCCGAGTGTTCTGCGTGTGCAAAACAGGCTTGCACCCGTTGTATGTGAACGTAGAGCTTATCACACCCGATCGTCACATGGTGTCTCGGCACGACGAACTGTAGCAACGGTGCATACTTAGGAAGAACACTTGTACCTTGAAATTTAGTGAGAGATCATCTTATAATGCTACCGCCGTACTAAGCAAAATAAGATGCATAAACGATAAACATCACATGCAATCAATATAAGTGATATGATATGGCCATCATCATCTTGTGCCTTTGATCTCCATCTCCAAAGCACCGTCATGATCACCATCGTCACCGGCTTGACACCTTGATCTCCATCGAAGCATCATTGTCATCTCGGCAACTATTGCTTCTACAACTATCGCTACCACTTAGTGATAAAGTAAAGCCATTACATGGCGATTGCATTTCATACAATAAAGCGACAACCATAAGGCTCCTGCCAGTTGCCGATAACTTCTACAAAACATGATCATCTCATACAACAATTTATATATCATCACGTCTTGACCATATCACATGACAACAAGCCTTGCAAAAACAAGTTAGACGTCCTCTACTTTGTTGTTGCAAGTTTTACGTGGCTGCCACGGGCTTAGCAAGAACCATTCTTACCTACGCATCAAAACCACAATGATTTTTCGTCAAGTGTGGTGTTTTAACCTTCAACAAGGACCGGGCGTAGCCACACTCGATTCAACTAAAGCTGGAGAAACAGACACTCACTAGCCACCTATGTGCGAAGCACGTCGGTAGAACCAGCCTCATGAACGCGGTCATGTAATGTCGGTCTGGGCCGCTTCATCCAACAATACCGCCGAATCAAAGTATGACATGCTGGTAAGCAGTATGACATGCTGGTAAGCAGTATGACTATTATCGCCCACAACTCTTTGTGTTCTACTCGTGCATATGACATATACGACCTGGCTCGGATGCCACTGTTGGGGAACGTAGTATTCCAAAAACATTGCCTACGATCACACAAGATCTATCTAGGAGAAGCATAGCAACGAGTGGGGAGAGTGTGTCCACGTACCCTCGTAGATAAAAGCGGAAGCATTTAGTAACGTGGTTGATGTAGTCGAACGTCTTCGCGATCCAACCGATCAAGTACTGAATGCATGGTACCTCCGTGATCTGCACACGTTCAGCTCGGTGACGTCCCTCGACCTCTAGATCCAGCTGAGGCCGAGGGAGAGTTCCGTCAGCACGACGGCGTGGTGACGGTGATGATGAAGTTACCAGCGCAGGGCTTCGCCTAAGCACTACAACGATATGACCAAGGTGGAAAACTGTTGAGGGGGGCACTGCACACGGCTAAAGATCAACTTGTGTGTCTATGGGGTGCCCCCTCCCCCGTATATAAAGGAGGGGAAGAGGAGGCCGGCCGGCCACAATGGGCACGCCAAGGGGGAAGGAATCCTACTCCTAGTAGGAGTAGGTTTCCCCCATTCCTAGTCCAAGAAGGAGAAGAAGGGAAAGAGGAGAGAAGAGAAGGAAGGAGGGGGCGCCCCCCTTCCCTTGTCCAATTCGGACTGGAAAAAGGGGGCACGCGCGCCACCTCTATCCGGCCTTCTATCTTCTCCACTAAGGCCCATTAATCCATCGGGGGGTTCCGGTAACCTCCCGGAACTCCGGAAAATACTCATACTTCTTCGAACCATTCCGGTGTCCGAATATAACCTTCCAATATATCAATCTTTATGTCTCGACCATTTCGAGACTCCTCGTCATGTCCGTGATCTCATCCGGGACTCCGAACAACCTTCGATACATCAAATCACATAAACTCATAATACCAATCGTCATCAAACGTTAAGCGTGCGGACCCTATGGGTTCGAGAACTATGTAGACATGACCGAGACACCTCTTCGGTCAATAACCAGTAGCGGAACCTGGATGCTCATATTGGTTCCTATGTATTCTATGAAGATCGTTATCGGTCAAACCGCATAACAACATACGTTGTTCCCTTTGTCATCGGTATGTTACTTGCCCGAGATTCGATCGTCGGTATCATCATACCTAGTTCAATCTCGTTACCGGCAATTCTCTTTACTCGTTCCATAATGCATCATCCCGTGACTAACTCATTAGTCACATTTCTTGCAAGGCTTATAGTGATGTGCATTACCGAGAGGGCCCAGAGATACCTCTCTGAAACACGGAGTGACAAATCCTAATCTCGATTTATGCCAACCCAACAAACACCATCGGAGACACCTGCAGAGCATCTTTATAATCACCCAGTTATGCTGTGACGTTTGATAGCACACTAAGTGTTCCTCCGGTATTCGGGAGTTGCATAATGTCATAGTCATAGGAACATGTATATAAGTCATGAAGAAAGCAATAGCAATAAAACTGAATGATCATTTATGCCAAGCTAATGGATATGGGTCTTGTCCATCACATCATTATCCTAACGATGTGATCCCGTTCATCACACATGTACTAAGTTTCCGGTTAATACAATTCTAGCATGAATAATTAACATTTATCATGATATAAGAAAATAAATAATAACTTTATCATTGCCTCTAGGGCATATTTCCTTCAATGTGGCTCTCACATAGGATCAAGAGCTCTTGCCGGCAAATCATTCCAGCAAGGTTTCTTTTGGCCCACTGCTCTCCAGGATGCAACTGCGCTAGTAACCAAGTGTGAAGCGTGCCAGTTCCATTCAAAGAAACTCCATCAGCCGGCTCAAGCTCTTCAAACAATCCCTCTTTCCTGGCCATTTTTTGTTTGGGGGCTCGACATACTGGGCCCCTTTCCCCGTGTTGTTGGGGGCTTTGAGTACTTGTACGTCGCAATCGACAAGGTCACAAAGTGGAAGCGGTGAGATAGCTGAAAACACAATCAGCTGTCAAGTTCTTCAAAGGGCTAGTTTGTCGTTTTGTGTGCCAAACAGAGTCATCATCGACAATGGCACGCAGTTCAGAAGCCGCACCTTCATGCAGTACATCCAGGACCTCGACAGCAAAATCTGTTTTGCTTCTGTTGCACATCGGCGAAGCATCGGCCAGGCGGAAAGGGAAAATGCTGAAGTGTTGCGGGGCCTCAAAACAAGAACTTTTGATAGGCTGCACAAGTGCAGAAGACGCTGGATTGATGAGTTGCCGGCGGTTCTTTGGTCAATCAGGACGACACCGAATCAAGTCACCGGCAAGACGCCCTTCTCCCTCGTGTACGGGGCAAAAGCATTTCCCCCACAGAACTCATATACGGATCACCTCGAGTGCTCTCTTATGATGAGCTTGAGCAAGAGCAGTTGCGGCAAGATGATGCTACGCTCCTTGAGGAGGATCGTCTTCAGGCTGCTGTGCGAGCTGCGCGCTACCAGCAAGCCTTGCGCCGCTACCATAGCCGCAAGGTTCACGCCCGAAGACTTGAGGAAGGCGACCTTGTTCTTCGGCACGTTTAGTCAGCCAAGAACTCCAACAAGTTGATGCCAAAGTGGGATGGACCTTATCGGGTAATACATGTCACCAGGCCCAGCGCAGTCCGCCTGGAGACCGAAGATGGCATTCCAGTGAGCAACTCCTGGAATATCGAACATCTTCACAAGTTTTACCCATGAGGCGCGGTTGCCGGGAACCCCCTTATGTACTAGCCTTGCCAGCAAGGCATATAACCCTATTTACAGAGCCAGGCGCAGACCCTGTGCGCAGTTGAATAAGTTTAAGTATGTACAGTTCTTGTTGATTTCCATGTTTATATATATGCATGCCTGTCCAGAATGTCATACTACATTTGTTTCCAACAAGTACTGATTGACCGCCAAGGTTCCATGTTCCTATTTTTGCTTCTTTCTTTTCCTCAAAGGACAGAAGGTTCCCGCGCATACAAGTTTGCCGGGGGGAATAGGGAGTATGGACACCAATAGGCGCCGTTCGAAGTGGCATCTTGCGAGAAAGAATACAGCAGCGAAAGCTAAGTTGCGAAACCTTGAATGAATTTCTTTTAAATATAAGGTTATTTTCCTCGAATGGTTTCAATTCTTGTATGGAAAACCTGCACGCGAAGGAACTTTGTCGGGATTGGTTGTGCCCTTGCTCTGTTTTGAGTCCGCTCAACGGTTCAAGTGGTCGCGCTAAAGAACGACAAGGTGCCTTGCCGGCAGCTACACCCCCAGCAGGCCGCTAAGGATCTGTCCTCAAAGCGCTCGCGGCAAGGGTGTGCGCACCGGCAAGCTTTTCCTCCTAATAAAGCGTATGGTGTATGCCATACAAAGAGAGATCAGACGAGAATGATAGCGTGCATTCAATACAAAACACAACAAGTTATGTTACATTAATAGTCGCCGCAGTTCTAACTTAAGATGAATAGTCTTGGGTACGAATTCATGGCGGCAAGAAGAAGCGAAGCGGTTAGTTTCGGCGCTGGCCTTCCACCCTCTTGACTTGGTCGACCAAGACGACGATGGGCGCGACGAGCTCTTCAAGCGCCTTGCGATCTGCATCTTCCGGCAAGCTGTCCAGCATGTTGGTAAGGTAGAGGCCAGGGTTCTTGTACGCCACCTTTGTGAGCACCTTGAGGAGGACGCCCCGGCAGAGCTTGCGGGATTCGTTGGCCAATTGGGTCGCTCGGCTGTCGTGGAGTAGCTTCAGGGCATCGAGGACCACCTCAAAGAACATGGTCACCCTGGCTCTCTGAGTCACCCTCTCATCGTGGGAGAACTTGAAGCTCGGCATGCCCATGGTGGACAGCCGCATGGTGAGCCTCTCCGCAACGTTGATGAGGCGCTCAGTCCAGATCCCCACGCCCTTCACAAAATCGTTGTGGTTGGCCACAACGCTCTCAAGCACTTTCTTCTCATCCTGGAGGTCCTTGTCCAGGGTCTTCTCACGAGCCCTGTTGTCCCCAAGGGACCCCTCCAGTGTGCTCAGCTTCAGCTTTAGATCAACAATGGAGTCGTTGGCGGCAGAGATTTGCATGATCTTCTCAGATATAGTGACCTGCAACTCCGGCAAGGCGTAGGCAGTTTTGTCTCTGTCGCTCTTGAGCGTCGAGACCTCCTTGCTGTGCTTATCCAGCTCCGCCTCTAGTTTCTCCACCTTCCTGGCCTGCTCGTGATTGGCGGCCTCTGCGGCTTCAGCAGCATCTACGGCCTCCTTCAACTTGCCGGCATGATCCAAGAACAGAGCGTCGAGTGTGTCCTTATGCTTCTGCTCCAGCTCATGGGTCTGCTGCGCGACAAGCTTCTCAAATTCTTCATCCTTGCTGTGGAGCTTGGTGGCAAGCGCCTCTTCGCGAGCGGCAAGGTCCTCTTCTTGGGCGTCGAGCAGGACACGACGCTCACTTAGTTGGTCGTCATCCTTGGCAGCCTGTGCAGCGGCCTCCTCCTGAGCCTTCTCAACATAGACTGTTTCAGGAGGAGCTCATTCCAACACTTGCTCGGCTACTCCTGGCTGGTCTTCAGCTCCTGCCGGGCCCAAGCAACCCAGATCTGCATTTGCTCGAGACGATTCTGGAAGTCCGCCTCTGCCGTGTCGACGACCGCCATCCTGAAGTCTAGCTTCTTCTTGCGGGCACGGTGGAGCGCCTGAAGCTTCTGAAAGTAGCTGCTCATAGCTTGGAGGAGCTGGTCCTCCATGGAACCAGTGTTGCTGGCGCTCAGCTCATCGACAACTGTGAGCCTCGGGGCGGCAATGACTTCCTCGTCGAAAAATTCCCCCTCTGCTGGCGCTCCGGTGCTGGCCGTCCCCGGGATGCTGACAAATAAATCATCGCCGATCTTCAGATATCTTCTTGAGGTGGGGGCTTTAGAAGTTGACAGTTGGTCTTCGACCGCCGTCTTCCCGGCAGCTGAGAATTCCGGGACCGATGTAGCGCCAGGCGCTACTGCGGCAGGGGTGCCGTCAGTATGGTCGCCGTTCTCCTTGCCGGCTTCCCCGGTAGACCACTTGGCGGCCTCTTCATGCGCGCCCTTGGCGGCAACATCCCTGGCGGTTTCCTCGATAGTGGCGTCGACGTCCATATGATCCAAAAAGTAGGGATCTGGAGGCCAAGAAGGAGAAACAAGATGAAACCAAGATTGAATAACAAAGCAACAAAAAAAGGAAAGAAAAAAAGATCGCACTGAAGAAGCAGCAAAGGCCAGGAGGTGGGCGGCTTACCTGTGAAGAGTTGTGGAGGGATGGTTCCCTCCCCGACAACACTCGTTGCCGGGATGGAGATGTCGGCGCACGTGGGCTCGTCGGTAGAAGCCCTTGCCGGGGATCCCTCCCTTGGCACGTGGGCTCGTCGATGGAGATCCTTGCCGGGGACCCCTCCCTGGGTGGTGTGGTTGATGGAGGAGGCATGTTGGGGGTGGCCCTTAACGGCTCCTACTATTGCCACTCTTCTCCTGCAAACCCGGAAAGGTTAGCAGTAAAGATACACACCCCGACGCTCGCCAGCGGAAAGTGAGTAACGGGCTCACGCTGGGCTGGGTCGGGGGCTACGTCGTGGGCTGGGGTCCGGGCTGATCGTGATCGTCTCCAGCGCGCTTGAAGAGCTTGCTAGGGGCTCATCACCCATCAAGGTCTTGGCCCTCTTCGCCATCCTCTGCGCCAGTGTCTCCGTGTCTCTGGGGAGACAAGCCAAAACAAGATCAAATCAGATAAGATAATCAAAACAGAGACTCGGGGGAGGAAGACAACAATGAGGCACTTACTCGTCTTCTCATTCTGGCTTCTTCGCCCTGCTCGGGATAAAAGAGGAGAGGTCGAAGTCGGCCTCTGGAATGGATTCTGGGCTAGGGGTAGAGATGGAGATGGAGACCTGGGCCGCTTGGTCGTGGCGGAGGCGGCGGCCGTCGTTTCCCCTGCTGCCGCAGCCCTGCGCCTCTTCTGGCACACAGGTTGCGGCTGAGCCTCTTGCCATTGTGCAGCCTTGCCGGCCGCTCCCTTGACGGGGGCCTCTTTGGTCGAAGAGGCTCGCCGGACTGGATCGTCGAAGCCAAACCGCCGAAGGACGCGTTTCTTGTTCCCCGGGACTGGGGGCTCATCGTGCGGCTCCTCTTCATCTGCCCCTTCAGTCGCCTCTTCGGTTGTCTCCTCGGCGGAGGGGCCCCTGGCAGAGGTGCCACCGTGCTCCCCGGCAAGCTCCTGTCACCCGGCGAAATCATCCTCTGCGCCAGCCTCGTCTTCCCGGAAGCCGACGCTGCCGGCCTCCTCGGCAAGGGCTGCCTCTTCGGCCCTGCTGGCGATATACGCCACCTCCTCGTCGATGGTGTCGCGGATGAGATGCGGTTCTTCACGGATGGCCATCTCCGACAAGTTGTCAAGAACTCTTGCACCCGCACCGCGTCTCCTTGTGGATCCCATCAGGGTACGTCTTCTTGCTCAAGGCCCTCGGGATCCAGGTGATGCAGCTAGACAGGGCCACTCCTGGCTGGATGCGGGGGACGAAGTAGTGGCGGAAGAGCGCCGTGTTGGGGACCACCCCAGCGAAGTTCTCGCAGAGGTGGGCGAAGAGGGCCATACACGCCACGACGTTCAGCGTGAAGTCCAAAAGATGGTAGCCGAAGGTGTACATGATGTTGTTGAGGAAATCCGAAAATGGGGGGCAGAGTCCGCAGTAGAAGTAATCAATGGAGAGAGGGAATTTATCTGGACCAGGTACGGAGTTAGGAGCAGGAATGACGTGGGTGGAAGGATGCCCCATCGTGTCTCTCCCCCACATGCACTGGTACCGGTCCCTGAGCGCGCGCACGTCGAGCGTCAGAGCGGATACGATGTGCTCCCTCCGCATCTTCACTAGCTCGCTCTCCAGCACCTCTTCCCCCTCGCTCGCCTTGGACACTCCCTTGCGCTTGCTCGTTTTGGGTGCCATATATAGCAGCCGACGGAGGGCGGGGGACCGAAGCGGTGAGGGAGCGACGGCGGCGGATGGAGGAGAAAGCTCTGCTTTGGGCTCTAGGGAGAAGGAGACAATAGTTCCTAGATTGGAATCAATGGAGGGGATAAATGAGCTGCGCCCCTACGGATTCCTCTTTTTATGGGGAAGGCACGGGGCAGCCTCTTTACTGTTTGATGTGAAGGAGTTTTCACAGGCGTGCTGCGACCGTTCCACGCACGAACCCCACGTCGCGCACTCAATGTGGATCGTGGGGAAGCACAGTAGACGAGATGATTACAGCAGTTAACCCCTGCGACGTGTGCCCGCGCACTGTTTGGGCCTAGCCCAATGATGCTTCGCACTCGTGTATGGCCCAGGCCCGGGGGCTCCTGTCGGTGTACCAAAGTTTGGGCCCTTTCGTACCCCTTACTTGTGCACGGGCAATTGCAGCCGCACCCGTGGCAAGGCTTGACGGGGGCAGCTAATGACCCACAAGTATAGGGTATCAATTTTAGCTCTTTTCGATAAGTAAGAGTGTCAAACCCAACAAGGAGCAAAAGGAAATGACAAGTAGTTTTCAGTAAGGTAATATCTGCAAGTGCAAAAATTGTAAGTAGCGTAGTAGTTTGATAGCAAGATAATTTGTAACGAGCAAGTAACGATAGTAGTAGCAAAAGTGCAGCAAGGTAGCCCAATCCTTTTGAGGCAAAGGACAGGCCAAAACGTTCTCTTATGATAAGCAAAACGTTCTTGAGGGTACACGGGAATTTCATCTAGTCAGTTTCATCATGTTGGTTTGATTCATGTTCGCTACTTTGATAATTTGATATGTGGGTGGACTGGTGCTTAGGTGTTGTTCTTACTTGAACAAACCTCCTACTTATGATTAACTCTCCCGCAAGCATCCGCAACTACGAGAAAAGTATTAAGAATAAATTCTAACCATAGCATTAAACTTTTGGATCCAATCGGTCCCTTACGGAATAGGTTTAAGCTTCTGTCACTCTCACAACCCATCATCTAATTGCTACTCCACAATGCATTAATCCCTTAGGCCCAAATATGGGGAAGTGGCATGTAGTCGATGTTCACATGACACCACTAAGGGAATAACAACATACATACTATCAAAATATCAAACACATATCAAATTCACATGATTACTTGCAACATGTTTTTTCGCGTGACCTCAAGAACAAAAGTAACTACTCACTAATGAGAAACATGCTCATGATCAGAGGAGTATTAAATAGCATAATGGATCTAAACATATAATCTTCCACCAAATAAAACATATAGTAATCAACTACAAGATGTAATCAACACTACAACTCACCCACAAGCACCAATCTATAGTTTCGGTAACATGATTGAACACAAGAGATGAACTAGGGTTTGAGATGAGATGGTTCTGTTGAAGTTCTTGATGGACATTGCCCTCCCCAAGATGGGAGAGTTGTTCGTGATGATGGGGACGATGATTTCCCCCTCCGGGAGGGAAGTTCCCCCGGCGGAATCGCTCAGCCAGAGGGCAAAAGTGCCCCTTCCCAAGTTCCGCCTTGAGACGGCGACGCTCCATCCAGAAAGTCCTCTCCAGATTTTTTCTAGGTAAAAATGACCTATATAGCAGAAGATGGGCACCGGAGGTGGGCCTGGGTGAGCACAACCAACCAGGGCGCGTGTGGGCACCCTCGTCCGCCCAGGTGGGTTGTGCCCACCTGGTGGCCCCCCTCTAGTAGTTATTTGCTCGAATAATTCTTAAATATTCCATAAAGAAATCTTCGTGAAGTTTCAGCTTGTTTGGAGTTGTGCAAAATAGGTGGCCGGACGTAGCTTTTCCAGGTCCAGATTTCCAGCTGCCGGAATTCTCCCTCTTTGTGTGTACCTTGCAATTTGTGAGAGAAAAGGAATTAGAATTACTCCAAAAAGCATTATTATGGATAAAACATCATAAATAACAGTAAGAATACATGATGCAAAATGGACGTATCAACTCCCCAAAGCTTAGACCTCGCTTGTCCTCAAGCAAAAACCGAAATCGAAAAACATGTCCACATGCTTTGAGAGAGAGGTGTCGATAAAACAAAATATGGACATAGAAGTGTCATGTTGATTATTATAACAACAACAAAGTTAAACATAGGACTTTTATCATAGAACTTTTATCATATACTTCTCATGAGTAAGTAACAGTTCATCACACAATCGAAGTATAAAGCAAAAACTCTATTAGAAACCAACAAACTATGTTCTCAGTCAACTTTGCCACTAGAATTCATCATCTTTTCAGGAAGCATCACGTGTCGGAACCTTTAGGAAAGTCCACATACTCAACCATCATATAGTCTTCTATGATTGCTAACACTCACCGCGTACACATGAGCAAAACATTTCAACCGGACACCTAGAAAGATAGGGGCTTATAATTTTGCCTCCCAACATATTCAGCTCAAGGGTGATGCCAATGGTAATAAATCATGCTATCTATATTCAACTGGACATATGTGCCTAGATCTTTCCTCACCAGATGATGTTTGCAAAAGGAGAAAAAACAAAAAGGAATAGAAGGAAAACTTTGACTCTTTGCATAAAAGTAAATACATAAAAGTAAAAGATAGGCCCTTCACAGAGGGAAGCAGAGGTTGCCATTCGCTTATTTGTTTGTATGCTTAACCCCTTAGTGCAAAAGAATGTCATGTTGCATTGCCCCTTATGATAGCGACCTTTATTATGCAGTTTGTCGCTTTTATTCTTCACCGTCACAAGTTCGTGCAATGCTCAATTTTTCTTTACACTAAATTATGTCACACATTTAGGGGCAATTTTTATTGCCTTTTTTCACCGATGACAACTTACTCGAGGGATCTTGCTCAATCCCAGGGTAGGTATGGTGGACACTTGAAAATAAGATTTGGGTTTAAGAGTTTTTGGATACACAGGTAGTATCTCTACTTGGTGCGGAATTTTTGGCTAGCAAAGATAGGGGCAAGCACCACATGTTGAAGGATCTATGATAATATAACTTCTATGTGAATATAAACAAACATAAATCATTAAGTTGTCTTCCTTGTCCAACGTCAACAATTTTGGCATAAAATATTTTGATGAGGGCTTACAATCACAAAAGATTTCTAGGATAGTATATTTATATGTGAATCTTCTCTTCCCTTATTAATTCTTTCATGAGTTGCATCATTGACTAATGTTATGTTTGTCAATCTCTAATAAAATTTTCTACTTATACTTTTCCTTATGTGGTGCCATCACCTACCATAGGATTAGTATATGATCTTCTAAATTTATTTCCTTTCTCTTTTATTTATTTCCTTTATTTTTATTGCAACAAAAAAGTAAAGAAAGCAAAAACTCAAACTAAACTTTATTATATAACTTGCACACGATTACAAGGATAGATCACTAAGAAAACTCTCGAAAAGAAAGGATCGAACTAAACTTTTATTCATCTAAAGCAAAAGATCGAACTAAGATAAGTAAAAGCAAAGAGATAGTGGGGTGATACGATACCGGGGCACCTCCGCCAAGCTTGGCGGAAGCCAAGGGGAGTGCCCATACCCGATACTCAATTCTCCTTTGGTGGTGATGAAGAAGATTGTGGTGATGAAGAAGTATTCTCCAATATAACCATGAGTAGATCCTTCAAACCTTGAATCTCCCGAAGGGCTTGATGAATCAATTCATTGTTTTTCTTCACCTCAGCCGTTATGTGTTTATTCTCCGGGCCCCACAGTTTTATTCCAGCAATGTTTTCCCTTGGCCGAGATATGTCCCAGTTGGACGGTATGTGCCTACGAGGAGTGTCGGTGTCAAAACCGGCGGATCTCGGGTAGGGGGTCCCGAACTGTGCGTCTAGGCGGATGGTAACAGGAGACAAGGGACACGATGTTTTTACCCAGGTTCGGGCCCTCTCGATGGAGGTAATACCCTACTCCTGCTTGATTAATATTGATGATATGGGTAGTACAAGAGTAGATCTACCACGAGATCGTAGAGGCTAAACCCTAGAAGCTAGCCTATGGTATGATTGTTGTTTTTCCTACGGACTAAAACCCTCCGGTTTATATAGACACCGGATAGGTTAGGGTTGCACAGAGTCGGTTACAATGGTAGGAGATATACATATCCGTATCGCCAAGCATGCCTTCAACGCCAAGGAAAGTCCCATCCGGACACGGGACGAAGTCTTCAATCTTGTATCTTCATAGTCTTGGAGTCTGGCCAAAGATGATAGTTCGGCTATCCGGACACCCCCTAGTCCAGGACTCCATCAGTAGCCCCTGAACCAGGCTTCAATGACGATGAGTCCGGCGCGCATATTGTCTTCGTCATTGCAAGGAGAGTTCCTCCTCCGAATACTTCATAGAAGGTTTTGAACACAAGGATAGTGTCCGGCTCTGCAAAACAAATTCCACATACCACCGTAGAGAGAATAATTTTTGCACAGATCCGCTGACGTATTCCGCGGCGTGACATCACACCACGGCCAAGCCTTTATATGAATCGTTTATTTTTTACTGTTCCACCTTACCGCGTTTAGCGAGGCGGTTTCCTTGGCACGTCTTTATCAAAGCGTAGATCGCGCCCCCTTATTCCGGGATTCTCATCAAATACGGACGTGGGTAACCCAACCGTGCCCGTTGGCACGCCTCCTCTATCGAAGGCGAGTCCAGAGGGCTCTTGATATTCAACCTCTTTATAATGAGACCAAGGCCCTCTTCTTTTTTACACCCTCCATCGAGTTCGCCTCGCGCTTCGAGTTCTAACACCCAAAGCTCCAGATTTAGGTGCTTCGGACTTTCGACGATGTCCAGCTCCGACCAGCACGGCCGATGGATGTCTTCTTCCGTCACAGAAGAAGATGTGCTAAAGCTGCGAGACGCCAGGTATCTAACCGGCGAGATTTCACATAGGCTGCCTGCTCCAGGGCAGGTCATCCCAACTCCCGAGCCCGGCGAGAGCGTGGTGTTCCTGTCTCACTTCCTTCGGGGTTTAGGCTTCCCAACGGATCCCTTTGTGCGGGGGCTCGTGTTTTATTATGGGCTGGATTTCCATGACTTGAATCCGGAGTCCATCCTCCATATCTCGTCATTCATTGTCGTATGTGAGGCCTTCCTCCATATCACCCCTCACTTTGGATTGTGGCTCAAGACCTTCAAGGTGGAGCCAAGATGATCGAGGGCAACAAGCAGAAAGCGGAGGGCGGTCATAAGCAAGTGTGTTGATGCTCCGTGGCCCGAGGGCTCTTTTCAAGAGGAGCTTGGTTTGTGGCAACGGGAGTGGTTTTATATTACCGCTCCCAGTGGCACCAAATGGGTGGCGCTTCTCGCCTTCCGCTCAGGTCCACCACAGTGGCTGGCGTCATGGGTCAACACGGGGCTCGACTGGGGTTCGTCCAAGGACGTTCCTCTGTTGCAGGGCCGCATTCGAGACCTCCAAGAAAGTGAGATCAATCTGGTCGCAGTGGCGCAGGTTATGTTGATTCGGCGCCTTCTGCCCTGCAAACGTCGCCCCCTCCGTCTGTGGGAATTTAATCCGGAGGGACCACGAGCTCTCCAACATTTTATGGGCACGAAGCCCGTGGAGATGTATAAATTGTTCTTCGGATCACAAGAGAAGTGTCCGGACCTGACTGAGGATGCAGGACTAAGCTGCAATCGCCCAGATACTCAAGTAAGTAGTCATGTAACCGGACAGGCTGTTCATTCATTTATCATATATATGCCCTTTAAAGGAGCTGTTTCTTGAACAGGAGTGGATAGCGAAAGCAAAGTTGATAAGGTGTCCGGCTCCCCTCCCAAAGACCACGCCGGATCCCATGCTGACCAAGATGTTGAAGGCCGCGCCTTTTGAAGAAGGTGAAGGGGGGAGCGGGGAAGCAACTGCCTCCACGAAGGAGGCTCCTGAGGAAGGAGGGATCAAAAGTCCCACCCTCCAAGGAGAGAAGAGGACCGCTTCGGAAGATCCGGAGGTCAAGGCCTCAAAGAGGGGAAAGAAATCTTCGTCAGAGAGTCCGGCGCTGGGAAGTATCCTAGCCGCACTATTTCCCCAAGGGGATCAGCCCTCCAGCGAGCCGTAAGTAAAAAGAGGGGGTCTTGTAAATAAGGAACATCCCTGCATTTATTTCTAAAGATAACCGAAATTGTACCTTGTAGTTCAGATCTCAGCCCTTCTCAGCAGAGCTTGTCTTCGGGGGATCTTCTTCCGGAGATAATGGAGAGCGAAACGCCTCCACCTGTCGCACCCTCATGCGAGGCAAACAACCCTGAGGTGTCGTCTCGGAGGGTTTCCCCAAGTTCGGCGGGGCCGGAAGGTCCGGCGCCAACTGGCGTGCGGTCGGAGGAGCTGAAGGATCTGCTCGGGCGAGCGGCTATCTCAGAAGATCACCGTGCTCTAATGGGTACGGTGATTGAAAGAATTGCATCCGCTGAGAGCGGATTGCATGAAGCCATCAGAAGCTTGCTGACGGGGTTCGAGGTATGCAAAAAATGATGTACCTTCTGACAGTTATGCATATAGAATGCGCCCTGTATAGATAGTAGCCCCTGAGACTCGGTATATTGTCAAAATTGACAGCGTGCCGAGGATCATAATCTCAGTTATAACATATCGCCGCTCCTAAATAGGTGGCGGGGCGTCCGGTGGCCAGCCGGACTGATGAATATGCCGAACTAAAGCGGCAACTTGACAAGGCGGATGCGGACATCGCGCTCGTCAATAAACGGTTTGACGAGTCACAAGGTATGCGACTTCTACGCGGACACCTGGTAAGGGAGCTTGACGCCCAAGCCTTACTACTTGTATGCTTAATGCAGGTGGTGCCGCTGCTGTGGAGGAGCTGCGGGCGGAGCTCGCCCGAGCTAAAGAGCAAGCTAGAAATAGTAATGTGGCCGCTTTAAGGGCGGCCGAAGAGCTAAAAGCCGAACGGGCTCCTCACTGCCGAAGCAAAGAGGAAATGGCCGATATGGCCATAAAGTTGAAGAATACTACCGACCGCTGCGAGGTTCTTGAAAAAGAACGTCAAGCGGAGCAAGAGGGCTTGAAAAAGGCCACCGCCGAATCCAAGGATGCCCGTTCCGCTTTGAGAGATGCCAAGGAGGAGCTGAGTCAGGCCGGGTCTATTGCGGCTGGAAAACCATTTCTGCTGCGGAGGAAATATACGGATCCGAAGTATGCTCAGTTGGACAAGTTGTGGAGTTCGGAGGATGCTTATCTGGACTTAGCGGCGAGCGCTGCGGACGCGATTTAGCACTTCCAAGGCCAGAAGGGGCAGAAAAGGGAAGAGCTATATTGGTCGCAATTCCATAGTCCGGAGCGTCCTCTTCCGTTGACCGATCGGTTGACCGAATGGGTCGAGCTGAATCGATTATCCGAACTTGCCATGAAGCATGTCATGACTCATTTGTGGCCAGGCGGACCCCAGCCGAAGAGTTATTTTGGTTTAGTGCAGCAGTTCCTTGGTGCGGTACCGTGTATCGACGCAATGGAGCGGTCAACGTGTATTGAGGGAGCGCGGATGGCTCTGGCCCGTGTCAAGACATACTGGGCGGAGATGAAGGCCACCGACGTTGCATCCCAAGATTCAGACAGAAGTCGAGTACCTGCCGAGCACTATTTTGAGGAAGTCCTGCAGGGCGCTCGTTTAATAGAGACGCAGTGCTCGAAGGATATTATGTTTAAATGACATGTATGGTTTGTGAAAACAATGTTTCAATATAATATAAGAGCTTTTTATACTTGTGCGATCAAGTAGTAAACTACTCCCTGTGCGGCCGTTGATGTATATGTATATATAACCTGAAAGATGGCAGTCCTTGGCTTCAGCCCCCACGCACATAGTGCGGGGGTGTTTGCAAAGAAGGCGCTTTTTCACACTTAATCCAACGTCTTGGTCCTATTAAGGAGGTGGTAGCGTAGCAAACTAGGCAACCGGACTATAATGCTTTATCACTTTCACTTAGCCATAGGAGTTCGAGGGTGGGGCTACTATATAGCCCCTGAGGGCACCGCACTCTCCCGAATTCGGGGTGCGTATGTGCCTGACCGAAAAACGGTCCTTCGTTAATGCGGAGGAATTCTAAACATTCCGGTGAGTCATCGAGTGGTTGACCAGTCTCTCGCTATATCATGACAGTCAGTTTTGGCTTTCATCGAGGTGCTCGCCCGCCGAACGGGCACAATCGCAGAGTTCTCTGGTGCCGCGTTAGCCGATAAAACGGAACGTAAGGCAGCAAAACACAGGAGCCGGGCAAACCCAACATTTGACCAAAGACATGATTCGGAGCTGATGCATATAAGACCTAACTCGAGACGCCGAACACTCCCTAAGGTATTCGGTCTTTATAAAAACGGGCAGAATAATGCCCTAAGCCCCTGGTGTCCAGGTACGCGCAAAAATTCTGGTGCGGCCAATGCCAAAACGCCTGCCTCCTCCTCGGTTATAGTAAGAAGTCGGGGGATGTATATCAACAAGAGACAGTAAAAAAGGTTTACGCAGGGTCTTCATCTGAAAAGAATCCTTGCAACGGGTCCCTACTGCACGTCTGCGCCTGTGTCTCCGTTGTGCCGTATCCTGGACGGGTGTAGCACGTTGTTCATCTGTAAAAGAGAGGAACTTAGTTGAAAAGAAAAAAAAGATCGTGCGAAGAATGTAGTTTTTATTAAATGAACAGAGTACGATTCGAAAAAGTGAATAAAATTGAGCTTTATTGTCTCTTGTTGTACATGCGTGCAGCCCCTTGTACTGGGGTACCGCTAGTAGGCGCCGGACTCGTCTAGCCGTGTCTGGGGTTCGAATTACCTATTCAGGTGCTTTGGTAAGCGGAGCCGGATTGGTGTGGGGCTGTCAAGGCAGCCTCACACTCTTCCGTGCTCGAGTAACACTTAATACTCCCTTTTAATGAGATGATGCCGCGTGGACCGGGCATTTTAAGTGTAAGAGATGCATAATGCGGTATTGCGTTAAAGCGGGCAAAAGCTTCACGCCCCAGTAGTGCTTGATAGCTACTTTCGAATGGGGCGATGTGGAAGGTTAACTTTTCGAGGCGGAAGTTGTCGGATGAGCCGAAAAAAACTTCTAGCTGTAGGGAGCCCGTACAATGGGCATATGGGCCTGGCATTACCCCCTTAAAGGAGGTGTTGCTATGGCGAATTTTTGTTGGGTCTATCCCCATCGTGCGGATTGTGTCCTGATATATCAGGTTTATGTCACTGCCCCCATCCATGAGGACTTGTGTAAATTGGAATCCGTCGATTATAGGATCCAATATCAAGGCAGTCCATCCTGCGTTCCGGATACTTTCGGAGTAGTCCTGATGGTCGAAGGTGATTGGTTTTGACAACCAGTGTTGGTACTCTGCTAGGGTAGTATGTGTGGCGCGCATCTTAATGGGCACCGCTCTGTTTTTCCTTTTATCACGTGAAGTGAGTTTACTGTTTTAACCTCTTGTGGGAAATTCTTTTGTTTTCCGGTGCTCTGCTTGTGGGGTTCGTCATCGTCCTCACTTGGTGTGTCGAGCCCCTTGCGTTCGGCATTGAGTCTGCCGGACTGCTTGAAGACCCAACAATTTCTGTGGGTATGGTTTGCAGGCTTCCCAGGTGTACTATGGATTTGGCATATCTTGTCCAAGATTTTGTTTAAGTTAGATAGCTCATCGCTATTGTCCTCAAGGGGAAGTTTTTTATTGTTCTGCCGTGAGCTTTTGAATCCGGCGTGGACTGCCGCGCTCTTTGGACCGTTCCCCTTAATCCGGCGCTGGTCCTTGTTGCGCCTTGGTTTCCCGTTTCCATCCCTGACTTCGGATGTACTTGGGTCGCTGGTGCTGCAACTTGCTAGCCAGCTATCCTCTCCAGCAAAAGCGGGTCATGAGGCTTGTTAATGCAGCCATGGTTCTCGGCTTCTCTGGCCGAGGTGTCAGCGAGCCATTAAATCTCGGACGTTGTGTTTGAAAGCTGCTAAGGCTTCGGCGTCCGGACAGTCGACTATTTGGTTCTTTTTGGTGAGGAACCTGTTCCAGAATTTGCGGGTTGACTCTCCGGTTTGTTGAGTTATATGACTTAAATCGTCTGCATCCGGAGGACGGACATAAGTCCCTTGAAAATTTGCCCGAAAAGCATCCTCGAGCTCTTCTCAACTTCCAATGGTATTTTCAGGGAGGCTTTTGAGCCAATGCCAGGCTGGCCCTTTGAGCTTGAGGGGTAAGTATTTTATGGTGTGGAGATCATCTCCTCTAGCCATGTGTATGTGAAGGATATAGTCCTCAATCCAGACTCCAGGGTCTGTTGTTCCGTCATATGCCTCTATGTTAACAGGATTGAATCCCGCTGGAAATTCATGATCCAGCACCTCATCGGTGAAACATAGGGGGTGCGCGGCGCCCCTGTATTTGGGTGTGTCGTGATGTTCGGATATTTGACGTGTTGAATTGCTTTGAAGAGCTTGCTTTCTCGGCCCATAGATGGACCTAACTGGGCCATCCTTTTGATGTGAATCCTTATGCTGATCGCGTACCGGCTTGTGTGTGGCGCCATTTGCCGTTCTCTTTTTGCCGTGGGGTCGTCCATCCGACCGGGTGGCCTTCTTGTTTTTTGATTGTGGGGGCTCTAAGGCCTCCTCATCAAATTCGGGCAGTAGTTTTCTCTTTGGGTAGCTCTTTGTTCGGCGACTGTCGCCGTATTTGTCTGCGGTGTTGAATACTTTGCTCCATCTGATTCTGAGTGCATCTTCCGCTGTTTTGAGCTTCCGCTTCTGCTTTTTCAGGCTACGCGCAGTGGCGACGAGCCTTTTGTGGAGGTTCTTCTGCTCCAACAATTTGTCCGGCGTGAGGTCGTCCGGACTGTTATCTTCGCCGGGGACGGGTTGTTTATCCAAGTTGTCCAGTTCGGACGGTTGCTCCACAGCATGTTCGTCGTCCACCGGTTCACCCTGCTCTATGGCTGGGTCTTTGTTGAGGCGGGACTTGGTGCGTCGTTTACGTTGCCGTTTTGACTGCTTTTCGAGGGATTTATCCTTCGTAGCGTCCCGCTGTTCCTCGTCTTCATTTCCTTTAGGTGTATCCACCATGTATACATCATGGGATGAGGTGGTTGTCCAGCATCCTATAGGCGCTGGTTCATGGTTGTCTCCTACATCGTCGTCCATACCGTCGATGTCTTCGGAGTCGAAATCGAGCATGTCGTGTAAGCTTTCGAAAGTGGCTACGAAGTGGGTGGTGGGTGGGCGTTGAATTTCTTCGTCATCCGCATCCCAACCTTCCTAACCGTAGTCCGGCCAGGGCTCTCCGGATAAAGAGAGAGACTTTAGTAAATTCAGGATGTCGCCAAAGGGCGAGTGCTGAAAGATGTCCGCGGCAGTGAACTCCATGACCGGCGCCCAATCGGATTCGATTGGCAGGGGCGCGGAGGGTACGGAGTCCGGAGAGGAGTCCGACAGCTCGGAGTCACGGTCTTCGCAAAGGACAGGAATTGTGTTCGGCTCAATCACCATAGAGATTTCAGCCCCCAAGGTGGTGTCCAACCAACCCTCCTTGATCGGCGAGATCGGCTCCGAATCGATGTTCGGAGTGGACACTAGTGCGGCCTCCAGGACACTGTTCGGTGGCAGAGTTAGATCATGCCCGTCGAGACAGTGCGGCGCGCTATTATCGTCAATCCGTCGAAGATCAAGTCTCCGCGGATGTCGGCCGTAATTCAAGCTTCCAAATCTGACACGATGGCCAGGGGCGAGCTTCGATCTGCTCGGATGGCCAAGTGAATTGCCCGCATGCAAAGCCGCTGAATACGAAGATCTGTCCAGGAGAAGAGTCTCACCTGGACCGCATCGTTGTTGATGATCGAAGGAGCCATCGGGCCTATAGGTGATGACAGAGGAACTCTCAATGAAAGCACCAATGTCGGTGTCAAAACCGCGGATCTCGGTAGGGGGTCCCGAATGTGCGTCTAGGCGGATGGTAACAGGAGACAAGGGACACGATGTTTTTACCCAGGTTCGGGCCCTCTCGATGGAGGTAATACCCTACTCCTGCTTGATTAATATTGATGATATGGGTAGTACAAGAGTAGATCTACCATGGGATCGTAGAGGCTAAACCCTAGAAGCTAGCCTATGGTATGATTGTTGTTTTTCCTACGGACTAAAACCCTCCGATTTATATAGACACCGGATATATTAGGGTTACACAGAGTCGGTTACAATGGTAGGAGATCTACATATCCGTGTCGCCAAGCTTGCCTTCCACGCCAAGGAAAGTCCCATCCGAACACGGGACGAAGCCTTCAATCTTGTATCTTCATAGTCTTGGAGTCCGGCCAAATATGATAGTTCGGCTATCCGGACACCCACTAGTCCAGGACTCCCTCAAGGAGTGTTCTCGAACCCATAATTGTGAATCAAATTGCAAAAATTGTTACGATGTAACCTGTGTAAGGGACTCCTCGGTGGGAGTTCTTCTTGTACTTCCAGGCTCGCTTGATTGTTTGATGATCCCATGGCTTGATGAGGATCAGGATGAGTAGAGATGCCAGCTAATGTGCCCCTCTCAGAGGCCGGAGAGCGAACCCCAAAAGGATTTTCCTCTTCTTCCTCCATAGCAACCTCTTCAGCTTCATCGCTCCTTAGATCCTCCTGAACCATCCTTGTGTCTCCTTCTCCATTGTTGAAGGGTGAGGAAGACATGATGTTGGTCTACCTGAATCTGTAAAAAACTGCAAGAAAAGATAACAGAGGATTTCTCTATGATACGGTGTTTAACAGGTTCGGAAGTATATATTTTCTATTGGAGGACAAGTATACGAAAGAAAAATGGAGTTCGGAAGGTGTCACAGGTGGGCACAACCCACCTAGGCGCGCCAGGCAAGCCTGGTGCGCCCTGGTGTCTTGTGTACACCAGGGGACGCTTCCTGGAAGTTTCTTTATTTCCAAATTTTTTAAATATTCCAAAACTGACAAAACATATTTTTGCGGATTTTTGGAGTCCGTTTACTTACCGTATCACGTACCTCCTTATTTCCACGTTTCTGGAGTGTTCCGGAAGAACTCTTTTATGTGTTCTTCCGATGTCAAGGTTTGGATAATATTACTTTCAACATTAATGGGCATACCTGAGATATAATGCTTTATTCGTTGCCCATTGACAACCCTCGGGTTAGTACCTTCGGAATTATTTATTTTGATGGCTCCAGACCGATAAACCTCCTCCATAACATATGGGCCTTCCCATTTTGAGAGGAGTTTTCCAGCAAAGAATCTGAAACGAGAGTTTTACAAAAGAACATATTCCCCAATTTAAACTCACGCTTTTGGATTCTTTTGTCATGCCATCTTTTAACTTTTTCTTTGAATAATTTTGCTTTTTCATAAGCTTGGGTTCTCCATTCATCTAATGAGCTAATATCAAAAAACCTCTTTTCCCCAGCATGTTTGAAATCATAATTGAGTTCTTTGATTGCCCAATATGCTTTATGTTCTAACTCAAGAGGCAAATGACAAGATTTTACATAAACCATTTTATAAGGAGACATACCCATAGGATTTTTATATGTTGTTCTATAAGACCAAAGTGCATCATATAATTTCTTAGACCAATTCTTCCTGGACCTGTTAACAGTCTTTTGCAAAATTAATTTTATTTCTCTATTGCTAAGTTCAACTTGGCCACTAGACTGAGGATGATAGGGTGATGCAATTCTATGGTTAACATCATACTTGGCAAGCATTTTAAGAAAAGCAGCATGAATGAAGTGTGAACCACCATCAGTCATTAAATATCTAGGGACTCCAAACCTTGGGAAAATAACTTCCTTAAGCATTTTAATAGAGGTGTTGTGATCAGCACTACTGGTTGGAATAGCTTCTACCCATTTAGTAACATAATCAAAAACAACCAAAATATGTGTATACCCATTAGAGGAAGGAAAATGGTCCCATGTAATCAAATCCTCAAACATCAAATGGTTCAAAAGCAAGTGAATAATTCATAGGCATTTCTTGACGCTTACTGATATTACCTATTCTTTGACATTCATCACAAGATGAGACGTACTTATGGGCATCCTTGAAGAGAGTAAGCCAATAAAATCCAGATTGCAATACCTTATGAGCAGTTCTATCTCCAGCATGATGCCCTCCATACGCTTCAGAGTGACATTTTCGTAGGATTTTTCCCTGTTCGTGCTCAGGTACACAACGTCTAATAATATCATCTACTCCTTCTTTATAAAGATGTGGGTCATCCCAAAAGTAGTGTCTTAAATCAAAGAACAATTTTTATTTTGTTGGTATTTAAAGCTAGGTGGTAAATATTTAGCAACAATGTAATTAGCATAATCAGCATACCAAGGAGTACTATTAGCAACATTTATTGCAGCTAATTTCTCATCAGGAAAACTATCAATACCATTATAATACTTGATTATCATTTTGATTGAACTATATTCTTGTAAATTGCATGAGGCAGGCACCCGGGAATAATTTATGTGGATACTACGTTTGTGAGTTCATTCACCAGACGACCTCTATCCTCACAACAACTTGAAGTACATAAACAATATTCACAATTTTATTTTATTAGCGTTAATTGTGTTGAGTTTCATTCACATATTGACCCCCTTCTTTAAATTAGATCATGCGGATGCGGGACGAACTCCTACCAAATGATCGCATATGAGCCATTCAAGAGGAATTGGCAGGATTCTTTCTTGAACACGTCGAAGCTACAGACGGAGAATACCATCGGGATTTGCAATGCGATTTTGGTAATTAGATATTAGGGATCATAAGAGATGTTATATTATATATATGCATGGATGCTACTTCTTGAGCTTACGTTGGTTTTTCCCTTGAAGAGGAAAGGGTGATGCAGCACAGTAGAGATAAGTATTTCCCTTAGTTAAGAACCAAGGTATCAATCCAGTAGGAGAAATGGACAAGTCCCCAATAGATGCACCTACACAAACAATCAAACACTTGCACCCAACGCAATAAAGGGGTTGTCAATCCCTTCACGGTCACTTACAAAGGTGAGATCTGATAGAGATAGATGTAAAAGATTACTAAAGAAGTAGGTCAGGGGAGGTCGGAGTAGGCCACAAGCCAGGGGAGCACCCCCCCCCCCCTAGGGTGCGCCCCTATGGCTTGTCGTCTACTCAAAGGTCTTCTAACTTGTACTCAAAGTCCAACAGGTGTCTTCTGGTCCAAGAAAAATCATCGTGAATGTTTTATTCCGTTTGAACTCCGTTTAGTATTCCTTTTCTGCGAAGCTCAAAAACGAGGAAAAAACATAAACTGGCATGATGTTCCACCAAGTAAACCAACTAGCATCAACTACAAGGAGTAATCAACACTACTAGCAACCCACAGGTACCAATTTGTGGTTTTGATACAAGATTGGATACAAGAGATGAACTAGGTTTTTGAGAGGAGATGGTGCTGGTGAAGATGTTGATGGAGATTGACCCCTCTCGATGAGAGGATCGCAGTGATGACGTTGGTGATGATTTCCTCCCGCAGGGAAGTGTCCCCGCGAGAACAGCCCGCCAGAGCCCTAGATTGATTCTGCCAAGGTTCCGCCTCGTGGCGGCGGAGTTTAAATCCGTAAGCTTGCCCACGATTTTTTCCAGGGTAAAAGTGATGATGTAGAAGAAGATGGGCACCGAAGGCCCACCAGGGGGCCCAGGAGATAGGGGGTGCGCCCTATAGGGGGGGGCCTGTCTCCTGGACAGGGTGTGGGCCCCGTGGCCTATTTCTTTTGCTCATAAATTCTTATAAAATCCAAAAAACTGTTTCGTGGAGTTTCAGGACTTTTGGAGTTGTGCAGAATAGGTTTCAACGCTTGCTCCTTTTCGGCCTGAATTCCAAACTGCCTAAGATTCCCCCTCTTCATGGTAAACCATGTAAAATAAGAGAGAATAGCCATAAGTATTGAGATATAATGTGTAATAACAGCCCATAATGCAATAAATAATGATATAAAAGCATGATGCAAAATGGACATATCACCGCCTACCTGATCAGGGTAGCTCGCGCCCATAACCATCCCTCGTTGGAGGCACCGGTGAGAGGCACGACAAGAGCATCGCATTAGCGCCTTCCCATAAAACACAAATGTGGTTGCACTAGAAAAAGCCCGGTTTGGTGGCACCTGACCAACTTAATGTCGGAATTTATCCCCAAAGATAGATCTGTGATAACTGATACTCCGATATCATCTATCAACCTGTTGTAACACCCCGGAAGTAATTTTCCATATTTGTAACTCCAACTCTTGCCATTTTCGGCATTGTGATATGATATTCCCTCCGTGGTTGGGTTTTTCTTCTTTTTGCATTTTGTCCATGTCATGCATTTTATATCATGTCATCATGTGCATCGATTTGCATACGTGTTCGCCTCATGATTCCGAGCATTTTTCCGTTGTCCGCTTTTGCAATCCGACACTCCTATCTTCCCGGCGGCCCTTTTACGCTTTTTCCGTGAGCGGTACTAAACCTTCGCGAATGGACCGAGGTTTGTCAAGTGGCCTTGGTATACCACCTGTAGACCACCGGTCAAGTTTCGGTCATTTGAGCTCGCTTGGTACTCCAACGGTTAACCGTGACTCTCGCAAAGGCCTCTTTTAAGTTGCAGCCCAACACCCCTTAAAAATAGTCCAATAACCCATCTAAGTCACTTCCATGCTCTCCGTCGTTCGATCACGATCGTGTGGGCGAAAACTACACCTCATTTGGACTCTCCTAGCTCCCTCTATGCCTATTTAAACACACCCCTACCCGAAATCCCGGATCAATTCCCCCCTAACCTAGAAAAAATTCCCCCCTCCGCGCCGCCGAACGTGTCCGATTCGGGCCGGACACGTCCGCCCGCCGCCACCGGCCAACCGGGGCGTGCCACGTGGCCGTCGGTCCCTAGTTCACCGCCCCACGCGTCGGCCCGCCGGGCCCAAGCGGGCCCTCGGCCCGGTCGCGCCACGCCGCCGCCGCCCGCTCCGGCCGGGCCACCCCGCCGCTCCGGCCACCGGACGTCGCCGCCCGGGCGCCGCGCGCTTCGCCGCCAGACCGTCGCCGGCCACCTCCTCCGCGGCCGCCCGGCCTTCCAAGGCCCGGATCCGGCCGACCCCCCTCCTCCGGCCGCCGCCCCCGCCGCGGATCCGGCGAGATCCGCCGTCGCCCGACCGATCCCGGCCATCCTCGGTTCGCGTGCGAGGGTTGACTTCTTTCTCCCCCTCAAATTTTCGTCTAAGTTTTTCATCCGGAGATTATTTCGTGGCATTTTCTAAGCATCGTAACTTTGCATCAGTAGCTCTATTTTGCGCATGTAATATGTCAAAATGTTCGCCTCGAAGAGTAGATCATTTCATCTCATTGCATCATTTTAATTTGAGCTCATCTTGATGCCCGAAATGCTGTTGGAAGAGGGCTATGTGATGTTAGTTTCTGTTTCTTAACAGAACATGCACTTTTGTTATTTTTTCTATGATTGATGTGTGCACCCTATGAATTTGAGTCCTACATGTGTTCTGTAATATGCCATGCCATCTTTACAGGGGTGTATGCCATGTATTTTTGTGATCTATGTGGTGACTAGCACAATCATGCAAAGTAGGTGTCCTGATGTTGCTGTTTTCAGCCCTGTTTAGCTGATATTTTGATGTCATGTTAACTTGATGCTACCGAGCGATCTATGCATATTTTGAGATACTTCAATAAGGATGTTTTGTTCTACATGTCTTTCTCTATCCATCCATGCCTTTGTTTGCAATTATGGAGTGCCATAGCTTGAGTCAATCGAGATCTACTTTTGCTATCAAATGTTTCCTGGCAGATTGTTTACATGTTATTCAATTTTGCCAAGGTTGTTGTGGTTGATCCGTATATGCTATGATGTTGTTCTTGCCATGTATGTCTTCTATGCCATGTCTTCTTGATGTATGTATGCTTAGTTTGTCATGAAAGGCTCTGTAGTGAGTGCATCGAGCTCTTAAACATGCCTACTTGTTATCAGTTTTTGACATGCCATGTTGCTGAATCTGTTAACGAAACTTGCGATATTGACATGGGTGTTACTATATTTTCTGATCCTTTTTGGCTTATGGTCAGTAAGGGACTTATGTTCTATGCTTTGAGTAGATTCATGCCATGCCTTGTTTTGCTATTATAAGTTCCTGTAGCATGTAGTTTTGTTGCTCTGTACATTGCTATCTGATGTTGTTTTTGTCATGTCCAGCCGGATATTTTGTGCACTTTCGCCATGCTTGTTTGAACCTGTTATGATGTGAACTAGCCGTAGCTCAGTGTTCATCTTTTTTCAAACATCTTGAGTAGATTACTGCCATATATTTTGTTGGTACGTTTGGGTGCAGTAGCTTAATTTCTTGTTGCTTGCTAAGTGGCATCATGCTGTTAATGGCAGATTTGTGCCATTCTTGTTTTGCTTGTCATTTCCAAACCGTGCATCCGATTCCGGTGATCTTTATATCGATTTCAACCGAAATCATCTCATATTTCTAGTGGCATACTTGGTTTGCCAAGTTGATGCCTGGTTCATCATTTTCCTTCCGGAGCGCGCATACGCATTGCATGTCACATCTCGCATATCATGTCATGTTTTGCATCATGTTGCTTGTGCATTGCACCGTGATTTATTGTGGTTCCTTTGTTTGTGTTCTTGCTTTGGGTAGAGCCGGGAGACGAGTACGTGAACGAGGAACCTGTTGAGAACGTTTTCGAGGATCAAGCTTTCGACAACTCTGAGAACATTGCAGGCAAGATGACCATACCCTCGAAATCACGTCTATCTTTGCTATGCTAGTTGCTCGCTCTTTTGCTATGCCTATGCTGCGATGCCTATCACTTGCTTATAATGCCACCCATATTGCCATGTCAGCCCCTAACCATCCTTTCCTAGCAAACCGTTGTTTGGCTATGTTACCGCTTTGCTCAGCCCTCTTATAGCGTTGCTAGTTGCGGTGAAGATGAAGTTTGTTCCTTGTTGAACATGGAGATGTTGTTCCTTTTGGAACATGTTTACTTGTTGGGGATATCACAATATATATCTGCTATAATTAATACATCTATATATTTGGTAAAGGGTGGAAGGCTCGGCCTTATGCCTGGTGTTTTGTTCCACTCTTGCCACCCTAGTTTCCGCCATACCGTGTTATGTTCCTTGATTTCGCGTTCCTTACGGTTGGGTGATTTATGGGACCCCTTGACAGTTTGCTTTGAATAAGACTCGTCCAAAGAAGGCCCAACTTTGGTTTTACCATTTGCCACCTAAGCCTTTTCCCCGGTTTTCGCGAGCCCGAGGGTCATCTTTATTTAACCCCCTGGGCCAATGCTCCTCTGAGCGTTGGTCCAAACTAGAGCCACTTGCGGTGCCACCTTGAGGCAACTTGGGGCATCTTCGGTTGCCGTACGTAGTGTTCATCCGGATGTGCCCTGAGAACGAGATATGTGCAGCTCCTATCGGGATTTGTCGGCACAACCGGGCGGCTTTGCTGGTCTTGTTTTATTGCTGTCGAAATGTCTTGTAGTCCGGGATTCCGAGATTGATCGGGTCTTCCCGGTAGAAGGAATATTCTTCGTTGACTGTGAGAGCTTATAATGGGCTAAGTTGGGACACCCGTGCAGGGTATTATCTTTCGAAAGCCGTGCCCGCGGTTATGAGGCAGATGGGAATTTGTTAATGTCCGTTGTAGAAAACCGAAGTTGACCTCTATTAAAATACATATCAACGCGGTGTAACGTGATGGTCTCTTCTCGCGGAGTCCGGAAGTGAACACGGTGTTGGAGTTATGTCGACGTAAGTAGTTCAGATCACTTCTTGATCGCTACTAGCTTCACGACCGTGCTTTGCTCCTCTTCTCGCTCTCTTTTGCGATGTAGCCACCATATATGCTAGTCGCTTGCAGCAGCTCCACCTTACAACTCTGTCCTTCCTATAAGCTTAAATAGTCTTGATCTCTGGTGTGAGATTGCTGAGTCCCGTGACTCACAGATTCTACCAAAACAGTTGCAGTGCCGACGATGCGGTGCAGGTGATGCAACCGAGCTCAAGTGGGAGTTCGACGAGGAACGTGGTCGCATTATGTGTCTTTTCCTGATGATCAGTAGTGGTGCCCAGTTGGGACGATCGGGATCTGTGTAGCATTTGGGGTATCTTCTTTTATTTTGGTTCCGTAGTCGGACCTTGAGTGTACTCTGAATGATGGATGTTTATTTATGTATTGTGTGAAGTGGCGACTGTAAGCCAACTATGTATCTCTTTCCCTTATGTATTACATGGGTTGTGTGAAGATTACCTCACTTGCGACATTGCTTTCAATGCGGTTATGCCTCTAAGTCGTGCCTCCACACGGGAGATATAGCCGCATCGAGGGCGCAAGTTGGTAATCAGAGCCTTCCCCGACTTAGGAGCCCCCCTACTTGATTGTTTGCTGGCGTTGTTGAGTCTAGAATGGAAAATGTTTTGAGTCTTAGGATTATATATATCGGAGAGTAGGATTCTTTTTACTCCCCAGTCCCTTCGTCGCTCTGTGAGGTCTCCTGACGTAGAAGTTTTGACTCTCCTCTCCTCAAATTTCACTAAAAAATTTTGGATCACGCGGGTATCTTGGGATCGTTCCGATGGTTTTGTGACGAGAACATTGTTCTTGGTGCCTCCTGACATTTAGGGGTTGTGGCAGTGTCCCGGGGAGTTGAGCTCCGAGGTGTTGTCGTCACAATTTTATCGTTGCAGTTCTGGAATACCTGAGTTTTGCCGACATCGAAATCTCATTTGTGCAGTTGTTGGTGAGATAACCCCGATAACCTAGTACTGGGGCGAGCTCGGAGTATTGCCATGACTCGTATAACGGATGTTTTTCGAAGGTCGAGGTACACGATTTCCGAAGGTTTCTTGGTTATGTGTTGACGGATGGATACAGCTGGATCTAGGTATTGTTAGTTGGGTGATATATTTTGTGTCCCCTGTATCCCCAACACCAGATTGCATAACTAGAAAGTTTCGGGAGTTTATAGGTGGGATTCAAGTAGCTCCTAGCATTTCTTCCCGCAGATATTTGGTTCGTGATTGGGTAATCCTTACCACTTATTTGTTCCAGTCGTATCCTTCTTATTTTTTCATCAACCCTTAATCAAGTGGCTTCTCACCTTAATGGACGGTGATGTTAACTTTGGAATTCATTCGCTCATTCTTGTTCAATGTTTATTGTGAAGACTATATGTTGCAATTTCTATCCGTTGATTCTACTTGACTATTTGTCTATCAAAGTGCTAACGGATGTCACCCTCTTCAGATGGCTCCATGCGCCCGAATCCGGAACGAAATGATGGGAATCAGTCGAACCCTCCACCTCCACCTCCGCCTCCGGAGGCCTGGCAAGCTATCATGGCAGCCACCAATGCCAATGCTCAGATGATTTTGCAGCTCTTGCAAGAACGTACTCAAGGGCAAGGCAGTCAAGGAAATCAAGGTCAAGGCAACAACCAGCCGCACTTTGCTACTCTCAGCCAGTTCCTCGCTAATCAGCCGAAGTCTTTCAGTTTCTGTGTCGAGGCCACAGACGCCGACGATTGGCTTGTGGACATCTGCAAGCATTTTGAATGTAGCAATGTCGACCGAGGACTTTGTCAAGTTTGCATCGCTTCAACTCAAGGACCAAGCTGCTGAGTGGTACCAGAATACAAAGATTCCAGAGGAGGTCGTGTCATTACAGGATGAGTTCCGCCGAGATTTCAGAGCTCACCACATTCAAAAGTGTTGTTGAGAGCAAGCGTGAGGAGTTCCGCAATCTCAAGCAAGGCAACATGTCGTGTACCAATACAATATCCAGTTCCGTAAACTCGCTTCGCTTTGCTAAGAAAGACGCCCCGATGAAAAGAGTATGATCTATCAATTCAGAGGTGGTGCGAGAGAAGATCTGCAATTAGCTCTTGTGCTTTTGAGCCGTAAAAGTATGATGAATTCTACAACATGGCATCAAGCAAGAAACTGCCCAGCTCAAATGTGAGGCTTCTAAGAAGAGAATCAGGATGCAGTTCAGTCTTCTTCTTCCTCTCAAGTGGCAGCTAACAAAGAGAAGTTCTACCTTCCTCCTCCTCCGCTCCGTCAGCCTTATCAGCAGAAGAACTCAGGTGGCCGTGGATCTTCCCACCCGCCCAACCCAAGCTATCGTAACAAGTCTAATTCTCAAGCTCCAAGGTCAAGTGCTCCTTACCACCGTCCGCTCTCTGAGGTGACTTGCAACAAATGTCAGCAGAAAGGTCACTATGCGAACAAGTGCTTCAACCAAAGGTGCCTTCCGCCTCCTCCTCCTATGAAATCTTCCAGCAATGCAGTGGTCAAGCATAATCCAAAGCATGCCAAGGTCAATATGATGAATGCAGCTCAAGCAGAGTAATCTTCTGATGTGATAATGGGTAATCTCTCAGTTAATGATATTCCTGCAAAAGTCTTATTTGATACTGGTGCATCGCTTTCTTTCATTTCGAGACCTTTTGTTGCCAAGCATGAGTTTGTGACGGAAAAGATTCCTATTCCGTTGAAGATTGTGTCCCCGGGCAAGCAAATGACTTCTCGAGTTTTGGTTCCGAATGTCGCTATCAAGATGGGCGATTATAGATTTCTGGCTAAACCAATTGTCCTTGGTGACTCGGATATTGATCTTATTCTCGGAATGGATGGCTTTCTCAGCACAAAGCTCAGCTTGATTGTGCTGCCAGGAAATTCAATTGACTCACTCTTCTAATGATGTGATCATCTATGCGCTTCGTGATGAAACCATTCGTTGTTTTCTCTCAATGAGAAGGGCGAATTGATGCTATCTCTCGATTCCATTCGCTTGTGAGTACTAAGATGTCTTTCCGTAAGAGCTTCCGGTATGCCTCCTCATCGCCGCTTGAGTTCGTTATCGATCTTGAGCCCGCATCGAACCCGCTTGCAAGCGCCCATACAAGCTTGGACCTGATGAGCTGAAGGAATTGAAGAAGCAGCTCGATGAACAAGAGCGTCTGGTTTGATCGGACCGAGTTCATCTCCTTGGGGTTGTGGTGTTCTTTTGTCCGAAGAAGGATGGCACGGATCGACCGTGCGCCGATTACCGCCCATTGAATAAGAAGACAATCAAGAACAAGTATCCACTTCCCAACATCAATGAGCTTTTCGAGCAACTCAAAGGTGCTAAAGTGTTCTCCAAGCTTGACCTTCAGATGGGTTATCATCAGATTCAGATTCGTGAACAAGATATTCCCAAGACAGCATTCGAACAAGCTTTGGTTCTTATGAATATACTGTCATGTCTTTCGCCTTGTCAATGCTCCTCCAACATTCTCTTGATGATGAATTTCATCTTCAACCCCTACACCAATGAATTCGCCTTGGTCTATCTTGATGATATTTTGGTCTTCTCCAAGAATAAGAAGGATCATGCCAAACATTTGCGATTGGTGCTAGACAAGCTCGAGAGCATCAATTCTATGCTAAGTTCTCCAAATGTGAATTTTGTCTTGATGAAGTGCTTTATCTTGGCCATATCATCTCCGCCAAGGGCATCGCTGTTAATCCCGAGAAGGTGTCCGCAATTGTGAATTGGGAACCTCCTCGAATGTCAAGCAGCTCCAGATTTTCTTGGTCTTGCAAGCTATTGTCAAGATTCGTTGAGAACTTCTCCAAGATTGCAAAGCCTCTTTCCAACCTCCTCCGAAGCATGTGAAGTATGTCGGTCTCCCGAGTGTGATGTTGCTTTCAATACCCTCAAAGAGAAACTCGTCACAGCTCCTGCCTTGACTCCTCCGATGAATCCAAGCCATTCAAGTTTTCTCGTGATGCTTCTCTTCAAGGTCTCGGTGCTGTGTTAATGCAAGAGAAGAGAGTTGTGGCCTATACCTCTCGCCAGTTGAAGCCCAATGAAAAGAACTACCCCACTCACGATCTTGAGTTGGCGGCAGTTGTCCATGCATTAATAACGTGGAGACATCTCTTGTTGGGAAGGAAAGTGGACATTTTCACCGATCACAAGAGTCTCAAGTACATCTTCACTCAACCCAACCTCAACCTCAGGCAGACTCAATGGGTCGAAATGATTCAAGAGTACAACCCAAGTATTGAATATACTCCGGGCAAGGCCAATGTCATTGCAGATGCTTTGAGCAGGAAGGCTTACTGCAATAGTCTAATCCTCAAGCCCTTCCATCCGGATCTCTGTGAAGCTTTCCGCAAGCTGAATCTTCAAGTTGTTCCTCAAGGCTTTCTTGCCAACCTCATAGTCTCTCCTACTTTGGAAGATCATATTCCTGAGGCTCAACTTCTGGATACCATGGTGAAAAAGGTGAAACGTGGTATCGACAAGGGCATTTCCAAGTACAAGTGCTTCCACGTTGATGACAAAGATACTCTTTTCTTCGAGGACCGGATTGTGGTTCCTAAGGGTGATCTGAGAAAAGTCATTATGAACGAGGCTCACAATTCGCTTCTATCCATTCATCCCGAAGTATGCGAAGATGTACCGGGACCTCAAGCAGTCATATTGGTGGACGCGAATGAAGCGAGAAATTGCTCAATTCGTGAATGAATGTGATGTCTGCAGAAGAGTGAAAGCAGAACACCAACGACCAGCTGGTCTCCTCCAACCTCTTGCTATTCCAGAATGGAAGTTTGATCATATTGAAATGGACTTCGTGACTGGATTTCCAAAGTCCAAGCGTGGAAATGATGCTATCTTCGTTGTCATTGACAAGCTTACTAAAGTGGCTCATTTTCTCCCTATCAAAGAATCGATCACAGCAGCTCAGTTGGCAGAGCTATACACCTCCAGGATTGTCTCCTTGCACGGCATTCCACAAGTGATCTCTTCGCACCGTGGCAGCATCTTTACCTCCAAGTTTTGGAATTCTTTTCGAAGGCCATGGGCACCAACATTCGTTTCAAGACAGCTTTCCATCCTCAAACAAGTGGCCAAGTTGAGCGAGTTAATCAAATCCTTGAAGATATGCTCAGGGCTTGTGTCATTTCTTTCGGTATGAAGTGGGAAGATTGTCTTCCATATGCCGAAGTTCTCCTACAACAACAGCTTCCAAGCGAGTTCGGCAAGGCCCCATTCGAAATTCTCTATGGCGAAAGTGCCGTACTCCTCTCAATTGGTCCGAGACAGTGAACGCCAACTTCTTGGCAATGACTTGATCACGAAGCGTAAGAAATGTGCAAAGTCATTCGTGAGAATCTCAAAGCGCATAATCGCGCCAGAAGAGCTATTATGATGACAAGCACCGTGATGTGGCTTTTGAAATCGGAGACCATGTCTACCTCGCGTCTCTCCAATGAAAGGCACTCGCCCCTCGCATCAAAGGGAAGCTTGCCCCTAGATACGTGGGTCCTTTCAAGATCATTGGCAAAAGAGGCGATCTCGCCTATCAACTTGAGCTTCCATCCAACTTTGCAAACGTGCACGATGTGTTCCACGTGTCACAGCTTCGCAAGTGCTTCAAGACTCCTGAACGCACTATCAACTTCGAAGAAATTGACCTTCAAGAAGATCTCTCTTATCATGAGCACCCCATTGCTATTCTTGAAGAAACCGAGCGCAAGACTCGCAACAAGTCAATCAAATTCCTGAAAGTGAAGTGGTCACACCATTCCGACCGTGAAGCCACCTAGGAGCGCGAGGATCACCTCCGTTCCGAATATCCGGAGTTCTTTCAGTCCTAGATCTCGGGACGAGATCCTCTTGTAGTGGTGGAGTGTTGTAACACCCCGGAAGTAATTTTCCATATTTGTAACTCCAACTCTTGCCATTTTCGGCATTGTGATATGACATTCCCTCCGTGGTTGGGTTTTTCTTCTTTTTGCATTTTGTCCATGTCATGCATTTTATATCATGTCATCATGTGCATCGATTTGCATACGTGTCCGCCTCATGATTCCGAGCATTTTTCCGTTGTCCGTTTTGCAATCCGACACTCCTATCTTCCCCGGCCCTTTTACGCTTTTTCCGTGAGCGGTACTAAACCTTCTCGGAATGGACCGAGGTTTGTCAAGTGTCCTTGGTATACCACCCATAGACCACCGGTCAAGTTTCGGTCATTTGGAGCTCGTTTGGTACTCCAACGGTTAACCGTGACTCTCGCAAAGGCCTCTTTTAAGTTGCAGCCAACACCACTTAAAATAGTCCAATAACCCATCTAAGTCACTTCCATGCTCTCCGTCGCTCGATCACGATCGTGTGGCGAAAACTACACCTCATTTGGACTCTCCTAGCTCCCTCTATGCCTATTTAAACACACCCCTACCCAAATCCTTGATCAATTCCCCTAACCTAGAAAAATTTCCTCCGCCCGGACGTGTCCGATCGGGCCGGACACGTCCGCCCGCCGCCGCCCGGCCAACTGGGCGTGCCACGTGGCCGCCCGGTCCCGATTCGCCGCCCCCCGCGCCCATTCGCTGGGCCCATGCGGGCCCTCCGCCTGTCGCGCCGCGCCGCCGCCGCCCGCTCGGACGCGCCCCTCCGCCGCCTCTCCGCCGCCGCCCGCTCGGCCAGCCACCCGCCCGCTCCGGCCACAGACGCGTCGCCGCCCGGCGCCGCCTTCGCCCGCCGCCGCCGTCGCCGGCCACCTCCTCCATGGCCGCCTGCCTTCCCGCCCGGATCCGCCGCCCCCTCCTCCGCCGCCGCGCCGCCAGCGGATCCGTGAGATCCGCCGTCGCCCGACCGATCCCGGCCGTCCTCGGTTCGGCGTCGTAGGGTTGACTTCTTTCTCCCCCTCAAATTTTCGTCTAAGTTTTTCATCCGGAGATTATTTCATGGCATTTTCTAAGCATCGTAACTTTGCATCTGTAGCTCTATTTTGCGCGTGTAATATGTCAAAATGTTCGCCTCGAAGAGTAGATCGTTTCATCTCATTGCATCATTTTCATTTGAGCTCATATTGATGCCCGAAATGCTGTTGGAAGAGGGCTATGTGATGTTAGTTTACATTTTTAACAGTAACATGCACTTTTGTTATTTTTGCTATGATTGATGTGTGCACCCTATGAATTTGAGTCCTACATGTGTTTTATAATATGCCATGCCATCTTTCCAGGGGTGTATGCCATGTATTTTTTTGATCTATGTGGTGACTAGCACAAGCATGCAAAGTAGGTGTCCTGATGTTGCTGTTTTCAGCCCTGTTTAGCTGATATTTTGATGCCATGTTAACTTGATGCTACCGAGAGATCTATGCATATTTTGAGATACTTCAGTAAGGATGTTTTGTTATACATGTCTTGATCTATCCATCCATTCCTTTTTTTGCAATTATGGAGTGCCATAGCTTGAGTCAATCGAGCTCTACTTTTGCTATCAAATGTTTCCTGGCAGATTGTTTACATGTTATTCAATTTTGCCAAGGTTGTTGTGGTTGATCCGTATATGCTATGATGTTTTTCTTGCCATGTATGTCTTCTATGCCATGTCTTCTTGATGTATGTATGCTTAGTTTGTCATGAAAGGCTCTGTAGTGAGTGCATCGAGCTCTTAAACATGCCTACTTGTTATCAGTTTTTGACATGCCATGTTGCTGAATCTGTTAACGAAACTTGCGATATTGACATGGGTGTTACTATATTTTCTGATCCTTTTTGGCTTATGGTCAGTAAGGGACTTCTGTTCTATGCTTTGAGTAGATTCATGCCATGCCTTGTTTTGATATTATAAGTTCCTGTAGCATGTAGTTTTGTTGCTCTGAACATTGCTACCTGATGCTGTTTTTGTCATGTCCAGCCTGATATTTTGTGCACTTTTGCCATGCTTGTTTGAACCTATTATGATGTCAACTAGCCGTAGCTCAGTGTTCATCTTTTGTCAAGCATCTTGTGTAGATCACTGCCATATATTTTGTTGGTACGTTTGGGTGCAGTAGCTTAATTTCTTGTTGCTTGCTAAGTGGCATCATGCTGTTAATGGCAGATTTGTGCCATTCTTGTTTTGCTTGTCATTTCCAAACCGTGCATCCAATTCCGGTGATCTTTATATCGATTTCAACCGAAATCATCTCATATTTCCAGTGGCATACTTGGTTTGCCAAGTTGATGCCTTGTTCATTATTTTCCTTCCGGAGCGCGCATACGCATTGCATATCACATCTCACATATCATGTCATGTTTTGCATCATGTTGCTTGTGCATTGCACCGTGATTTATTGTGGTTCCTTTGTTTGTGTTCTTGCTTTGGGTAGAGCCGGGAGACGAGTACGTGAACGAGGAACCTGTTGAGAACGCTTTCGAGGATCAAGCTTTCGACAACTCTGAGAACATTGCAGGCAAGATGACCATACCCTCGAAATCACTTCTATCTTTGCTATGCTAGTTGCTCGCTCTTTTGCTATGCCTATGCTGCGATGCCTATCACTTGCTTATCATGCCACCCATATTGCCATGTCAGCCCCTAACCATCCTTTCCTAGCAAACCGTTGTTTGGCTATGTTACCGCTTTGCTCAGCCCCTCTTATAGCGTTGCTAGTTGCGGTGAAGATGAAGTTTGTTCCTTGTTGAACATGGAGATGTTGTTCCTTTTGGAACATGTTTACTTGTTGGGGATATCACAATATATATATCTGCTATAATTAATACATCTATATATTTGGTAAAGGGTGGAAGGCTCGGCCTTATGCCTGGTGTTTTGTTCCACTCTTGCCACCCTAGTTTCGTCATACCGGTGTTATGTTCCTTGATTTCGCGTTCCTTACACGGTTGGGTGATTTATGGGAACCCCTTGACAGTTCGCTTTGAATAAGACTCGTCCAGCAAGGCCCAACTTTGGTTTTACCATTTGCCACCTAAGCCTTTTCCCCCGGGTTTTCGCGAGCCCGAGGGTCATCTTTATTTAACCCCCCGGGCCAATGCTCCTCTGAGCGTTGGTCCAAACTAGAGCCACTTGCGGTGCCACCCTGAGGCAACTTGGGGCATCTTCGGTTGCCGTACGTAGTGTTCATTCGGATGTGCCCTGAGAACGAGATATGTGCAGCTCCTATCGGGATTTGTCGGCACAACCGGGCGGCTTTGCTGGTCTTGTTTTATTGCTGTCGAAATGTCTTGTAGTCCGGATTCCGAGATTGATCAGGTCTTCGGTAGAAGGAATATCCTTCGCTGACCGTGAGAGCTTATAATGGGCTAAGTTGGGACACCCGTGCAGGGTATTATCTTTCAAAGTCGTGCCCATGGTTATGAGGCAGATGGGAATTTGTTAATGTCCGGTTGTAGAAAACCCGAAGTTGACCTCTATTAAAATACACATCAACCGCGTGTGTAACCGTGATGGTCTCTTCTCGGCGGAGTCCGGGAAGTGAACACGGTGTTGGAGTTATGTCTGACGTAACTATGTGTATTTTCCTGATGATCAGTAGTGGTGCCCAGTTGGGACGATCGGGGATCTGTGTAGCATTTGGGGTATCTTCTTTTATTTTGGTTCTGTAGTCGGACCTTGAGTGTACTCTGAATGATGGATGTTTATTTATGTATTGTGTGAAGTGGCGACTGTAAGCCAACTATGTATCTCTTTCCCTTATGTATTACAAGGGTTGTCTGAAGATTACCTCACTTGCGACATTGCTTTCAATGCGGTTATGCCTCTAAGTCGTGCCTCGACACGTGGGAGATATAGCCGCATCGAGGGCGTTACATTATCCAAGTCATGTCAATATCCAACAACTAATCCAAAGCATAATATCATCATATGAAAATACTCCTAGGATCGCATAACACTACTATCATGATGAATCCAAGAACGATAATACTACTACTCCAATAGCAAGAACAAGCTACCCAGCTAATATCCACATGCAAGCATCATCTCTGAAATCATTCTCCAAAACATAACATTAACTAGCATCATGATAAAAAAATACTAGCCACTAATAATCCAAAGGCAACATGTCATCCACATAAGCTACAAAATTATTAGTCCTAGAACTCCAAACAATATCATGGCAATAGCAAGATCAAAATAAAACTCCGAGAAATGCCATGAATAAGATCACATGTAGCTAAAGAAATTTTTAAGCAAGTTTAAATAAGTAAACCATGTCACTGCATGGGAATCATGCAAATGGAGGGAGTGGCTTGCCTGGGGTGGAGGGATTCACCGGGAAGAAGTGTGAGAAGCTCGCGGAAAGAATCGCCGGAAACAGTTCTCTCTCGGAGGGGGCTGATTAAGGGCAAGGGCATAATGGTCATTTTTAGAATGTTAACACATGGTGAAAATGATACCAACAGAACGAGCTCGACGAGACGAAGAAGTGGGCTTTGGAATCACCTCATTTGGTGTTAGGATAAAAAGATACGGCCGTTTAAAGCTCATGGACTAATCTGTAAAAATAACTTCTACAAACAGGTCCCTAGCAGATTAAACAAAACGTGCATTTCGAGGAAATACACTTTCTAATAGAGAAACGCATTCTGGGCCGAAGAAGAGAGGAATGCGCTTACTCTAAGGGAAAGCGTACTACGTAGAGTACGTCTCCACTTATCCAATGTGGCAGTGGCGGGGCCGGGGCTTGGGGTCACTGACAGGTGGGTCCCACCGCTGACTTCTCTCTCCTCCTCTCTCCTTCTTCTCCCCATCGTTCGCATGCAGAATCGAAGGAGGTCACCGGCGCGAGGGGCCTGCCAGACGGCTTGGCTGTCTCTCATGGGCGCCGCACATGGATGAGCTCAGCGACATCTGCAGATGTGTCGGACTGTTGTGGGCCGAGGAGGACCAGCACGGCAAGGGCGGGGGTGTCGGTGGACAGGAGCTTCCGGTGACCTAGGAAACAAGGCCACTAGCGGTCCGGCAAAGAAGAAAGGGTGTGGGGCGGCGTACTGCAGGTGGTAGATGCTGGTGGTGGTGGTAGGGTGGAGGGAGAGGCTCGGCACTGCCCAAATATAGGAGAGGGCCGACAACGGGCACGGCGGCCCTGGGAAGGAGTGAGAGCTCCTCGAGCTCGAATAAGAGGCTACGGAGGGGTCTATGAGTGAGGCAAGGGCGGTGGGGTGCTCGGGAGGCCGCGGGGAGGGGTTTAAATAGGCGGATGAGGGAGGCCGTGGGCGAGTGCTGCCGCTCGAGTCCGGCCAACACAACGGCAGAGCCAGAGCTCACGGGAGGGACCGGACGAGACGGGAGAGGCCAAGGGGGTGCAGGGGAGGGTCACGGAGAAGAAGCCGACACCGGGGAGCAGAAGAAACGGACGGAGCGAGGACCGAGTCAAGCGGGGCATAGTGCACCTGTGGCCGCTTGTCGGCTAGCTCCGGCGAGGTGGTTTCTGGAGGGGGCAGGGACACGAGAGCGATGGAAGAGGAAGGGGGAGTCAGGTCGGCACCAACAGACGTGAGAAAACTGTCGAGGCAGAGCTGCCCGCGGCTCAGAATGTGTCGGATGCCGCCAGAGCGTGAGAAACGCCATGCCAGAGCGGCAGTCACCACGGGCACTAGCATGGAGAGGACAAGATAGGCTGCAAGGAGTTGTCTGGTGACTAGTCCCCGCATCAATGAGTCTTCGAGAGGTGATGAATCGACAAAAGGAGAGCTGGAGAGATGTGAGGCTTCGAGTAAAGTTTGTTGTAACAAACTTGGCTGTGCACTGGTGATCAACAGAGAATTGATTTGGGTCAGTGCTGTTGTCTGGGGTGATTATCTTAGGAAGGACTAGGATCCTGGAGGTTTTGAGGGGATTTGGACCACAAAATAACCTACTTGCTTTGCAACTGCCATTTGGGTCCAGAAACTTGATCAGGAAGGTGCACTCACATGGAGTATCAACTTGAGCTGAAATTGGGTAGATCATGATGATTTAGACATTTGATGATGCTGTAAAAATTTCAAACCAAATGGACAAACATCTTCTCTGTTTAGAAACTTGGAAAACTTCTAGAGAAACTTCTAGAAACTTGGTAATTTTCAGCCAAAATGAAGCAATATAAAATATACTTGCTTCACAACCTGAAAATATTAACAGAACCAAAGATTTGATCCTGTGATCACATAGATCAAGAGCTGGAGCTGAAATTTGGAGGAGTGTGATAATATGAGCACATGAAGGAGTGTGAAAAATTTCAACTCATTTGGATACTACTAGCTGGCACTTCCTTCACAATGGCTTCTGCTTGACAGAAACTTTGAAAAGTTGCTGAGGAAGATTGGCTAGGCAAATAAAGTTGATGAGGCAATGATTTGGATGATATATCATGCCCAAAAAGTTTGGGAGAAAACAAGATTGGATAAGTGGCACTTCCTTCACAGAAAGCCACACTGGACATAAATGAAGAATAATTATTGGGGAATTATTCTTGGGCTAGGAGAGGAAAGTTTGGGCATATTTGAGAAACATATGACCCAAAGAATTTTTGAGAATTATTTAAGAATTTTTGAATGGACAGAAATATAGGCTGCTCACAACCTAGGGCACTTGAGGTTATTCCTTTAATAGAAAAGGAATTTTCCCCAAAAAAAATTATGGAGTTGGGCTAGAATGGAAATGGCATGGTCTTGGGATGAGTTTGAGAATGATGAACCACTTGGGAGAAGAATAAATGATGATCTTCCAGGTTTCAAGGCCACAAAACCACTCCAAAAAGAAAAAAATCAGAGCAAAAACCAATAAATCAAAAGGAAAAAGGGCCAAAAACCAAGCTATTACATCGACACACATTAAAAAGGCCAAAGCAGCTCTAAAAAGGCTTGAAATTGTTGGGGAACGTAGCAGAAATTCAAAAATTTCAACGCATCACCAAGATCAATCTATGGAGTAATCTAGCAACGAGGGGAAGGGGAGTGCATCTACATACCCTTGTAGATCGCTAAGCGGAAGCGTTGCAAGAACGCGGATGAAGGAGTCGTACTCGTAGTGATTCAGAACGCGGTTGATTCTGATCTAAGCGCCGAACAACGGCACCTCCGTGTTCAACACACCACTAGTAGAAAAAGGGCATATTGTCCCGGTTGGTGAGGGCCTTTAGTCCCGGTTCATGAACCGGGACTAAAGGGTCGGTACTAATGCCCTGGCCCTTTAGTCCCGGTTCAATCCAGAACCGGGACAGATGGGCCTCCACGTGGCATGTGCGCTGAGCCCAGCAGGAGGGTTTTGGTCTCGGTTGGTGGCACCAACGGGACCAAAACGCATCCACGTCAAGATTTCAGTGGCTGGGGTTTTGTTTTTTTAAGGGGGTTGGGGGTTTTGGGGGTTAATTTAGGTGTTTCAAATATTGTGTTAGCTAGGTAATTAATAGTGAGAAGTGTCCTCTTTGTTCGTGCTTGGTCGACGCTACGTACTATACATACGATAGAGAGGACTAGCTAGACACGCTTAGCTAGCTAGTAAGCAAACAAAGGAAATGTAAGATCGTCATGAACATATATGCATACAGAGAGAAGTGATATCGACCACCTCTCCTTCTCCGAGAGATTGGTCGAACAACAAGTTCTCGTATATCTATCCGACACTACCGGCTACATATATACAATAATTATCTTTTACAAAATATAATCTCCTAACATACGGACGCGTGGTCCACATAGTATTCTCCGTCGTTAGCGATCACGTGGTCAAGAAAGAATGCCGCCAATTCCTCTTGAATTTCTCGCATGCGATCTGGTGCTTGGAGTTCATCCCGCATCCAAAACATCTAATTTTAAGAAGGGGGTCAACACACACACACACACACATACATATATATATATATATATATATATATATATATATATATATATATATATATATATATATGAATGAATGAAACTCAACACAAATGATGGTAATAAAATAAAATTGTGAAATATTGTTATTTACGCACTTCATATTGTTTGTCAGAGTAGCCCCGCTCACAGCTCGTGTGGCGGATGGACTCGCAAATGTAGTATCCACAGAAATCATTCCCTTGTTCCTGCCACAACCACTTTACAAGAAATAGAGGTCAATCAAACTGATAATTAGCTAGCATGCTAAATGGTATTGATGAAACTAGCGCTTGAATCACTAGGAGTTGCGTGGAATATGCTACTATAGTACTTACTTTCGGCTGTCTAAATTGCAGCTTCTTCGGCAGTCCCGGAGCTTTTTTGGTGAATTTTCACCAAACCCTGCCATACAAAGAAAACAATTACTTGATATCAGAAATGAACAAAGTTGCTGATATGGTGGATAAAGATCGATTTAACTTACTTCTCGAGCATTTCAGTCATGTCCGCATACTCCTTGGGATCTTTTCGTCTCGAGTCTAAGACAGTTACTACTCCCTACTCAAGCTTAATCTCTAGGAGAATATAGTGGAAGCTGCGCACGCATGCATAACTCATCAATATTACATTATTATAACCTGGACTAAAAAAGGGAAACCAAATATGCCACAAGACAGTAACACTCACTTGAAGTTGTAAGGAAAGAGTATTATATCTTTGTGTTCATTTATTATCAACGATCGTAGCAAGTTGGCCTCGGTATTTTTGGCATGAAATTCAACCTCAGTTGCATCTATGAGATATGTGTTAATGAACCCAATATCACCCACTTGTCTTTTCTTCAATTCGGCGATCTTCAATCTGCATAATATAGTTAGGATAATTATAAATACATGCAATGAAAGAGCTGAGTTATATAGAGAGACTTAATGATGAAGTAGTACTACTTACAGACAGTAGCAGGTGACAGCTTGCTTTATCGAGGGCCAATTGATTGAAAACTGATAGAACTCCTCAAATGGAATAGGCAACAGTTCAATTCCAACGAGGTCATGCTCCTTTTAACTCTCACATACAAAGTACTCCTCCCTCGACTCTCGCAGGTTTTCATGTACCAATCATGCAATCTTCGTGATCATCGCTGATAGAGATCTTTCATCTTTAACGAGAGGCTTCCTGCATCAGATCTTTGTATCTGCACCTCCAAGAAATCATAATGTACATCGTCGGGCAGGTAATCTCCAGGATTGCCATAACCGGGCACCATCCTCGGATCGACGATGTCGCTTGTTCGCCGAGTTGGGCAATTTGTTTCCCAGCTCGTCGTTCTTTCATCCTTTGATCACTTTTAGTACTTCCCGACCTCTCCGCTTCGGCAAATGCCTTTCCAATAATGCGCTCATAGTTGCCTTTTGGCGGAGACTTGGGTGGTTTTGTCAGGGCAGCCAGAGTGCGCTTCGCTTTCAACGGATCTACCTTATCCTCGGGGGGTGGATGTCTCTTTGCTTTCAACCCTTCAAACCAGTCCTTCACTTCGGTCCGCGCGATCTTCGTGTTTTCCTCCTCGCTCCTCTCGTACGTAACTTCTCTGGAGTCTTCAGAGAAGGACCGAATCTGTATGTCCTCCCGCCTTTGGCTGTACTGCTAGACGCCCGCAGAGCAGACGGAGCAGATTTCTTCTTTCCTTGCTTACGAGGCGGAGGAGAAGGACTACGATGCGCCGGAGCAGCCGGAGCGGCGGCGGGTATCTTCCGCCCTTGCTGACGAGGCGGAGAAGGAGGAGGCTGGCTGCTCGGGCGTGCCGGCGTAGGCGGAGAAGGAGGCGGAGTGCCGCCACGTGCCGGAGAAGGAGCCGGCCGAGTGCCCTGATCGTCACTCGCCGGAGGAGGAGGCGGTGGAGGAGGCGGAGTGCCCTGACTCGCCGGAGGAGGAGGAGGAGGCGGAGGCGTCCAGTTCGGAAGGTTGATGAGATCCTTCCGCCATAGGCATGGAGTCTTCAGAGCACAACCCAGCCGAGTCTCCCCTTCACCGGTAGGGTGGTCAAGCCGGAGGTCCTCAAATCCCTCCGTTATTTCATCCACCATCACCCTAGCATATCCTTCTGGAATCGGCCGGCAGTGAAAATTTGCATCGGGTTTAGTAGGATAAACAGAGCCAACAGCCGCCTTGACCTTCAAATTGCTCCATTCCGCCATAAGGTGGCAATTTTGAGCCTCCGTGATAGCATCCACGGGATAGCTGGCAGGAGCCTTCAAGGCATGCTCCGGCTGAAGCAGCTCGGTGGCAGCCACGCAGCTTCTCCGCTGAGATGGCGGGGTAGCTTCGGGGGAAGCTTCGGCAGGTCGTTTGCTGCGATTTGCTTCTCGTTCCACTATCGCTTGTACCCTTGCATGCAACGCCTGCAGTTCGATCTGCTACACTTTCTTCCTCCTCTCCTGGCATTTGTAACCGCCTGCGTCCGGAAACCCAGCCTTCCACGAAACGGAGCCTAGCGTGCCTCGTGTCCGTCCAGGGTGCTCAGGATTCCCGAGGGCCATTGTGAGCTCGTTGTTCTCTCTGTCTGGAAAGAACGTCCCTTGCTGCGCTGCTTCGATATATTGCTGAAGCCTCTTGACTGGTATGTCCAATTGATCGTCCGTCCAAATGCACTTCCCTGATACAGGGTCCAAGGTTCCGCCAGTCCCGAAGAACCAAGTCAGGCAACGGTTTGGCCAGTTCATTGTCTCTGGTTCGATCCCTTTATCAAGCAGATCATTCTCAGCCTTGGCCCACTTAGGCCGGGCTATGAGGTAGCCACCTGACCCCGTGCGATGGTGAAGCTTCTTCTTTGCAACATTTTGCTTGTTTGCCGCCGACATCTTTTTACTATTTTCCGATGTCTTGTGGGCCACAAATGCGGGCCAGTCATCTCTGATCTTTTCATGTTTTCCCTTGAATTCTGGGGTCTCTTTTTTATCGACAAACTTATTCAGGTCTTTCTTCCAATTCCTGAATAGGTCTGCCATCTTCTTAAGAGCAAAAGACTTGATTAATGTCTCTATAACTGTCTTCTCCGGATCATCCTCTGGCGATAGGGTGAAATTTGACTTCAGCTCAGGCCAAAGATCATTTTTCTGCAGATCATTGACATAAGACACCTCAGGGTCTTCGTTCTTAGGCTTATACCATTGCTGGATGCTAATCGATCTTGTCCCTAACCGTAACCCCCGACCGAGCAACAAATGCCTTCTTTGTCCGGATGGGTTCAATCGGTTGGTCGTCGTCATGCGATTTCTATGATCTCAAACCTTTCATCCGAGCTCAACTTTTTCTTCGGGCCTCGTCTCTTTATCGAAGTAGTGCTCGATCCGGAGGGCTAGAAAAAAGAAACAAAGATGAGAGTTAATTAACATGTGTACATACCAAAACAATGAATGCATCAATTAGCTAGTCAGCACAGGCTTAACTAATATATATACCTGGCCGGACTCGGTTCTGTGATCACCGAAGCCGTCCTCACGGTCTACTTCTTCACCCTCTCCTTCTTACACCGGCATTGGGTCATCGGAGCCATCATAATCATAGCCAGCTGCTTCTTCACCCTCTCCTTCCAGACCATCGGTGTCGTTGAGAAACATCAACGAGCAGATGGCATCACTTCCTTCTGCGATTATGTCCCTCAACAACGCTTCTTGTGCTTCGTCTCGGGGCGGGGTGTCCATAGTTTCTACAAATATTTACAACATGGCAATTATTATTCAAACATGACAGATATGGATATATTAGTGGCAAACGTAGAACTAGCTAGCTAATCACAATAAGGAATCATATTAATTAGTGGCCTCAACGCTGCTTCTCTAGGGTTTGGGTGGCCTCGACAACGCTTCAAGGGTTAGGGTGGCCTCGAGAACGGTTCAAGGAGGGGTAATATCGACCCCCCCACGTGTTGAAGCTATCGGGAGGGGTATATCGACAACCATTTACATACGCATATGGGAAAATAATATGCTTGTTTTTTCCTTCTTAAAAATACATGAAGCTATCGGGAGGGGGTATATCGACAACAACAACAACGACACTACATCTATGTCCCACAAGTGACGTGGGCATCGACGCCCGCGTCACTTGAGGGACGTGGATGTAGTGTCCGACACCGACGGCCACATGTATCTCACACCGACGATACTTGCTATTTAATTAGGTTTCCTCTACCGCTCGGCGACCCTCGACGACCCTCATTCCCGATAAAAAAAAGAGGAAGAAGAAGAAAAAAAAGAGGAGAAGAAAGAATAGAGGAGAAGAACTCCTCTATTCTTTCTTCTCCTCTTTTTTTTCTTCTTCCTCTTCTTTTTTTATCCTCTTCTTCCTCTCATGTTCGACGACCCTCGACCCCGATAACATACATCCATCGATATCATTCCATACATACATAGACATCTACATTATATATGAACAAACATCTATGTCCCACAAGTGACGTGGGCATCGACGCCCGCGGTAGGATAGAGGGTCGTGGATCGCCGAGCGGTCGAGGGTCAAGGGGTCGAGGATCGCCGAGGGGTCGGGAGGTTGCCTAGTGTCAAAGGATTCAACAAAACCATGTCTTCATCATTAGGCGTAAGTAACAGGTGCATGATGGTACGAAGCTGTCCAAAGTTATTTTGGAACGGAGTCCCAGATAGGATAATTCGCTTTTTGGTACAAAGTTCAGCAAGAACCTTCGAATATCGTTATTTGGAAGGCCTTTGCTGAAATTGCACAAAAGGCAAATTATCCTATCCGGACTCCATTCCGTAATAACTTTGAGGACTTCAATACCATCATGCCCTGGTTACTTCCGCTAATGATGAAGACATGGATTTCTTCAATACTTTGACACTAGGAAACCTCTCGACCTCTCGGCGATCCTGACCTCGAACCTCGATGACCTGGAACCCTCGACCCTAGGCGACCCTCGAACCTCGACCTCGATCCTCGACCCTATAGAACCTCGAACCTCAACCCTGAAACCTCGACCCTTGACCCCTTAACGACCCTCGACCCTCTACCCTAGTTCCCGACCTCGACCCTCGGCGATCCTCGACACCCTCTTTCCCGATAAAATTAAGAAGAAGAAGAAGAAAAAGAGGAGAAGAACAAAGGAATAGCTAGAGGAGAAGATCGAAGAAAAAAGAAGAAAAAAAGAGAAGAAGAAAATAGAATATTCTATTTTCTATTCTTCTCCACTATTCCTTTCTTTCTTCTTCTCTTCTTTTTCTTCTTTTTTCTTCTTCTTATTTATTTCTCCTTTCTTCCTCTCCTCTTGTTCTTTCTTTCCTCTTCTTATTTTCTTCTTTCCTATCCTTCTTTTCCTTCCTTTCTTAATATCACTTAGCAAATTTTGCAACGATAGGGAGGGGGTGCTCCCGTGGTCTAAAATTCGTCTATGCACAATAGAAAATTCTGAAAAAATTCATCTATGATCCCTCAACGTCCCCGCCTCTCTCATGAACAAAAAAATCTATGAATTAAAAAAACATCATGTCCTATGAACAAAAAAACATTATAATTCATCCACATTCGTGCAGACATCATATATGTGATCATCTATGAAAAAAACATCATATTCTATAAAAAAATTCATTACATATATATATAAAAAGAGCATATATATATATAAAAAATCAGCATATATATGAAAAAATGCAAAGGGAGATGCCATGGCCGAACCAAGTTGAGGAGAGGACCTGCTGCTGGGTCGGCGGCGAGGATGGCCTCGGGCAGAGGCGCAGCGACGGCGAGGGCGGGCTGGGGGGCTGTCGGGAAGGGGCGCAGCGACGGGGTGGCCGAGGCGGTGGCGTCGGGGCAGGCGCAGCGACGGGTGGGCTGGGCGGCGCTGTCGGGCAATGGCGTGGCGACGGCGAGGGTGCGGGCGACGGCGATGACGGGCACGGCGAGGCGACGGTGACGGCGGGGCGGCGGGCGGCGCGGGGCAGCTCGGCGCGGCGCAAGGGCGGCAATCGCAGAGATGAGAGTGAAAATTTCCTAAGTGTGAACTTATATAGCAAAGTTTTAGTCCCGGTTGGTGCCACCAACCGACTAGCAGGAGATAGTCCCTGGTGGCACCAACCGGGACCAAAGGCCTCTTTTCAAGAGCCCCAAGGGCGGAAGCGTTGTTTGTCCCGGTTGGTGGCACTAACTGGACTAGTAGCATTGGTCCCGTTTGTGCCACGAACCGACCAATGCCCCTTAGTTCCAGCAGTGACACCAACCGGGACCAAAGGCCTTGTGCTGCACTGCGCCTAAATGTTTAGTCCCACTCGCTAGTTGAGAGGGCTCGAGAGTGGTTTATAAGCGCTGCGCCACACCTCTCGAGCTCCTCTCAACTGCAGGCTTTCGGCCTAATCATTACTAGCTATGTGCCTGTGGGCCTACTTGGCCTCCTGCGGGCCTGAATCCTGGCCCATGTAGGGTTTCTAGTCGTATTTAGGCCGTGGGGCCCAGTAGGCGGCACTATTATTATTTCTTTCCAGTTTTTTTGTTTTGTTTTCTGCATTATGTTTTTTTGTTTTTTGCTTTATTTTTTAATTTTTTTTTGCTTTTAGTTTTAGAAAAAGTATAAACTTTCTGTTAGTGCCATTAGTTTTCAAATTTGAAAACACTTTTTTTGTTTTCTTTGTTGCTTTATTTATTCTATTTTGTTTCTACTTACAACAAAATACTTATTGTTGCTATTTTTATTTTTTTCCTGTTTTTTGTTTTTTTTCTGCATTATTTATTTTTGTTGTTTTTTGCTTTATTTTTTTAATTCTTTTTGCTATTAGTTTTAGAAAATTATAAACTTTCTGTTAGTGCCATTAGTTTTCAAATTTGAAAACACTTTTTGTTTTCTTTGTTGCTTTATTTATTTTATTTTGTTTCTAGTTACAACAAAATACTTATTGTTGCTATTTTTATTTTATTTTTCCAGTTTTTTTGTTTTGTTTTCTGCATTATTTATTTTCTTTTTGGTTTTTTGCTTTATTTTTTAATTCTTTTTGGTTTTAGGTCAGCAAAATTACAAACTTTCTGTTAGTGCCATTAGTTTTAGAAAAATTATAAACCTTCTGTTTGTGCCATTAGTTTTCAAATTTGAATAGTTAAAATTTGAATTCTTTGAATTTGTGTGAATCACAAGGTTGTGATTAACTTTACTAAAAAAATGAACATAGATGCACCTATAGAGAAAATTCGACCTAAATTCATAATCAATTTCTATGAATTTCAGAGAAATTCAATATGAATTTTGGTCAAATTCCCTGTATAGGGGCATCTATTTTCACTTTGAGAGGAGCTCAACAAGGCAGAGAGGGACGGGCTTATAAACCGGTGTGAGCGCCCTTGGTTGGCGTAGGTGGGACTAAACTCGAGCGTTAACGAGGATCAATTCCTTTAGTCCCGGTTTTGGCACAAACCGACTAATGGTCATGGGCAGGCGAGCCAAGATGGGCTGTGGACTAATATATGAACATAGATGTACCTATAGAGAAAATTCTACCTAAATTCATAGTTTTCAAATGAACTCTGAAAAAGTTGGCATAGCATGTGCATGTACAAAACGGACAATGGTATCATACTCGTCTATTACAAAGTTGGCATGGTATCATCATAATAGTTGCGGGAGAAAGTCTTCACTTTTTCTTCGCTTGTGTCATTTTCTTATTGCGCCGTAACCATGGATAGTCTTCATCGTTTATCAGGATGCTTGGGTCAGCCTTGACTTTGAAGGGAGGAATTTCATGAAACTTTTCATACTCTTTAGACATGTCTGTCTTGCCCTCCACTCCCAGGATGTCCCTTTTTCCTGAAAGAACTATGTGGCGCTTTGGCTCATCGTATGATGTATTCGCTTCCTTATCTTTTATTTTCCTTGGTCTGGTAGACATGTCCTTCACATAGATAAGTTGTCCCACATCATTGGCTAGGACGAACGGTTCGTCGGTGTACCCAAGATTTTTCAGATCCACTGTTGTCATTCCGTACTGTGGGTCTACCTGCCTCGCCTCCCGATGATTGAACCATTTGCACTTAAACAAAGGGACCTTAAAATCTACTCCGTAGTCAAGTTTCCATATGTCCACTATGTAACCATAATATGTGTCCTTTCCCCTGTCGGTTGCTGCATCAAAGCGGACACCGCTATTTTGGTTGGTGCTCTTTTGATCTTGGTCAATCGTGTAAAATGTATTCCCATTTATCTCGTATCCTTTCCAAATCATTACAGTCGAGATGGTCCCTGGACAACAAGTACAACTCATCACAAACAGTGTTGTCACCTCCGAGACGTGTTTCCAACCAACTGCTGAAAGTCCCGATGTGTTCACATGTAATCCGATCGTCGACCGCTCCGGTGTGTTTGAGCGCAGATCGTTCTTGTGTTCATCGACATACGGGTCACCAAGGTAGAGTTCTATAGAACTGTGTAGTGTGCTTGAGACCAAGAATATCCGTCCCCTGCATATTATTGAGTCCTTCCAAGTGTGTTTTTCCAATCAGTCTCCCATCATACCGCGATTTAGGGAGACCTATCTTCTTAAGGCCAGGAATGAAGTCAACACAAAACCCGATGACATCCTCTCGCTTGATGGCCCATGGAGATGCTTCCTTCTGGCCTAGCGCGGTTACGGACATATTTCTTTAGGACTCCCATGAACCTCTCAAAGGGGAACATATTATGTAGAAATACGGGCCCCAGAATGACAATATCGTCGACTAGATGAACTAGGACGTGTGTCATGATATTGAAGAAGGATGGTGGGAACACCAGCTCGAAACTGAAGAGACATTGCGCCACATCACTCCTTAGCGTTGGTACGATTTCTGGATCGATCACCTTCTGAGATATTGCATTGAGGAATGCACATAGCTTCACAATGGCTAATCGGACATTTTCCGTAGAAGCCCCTCAATGCAACCGAAAGCGTTGCGTCATAATCACGTGGCAGTCATGAGACTTTAGGTTCGGAACTTTTCTCCGCATATTTGTTATTCCCTTTGTATTCAAGAGAAGCCAGTCAGGACCTTCATACTGAGCAGGCATTCAAAGAAGATTTCTTTCTCTTCTTTCGTAAGAGCGTAGCTGGCAGGACCTTCATACTGCTTCGGAGGCATGCCCTCTTTTTCATGCAAGCGTTGCAGGTCCTCCCATGCCTCGGGTGTATCTTTTATCTTCCCATACACGCCCAAGAAGCCTAGCGGATTCACGCAAAGGTTCTTCATCACGTGCATCACGTCGATCGAAGAGCGGACCTCTAGGTCTTTCCAGTAGGGTAGGTCCCAAAATATAACTTTCTTCTTCCACATGGGTGCGTGATTCTCAGCGTCATTCGGAACAGCTAGTCCGCCGGGACCCTTTCCAAATATTACGTGTAAATCATTGACCATAGCAAGTACGTGATCACCGGTACGCATGGCGGGATTCTTCCGGTGATCTGCCTCACCTTTGAAATGCTTGCCTTTCTTTCTACATGGTATCCCTTGTTTGTCTGTCCTGAAAGGTTACTGAGAGCGGGCCAATCGTTGATGGTCACGAACAACAACTCCTTTAGGTCAAATTCCTCCTTTTTGTGCTCATCGCACGTACGTACACCGTTTCCATTCCACAGCAGTAAAAGTTCTTCAACTAATGGCCTTAGGTACAAATCAATGTCGTTGCCGGGTTTCTTAGGGCCTTGGATGAGAACTGGCATCATAATGAACTTCCGCTTCATGCACATCCAAGGAGGAAGGTTATACATACATACAGTCACGGGCCAGGTGCTGTGATTGCTGCTCTTCTCCCCGAAAGGATTAATGCCATCCGCGCTTAAAGCAAACCATACGTTCCTTGGGTCCTTTGCAAACTCATCCCAGTACTTTCTCTCGATTTTTCTCCATGCGACCCGTCACCGGTGCTCTCAACTTCCGCCTTTCTTACGGTCCTCACTGTGCCATCACATCAACTTGGTATGCTCTCCGCTTTACGAGCAGACGCTTCAACCATGGTATTATAGGAGCATACCACATCACCTTCGCAGAACCTCTTCATGGGAGGCTCGCCACAACATCACCTGTGGTCATCTCGTCTCGATCTTATACCGCAATGCACCACATACCGGCATGCATTTAGATCCTTGTATGCACCATGTAGAGGATGCAGTCATTAGGGCATCCATGTATCTTCTCCACCTCCAATCCTAGAGGGCATACGACCTTCTTTGCTACGTGTGTACTGTCGGGCAATTCGTTATCCTTGGAAGCTTCTTCTTCATTATTTTTAGTAGCTTCAATCCTTTATCGTGCACAACATTCTCTGCCTTCCATCGCAGCAATTCCAAAGACGGTACCGAGCTTTGTGTTGCCATCTTTGCAATTGGGATACAACCCTTTTTTGTGATCCTCTAACATGCGATCAAACTTCAGCTTCTCCTTTTGACTTTCGCATTGCATCCTTGCATCGACAATGACCCGGCGGAGATCATCATCATCGGGCACATCGTTTGGTTCCTCTTGATCTTCAGCAGCTTCGCCCGTTGCAGCACCACCGTGGACATCGTCTGGTTCCCTTGATGTTCAATAGCATCACCGTATTCAGGGGGCACATAGTTGTCATCGTACTCTTCTTCTTCGCCGTCTTCCATCATAACCCCTATTTCTCCGTGCCTCGTCCAAACATTATAGTGTGGCATGAAACCCTTGTAAAGTAGGTGGGTGTGAAGGATTTTCCGGTCAGAGTAAGACTTCGCATTCCCACATATAGGGCATGGACAACACATAAAACCATTCTGCTTGTTTGCCTCAGCCACTTCGATAAAATCATGCACGCCCTTAGTGTACTCGGAGGTGTGTCTGTCAATGTACATCCATTGCCGGTTCATCTACATGCATTATATATAATTAAGTGTGTCAAAAATCATTACAGAACGTCATGAATAGATAATTAAGTGAACAAATTAATAGAAGTTCATCATCACATAAAAACCAAAGTACATACATAGTCCTCATCTAACAACATAAAGCTCTGCAAAGCATCTAAATTAATTAAACCATACATTGAAACTATGTAAAACATTTCAATGCAAAAACAAATGTGATCATAATCGCAACCAAGGTAACAACTGATCTAACGGCATAATGATACCAAGCCTCGGTATGAATGGCATATTTTCTAATCTTTCTATTCTTCAAGCGCATTGCATCCATCTTGATCTTGTGATCATCGACGACATCCACAACATGCAACTCCAATATCATCTTCTCCTCCTCAAGTTTTTTTATTTTTTCCTTCAAGAAATTGTTTTCTTCTTCAACTAAATTTAACCTCTCGACAATAGGGTCGGTTGGAATTTCCGGTTCAACAACCTCCTAGATAAATAAAATCTATGTCACGTTGGTCGGCATAATTTTCGTAAACAATAAATGAACCAATAGTTATGAAAAGATAATATATACCACATCCGAATCATAGACAGGACGAGGGCGGACGGGGGCGGATACCAAAACCATCGCACTATATAAGATGCAATAATAAAAGTAAGAAAATAATACAAGTATCTATCTAAACATACAAGTAAGAATATTTTTCCTTTCAGAAAGAAGATAAGAACAAGAGGCTCACCACGGTGGTGCAGGCGATGAGATCGGCGCGGGTGATCGACGGCGGTGAAGACGGGGACGGGGCGTGACGGACCGCTAAACCTAGACAAATATTGAGGAAAATGGAGCTTGGCGGTCGAGCTTGGAGAGGAGAAACCTTAAGTAGTGTGGCTCGGGCATTCCATCGAACACCTTGTGTGCATAGGAGGTGAGCTAGAGCACCACCAAGCCCTCTCCCCCTCTGTCAGAAAAAACTGAGCAGTGTGCTATGCTCTTGCGCGAGGGGGTATATATAGGCACCACCATTGGTCCCGGTTGGTGGCATGAACCGGGACTAAAGGGAAGCCTTTGGACCCGGTTCAAGCCACCAACCGGGACCAATAGTGGTGGGCCAGGAGCGAGGCCCATTGGTCCCGGTTCGTCCCACCAACCGGAACCAAAATGTCCGGACGAACCGGGACCAATGGCCCACGTGGCCCGGCCGGCCCCCTGGTCTCACGAACCGGGACAAATACCTCCATTGGTGCCCATTCGTGGCAGAACCGGGACTAATGGGATGAACCGGCCTGGGCCATTTCCCCCTTTTCTACTAGTGCACGTGCAGCCCGGTGACGTCTCCCACGCCTTGATCCAGCAAGGGGAGAAGGAGAGGTTGGGGAAGACTCCGTCCAGCAGCAACACGACGGCATGGTGGTGGTGGAGGAGCGCGGAACTCCAGCAGGGCTTCGCCAAGCACTACGAGAGACGAGGAGGGAGAGGGTAGGGCTGCGTCAACAGGAGAAGAACTTCGTGTGTTGGGCTGCCCCTTTGCCTCCACTATATATAGGGGGAGAGGGAGGGCTGCGCCCCCACCTAGGGTTCCCTCCGTAGGGGTGGCGGCAGCCCCAATCCCCATCTGGGGTGGCAGCCAAGTGGGGGGGGGGAGAGGGAGGCGCACCAGGCATGGGCCTTTTGGGCCCATCTGCCCTAGGGTTTGCCCCCTCTTCTCTCTAGGCGCATGGGCCTTGGTGGGGAGGTGCCCCAGCCCACCTAGGGGCTGGTCCCTTCTCACAGTTGGCCCATATATGCCTCCGGGGCCCGTGGCCCCTCCCAGTGGACCTCCGGACCCCTCCGGTGGTCCCGGTACACTACCGGTGATGCCCGGAACACTTCCGGTGGCCAAAACCATACTTCCTATATATAAATCTCTACCTCCGGACTATTCTGAAACTCCTCGTGATGTCCGGGATGTCATCCGGGACTCCGAAAAACATTCGGTAACTGCGTACATACTTTCCCTATAACCCTAGTGTCATCGAACCTTAAGTGTGTAGACCCTACGGGTTCGGGAACCATGCAAACATGACCGAGACGTTCTCCGGTCAATAACCAACAGCGGGATCTGGATACCCATGTTGGCTCCCACATGTTCCATGATGATCTCATCGGATGAACCACGATGTCGAAGATTCAATCAATCCCGTATTCAATTCCCTTTGTCTAGCGGTATAGTACTTGCCCGAGATTCGATCGTCGGTACCCCGATACCTTGTTCAATCTCGTTACCGGCAAGTCTCTTTACTCGTTCCGTAACACATCATTCCGTGATCAACCCCTTGGTCACATTGTGCACATTATGATGATGTCCTACCGAGTGGGCCCAGAGATACCTCTCTATCACACGGAGTGACAAATCCCAATCTCGATTCGTGCCAACCCAATGACACTCTCGGAGATACCCGTAGTGCACCTTTATAGCCACCCAGATTACGTTGTGACGCTTGGTACACCCAAAGCATTCCTATGGTATCCGGAGTTGCACAATCTCATGGTCTAAGGAAATGATACTTGACATTAGAAAAGCTTTAGCATACGAACTACACGATCTTTGTGCTAGGCTTAGGATTGGGTCTTGTCCATCACATCATTCTCCTAATGATGTGATCCCGTAATCAACGACATCCAATGTCCATGGTCAGGAAACCGTAACCATCTATTGATCAACGAGCTAGTCAACTAGAGGCTTACTAAGGACATGGTGTTGTCTATGTATCCACACATGTATCTGAGTTTCCCATCAATACAATTATAGCATGGATAATAAACGATTATCATGAACACGGAAATATAATAATAATAACTAATTTATTATTGCCTCTAGGGCATATTTCCAACAGTCTCCCACTTGCACTAGAGTCAATAATCTAGTTCACATCGCCATGTGATTAACACTCACAGGTCACATCGCCATGTGACCAACATCCAAAGAGTTTACTAGTGTCACTAAACTAGTTCACATCATCATGTGATTAAGACTCAATGAGTTCTGGGGTTTGATCATGTTTTGCTTGTGAGAGAGGTTTTAGTCAACGGGTCTGCAACATTCAGATCCGTATGTACTTAGCAAATCTCTTGGTCATATTGTAAATGCTGCTTCCACGCTCCACTTGGAGCTATTCCAAATGGTTGCTCCACTATACGTATCCGGTTTACTACTCAGAGTCATTCGGATAGGTGTTAAAGCTTGCATCGACGTAACCCTTTACGCCGAACTCTTTATCACCTCCATAATCGAGAAACATGTCCTTAGTACTCCAAGGAAAATTTTGACCGCTGTCCAATGATCCATTCCTGGATCACTCTTGTACCCCCTTGCCAGACACGAGGCAAGGCACATATCAGGTGCGGTACAAAGCATGACATATTGTATAGAGCCTATGGCTAAGGCATAGGGGACGACATTCATCCTTTCTCTTTCTTCTGCCGTGGTCGAGCTTTAAGTCTTAACTTCATACCTTACAACTCAGGCAAGAACTCCTTCTTTGACTGATCCATCTTGAACACCTTCAAGATCATGTCAAGGTATGTGCTCATTTGAAAGTATCATCAGGCGTCTTGATCTATCTCTATAGATCTTGATTTCCAATATGTGAGCAGCTTTATCCAGGTCTTCCTTTGAAAAACTCCTTTCAAACAACCCTTTATGCTTTCCAGAAATTCTACACCATTTCGGATCAACATTATGTCATTCACATATACTTATCAGAAATGTTGTAGTGCTCCCACTCACTTTATTGTAAATACAAGTTTCTAGCAAACATTGTATAAACCTAAAACCTTGATCATCTCATCAAAGCGTACATTCCAACTCCGAGATGCTTACTCCAGTCCTTAGAAGGATTACTGGAGCTTTGCATACTTGTTAGCATCTTTCAGGATTGACAAAACCTTCTGGTTGTATCACATACAACCTTTCCTCAAGGAAATCGTCGAGGAAACAATGTTTTGACATCCTATCTGCAAGATTTCATAATTAAAGCAGTAACTGCTAATATAATTCCAACAGACTCTTAGCATCGCTACGAGTGAGAAAGTCTCATCGTAGTCAACTCCTTGAACTTGTCGGAAAACAACTTAGCGACAAGTCGAGCTTTCTTAATGGTGACACTTACCATCATTGTCTGTCTTCCTTTTAAAATCCATTTGTACTCAACAGCCTTACGACCATCGAGTAGTTCTTCCAAAGTCTATACTTTGTTTTCATACATGGATCCTCTCTCGGAGTTTATGGCCTTGAGCCATTCGTTGGAATCCGGTCCCACCATCGCTTCTCCATAGCTCGTAGGTTCATTGTTGTCTAGCAACATGACTTCCAAGACAGGATTACCGTACCACTCTGAAGCAGTACACATCCTTGTCGACCTATGAGGTTTGGTAGTGACTTGATCCGAAGTTTCATGATCACTATCATAAGCTTCCACTTCAATTGGTGTAGGTGCCACAGGAACAACTTCCCGTGCCCTGCTACACACTACTTGAAGTGATGGTTCAATAACCTCATCAATTCTCCACCATCCTCCCACTCAATTCTTTCGAGAGAAACTCTTCCTCGAGAAAGGACCCGTTTCTAGAAACAATCACTTTTGCTTCCGGATCTGAAATAGGAGGTATACCCAACTGTTTTGGGTGTCCTATGAAGATGCATTTATCCGTTTTGGGTTCGAGCTTATCAGCCTGAAACCTTTTTCACATAAGCGTCGCATCCCCAAACTTTTAAGAAATGACAGCTTAGGTTTCTCTAAACCATAGTTCATACGGTGTCATCTCAACAGAATTATGTGGTACACTATTTAAAGTGAATGTGGTTGTCTTTAATGCCTAACCCATAAACGATAGTGGTAATTCGATAAGAGACATCATGGTATGCCCCATATCCAATGGGGTGCATCTATGATGTTCGGACACACCATCACACTATGGTGTTCCACGCGGTGTTAGTTGTGAAACAATTTTCACAATGTCTCAATTGTGTACCAAACTCGCAACTCAGATATTCATCTCTATGATCATATCATAGACATTTTATCCTCTTGTCACGACGATCTTCAACTTCACTCTGAAATTACTTGAACCATTCAATAATTCAGACTTGTGTTTCATCAAGTAAATATACTCAGTATCTACTCAAATCATCTGTGAAGTAAGAACATAACGATATCCACTGCGTGCCTCAGCACTCATTGGACTGCACACATCAAAATGTATTACTTCCAACTGTGGCGACCGGTTTTCCGGGTATTAAATTCCAGAAAATGGCCGTCGTGCTCACCAGCCCCAGGATTACTGTTAGCTGATGAGGCACCAACTTGATACAGGAATTCCAAGAAAAATACAAAATATGTGGTACAAGACCATCTGGTCTGTGAGTACAACAAATGGTTTCTAGTGGTTGATGGCGGAAGCGGTTTGTGGATCATCAACGTCTATGGGACTCCATTTCCCACGGGAACAGCTGACCAGGTTAATTCCTATCTTCGCGAGGCTGTTATCACCGTTGCGTAGGTTCCGGGGCTGTCATCGCAACGCTCCTCTCCACGCAAGACATCTGGCCAAGACAATAGCCAGGGACAAGCCAGTGAGTAATTTGAATGTACTCGCAAACATTATGAATACAGGTATAATATAAGTGACAAACATGCACTGAAATGCTTTATTATCACATCGTCAGTCATAAAGTAAAATCTCTGATGCATGCAAGCAGATTATTAAAATGTAATGACGAATATGAAATGACGGAGCAGGAATAAAATGCACCATTCGGATGTCTGAAGCGACGTCTCGAATTGATAAATGATGGTAAATAACAAGCATGCCTCAGTCGGGCGTCTGAGCGACACCACATAAAGGGCTTTAAAATAAATGTTACAATCAAGCGCCTTAGCGACACCACATAAAGGGCTTTAAAATAAACGCATACGATCGAGGCGCCTTAGCGACACCACATAAAGGGCTTTAAAATAAATGCCATAATCAAGGCGCCTTAGCGACACCACATAAAGGGCTTTAAAATAAATGTTACAGTCCGGCGCCTTAGCGACACCACATAAAGGGCTTTAAAATAAATGTTACAATCAAGGCCTTACCGACACCACATAAAGGGCTTTAAAATAAATGCCACAGTCGGGCATCTTAGCGACACCACATAAAGGGCTTTAAAATAAATGCCACAGTCGGGCGTCTTAGCGACACCACATAAAGGGCTTTAAAATAAATGCCACAGTCGGGCGTCTTAGCGACACCACATAAAGGGCTTTAAAATAAACACAGCGAATATACAGGAGGTAGAACCATCCCAGGGATACTCAATAATTCAAATAATATAACGGGTTAGTCCATAACAGAAATAATGATCATGGGGTTAGTCCATAGCATAAATAAGAATCATAATCATCACAAGTCACGATTCATGTTCGGGTTTAACAGTTTCTCCTCCGAAGACCGACACTAAGACCGACACCTGACCCATCCCAGACTGAAATCCTTAACTGAGGACACTGCTATTCGAATAGGTTTAAACTCTGCAGAGGGTGTACTCTTTACCCACGAGTAACGGATTCCTTTAGTCCATCGGGACTAATTCCGTCTATGGCCTTTTTGTTGAAAACACACCTAACTTGCACACACCAGCTTAACTTACCGATGCCTGGAATCACCCATGACACTTGTTAAGCAAAACTCTAAGTGGCGGGGAGGCTACAACCTCGCGTAGCATGGGATCAAATTTATATTGGACGCTCTAAGGGGTGGCCTCCCCTCTCGGTCTCAACCGGAAACACCCATGCCCCCTGACCAAGTGGCATGCCTACCGGCTTCAACCGATATCTTCCACCATGGCCTCTCTGTACGGTGTGTGCTAGAAAGGGGTTGACGACGGACTGAACCATACCCTACTTGTTGTAGGGACAAGTGGTAGTACGAAACAAGTATGGGGGTTACTGGAACAAGACTCGATCTATGGTCGACTCAGGAGGTTTATAATTTCCCTGCATGACATATATCACAAATATATATCAACCAGCAGAATCAACATTCATTATACATTACTATGCCATACCGGACATAACTGCCTCGACGGAGACCGGCGACAAACTCATGCCTACCCAAGGCAGAGGTTTTCCCGGATTCCTCCTGGTATGCATGCAAGGCATATGAGGATGATCACCAACACAAGTGTGTTCATTCCCAACAGCATGGAAATCACTAATATGCATCCATGCAAATGATCATATCACATGAAATAACAGGTATTCCGAGATGAGGTGGTGTTATAACGTGTCAACGAACACACCAAAATATTATGCCGCGTACAGAATGCTTGCCTTCAGGTTGTGTAGAGGCAGGGTGCATCCTAAAAACTATTTTCAAAAAAATATTCAAACAACACATACTTTAAAAAGAGCACAAAAAACATTGTCTGAAATTTTTTCAAATAAATCTTAAAATAAACTAGGTCAAATTTGAGAGAGGTAGGAAAAAGAATCAATTCATTTGGAGTTATATTTTAAAAGTTATAGCCAGTCAAAGTTTTGTCAAATCCTAGTTTTTAAATAAAACAAAAAAAAGAAAAGAAAACGCTTCGAACCGGTACACGTCGAAGACGTACTCTGAGATTTACGTCTCCACTTAACCCACGTGGACTGGGGCGGGGTCACTGACAGTGGGTCCAGGGGGCCCGCTGGTCAGGTTTGACCAATCCATCTCCCTCCTCTTCCTCTGCCCGAACGGCGGCGAGGCGACGGCGATCAACACCGGCGAATGGCTGCTCCCCATGGGCCCCAGAGGGTCGGCATGGATCCGCAAGACCGGGGCGGTCCTCCCGGTGGTCGTTGGGTCGGTGGGGGTGGAAGGAGTTGCCGACGGTGAGTTTCGCTGCGGAGGAGACCTCGAGAGCAAAGTGATTTTGGGGCTGCGGTGGTTCTCGATCAAAATCGAGCAGGGGGAAAGGTTCACGGGAGGAAGAGAGAGCTTCTGGTGGGGAGAGTGGAGAGTGGGAGGCCCTGGTTGCGGTGAACGGAGCTGGGACGTGGCAGCGGCCGGACCGGCCGAAGTTGGGGAAGACGGCCTCTTTCTCTCCAATTGACGACAATGGGGGTACTAGGAGTATGGTGTGAGGCTGCTTGTGCGCTCGTAGGGCTCGAGGGGCTTCCTTTTATAGTGCTCCTACGTCGGTTCGCGGCGGCAGTGGATGAGCTCGTCGGCGACCGACTTCTGTAGCTTGCAGGAAACGTGGCGAGGCTGGGGATGGCGGCAGGAACTAGCGGACGAGTGGTTATCGCTCTGGGCGAAGCTGGCGAAGCGGCGCTGCTCGGCGGCGCTGGCCATTGCAGGGGCTGTTGGGTGGCATTGGCGGCTAGCTGCTGGCCTGCCGGAGACGTTGGCGAGGGCTGCTTGGCGCGTTGCGGTGAGGAGGTTAGTGAGTGGCGTGGCTCCGCAGGGCGTGCAGAAATCAGGGGCGCGACGCGCGTCGTTTCGGGCGCTGCACACGTGTAATACGCGATGCTCGCTCGCGCCAGAGCACGACGGACGTGCTCGATTTAAATGCCATGGCATGCTAGGGGGCTCCAAACCACAAGAAAGTTAGCAGGGTGGTGATATAGGCTGGGGCAAAACCATTGGACATGCTGGTCTGGTCAGGGGATTAGGTTCACAGTGTAAACAAAAACTCATGTCAAATTTGTCCACGCTCTCAAGGTGTTTGACAAAATGCCAAAGGCACTTAGGTATATCTTGGAGTGGCCAAAACTTCCAGAGTGGGGTCTCTTTAGATGAAAGAGAGGGTGGTAAGGTTAGTTTGTCCAAAGCACAAACTTGCTAGTGCAAGTTTTGCAAAACTCCAATTCTGGACAGAATGAACAGGGCATGGTTGCATGCACTTAGAATCATCCAATGGGCCCACTCTCCTGGACTTAAGGGTTTGGCAAGGAGGACAACAAGTAGGAAAAGGAATCATGGATCAAGGAGCAACTAAAAAGGTGGTTGTTGTATAAAAACCTCAAGTTGGACCAGAATGGAAAAGAGGATGGTTCACTCAAATTTTCCAAAGAACAACATTAGGTTATTGCATAAAGCTGAATACTATGCTCCTACTGATATCCCATAATTTTGGTAGAAGTTTTAAAGAAATATTTGAATAGGTTGTAGTGTAAAAATGCTCTCTGGACCAGATTTGAAAATATGGTGTAGAGCTCAAAATATTCAATGGGCAGAAGATATTTTTGCACAAAAGTGGTTCAAATACTCCATATGACATCTCCAAATTATGGTGGGATTTTTGAATGAATATATAAAAGGGTTGTAATACAAATGGGACCATAAAACTATGGGAAACCATTTTTCAAGAAAATAAAGATCAGGAAGAATATTATATAATTAATTCTTCTGATAACAGAAAAGGTTTTCTTGAGAGGGTAAACAAGTCCAATATCATAAGTGAAAGGTCTTCACCTCAGGGAACAACTCCAAGATAACCAAGAAAAGAAAGGTTCTGAAATCAAGAAAAACCAAGAAAAAAAAGAAAGTTAAATTTCCTGGCAAGATTTTAATTAACAAAACAAGGTTAAAATTTTTGGGGTGTCACACCAACAAGTTGCTTTCTTGTTCCATCTCACTGAAAACGAGGCCTTTCAGTCATCTTGCCCGAGTGGTATGATTTGCATGTCTCAAGTGATTCAAAATCAAGTGAGTCCAAACGATCCATCTGCATGGAGTTTCTTCATGCGTTTTATACCAATATGATTCAAGTGGCAGTGCCACAAGTATGTGGTACTATCATTACTATCTTATATCTTTTGGCATAAACATGTGTATCACTACGATCGAGATTCAATAAACCATTTATTTTAGGTGTAAGACCATTGAAGGTATTATTAAAATAAATAGAGTAACTATTATTCTTCTTAAATAAACAACCGTATTGTGATAGACATAATCCAATCATGTCTATGCTCAACGCAAACACCAAATAACAATTATTTAGGTTTAACACCAATCTCGATGGTAGAGGGAGTATGCGATGCTTGATCACATCAAGCTTGGAAACACTTCCAACACATATCATCATCTCACCTTTAGCTAGTCCCCGTTTATTTTGTAGCTTTTATTTCGAGTTACTAACACTTAGCAACCGAACCGGTATTTAATACCCTGGTGCTACTAGGAGTACTAGTAAAGTAGACATTAACATAATGTATATCCAATATACTTCTATCGACCTTGCCAGCCTTCTCGTCTACAAAGTATCTAGGGTAATTCTGCTCCAGTGATTGTTCCCCTTATTACAGAAGCACTTAGTCTCGGGTTTGGGTTCAACCTTGGGTTTCTTCACTAGAGCAGCAGCTGATTTGCCGTTTCATGATGTATCCCTTCTTGCCCTTGCCCTTCTTGAAACTAGTGGTTTCACTAACCATCAACAATTGATGCTCCTTCTTGATTTCTACTTTCGCGGTGTCAAACATCGCGAATATTTCAAGGATCATCGTATCTATCCCTGATATGTTATAGTTCATCACGAAGCTCTAGTAGCTTGGTGGCAATGACTTTGGAGAAACATCACTATCTCATCTGGAAGATTGACTCCCACTTGATTCAAGTGATTGTGGTACTCAGAAAATCTGAGCACAAGCTCAATGATTGAGCTTTCTCCCTTAGTTTGCAGGCTAAGAAACTCGTCGGAGGTCTTATACCTCTTGACGTGGGCACGAGCCTGAAATCCCAATTTCAGCCCTCAAACATCTCATATGTTTCATGACGCTTCAAATCGCCTTTGGCGCCTCAACTCTAAACCGCTTAACATTATGAACTATCACGTAGTTATCAAAACGTGTATGTCAGATGTTCGCAACATCCACAGACGACGTTCGAGGTTCAGCACACCAAGCGGTGCATTAAGGACATAAGCCTTCTACGCAGAAATGAGGACAATCCTCAGTTTTCGAACCCAGTCCGCATAATTGCTACTATCAACTTTCAACTAAATTTTCTCTAGGAACATATCTAAACAGTCGACATAATTTGTAAAGACCTTTTGACTATGTTCAGGATAATTAAGTTCATCTTACGAACTCCCACTCAGATAGACATCCCTCTAGTCATCTAAGTGATTACATGATCCGAGTCAACTAGGCCGTGTCCGATCATCACGTGAGACGGACTAGTCATCATCGGTGAACATCTTCATGTTGATCGTATCTTCATTACGACTCATGTTCGACCTTTCAGTCTTCCGTGTTCCGAGGCCATGATGAAGTCATGTACCTGGAGTAGGGTCATAGACCTGCCCAAAGCTACCCTCCACAAGGACACTCGCAAGAGAAGCGGCCTTCCAGTCGACCTGGTAGGTTTCCAGTCGACAGATTCAAAGACACTCGACCATGAAGACCCACTCGACCACCAGGAGTCCAAGAGCCACTCGGTGCCCAAATGGTCTGCAGTTAAATAGTCTTTATGATCTTAATGACAGTTTATGTAAGGCGTTACCAGTAACGCCTAGCCTTAACGCACCTTAAACCCTCTGCTACGTGGGCTGGTTGGGGTCCTGGCGCACTCTATATAAGCCACCCCCCTCCACGGGTAGAAGGGTTCGCACCCTCAGAACACATACGATATAATCCAATGACCGCCTCCGAGCTCCGAGACGTAGGGCTATTACTTCCTCCGAGAAGGGCCTGAACTCGTAAATCCCTTGCGTATACAACTACTCCATAGCTAGGAACTTGCCTCTCCATACCTACCCCCCATTCTACTGCCAGATTTAGAACCACGACAGTTGGCGCCCACCGTGGGGCTGGTGTTCTAGCGATTTGTTGGAGAAGTTGGGATTCTTTCGATCTCCTACATCATGGTTTCAAGTGGAGTTCTGGTTGACGGCCACGAGATCCGTCTCGGTGCACTCACGTTCGTCTCCGATGACTCCGCTTGGCTTCAAGAGGCTCCACTCGACGTGGACGCGCTCCCCGTCCGCGGGGCGACGCACTTTCGCGCGTGTGTCCGCGGCGTCCTCCTGCGGCAACCGTCGACCCAGTATGGGATGGCTCCTGTGCCGTCTTCGCTCCCAGTCTCCCACCGGCGCAAGCGTTCCGGTCGGTCGAGGCTTCAGCGGTGGGTGAGGCATGTGATGGCCCGCCAGTCGGCCACACCCCAAGTCGCGGCGATCGAGCCCGACGAATCTCTCTACGGCCTGTTCGACCTGTCGACTGGCTCCGTAGAGACTGCGTCCGAATGCGATAGCAGTGACCCGGCGGCAGAGGTTCTGATGGTCGATGGACCACGCAGTCCCCCCGGATTCACCCGCACCAACGGAGGTGACGGTGGAGGCGATCCGGAGCAAGCCCATGAAGAGTACTTGCCCGAGCCCCTCACTTCACTCCAGAGAGAGGAGCTTCGCCGTCGGAACATGGATGCACTTCACACTCCTATCGTTGGAGAAACCCCCGAGGCTCGTGCCTTGGAGGATGCACGCTTGGCCAACCTGGCTGAGCGCACTCGACTGGAGAACCTTCAGCGAGTACTCGACGAGCGCGCGCGACCAAGGGTTCCAGAATCCAGTCGACGTCAGCTCTTTCAACCGCCAACTCAGGTATATCAAACTCCGATTCAGAATTTAGCAGCTGCCGCCCGTATAGCAGAGTCAATTCAGCCTTCCCAGTCGGAGGCGGGTAGAGGTTTGCTGCAAATCAGAGATCTGCTCCGGGCGGCAGGAGATCAAAACTCAGTTGTATCACAGTCGCGGAACAGGATTCACAGCCGATCCGTCGCTGCGAATTCAGCCTAGTCAGCCCATAGTCCGAGATCGCCCCCGAGGCGTGAGGAAGGTGCGGGCCGGCGTGATGATCAGTACAAGGGCCACGAGCAGTATGAGCACCGATTCGATCGCAACGATCGACGTCGAGTGCCCACTCCTTCCCCAAGGGGTGGATCATACGCTCCTCGGCAGCAGGACGACGACGCCAAAGACAAGTGTTGGGCGAAGAGTTCCAATGACCCTGTGGAACCAGGCTTTGATGCGAGATCTATTATCGTTCAAGGTTTGGTCGACAGGAACAGAGCTCACCGAGACGGCCATGATAGAGATGTTCCCTCCAGCAGCAGAGTTCATGTCTCGGGACCAGAGTGTTTCAGCAGAGCCATCAGAGTCGCGGTGATTCCTCCCAACTTCAGGTTGGCGACTGGAGTCAGTAAGTTCACTGGTGAATCCAAGCCTGACACTTGTCTTGAAGATTACCGAGTGGCTGTTCAGATCGGCGGTGGCAACGATGAGGTAGCCATGAAACATTTTCCTCTTATGTTGGAGGGTTCAGCCAGGGCGTGGTTGAATCAGTTAGCACCCAGCAGTATTTACACTTGGGAAGATCTTGCTCGAGTGTCTGTTAGGACATTTGAAGGAACTTGCAAACGACTAGCATGATTGACGGAGTTGCAGTCGTGTGTGCAAAAGTCGAGTGAAACTTTGAGAGATTATATCCAGAGGTGGATCACTTTGCACCACACAGTCGAGAAAGTATCTGATCACCAGGCAGTCTGTGCCTTCAAAGAAGGTGTCAAGAACAGAGAGTTGAGTTTGAAATTTGGTCGAACCGGAGATATGACCCTGAGTCGGATGATGGAGATTGCCACCAAGTATGCAAATGGTGAAGAAGAGGATCGGCCCGAGTGGTAATATAAATCGGCCGCCAATGAGGCCGGCGGAGGAAATTCCAGTCGGAAGCAGAAGCGCAAAGCCGAGCCAGCCGCTCCCGGAGAGGCCTTGGCTGTGACCCTAGGAAAGTTCAAGGGGAAACCCAAGGGTCCTTGGAACCCCAAGAAGGTGAAAGACCAGGATGGAAACGACGTGTTGGATTTGCCATGTCATATTCATACAAAGAAAGATGAAGAGGGTAAACTCATTTACCCGAAACATACCACTCGACGAGTTGTCGGCTCTTGATTCAGCAGCCCAAGGAAACAACTCAAGGATAAGGATAAGGAAACAGACAAAGTCGAGGACAAAGATGACAGTGATGATGGATATCCCCAGGTCAATTCCACCCTGATGATTTTTGCTGACGTCGAAAGCAAAAGTCGATTGAAGGTTATCAATCGGGAAGTGAACTTGGTTGCTCTGGCGATTCCCAATTATCTGAAATGGTCCTGCATCGCCATCACATTCGACCACCGATCACCCGACGACATTGCCACCCCGGGAGGCAAGCATTGGTGGTCGACCCAGTTGTTGAGGGCACTCGACGACCAAAGTCCGATGGATGGTGGTAGTGGCCTGAACATATTGTACGCTGGAGACGTTGAAAGGAATGGGCATTTCGATGTCCGGACTCGAGACCAAGAATATGAGCTTCCACGGAGTCATTCACGGAAAGAAGGCTGAGTCACTCGCCAAATTGCCCTTGATGTAGTTTTTGGTGATTCTAAGCATTTCCGGAAAGAAAAGTTGACCTTTGAGGTCGTGGATTTCCAGAGCGCTTATCACGCTATTCTGGGAAGGCCAGCTTATGCACGTTTCATGGCCCGACCATGTTACGTGTATCTTAAACTGAAGATGCCTGGTCCCAAAGGCGTGATCACCGTAATGGGGAATCGGAAGAAGCCGGAAGAGTGCTTCCAGAAAGGCTCTAAGATCGCCGATGCTCAGTTGGCAGTGGTAGAGCTACAAGAGTATCACAAAATTGCAGATCCGAGTGATTTGTTGCGAGCTAAGAAGCCTGCTACGGAGTCAGCATTTCAGTCGACTGGTGAGACGAAATAGGTTCACATTCACCCGACTGATCCCAATGCTGCTCCGACCGACATCTCAACAACACTCGACTCAAAATAGGAAGAAGCGCCATCCAGTTCCTCCGTGAGAACGGGACAACTTTGCATGGAAGCTCTGGCGACATGCCGGTGTTCCTGTGGAGCTGGCTGAGCATCGCCACGAGTCGACCCAAAATTCAAAACGGTTAAAGAATATCTTGGCGGTCCGCCGCCCGTAAGAGAAAGGCCATTGGCGAGGAGGTGGCTCGGCTCTTAGCGGCAGAGTTCATCCGAGAGATCTACCACTCCGAGTGGCTCGCCAATGTCGTCATGGTCCCCAAGAAGGACAAGTCATTGCGCATGTGCATCGATTTCAAGCATATCAATCGGGCCTGCCCGAAAGATCATTTCCCTCTTCCTCGCATTGACCAAATAGTCGACTCAACTGCGGGATGTGAGAGGTTGTCTTTTTTAGACGCCTATTCCGGGTACCATCAGATCCGTCTGTATGGACCCGATGAGATTAAAACAGAGTTCATCACTCCATTCGGGTGCTTCTGTTATGTCACCATGCCATTCGGTCTCAAGAACGCCGGAGCCACATTCATGAGGATGATTCAGAAGTGTTTGCTCACTCAAATCAGTCGGAATGTAGAAGCGTACAAGGATGATATAGTGGTCAAGTCACGAAAGGGTTCCGACCTGTTGACTGACCTTGCTGAAACATTTGCCAATCTCAGGAGGTATGATATCAAGCTTAACCCATCAAAGTGCACATTTGGAGTTCCTGGTGGAAAGTTACTCGGTTTTCTCGTTTCTGAGCAAGGAATCGATAATAACCCCGAAAAGCTTGGCACCATACTCCGAATGAAGCGCCCTGTGCGTGTGCACGATGTCCAGAAACTTACTGGATGCTTGGCCTCTTCAAGTCGATTCATCTCTCGCCTCGGTTAAAAGGCATTGCCTCTTTACCGATTGATGAAGAAGTCAGACAAGTTCGAGTGGACTCTAGAAGCTGATGTAGCGTTTGCAGAGCTCAAAGCTCTGCTCTCCACCCAGCCGGTGCTTGCTGCCCCAATCAGCAAAGAGCCTTTGCTGCTTTACATTGTAGCCACTGGACAAGTCGTCAGTACCGTACTTACGGTCGAGCGGGAAGAAGAAGGAAAAGCCTTCAAAGTTCAACGCCTAGTTTATTATCTTTATGAAGTACTGACCCCATCAAAGCAAAGATACCCTCACTATCAGAAGCTTGTTTATGGGATCTATATGACCACAAAGAAGGTTGCTCATTATTTCTCCGATCATTCCATTACAGTTGTCAGCGACGCCCCATTGTCGGAAATTCTTCATAACAGAGATGCAACTGGTCGAGTAGCAAAATGGGCGATTGAACTCCTTCCCCTTGATATCAAATTCGAGGCAAAGAAAGCCATCAAGTCCCAAGCAATAGCAGACTTCCTCGCTGAGTGGACTGGACAGTAGCTTCCGACTCAAGTTCACTCAGAGCACTGGACTATGTTTTTCGACGGTTCCAAGATGTTGAACGGTTCTGGTGCAGGGGTTGTATTGGTTTCCCCCCGAGGAGATAGGCTCAAGTATGTTCTCCAGATTCACTTTGATTCTTCCAACAACGAAGCAGAATATGAAGCACTCATGTATGGGTTGCGCATGGCCATTTCACTCGGCGTCCGTCGCCTTATGGTCTACGCCGACTCGGATCTGGTTGTTAATCAAGTGATGAAGGAGTGGGATGTCAGAAGCCCAGCTATGACAGGTTATTGTAATGCAGTGAGAAAGCTGGAGAAGAAATTCGAGGGGTTAGAGCTTCATCATATACCCCGACTGAAAAATCAAGCTGCAGATGATTTGGCGAAGGTAGGATCCAAGAGGGAAGCCATTCCTAGTAATGTATTTTTGGAGCACATTCATGCACCATCAGTGCAGGAGGATCCTTTCACAGAAGAAGCCCCGCAGCAAAAGAGTGCCGATGATCCGACTGAAGTTGAGGTCCCAGCCGTGGTCGACCTAATTATGGAAGTTGTGGTTATCACTCCCGACTGGACGGTGCCGTACATCGCATATATCCTAAGGAAAGAGCTCCCAGAGAATGAAGAAGAGTCTCGACAAATCGTTCGATGATCCAAGGCCTTTACAGTGATCAAGGGACAGTTGTTCAGAGAAAGCGTGACTGGAGTCGGCCAGAAGTGTATCACGCCAGAAGAAGGTCGATAATTCTTGAGGATATCCACTCGGGGACCTGTGGCCATCATGCGTCCTCTTGGACCATTGTGGCTAAAGCATACAGAGCGGGATTTTACTGGCCGAAAGCAAACGAAATGGCAAAAGAAATAGTTGACAAGTGCGAAGGAAGTCGGTTCTATTCCAACATGTCGCACAAGCCCGTCTCAGCCTTGAAGACCATTCCACTCCTCTGGCCCTTCGCTATTTGGGGATTGGACATGATTGGACCGTTGAGAACTGGCAGAAGCGGCTTCACTCATTTGCTAGTAGCAGTCGACAAGTTCACCAAGTGGATCGAAGCCAAGCCCATCAAGAACCTCGATGCATGCACTGCTATCAGTTTCATCAGAGAGTTGATATTCAGATATGGAGTTCCACATAGCATCATCACCGACAATGGGTCAAACTTCGATAATGACAAGTTCAAAGCCTTCTGCGCCTCTCAAGGCACGCGGGTCGACTATGCTTGAGTGGCTCATCCTTAGTCGAATGGACAAGCAGAACATGCAAACGGCCTCATTCTCAAAGGGCTGAAACCACGGCTGATGCGTGATCTCAAACACACAGCAGGAGCTTGGGTCGACGAACTTCCATCAGTTCCCTGGGGATTGAGTACCACTCCTAATCGGTCGACTGGGAGAACTCCATTCTTCCTAGTCTATGGAGCTGAAGCAGTGCTGCCGAGTGACCTGCTTCACAATGTGCCTCGAGTCGAACTATACTCTGAAGAAGAAGCGGAACAAGCCCGGCAAGATGCAGTCGACCTCTTGGAAGAGGAGAGAGAAATGGCCCTGGTCCGCTCGACTATCTATCAGCAAGACTTGCATCGATTCCATGCCAGAAATGTGAAGAGTCGAGCCTTCCAAGAGGGAGATTTGGTCGTCCGAGTGGATCAACAGAAACCACACAAGCTCGCTCCCACTTGGGAAGGTCCCTTCATCGTCACAAGAGTTCTCCACAATGGAGCGTATCATCTCTACAACGTTGATCGCCAGATCGACGAGCCTCGAGCTTGGAACGCGGAGCTGCTCCGCCCCTTTTACACTTAATACTCACTCGGTTGAGATGTAATAAAAGTAATTTTGTAGTTTGTTTATCTAAGACAAGAATGTTATAATTTTCCCAGTGATTGTTATTACTTTTTGTTGAAATTTCCCCCAGTGGGTGGCTTAGTTGTGAATCCGGTTCGCCTAAGTTTGTAAAAAAAATCATTTCCGAGTGGCGAGCCAGTCTCTCACTCGAAGGCTTAGTTGCGAATCCGTTTCGCCTAAGTATTCAAAATCCTACCGAGTGGCGAGCCAGTCTCCCACTCGGAGGCTTAGCTGCGAATCCGCTTCGCCTAAGTATTCAAAATCCTACCGAGTGGCGAGCCAGTCTCCCACTCGGGGGCTTAGCTGCAGTCCAAGTACTCGCCTAAGTATTCAAAATCCTACCGAGTGGCGAGCCAGCCTCCCACTCGGGGCTTAGCTGCAGTCCAAGTACTCGCCTAAGTATTCAAAATCCTACCGAGTGGCGAGCCAGCCTCCCACTCGGAGGCTTAGCTGCAGTCCAAGTACTCGCCTAAGTATTCAAAATCCTACCGAGTGGCGAGCCAGCCTCCCACTCGGAGGCTTAGCTGCAGTCCAAGTACTCGCCTAAGTATTCAAAATCCTACCGAGTGGCGAGCCAGCCTCCCACTCGGAGGCTTAGCTGCAGTCCAAGTATTCACCTAAGTATTCAAATCCTACCGAGTGGTGAGCCAGCCTCCCACTCGGGGGCTTGCAACAGCCCAAGGATTCGCCTTAACATCGAAAATAATGAAAATCGCAAGGACGACGAGGTGCAGGTCGACTGTTCCCTCCTCCTTCAAAGCTACGCCATAAAAATCCTACCGAGTGGAGAGCAAACCTCCCACTCGGGGGCTTAGCTGCAGCCCAGTGCTCGCCTAAGTAATAGAAATCCTACCGAGTGGTGAGCAAACCTCCCACTCGGGGGCTTAGCTGCAGCCTAGCGCTCGCCTAAGTAATAGAAATCCTACCGAGTGGAGAGCAAACCTCCCACTCGGAGGCTTAGCTGCAGCCCAGTGCTCGCCTAAGTAATAGAAATCCTACCGAGTGGAGAGCAAACCTCCCACTCGGAGGCTTAGCTACAGCCCAGTGCTCGCCTAAGTAATAAAAATCCTACCGAGCGGAGAGCAAACCTCCCACTCGGAGGCTTAGCTGCAGCCCAGTGCTCGCCTAAGTAATAAAAACCCTACCGAGTGGAGAGCAAACCGCCGACTCGGGAGCTTAGCTGCGGTCCAGTGCTCGCCTAAGTAAGGAATCCATCCCAATCCGCAAGGACGACGAGGTGCAGGTCGACTGCTACCTCCTCCTTCGGAGCTTCGCCATAAGTACAACGTGCGGTTCATCCCAATCCGCAAGGACGACGAGGTCAGTCACAGTCTGTGTTCCATCTCTACCTGCAGGATAGATGAAGCACAAGTCGACTGGAGTTTCAACGGAATATCTTCCGAATGAGGAATAAAGTTCTCTCGAAGGCAAACAAAGCATGTTAAAGGATAAATCAAGTTTGGATAAACGTCCTACGGATCCAAAGGTGCTCAGGTGTTAAGCATGTTAAAGTTTATCGGTTACAAAAACCACTCGGCATTCCGAGGCAAATTTAAGGTGGGACTTAGAAGTTTTTTACTCCTCCGGCGGAGGACTGGAAGGTGCAACAAACTGGTCGAGGTCGATTCCGTCGGCAATATGGGTAGCAGCAGCGATGAAAGTCTCCATGAAAGATCTGAAGTCATGCTTCCTGGTATTGGCAACCTTGAGAGACACCAGCTTTTCCTCTTGCGCTTCTTTGCAGTGGACACGAACCAGAGATAGAGCAACATCAGCACCACACCTGGCAGAAGACTTTTTCCATTCTTGCACTCGACTTGGAATCTCATTCAGTCGAGTCATCAGGGATTCAAGGTCATTCTGAAGCATCTGATCTGGCCAGAGAGTCGATTCGATCCGCGACACTGCAACTTTCAGTTGAGCAAGATAATCCACCACGCTAGCAACGCGAGACTCCAGTCGGAGCACATTCATAGCAGCTTCGTCCTTTACAGGAGAGTTGATGGGGTCCAAACTGGTTTCCACTCGACTGGTTTCTTCTTCGAAGTTTTGACAGAATTCTGAAAACACAGCTCAGATTCAAAATAACGATCATGTGATGAGCCGGTGATAGCAAGACAGTCGGGTAAAAAAGATTACCTTCAAGCATGAGAAATAGCTTCTTGGCGAGCCCTCCAAGATAAATCTCCTGGTCATTTCACTTCCCCGCCAGTTGGCCAGCCTTGTCAGACAGAGCAATCTTGTCGTTCTTCAGTCGACTAACTTCCTTGTTAGCCACGTCAAGAGCGGCTTTCAGCTTGGCATTTTCATCTTCAAGTTTGTCGACTGAGGCAAGCTTCTCTTCAGCGAGCTTTGTTTTCTCCAAAGCCGCCTTCTGTGCCTCTGCAAGGTCAAGGTCCTTCTTCTTCAAAGTCTCTTCCAGTTTATCTTCAAAGCAACAATGAGAACAGAGTTGAGAATGAACAGAAAAACAAAGGCAGTCGTCAGAAGTTCTCACCAGCCATACCTTTTGCTTCATCATTTGCCTTCTGCAAATTCTCCTGAGCAAGCTTCAAATCGAGGTTGAGCTGGATCTGTTTGTTCTCTAACTCAGTAGCGAGCCACAAGCTCGCAAGATTTCTACAAAGAGTCAACCAACGAAAGACATCAAAGACAGATCACTTCCGGGTGATTAAGGAAAAATAGTAGCATTTCTAAGACTACAGTCGAATCAAAACATTCGACAGTAGTCTCGGGGACTACACCTAGCGGGTGCACTCAACGTGCCCCCACTGGTTTTACCAATTTGGTTCGACCAGTCGACCAAAAGAGGCAAAAAGTTTATGTGTCAGCGGTCAGCCGCGAGAGAAAAAAACGACAACAACACACAGTTCTTTAGACTATAGTCGACTGCACGCAGTCGACCATAGTCTCGGGGACTACACCCAGTGGGTGCACTTAGCGTGCCCCCACCGGTTTTACGGTTCCATTCGACTTGGTCCGTCCAGGTCGAGTGAAGAAGTTCACAGCATAAAGACTATAGCCGACTGCACGCAGTCGACCATAGTCTCGGGGACTACACCCAGTGGGTGCACTCAGCGTGCCCCCACAAAAGTTCAATCGACACACCCACCCAGTGGGTGTACAGATATGGAAATCTCCAGAAGGAAGCAGTTTCAGGTAGCATATCCTAACAAAGCAAGCAACGATTGACTTACTTGGACATTGCTCTGGAGAGCTGAACTAGCATCATAGGCCGCCTGGCTAGCCTCTCGGACCGCTTTCACTTGCTCCATCATGATCCCTGCCTGACGTATGGCCTCCTTAGTAGCACTCACTTGGTCTTCCGGGACGTGGTGTATAGCAAAGAGAGATGGTGGATCAGCAGTCGATGAAGTGGGTCGGGCACTTGTCGTGGTACAGCGAAAGACACGAAGCCAGTGGGGTTGCCTCCTTGGAAATCAGCGCCTCAGAATCGCCTTGATGGAGCAGCCTTGCCAGCAGAGCACTCTCTTGTTCTTCCTCTTCCTCAATGGTGCTTCCTCATCATCATGGCGAGATCAATGACGGAGGCGGAACTACAAGAAAGATTCAAAAGTAAACATGGAAGTCCAATCGATTGAAAGCGAAACCTCGAGATCATACCAAGGTTGGAGGTGGCAGCATCCTCCATTTCCTGATCTTCGTGCTTGGCTGAAGTCTCGAGGTAGCGGCATCAGAGATTATAAGAATCGGCTGATCGGTCATCAAGTCGACCCAAAGTTCACTCATGTTGAATAAGGAAATACAAGGTTCATTGGTTACCCGAGATGGTGGGGATGACCATCCGCATCTTGGGCAGAGCCTTCGCCGCATTGACGATGTTGCTCAAGGTTGCTTGGCGGTTTCTCGGTCGGGCGCAGGGAAGTTGTCCTAGGTTGCTTCGCCGACCGCCCGATGGGCACAACAGCTTTACCGCGCGGCCGCCGCTGGGTCATGCGTCAACTTGGACCTTCCCTCCGAGCGAGGAGGATCGACGTCTTCCTCCTCTTCCTCCTCCTCCTCCTCTTCATCAGAGCTGTCATCCCCCTCATCCTCCTCGCAGTTGGACTCCCATTCCTCCTGACTTTCACCTCCACTTCCTTCTTCTTCTTCGACTGTTTCCTGCGCCCCGTTGGGCATCGAGTACATCTCAGTGGTGACCTAGAAGACAACAAAACAAGGCGAAAGTCAGTCGACGAATTGGCATCTAAACAGAATGAATGCAGCCGAATCACAGTCGAAGATAAGTGGTTTTACCTTGTCTACTTCGTAAGTCTGGTCGAGTGGTGGAATCCTCCTAGCTCCGCAAGGGTTATCTTTGTTTCCTGTGATGGCAGTCATCCACTTCTCCAGCGTGGCATCATCGACCTCCTCTAGATGGACCCGAGTGGTATCATCCGTACCAGAGTACATCCACATCGGATGACCTCGGTATTAGAGTGGTTGAATACGCCGTCGGAGGAAAACCTCCAGGAGATCCATGACGGTCACCCCGTCGCGGATAAGCTGGACTACGCGCTCCATCAGCAATTTTACTTGGGCCTTCTCCTCTGGTAACACCTTCAGGGAAGATGGCTTGTTCACTCGACTCATGGAGAAAGGAGGGAGCACAGTCGACTGCCCCGGCGTCGGCTGGTCTTGGCAGTAGAACCAGGTCGACTGCCACCCTCTAACCGAGTCAGGGAGAGTCATAGCCGGAAAGGCGCTCTTCCACCTCATCTGGACCCCGAGTCCCCCACACATCTGGATTACTTGAGTTCTCTCGTCATTCGGGTTCGTTTTCTTCACCGTCTGAGAGCGACAGGTGAATATGTGCTTGAAGAGACCCCAGTGCAGTCGACAACCCAAGAAGTTCTCGCATAACGAAATGAAAGAAGCAAGGTAGACAATGGAGTTGGGAGTGAAATGATGGAGTTGCGCTCCAAAAAAGTTCAGAAACCCTCGGAAAAAAGGATTCGATGGCAGAGAAAATCCCCGATCTACGTGGGTGGCCAGGAGAACGGACTCACCCTCTTCAGGCTGCGGTTGCCACTCCGTTCCCGGAAGCCTCGCCGACCCATGGGGGATCAGTCCTTCATTGGCCAGATCGGTGAGGTCCTTCTCGGTGATGGTCGAGCGGATCCAATCTCCTTGGACCCAGCCTTGCGGCAGTTTGGACCGCGAAGAGGATCCGCCCCGGCTGGGCGCTCTCCCCTTATCCTTCGTCGCCGCCTTCTTCACCCGTTCCAGGGCTGCGGTCTTCTCCTTCACCATGGTCACCGGCGAAGCAAGTACTTAGCTGCGGCGCTGGAAAGGCTAAGAGCGCAGCGAGAAGGTTTGGAGGCGGAGGGAGGAGAAGATTGGGGTCGCACTGTTCAAAATGCCCTGTCCGACGCTTCATATGGGGCCGCTTCCGAGTGGCTGACCGGTAGGCCCAGGCAATCCCGTCAAATCCCGCAACAGGCGCGCACGCGATACGTGGCGAAAAAGGCGGCGCGAAGATCGAGGCATCATCGTCTTATCCCATCCGAGTGCCGCAGTTTTCTCCGCTTCGCGCGCTTCCCAAAATTCAGATCCCGCGAAATCCGCTAACCACGGAGCAACCCGTCAGATAGCAGATTTCCTACGATCCGTCGCTCGGAAATCCTCAAGTTCACAGAGTTCCCTCGACAAAACGTGAAGAATGGATCAAGGCGACTGAAAGAGAAGTTGATGCCATCACTAAAAGGTCGTTGATCCAGAGTAAAACACACTCGCAACACGAAGAACAGGTCGGAAAGATTATCAACTCCTTCCTCACTCAAACCTCGATCCATTCGGGGGCTAATGATGAAGTCATGTACACTACTAGAAAAAGGGCTATAGATGGGAATGACACTAATGGCGCACCAGAAAGTTGGTGCGCCATTAGTATATACTAATGGCGCACCACATGCTAATGCGCCATTAGAGTTCAAACTACTAATGGCGCACCATGCAAAGGGTGCGCCATTAGTATCAAAAAAATTTGAACTAGTGCGCTTGTCCAAACATACTAATGGCGATCACCTTAAGTGCGACATTAGTAGTTGTAACTACTAATGGCGCACCAGGCAGTGGGTGCGCCATTAGTATAGAATTTTTTTTTGAACTAGTGCGCCTGTCCAAACATACTAATGGCGCATCCCGGCGAAGTGCGCCATTAATATCAAAAAAAAATTTGAACTAGTATCAGAAAAAAAAATTAATTTTTTTTTAAATTTTTTGTCAAAACTACTAATGGCGCACCGTGGTAGTGGTGCGCCATTACTAGTTCAACTAGTAATGGCGCACCATGCCACCGGTGGGCCATTAGTAACTTGGCCACCACTTCCACCGAATGCACCCCCCCCCCCCGGATCGCCTTTTTAGTTTTAAAAAAAATAAAAGAAAATGATGAAAATGTCAAAAAAAAATAAAAGAAAATAAGTTTCCCATGTGATATGTGGTCTAATTGTTGGGAAAATTTGCAAATATGAATTTCGACTTCATTTGCAAAATCTCTCGAGAATTTGTAAAAATGGGCATAACTTTTGCATACTAACTCGGATGAAAAAGTTTTTTATATGAAAAATCATCTACTCGAAAAGTTACATCCAAATTTAACCAGGGGAACCTCGTTAAACATTTTCAAAATCCTCAAAAACCTAACAGAAAAAAAGATACGGGGCTTTTAAGATCTGGAGATTCAAAAAAATTCAAAAAAATTCAAAAAAATTCAAACTCACTAATGGCGCACCTGCCCATGGTGCGCCATTAGTATCTTCCCGCCTTCAAAATTTAAAATAAGTCAAAAAAATTAAAATAAAAGTTACTAATGGCGCACCTGCCCATGGTGCGCCATTAGTATCTTCCCGCCTTCAAAATTCAAAATAAGTCAAAAAAATAAAAAAAATTACTAATGGCGCACCGGCCCGTGGTGCGCCATTAGTATGTCGTATATATGGCTGGGCGCACCTCCTCCACTCCACCTCTCCTCCACTCCATCTCCTCCTCTCCTCTCCTCCACTCCATCTCCTCCTCTCCTCTCCTCCTCTCCGGCGACCTCCTTCTCCTCTCCGGCGACCTCCTCCTCATCTCCGGCGACTTCCTCCTCCCTCCTCTCCTCCCTCCCTCCCCTCCCCTCACGGTTTCTTCTCCCTCCTCTCCGTGAGCTCCTCCTCCCTCCTCTCCGATGAGCTCCTCCTCCCTTCTCTCCGGTGAGCTCCTCCTCCCTCCTCTCCGGTGAGCTCCTCCTCCCTCCTCTCCTCCCATCCCCTCATGGTTTCTCCTTCCTCCTCTCACTCCTCTCCGGCGAACTCCTCTCCGGCGACCTCCTCCTCCTCCTCTCCGGCGAACTCCTCTCCGGCAAAAGAACACGGCAAAAGAACGTACAAGATCCAAAAACAGGAACAAAATTTGAAATAATGTCGTGCCAAAAAAACGAGCAAAAAAACGAGCAAAAAATGGGCAAAAAATCACGATCCAGATCCAGATCCAGATTCAAAAAATTCAAAAATACTAATGGCGCACCGGTGGCCTATACTAATGGCGCACCGTGGCCTATACTAATGGCGCACTGCCTGGTGCGCCATTAGTATACCAGATACTAATGGCGCACCTTAGGTGCGCCATTAGTAATAAATACTAATGGCGCACCGGTGGTGCGCCATTAGTAGGCAAAACCGGTGTGCCATTAGTAGGCCTTTTTCTAGTAGTGGTACCTGGGGTAGGGTCATAGACCTGCCCAAAGCTACCCTCCACAAGGACACTCGCAAGAGAAGCGGCCTTCCAGTCGACCTGGTAGGTTTCCACTCGACAGATTCAAAGACACTCGACCATGAAGACCCACTCGACCACAAGGAGTCCAAGAGCCACTCGGTGCCCAAACTGTCTGTAGTTAAATAGTCTTTATGATCTTAATGACACTTTATGTAAGGCGTTACCAGTAACGCCTAGCCTTAACGCACCTTAAACCCTCTTCTACGTGGGCTGGCTGGGGTCCTGGCGCACTCTATATAAGCCACCCCCCTCCACGGGTAGAAGGGTTCGCACCCCTGTAACACATACGCATATAATCCAGTCGACCGCCTCCGGGCTCCGAGACGTAGGGCTATTACTTCCTCCGAGAAGGGCCTGAACTCGTAAATCCCTTGCGTATACAACTACTCCATAGCTAGGAACTTTCCTCTCCATACCTACCCCCTATTCTACTGTCAGACTTAGAACCACGACAGCCATGTCTGTACATGCTAGGCTCGTCAAGTCAACCTAAGTGTATTGCGTGTGTAAGTCTGGCTTACACCCGTTGTATTCGAACGTTAGAATCTATCACACCCGATCATCACGTGGTGCTTCGAAACAACGAACCTTCGCAACGGTGCACAGTTAGGGGGAACACTTTTCTTGACATTATTGCGAGGGATCATCTTATTTAAGCTACCGTCATTCTAAGCAAATAAGATGTAAAGCATGATAAACATCACATGCAATCAAATAGTGACATGATATGGCCAATATCATTTTGCTCCTTTTGATCTCCATCTTCGGGGCGCCATGATCATCATCGTCACCGGCATGACACCATGATCTCCATCATCATGATCTCCATCATCGTGTCTCCATGAAGTTGTCTCGCCAACTATTACTTCTACTACTATGGCTAACGGTTTAGCAATAAAGTAAAGTAATTACATGGCGTTGTTCATTGACACGCAGGTCATACAATAAATTAAGACAACTCCTATGGCTCCTGTCGGTTGTCATACTCATCGACATGCAAGTCGTGATTCCTATTACAAGAACATGATCAATCTCATACATCACATATCATTCATCACATTCTTTTGGCCATATCACATCACATAGCATACCCTACAAAAACAAGTTAGACGTCCTCTAATTGTTGTTTGCATGTTTTACGTGGCTGCTATGGGTTTCTAGTAAGAACGTTTCTTACCTACGCAAAAGCCACAATGTGATATGTCAATTTCTATTTACCCTTCGTAAGGACCCTTTTTATCGAATCCGATCCGACTAAAGTGGGAGAGACTGGCACCCACTAGCCACCTTATGCAACAAGTGCATGTCAGTCGGTGGAACCTGTCTCACGAAGCGCACGTAAGGTCGGTCCGGGCCGCTTCATCCCACGATGCCGCCGAATCAAGATAAGACTAGTAACGGCAAGTAAATTGAAAAAATCGACGCCCACAACTACTTTGTGTTCTACTCGTGCATAGAAACTACGCATAGACCTAGCTCATGATGCCACTGTTGGGGAACGTAGCAGAAATTCAAAATTTTCTACGCATCACCAAGATCAATCTGTGGAGTAATCTAGCAACGAGGGGAAGGGGAGTGCATCTACATACCCTTGTAGATCGCTAAGCGGAAGCGTTGCAAGAACGTGGATGAAGGAGTCGTACTCGTAGCGATTCAGATCGTGGTTGATTCCGATCTAAGTGTCGAACAACGGCGCCTCCGTGTTCAACACACGTGCAGCCCGGTGACGTCTCGCACACCTTGATCCAGCAAGGGGAGAAGGAGAGGTTGGGGAAGACTCCGTCCAGCAGCAGCACGACGGCATGGTGGTGGTGGAGGAGCGCGGAACTCGAGCAGGGCTTCGCCAAGCACTACGAGAGACGAGGCGGGAGAGGGGTAGGGCTGCGCCAACAGGAGAAGAACTTCGTGTGTTGGGCTGCCCCTTTGCCTCCACTATATATAGGGGAGAGGGAGGGCTGCGCCCCCACCTAGGGTTCCCTCCCTAGGGGTGGCGGCAGCCCCAATCCCCATCTGGGGTGGCGGCCAAGTGGGGGGGGGAGAGGGAGGCGCACCAGGTGTCACGACCGGTTTTCCAATAAAATGCTTATTGAGAAAACGATCTTTTGAGTCCAGTATGAGGAAAAATCCTCCTTACTGGTAGACAAAATCTTGATACAGTAAGCCAGTAGCATTATGTATATTACAGGGTCGAGATGAGGGTGCTCAACAGTTTATTACAAGCATGCCAATAATTATACATAATGGCGGATATGACACAATGGTGTGGGGTGGCATACTACTGACTCGAGATAAAAGTGGTGGTGGAATATCACAGTGGAGTGGATAACATGACTCCTAAACTGGCAGCTCATCGAGCGTCGAGGTGAGGCTCGATGAATTTATTCGGGTAGCGGAAGCGGATATAATACAGTGACCAAATCCAGGGTCGCACGAGACTGACTGGGACTCCTCTAGGCATCGGACTCGCTATCGAACTCTTCATCCATGAGATCGCCTTCGTCAACATCTGGCCAAATCAACAAGCCAGGTGAGTACTTTGAAAGTACTCGCAAGACAGTTCGGACATAAGATATAACAAATGCATGCATGAATGCGTCATGAGTAATTAGTAATGCAAATTCAATTTAGCAAATGTTAGTACAACATGATAAGTAAAAAGGGAGTCAGGCGGTAATCTTCCCGAAATCCCAACAAATTAACTGAAAACCGATCGGGTGTCTGGAGCGACGCCTCGAAGGGTAAACAAATAAATGTTCATGCCGCAGTCGGGCGTCTAAGCGACACCACATAAAGGGCTTATATTGAAAAGTAAAAGACAGTGCGTGCCACAGTCGGACGTCTATGCGACATCTCGGAAAGGCCTTATAAGGAAAGTAAATAACAATATTGCCACAGTCGGACGTCTGAGCGACATCACATAAAGGGCTTATATCAAAAGTAAATAACAAGTGTGCCACAGTCGGACGTCTGAGCGACATCGCAGAAAGGGCTTAAATTTCATCATTCATGTCAGATAAATTCACAAGGTTATAATACTCATAAGAAATATTCAACACACAATAATAAACGGGTTAGTCCATCCACAGGAATAAACATTTAACCGGACTTAACACTCATGTGGTTCACCGGAGTTTTTGTCACTGAGACTGACACTTGACAAGATAAGTTGAACACAGTACTTGGACATGGATAAGATGATTCAAAGGATTTTTGACTCTGCAGAGTTTGTACTAAATTGCCCACGGCCAACGGATTTCCGTAGTCACGAAGGACTAGTTCCGTTTACGGTATTTCGGAAGAAACACATCTAACCAGTATACACCCATCCCACCTCACGATGCTAGGAATCACCCTAGACAGCATTCAAGAAAAACTTTGAGACGGGGAGATCACAATCTCGAATAGCATGGGATCAAATTTATATATGCGCGCTCTAAGGGGTGCCCCCCTCTCGGTCCCAACCGGAAACACCCATGCCCCCTGACCGGATGAGTGGCTTTAATCCAGGGCCATGGAATCCTCATCACGGCCTCTCGATTTCGTGTGTACCAGGAAGGCGGTTTGCAACTTACTGAGCCGTATCCCTTGCGGAAAACATGTGGTAGTAAAGGAAGGGAAAACGGACGAAAACTGGACTGATTCATGTTGACACTGGAGTCAAATAGTCTGGCATAAGGCTGGGATGCTACAACACTGCCATCTTACCCATTCTCAAGCCATCACATGGCCATGCCAACTCATATCCAACAACTTATGGATTTTTGAAACTCGCTTGCCTCAACTTTGCATGTAAAATGACATTCATCGGGGTACTCATAAACATGCCATGAACTACTTAATGCAAACATGCCAAAGACACTCATCATATCAAAAGTTCAAACATGCTTGCCTGGTTCGGAGTAGTCGGAGCCTAGCTTGGTGAAGTTCGCGGTTCCGTCACCTCCTTCGGTATCTACGGTATAAAGAAACACACGCACTAACGTTAATACCGCGGGGGTGCACAAAAGTATTCCAAATATTTTTCAAATAAATCTGATCAAAAACTAGACAAAATTTTGAAGAGGATAGAAAAAGAATCAATCAAAAATCACTTTCTGTTTAAAAGTTATAAGGGTTTTAATCCAGGGACCTTTCTGTAATGAAACAGAAACTTCTCAGGGGGTTGAACAGAAAAGACCAGAAAAACGCTTCAGACTGAAAGCGTATTTGCCCGAATACGTTTTCAGAAAACGGTTCGTTTAAAAGAGAAGAGAGGCTGACAGGCGGGTCCCACCTATCAGGTTTGAAAATTCAAACGGGGAGAACAGAGCTCGTCGGCGCCCGAGAGCTGCGGTGGTTGCCGGCGGCGATCCACGGCGAGGCAGGGGGATCGGGCGGTACCTACGTGCTCAGTGTGTCCTTCCGCGTAGGTGGGTGGTGGTGGTGGTCGTCGGCGGGCACCACGTCGACGGCGGTCCTTGCTCCGGCGGACGGCGGCTCGGGTGGAGTTGGATCTCGTCGGGGAGGGCTGCGAAGGTCAAATTGAAGCTTGGGTTAGCTCACTGGGTGCTCGAGGAGGCTACTGACGAGGTTTGGGCACCGGGGATGGCCTCACCGGAGTGGACCGAGCTGGTGGCCGAGGCGGATCGGGGCGGCCGGAGTTGGGGGAGGAGACCACCTCGAGGTCCTCCTAGTGGCTTGGCGAGGCGTTGGTGCGGTGCAGTGGTGGTGCGTGCTCGAGAGCGAGCTCGGGGCCTCTTTTTATAGGCGATCCGAGGCGGTGGCCATGAACGGGGATCTCCGGCGATGGTTACGGCGGCGCAGAGCTTGGTCGGGGAGTTTAGGGGGGTTGGGCGTCAACGTGGAGGTTCATCGGTTCCATTTAGGTGCTAACCAGGTTTGGATTAGGTGCTCTGGATGGCTTCGACGGAACGGGGAGGCGTGGGCCCGTCGGCGGCAGAGGGCGCGCCCTATGCTTGCCGGGCCACGGCGACGGTGCTGCGGGGGTGCGCTCGCATGCATGAGGCCACGCGGAGGTCTAGGGGGCGTTGGGCGGCGCCGGACAGCGTGGCGAGCTGGCTCTGGCTCCCGTTGGCCGCCACGGGTGGCTCTGCCACTGCAGAAGCTGCCAACGTCGGTGATGCTCGCCGCCAACGACACCTGCGCCCGTCCAAAGGAGCATGCGGTGCTCTGGTCAAGGAGGAGAGGCCGTGCGCAACGCGCCAGGACGCTCAAGTGATCGATGACAACACTCTGACGAAAAACGACACTGCAATCTCTGAAACTCTGAACTTTCTGAAAGTGTACAGGAACAGTGCCGGCCAAGTGTTCGACGAAATGATTTTGGCATGTGGGGGATTTTCCTTGAGCTGATTTTTGGTGGGGTGGCCTCTCATTGCATCTGGGGGCTGCCTGAATTTTGGTAGAATTTTTGGAGAAGAGGAAATATGAATTTCACCAAATTTGACAAATCTGGTCCAAACTTGCAGAGGCTGAAACTTGAAAATTTTGAAAAGAAGAAGAGTGGATCTTGATGGATCTAGGTTGGGGGTGCTAAGGACTATCCAGAGGAGTTGGTTTGAGATCAAAACTCAAAGGAATCCAGGTACTTGCTTTGTAAATCACCTAGGCTTAAAATAATTGACAGAATTGTTTTGGGGAATAGAATAATTGAAATAAAATCCAAAATTGGGTTGGACTTGTTGGAACAGAAAGTTTGGATCGCCCCAAAGTGGAGGGAGGGATTTTTGGAAGATTTACCACAAGAGGCATGATAAAACCATGGGTGGTTTCAAAATAAGAGAAGCCCCAAAGCTCATAAGGTGTCTTTTAAAAGAAAATAAATTCCAAAAAAAATATTTGAGAAGGGAATAATCAGGAGAAAGGTTTTTAAAAACCAAACCCCAGGGTTGAAGAAGATACAAAAATAAAATCCTTGCCAAGGGGAAAAGGTTTTGAGAGAGAGGTTTTTGGAAGAATTTAAATGACCTTCTTCAAATCCAACAAAGTTTTTGTTGAAAACCAAATAAAAAAATTTGGAGTGTCACACCAGGCATGGGCCTTTAGGGCCCATCTGCCCTAGGGTTTGCCCCTCTACTCTCTAGGAGCATGGGCCTTGGTGGGGAGGCGCCCCAGCCCACCTAGGGGCTGGTCTCTTCTCACACTTGGCCCATGTATGCCTCCGGGGCCCGTGGCCCCTCCCGGTGGACCCCCGGACCCCTCCGGTGGTCCCGGTACACTACCGCTGATGCCCGGAACACTTCCGGTGGCCAAAACCATACTTCCTATATATAAATCTTTACCTCCGGACTATTCCAGAACTCCTTGTGATGTCCGGGATCTCATCCGGGACTCCGAACAACATTCGGTAACCGCGTACATACTTTCCCTATAACCCTAGCGTCATCGAACCTTAAGTGTGTAGACCTTACGGGTTCGGGAACCATGCAGACATGACCGAGACGTTCTCCGGTCAATAACCAACAGCGGGATCTGGATACCCATGTTGGCTCCCACATGTTCCACGATGATCTCATCGGATGAACCACGATGTCGAGGATTCAATCAATCCCGTATTCAGTTCCCTTTGTCTAGCGGTATAGTACTTGCCCGAGATTCGATCGTCGGTATCCCGATACCTTGTTCAATCTCGTTACCGACAAGTATCTTTACTCGTTCCGTAACACATCATCCCGTGATCAACCCCTTGGTCACATTGTGCACATTATGATGATGTCCTACCGAGTGGGCCCAGAGATACCTCTCCGTCACACGGAGTGACAAATCCATCTCGATTCGTGCCAACCCAATGACACTTCCGGAGATACCCGTAGTGCACCTTTATAGCCACCCGAGCCACGTTGTGGACGCTTGCTACACCCAAAGTATTCCTACAGTATCCGGGAGTTGCACAATATCATGGTCTAAGGAAATGAAACTTGACATTAGAAAAGCTTTAGCATACGAACTACACGATCTTTGTGCTAGGCTTAGGATTGGGTCTTGTCCATCACATCATTCTCCTAATGATGTGATCACGTTATCAACGTCATCCAATGTCCATGGTCAGGAAACCGTAACCATCTATTGATCAACGAGCTAGTCAACTAGAGGCTTACTAGGGACATGGTGTTGTCTATGTATCCACACATGTATCTGAGTTTCCCATCAATACAATTATAGCATGGATAATAAACGATTATTATGAACACGGAAATATAATAATAATAACTAATTTATTATTGCCTCTAGGGCATATTTCCAATAGAAATTTCATGTTAAAAGGAAAAAAAGGCCAAACAGTGCTGAAAGGCCATGCTCGGTCCGACTTAAGGCCTTTGGTTTGAGGACCGGCCTTGTTCAAGGGTGGGCCGAAGGTCGGCCCTACCCTTTTATTTGCTTGTCGTGCCTGGCCAAAAAACCGTGACTGCGGGTTGTCCTTAAAAGCACAACCTATATAGGGATGTCTCCTTGTGCACAATTGGCTTGATATGTAAGGTGAAGCTGAAGTATTTGCTCCTAAGTTGGGTGAGTAGTCTAGGTCAGGATTCACAACCTTCCCAAGGATGGGCTCATTCTCTTCATTAACTTTTGAAACTTCTCCTCATGTCTACATGAGTTAGTGATAATATAGTAGAAATATCGAATAGCGGGGCACTCATTGTAACTTGCCATGTGTTTATAGCCTTGGTAACTTATTTGTATGAACAAGTCAGGTCGATGTGGGTTGAGCATTTGATAGGCGTAGCGGGTGTACATGTCGTTGTTGGGGAACCCAAAGTACGTAGTTGCACCAGTCCGCAAGGGTGATGTCAAAATCTCGGTCAGTGAGAAGTAAAGTGATCTAATCCTCTTCATCTTTGGGATTTAATCCAACATTGTGCGCGAGAGTGCTAATAAACTCGAGCATCAATCAACGATATGTCGCATACTTCTGGAACACAAAATGCTGCAAACCAACATTAGTACATAATAAATTGAAATCGTTACTAATGCCAAGCCTGGCAATCATGGACGGGCACACGCACTTGGTGGTTTTCACCTTGGTCTCGTGAAGCACTTGGTACTCCTTGGCATCACGATCGACAAAGTTGATACACTTAAAACAAACGTCTTGTTTGTGTGTGGTTTCCTCGGATGCGCCAGTGACTTCACTATGAGCGATACGGGCGGACCTCCTCGTATTCATCTAAACAATTTTTTTAAGACGCACAACCATGTTTCTTGCAGAAGCAAATATGTGCCTCCACGAGAAGCAAGAAAATATATGATATGCACATATTTTCTCCTTTTTCTCCTTTTTCGAGAAGAACAACTATGATTCGCAAAAAAATAATCTTCAAAACCAAGGGGAAACCGAAAACCGAGAAAACCTCGAGAAAAAACATCTAAATCCTGAAAACACAGACAGAGCAAGAGCAATAAAAATAAAATAAAACCAGAAAGAGCGCCCAGAGTGTGACACTAGGCGGTGGATGTGCACACAACTTGGCGTGCTTTCATGCCACAAAAGTGATCCTTGCGGCTGTAGGAGCCCTTCAAGGGATAACCCTAATAGTTTTTTTTTGCAGGTTAATAACCCTTATAGTTGCTTTCTGGTTCTCAAAAGAAGATATTGTACGCCGGTATGAACAAGGGTTCATCATGTATTTTGGAAAAAAATTCACTAGGCACTTTAAGAATGTTCATTCTTAATTAAAAATGATCACTGCAGGGAAAAAAATTAATTGTGTTTTCTAAATGTTCATAGAATTTTTTTTTTAAATGCACATCTTGTATGAAAATTGTCTATCCGGTATTAAAAAATGTACACCGTCTATTTTCGAAATATTCATCATTTATTATGAAAATATTCATATTTTAATATAACATATCCATCATGTATTTTAAAAAAATCACCGTGTATTAAAAATGGTCATTGAGTATTAAACAATGTTCTCCACGTATTAATAAATCTTTGCCTTGTCTAAGAAGTTTCATCGAATATATTTCAAAAAGTATCATCATGTATCATCTGGTAAAAATGTGTAACATGTTAAAACTGCTGATAGTTTGTATAAAAATGACCATTTTATATTACAAAATTATTTATCATGTATTTGAAAACGTTCATCACAGCATACATAATATTATCATGTATTAAGAAGTTGTTTGGCTTGTATTTAAAAATGTTCTTATATTTTTTAAAATTTTCACACATTGTTTAAAAAATGATCATAAGATTTAAATAAAATATTAATGCATATTTTGAAAAAAAGATATACATGATAAATAGTTTTATAAAATACCATACATTACATGTATTTTACCAAATAAAGTAAATAACAAACGTAAAGAAAACAGAAGAGTAAAAATAGAAGAAGGAAAAAAGTGCATTGCATGTCTGTGTTGCTCAAAGGGGGACACTCACGCCGAGCAATGCTAGACATATGTAAATAGTTCTAAAAGATTAACTTAATGACCCAAACGGAGAAATATGATTGAAAATAAGGGGAGGACGGGCCCACCCCCTGAAATTCAGAAGGGAGTGATGCCATTGTTAGGATGTTTACGTAAAGTTTTAGAAGCTCTTCGTGGATGTATGATTTTCGCACTCACGCCTCCCGTTGCGATGCTGGGCCTGGCCTATATGCAAGATGTTGAAGGTGAGCGGGACATCCAGCTCACTACAAGCGACACATAGACGCTCCCCTGCAGCGCACCCGCAACCTTCTCACATGTCATACGCGACACTGTTAGGCGGTCCAATATTGTTTGTTGAGGATGATAACTTGCCTAAGAAAAATGCCAACGGCTCTCGGTGCTACAATAGAGGCGAGAAAGCTCGCAGGCTGAAAAATGATGGGTGATAACCCACACGTTTTCCACAAGTTGGTGCGAGTACATAGAGTGTTTTCACAATGCAAGTTTGGAAAAAAACTGAAACTTGCAGGTGCTTTGTTCGAAAAAAATTGTCTTGAAAATTATTAGGAGCTCCGGCTACAAAGATATATTCCTTGGAGTCTACAAAAGTTAAGAGCTGCAAAATGCCTTTTTTTAGAATCATCCTAGGGGCGTTCCCCACCTGAAATATAGTGTTCAAGAGTGATCATCTTGTATGAATGCATGCCTGCAATGTTCACACCTGTTCTGTTGTTCCTGCAATGCATTGAAGGCCATGTGTCATGCATGTTCTGGTGGTCATCAACTAATCTGCAAAATGCGTTTTTTTATAATCAACTTGGGGTGGGGGAGGGGGGGGGGGGGGTTCAAGAGTTTCCCACGCCAATTTTTACTTTATTTTTAGAATTAAGATGAGGTTGAGCTGCCCCCTGCCCCACCTCGTCATCTCTATATGATGAAGAATAAAATGAGTTAGGTCACGCATATGTTTCCATGCATATGACCATTGATACATATAGGCCCTGTTTGATTTAGCTTTTATCGACGGATTCCGCTGCCGCGCAGCAGAATCTGAACCAAAGGGCGAACCCAGCAGAATCCGATTCTAGAAATCCGCTGTCAAAATCTGAACCAAAAGCGGAAGCAGCCCAGGACGTGCTTTCCAAAATTTGATTCCGCTGCGGGCCAAAATCTGAAAAAGCTGTATCAGCTGGTTTGCCAAATTACCTACATCTTTTTCACATCAGATTTTCCACAGCAGATTTTTCACAGCTGCTTTTAGAAATCCACAGCCAAACCAAACAGGGCCATAGATCATCTTGTATGAATGCATGGCTGCAATGTTCACACATGTTCTGCTGTTCATGCAATGTGTCATGCATGTTGTGATGGTCATCAACTAACCTGCATAAAGAAAGCATGACAAACATATTTTAGGCAGACACCTATAAATTAAAGTTATGTCTAGCAACCTATACATCGATCCAGGGGTTATGATGATATGTGGGCATGTACAGTAGAGAATTGACATATGAATATTTTTCAGGACTTATATGTGTGTTGGGATATTAGAAGACAACTGAGATGTTATATGAAGCTTGACTGGGAAGTGGTTTGTGTGGGACATGGGTTCCGCCAATGTCATTATTTTCTGCTGCTCATGGTCAATCGCAGCACTTGTGATCAAGTGAACGACATGTTGCACCATTGTTCATCTCATCGGTGACACAGGAAAACACCACACAACCAAAGAGCCGGGGTCATGCAGCTCGCTGAGCCTATTGTCAAGATATAGGGGCTGCCCTATTGTCAGGAAGCCCAATATTGTTTGTTCGGAACTATATCCGGCCAAGACAAATGGCACTAGCTACCTATCCTCAACAGTTTGTCAAGCCAATTTCTATTATAATTTACCCCCAGCTCGGCATCTCTATAGGATTAAGAATAAAATGAGTTTATTATGTACGTAAGATCTCATATCGAAAGCAATGACCAGCACAGAACTATGAAGGGGTAAAGCCCCTGCTCAAAGGTGATTTAGGGTTCTACTCCACCGTCATCCTCCTCCGCTAGTAGATCACCGACCTCCTCCTCCCCCGCCGGCTCCGGTGGTGGGGGTGTGCGGCTAGGCCCCAATCTATCCGTGGGAGCCATGTTTCCCTTTCTTAGAACATTAGATATGTCTCGATAGCACAATCCTGCGAAGCGAACAACATGGTTGTACGTCTTGTTTCTCTGACTCCAGTTCCAACCGATGAAGGTTGGATAGTCTTGGCCTCTTTGGAGAGCGTGTGAGATTTTAGTTCCCTGACTCCGGCTGGTCGGAATTGGGGCATTCTATAGGCCCTCGATGTCAGTTTCTTTCATGAGACAGAGATTTACTACCCATATCACAACCGTCCGTGACTTCTGGTCAATGCTGATGACTTATCAGCTGCAGCTTCTACAAGCTCTTGTGTTTAAGAAAGTTTGCTCTGCTGAGACGAAGGCCATAGGCAGTAAAGAGCTTTGCTCTCGGCACACCGCCGGTGGATGCAGGAGGAAGAAGACTTTTGCACTGCTAAAATTTGGATGTATTTTCAAATTTTTGTAAGGGTGTCTTTCTAAGGAATTGTGTTACTCAATATATACTTTTGCTTTTTCACAAAAATAGGAATAAAATGAGGCATGCTTGTAATTTACATGCATATTGGCCATTGATATATAGGTAATCTTGTATGAATGCATGCATGCAATAATGTCCCTGCATGTTTGGCTGTTGGCCACCAACTAATTTTCATAAAGAAAGCATGGACCTGAATGAATGCATGCATGCAATGTCCTGATGTTCACCAACTAACTTGCATAAAGAAACCATGAATAACATACATAGGCACCTGCCTATAAATTAAGATCATGCCTAGCAACCTATCCTCAATCCAGAGGTAACAATGATATGTGGTCATTAGAATTTCCATATGAATATTTTTGTAAAGCTTATGTACAAGTTGGGATATTAGAGGACAACTGATGTTACAGGGAGCTGGACTAGGAGATGGTTTGAGTGAGAGGCGGGTTCTACCAATGTGATTATTTTGTGCTTCTTATGGTCAATAGCAGCACTTGCGATCAAGCGTCCATATTTTATAGCTTGACGGTGTGCTGCACTATGGTTCATCTCATATGGAGAGCAGAGCTGAACTCACCGGCATCCATCTTGCTGAGGTTTCACCGTTCTGAAATTCGGTTTTACCTTTCTCTATTCAGTATCCAGTGACATGGAGGCTCAAGAGGAACATGAAGCAGCATGCGCCAGGACTAGCTTTTCTTTAATCCACCAGGTATTGGTACGAGTTCCTTTTTTCCCGAGGTAGTTCCTATGTTCCATCAACTCAGCCGGGGGAGTATTTTTCTCTTGTGCCTGACAGAGGATGTTGAGTTTCAAATCAACAAGCAGTTGATCCTGTAGGCTCTCAGGTAGACGTGGGTACACTTTATTCATTAGCTCTGCAAAAGCTTCCTTAACTCTAGTGTCAGCAATCAGTTCACCAGTCTTAAGCGCTTGTGCACACTTCACTGCCTCAGCCAACACTTCGGTCATATTTAGCTGCTTCTCTGGATTCTCTCTAAAAGGAATGACAAACAACAAACAGGTAAGTAACGGTAATAAGATAGTGAACTACACTACTCCCTCCATCTCAGTTTATAAGTCTTGCACGTGTATCTAGATCGTCAATTTAACTTATATAAAATAAATTGTTCAACATAAAAATTACATCATTAGAAAATAGAATATTTAAAGTTTCCAATGATATATTTTTTGTAATGTATGTCTCTTATTAAATTGGTTAAATTAACGACCTAGGTACACGTGCAAGACTTGTAAACTGACATGAAGGGAGTATAATGATATGACAACTTCTCCATGGAAATATGGCAACTTAGAGCATCTCCAGCCGTTGAGCCCTCAGGAGGCATTTTTTTCACCGTTTGGAGGGCTGCTGTCGAAAAATTTAGCCTGGGGGTGAAGAAATTTATTTCCACTCGTTGCGCCCACACCCTTATCCAAACGGCGACGCGCGGCTCGACAACACCGTGCACCACTTGGTCAGCATCATCGGCATCTGCGCCGGCCTGGCCTACCAGAGGTGCGGCACGGAGATGATGGCGTGCATGTTCATCACGGAGATCTCCAGTCCGCTGCTGCACCTCAGGGAGATGCTCAAGGAGCTCGGTGTCAAGGACACAGACCTCAACCTCCTCGTCGACATACACAGATAGACCTCAACCTCTTCTTCTTCCCCTCTCTCTTTCTCTCTCTCTCGACAGCCGGCTCTGCATCTTCCCAGGCCGCGACCGCTCGTGCCCTCCTTCCACGCCGCCGTCCTCCTCGCCTGTCCACGCCCAGGCCACGCCCTCCCGAGGACCTACACGCCGTCCCGTCCGCTCCCTGGCCTCGCCGTCTCCTGGCTCCTCCACGGCCGCAGAAGCCGCTCCTCCTGCGGCTCGGCCTCGATGGCAGAGGTTGAAGCAGCACACAAGCAGGCGACTGCGACGAGCAGCGAGAGGCGACTGCGACCGCGCGGCGGCAGAGGCGCGCAGGCAGCAAGCTGCGAGCCGGCGTCCACTTGCAGCGAGCTCCGGCCCGGCCACACCATGGCCACACGCCGGCGGACGAGCTGCCGCGGCGCCGGACGCACGCGCGCGAGCAGCCACGTAGGGCGGCCCCAGCAGCAAGCACGGCGGCATGCAGATGACGAGCGGCTCGGGTGCGTGGTTGTTGGAATAAAAGACGAGGAGGGAGGGAGCTTGTGCGTGTGTCAGGTGAAAAGTGAAAGGAGAGAGGGTGTTGCGAGGCTACATGTGGGCCTTTGCATGCAAAAACAAATCGCCGGCGCCCCAGATGCCTCCAGGGGGCTGGGTTTGGGGTGGATTTGCCGGCGCTAAAATTTCACGAATCTAGCAGAAAACGTGATCCTAAAGGCGTGAGTGGGGACTTTTTTCACTGCCAACAGTGAAAAATGATCCTGAGGGGCCTCTTGGGGGACTAGTGAAGATGCTCTTACTCTATAAGAATATGCAGACTATTCCAATAAAAATGTCAAGTACACTATACTAATGCGACAAACTGCACTTTGGTAATCCGGCAGACTACTCTAGGATGATATGGAAACTACTCTATGATGGTATGGCGACTAACTCTATAATAATAAAGAAAATCAACCTACTTCAGTAAAAATGGCAAACTACACTGGTGATACGACACCTGCACTGTGAGTCATATGGTAAATACTTTGTGTTATATATGGCAAATATTCTCTACTCCTATAGAAAATATAGTTGATGATGATGGTGGGTCTGTCATCCATCACTTCTGGCCACTTGATCTGCATCTCATGAACACGAGACAAGCACAAGCTGTGGCAACTTTGCAAAGAAAAAAAAAGCGCCCGCACTCTGCTTCAATTTTTTGCAAAAACAACCCTTGTCTATCTGTTCAGCCCCATCCACCCCACCTTGTCAAACCAGCAAGGGGAGTACTGGGCGCCGGCGTGCTGGCCCAACTATTGGGCCGGTCTCGCCCCAGCCACCCGATTAAATTACGCACAGCCGTCTGATTTCGTCCCCCACGTCGTTTTCGTTCTTCCCTCGTCTTCAGACTAGTTAACGGTGGTGCCTTCGGAAGCGCATCGTCCCCGCCACAGCTTGTCGCATGAACAGAAGATGCTGTTCATGGCGCGCTCGGTCGCGACAGCCAGACCGCGTGTCATCTCCGAGGACGGTGCTCGGCGAAGAACCTCTCCCCGCTCTCGATTTAGGTTGCACATCCGTCATTGATTCGGTTGCTACTTCCCCGTCAACCGGATGAAATTCCCGTCATTGATGGTCCATGGTTGCAGTGCTCCGGTGTGCCGCCCGCCGCCCCCGTTTTCACCGCTCACTAGTAGAAAAAGGACCTAATGCGAGACACATTAGTCCCGGTTCGATTTTGGCCCGGTACTAATGGTACCATTAGTGCCGGTTCGAACGGATATGCATTAATGCCGGTTCGTGTTGAACCTTTAGTACCGGTTCGTGCCACGAACCGGTGCTAAAGGGGTGGTGGCAGGCTGGCGTCGGGCCGGGGCCCCGCGATCACCTTTAGTACCGGTTCGTGGCACAAACCGGTACTAAAGGGCTAACCTTTAGTACCGGTTCGTGCCATGAACCGGGACTAAAGGGATCTGATCTAGAGTCCCGGTTGGAGACACAAACCGGGACTATAGGGCAATTTTCAAACTCTACCCCGGTGTATCGCCATTTCAGTTTTGAAAAAATCAAAAGAAAATGATAAAAACTTCAGAAAATAAAATCCTTCGAGAGGTAGTTATATTACTACATCTACTAGTTAGGAAAATTTGAAAAATTAAATTTGGACATGTTTTGCAAAAAGTGTAGGGAAAAAGTAAAACGACTATAACTTTTGCATACGATGTCGGAAAAAACGTATAATATATCAAACAATTCAGCACGAAAATCCGCATCCAATTTTGACGGCCTACGGCCGGTTTGCAATTTTTTAGAATCTTCAAATTCCAAAAGGAAAAAAAGATATGCTCAAATTTCAGTTTTTTTTTAATTTTGGTCAAACTACTTATTCAAGAAGTATTAATGTTACTACATAATTATTCGAGAATATTAGTGTTACTAAATAATTATTTCAATTTTTTGAATTTTGGTCAAATCTGGTCAAACTGTGGTCAAACTATGGTCAAACTTATTCAAGAAATATTAGTGTTACTAAATAATTACTATTTTTTAGAATAATAGTTTCAAACTCAAACGGTGAAATGTGTGACCTAATGCTCAAGCTAAACTGCTGAGGGTTAATAGGATTGACAACTTACATTTGTCAGCAAAACAACCAGTGCAGACTTGAAAAGTAGGGAGAATAGAACTCCGAAGTTAAGCGTGCTCAGGCTGGAGGGGTGAGAGGATGGGTGACCGGCCGGGAAGTTAGACAATTTGGAATGAGTGATCCGAGGGGTGATTAGAGACTAAATCATCAAATAATTCAATTTAGAAAATTGAAAATCGAAAAATAATCAAAAAAAAATTCCAAAATTTTTAACAAAAAAAAACCTTTAGTACCGGTTGGTGTTCCCATACCATGGCGCGAGCTCACGCCATGTGGTGGGCCTTTAGTGGCGGTTCGTGCCGAACCGGTGGGGGTGGGGGTCTTTAGTCTCCACCCTTTAGTGCCGGTTGCAGAACTGGCACTAAAGGTCCTTACGAACTGGTTTTAAAGCTCCGTTTTCTACTAGTGGCTCGCCGCATGAGTTTCCAGGAACGACGACCACCAGTCGCACCATCTAAGGAACGTAGCAAAAAATCTCGCTAGTTGTAGCAAAAAGCGACCACGGTCATCACTGTCGTCGGCAGTCACAACTCCGCCATGAATGGATATAGCAAAATATCCCGCCGGTCATAGCAAACAGTGATAACGGTTGCAGAAAAAACAGCGGCGGCGCCCTCGCGAGTTGCACCACAGCCCAGCTTCCGTCGCCGCCGCTCGCCATCATCATTTCGTCGTTCCTCGGTTGAAACTTTTCAAAAGACCTGTAGCTGCTATCTCGCGACTAGTTGTAGCTTTTCGGTTTGCGCGGTGGCCGCCCATAACTTTTTCTTCTCTGTTTGAAGCTTTATTATAAGCCGGTGGTAGCTTCCTTACATGACGGTTGTAGCATTTTTGGGTACAGTTTGCAGCTCCTCCTGCACCATTTGTATCCTCTCCTCTGTCTCTGCTTCCAGCAAAAAAAAGGGTCAGTCGTAGCATTTTGTATAACTGGTTGCAGCTCCATCGATTGCTGGTCGCAGCTCCACCGCGGTCGGTTTGGTGGTTCCAGCAAAAAAAAAGCCGTTCGTAGCATTTTGTACAGCTGGTTCCAGCTCCGGTGACTGCCGGTTGAAGCTCATCTGCAGGAAAGTGAGGGTGCACGGGGGACTAAGAGGGAAAAAAGGGGAGGGAGGACGCACTGGTCATCGACGTCTTCTTCGCCCCGCCGTGGCTCGCCCTATGAGCAAGGCCTCGTTCGTGCCATTGTGCTGCGCGTGAGCCGCAGAGATGGAGGAACCCAGCGGTTTCAGCGACGTCTAGTGCGTGTCGCGAGGTAGAAGAAAGAGAAGCTGGAAAAACGGTTCGTAGATGAAAGAGGGAGGCCTGGGGGCGACGCACGATCCGGATTGATTGCAAGGCCTGCGTGCGTCCGGCGCGAGTTTCGGCCGGCGCACCGGGTGGGAATGTTTCCCAACCAGCAATGGAACCGATCTGGGTGGTGGCCGTTGCAGCTACACTGCCGGCGCCATCCTTCACTCTGTCGCAGCAGCCCCACATGTCCAGCACCTCCACCTCTCACTCCTCCTTGGTGCCTCCTCGCCCGTATCCAGTCTGCTCCATCGATACCTCTGCAACCGCAAGTACGCCGCCAGCGCCTTCCATCCCCCGACGCCCTCTCCTGCCTCCTCATCTGCCGCAGCAGCCCAACCTCCCACCGCCCACCACCAAATCTTCCCGTCGTTACTACCTCCTCCGCCTCGTCCCCCGTTTCCTCCGACGCCAACATCTGCTTGTAAGTCGTCTATGCGCTGCTGTCCTTTGGCGGTAGCTCTACCATCTACTTCTTCCCCTTCACCTTCCCCGCCAACGCGTCGTCTTCCCTTCAAGTACGCGTTGCACCCCGAGGGCTCCTAGCTGTCTGCAACTGGAGCGTCACCCACGACCTGATCTGATGTGATGTCTGACATGGAGGTACAGTTTGGTGTTCATACATATAATTCAATCTGTCTAAATAGGGTTAATATCTAAAGTTGCTTCTTGTCTACAGGACTAAAGTGGTGAGGATAACTTTCAAAAAAGAAACTTGGCTACTTGCTCAGTGTTCATGATATTTTTGCAAGAAAATTCATATGTTTGTTCGAATTGTTTTGTCAAAATAATCGCTGACCTTTGTTAGAAATAAAATTCATGGTTGCATTCTACATTGCTTATCTCCCCTAAATCTTCATGATTTTCCTAGTATTACTATTTCCTTCGGTAGATGGGGTGGAAGACATCTCATGTGGGCTAGGAAAGTGCTCTTCAGTCACATCGAAATATGGTTAGGGATCCCTAATTTTATGTTGTATTCGCCTGATTGAACCATAATACAAACTGTATTTTGTAATCTGACTTAATAATGATCAGATTTTGCTAGGTGAAAAGGCTGCTGGCTTGCTGCAGTAAAATTGACAATTCATGATATTACAAAGCAGATATATAATGTTGTCTGGGTAAGGGCTTAAACAGGCATTCCCTCCGTTTGGAAATACATGACGTGGTTTTAGTTGTATATGTTTTCTTGTTTTTATTGTTCCAAAATCCATAACTTGGGGAAGATTTTGTTGCTTCACCTTCTGATTTTGTGGCACAACTACTTTTGCATCTAGAGAATGTGACAGCTCTGATCAGCTTTCTCAGGTAATGCAGCAATTCAATATGTAATATTAGCTCTTCCCATTTGTTTTATATCTGTTTGGGCATCAACTTTATATGTGTATCTTGCAGATTGAAATTGAAAAGCTTCTACCCAGTCAGTTGAGACTCAAATCAACAAATGTCTGATAAGCTATGGTGCAGTCTCATTTTTAGAGAATCGTTTAAGACCTACCAATTATTATTTTAGTTCAAAAATAAGCACCACTGTTACAACGAATGTATGTAATTCATCTAACATAAATAAATCAATGTGTTGATTGTATAAAGAGTGTTGTTAGCGAGATGTCTGACTTTGGTTTTACAACTTGTTTTACTTTTGTATAAATCGGATCAGAGCATGACCTCTTTCCTGACCAGTAATTATTGTATCTCTAGAGAAGGTGGGGATGAAGAAGGAGATAATAGCAGGCATATTGTGAAACAACAGTAGTGATGTTCATTGTGAGGTTATGCTTGAAGGTAGTGTTCTCCAACGGCTTTGAGTTCAGAAGATAGTGATGTTAAATATGATGTTATGGTTAAGGAGACATGACGTCCGCTGATGAGAATAGAAGAAGAGATAACCAATATATGTAGTTATATGAATGGGAAGATGTTATCTGTGACACACGTTTCTGAAATAGATTAATGGTTTGACCAGTGTTTTTTGTTACTCCGTAGCATCGCACGGGCACTCGACTAGTCTTTGATAATATGGCACTGCTCTATGATATTTTGGCAACCGTAAGCGAAACCGAGAATGGTGTATGGGCAGAGCGGAACCTTATGTGGTCTTCTGAGGGCATCGCCTTTACCCCTCGCTTAAGCATTTGTCCCGACATTGCATCCTCCTTCCATCGCAAGGGCCTGTTTTACAACGTGCCACATGAAAACAGAGGTTAGGAGAGACAAATGTGGGTGGTTTCCTGCTGATGTACAAGAACAACAGAAAAGTGAAAATAAAAAGAATAAGTTCACAGTTGCATATAGTATTCTGCCCCATTTTAATAAGATAGGGATTCGAGATATCAGCATTTTCACAGGTCCTTGTCAAGCTGCAGCAAAGTCATCTCCCCACCTTGCCGACACCCAGCCTCGCTGCCCACCTTGCCGACGAACTCCATGCCGCTCCCCATCTACCCACACCTCGCTTCAAGCCGGATAAAATAGATGGTACGGCATGGCGGGGCGGGGCCGCCGTCGGTCGGCAAAGCCACACCTACTTATCCCCAGAACCCGAAACCCGAAACCCCTTCGTCTCACCGAGCAGCAAAAATCGAGCCCCTCGGAATTCCAAAAAACCAAGGCTAGACACCACCCTGACCAATCTGTTGGCAGCCGCGCCCGCAACCCCGCCGCTCCACCGGTTCATCCCAAGCACGCCGTCGATATTGCCAGTCGCTTCCCCCGCCGGCACCAGGCGCCCATGGCCAGAAAACTTGAGCGCGTGGAGAAGAGAGGATAGGGATTATGGACTCACCGGAAGTGTTTGTGTCGCGCCGGAGGAGCGGATCAAAGGTGGAAGCGCCAGCGTCCCCCATCTCCTGCGAGCCCGAGGTAGAGGGAGAGAGGGGAACGGAGCCGCACAACCAGTGCCCGTGCGTCGCGTGCCTCCCGTGCGATCCACCGTCCATACACCATCTAATGGCTGGCGCTGTGTGCTCCCCTGCTTCGGTTATTAGCGGTCGCTGCGGGCCGTGTGATTAGAAAGACCTGGCCGTATGGGCCGTCACGCCTCTAGAAAGCGGCCCTTTTATTGTAAGTTAATGAATAAAGAGAAAAGTATAGATTTCTCGCTGAAATGTGACCTTTGGCATGAAATGCGCCCCCAAGGTGGTTTTGGTCTATATTTTAGGTGGTTTTTCTCTGACCTTTTTTCTCTCTGCCGGAGCAGCGGTCGTCGACTCACCGAAGGAGCCCTTCAAGGGATAACCCTTAGTTCGTTGATGTCTGGTTCTCAAAAGAAAATATGATACACCGGTATCAACAAGGGTTCATCGTGTATTTTGGAAAAAAAAAATCACGATGCACTTTAAGAATGTCCATCCTTAATTTAAAATGATCACTGCATGCAAAAAATGTTTATTGTGTATTTAAAATATGTTCGTAGAATTTTAAAAAAATCCATCTTGTATTAAAAATTTCTATCATGTATTTAAAATGTACAGTATTTATTTGAAAAATATTCATTGTTTATTCTGAAAATATTCATCTTGTAATAAAACACGCCCATCATGTACAGTATTTAGTTCGTTGCTATCATGTATTTGAAAAATGATCACTGCATGCAAAAATGATCGTTCAGTATTAAAAATGTTCTCCTTGTATTAATAAATCTTCGCCTTGTTTAAGGAAGTTTCATCGAATATATTCAAAAAGAATCGTCATGTATCATCTAGTAAAAATGTTTAATGGGTTAAAAATGCTGATAGTTTATATAAAAATTTCATTTTATATTAATTTTTTATCATGTGTTTGAAAATGTTCATCATAGAATACACAATGTTATTATGTATTAAAAGTTGCTTGGCATGTATTTACAAAAAGTTCTTGTATTTTCTAAAAAAGTTAACACATGTTTAAAAAAATGATCATGTAATTTAAAGAATATATTAATGCGTATTAAAAAAACTGCATACATGATAAAATAGTTTTAAAAAAATACCATGAAGATTTCATGTATTTTACCAAACAAAGTAAGAACAAAAGTAAAGAAAACAGAAGAGAAAAAATAGAAGAAAAAAACGTGCATTGCATGTCTGCGTTGCTCGAAGGGGGACACTCACGGCAAGCAATGCTAGACATACATAAATAGTTCAACAAGATTAACATAATGAGCCAAATGGAGAAATATGATTGGAGATAAGGGGAGAATGGGCCCACCCCCTAAAATTCAGAGGGGAGAGATGTTATTGTTAGGAAGTTTACGCAAAGTTTAAGTAGCTCTTTGTAGATGTAGGATTTTCGCACTCACGCGTCCTGTTGCGATGCTGGCCCTGGCCTATGTGCAGGATGTTGTAAGCGAGCGGGGCATCCAGCTCGCTACAAGCGACACATAGACGCACCTCTACAGCGCACCCGCAACCTTCTCACATGTCATGCGCGACACAGTTAGGCGGTCCAATATTGTTTGTTCAGGATGATAGCTCACCCCAGAAAAATGACAATGGCTCTCGGTGCTACAATATTGTTTGTACAGGATGATAGCTCACCCAAGACAAATGACAATGGCTCTCGTTGCTACAATACCGGCTAGAAAGCTCGCCGGTTTACGAATGATGGGTCACAACCCACACATTTTCCACAAAATTGATGTGAAAATTGCAGGTGCTTTGTTCGAAAAAATTGTCTTTAAATTATTAGGAGCTCCGGAGCTACAAAGAGATATTCCTTGGAGTCTACAAAAGTTAAGAGCTGCAAAATGCCTTTTTTCAGAATATCCTAGGGGCGTTCCCCACCTGAAATATAGTGTTCAAGAGTTTCCCACACCAATTTTTACTATAATTTAGAATTGAGATGAGGTTGAGCTACCCTCCCCCCCCCCCACACACACACACACCACGGCATCTCTATATGATGAAGAATAAAATGAGTTAGGTCGCGCATGAGTTTCCATGCATATGACCTTTGATACACATAGATCATCTTGTATGAATGCATGCCTGCAATGTTCACACATGTTCTGTTGTTCCTGCAATGCATTGAAGGCCATGTGTCATGCATGTTCTGGTGGTCATCAATTAATCTGCATAAAGAAAGCATGACTAACATATTATAGGCAGACACCTATAAATTAAAGTTGTGTCTAGAAACCTATACATCAATCCAGAGAGTTATGATGATATGTGGGCATGTACAATAGAGAATTGACATATGGATATTTTTTAAGGCTTATGTGTGAGTTGGGATATTAGAAGACAACTGAGATGTTATATGAAGCTTGACGAGGAAGTGGTTTGTGTGGGAGATGGGTTCCGCCAATGTGATTATTTTCAGCTTCTCATGGTCAATCGTCGCACTTGTGATCAAGTGGACGGCATGTTGCACCCTGTTTCATCTCATCGGTGACATCGGAAACCATCACTGGTTCATCTCATCGGCCCAATATTGTTTGTTCAGAACTATAGCCGGCCAAGACAAATGTCAGTAGCCACCGCTTCCCCATTAGAGGCCAGGAAGCCTGTCGGCTGAGAAATGATCGGTCATAGCCCACCCATTCTCCACAAAATGGTACAAGTGCATAGAATATTTCGACAATGTACGTTTTGGTTCATTTCTTCTGCAACGTGCATGTGATTTGTTCGAAATAATTGTCCTGAAGTTATTATGAGCTCCTGAACTACAAAGTCTTATCCTTTGAATTGTAGAAAAAACTAAGAACGTGCAAAATGTAATCGACATAGTGTTCAAGAGTTTCCCACGCCAATTTCTATTATAATTTACCCCTAGTTCAGCATCTTTGTAGGATTAAGAATAAAATGTGTTCGATTTGTACATAAGATCCCGTATCGAAAGCAATGATCAGCACACAACACTACTAGGGAAAACCCTAGTAGTACCGCGGGTTTAATGCCCACTAGTAGCGCGGGTTACCGCGCTACTAATAAGGCGCTACTGCTAAGACACATAGCCACATCGTTTGTTCTCTCCCGTGCTGCTGCTAATATAGCCAGTAGTAACGTGTTTACTATCCATCGCTACTAATATTTTTTTTTATTTTTTTTATTTTTAGTGTATTTATACGCCGTTATAAATTTTTTGATACAATACCAACTATGATGTTTATATCATTATGTCTAATAGTGTGTCAAATGAAGGTGGATTAGGTTCAAGTGGAGGCAATATATGGTGCATGTCAAAAGTATACTACTAATTCAAACTTGATCTAGTTTGGACTAGTAGTACTTTTGATGTGCACCACATGTTGCCTCCACTTGAATCTAATCCGCCAGCACAAGCTATTTAATCATCATCATAATCATTACCACCAACAGTAGTTATTTAATCATCATAGTCATAGTGTAGCACATCATCATCTTCAAACTCATTCTAGCTAGCTAATCACCACCAACACTAGCTGTGGTAACTATCTAATCACCACCAACACTAGCTAATAATAATCATCATAGTCATTACCACCAACACTAGCTATTTAATCATCATAGTTATAGTGTAGCACATCATCATCTTCAAACTCATTTCTATCTAGCTAATCACTCTTGCTGCTCTCTCTCGGGTAAAATAACATAAAACATGTGTAGCACTACTGCTTCATCAAGTTGGAGCATGAAGATGAACATGTCTCCTGATCATGGGCTGCGCTTATGATTGCTGCCCCCTAGTACTTCTCTGCGATCGTTCACAATTTTGCTTCAGTCTTTCACTATTAAGCAATCCTCGCTATTAGAAATCCTGAATGCACTAAAGTGCATTGTAGGATATCTTGGTCGTAAGCTAACAATTCTCATTCGACCTTTAGTCTCGATCCAATGAGGCACAACATTCATCAGTGGAGTCCCTGTTGAAGAACATAGTATAGTAACATATTTAGCAATGAACTTTAGCTTAAAAAATAACGTATGCAAAAGATGCACTGAGGACAAATAGTAAAAATCTTACCATCTTTCCTAAATAGATGTGTCCGTAGTTCAGTACGAACACTATTGGTCGCACGTTTTGAGTACTAAGATTTTCAAGTCCAGAAAAATAGTTTGTCTTGACAGTATGAAGATCCTCAAGCCATGAAACATAATGACTTATCTCCTCGCAGTTCAGTTCGGCCCCGGGACAGTAGTAGGTCCTGTCTACCAAGCGCTGGACATGTTTGCTTGAATGAAAATAAGCTGTCAATAGAAATTAGTTGTCAACTATTTTTGAATAAACAATATCAAAGACATAAATATGGTTGAGAAACTCGGTATAACTGAAGGCGTCTGCATATCGACCCAGATGTCGATATTACCTTCAATATCATCTTCCTGACGAATATCAAAGGTGATAACCATATCAGGCTCAAATGCATAAGTCTTGTATAGTGGTTGCCAAGTTTTGCATCCAAAATAGGTGTAGGTGTCTGCGTTGTATAATTTTGCATGGAAAATACAACCATGCTCGGTCTTCAAGTAAACTCTCTTTACCTCCATAGTAGTTTTCATAGGATTGAAACCTATCTTATCCAAGACAAAAACTCTTGCATGGCAGGGGATATGCTAGTAGAATAGTAAAAAATTAAATTATAAGTTGAAGCAAATGAAGCAGATGTCATGTTTAATTACGAAAAAAGACTTGTCGTTGTGACTTACTGTATCCATTTCGAAGTTCTCGTCCAGCTTGATTCTAAAGCGCCTATCATCATCTAGGAAGATTCTGTCGCACAGGTCACGCTCATCTTCATAGTATTTGCAAATACCGAAATCCTTTTTCGTCGTCAGACATTTCCTATGTTCATAGTTAAAACATTAATTGAAAATCGATCGAAGACAACTACCAGGATACTCAACACACAAATCCGGGGCACTCAATATTTCCCACATATTCTGGCACAAGTCATGCCAAAATTCAAGGAAAAATTTGACAAGACCTTTGCTAAAATAGGACATATCGAACGCCTGAAATTTGCCGGAACAGAAATGAATCAACACTCCGGCAAAACATAGGCCACTCGAAGGTGTAACCTGCAAACATGACCGGCCACTTGTGCAAGTGTAAGGGCATATTTATTCCCTAGTGGTTTTGGTGATTGATGACAATGTTTTTGCGGACTAATCGTGTGCGTTAAGTTCTTTCAGAAGATCATCCATTGGCACGAGACGATTTCCTCCCCTCGGTGTTTTTATTCAAGACGGTGTAGCTCCTGCGGTTCGTTGTTGGTGGACTAGTTTCGTAGGAGTCACCGTACTATTAAGAGGGATCCGCTTTGGTAAGGCTAGGTGGAATCAACACGCACACATCCTTATCACACCCGTCGCCTTCCTTCGCATCTTTGAGCTGCCCTCTCTCTTCGTTCGGTTTAGCCTGTGTCGGCCGGTAGTACCGCGACCTACAGTGATAGTACAGCCGAAGCCCACAAGCGGTAGTACCGCTCACCGAGCGGTAGTACCGCCCCAGCAGTAGTATCATTCTCCGCTGCGGTAGTACCGCTCTCGGCTTCGCTATACTACCTCAGTAGTACCGCGCCTACTACCGCCTCGATTCGAGACGGTGTTTTCTCGTGTCGGGTTTTGCGGCACTAGTTGCGGCAGTAGGAGCGGTAGTACCGCTCTGAGCGGTAGTACCGCTCTGCTCCCGCGGTAGTACCGCTCTGTGGCCAGTGGCCTGCCTCCCTCTTTAGCGCGGTAGTACCGCTAGGTAGGGAGCGGTAGTACCACCCTCAGCGGTAGTACCGCCCTTCCTTAGCGGTAGTACCGCTCTGTGCGGGGCTGGTTAGTGGGGTAACGGTTGGATGTGTTCCCCCACTATATAAAGGGGTCATCTTCTTCCTTGTTGACCTACCTCTTTTCCCCCAAGCTCCATTGTTGCTCAAAGCTCCATTTTCGCCCGATCTCTCTCCCTAGCCAATCAACTTGTTGATTTGCTCGGGATTGGTTGAGAAGGCCCAGATCTACACTTCCACCAAGAGAAATTTGATTCCCCCCACTTATCCCTTGCGGATCTTGTTACTCTTGGGTGTTGAGCACCCTAGACGGTTGAGGTCACCTCGAAGCCATACTCCATTGTGGTGAAGCTTCATGGGGTTGTTGTTGTTGTTGGGAGCCTCCGGTTGTTGTGGAGTTTGCCCCAACCTTGCTTGTAAAGGTTCGGTCGCCGCCTTCAAGGGCACCAATAGTGGAATCACGGCATCTCGCATTGTGTGAGGGCGTGAGGAGAATACGGTGGCCCTAGTGGCTTCTTGGGGAGCATTGTGCCTCCACACGCTCTAAAGGAGACTTCCCTCAAAAGGAAGGAACTTCGTAACACATCCTCGTCTCCACCGCTCCACTCTTGGTTATCTCATCCCTTTACTTGTGCAAGCTTATTTGTGTTCTTATCCTTGCTTGCTCGTGTGTTAGTGTTGTTGCATCATATAGGTTGTTCACCTAGTTGCACATCTAGACAACCTTTATTATTGCAAAGTGTAAATTGGCTAAGAAAAGCTTAAAATTGTTAGTTGCCTATTCACCCCCCTCTAGTCAACCATATCGATCCTTTCAATTGGTATCGAGCCTCGTCTCTTTTAAGGACTTTACCGTCCAAGAGTATGAGTTGACGTCGTAGATGATGTGGGGAGCACTCCGGTCGAATCCGACATCATCTACGGAGATGGGAGTACTCGATCTCGTGAGGAATTCAATGTGGCGTTGGACACATTGAAAACCTCCATGACGAGCGAGGTCAAGGACATGTTTAAGGATTTCCTTGAAGGGCTTAAACTTTCCACCGCACCCGTGAAAGTGGGTGATCCCGCCAACACGGGAGCGGATGCTAACTCCGATAAGGGGGAAGCTACGAGTGAGAAAGCCCCCTCGTCTAGTGGTAAGAATGGCACCGGCATCTTCGCCCATGTGCAACCTCCCGTTTATGGTGGGCCGATTCCTTCCACTCATTTGAATCATGCGGTCCACCACCTAAGGTTGATAAAAGGAGGATTTTGATTCTTGGGTTTATCGTTTTAAGCGCCATTTAAATCATGTGAACACTAACCTTTGGAGAATCATTGAAGAAGGTTTCTATCCGCATGATCCGAGCAACTTTTCTCCAAGAGAGGTCGTGGACCATCAATTCAATGAGAATGCTCTCTTCATCATCCAAGAAGCAATCCTTCCCGAAGACCTCCCTCATCTCCGCCTTACATCCGTGCCAAAGATGCTTGGCTCAAGGTGGTTTCCATGTATCGAGGAAGCGCAAGCATTCAACGCTCCAATTATGAAGTGGTCCAAGACGAAGCCGATGAGTTTGCAATGAAGGAAGAAGAAGAACCTCGTGAGCTCTATCGGAGAGTAACCAAGCTTGCCGTCTCCTCCGGGATCATGGAAGTAAGGACACCGATGACAACTGGATCAAGCGCAAATTTCTCAAGGCAATGATGCCATACCACAAAGCCATGTCCTCCGTCATCCGTCAACGACCGGACTTCCACACCTTGTCCTCAAGTGATGTGTTGGACGAGTTTGTGGCTATGAGCATATTGGACAAGACCGCCGACAATGCGGTGATTCGCTCTCAAAGAGAAAAGAAGCCCAACCTCGCCTTGAAGGCCAAGATTTGTGTCGAAGAAGATGGAGAGGAGGAAGAAGAAGAGAGCAACCTCGAAGATACTAAGTATGATTATCATGAACACATGGCCCTTGCTTCAAGACAATTTTGGAGCAAGAAGAACTCAAGACCCAACTTCAACAAGAGCAATTCAAGTGGCTCTAAGGGCAAGCAACGTGTGAGGACGTGTTTCAATTGTGGCAATGTGAGTCACTTTGTTGCGGAATGCCCATATGAGAAGAGGGAAGACAATGGTGGCAAGCTCATCCGTAAGGACAAGGTCAAGTCTTTCCCCAACAAGAGCAACTTTCCAAAGAATACTCCTCACAAAGCCTTGGTGGTTCAAGAAGAGTACAATGAGGATGATGATGATGATGAGGATGGTGAACGGTTGCCATGGCCTCCGTGGCCATTGCAATGACTCCTCGGTGTCTCTCTTGGTTCACCTAATGAAAACATCACCGCTAAGTGCCTCATGGCTAAAGCCACCAACAAGGTAACCCCAACATCAAAACTACCATCATCCATCATTCCTCTTTAACGGATTGCATTGATGAACATGAGGGACTAATGTAGAGGAAAATGAATTTGAGATCTTTATGAGTAAACTCAAGGGCAAATCCAAGATGCACCGTTGCTCTCTTGGAACAACTTGGTGAAGCCAATGTCATGATCGAGACTCATGAAGAAACCATCTCTAAGATGGAAGGGCATAGTCGTGACTATGCCGATGAGATTTCGGATCTCTCCAATGCTCTTGAGGAAGAGCGTGGCCTTCGTTTGGCTCTTGAGGAGTCACAACGATGATCACGCTAAATTAAAGAAAGACCTTGATCATACTCTTGTTGTGTCTCGTGTGCTTAGTTCCGAGAAGGCAAAGCTCGGAGTTGATCTTGCTAGACTCAACGAGGACTTTGACACTCTCGACAAGGCTCACAAAGTCTTGAAGGGTGCTCATGCTAGTCTCAAAGAGTCTCATGATCAACTCCAAGTGAAGCTAACCAAGGAGAAAGCCACCTGTCCTCATATGATATTGATTGATAATGCAAATGCTACTAACCCTTGTTGTGAGCATGTGCATCTTGTTGAGGAGAATGCTAAGTTGAAGGAGCAACTTGAAAAGGGCCTTGTCTCATGCATTCAAGGTGAGAAGAACCTTAACGATCTTTTGAGTAATCAAAAGGAAGTTGTGGCCAAGGAGGGGATTGGGTTCGCGCCCAAGCCCAAGAGCAAGAAGAAGAATGACAAGACCAAGCAACCTCCCCCTCTCAAGCAAACTTTTGTGAAGGAGGGAGAGGGTGCTTCCAAGAAGAAGAAGAACCGTGCAAAGGGTGGCAACGCCAAGAAGGACAACGTCATCCCCATGAACATAGCCGGCGACTTTAACCCCTCTTATGTGTTGTGTGCCGCTAGTGATGGGCATGTTTATGCTAAATTTGTTGGTTCTTCTTATGAGTACATTGAATGGTCTATTTGGGTTCCTAAGACCCTCGTTATTAACATCAAAGGACCCATTACCCAATGGGTACCTAAAACCAAGCATTGATCTCTTGTAGGGTTTGCTTCCGGTGGGGGATCATGGTTGCTTGATAGTGGAGCAACGAATCATATGACCGGGAGCAAGGACATGGTGGTGGACGTGCAAGAGATTCCATCTATGCCCACCGATGTCGAGTGGGGTGATGCATCACATTCTAAGGTATTGGGTCTCGGCAAGGTTGTCATTTCTCATGATCTTACGATCGAGAAAGTCATGCTTGTTGAGTCCCTTGCATACAATTTGCTTTCCGTTCGTCAACTTGCAGTCATGGGTTTTGCTACTTTCTTTGACATTGATTCCGTGGCCCTCTTGTGGAGCAAGACTCTTAAAGTAGCCTTTGTTGGGCATGTCGAAAACGGTCTCTATGTGATTAACTTTTCGGAGCGACCCACTAAGACCGTTTAGCCCATGTCAATATGAGATCTTTGCAAAGTCTTCTCAAGGGGGACCATGTTCGTGGACTAACAAATGTTAGTTTTGCCAAAGACCGTGCTTGCAGTGCTTGTATTGAAGGAAAGCTTCATGAGAAGGCTCACCCTCCCACAACTATCATATACTCAAAGAGACCCTTGGAGCTCCTTCACATGGATCTCTTTGGGCCACCATCATTTGATAGTCTTGGAGGAAGAAAGTATTGCTTGGTGATCGTGGATGACTATTCAAGATACACTTGGGTATATTTCTTCAAGAGGAAGCGTGAGACCCAACAAACCGTCATCGACTTTGCAAATGAAGCTCAACGTCAACATAATGCAAAGATCTTGACTATAAGAAGTGACAACGGCACCGAGTTCAAGAACTACACCTTGGATGAGTTTCTTAGTGATGAGGGAATCAAGCATCAATATTCTGCACCATATACCCCTCAACAAAATGGTGTGGCGGAGAGAAAGAACCGGATGTTGATGGATGCGGCGAGGACCATGATGGCGGAGTTCAAGTCTCCATACAACTTTTGGGCCGAAGCCATCAACACCGCTTGTCATGCATCCAATCGGCTCTATCTCCGCAAAGGCTTGAACAAGACTCCTTATGAGATACTCACCGGCAACAAGCCCAACCTTAAGTACTTCCGGGTGTTCGGGTGTAAGTGTTTCATTCTCAAGAAAGGTGTTCGTTTGTCTAAATTTGAAGCTAGAGCTCATGAGGGCATATTTGTTGGTTATGCTACAAACTCTCATGCTTACCGTGTCCTCAATAAATCCACGGGACTTATTGAGGAGACGTGTAACGTGGAGTTTGATGAGAATAACGGCTCCCAAGTGGAGCAAAGTGGCACTTGTGATGTAGGTGATGAAATTCCTCCTCAAGCCATAAGAAGAATGGGAGTTGGCTTCATCCTACCCATTGAGGAACCCCTTGTGGCCGAAGGAGAAGGACAATGCTCCACTCAAGTGGAGCCATCACCAACCCAAGGCCCACACGCTTCCGAAGAACAAAGTGAAGGCCCTCAACCTCAAGAACAAGACCAAGGGCAAGATCGTGCTCAAGACGATGATATCACCACAAATGATGCCCAAGGTCAAGTTCTCTCCCCCGAGCATGCTCAAGATGAAGTTCATGCTCAAGACGGCGCTCAAGATGATCAAGTGACCCCTCCTCATCTCACCTCCGAGGAGGAATTAGAGCGTCGTGCCGCCAAGATTGCTTCCAAACTCACAACCAAAGGCCATCTCATGGAGAATGTGGTTGGAAGCCTAAGAAAAGGGTAAGCACTCGAGACAATTGGCAAACTATTGTGAACATCACGCGTTTGTCTCTTGTGTTGAACCACAAAAGGTCTATGAGGCGCTTGAAGACTCGGATTGGCTCAATGCTATGCATGAAGAACTCAACAACTTTGAGTACAACAAGGTGTGGAGATTGGTGCCAAGGCCATCGGAGAACCACAACGTCATTGGGACCAAGTGGATTTTCAAGAACAAGCAAGATGCTCATGGGAACATCATTCGCAACAAGGCAAGATTGGTAGCACAAGGCTACTCCCAAGTCGAGGGTATCGACTACGGTGAAACCTTTGCTCCCGTTGCTCGTCTTGAATCCATTCGTTTGTTGATTGCTTATGCTTCCCATCACAACTTTAAGTTGCAACAAATGGATGTGAAAAGTGCTTTTCTTAATGGTCCCATTAATGAGTTGGTCTATGTCAAGCAACCCCCCGGGTTCGAGGACCCCTACTTTCCGGATCATGTGTATCAACTCGATAAGGCACTCTATGGCCTTAAACAAGCCCCACGTGCGTGGTATGACCACCTTACCGAGTTGCTACAAGATCGTGGCTTTGAAGTGGGGCAAATCGATCCCACTCTTTTTACTAAGAAGGTCAACGGGGAGTTGTTTGTATGCCAACTATATGTTGATGATATTATCTTTGGTTCTCCTAACAAAGCTTTCAATGAGGAATTTGCCGCTCTCATGACCTCCAAGTTCAAGATGTCTTCGATGGGAGAGTTGAAGTTCTTCCTTGGTTTCGACATCAAACAAAGAAGAGAAGGAACCTTCATCAACCAAGCCAAATACACTCAAGACATGCTCAAAAGATTCAAGCTAAGTGATGTCAAGCGGCTACTACACCAATGCCTACTAAGTGCCAACTTGACATTGATCCCAATGGTAAAGCGGTGGATCAAAAGGTATATCGCTCCATGATTGGATCTCTGCTTTACCTTTGTGCATCTAGACCGGATATCATGTTGAGTGTGGGTATGTGTGCACGGTTTCAAGCCGCACCGAAGGAAAGTCACTATGTGGCGGTCAAGCGAATCTTTCGATATTTGGCTCATACCCCAAACTTTGGCTTATGGTACCCAAGAGGAGCAAACTTCAAGCTTGAAGGATTCACGGATTCGATTGGGCGGAGACAAAGTGGATAGGAAGTCCACTTCGGAGGGTGCCAATTTCTTGGTTGCTCTTTGGTAAGTTGGTCTTCCAAAAGCAAAGTTGTGTGTCTCTCTCGTCCACCGAGGCGGAGTATGTGGCGGCGGGTAGTTGTTGTGCTCAACTCCTATGGATGAGGCAAACTTTAAAGGAGTACGGTGTCAATTGTGACAAAGTGCCTCTTTGGTGTGATAATGAAAGTGCCATCAAGATTTCTCTCAACCCGTGCAACACTTCAAGGCGAAGCACATTGAGATTCGGTATCACTTCATCGGGGATCACATTAGGCGAGGGAGATCGAGATCAAGTATGTCAACACTCATGATAACCTTGCAGATATCTTCACGAAGCCCTTGGATGAAGCAAGATTTCATGAGTTAAGGCATGAGCTAAATATCATTGATTTGAGCAATGTGACTTGAACCGTGCAACTCCCACCACACTCAATGTAATGTCTAGTTTAGGTGTAGGCATGGACATAGGGGAGTGTTGTTCTATTAATGAACTCTCCTCCCCTTTATGCATAAAGCGATCAACTCTTTCACTTTAGCCATTGTTGATGGCGCCTGTGCTTCAAAGAGGAGTTTTGGTCATGGACCCAAGGATAATTCTTGGCGGTGCCATACCAATTGACTCAAACATAGGTGGCTCCGCCACCGCCTCTCTCGAGAGAGGCCTGAGCTTGCTCCTTTTGTGTTGTTTGCTTTGAAGGAGTGGGTTCGGTTCATGTTTCGTGTGTTTTGTTTTGATGGTCTCTATCTTGTCATCGACCTTCTGTTCCTTTCGGTGTATTTTTCCTCATTTTGTTTGCCTAGGAGGCCTCTCATTTGGTTGCTGGCGGTACTACCGCTGCTGGTAAGCGGTACTACCGCTCCAAGCGGTACTACGCGCTCTCAGTGTGTACTACCGCTGGGAGGCGTGGGCGGGGGTTATTTCGGGGGCAGGGGGAGTTTCTTCTCCCCCATACCCATTCGCTCGCCCTCTCGCCTGTCTCTCTCCAGCAACCGGCGCCGCGGGTGGGCTCCGGCGGATCTCCTCTCAGCCGTCTCTCTCCATTCCCTTGGTGGAGTCGATCCCCACCTCGTCCTCTTGCCATGGATGCGGTATTGCCCCGTTCTCTTGTTCTTTTGTCTAGGTTTTCAATCTAGCTTCTTAGGGGCATTAGCGGTTGCATCCTTAGATTTTTGGCCAAATCTAGGCTTGAGTAGGATGGAGAAGGCTTCTAGGCTGTTTGGATTAGTGTTTGGTTGGAGTATTTTTGAATTTGGTAGGACGGAAGTACCGGATCTGACCACGGTAGTAGGAAACGGCTGTTTCCCCGCCCCGAGCGGTACTACCGCTCTCCGGAGCGGTACTGCCGCTTGGAGCGGTACTACCGCTCTCCGGAGCGGTACTGCCGCTTGGAGCGGTACTACCGCTTCAGGATCACGGTACTACCGCCCTCTACCAAAATCCACCTTACTCCTACCTCTTTGTGATCCTCTTTGTTCGTTCTTGTGGCTTATCCTCGTTTCGTCTGGTTGTTTGCGTGTTTTGTGTGTGTGGTTCCAGGTGATGAGGTTCCTGAGCCTCAAGCTCGTCGTGTCAACCCGGTCGTAGCACGTCCAAGCGCTACCGCACCACTGAGCCTGCCGGAGGATCTTCTAGTGCTCCACCTCCTCCCCAAATGCAGAAGAAGACTGCGGTCAGGTCAAAGCCGGGGAAAACTCTGCCAGAAATGCCACCCAAGGAGTTCTGGGCAAGGCGCCGTCGCAACCCGTATGAGGTTGCCCAAGATCCCACTTTGGTCAACCGTCCGTTCTGGAACAAGTTCCAGTTTGCCATCTATTTTGATGTTCTCAAGGCCAAGAAGAATCTCTATGTCAACGTGCACTCCATCGACATTGAGCATATGAAGAGTGATCCTGACTACTTTGGTGAAGCTCTTGAGATGTGCACTCAGCTGAACATTCTCCAGATCATGCAATTCAACAAGGACTTTAATGCTGATGTTGTGGCCCAGTTCTATGCCACGGTTCACCTTGGGACTGATGAGGACAGGACTCTGACCTGGATGACAAATGGCAAGTTGCTGTCAGTCAAGTGGAAAGCTTTCATGCAGTTGATTGGGGTGGAAGACCTTGGACTTGAGTCTGCTGTCGGCTTTCGCCCCCACCTTCGAGCCACTGCCACTCACAAGCAAGCTCTGTGGCCCTACTGCACTCTGAAAATCAACCCTGAGACAAAGAAGGAGACCTATGAGCTACCTGCCTATCTGGATATACTTCACCGTATCTTCAGAGAAACTCTTTTCCCTCGCATCGGGAATCTGGACCAGGTTCACTCTTATCTTGTGGACATGCTTATCTTCTGTCAGCGGGAGAAGGGGCAGAGCACCGGAGAGACCTTGGATATCTCTCATGTTATGTGGTCTGAGCTGGTTTCTGCCATCTCCGAGCGCAAATGCCCGATTTATGGTCCGTTCATTATGCTGCTCATTGAGAAGGCCTGGGATCATGTCTATCCCAAGGAGGCGCTGGAGCTTGGAGACTTGGTCTCTCACGATGTCAAGCGTCTGAGGAAGAAGGATAACTGGGGCACTCAAGCCCCTAAGACTGGTGTTCCGTCATCTGCTGCTGCTATGGAGACTGAAGAGGAGGCTGAGGCTGAGGATGAGGATGATGACTACGTGCCCTCTGGGACAGAGCCATCTTGGGCCCAGAAGCTCAAGGCCAAGGTAAAGAAGCTCTTCTGCATGGAGTCTCACGGTCAGTACATGGCTCACGTGGCAGAGAAGAAGGCCCGAGGTCGTCACAAGGAGCTCATGCGTCAGTTGGGCGCTACCGTCCAGAGTGGATCTGAGGACCAGCTTACTGAGGAGGAGGAGTGGATTCAGCAGCACTGCCCTTGGACCGATTCTGAGACCGAGCACTTCCAGACTGACGACGGTGGTGCCGATGATTCTGCTGGGCTCTAATGCGTGTGTTCCTTATTTTCTCTCACCTGGGGCCGTAGCAGCGTTCCCTCTCCTTTTGGTGTCTCGATGCCAAAGGGGGAGAGAGCTTAGGGATTTGCGAGTTGTGTCTCTTTCGTTCGTGTGTCTTGTCTTATTCGTGTTTTAGTTGGCTTGCTTTGGTTGGTTTGTCCGTGAGACCTAAGTTCGTAAGTTCGAGTCATATGGTGTGAGACATATGCTACCCTACCCCTTCAGTATCTTTATCTATGTCTATCTAGCTCATGAGTTGCGTGCTTTATCTATGTCTATCTATGCTGCTCTCATACACCATGCTTAGTTTTTTGGTCTCTAAAATGTAGAGGGAGCTTTGATCCGTGTATGTGTGCTGTGCAGTCCAAAGCACTTATCTAAATAGCACACATCGAGGGGGAGCCCAACTACATGTTAGGACCGTCGGGTTTGTATGCTTACTATATATCGTGTTTATGCAAATCCCGTATTGTCATCAATCCACCAAAAAGGGGGAGATTGTAAGGGCATATTTATTCCCTAGTGGTTTTGGTGATTGATGACAATGCTTTTGCGGACTAATCGTGTGCGTTAAGTTCTTTCAGAAGATCATCCATTGGCACGAGACGATTTCCTCCCCTCGGTGTTTTTATTCAAGACGGTGTAGCTCCTGCGGTTCGTTGTTGGTGGACTAGTTTCGTAGGAGTCACCGTACTATTAAGAGGGGATCCGCTTTGGTAAGGCTAGGGTGGAATCAACACGTACACATCCTTATCACACCCGTCGTCTTCCCTTCGCATCTTTGGAGCTGCCCCTCTCTCTTCGTTCCGGTTTCGCCCTGTGCCAGCGGTAGTACCGCGACCTACAGCGTAGTAGTACTTGAAGCCCTAGCGGTAGTACCGCTCACCGAGCGGTAGTACCGCTCCCAGCGGTAGTACCGCTCCGCTGAGCGGTAGTACCACTCTCGGGCTTCGGCTATACTACCTCAGTAGTACCGCGCCTACTACCGCCTCGATTCGAGACGGTGTTTTCTCGTGTCGGGTTTTGCGGCACTAGTTGCGGCAGTAGGAGCGGTAGTACCGCTCTGAGTGGTAGTACCGCTCTGCTCCCGCGGTAGTACCGCTCTGTGGCCAGTGGCCTGCCTCCCTCTTTAGCGCGGTAGTACCGCTAGGTAGGGAGCGGTAGTACCGCCCTCAGCGGTAGTACCGCCCTTCCTTAGCGGTAGTACCGCTCTGTCTTGGGCTGGTTAGTGGGGTAACGGTTGGATGTGTTCCCCACTATATAAAGGGTCATCTTCTTCCTTGTTGACCTACCTCTTTTCCCCAAGCTCCATTGTTGCTCAAAGCTCCATTTTCGCCGATCTCTCTCCTAGCCAATCAAACTTGTTGATTTGCTCGGGATTGGTTGAGAAGGCCCAGATCTACACGTCCACCAAGAGAAATTTGATTCCCCACTTATCCCTTGCGGATCTTGTTACTCTTGGGTGTTGAGCACCCTAGACGGTTGAGGTCACCTCGAAGCCATACTCCATTGTGGTGAAGCTTCGTGGGGTTGTTGTTGTTGTTGGGAGCCTCCGGTTGTTGTGGAGTTTGCCCCAACCTTGCTTGTAAAGGTTCGGTCGCCGCCTTCAAGGGCACCAATAGTGGAATCACGGCATCTCACATTGTGTGAGGGCGTGAGGAGAATATGGTGGCCCTAGTGGCTTCTTGGGGAGCATTGTGCCTCCACACCGCTCTAACGGAGACATACTTCCCCTCAAAAGGAAGGAACTTCGGTAACACATCCTCGTCTCCACCGGCTCCACTCTTGGTTATCTCATCCCTTTACTTGTGCAAGCTTATTTGTGTTCTTATCCTTGCTTGCTCGTGTGCTAGTGTTGTTGCATCATATAGGTTGTTCACCTAGTTGCACATCTAGACAACCTTTATTATTGCAAAGTTTAAATTGGCTAAGAAAAGCTTAAAAATTGTTAGTTGCCTATTCACCCCCCCCCCCCCCCCCTCTAGTCAACCATATCGATCCTTTCAGCAAGCACATATCCTATTTGAGCACACAAGATATACATTTCAGAATATCTTATAGGACTCATATTGACATGAGCATTCAATAAGCAAAACCAAATCGTAAAATAAATAAGTATTCAAATTAGCATGCATTCAATAAGCAAAAGTAAATCATCTCTTGTGTCCGTACATTGTCGAATATTATCACTAATACATCCCGGATAGTATCATACATATAACATCACTAATACAACTAAAACCCTAGCGAATGACGGGTATTGACGCGGGCGGTGGAAATCCAAAGAGAAGGAACCATCACAGGATCATAGCTCTAGTGAGATTCCTGGAGAACCTACCAGGTATAGGAGAACCTGTGCTCCAGCGCAACCAAGTAGCGACAGATGTGTGCGTCCTCCTCGCTAACACGGTGACGTACCACCTCCGCAGGGTCCTCAAGCCTCTCGACCGTCACTGGCCCACACGACCGCCACTAAAGAAGATTCGGGTCAACGACGGGCTGACTTCTCACCAAGCTGCGCCCCCCGGTAGGTAGCGCCTCCCAGTACCAGCCCGGCGGAGCCCAGTCCCGGACATGGCCCATCTGGTCAAGCAGGCGTCCTCTACCGAGTCGACGACGCGGATGCGGGATAGGCATCGTCGACGTCGATGCGGGAAAAATTGCTTTAACTAAAAAAATAACAACAAATATGACATGTTCAACTAGTTCTATTAATTCAACTAGTTCTTACTAAAAATAAACTTACTGTAAATAAAAATAAACTAGTATCTAATTAGTACCTACTTCTTATTAACTAATTAGTACCTAGGAACTACTGCCCTAATTACCATCTAATTTGATGAACCTAGGGGTGGAAAGTGGTAGCGGATATTCCAATTATCCAACTTAAAAGTGAAATAAGTGGTCAAATTTTACTTGTTTTATGATTAATCTTAGAAATTATTATGCATTACAATAGTGTTTATTCATCATCTAAGGAAACATCCGAGCCGCATCCGTATCCGATAACATCTGCATCCGATTCGTTTCCACCCATAGATGAACCCTAACTAATTTGATGCAACTAAAATTTGAAGAACCCTAGGCAGAGGTAGGGGAGGGGGAGGAGCAGGCGTGCTCACCTCGGGTGCCTGCGGCAAGGGAGGGGCAGGCGGCGTCGAGGTCGGGTCGGGCTCGGGCCTGGCGGAGGGCGGCGTCGAGGTCGGGGTCGGGGGCGGCGTCGAGGGTGTGCGGAGAGCGCGCGGCGGCCAACGGGCGACGGCGGCGACGACAACGTTGGAGTTGGATTTGGGGGAAGTGGCCGTGGGGAAGAACGAACCGCGCGGTTAAGTCAGAAGTAGCAGTAGCGCGTTCCAGGAAGTGCGCTACTGCTAAGCTAGCTACAGCGCGTTCCTCGATACTCGCTACTGCTATTCATTTCTCTTTTTTCTCCTTTTTCATTTATTTTTCTTTACATTTGCTTTCACCTTTTTCTATTTCTTTCATTTTCATTTACTTTTCTATTTGCTTTCCATTTAGTTTTATTTTCTTTAGTAGTAGCGCCTTTCAGCGTAAACGCGCTACTACAAAGCAAGTAGTGGTAGCGCGGTTCGACGTAGATCACTACTACTATGTGTAGCCTATCGGCTAAGCCGTGAGAATTTTAGTAGTAGCGCTTTTATCTCCAGGCGCGCTACTGCTAGAACTGTATCTGTAGCGCCGTTTACACCAGCGCGCTACTTCTACTTAGCACCAGCGTGCTTTTTTAACACGCGCTACTGCTAAAGTTCTGTATATAAGGTTTTCCCTAGTAGTGCAACCATGTACGGGACAAAGCCCCTACCCAATGCCGATTTAGGGCTCTCCTCCATCGTCATCCTCCTCCACTGGTAGATCACCGAACTCCTCGTCCCCCGCCGGCTCCGCTGGTGGGGGTGTGAGGGTAGGCCCCAATCTACCCGTGGGAGCCATGTTTCCCTCTCTTAGAGCGTTAGCTTTGTCTCAATATCACTGTCCAGCAAAGCGAACATCATGGTCGTACGTCTTGGTCCTCCGACTCCGGTCCCGATCGATGAAGGGTAGTCTTGGCCTCTTCGGAGAGCGTGTGAGTTTTGTGTTCCCCAACTCCGGCTGGTCGGAACTAGGGAGCCTCGTTGTCGTTTTCTTTTATGAGATGGAGATTTACTACGCAGATCACTACTGTCAGCGTCTCCTGCTGAACGTCGATGACTTGTCATATGCAACTTCTACAAGCTCTTGAGAAAGTTTGTTCTGATGGTCACACATGTTCTGCTATTCATGCAACGCATTGCATGCAATGTGTCATGCATGTTCTGATGGTCATCAACTAATCTTCATAAAGAAAGCATGACTAACATATTATAGGCAGACGCCTATAAATTAAAGTTGTGTGTAGCAACCTATACATCAATTCAGAGGTTATGATGATATCTGGGCATGTACAATAGAGAATTGACATATGGATATTTTTCAAGACTTATGTGTGAGTTGGGATATTAGAAGACAACTGAGATGTTATATGAAGCTTGACGAGGAAGTGGTTTGGGTGGGAGATGGGTTCCGCCAATGTGATTATTGTCTGCTGCTCATGGTCAATGGCAGCACTTGTGATCAAGTGGCCCCATTTTATAGCAGGACGGCATGCTGCACCATGGTTCATCTCATCGGTGACACAGGAGAACACCACACAACCAAAGAGCTGAGGTCGTGCAGTTTGGTGAGCCTATTGTCAAGATGTAGGGGCTGCCCTGTCGCCAGGAGGCCCAATACTGTTTGTTCAGAACTTTAGCTGGCCAAGACAAATGGCACTAGTTACCGCGGCCCCATTAGAGGCCACCAGCCCACACATTCTCCACAAAACGGTACAAGTGCATAGAGTATTTCCGGAATGTACGTTTCATTCATTTTTTTCTGCAACACGGATGTGCTTTGTTCGAAATAATTGCCCTAAAGTTATTAGGAGCTCCTGAACTACAAGTCGTATCCCTTGAAACTAAGAACGTGCAAAATGTAATCGACATAGTGTTCAAGAGTTTCCATGCCAATTTCTATTATAATTTACCCCCAGCTCGGCATCTCTATAGGATTAAGAATAAAATGGTTTCATTTTGTACGTAAGATCCTGTATCAAAAGCAATCACCAGCAGACAACCATATGTATGGGACAAAGCCCCTGCCCAAAGGCGATCTAGGGTAGATCGCCGGCCTCCTCCTCCCCCGCCGGCTCCGCTGGTGGGTGTGTGCGGGCAGGCCCCAATCTACCCATGGGAGCCATATTTTCCTCTGTTAGTCGATAGCACAGTCATACGAAGTGAACAACATGGTCATACATCTTGGTCCTCCGACTCCAATTCCGACCGACGAAGGTTGGATAGTCTCAGCCTGTCTGGAGAGCATGTGAGTTTTGTGTTCCCCAACTCCGACTGGTCGGTAGTGGGGCATTCTATAGGCCCTCGGCATCATTTTCTTTTATGAGAGACAAAGATTTACTACGCTGATCACGACTGTCGACGTCTTCTGGTCAACATCGATGACTTATAGGTCGCAGCTTCTACAAGCTCTTGTGTTTAAGAAAGTTTTACTCCGCTGAGACAATGACCAGAGGCAGCAACAAGCTTTGGTCTTGGCACCGCCATTGGAACAGGAGGAAGAAGACTTCCGCACCCCCAAAATTTTGGATATATTTTTCCATTTTTAAGTGTGTTTTTGTAAGGATTTGCGTTACTTAATATATACTTTTGCCTTTTCACAAAAAAGGAATAAAATGAGGCAGCCCTGTAATTTACATGCATATTGGCCATTGATACATATAGGTCATCTTGTTATCTTGTATGAATGCGCATGCATGCATGCAATAATGTTCATGCATGTTTTGATGTTGGGAAACAATTCCCCTCATACGTCAAATTGTTTCCCATCATCAGACCAATCCTATGCCCTCGATTCGGTTTCCATCGCATGGCTGAGAAGCTCTCCCTCGCTCCCCACTCCCACGCACCCATTAATCAGGGAAGGAAGGTGCCGACTAGCCCGTTAATCATGCACCCACGATTAGTGGCGAAATCAAAACAGATCCACAATTGGTCGCTTCCCTGTCATTCTGGCCACGCCCATGTCCATGTCCATACTTCCACGACATGCACTGCTCAGGGATTGGAGCAGTGGTTCGTCGTTCACATCAGCACGAGGTGGTTGTAGCAGCTCGCATCCTCCGCAAAGGCAGCCGCCGTGACCACTCCGGCAAGCGGCAGATCCAATCTGATAAATTGCTAGATGCCCGCCACCACCGTTGCCTCCACCACCGGTTCAACGAGGCTGCACGTCGGCGACCTTCCTCGTCTCCCGTGCGGGCCGTGCCCATATCTCATGGCCACAATGCATGTCTCAGAAAGGCCAACAATCCTGCTGCACTATCTATTGATTTGTATTATTTCTTGTCAATTTCACAGTTCAAAACTGCACGATGCAAACAATTGATACTCTTACTTGGATGCAGATTTGTCACCGTCTTACTTCCTCCACGACTCAGATGCTTCGGGGCTGTCAGGGAATACAACATCAAGGACGGCATGGCAAACAAGAACGAGGGGCTTGGGCAGGGGCACCCCAGCTTCTACCTGCCCGCGTCGTGGAGCACGCCTTCAACCACGATGCCTAGGTCACATTTGAATTAGGGAAATTCGATGTATGGAAGCAATTTGACTTTACTTGGCAGTAGAACTTTTTCTCTCTTTGTAAACTAACCAAGAATTTGTATGAACCATGTGTAATTATGATGAAATATGTTTCTCTATAATGGAAGCAAAATAACATTTTATTGGGAGCAATTCTCTAGTCCATGGAGACAAGATCGTGATGCTTCCGAAACATGTGGAATATTTTTCTTTTCTGATAAAAGAAGGTCTGAAACAGTCGTCTTGTCGATGGAAGCAAGATCGTAATGCTTTCGAAACATGTGGATTATTTTTCCTTTTTAAGAGAAGAAGGTTCGAAGCAATTCTCTAGTCGATGGAAGCAAGATCGTCATGCTTCTGAAACATGTGGAATATTTTTCTTTTTTGACAGAAGAAGATTTGAAACAGTCGTCTTGTCGATTGAAGCAATATCGTGATGCTTCCGAAACATATGGATTATTTTACCTTTTTAACAGAAGAAGGTTCGAAGCAATTCTCTAGTCGGTGGAAGCAAGATCGTGATGCTTCTGATACATGTGAAATAATTTTTCATTTTTGACGGAAGCATATTCGAAGCAACTCTCTATTACTATAGTCGACGAGAGCAAGATTGTGATGTTTCTGAAACATAATATAATGTTGGATAGGACAAAAATTTCAAATAAATCAAAGCAGATATTCACCGCATAAGCAAATTCTCCAATCAACGCAAACATAAATGAATTACGAACAGAGGTAGAAGCACGTGCATCTGATGAAGATTTGGTGTTGGTTAAAAGTTTCGCTTCCTAACGAGCAACCTACCTAAAATCTGTAAGTTGCATCCTACTAAATCGAAGGTTGCATATCGCCAAATAATTACATGTAATTAGAGGCCCACTTAACGGCCGGCCCATTAAAGTGCATGATTTGTGGAAGCAGTTTATATAGGCTGGATTCTGTACGTACGAGAAATAACTACGCAAGCTCGTTTTAAGGGGGGCAGCGAACGCATCAGATTAGATTAATCGTAGGGCTCATGAATGGTCTGATGAGAGGCTGGACATCAGTAGTCCGATGCCTAGCGCTGATGTTGGCCACCAACTAATTTGCATAAAGAAAGCATGGACTTGAATGAATGCATGCATACAATGTTTTGATATTCATCAACTAACTTGCATAAAAAAGCATGAATAACACCTATAAATGAAGATCATGCCTAGCAACCTATCCCCGATCCAGAGGTTACAATGATATGTGGTCATTACAATTTCCATATGAATATATTTGTAAAGCTTATGTACGAGTTGGGATATTACAGGACAACTGAGATGTTACAGGGAGCTTGATTGGGAGGTGGTTTGAGTGAGAGACGGGTTCTGCCAATGTGATTATTTTCTGCTGCTTATGATGAATAGCCTCACTTGTGATCAAGCGGTCGTATTTTATAGCAGGACGGCATGCTGCACTACGTTTCATCTCATCGGTGACACAAGAAAACACCACGCAACGGAAGAGCAGAGTTAAGATCATGAGCAGCCACCTTGTTGAGGTCTCACAGTTCCGCAAGCGTGTTGTCAAGATCGTGGGTGCTGCCCTCCAAGTCGGTCGGGTGTCTGCCTACTTCATGGAGCAATTAGACCACTAGGACTGGCGGCATATGTGACACTTGCAACATCCAAGCGACGGCACTTCACCCGGCTATAGCCTGCAAATTAAACTGAAGCCCAAAGTAGAATCCAACCGAAAGCACACTGCAAAGAAACAGTGCTGAGCAAGGGGCATTTATTTGCCATCACACGAAAACTTTGGAACCAAGGGATTTTGATCATGATCGGCAACAGGGGGATGCAAATGCACATTGATTGCAGCATAGAAACAACAGAACGTCAACCTAAGATACTCCTTGAAAACAAACCGGCCTTTGTGTTGAGTATCAAACGGCCTTAGGAAACATATTAGGCGATATACATAAACAGTAGAGATCACTGTCAAAACATCCTCTTGTTCATTAGCACCGTCAAACTCAAAAACAACTTAGGACCTTCCTTTGCACACCCACGGTCAAGTAAACCATTGCAACAACGTTGTTTTCAAAGCCAGTTAGTCCTATTAGTTTCTTCCTAGGATAGAATTTCTTCCTGCTTCTGAACCCATCTTCCTAGATTGACAATGATCAAACAACTACAAGATAGGCCAAGCAGAAAATTCAGAATCTAGGCCTTAACAAACAAATTAGACCAACGGTATAACAACACGTCAGATGACATCACATGTGCGAAATCCTGGCAAGACATTTTTGAGCATGAGCTACTTAAATCAATAAAGATCCCCAGACATGTGAGCAACGGGTAAGTGGAAAATGTTTGTAGTTTGATAACAGATTTTGGATAAATGAATCGGCACTAATGAATACAACAGATATTTTCTCCAAAATACAAGATATTACAGAGATATATAGATAGAGAAAAAAAAGAATGTGCTTGTATGCCTTCTAATATAACTCCAACTGGAGAATATTCTGAAGTGCACCCAGGTAATGTCACTGAAGTATCACAGGTCACATTCAGATATCTTTTGTACTCCCTCCGTTCCGAATTACTTATCGCAAGTATAGATGTATCTAGACGTATTTTAGTTCTAGATATATACATCCATTTCTGCCACGAGTAATTTGGAACAGAGGGAGTAATATTTAAATGACCTCTACAAATCAATGCGCAATAACCTACTAATATATGTTATAACCCATTTTACATGTCTGAACTTGAAATATAGCATCGTAGATTTAGGTGAGATAGCTTTATCTCGAGAACAATTTATTCCATTTCATAATAGCTTCAGGAGAGAGAGTACCAAATGAAGGTACTGCCTAAACAAAGATGTATCGGTGTCAGTTTGCTATATCAGCTGAAGCTACTACAATAACCCAAGACACCGTGTTTTTGGTCTATAAGCTCAAACACACCCCGAAAGCATCGCACACCCCGAATGCAGAACAATAATGAAAAATCAACAGAAACTAAACAATGTGAATGCTGTTGGAATTTGCTAGCCAACTAAAATTCCGAAATTCTCTTGGCACATTCATGCACACATGTGAGTGAAGTGAGTGAGGCTAAAGTTTAGTCCCACCTCATAAGTTGAGAGAGAGTTGCACCTTTTTATAAGGTGAGCTCTCCTACCACTTGTATGAGCATGAGAAGAGGAGACCTACACGCGCGCTCCTCCTCCTCGCTCGCCTCGCCTCGCCACGCCACGGGTTGCGGGGTTGAGCCGAGGACAGAGCGCTATGCACGTTGTCTATATTTTTGCTGCTCAGGAAAAATTAATGAGTCATTAATTAATAATTAACAAAAGCGTTAATTACTGAACCGTTTCCGGTTCTTTTGGATCGTGACGACTCGGACGTGGGGTTTACTCCACGACCTACCCGGCCCGCACTATATAGTCAGGCAGACGTCTACCCTAGCCGCCGCCGTTTTCATATGGTTTCTCACCACCGTTCCAGACCATTGCGCCGCCAAGCAAGTCTTCTACATCCCTCCTTTCGGCGTGCACCAGGAGAAGGGACAGCGGGCCTCCGAAACCCCGCCTCTCGTGATCCTGTACGGGAGAGGGGCGATCAGGTTTTTGGGGGCGCTTTTCATGCGACTGCTGGCAGCGACGACTTCGCGAACGACGACTTCTTTCCTGACCTCGGCAACCTCATCCTCGACGACATGGGCGACAACGTCAACGCCGGCGGTGCTGCTCCCGCTGCACCATATGTGATTCTATCTTTCCTGTTCGAGATCGTGGTAGAATTCATGTTTCTAGTATGTGCCCTAGATGTGATCTGTTCATTTACTATGCTAGTTCGCATGATTAGTTCAATCTCTGCTACTGTAGTCATGATTTATCTTCTGTTAATTGGGATTAAATCTTGTAGTAATTTGCTCATATTTTCAACAATCCAAAAACCTGATTATAAGCAATTTACTCCGAGTGGTTTTGCTGCGCATCTGAAGCCGCCTGCCTTTAAGGGGGCGCAATATAAGAGGTGGCGCACGAGAACAGTCTACTGGTTTCAGACCATGGGCTGCTATGACGCTACTAAGGGCAAGCCTGAGGGCGATCTTAATCCAGCACAGCTGCAAGCTTTTGAAAAGATCGATACTCTCTTTAAAGGCGCTCTTCTGGGTGTTCTTGATGATTCCATTATGGATTCGTATATGTCGTTTGACAACGGCAAGGACATGTGGGCTGCGCTCGAGGCCAAGTTTGGTGCCTCGGACGCCGGTAGCGAGTTGTACGTCATGGAGCAATTCTATGACTACAAGATGACTGATGAGCGCTCTGTTGTACAGCAGGCTCATGAGATACTGATCGCTTCATAAAAGAACTTGAGCACTTCAAGTGTGTGTTGCCGGATAAATTTTTTGCCGGAGGCATTATTGCCAAGCTTCCACCTTCGTGGAACAATTTTGCTACTTCCCTGAAACACAAGAGACAGGAGTTTTCCGTTGCGGATCTCATTGGTACTCTTGATGTTGAAGAGAAGGCGAGAGCAAAGGACACACGTGCTCGAGTTGCCGAGGGAGCTTCTAGTTCCCACATGGTACAGAAGAAGAACTTCCAGCCAAATAAGTTCAAAAACAACAAGAACAAAACTCAGGGGAAAGGCAAGTTTGATACAAAGAACAAGCATCACATTCTACCAACTTCAAGAAGAATTATCATAAGAAGGGGAAGGGACTTTGCCATGTCTGCGGTGATCCTAATCACTGGGCTCCGAAGTGTCCTAACCGCTTTGAGGAGCGCGAACATGAGAAGGGTGGCAAGTCCGCTAATGTTGTCATCGGTGATACTGATATGAAGGAATCTAGGTACGGTATTTTTCCTACCATCCTTTAAGTATTTCAATCCCCTGATTGGTTAATTGACACCGGTGCCAATGTACATGTTTGTTGGAAATATGCCCTAGAGGCAATAATAAAAGCATTATTATTATATTTCCTTGTTCATGATAATTGTCTTTTATTCATGCTATAATTGTATTATCCGGAAATCGTAATACACGTGTGAATACATAGACTACAATCGTCCTAGTAAGCCTCTAGTTGACTAGCTCGTTGGTCAACAGATAGTCATGGTTTCGACTATGGACATCAGATGTCATTGACAAGCGGGATCACGTCATTAGGAGAATGGCGTGATGGACAAGACAATCCTAAGCATAGCACAAGATCGTGTAGTTCGTTTTGCTAGAGCTTTTCCAATGTCAAGTATCTCTTCCTTGGACCATGAGATCGTGTAACTCCCGGATACCGTAGGAGTGCTTTGGGTGTACCAAGCGTCACTGGCGTAAGCGGGTGACTATAAAGGTGCACTACGGTATCTCCGAAAGTGTCATTGGGTTGACACGGATCGAGGCTGGGATTTGTCACTCCGTATTACGGAGAGGTATCACTGGGCCCCTTTCGGTAGTGCATCATCATAATGAGCTCAAAGTGACCAAGTGTGCGGTCACGGGATCATGCATTCTGATGCAGTAAAGTGACTTGCGTAACGAGACTGAGCGAGGTATTGGGATACCGACGATCGAGTCTCGGGCAAGTAACATACCGGTCGACAAAGGGAATAGTATACTGGGGTTGCTTGAATCCTCGACATCGTGGTTCATCCGATGACATCATCGAGGAGCATGTAGGAGCCAACATGGGTATCCAGATCCGCTGTTGGTTATTGACTGAGAGCCTCTCGGTCATGTCGCATGTCTCCGAACCCGTAGGGTCTACACATAAGGTTCGGTGGCGCTAGGGTTATTAGGAAGACTTGTATGTGATTACGAATGTTGTTGAGTCCGGATGAGATCCCAGACGTCACGAGGAGTTCGGAAGGGTCGGAGGTAAAGATTTATATATGGGAAGTTGTCAAGCGGACACGGAAAGTTTGAGGCGTGCGGTATTGTCTGGGGCCACGGAAGGGTTCGGAGGTCCACGGGAGGGCCACCTCCTCGGGGGCCACATGGGCTGCGTGGGGATAGCAGCCAGCCCCTGGTGGGCTGGGTGCGCCCCCCACCCCTTGGACCCATGCGCCTAGGGTTTGGGGGGAACCCTAGAGGGGGGCGTCCCCCTTGCTTGGGGGGCAAGCCACCCCTCCCTGGCCGCCGCCCTCCCTCTAGATTCCCATCTAGAGGTGCCAGCCCCCTTGCCCCTTCCCCCTATAAATAGAGGGGTGAGGGGAGGGCAGCCGCACCCAAGCCAAGGCGCAGCCCTCCCCTCCCCAACACCTCTCCTCCTCCGTTGTGTGCTCGGCGAAGCCCTGTCGGAGTACTGCTTCTCCACCATCATCACGCCGTCGTGCTGCCGGTGGAGCTGTCTTCCTCAACCTCTCCTTCCTCCTTGATGGATCAAGACGGAGGAGACGTTGCCCGTACCGTACGTGTGTTGAGCGCGGAGGTGCTGCCCGTTCAACACTTGGTCATCGGTGATCTGAATCACGTCGAGTACGACTCCATCATCACCATCCCCTTGAACGCTTCCGTACTCGATCTACAAGTGGTATGTAGATGAAAACTCACTCCCTTGACTCGTTGCTTAGATGAACTCATAGATGGATCTTGGTGAAACCGTGGGAAAAATTTTAATTTTCTGCAGCGTTCCCCAACAGTGGCATCATGAGCTAGGTCTATCGTAGTTCTCTATTGCACGAGTAGAACACAATTTGGTTGTGGGCGTAGATCTTGTCAACTTGCTTGCCGCTACTAGTCTTATCTTGCTTCAGCGGTATTGTGGGATGAAGCGGCCGGACCAACCTTACGTGCGCTTCGTGAGACCGGTTCCACCGACTAACATGCACTAGTTGCATAAGGTGGCTGGCGGGTGTCTGTCTCTCCCACTTTAGTTGAAGTGGATTCGATGAAAAGGGTCCTTATGAAGGGTAAATAGAAGTTGACAAAATCACGTTGTGGTTATTCGTAGGTAAGAAAACGTTCTTGCTAGAACCCAATTGCAGCCACGTAAAAGATGCAACAACAATTAGAAGACGTCTAACTTGTTTTTGCAGCAATTTTCATGTGATGTGATATGGCCAAGTTGTGATGAATGATGAATGACATATTGTGATGTATGAGATCATGTTCTTGTAATAGGAATCACGACTTGCATGTCGATGAGTATGACAACTGGCAGGAGCCATAGGAGTTGTCTTTATTTTGTATGACCTGCGTGTCATTGAAGAACGCCATGTAAACTACTTTACTTTATTGCTAAACGCGTTAGTCATAGAAGTAGAAGTAGTCGTTGGCGTGACAACTTCATGAAGACACGATGATGGAGATCATGATGATGGAGATCATGGTGTCATTCCGGTGACAAGATGATCATGGAGCCCCGAAGATGAAGATCAAAGGAGCTATATGATATTGGCCATATCATGTCACTACTTTATATAATTGCATGTGATGTTTATTATGTTTTATGCATCTTGTTTACTTAGAACGGCGGTAGTAAATAAGATGATCCCTTACAATAATTTCAAGAAGTGTTCTCCCCTAACTGTGCACCGTTGCTAAAGTTCGTCATTTCGAAGCACCACGTGATGATCGGGTGTGATAGATCCTTACGTTCACATACAATGGGTGTAAGACAGTTTTACACATGCAAAACACTTAGGGTTAACTTGACGAGCCTAGCATGTACAGACATGGCCTCGGAACACGGAGACCGAAAGGTCGAACACGAGTCGTATAGAAGATACGATCAACATGAGAATGTTCACCGACGATGACTAGTCCGTCTCACGTGATGATCGGACACGGCCTAGTCGACTTGGATCGTGTAACACTTAGATGACTAGAGGGATGTCAAATCTGAGTGGGAGTTTATTTAAATAATTTGATTAAGATGAACTTAATTATCATGAACTTAGTCTAAAACTTTTTGCAAAATATGTCTTGTAGATCAAATGGCCAACGCTCATGTCAACATGAACTTCAACGCGTTCCTAGAAAACCAAGCTGAAAGATGATGGCAGCAACTATCGGACTGGGTCCGAACACGAGATCATCCTCATAGCTGCCAAGAAGGCATATGTCCTAGAAGCACCGTTAGGTGACCCACCTGCTCTCCCAGACTGCAAAGGCGATTTGAGCGTTTGGCGACACGTCTTGATGATTACTCCCTCGTTCAGTGCGGCATGCTTTACAACTTAGAACCGGGGCTCTAAAAGCGTTTTGAGCAACACGGAGCATATGAGATGTTGAAGAGCTGAAACTAGTTTTCCAAGCTCATGCCCGGTCGAGAGATATGAAGTCTCCGACAAGTTCTATAGTTGTAAGATGGAGGAAAACAGTTCTGTCGGTGAGCACATACTCAAAATGTACAGGTTGCACAACCCTTTGTCCCACTGGAAATTAACCTCCGGGACAGAATCCTTGATCGCTCCCACCAAGCTACAAGAGCTTCGTGATGAACTACAATATGCGGGGATGGTGAAAACCATTCTGAAGTATTTTCAATGCTGAAGTCAGCAGAGGTTGAAATCAAGAAAGAACATCAAGTGTTGATGGTCAATAAGACCACTAAGTTTAAGAAGGGCAAGGGTAAGAAGAACTTCAAGAAGGGCGGCAAAGATGTTGCCGCTACCGTAAGCCGATTGCGGGAAGAAGTCAAAGAATGGACCCCAAGCCCGAGGCGAGTGCTTTTATTGCAAGGGAAGGGTCATTGAAGCGGAACTGCCCCAAATACTTAGCGGATAAGAAGGCCGGCAACACTAAAGGTATATTTGATATACATGTAATTGATGTGTACCTTACCATTACTCGTAGTAACTCCTGGGTATTTGATACGGTGCCGTTGGTCATATTTGTAACTCACAGCGGGAGCTGCGGAATAAGCGGAGGCTGGCGAAGGGCGAGGTGACGATGGCGTCGGGAATGGTTCGAGTCGATGTGATCGCCGTCGCACGCTACCTCTACATTTACCTACGGGATTAGTTTTGAACCTTAATAATTGTTATTTGGTGCCAAGTTTGAGCATGAACATTGTATCTGGATCTCGTTTAATGCGAGATGGCTACTCATTTAAATCCGAGAATAATGGTTGTTCTATTTATATGAGAGATATGTTTTATGGTCATGCTCCAATGGTCAATGGTTTATTCTTAATGAATCTCGAGCGTAGTATTACACATATTCATAGCGTGAATACCAAAAGATGTAAAGTTGATAACGATAGTCCCACATACTTGTGGCACTGCCGCCTTGGTCACATTGGTGTCAAGCGCATGAAGAAGCTCCATGCTGATGGACTTTTGGAGTCTCTAGATTATGAATCATTTGACACATGCGAACCATGCCTCATGGGCAAGATGACCAAGACTCCGTTCTCCGGAACAATGGGCGAGCAACCAACTTGTTGGAAATCATACATACCGATGTAATGCGGTCCAATGGCGTTGAGGCTCACGGAGGATATCGTTATGTTCTCACTCTCACGGATGACGTGAGTAGATATGGGTATGTCTACTTGATGAAACACAAGTCTGAGACCTTTGAAAAGTTCAAGGAATTTCAGAATGAAGTAGAGAATCAACGTGACCGAAAGATAAAATTCTTACGATCGGATCGTGGAGGAGAATATTTAAGTCACGAATTTGGTACACACTTAAGAAAATGTGGAATCGTTTCACAACTCACGCCGCCTGGAACACCTCAGCGTAACGGTGTGTCCGAACGTCGTAATAGCACTCTATTAGATATGGTGCGGTCTATGATGTCTCTTACCGAATTACCGCTATCATTTTGGGGATACGCTTTAGAGACAGCTACATTCACTTTAAATAGGGCAACGTCTAAATCCGTTGAGACGACACCGTATGAATTATGGTTTGGGAAGAAACCTAAGCTGTCGTTTCTAAAAGTTTGGGGATGCGATGCTTATGTCAAGAAACTTCAACCTGAAAAGCTCGAACCCAAGTCGGAAAAATGCGTCTTCATAGGATACCCTAAAGAAACCATTGGGTATACCTTCTACTTGAGATCCGAGGGCAAGATCTTTGTTGCCAAGAACGGATCCTTTCTGGAAAAAGAGTTTCTCTCGAAAGAAATAAGTGGGCGGAAAGTAGAACTCGATGAAGTACTACCTCTTGAACGGGATAGTAGTGCAGCTCAAGAAAATGTTCCTGTGATGCCTACACCTACTGAAGAGGAAAATAATGATGATGATCAAGGTACTTCGGATCAAGTTGCTACTGAACTTCGTAGGTCCACAAGGACACGTTCCGCACCAGAGTGGTACGGCAACCCTGTCCTGGAAATCATGTTGTTAGACAACGGTGAACCTTCGAACTATGAAGAAGCGATGGCGGGCCCAGATTCCAACAAATGGCTTGAAGCCATGAAATCCGAGATAGAATCCATGTATGAAAACAAAGTATGGACTTTGGTGACTTGCCCGATGATCGGCGGCGATAGAAAACAAATGGATCTTTAAGAAGAAGGCGGACGCAGATGGTAATGTCACCATCTATAAAGCTCGACTTGTCGCTAAGGGTTATCGGCAAGTTCAAGGGATTGACTACAATGAGACTTTCTCTCCGTGGCGAAGCTTAAGTCCGTCCGAATCATGTTAGCAATTGCCGCATACTATGATTATGAGATATGGCAGATGGGCGTCAAAAGCGGCATTCCTTAACGGGCATCTTAAGGAAGAACTGTATATGATACAGCCGGAAGGTTTTGTCGATCCTAAGAACGCTAACAAAGTATGCAAGCTCCAGCGATCCATTTATGGGCTGGTGCAAGCATCTCGGAGTTGGAACATTCGCTTTGATGAGATGATCAAAGCGTTTGGGTTTATGCAAACTTATGGAGAAGCCTGCGTTTACAAGAAAGTGAGTGGGAGCTCTGTAGCATTTCTCATATTATATGTAGATGACATATTGTTGATGGGAAATGATATAGAATTCTTGGACAGCATTAAGGCCTACTTGAATAAGTGTTTTTCAATGAAGGACCTTGGAGAAGCTGCATATATATTAGGCATCAAGATCTATAGAAATAGATCGATACGCCTCATAGGTCTTTCACAAAGCACATACCTTGATAAGGTTTTGAAGAAGTTCAAAATGGATTAGTCCAAGAAGGGGTTCTTGCCTGTATTGCAAGGTGTGAGATTGAGCTCGGCTCAATGCCCGACCACGGCAAAATATAAAGAAGAGATGAGTATCATCCCCTATGCTTCAGCCATAGGATCTATTATGTATGCCATGCTGTGTACCAGACCTGATGTAAACCTTGCCGTAAGTTTGGTAGGAAGATACCAAAGTAATCCCGGCAAGGAACACTAGACAGCGGTCAAGAATATCCTAAAGTACCTGAAAAGGACAAAGGACATGTTTCTCGTTTATGGAGGTGACGAAGAGCTCGTCGTAAAGGGTTACGTCGATGCTAGCTTCGACACAGATCTGGATGACTCTAAGTGACAAACCGGATACGTGTATATGTTGAATGGTGGAGCAGTAAGCTGGTGCAGCTGCAAGCAGAGCGTGGTGGCGGGATCTACATGTGAAGCGGAGTACATGGCAGCCTCGGAGGCAGCGCATGAAGTATTTTGGGTGAAGGAGTTCATCACCGACCTAGGAGTCATACCCAATGCGTCGGGGCCAATCAAACTCTTCTGTGACAACACTGGAGCTATTGCACTTGCCAAGGAGCCCAGGTTTCACAAGAAGACCAGGCACATGAAGCATCGCTTCAACTCCATCCGTGAAAATGTTCAGGATGGAGACATAGAAATTTGTAAAGTGCATACGGATCTGAATGTCGCAGATCCATTGACTAAACCTCTTCCGCGGGCAAAACATGATCAACACCAGAACTCTATGGGTGTTCGATTCATCACAATGTAACTAGATTATTGACTCTAGTGCAAGTGGGAGACTGTTGGAAATATGCCTTAGAGGCAATAATAAAAGCATTATTATTATATTTCCTTGTTCATGATAATTGTCTTTTATTCATGCTATAATTGTATTATCCGGAAATCGTAATACACGTGTGAATACATAGACTACAATCGTCCCTAGTAAGCCTCTAGTTGACTAGCTCGTTGGTCAACAGATAGTCATGGTTTCGACTATGGACATCGATGTCATTGACAACGGGATCGCGTCATTAGGAGAATGGCGTGATGGACAAGACCCAATCCTAAGCATAGCACAAGATCGTGTAGTTCGTTTTGCTAGAGCTTTTCCAATGTCAAGTATCTCTTCCTTAGACCATGAGATCGTGTAACTCCGGATACCGTAGGAGTGCTTTGGGTCTACCAAGCGTCACAACGTAACTGGGTGACTATAAAGGTGCACTACAGGTATCTCCGAAAGTGTCTGTTGGGTTGACACGGATCGAGGCTGGGATTTGTCACTCCGTATTACGGAGAGGTATCACTGGGCCCACTCGGTAGTGCATCATCATAATGAGCTCAAAGTGACCAAGTGTCGGTCACGGGATCATGCATTCTGATGCGAGTAAAGTGACTTGCGGTAACGAGACTGAGCGAGGTATTGGGATACCGATGATCGAGTCTCGGGCAAGTAACATACCGATCGACAAAGGGAATAGTATACGGGTTGCTTGAATCCTCGACATCGCGGTTCATCCGATGACATCATCGAGGAGCATGTAGGAGCCAACATGGGTATCCAGATCCGCTGTTGGTTATTTACCCGAGAGCGTCTCGGTCATGTTCGCATGTCTCCGAACCCGTAGGGTCTACACATAAGGTTCGGTGGCGCTAGGGTTATTAGGAAGACTTGTATGTGATTACGAATGTTGTTGAGTCCCGGATGAGATCCGGACGTCACGAGGAGTTCGGAAGGGTCCGGAGGTAAAGATTTATATATGGGAAGTTGTCAAGCGGACACCGGAAAGTTTCGGGGTGTACCGGTATTGTGCAGGGGCCACCGGAAGGGTTCCGAGGTCCACCGGAGGGCCACCCTCCGGGGGCCACATGGGCTGCGTGGGGATAGCAGCCAGCCCTTGGTGGGCTGGGTGCGCCCCCCCCCGGGCCCATGCGCCTAGGGTTTGGCGGATAACCTAGAGGGGGGCGCCCCCCTTGCTTGGGGGGCAAGCCACCCTCCTGCCGCCGCCCCCTCTAGATTCCCATCTAGAGGGGCCGCCCCTGCCCCTTCCCCTATAAATAGAGGGGTGAGGGAGGCAGCCGCACCCAAGCCAAGGCGCAGCCCTCCCTCCCAACACCTCTCCTCCTCCGTTGTGTGCTCGGTGAAGCCTGCCGAGATCTTGCTTCTCCACCATCATCACGCCGTCGTGTTGCCGGTGGAGCTGTCTTCCTCAACCTCTCCTTCCTCCTTGCTGGATCAAGGCGGAGGCGTTGCCTGCACTGCACGTGTGTTGAGCGCGGAGGTGCTGTCCGTTCAGCACTTGGTCATCGGTGATCTGAATCACGTCGAGTATGACTCCATCATCACCATCCCCTTGAACGCTTCCGCACTCGATCTACAAGTGATATGTAGATGCAAACTCACTCCCTTGACTCGTTGCTTAGATGAACTCATAGATGGATCTTGGTGAAACCGTACGAAAAATTTTAATTTTCTGCAACGTTCCCCAACAATGTTTGTGCTGACGCCTCCATGTTTTCTTCTTACCAGGCCACAGGGACTTCTCCCGTGCTGATGGGGAACGTGTCACATGCCATCGTTCGAAGTGTTGGTACGTTCTATCTGAAGTTTACTTCGGGCAAGACCGTGCTTCTGAAGAACATTCATCATGTGCGGTCCATCAATAAAAATCTCGTTAGCGGTTCCCGTTTATGTCGATATGGTTTTAAGTTGGTTTTTGAGTCCAATAAAGTTGTAATTTCCAAGTGTGGACAATTTGTTGGAAAAGGCTATGAGTGCGGAGGCTTGTTCCGCCTATCTTTGTCAGATATTTGCAATAAAGTTATTAATAATGTTTGCCACAATAATGAGTCGGATATTTGGCAATCACGACTTTGTCATATTAACTTTGGTTGCATGACGCGGCTAGCCAATATGAATTTAATTCCGAAGATCTCTACTGTCAAAGGCTCTAAGTGCCAAGTATGTTTGCAAGCTAAACAACCTCGCAAGTCCCATAAGACTGCAGAGGCAAGAGACTTGGCGCCACTAGAGCTTATACATTCTGATCTTTGTGAGATGAATGGCGTGTTGACAAAAGGTGGAAAGAGATATTTCACGATGTTGATTGATGACTCCACTAGATATTGTTATGTGTATCTTCTGAAATCAAAAGATGAGGCTTTAACTTTCTTCAAAAACTATAAAGCTGAGGCAGAGAACCAACTTGATCGAAAAATTAAACGGCTTAGGTCCGATCGTGGTGGAGAGTATTTTTCCAATGAATTTGATCTGTTTTGTGCGGAACATGGTATAATCCATGAGAGGAAGCCTCCTACTCACCTCAGTCTTTTGGGGTGGCAGAAAGAAAGAACCGAACTCTAACTGATTTGGTTAACACCATGTTAGACACATCGGGTCTTTCCAAGGAATGGTGGGGGGAGGCGCTAATCACCGCATGTCATGTCCTAAACCGAGTTCCCACAAAGCATAAGACCATGACTCCATTTGAGGAATGGGAAAGGAAAAGGTTGAAACTCTCTTACCTACGTTCTTGGGGTTGTTTGGCGAAAGTCAATACCAATTCCCAAGAAGCATAAGCTTGGACCAAAAACCGTGGATTGTGTTCTTCTGGGATATGCTTTTCATAGCATTGGCTATAGATTTTTGATAATAAAATCTGAGGTATCCGACATGCATGTTGGTACGATTATGGAGTCTAATGATGCAACTTTCTTTGAGGACATATTTCCTATGAAGGATATGTCAAGTTCATCAAATCAGGAGATACCTACTTCATCTAGTGAGGAACTCACTGTAATTCCTGAACCCACCATTGCGATGGAACACGTTGAGAATCCTGTTGAGGGTGACAATGAAACTCCTGTAAGGAGTAAGAGACAGAGGACTGCAAAGTCCTTTGGTGATGATTTCATTGTGTACCTTGTGGATGACACACCCAGGACTATTTCAGAAGCCTATGCATCTCCTGATGCTGACTACTGGAAGGAAGTTGTTCGTAGCAAGATGGATTCCATCTTAGCTAACGGGACCTGGGAGATCACTGACCGTCCTTATGGGTGCAAACCTGTAGGATGTAAGTGGGTGTTCAAGAAGAAGCTTAGACCTGATGGTACGATTGAAAAGTACAAGGCACGACTTGTGGCTAAGGGTTATACCCAGAAAGAAGCTGAATACTTCTTTGATACTTACTCACCCGTGGCTAGACTGACCACAATTCGGGTGCTACTATCACTGGCTGCCTCACATGGTCTTCTCGTTCATCAAATGGACGTTAAGACGGCTTTCCTCAATGGAGAGTTGAAGGAGGAAATTTACATGGATCAACCAGATGGTTTTGTAGTACCTGGTCAGGAAGGAAAGGTGTGCAAGTTATTAAAGTCTTTGTATGGCCTTAAACAAGCTCCTAAGGAGTGGCATGAGAAGTTCGAAAGAACATTAACTGCTGCCGGCTTTGTAGTAAATGATGGTGACAAGTGTGTGTACTATCACTATGGTGGGGGAGAAGGAGTTATTCTTTGTCTGTATGTCGACGACATATTGATCTTTGGAACCAAACTTGATTTAATCAAGGAGGTTAAGGATTTCTTATCTCGTTGTTTTTAGATGAAGGATCTAGGAGTAGCTGATGTTATCTTAAACATCAAGCTGTTGAGAGATGAGAATGGTGGGACCACACTGCTTCAGTCTCACTATGTGGAAAAGGTCTTGAGTCGTTTTGGGTATAGCGACTGCACGCCTTCTCCAACTCCATATGATGCTAGTGTGTTGCTTCAAAAGAATCGACGGATTGCTAGAGATCAACTGAGGTATTCTCAGATTATTGGCTCGCTTATGTATTTGGCGAGTGCCACGAGGCCTGACATCTCTTTGCTGTGAGCAAGCTGAGTCGGTTTCTGTCAAAACCGGGAGATGATCATTGGCGTGCGCTTGAGAGAGTTATGCGCTACTTGAAGGGCACTGCGAGCTATGGGATTCACTACACCGTGTATCCAAGGGTACTGGAGGGTTATAGTGACTCGAACTGGATATCTGATGCTGATGAGATTAAGGCCACAAGTGGTTATGTTTTTACACTTGGTGGTGGCACTGTTTCTTGGAAGTCTTGCAAGCAGACCATCTTAACGAGGTCAACTATGGAAGCAGAACTCACAGCATTAGACACTGCCATTGTTGAAGCAGAGTGGCTTCGTGAGCTATTGATGGACTTACCTATGGTTGAAAAACCAGTACCCCCTATCCTGGTGAACTGTGATAATCAAACTGTGATCGTCAAGATAAATGGTTCTAAGGACAATATGAAGTCCTCAAGGCATGTGAAGAGGAGATTAAAATCTGTCAGGAAACTGAGGAACTCCGGAGTTATTACGTTGGATTATATCCAAACGTCGAAAAACTTGGCAGATCCCTTCAAAAAGGGTCTATCACATAATGTGATAGATAATGCGATGGGTTTGAGACCCACCGCATGAGTTGTCCATAGTGGTAACCCACTCTATGTGATCGGAGATCCCGTGAAGTAGAAGTGGGAGACAAGCTGTTGGTCAGCTGAGAGGAGAGTATCCTTATTTTAATTATCCCACTCCATGAAGATGCAATACTCTCCTGATCTGCATGGCAGGTTGATATCTATCTTAATGTGTTACAAGTGGCTTATTTGAGTAAGCAGAGATGTTGTCCTGCAGAGCATCTCCTGAGGAGCACACCTATATGAGTTTGACTGTTAACGTCGCAGTATGTGAGAAGTGGGTGCTCTCTAATAAATTCATGAAAGGCCCTGGAGTACGATGTATACGCTCCACCCGCGGGGAAGCCTTGCGGCAGCCAAGTATCGGTCAAGAATTTGTGTAAAACTAGTCTCGCAGAAAACTTGTAGTTCAAGGCATAGTCCACTATTCAAGTTGTGATCTAGTGTAGCATGAATCTCTAAGTGGAAGTTCAACTTCACAGTCTCCACTAAGCACCGGTATATAAACAATGTTTTGGAACCAAATAGTGAAATGTGCCAATGAGACTTTGTGGGGGATTGTTGGAATTTGCTAGTAGGCTTTTGGCCCAAAGCCCAACTAAAATTCTGAAATTCTCTTGGCCCATTCGTGCACACATGTGAGTGGAGTGAGTGAGGCTAAAGTTTAGTCCCACCTCATAAGTTGAGAGAGAGTTGCACCTCTTTATAAGGTGAGCTCTTCTACCACTTGTATGAGCATGAGAAGAGGAGACCTACACGCACGCTCCTCCTCCTTGCTCGCCTCGCCACGCCTCGCCTCGCCTCGTCACGACGCGCCGCGGGTTGCGGGATTGAGCCGAGGGCAGAGCTATGCACGTTGTCTATATTTTTGCTGCTCGGGAAAAATTAATGAGTCGGTTCTTTTGGATCGTGACGACTCGGACGTGGGGTTTACTCCCACGACCTACCCGGCCCGCACTATATAGTCAGGCAGACGTCTACCCTAGCCGCCGCCGTTTTCATATGGTTTCTCACCACCGTTCCAGACCATTGCGCCCCCAAGCAAGTCTTCTCCATCCCTCCTTTCGGCGTGCACCAGGAGAAGGGACAGCGGGCCTCCGGAACCCCGCCTCTCGTGATCCTGTACGGGAGAGGGGCGATCAGGTTTTTGGGGAGCGCACTCGCGCGACTGCTGGCAGCGACGACTTCGCGAACAACGACTTCTTCCCCGACCTCGGCAACCTCATCTTCGACGACATGGGCGACAACGTCAACGCCGGCGGTGCTGCTCCCGCTGCACCATATGTGATTCTATCTTTCCTGTTCGAGATCGTGGTAGAATTCATGTTTCTAGTATGTGCCCTAGATGTGATTTGTTCATCTACTATGCTAGTTCGCATGATTAGTTCAATCTCTGCTACTGTAGTCATGATTTATCTTCTGTTAATTCGGATTAAATCTCGTAGTAATTTGCTTATATTTTCAACAAATGCCATATGCTATCCATGCCCGATGTGCTAGCATATGTCGAAATATCTCAAACCACCTTGGAGTTTGACTGATTAAGATGACTAACCACCATTAGTTCAAGACTTGATCTTGCAACATGAGAAAAATAACAAGACGACGCCACGCTGCTATATATTTCTAGAGGTTCACTTCAAAGTTGACGCATGCGACAGATACATCTACATCACTACCTCTCCAGCCATGCAAATTCTACATGCCACCAGAGCAGAGCCCATCCTTGTGCTGCGCTGAAAGATTGTTGCTGTCCTTGTCCAAAGCAACTGAATCCCCATGTGCAAATATTTATTTCCCCCTGGGTATTAGAAGATAAACAACAATCAGGTCACTAAGAAAGATGTTACATGCGCATAGAGGTACACATGTTCTAGCCACCATAAGAATTATTTAGTACAAACATAATATTTGACAAAACAAAATGCAGTTTGATGGTACATAATCTTCAGGCATACCTTTCTGTGTTCAGTACCCAGTGACATAGAGGCTCATGAGGTACACGAAGCAGCATAAGCCGACTAACAGGACTAGCTTTTCTATAATCCACAAGGTATTGCTACGAGTTCCTTTCTTTCTGAGGAAGTTCTTCTTCTGTTCACCATCCATCAACTCAACCGGAGGAGTATTTTTCTCTTGCACCCGTCGGAGGATGTTGTGTTTGAAGTCAACAAGCAGTTGATCCTGTAGGCTCTCAGGTAGACGCGGGTACACTTTATTCATCAGCTCTGCAAAAGCTTCCTTAGCTCTGGTGTCAGCAATCAATTCATCAGTCTTGAGAGCTTGTGCACACTTCACTGCCTCAGCCAATACTTCGGTTAAATTTAGCTGCTTCTCTGGATTCTCTCTAAAAGGAATGACAAACAACAAACAGGTAAGTAACCAGAATAAGATAGCAAACTACACTATAACGATATGGCAACTGCTCGATGGTAATATGGCAACTTACTCTATAAAAATATGCAAACTATTCTAATAAAAATGTCAACTAGACTGTACTAATGTGGAAAACTGCACTTTGGTAATCCGCAAGACTACTCTAGGATGATACGGAAACTACTCTGTAAAGATATGGCAGCACCAAGGTGCACCTGAACGGCGAGTCCAGCCCGCCCATTTGGCACCCCAAGGGCTACGGCAAGGTGACCCCCTGTCACCCCAGCTCTTCACCCTCACGGTTGACACGCTAGGCCGCCTGCTCCGTCGCGCCACCGAGTTGGGTGTCCGGCAACAGCTCCACCCCCGGTGCCCAATCCCCTCCGTCTCACTAAACGCGGATGATGTGATTCTATTCTGCCACCCCTTGTGGGCAATGTTTTTGGGTCTTCATGTCAACTTCTCAGAGAGCTCTGCCACCGTGATTCGATGCGACACTGATGATGCCGCGCCTGCCGTCGATCTGGTTGGCTGCCCCATTGTAGAGGTTCCATTCATCTACTTGGGCATCCCGCTGACGCTACGACGACCCACTGCTATCCAACTGCAGCCCGTCGTTGATAGAACTGCCGGCATGCTCCCTGGATGGAAGGCGCACCTGAACAAGGCTGGCTGCCTAGCGTTTGTTAAGGCGGTCCTAGCAGCGATCCCGATCCATGAACTGCTCGTGCTGGCACCCCCCAAGAAGATCATTAGGGCGCTCGAAAAAATTCAGAGAGGCTTCCTCTAGGCTGGGCGCGCGGAAGCTAACGGTGGCAACCACCACGTTACTCGCATCGCGTTTCCAGGCTGATCTCGCTCGGTGGTCTATGCGTCCGTGATCTGGAGCACACCGGCCTCGTGCTCCGCACGCAATAGCTCTGGTTCAGCCGCATGGTAGCAGCAGAGCCTGGGCCGGACTGCACTTGCAGTTCAGGGCCGAGGAACGTACGTTTTTCTTCGCCTCCACCACCATGCTGGTTAGGAATGGGATGCATGCCCTTTTCTGAGAGGATCGATGGATCGATGGGTGCTCCGTCCATGAAATCGCACCCCTACCGTACGCGTGCATCCCCAAACGTCGCCGCAAGACCCGGGCCGTCGCCGACAGCCTCCATGCCAACCATTGGGCACAGGACATCCATGGCATCATGGGCATCCAGGAAATCGGACAGTACCTGCAACTATGGCATAGGATCGAGCACACTACTCTCTCCACCGAGCCAGACCGCCTAACCTGGAAGTGGAGCGCGAGCGGCACCTACTCCACCAGATCTGCCTACCTAGCCACATTCCATGTCTCCACCTCCTGCCACGCATGGAAACTCGCCTGGAAGTGCCGGGCGCTGCCGCGCGTTAGATTTTTCCACTGGCTCACCCACCAGGACCACTGCTGGACCACGGATCGCCTCACCCGCCGCATCTTGCAGCACCCTGCGTGCTGCCCCCTCTGTGACCAGGCGCCCGAGACCATGCACCACCTCCTGCTCATTCGCCCGGCAGATTTGGCATGAGACGGTTAGTTGGCTAAGGGTCCCATGCCCCCTCCCGCCCACAAGCCATCGCTCAACAATTGGTGGCAATCTACAAGGCAGCTCGTCCCGATGCCCATGCGCAAAGGCCTCGCATCCGCGGTCCTGCTCGTCCCCCGGATGCTATGGAAGCACCGCAATGACTGTTTTCAACCGAGATCGCCCTTCGGTAAATGATCTGCTCAAGACGATTAAAGATGAGACTGCCCTCTGGGTCGATGCCGGAGCATTAGGACTTAGAGCTATCATCCCCCAAAACTTGGGATGTCCGTTGATTTGCATTCACATATTGTAACCGCCTCCTAGGAGGCTTGTAACCCAAAACCTTACTTTTCAATGTTTCTCAAAAAAAGATATGGCGACTTACTCTATAATAATAAAGCAACCTACTCCAATAAAAATGGTAAACTACACTCTGGTGATACGGCAGCTGCACTCTGTGTTAGACCGATATGGCTACTGCTCTATGATATTGTGGCAACCATAAGTGAAACCGAAAATACTGTACGGGCAGAGTGAAACCTTGCTTGGTCTTCTGCAGGTGTTGCCTTTACTCCTCGCTTGAGCATCTGTCCCGACATTGCATCCTCCTTCCCATCACAGTGGCCTGTTTTGAAACGTGCCACGTGAGAATACAGATTATGAAAGATAAAAGCAGGTGGTTTCAAGTCATCAAGTGATGTGGGATGCATCTGCTAGGGCTCACATTTTTAGAGTTACAGACATGGTCAATCAAGATCCAAAACAGTTCGAGACGCAAAGCTGAAGGTACCTGCTGCCGGCGATCTGGGCGTCGAGGTTGGCGGCGACCTGGCCATCGCATCCGGCCGGTTCTTGAGGCGGAGGTGCAGGCCGGCCGGCGTCGATCTCGGAGCCGGAGCAGAGGGGCGGAGGATGTAGGCACGGGCCAGAGGGGGACGGGGCGTGGTCGGCGGCCGCCGCAGGGGGCTCGCGTGGGGAGGTCCTATTGGACCCGACGCATCACAGGGGTCCGACTGGACCGGCCCGGCCCGTTTGCAACGGACGGAGCTGCGCGCGATGGCGTAGAGGCCGATCGAGTTTCCCTGCGGAGGTCGATTTTCACTGTAGCCGTTTACTGCAATGCTTGGTACACTGTAGCAATTTACGGTGGCATGGTTAACAAAATAGAACAAATTTTAAGAAAAAGTGAATATTTTTTGAAACACGAACATTTTTTCAAGTTTAGTCAACATCTGTTTAAAACGCGAATAATTTTAGAAAAAACGTGAACAACTTTTAGTACTTTTTGAAAATTAAGAACGGTTTTTGCAATTCCGAACAATTTTTTTAAAATGCAGCTACTTTTAAAACATTTGAATAATATTTGAAGCCTCATTTTTTTAAAAATGAATACTTTTCAAAATTAAGAATATATTTTTGAAAATGTGAGAATTTTTAAAATCCCCAAAAAATTGAATAACGGAATATTTTTGAATTGGTGAACAGAATTAGGAAAAATGAAACAATCTTTTCAATTCCCGAACAATTTTTCAATTTTGAACAAATTAAAAAATAGGAACATTTTTCTAAATTCTGAAGCATATCTAAAATACCAAATGTTTTAAAAGCAAACATTTTTTAAATCCGTAATTTAAAAAAAATCCAAGCAAGTTTTAAAAAGGAAACTTTTGAAAAGGATAAAAGAAAAACCAATAAAAAATGGTCATGAACCTTCTAGAAGTTTCCCAAAATAGGATATGAACCTCCTAATAGGTTCTCGAAAGCCGGATTCCGTAGTACCTTATTTCTCTAAGCTATTTATGCGAAATGGGTTGGTCCATCTCGTCGCTCCGCCACTCGCCCTGTGTAAGGGTAAGGGTATAGGTGGTTTCCAATGGGCTAAACGGCCCGATTAAAATATTTCTTGTCTATCTCGCAAAAAAAAAAACTTGTCTAATGGGTGCCCACTAAAGCGATGAGCTGGTTAGAGCATCCACAACCACAATCATCAAATCTGACCGTGTCTTCAAAGACAACGACCGATCACCCCTCATTTCTCCGTAGGGAGAGCAACACGCGATACCATAGAGGTAATGTAGCGACCCGTTTCACTATAGAAGGCGGTTTTCACTACAGTGGTTTAGTGCAATGCTTGTTTCATAGTAGCACGGTTAAAAACTGAAACCACCTTTGAAAAAAGTGAATTTTTTTCGAACATGAAGTTTTGTGAACATTTGTTTAAAACACGGACAAATTTTCAAATTTTTGAACATTCTTGGACAAAATTGAATTTCAAGTTTTTATTTTTTTATTCTTGTTTCTTCTTATTATCTTTCAGTCCTTGTTTTTGTAGTCATCATATATAAGAAAATTGTAGTGTTTCCAAAAAAGGTCAGCTGTTCATTTAAAAAAGATTGCTCTGTATTTGAAAAACCATTCAACGCATTAAGTGGCCTAGGGTAGTAGACTAAGAACAAAAAGTTTGGACATGAAGAAGTGGAGGTAGTTACTGCAAAAGTCTTTTTACATCTAGTAACTACTAGCAGGTGGTGTGTGTGTGGGCAAAGCCCGTGCCCTCATAGAAACACACGCCGCTCATGACATAGCTTGTGCGCTAACTACACCGGCCCTTGTCATCATGCCTTGTCAGTCTTGGTGGCTCTGATGTCTTGGTAACTGCTTTGTTGGGGTATGTGAAGGTACCCATCGTGCGAGTAATTTTTTTTTTGGAAGACCGGAATGAAACATAACAAAAGATATCGGTGAACGTGAATTCATAGGCACCCGGATGAATAGTAAAACTAAAAGAAAAGCAAATACAAATAATTCTTTTTTTTTATAGAAAAAATGGTTTGAGTGTTCTACTCACTTGTGAAGTTTGGTCGTTCCAGACGAAAAAGCATATAATTAAATTACTTTTGCTATGTTTTTTGATACAAGTGTGCACGAGGAGCCAAAAATGCATGGTGAAACGCGAGCGAAGTGGTCTACGAGGCTGGCCCGCGACTATTTTTTTACAGTTTTTCTTTCCACTTTGCTCCCCTTCCTTTCCCTCTCGCTTTCCCCACTCCCCATCTCGCCGTCGCCGTCGCCGAGCAGGGCAGTGCAGGTAGGAGCAAAAGGAAAGCGGCTCATCTTCTTCTTCCTTCGCTCAGGCTGCCTTCATCCTCGTGCTTCTGCTGTTGCAATGGGGATGGTGGTGTGGTGTGGTACCTGTACCTCTACTACCTAGGGCTATTGCTGGTATGCCTGACCTTTTCCCTTCTCCATGTTCCTCTTGTTTCCTTCTTTGTCTCGTCTCTCATGATCTAGCTAGCATCGAATCTTGGATTTAGAGCGTATTTCAGCCGATTTGATCTTTGTTTCACTCACAGGCGTGACTCTGCTCTGTGCAAGCATCATAGATCTGGTTTGCTCTCAGCTCCAAATATCTGGTTTACGAGATAGCATCTTGGCTGTACTGTCTGCTTGAATATTATATTCCTTCTCCTTCTTGTCTTCTGTCAGAGCTATCATTCTTCTTTAATGTGCCGAAATCACTCGCTTGGAGCAGTTCCTAACTTTTATCCGCTTCCTACACTACTTTCTACATACAGCAGTACACTCTCAAAAAATAAATAAATACATACAGCAGTACAGTGCTAAAACTTCAGCAGGTACACATTCCTCTGCCACAGATTTTCTGCAGGCCTCTTTGTCTCAAGCAAACTAATTTTAATTTCCATTCTCTAGTTCTGAATAAAACCGTGTAGTTCTGAATGGGGGACGAAACTGCGCTGGAGCGTATACTTGATGGAGACGAGGAACCAAAGGATCTGCCATTAGCACTCTTACAAAGCATCACGAATGATTTCTCTGAAGACAGAAAAATTGGTCAGGGTGGATTTGGAGAGGTCTACAAGGTACAGTTTACCATTGAGAACATACATAAATATCTGAATTTCAGTTCAGTTTAAAAGTACCACCCATTCATCTTGCTTTGTTCTGTTTCCTTTTGTATTAAAAACTTTAATTTGTTAATAAGTTACATAATAAGTATCCATCACCTGCTATGTTTCTTCTTGCTTTGTTTTGTACTACCTCTGATCCATAATAATTGTCATGGTTTTGGTTCATTTTGTATTAATAAACCTACAGCAAAAAACTATTTTCATTCCAAAAAAGATTACTCGTACAACCAGTAGAACCAGAACTTGGCCATTATGTTTTGGTATTGTAGGGCTAATCATCATTCAAACGCTGACGAACAGGGTGTACTCCGAAATGGGATTGTTGTTGCTGTCAAGAGGATGTATGTGAACGAACACACGGTTGATGACGTGTCATTTCGTCGTGAGGTTAAAAGTCTGATGAAGATCAATCATCAAAATGTTGTCCGGTTTCTTGGCTTCTGTTCCCATGCATATCACACATCCATAAAAGAGGCTGGGTCAACAGATCTTACCTTCGTCAACGTAAGAGAAAGATTGCTCTGTTTGGAGTACGTCAGCAATGGAAGTCTTGATAAGCATATTACTGGTACGGTCTTGTTGCTATTCTCTTCCTCATTGTCTTGACTAGTGCTCGGTTTTCAAGTCAGGTTCAACAGTTAGGGATAGACTTGAATTAAAAAATGTTCTATCATTATCACTTTTTATGTAGTTATTCTTCTACAGATGAATTAAGGGGACATGAATGGGAAACACGTTACGAAATAATCATCGAAATTTGCAAGGGTCTGTGTTATCTTCACGAGGAAAAAAAGATTGTTCATATGGACCTTAAACCGGCAAATATATTACTACATGGCAAACATATGGTTCCAAAAATCACTGATTTTGGTTTGTCAAGACCAGATGAAAACTCACACACTATGGCTCAACCTATTGGAACACGGTAAGCTATGTGTTGGAAGAACTACTAGTTAATTGGAATTTCTCTATCGTACAATCCGGCAATTGCTTTGTGGCATAATGCATCATACTATCGTATTTTCTTGCAGAGATTATATCGCTCCAGAATATGAGAAAGATAGCAAAACTTCAGCCAAGTCTGACATATATAGTCTGGGTGCCATTATTTTTGAGTTAGTAACGGGGTGTATGAACGCCCCTGACAAAAATAATGTAAGGGCGATTTCTCTCACTCTTTATAATGGCGAAAATATTTTGCATTCATCTTTTAACTGTTTGCACTTAACATGCATACTATCCTACTGAATGGTACTCCCTCCGTTCGGAAATACTTGTCTTAGAAATGGTTGAAAATGAATGTATCTATAACTAAAATAAGTCTAGATACAACCATTCCTAAGACAAGTATTTCCGGACGGAGGGAGTATTATCTAATTTAACAAGTTTCTGGACATATATCGTGCATGGGTGAACATTTTTTTTTAGAAAAGGAGGATGACCCCCGGCCTCTGCATCTGGGAGATGCATACGGCCACTTTATTGATTATTCTCGAGGACCTTACAAAGTATTACAACAATAAGCCTGAATCCACCATCTTGGCAACACATGCCGCTACTCCTATCCAAAATGATAAAGGGGTGCTAGCTGGACCACTACCCAAACCACTCACCTAAGCCTAACATCAAAAAGCCGGAAATCGAAACATATTTGGAAGCCCCAGCCGAGCCACATACCGGGTCTGGGGCACAATCCGGTCAGACGCACTCGTGTGTCGTCGCCACCATATTCCACAGGTCCGTCTTCAGATCATATTGAGGCTTCTACCTTGTCTGGCCACTCTCCCATCGACGTCACCATGACGCCAGACAGCAACCTCCTCCTGCGCGAGTCCATCTCCGCGCATTGGCGGCGAGCCTCCACAGCGCCATGCCGCCGATCTTCGCCGCCATCAATGAGTGAGATGAAGTACCGCTCCACCACGGCATGTACGGGGTGAGGAAGGGCGAGGTCCCCATCGGAGACACGGCCGGAAGAGAAGCACCGCAGCCCCGAGACACTGCCCGGAGCTGCGACACAGCAGATCAGGCGGGCCGCCACCAGGAACCAGACAAGCTCGCCATGCATACCCAGCATCCCCATGCCCAAGTCGGCGCCTTCAAGAAGGTGACGACGCTGTGGCGCCGCCGCCGCTTAGCCACCGAGGCTAGGGTTTTCACCCGGGCGCAGGGGAAGGGGGGAGGCAGGGGAGGTTTAGCCTCGGCGCCGCCACCAAGGAGGGAATGGCGTCCGGGACGCCATCGACGCCGTGACCGCCACCGGCGGCCAAGGGTTACCCCCGGCCAAGCACCCTGCCGCCACCTCCGAACCAGCCACAACATCCGCAGGCGTGAGTACGCCGGAGATCCAGGGCGGCCGGAGGTCATGTATCACGAGCGGGCCAGGATCGCCTCCGATCTGACGCGGGGAGCCCGGGGCCTCCCCGCGCCAAGACCTGCGCCCACCGGGACCTCGCTGCCCGCGCAGCCGAGGGGAACCGGCCTACCTCACCGACGATCACTCCCCACCGCCGGGGGAGCGCCGTCCGCACCAGTGAGGCCGCCGCCTCAGATCCGGACTCTCACCACCGAAATGGAGCGGTCTCGCCCCGCCGCCACCATCCCGGGAACCGGCGCCGGCTTCGCCGGCCGTTCCTCCGGTGGCGGCGAGGTTGGGATGGAGATGGGAAGGGTGAAGGGCGGCTGGATCTGGGTTCCCCCGTCGCCGCCAGGGAGGGCGACGCGGGGGACTGTGAAGTAATGCACCCACTGCGAGGATAATGTTTGACACCAAACTAAAAAATGGACATCTAGATATACACACCAATGAGATGGACATAGTTTGCAATGTAAGATTCTGGGATTGTCACAAATAATTAACATTTGTTAAATGTAGGTACTTCGAAGGTGGAGACACAGGTGGAATAAACCACCAACATTACTGCAGTATCAACAAGTAACTAGCTGCATTGAAATAGCAGTATCCTGCAGGCACCAAGAATCAAAAGATAAACCTTCTATAGGTGATATAATCAGCTTTCTGAGTAAGTCTGAAAGTACGAACATGCACACAGGCCAGGTAAGCTAACTACTTTAAGATACCTTGTAATCAAAGTGTGAAAAGGGATGCATCACTTGAAGTCAAAAGAGAGAATTATTATCGAGATATGGATCAGTCAGTTCTTCAACTCTAAGGTTGTGTTAATTTGGTTCTAGATTCAAATACCTAGCTTAACCCTGCTAGGTTAGCATAATCTCATATTTGTGTTTGGACACAATCCTAGTTAGCCTAAATTACTGGTTGGCCCGTTAATTAGTTGGGCTAGCAGTAGGAAAAAACAAAATTAGGAGGCTCAGGGTGTGTCCAACTCTAGGCTGTTCTCGCCAAAAGATGAGCCAAATGGTCTGACTGCAAGGGAAATGATAGCCAAAACCAGTGCTAGCACAGAGCTTTATTTTACTCTATCTGAAAATATAAGTATTTATGTGGTCAATGTTTTTGGCCGATCTAGCCAAAATAGAAGTTTTATCTGAATAGTATAAACACAGAAATTTAGTTTATATACATGTAGAACTTTTTGCCTTTGTACAAATGCAAGTTATAAATTGGAGGCGGAATACATAATCATCTAACCACATATTGCTTCTTCCCTACAGATAAGCCCATGTTTCGATGAAGATGACATGCTTGGGATTAAGCCGCTCGAACTACAGCTTCCATCTGAGCTTAAGAAGGAGGTATCATGCTCAATTGAGCTAACCAATGACACACATAATTGCATTGCCTTCAACATTCAATTGCCAAGCAGACAATGGTACAGCGCACAACCATACAAAGGCATTGTGCAACCAGAATCCAAGTATAGTATGAATATAACAGTGCAACAAAGAGATTTTCATGAGCATGACCATGCCAACAAGTTCATCGTGCAGAGCATGAAAGTGAGTGAGGGTCTTAGAGATGATGATTTCACAGAACGCATGTTCGAAGAGGCCAGTGAAGTTGTTGATGAGGTGAATCTGATGGTTGCATATAAACCGACGAAGCCCCAAGAAAGCTGCAAAAGTAAAGAAAACACCAACATGCCAGCAGAGGAAGTCCCCAAGGTGATCAATTCATGTCTTGATTTCTTTAGCTGGGTCACACCAGGCATCGTAGCTGCTAGTCATCAGCTGGTAGACCAAGACGATACAGCTGCTCAGCAACAGATTCATGAGGTAAGGGAACAGCTTCGGCAGCTGGACAATGACATTTGGAGGCTCCGGACAACTATGGCGCCCAAGATGCTTGACCTAATTGACCGTGTCGAGTGGCAGAGCCATAAGAAACCAACAGCTGACCTCCTCCCGGATATCAAGGATGCAGTGTATGATGCTGAGGACCTCCTAGTTGAGTTTAATTATTATGCGATGAAGTTGAGGGTTGAACAGAGCAAGAATTCGGGGCAAGATCACATGGAAGGTGCCTTTCTGCAGTTCTACAACAGTATCAAGGACTGTGCCCACTTCAGCAAGGTGAAGGAAATACAAGATAAGCTAGATCATATCTATAAACAGTCAAAGGATTTGGGTTTGCATCAAGCACCACAGAAGTTTGACAGATTAATCAGGCCAGAAACATGTTCTTTCTCCGATGAGCCACAAATATTTGGACGTGAACAAGAACTGGAGCAGTTGGTGCAAAATCTAGGAGTAAGTGCACGCAACAAATCTGATGTTGAAGAGAGAATGACGGAGTTGCCTGTGTTGCCAATAGTCGGCATGGGGGGTATCGGAAAGACAACTATGGCCCAACAAATCTGTAATGATGCAAAGGTGATGAAACATTTTGACTGCATAGTTTGGACGTGTGTTTCAAATGATTTTGACATAAAGAGGTTAACCAGAGAGATTTTGCAGCATTTCGGAAAACAAACACCACCAGATAATCTGAATATCCTTATGACAAATCTAGCTAGTTGTGTCAAGTCAAAAACGTTCTTAATTGTCCTTGATGACATGTGGGATGATATCTTGAAAGAAGGTGGGGCGGTATGGAAGAGATTTTGTAAACCTTTGGAAAATGGCCTTCAGGGAAGTATGATTTTGGTCACCACTAGATCTTCTGAGGTTGGCAGTCTAGTTGGAACCATAAATCAGTATGAATTAGCCTGTTTGCCAGATGACGTCTTCTGGATTTTCTTCAAATTACAAGCATTTGGATCAAGTCCTTCCAATGACCCAGAGTTAGAGCGCATTGGTAAAGCTATACTTCCAAAGTTGAAGGGTTCTCCTTTGGCCGCCAAAACTCTTGGACGCTTGTTGCGTAGGAACCTAAACACAACACATTGGAGATATATATTGGAAAGTGAGCTGTGGCAATTAGAACAAGATGCGACTGACATTTTGCCAGCCCTTCGGTTGAGCTATATGTACCTACCCCCGCATTTGAAGAGATGCTTCTCAATTTGTGCATTGTATCCCAAGGACCGCGTATTTGAAAAGGAGGTTTTATTCGACATTTGGATAGCACATGGGTATGTGCAACCTCAAGATGCATCCTTTTGCTTTGATGACCTTGCAAATCGGTCATTCTTTCAAAGAGTATGGCCGTATAGTGATAAGTTCGTAATTCATGACTTGATTCATGATACGGCACAGCTTGTCTCAAAGGATGAGTGCTTCATCGTAAAGCATGCAAGTGACCTACACAAAATTCCTTTGAATGTTCGTCATCTCTCAATATTCACTAATGAAAATGTTGGCTACTCTGAATTGAGGGGCATATGCAGCAAGAAAAAATTGCGGTCCCTGGTTTGCAATGAATATTATAGTAGTCCAACCAAGTTTACTGCTGTGATTGACTCTTGGTTCAGGGAGCTCTTGAAAATCCGTTACCTTTCTTTATTTGCAAGGTCTACTAATTTGATCACCCTTCCTTCATCAATTCGTTGCTTACATCATCTCAATACTATAGAAGCTCCGGAATGTGTGTTTGAAAGCCTTCCTCAAGGCTTCAGTTATGTCACCAGCTTACAGAAAATTAAATCACGACACCTCAGTTATAACATGGACCACTCTGACAGACTCCGTCTAAAATGGGCCTCCGATGATAGAATTAGTGGTGAGAAGCAGGTACAGATGATGGAAGAATTACCTCATGGGAATCCCGAACATTTGGAAATAGAGGACTACACAGGTGGATCTTGTCCTAGGTGGCTCCGACCTAATCTCCTGCCAAGGTTACGTTCACTTAAATTCCGTTTCTGCTTGAACATTCAGAGCTTATCGTTCCTTGAACCACTCTGTCATGAACAAGTGTTAGACAACCATCATCCTCTTGAAGAGTTGGGTATCGAGTATTGTAGATCCCTTACATCTATCGGAGTCCCTGAAGCAAGCAGCAGCAGCAGCAGCAGCAGTGTTGGAGCATTCTCATCCCTTGCTAGACTAACTATTGGGAATTGCGTAGGATTGTTGAGTCTTGATGAATTCCTGGCACCAGCTTATCTACCTGCATTGAAGAACATTCGTATCGAATCTTGTCAAGAGTTGACGTCCCTGCCGGTTGATAGGCTCCATGGTTTCTCTTGTTTGGAGGAGATGACCATTCGAAGTTGTCCTAAGTTGAATACCCAAAGGGTAATGATATTGCCATCCTCTCTGAAGAAGCTCAGATTGTATGCATGTGGAGGCATAGAAACCATCGCCTTTCTGCAGGGGGGGAGTTCTCCAGCACTGGAGCGACTGTATATCGAGCGTTGCCCAGACCTCAGGTCCATTGGTGTTCCAATAAATGTTGCTCAGACAAAGCATGTGTACATATCTTGTTGTCCCCAGCTAACAGAAATAGAACAGCCTTTTGAACAGGGTGATAGCTGGTATGTATTATCCCAGAGAATTTAGATACTTTATTATACAATAGTATTTTTATTTAAAACTAGCACCGTGACCTAAGCACTTTTGCAGGTATCATGGATTCCTTCAGTAGAAGCAATCCCGCTCCACTTTTGCAACTTGTATTTCCCGCTGTAGCATGCGACGCCCTCCCCTGCTTCTGTTGTTGTGTAAGGCAGGCTAGAGAGGCTCCTATATTCGCCGCCGGCGAGTCCGTTGGCTTCCTTTCTCACCGGCTGCTACTGAGGTGGCAGGAGAGATGGGGAGCCCTGGATCTGCGCCTCCGACGTGCGCGAGGTTCGCCGGCAACCAGGCAGAGTTAATAGCGACAGCCTCGTTGCCTAACTCGGCCTCTCCGGCGGTCCCAGCGACGCCCGCTCCTGCATCGCACGGGCAAATCTCGGCAGAAGCGGTCGTTCAAGTCTGCCGAGCAGGTTCGTGGCTCCTGCCTTCGTTTCCCCCAGTTCACCAAAAATCAAGTTGCTTGTTGCTCTGGATGGTTGTTTGGTTTATTTGCTTGCTGAATTAACTGTTTTGTTTCAAAAATCTGATGATCAATCCGTGTAATCGTCCTATTATGGTGTTAGGGAGGTTGTTGGAAATCTGATGCTTATCATGGTGTACCTGCTATAATGTTACCGGTGGTGTTGGAAATTAAAGTTACAAGAATATGTGCAACACATAATACCAGGTGTACAGACAAACATGAGGCAGGTGTCATCCAACCTCCAGATGCAAAAAAGTTGCACCATACCTATATATACAATTCCAAATCCATTCAAAAAAATTCTTACAACACATAGGATAGTCCAAGTAGGTTTTTCCATTCTTGCAAATTATCAGGAGAATAAAATATAGTATAGTACACAAAATGAATAAAGCAAAGAATAATAAAAGAACAACTCTAATGCCACAAGCTTAGAACATTACATGTGTCGTTTTAGCGATGAAATGACCGTTCACAGTGGCGTACAGTTGCGCTGCCAACACACCAGCGCAAGAAAAAAGTAGATGGTTCAGATAAGCTAGCACGACATAAATTTAATTGAAACCTGTGTTGCCATGCTACATTCATAAGCTTTATCTGATTTTGTACATGTTGTAAATTTCTAGTTCATATTTATCCTACAACATCCACGCATTGGACAACAGATTGAGAAGCAAAAATAAATGGAAACATACAAATTGATATTAGCAAGATAAATTACTTCGCCGATTGGTAAGTGGCAAACTCGCTCAATGGTAGTCATCTTCAGCAATACTTCATCTTTTTTTTTGAAAAGGAGGATAGTGTTGGGGAACGCAGTAATTTCAAAAAAATCCTACGATCACGCAAGATCTATCTAGATTATGCATAGCAACGAGAGGGGAGAGTGTTGTCTACGTGCCCTCGTAGACCGAAAGCGGAAGCGTTATATCAACGCGGTTGATGTAGTCGTACATCGTCACGATCCGACCGATCTCAGCACCGAACGTACGGCACCTACGTGTTCAGCACATGTTCAGCTTGATGACGTCCCTCGTACTCTTGATCCAGTTGAGGCCGAGGAAGAGTTCCATCAGCACGACGGCGTGGCGACGGTGATGATGATGAAGTTACTGGCGCAGGGCTTCGCCTAAGCACTACGACGATATGACCGAGGTGGAATATGGTGGAGGGGGGCACCGCACACGGCTAAAGATCAACTTGTGTGTCTATGGGGTGCCTCCCCTCCCCCGTATATAAAGGAGTGGAGGAGGGGGAGGGCCGGCCTCCTATGGCGCGCCCAAGGGGGGGAGTCCTACTCCCAGTAGGAGTAGGTTCCCCCCTTCCCTAGTTGGAGTAGGAGAAGAAGGAAGAGGGAGAGGGAGAGAAGGAAAGGGGGCCCGACCCCCTTCCCAATTCGGATTGGGCTGGGGGGGCCCCACCTTGGCCGCCTCCTCCTCTCTTCCACCATGGCCCATTAAGGCCCATTAACTCCCCGGGGGGTTCCGGTAACCTCCCAGTACTCCGGTAAATGCCCGAACTCATCCGGAACCATTCCGATGTTCAAACATAGCCTTCCAATATATCGATATTTATGCCTCGACCATTTCGAGACTCCTCGTCATGTCCGTGATCATATCTGGGACTCCGAACTACCTTCGGTACATCAAAACACATAAACTCATAATACCGATCGTCATCGAACGTTAAGCGTGCGGACCCTACGGGTTCGAGAACTATGTAAACATGACCGAGACTCACTTCCGGTCAATAACCAATAGCGGAACCTGGAGGCTCATATTGGTTCCTACATATTCTATGAAGATCTTTATCGGTCAAAGAGCATAACAACATACGTTGTTCCCTTTGTCATCGGTATGTTACTTGCCCGATATTCGATCATCGGTATCTCAATACCTAGTTGAATATCATTACCGGCAAGTCTCTTTACTCATTCCGTAATGCATCATCCCGCAACTAACTCATTAGTCACATTGCTTGCAAGGCTTATAGTGATGTGCATTACTGAGAGGGCCCAGAGATACCTCTCCTAAACACGGAGTGACAAATCCTAATCTCGATCTATGCCAACCCAACAAACACCATCGAAGACACCTGTAGAGCATCTTTATAATCACCCAGTTACGTTGTGACATTTGATAGCACACAAGGTGTTCCTCCAGTATTCAGGAGTTGCATAATCTCATAGTCTGAGGAACATGTATAAGTCATGAAGAAAGCAGTAGCAATGAAACTGTAACGATCATAATGCTAAGCTAACGAATGGGTCTTGTCCATCACATCATTCTCCTAATGATGTGATCCCGTTCATCAAATGACAACACATGTCTATGGTTAGGAAACATAACCATCTTTGATAAACGAGCTAGTCAAGTAGAGGCATACTAGGGATACTTACGTTTTGTCTATGTATTCACACATGTACTAACACTAGTAGAAAAGGGGGCAATGGTCCAGGCCGGGTCAGCCCATTAGTCCCGGTTCAGTCCAGAACCGGGACCCATGGTAGCATTGGACCCGGTTCGTGAGCCTCGGGGGCCGGCCGGGCCACGTGAGCCATTGGTCCCGGTTCGTCTGGACCTTTTGGTCCCGGTTGGTGGGACGAACCGGGACCAATGGGCCTCGCCCCTGACCCATGACCATTAGTCCCGGTTTGTGCCACAAACCGGGACTAAAGGGTTGATCCTCGTTGCGCTCAGAGTTTAGTCCCACCTCGCCAACCGAAGGGCGGTCACACCGGTTTATAAGCCCGTCCCTCTCTGCCTTGTTGAACTCCTCTCAAAGTGAAAATAGATGCCCCTATACAGGGAGTTTGACATAAATTCATAGTGAATTTCTCTGAAACTCATAGAAATTTATTATGAATTTAGGTTGAATTTTCTCTATAGGTGCATCTATGTTCATTTTTTAGTAAAGTTAATCACAAACTTGTGATTCACACAAATTTCAAAGAATTCAAATTTTAACTATTCAAATTTGAAAGCTAATGGCACTAACCGAAAGTTTAATTTTTTTCTAAAACTAATGGCACTAACAGAAAGTTTATAATTTTGCTGACCTAAAAGCAAAAAGAATTAAAAAATAACGCAAAAAGCAAAAGAAAATAAATAATGCAGAAAACAAAACAAAAACTAGAAACAAAATAAAAATAGCAACAATAAGTATTTTGTTGTAAGTAGAAACAAAATAAAATAAATAAAGCAAGAAAGAAAACAAAAAACAAAAAAGTGTTTTCAAATTTGAAAACTAATGGCAGTAACAGAAAGTTTATAATTTTTCTAAAACTAAAAGAAAAAATAATTAAAAAATAAGGCAAAAAACAAAAGAAAATAAATAATGCAGAAAACAAAACAAAAAAACCGAAAAAATAAAAATAGCAACAATAAGTAAAGAAAATAAAAAAAAAAAAGTGTTTTCAAATTTGAAAACTAATGGCACTAACAGAAAGTTTGTAATTTTTCTAAAACTAAAAGAAAAAGAATTAAAAAATAAGGCAAAAAACAAAAGAAAATAAATAATGCAGAAAACAAAACAAAAAACTTGAAAAAATAAAATAGCAACAATAAGTAAAGAAAAAAGTGTTTTCAAATTTGAAAACTAATGGCACCAACAGAAAGTTTATATTTTTTCTAAAACTAAAAGCAAAAAGAATTAAAAAATAAAGCAAAACAAAAGAAAATAAATAATGCAGAAAAAAAACAAAAAAATAGGAAAAAAATAAAAATAGCAACAATAAGTAAAGAAAAGAAAAAAAAAACAAAAAAAGTGCCTTCTACTGGGCCCCCACGGCCTGAATACGACTAGAAACCCTACGATGGGCCAGGATTCAGGTCCGTAGGAGGCCCAGTAGGCCCACAGGCAGATAAGTTGCTTTAGGCCCGTAAGCCTGCATTTGAGAGGAGCTCGAAGTGGTCAGCGCAGCAGCGCTTATAAACCACTGTCGTGCCCTCTCGACTAGCGAGGTGGGACTAAACATCCCACCGCACTGCGCCGGTTCCAAAGACAGGCCTTTGGTCGGTTGGTGGCACCAACGGGACTAAAGGTGCATTGGTACGGTTCGTGCCACGAACCGGTACCATCGCACTTTTAGTCCGGTTGGTGGCACCAACCGACCAAAGGCCGCCGCTCCCACCCTTTGGGCTCTTTGAAAAGAGGCCTTTGGTCCCGGTTGGTGGCACCAACCGAGACTAAAGGAGGGCATTGGTCCCGGTTCGTGCCATGAAACGGGACCAATGGCTTTGCTATATAAGCAAACACTTAGCGTTTTTCATTTCATCTCTGCAGTTGCCCGCGCCGCCGCCGCCGCCAGGCTGCCCGATTCACACCCCGCCGACGCCGTCGTCGTCCCCGTCGCCGCCAGCGCCCGTGCCGTCACCACCCGCACCGACCGCCTCGTCGCTGCCGCCAGGCTGCCACCGCACGTCGCGGTCACCTCCCACGCCGCCTGCCCGCGCCGTCGCCGCCACCCGCGCCCCTACTCGCCCGACGCCGCCCGCCGCTCGCCCGCCTGCGACGCCCTTGTGAGCACCACGCACCCTGCCGCCGCCGCCATTGTTTTAGTTTTTTATATATATATATATATATATATATATATATATATATATATATATATATATATATATATATATATATATATATATATATGCTATTTTTACATGTTTTAGATGTTTTATATTTTCATATATGTATGTATGTATTTTTTAGATATATGTATTTCTTATGTATGTTCATATATGTATGTATGTATTTTTCAATTGTAATATGCATGGTGTTTCAAAATACATTAATTTTAGTACATTAATGTTCTCTGATTTAGTACATTAATTTTAGGTTAGTTTCATTTTTAAAAAGTTTTATATATTTAGGAAGAAGGAAGAGAAGGAAGAAGGAAGAAGAAGAAAAGTTTTATATATGCAAAAGTTACATTTTTAGAAAAGCTTTATATATCTAGCTAGAAAGAAGGAAGAAGAAGAAAAAGAAGGAGAGGAACAAGGAAAATAAGAAGAGGAAGAAAGGAGAAGAAGATGAGAGGAAGAAGAGGAGAAATAAATAAGAAGAGGAAAAAAGAAGAAAAAGAAGAGGAGAAGAAGAAAGGAATAGAGGAGAAGAAGAAAAGAAGAAGAAAAAATAGAAAATTCTATTTTTTCTTGTTCTCCTCTATTCCTTTCTTCTTCTCCTCTTTTTTTTCTTCTTTTTTTCTTCGATCTTCTCCTCTATTCCTTTCTTCTTCTCTTTTTATTTCTTCTTCGTTTTCTTATGTTTTATCGGGTCTGTCGTTGTCCACATACCCCTCCCGATAACTTCAACACGTGGGGGGGGGGTCGATATACCCCCTCCCCGATAATATTATTTTCATGTACGTATGTCGTGTCAATATAAACTCCCGATAACTTCAACACGTGGGGGTCGATATACCCTCCCGATAACTTCAACACGAGGGGGGTCGATATACCCTCCCGATAACTTCAACACGTGGGGGGGGCGATATACCCTCCCGATAACTTCAACACGTGGGGGGTTGATATACCCTCTCGATAACTTCAACACGTGGGGGGGGGGTCGATATACCCCCTCCCCGATAATATTATTTTCCCATGTACGTATGTCGTCGTTGTCGATATAAACCCCTCCCGATAACTTCAACATGTGGGGGGGGGTCGATATACCCCCTCCCCGATAACATTATTTTCCCGTGTCGAGGCCACTAATTAATATGATTCCTTACTGTGATTAGCTAGCTAGTTCTACGTTTGCCACTAGCTAATATATCCATCTGTCATGTTTGAATAATAATTGCCATGTTGTAAATATTTGTAGAAACTATGGACACCCCCCGAGACGAAGCACAAGAAGCGTTGTTGGGGGACATAATCGCACAAGGAAGTTATGCCGTCTTCTCGTTTCTGAACGACACCGATGGTCTGGAAGGACAGGGTGAAGAAGCAGGCTATGATTATGATGGCTCCGGTGACCCAATGACGGTGCAAGAAGGGGACCGTGATGACGGCTCCGGTGACCGAGCCGAGTCTGGCCAAGTATATATATTAGTTAAGCCTGTGCTGACTAGCTAATTGATGCATTCATTGTTTTGGTATATGTACACATATTAATTAACTCTCGTCTTTTTTCTTTTTTCTAGCCCTCCGGATCGAGCACAACTTCGGTAAGGAGACGAGGCCCGAAGAAAAAGTTGAGCTCGGATGAAAGGTTTGAGATCACAGCAATCGCTCGCGATGGCGAACCGATTGTACCCATCCGGACAAAGAACGCATTTGCTGCTCAGTGCGGGGTTCTTGTTAGGGACAGGATCCCGATCAGCATCCACCAATGGTATAAGCCTAAGAACGAAGACCCTGAGGTGTCTTATGTCAATGATATGCAGAAAGATGGTCTTTGGACTGAGCTGAAGGCAAATTTCACCCTACCGCCAGAGGAGGATCCGGAGAAGCAAGTTATAGAGCAATTAATCAAGTCTTTTGCTCTTAAGAAGATGGCAGGCCTATTCAGGAGGTGGAGGGAAGAGCTGAAAAAGTTTGTTGACAAAGAAGACACACCAGAATTCATCGGCAAATATGAGAAGATCAGAGATCACTGGCCCGCATTTGTGGCCCACAAGACATCGGAAAAGAGTAAGAAGATGTCGGCGACAAACAAGCAAAATGTTGCGAAGAAGAAGTTTCACCATCGCATGGGGTCAGGTGGCTACCTCAAAGCCCGGCCTAAGTGGGCCAAGGCTGAGAATGATCTGCTTGATAAAGAGATCGAACCAGAGACAATGAACTAGCCAGACCGTTGCTGGACTTGGTTCTTCGGGGCTGGCGGAACCTTGGACCCTGTATCAGGGAAGTGCCATTGGACGGACGAGCAACTGAAAATACCAGTCAAGAGGCTTCGGCACTATATCAATGCAGCGCAGCAAGGGACGTTCGTTCTAGACAGGGAGAACGACGAGCTCACAATGGCCCTCGGGAATCCTGAGCACCCTGGACGGACACGAGGCACGCCAGCCTCCATTCCGTGGAAGGTTGGTTTTCCGGACGCAGGGGGTTACAAAACCCAGGAGAGGAGGAAGAAATTGGAGCATAGCCAACTGCAGGCGCTGCACGCAAGGGTACAAGGGCTAGAGGAACGAGAAGCAGATCGCAGCAAACGACCTGTCGACGCTTCCCCCGAAGCTACCCCGCCATCTCAGTGGAGAAGCAGCGTGGCTTCCACCGAGCTGCTTCAGCCGGAGCATGTCTTGACGGCTCCTGCTAGCTACCCTGTGGATTTTATCACGGAGTCTCAAAATTGCCACCTTATGGCGCAATGGCAGAACTTAAAAGTCAAGGCGGCTGTCGGCCAAGTTCGACCTTCTGAACCCGGCGCAACTTTTCACTGTCGTCCGATTCCAGAAGGATATGCTAGGGTGACGGTGGACAAAATAACGGAGGGATTTGAGGACCTCCAGCTTGACCACCCTACCCGTGAAGGGGAGACTCGGCTGGGTTATGCTCTGAAGACTCCATGCCTATGGCGGAAGGAGTTCATCAAGCTTCTGAACTGGACACCTCCTCCTCCTCCTCCGGCGAGTCAGGGCACTCCGCCTCCTCCACCGCCTCCTCCTCCGGCGAGTGACGATTAGGGCAGTCGGCCTCCTTCTCCGGCGCGTGGCGGCACTCCGCCTCCTTCTCCGCCTGCGTCAGCGCGCCCTTGCAGCCAGCAGCCTCCTCCTTCTCCGCCTCGCCAGCAAGTGCGGAAGAGACCCGCCGCCGCCCTGGCTTCTCCGGAGCGTCGTAGTCCTTCTCCTCCGCCTCGTAAGCAAGCACGAAAGAAGACAGCCGCAGCCGCTCCGTCTGCTCCGATGTCTAGCAGTACAACCAGAGGGGGGAGGCAATACAGATACGGTCCACCTCTCAAGCCTCTAGAGAAGTTACCGTATGATATGACCGTGGAGGAAAACAAGAAGATCGTGCAGACCGAAGTGAAGGACTTCTTTGAAGGGTTGAAAGCGCAGAGACATCCACCTCCGGAGGAGAAGATAGATTCGGTGAAAGTGAAGCGTACTCTGGCTGCCCTAAGGAAACCACCAAAGTCTCCGCCGAAAGGCAACTATGAGCGCATCCTTGAAAAGTCATTTGTCCAAGCGAAGCGGTCTGGAAGTACTGTCACTAATCAAAGGTTAGCAGAACGACGAGCTGGAAAGAAAATTGTCCAGCTCGGCGAACAAGCGAACCAATCGCTCCCCCCGCTCCAGGTGTCCGAATATAGCGTCGCTAATGATCCGGGCGGGATGGTGCCGGGTTATAACAATCCTGCAGATTACCTGCCCGACGATGTACATTGTGATTTCTTGGAGGCGCACGAATACAGATACGTGTACGGGAAGCCTCTCGTCAAAGATGAAAGATCTCTAACAATGATGATGTTCAGATTCCATAATTGGTACATGAAAACCTGCAGAGAGTCTGAGGGGAGGAATATTTTGACGCTGAGTGTTAGAGAGGAGCATGACCTCGTTGGAATTGAACAGTTGAATGTTCCATTTGAGGAGTTCTTCGCGTTTTTCAATCTAAAGGCCCTCGATAAATTAATGGTCACTTGCTACTGCCTGTAAGTAGTACTACTTCTGTCATTAATTAAGTCTATATATAGATCAGCTCTTTCATTGCATGTATTTTTAATTATCCTCACTATATTAATTATGCAGATTGAAGATCGCCGAATTGAAGAAAAGACAAGTCGGTGATATTGGGTTCATTAACACAAATCTCATAGATGCATTTATGGTTAAATCTCATGCCAAAGATACCGAGGCCAAGCTGCTACAATCGTTTGTATTAATCAAAACAAAGCTATAATACTCTTCCCTTACGAAGTCAAGTGAGTGTTACTGTCTTGTGCATCCCTTATTAGTCGAGGTTGTAGTAATGTAATTGATGAGTTATGCATGCTTGCGCAGGTTCCACTATATTCTGCTAGAGATTAAGCTTGAGCAGGGACAAGTAACCGTCTTAGACTCGAGACGAAAAGATCCCACGGAGTATGCGGACTTGACTGAAATTATAGAGAAGTAAGTTAAACCGATCATTATCGCACCATATCGGCAACTTTTTTCATTTCGTGATATCAAGTAATTGTTTTCTTTGTCTGGCAGGGTTTGGGGAAAATTCACCTCAAAAACTCCGGGACTGCTGAAGAAGCTGCAATTTAGATACCCAAAAGTAAGTACTATAGTAGCATGTTCCACGCATCTCCTAGTGATTCAAGCGCTAGTTTCATCAATACCATTTAGCATGCTTGCTAATTATCAGTTTGATTGACCTCTATTCCTTGTAAAGTGGTTGTGACAGGAACAAGGGAATGATTACTGTGGATACTACATTTGCGAGTCCATCCGCCACACGACCTGTGAGCGGGGCTACTCTCACAAACAATATGAAGTGCGTAAATAATAATATTCACAATTTTATTTTATTATCATCATTTGTGTTCAGTTTCATTTATTCATATATATGTATTGACCCCCTTCTTCAAATTAGATGTTTCGGATGCGGGATGAACTACTACCACCAGATCGTATGCGAGCAATTCAAGAGTAATTGGCGGCATTATTTCTTGACCACGTGATCGCTAAAGACGGAGAATACCATGTGGACCCTTAGTTTGTTTGGAATTAGGAGATTATATTGTAAGAGATAATTATATTGTATATATGTAGCCAGTAGCATCGGATAGATATACGAGAACTTGTTGTTCGACCAATCTCTCAGAGAAGGAGAGGTGGTCGATATCACTTCTCTCTGTATGCATATGTTCATGACGATCTTCTGTTTCCTTCATTTGCTTACTAGCTAGCTAGAGTGTCTAGTCCTCTGTATACATATATATATAGTATGTAGCGTCGACCAAGCACGGAGATAAGAGAGAACAATTCTCTCTATTAATTAGCTAGCTAACACAAACACCTAAATTAACCCCCCAAAACCCCCTAACCCCCCCCCCCCTTCAAAACAAAAAACAAAAACACCAACCACTGAAATGCTGACGCATGGAAGCCTTTTGGTCCCGGTTTATGTCACCAACCGGGACCAAAGGCCCCCTGCTTGGGCTGCCCGCATCGGCCATGTGGATGCCCATCTGTCCCGGTTCGTGTAAGAACCGGGACTAAAGGTGGGAACCGGGACTAAAGGCCCTTACGAACCGGGACAAATGCCCTGTTTTCTAGTAGTGTAAGTTTCCGGTTAATACAATTCTAGAATGAATAATAAATATTATTTATCATGAAATAAGGAAATAAATAATAACTTTATTATTTCCTCTAGGGCATATTTCCTTCAGTCTCCCACTTGCACTAGAGTCAATAATCTAGTTCACATCGCCATGTGATTACCACCAATAGTTCACATCACCATGTGATTAACACCCATAGTTCACATCGCCATGTGACCAACACTCAAAGGGTTTACTAGAGTCAATAATCTAGTTCACATTGCTATGTGATTAACACCCAAGAGCACTAAGGTGTGATCATGTTTTGCTTGTGAGATAAATTTTAGTCTACGGGTCTGTAACATTCAGATCTGTATGTATTTAGCAAATTTCTATGTCTACACGTACAATGCTCTGCATGGAGCTACTCTAGCTAGTTGCTCCCACTTTCAATATGTATCCAGACTGAGACTTAGAGTCATCCGGATCAGTGTCAAAGCTTGCATCGATGTAACCCTTTACGACAAACTTTTTGTCACTTCCATAATCGAGAAACATATCCTTATTCTACTAAGGATTATTTTGACCGCTGTCTAGTGATCCACTCCTGGATCACTATTGTACCCTCTTGCCAAACTCATGGTGAGATACACAGTAGATCTGGTACATAGCATAGCATACTTCATAGAACCTATGACTGAGGCATAGGGAATAACTTTTCATTATCTTTCCATTGTCTGTCATGGTCGGGTTTTGAGTCTTTTACTCAACTTCACACCTTGCAACACATACAAGAACTCCTTCTTTGACTGTTCCATTTTGAACTACTTCAAAATCTTGTCAAGGTATGAACTTATTGAAAAAACTTATCAAGCGTCTTGATCTATCTCTATAGATCTTGATGCTTAATATGTAAGAAGCTTCACTGAGGTATTTCTTTGAAAAACTCCTTTCAAACACTCATTTATGCTTTCTAGAAAATTCTACATCATTTCCGATCAACAATATGTCATTCACATATACTTATCAGAAAGGCTGTAGTGCTCCCATTCACTTTCTTGTAAATACAGGCTTCACCGTAAGTCTGTATAAAACTATATGCTTTGATCAACTTATCGAAGCGTATATTCCAACTTCGAGATGCTAGCACTAGTCCATAGATGGATCGCTGGAGCTTGCATATTTTGTTAGCACCTTTAGGATTGACAAAACCTTCTGGTTGCATCATATACTACTCTTCTTTAAGAAATCAATTAAGGAATGCAGTTTTTGACTTCCATTTGCCAGATTTCATAAAACGTGGCAATTACTAACATGATTCAGACAGACTTAGGCATCGATACGAGTGAGAAAATCTCATCGTAGTCAACACCTTGAACTTGTCGAAAATCTTTTGCGACAATTCGAGCTTTGTAGATAGTAACACTACTATCAGCGTTCGTCTTCCTCTTGAAGATCCATTTATTCTCAATTGCTTACTGATCATCGAGCAAGTCAACAAAGTTCATACTTTGTTCTCATACATGGATCCCATCCCAGATTTCATGCCCTCAAGCCATTTTGCGGTATCTGGGCTTAACATCGCATCGTCATAGTTTGTAGGTTCATCATGGTCAATTAACATGACTTCCAGAACAGGATTACCGTACCACTCTGGTGCGGATCGTACTCTGGTTGACCTACGAGGTTTGGTAGTAACTTGATCTGAAGTTTCATCATCATCATTAACTTCCTCACTAATTGGTGTAGGAATCACTGATTTCTGTGATGAACTACTTTCCAATTCGGGAGAAGGTACGAGAAGGTACAATTACCTCATCAAGTTATACTTTCCTCCCACTCACTTCTTTCGTGAGAAACTCATTCTCTAGAAAGGATCCATTTTTAGCAACGAATATCTTGACTTCGGATCTGTGATAGAAGGTGTACCCAAAAGTCTCCTTTGGGTATCCTATGAAGACACATTTCTCCGATTTGGGTTCGAGCTTATCAGGTTGAAGCTTTTTAACATAAGCATCTGCTACGTCTTGAGCTTGCGTTGGTTTTCCTTGAAGAGGAAAGCGTGATTCAGCAAACTAGCATAAGTATTTCCCTCAGTTTTTGAGAACCAAGGTATCAATCCAGTAGGAGGCTCCTAAAAAGTCGCACGCACCTACACAAACAAACAAGAACTCGCAACCAACGCAATAAAGGGGTTGTCAATCCCTTCACGGCCACTTGCGAAAGTGAGATGTGATAGAGATAATATGATAAGATAAATATATTTTTGGTATTTTATGATATAGAATAGAAAAGAAAAGATGCAAATAAAAGTAGACTGAAAACTTATATGATAAAAGATAGACCCGGGGGCCATAGGTTTCACTAGTGGCTTCTCTCAAGATAGCATAAGTATTACGGTGGGTGAACAAATTACTGTCGAGCAATTGATAGAAAAGCGAATAATTATGAGATTATCTAGGCATGATCATGTATATAGGCATCACGTCCATGACAAGTAGACCGACTCCTGCCTGCATCTACTACTATTACTCCACACATCAAACGCTATCCAGCATGCATCTAGAGTATTAATAAGTTCATAAAGAACAACATAACGCATTAAGAAAGATGACATGATGTAGAGGGATAAACTCATGCAATATGATATAAACCCCATCTTTTTATCCTCGATGGCAACAATACAATACGTGCCTTGCTGCCCCTGCTGTCATTGGGAAAGGACACCGCAAGGTTGAACCCAAAGCTAAGCACTTCTCCCATTGCAAGAAAGATCAATCTAGTAGGCCAAACCAAACTGATAATTCGAAGAGACTTGCAAAGATAACTTAATCACGCATAAAAGAATTCAGAGGAGATTCAAATATTTCTCATAGATAAACTTGATCATAAACCCGCAATTCATCGGATCTCGACAAACACACCGCAAAAAGAGTTACGTCGAATAGATCTCCAAGAAGATCAAGGAGAACTTTGTATTGAGATTCAAAGAAAGAGAAGAAGCCATCTAGCTAATAACTATGGACCCGAAGGTCTGTGGTAAACTACTCACAACTCATCGGAAGGGCCTTGGAGATGATGTAGAGGCCCTCCGTGGTCGATTCCCCCACCGGCGAACGCCGGCGAAGGCTCCAAGATGGGATCTCGCAGATACAAAAGGTTACGGCAGTGGAAATAGTTTTTCGTGGTGCTCCTCGATGGTTTCAGGGTACGTGGGTATATATAGGAGGAAGAAGTAGGTCAGTGGACGCTCGAGGGGCCCACGAGGGTGGGGTGCGCGCCCACCTGTAGGGGGCGCGCCGGGCACCCTTGTGGCCGCCTCGCTTGTTTCTTGACTTCCACTCCAAGTCCTCTGGATCACGTTTGTTCCAAAAAGATCGCTCCCGAAGGTTTCATTCTGTTTGGACTCCGTTTGATATTCCTTTTCTTCGAAACACTGAAATAGGCAAAAAAACCGCAATTCGGGCTGGGCCTTCGGTTAGTAGGTTAGTCCCAAAAATGAAATAAAAGTGTAAAGTATAGCCCATAAACATCCAAAACGGGTAATACAATAGCATGGAACAATCAAAAATTATAGATACGTTGGAGACGTATCAGCATCGTAGCCCCAAACTTTAAGAAACGACGGCTTAGGTTTCTTGCTAAACCACAGTTCAGAAGGTGTCGCCTCAACGGATTTAGAAGGTGCCCTATTTAACGTGAATGCAGTTGTCTCTAATGCATAACCCCAAAACAATAATGGTAAATCGGTAAGAGACATCATAGATCGCACCATATCCAATAAAGTACGATTACGATGTTCGAACACACCATTATGCTGTGGTGTTCCAGGTGGCATGAGTTGTAAAACTATTCCACATTGTTTCAAATGAAGCCAAACTCGAAATCAAATATTCACCTCCACGATCAGATCATAGAAACTTTATTTTCTTCTTACGATGATTTTCCACTTCACTCTGAAATTCTTTGAACTTTTCAAATGTTTCAGACTTATGCTTCATTAAGTAGATATAACCATATATGCTCAAATCATCTGTGAAGGTAACAAAATAACGATACCCGCCACGAGCCTCAACACTCATTGGACCATATACATCGGTATGTATTATTTCCAATAAGTCAGTAGCTCGTTCCATTGTTCCGGAGAACGGAGTTTTAGTCATCTTTCCCACGAGGCATGGTTTGTAAGCACCAAGTGATTCATAATCAAGTGATTCCAAAAGGCCATCAGCATGGAGTTTCTTCATGCGCTTTATACCGATATAACCTAAATGGGAGTGCCACAAATAAGTTGCACTATCATTATGAACTTTGCATCTTTTGGCTTCAATATTATGAATATGTGTATTACTACGATCGAGATCCAACAAACTATTTTCATTGGGTGTATGACCATCGAAGGTTTTATTCATGTAAATAGAACAACAATTATTCTCTGACTTTAAATGAATAACCGTATTGCAATAAACATGATCAAATCATATTCATACTCAACGCAAACACCCGTCATGGCCGCAAAGGGCCAGAATCGGCCGAAGATCTGGTGACGATCTTGTCCGGCCTGTATAAGGGGGAGAAGGAGGATTTCCTTCGGACGAACCTGTTAAATGGGTTTTCCATGAACAATCCCCGGCCCTGGGTAAGCGAACACTCAGCGTGTCCGACCCGTGCCTTTCGAAACTTAAGTTTCTTACATTGTGTTCTTCTTTCGACGCAGGAACTGCGCCGGACTGTGGAGGGAATGCTGAGTCCGGCTCCGCAGCCTAAGGATCCAGAGAGATCCCGGGATCCGACCTCCGAAGAGGATCCGGACATAAAGGTGGAGCTAATCGACGGGGTGTTCCACCAGCTTAGTATGGACAACGTTTTAGTCGCCATAACGGCCGACTATCCCGGACTATATCCGGCTTCCCAGGTGATTGCGGCCGAAGCCTTGACACCGTCATTCCTTCCTTGCTTATTTCTGACCACCGTATATGATGGCACTGTGCAGGAGGCACCCCTAGGGCGAGAAGCCGAGCCCGCGGTGGCTGACCAACAGGGGCCAGTTCGGACCAGTAGGCGGAAGAGGAGCGCGGCGCGGACTGAAACGTTGCCGTAAAGGTATAGCTCACAATTCAGTATTTAGAGCAACGTTCCTAGGAAGCGTTTGAGTGCTCATGATTTTTATAGGGAAAAAAGCGTCCGCCGGACTGCAGGCGTGAAAGTTGTCAATCCAACTTCTACCAGCCGGGCTCCCGCACCTGGTCTGGAGGGGGAGGCGAGCGCAAGGCGCGAGCCGGACGTTCCTTCGACGGAGGATGCCGAAAGACTGTCCGCCACTAAGTCTGAGGTGGAGAGTGCCCTGAATCACAGGCGCCGCCGGACAGTATTTCGTGACGCGTGCTTCTCCCCCGAGGCGCTGAATGCCTTTAACACGGGGGACGCGCATCTTCGTGCTGCTCAAGATAGTTGTACCAGAGCCACGGAGCAGTATGTAAAAGACATACGGGTAAGAGAATTTGATAGTTATATATGCCAGTAGCCCCCGAGACTTAAAGTAGTTATATTAACTGATTTAAGGATCATATGAAATGCAGGATCTTACCGAGAAGAATACCCGACTGTCTCAGGAGTTGCAAGAGTGCAAGGCCCAACTGGAGGCCGCATTTTCTGGCGCAGGAGGAAACGCAAGGACCTCTCCTGGTAACGCATAATTTTTAGAAAGATAAGTAGCGTTTGGCCGTTGCGCAAGTCTAAAAAGCGACATTGCAGGTGCTGCCGGACAAGATCCGGACAGGCAGGAACTTCTGCGCCAACTAAAGGCCGGCGAGAGGGTGCTGCATAAGGTGCAGCATGAAAGGAACAAGGCAAAACGCTCGATACCATAGGCGGATGCGGGGGCTTCAATCCGGCCGATGCCCAGCTTGGAGAATAGCTGAAAGGCGTTTGACTATTCCACACTCCTGGAGGATGCCCATGCCCAGCTTGGAGAAGAGCTGAAAGGCGTTCGGGCCGAGCTGTCGGGCTCCGTTAAGGAGAATCAACGGCTTCGTCGCGGCATATATAGTAAGTGCTTGAGCGAACTCCTTTGAAAAGAAGAGTTCGGCGAGGAAGTCAATTTGACAGAATATATCTGTAGGTATGCTCATAGGTCGCCCTGCGGAGGAGATGCCCGTAACAACGGGTGATCAACTTCCCGAATTGTAGCAACTGACCGAACGAGTTCGGCAGGCTATGAGCGGCGTCATCCAGGCGTTATGGCCAGCCTTCTCCATACCCGAGGGTCTTGGGGAGCTTGCGGAGAAGCTGCAGGGAGTGCGGCAGCGCTTCCATTTATGGAAGATTTCGGCCTGCCGCCAAGGTGCCACGGAGGCCTGGGCCATGGTAAAGACGCGGTACAAGAAGGCGGATCCCAACCACATGGCCGAAGTCGGACCTGTGGGGCCCGATGGGAAGGAGATCCCTATGAGTTTAGTATACGGCCAAGTGGAGTTGGCCGCTAAATTTTCCCAACAGGACTGTAAATTAGACAACCTGTTAGACGGGATTGAGGAAGAATACAATCAGTCGATTTGACAATGTATTATAAAATGACATACAAAATGCCTTCTAGCCGGATTGTAGATCGTTTGTCTTTGCCGACCTTTTCGCTTCGACCTCGGGACCCTAGAGTCCGGAGTGTGTCCGAATACCTTCTCTGTTATGAAACAACCGGGGTATGCATGGAGACCAGGCGTAGGGGTCATCAGTGCTTTATCAGACAAGTGCCCAACTAGTTATGTTATATTACATGGTTAGTAAGAAACATCTTCCAGGGAGAATAGTTCCGTTAAGTGTTCCTTTCCGCTGGGGGTGGCATGCCCTAAAGTGCATGTCCGGACTGCGAAAAGAGCAGAAAACATCTGGGGGCAGATAAATAAGTTGATAAAAAATCATCTTTTAAGTCACCGACCGAATATTCCCTTAAGAACGCTAGCTTTCGGCTTCACCCAGTCGAGGTACACATCCGCTGACCCGGCAAGAATAATCGCAGAGGTGCTCCTTTACCTCCTAGCCGAACAATCGGGAACGTGGGGGTAAGCACAGAGCCAGGCAACCCAGCTTGGCCAAAACTTAAGTCATATCGATGCATATAATGGTGAATAAAAGGTACATGTGGAGGCTTGACACATGTGCTGGGCACGAAGCCCGTATAATTAAGCTTCTGGTAAAGAAGCCCCCAGGTATAATGAGTGCGGATAACACATCAATTGCGCGCGAACGTTGTGCAAGTAGGCCTTTTAAGGCTTGGATGAGTAGGGTTGAGAAGAAGAAGAGAAACAAAAGGCAGCTGAAGTAAAAAAAGTTATGGACGGGGGGAAAGGGACGAACTCTTAGTCCGGCGCTAGGCATAGAATCGTCGGAGGCGGGCTGCGTTCCATGGGTTCGGCTTGAGTCGGTTATCCGATGCATTTCGTAGACCGTACGCTCCGCCGGTCAGGACTTGATCGATGATGAAGGGGCCTTCCCATTTGGGCTTGAGCTTGTCCTTCTTCTTGTCCGGCAGGCGTAGAACTAGTTCGCCAACGTTGTAAGTCTTGGCCCGTACTTCTCTGCTTTGATATCTTCGAGCCTGCTGCTGATAAAATGCGGAACGAGCCTTGGCGACGTCGCGCTCTTCCTCCAATGTGTCCAAGCTGTCCTGCCGATCCAACTCGGCTTCTCTTTCTTCGTACATGCGCACTCGAGGTGAGTCATGAATGATGTCGCAGGGCAAAACTGCTTCTGCGCCGTATACCATAAAAAATGGTGTGAATCCGGTAGTACGGTTAGGCGTTGTCCGCAGCCCCCAGAGTACGGAGTCGAGCTCCTCTACCCAGTGCGTGTCCGATTTCATAAGGGACCGCACTAGTCTGGGTTTGATGCCGCTCATTATTAGACCATTTTCTCGTTCCACTTGACCGTTGGTTTGAGGATGATAGACTGAAGCGTAATCGAGCTTGATGCCCATATTCTTGCACCATGATTTAACCTCATCGGCGGTGAAGTTCGTGCCGTTATCGGTGATGATGCTGTGGGGGACACCATAACGGTGTACTACCCCGGATATAAAGTCTATCACTGGTCCGAACTCTGCCGTTTTAACTGGCTTGGCCTCTATCCATTTGGTGAATTTATCTACCATGACCAATAGGTACCTTTGCTTGTGGGTTCCCCCTTTAAGTGGTCCAACCATGTCAAGCCCCCAGACCGCGAACCGCCAGGTAATGGGTATAGTTTTGAGGGCGGTGGGTGGCATATGGCTCTGATTAGCAAAGAGCCGACAACCGACGCATCTTTGGACTAAGTCCTGAGCATCTGCTCGGGCTGTCGGCCAGTAAAATCCTGTACGGAATGCCTTTCCTACAAGGGCCCGAGCTGCGGCGTGGTGTCCGCCTAGTCCGGCATGAATTTCAGCCAGGAGGTTCCGCCCTTCCTCTTCGGAGATACAGCTTTGAAGGACTCCGGTTGTGCTTTTCTTATAAAGTTCTCCCTCATAGACCTTGTAGGCTTTAGATCGCCGGACAATGCAGCGGGCCTCATTTTGGTCTTCGGGAAGCTCCTGCCTAAGCAAGTAGGCAAGGAATGGTTCTGTCCACGGGGCAATTACTGCCATTATGTCGTGGGCGGAAGGTGTTATGTCATCAGCTGGATCGCCGGTTGGTGCGGCTTGTTCCGGATTGTTAGTTCCGTACTCCTCTTCCCATAGTACGGATGGCTTGAAGAGCCGTTCCAGAAGATGTTAGGAGGGACAGCGCGCGATTTTGCGCCAATGCGTGCCAAGACGTCGGCTGCTTGGTTATTGTCCCTGCCACGTGATGGAATTCAAGTCCTTCAACCGGGCTGACATTTTGAGGACAGCGTTGCGATATGCTGCCATTTTCGGATCTTTGGCGTCAAAGTCTCCATTTATTTGGGATATTGCGAGGTTTGAATCCCCGCGCACCTCTAGGCGTTGAATGCCCATGGAGATTGCCATCCGGAGACCATGTAAAAGGGCCTCGTATTCGGCTGCGTTGTTGGAGTCCGTGTACATTAACTGAAGTACGTATTGGAATGTGTCTCCGGTCGGGGACGTCAATACGACGCCAGCCCCCAGTCCGGCTAACATTTTAGAGCCGTCGAAGTGCATAATCCAATTGGAGTATGCGCCGTATTCTTTAGGGAGTTCGGCTTCGGTCCATTCAGCGACAAAGTCAGCCAAAACTTGTGACTTTATAGCTCGCCGAGGTTTGTAAGATATATCAAATGGTAAGAGCTCAATGGCCCATTTTGCGATCCTGCCCGTCGCGTCGCGGTTGTTTAAAATGTCGTTAAGTGGTACTTCAGAGGCCATTGTTATCGAACACTCTTGAAAGTAGTGTCGGAGCTTCCGGGATGCCATGAACACCGCGCATGCTATCTTCTGATACTGCGGGTAACGGGACTTGCAGGGGGTTAACACAGTGGATACGTAGTATACTGGTTTTTGAAGAGGGAATTTATGCCCTTCCGTTTCTCGTTCGACGACGAGTACCGCGCTTACAACTTGATGTGTAGCTGCGATGTATAACAACATTGGTTCGCCCAGGTTGGGCGCAGCCAGGACCGGATTTGTTGCCAATATGGCCTTTATTTCTTCGAGTCCGGCGGTGGTAGCATCCGTCCACTCGAAGTGTTTGGTGCGCCTAAGGAGGCGATAGAGGGGTAATGCCTTTTCTCCTAGACGGGAGATAAAGCGGCTTAGAGCCGCTACGCATCCGGTCAATTTTTGTATTTGCTAAGGAGGCGACAGAGCTCGGATCTTGGCTGGGTTTGCTTCAATTCCTCTACCGGATACGATGAAGCCCAGCAGCTTTCCAGCTGTTACGCCGAAAACACATTTTTCCGGATTCAGCTTGATGTCATATGCTCTGAGGCTGTCGAATGTGAGCCTCAATTCGTCTACTAGAGTTTCGACGTATTTAGTTTTGACGACACGCCGTCACGATGCCTCTACTGTTTTGCCGATCCGGGTAGCCGACATGTACGAATCATGCGCTGATATGTTGCGCCAGCGTTTTTAAGTCCGAAGGGCATCGTGTTGAAGCAGAATGGTCCATATGGAGTAATGAATGCCGTTGCGGCTTGATCCGCTTCTGCCATCTTGATTTGATGATAGCCGGAGTATGCGTTCAGGAAGCACAATGAATCGTGCCCTGCGGTAGCATCGATGATTTGGTCGATGCGGGGGAGAGGGAAGGGATCCTTTGGGCAGGCCTTATTTAGGTCTTTGAAATCGACACATAGGCGCCAGGATTTGTCCTTCTTTGGTACCATTACCAAGTTTGCTAGCCAATCCGGGTGTTTGATGTCTCTGATGAATCCGGCTTCCAATAGCTTGGCTAGCTCTTCTCCCATTGCCTGTCTTTTGGGTTCGGAAAATCGTCGAAGAGCCTGTTTGACTGGCTTGAATCCTTTTAGGATGTTTAGGCTGTGTTCTCGCCAATCTGCGTGGGATTCGGGCATATCCGAGGGGTGCCGGGCAAAATGTCCCAATTTTCGAAGGAGTTCTCGCAGTGCGGCGTCTACATCAGGGTTCAATTGTGCCCCGATGGAGGCCGTCTTCGTGGGGTCCGTTGGGTGGACCTGGAATTTGACTATTTCATCCGCTGGTTTAAAAGAGGTGGACTTGGATCTTTTATCAAGTATCACATCGTCCCTGTTCACCGTGGAGCGCATCGCGGTGAGTTCCTCAGCCGCTAGGGCTTCGGATAGTGCCTCGAGGGCTAGTGCGGCTGTCTTATTTTCGGCGCGGAGTGCTATGTTCGGATCACTAGCGAGAGTGATAATTCCGTTGGGACCGGGCATTTTAAGCTTCATGTACCCATAATGGGGTATGGCTTGAAAAATTATGAATGCCTCTCGTCCTAATAAAGCATGATATCCGTTGCTAAATGGAGCCACTTGAAATGTGACCTCCTCGGACCTGTAATTGACCGGCGAGCCGAACACTACGTCCAGCGTGATTTTTCCTGTGCAGCATGCTTCCCGGCTGGGGATTATTCCTCTAAAGGTTGTGATGCTTCGCTCAATGCGGTTCCAGTCTATTTCCATTTTTCGGAGGGTTTCCTCATAGATGAGGTTTAGTCCGCTGCCGCCATCCATGAGTACCTTAGTAAGGCTAAATCTACTATCGGGCTGAGGACCAATGCGGTGGTGCCGGGCAGTTCGAATTTAGGTTACATCCGGCATTGAAGGTGATAGCCGTGTCGCTCCATGGATTTATTGTTGCTACTTGGTAGACTTCGGCAAGGTTGCGGAGTTGTCGTTTTCGCATGTTATTGGATGCGAAAGTCTCGAAGACTGTTAACACCGTACTGGTGTTGCTGGGCTGGGATTCTGGAGCTAGAAGCCCTTCGCCACTTTTGGCCACCTGTCGTAGTATCCAACATGCTCGAAGGCTATGAGTTGGAGTGGCGCCCTCTTTGCTATGAATTTTGCAGGGTCCGTTTAGCCAGCCCTCCAGTACGGTTCCGTACCCTTTAGGGGGTTTTGGTTTTTTGGTATTCAGCCCAGGTGCTTGATAATGATGCACCCTTTGGTTCCGGACTAGGGATGTATTCGGGACCGGATTATCCCAAAATTTACTTTCGGTTTTCCAGGTGCTCTCCATCGCACAACACTTTTGTACGATGGTCTCCAAGTCAGCAAAGCGTGTAATGACGCGGCGACTTATGGCGTTTAGGATTCCCTTGTCCGTGCAATTATTGCAGAAGACTGAGATTGCGTTTTCCTCTCGGCAGTCCTTTATCCTGTCCACAACCAGGAGGAATCTGCCCAAGAGTGATGTCTTGTCTCGGCGGGCTCTTGCGAATTAGAGTTAGATCGCATATGTCCGGGCGGGTGGGTGGAACTAAGTCCGAACCCTACCCATCTCAAGGCTCGAAGGTCGAAGTTTCCAATTTTGGAAGCTTGGATTTCGGGCGTTGTCCAACGAGTCCGGGTCCGATGCCCGACTTTAAGTTCAGTGTTTGATCGAGACCCGTCCCTCCGCGGGAATCCGCATGGGGTTCGGGATCCGGACATGACTAGTTTTCAATACAGGAGAAGCGTCGCCGCATTGCTCCTCTACCACTCGCAACGTGGTGGGTGACCCGGGAGAGTTAATCTCTCTCGATCGGTTTTAAGCCCAATCTGATCGTAGATCATGAGCGACTCCCGAGGCGGCGATGCGATCCAAGAGCTCGTTCTGGACGAGAGCTCTATTGATCCAGCCGCTCGGCGAATCCGAGCTGACGTGAAGATTGCTTTTGATGACTTGAGAGGTCATTGTCGAGCGATGGCGGACGGCGGTCATAAGAAAACCACCTAGCCGGATAGTTTGGCGGCCAAGGCTCCTTTGGCGAAAATACCGTCCTTGAAGACGGGAGGAGGCATCCTTCCTATCGGTGATGGCACAGAGGAACTCTCAATGAAAGCACCAATGTCGGTGTCAAAACCGGCGGATCTCGGGTAGGGGGTCCCGAACTGTGCGTCTAGGCGGATGGTAACAGGAGACAAGGGACACGATGTTTACCCAGGTTCGGGCCCTCTTGATGGAGGTAAAACCCTACGTCCTGCTTGATTGATATTGATATTGTGGATGTTTACAAGAGTGGATCTACCACGAGATCGAGGAGGCTAAACCCTAGAAGCTAGCCTATGTTATGATTGTAAGGGTTGTTGTGATTGTTGTCCTCACGGACTAAAGCCATCCCGTTTATATAGACACCGGAGAGGGCTAGGGTTACATAGAGTCGGTTACAATGGTAGGAGATCTACATATCCGTATCGCCAAGCTTGCCTTCCACGCCAAGGAAAGTCCCATCCGGACACGGGGTGAAGTCTTCAATCTTGTATCTTCATAGTCTTGGAGTCCGGTCGATGATGATAGTCCGGCAAATGATAGTCCGGCCGATGATGGTAGTCTGGCAATCCGGACACCCCCTAATCCGGGACTCCCTCAGAGAGGCTGTACCCTGGTGATGAGTTCCTTGCTCCAGACTAGATTCGGCATGATCCCATCAGTCTCCGTGTCAAGCCCAACTGGGCCAACACTACTACTCGTGTTGAGGCGTCTGCTGCTAGGAGGGCTGTTGGTGAGGAGGAGGCTAGTGCAGAGGATGTTGCTGAGGACCGTGCTGCTGGGTCTTCCCATAGTTCCTCTGCGCCCTCGTGCGCCAATAAGCTGAAGGAAAAGATGAAGACTCTTTTCTGCATGCAAGCTAAGGGGCAGTACAGGACTCACGTGGCATCCAAGGAGAGTCGCCGCCGGGACAAGAAGATCATGAGGCTGTATGGAGAGGACGTGTCTGGCGGTTCTGAGAATCGCATCACTCCAGAGGCTGAGTGGATGGAGAAACAAGGCTACATGTGGACTGATTCTGAGGAGGACGTCGAGGAGACCATTCCTGCCGCCGAGTCTGACGAGGAGCGTTGGGATGATTTCTCTGCTTGAGCCACCCCTTGTGTGTAGGTGTCCTCTCTGCCTTTTTGGCGTCTCGATGCCAAAGGGGGAGAGAGTGTAGGGATTTGCGAGTCGTGTGTCGTGTTGGTGTGTTTGCTCTCTCGTTTGAACCTCGTTTGAACCTCGTTTCGGTTGCTTTGGGTTGCTTTCCTTCATATGGTGTAAGACATATGCATTCTACCTATCTTAGTGAGCTTGTGATATATCGTGCTACCTTTGTGTTATGCTCTTGCTTAGATGTTAGTCTTACCCTTGCAAGATCATTCCTTGTCTCTAAAATATAGGGGGAGTGTTGATCCTAGTTTGTGTGCTGTGCAGTCCAAAGCATCCATCTAGATTGCACACATCTAGGGGGAGCCCGTCTATATTTTAGAGAGGAGGGGTTTGCCTCTGTTCAATATTATCTCCCTTTGTGCAAATCCCGTATTGTCATCAATCCACCAAAAAGGGGAGATTGTAAGGGCATATTTATCCCTAAGGTGTTTTGGTGATTGATGACAATGCTTTTGCGGACTAATCGTGTGCCTTGAGTTTCTCAAACGCTTCATTGCTAGGCATAAGACGGTTCGGTGCCCCTCGAAGACTATTGAAGATGATGTTTTTCTACGTTTCTTTTTGGTGGATTTGAATCGTAGGAGAGCCGTACTATTAAGAGGGGTCCGCGTCGGAAAGGTTCGGATGGAGCATCCCCCGATTATCCTCTATGCGATTGTCCTGGCTGCTGTTGCTGAGTTTGCGGTGGTACTGCTCCATGGAGCGGTAGTACCGCGGGAGCCCACGGTAGTACCGCTCCTCTGGAGCCGTAGTACTATGGCTCCCAGGCCAAGTGCAGCTGCTTCGCGGTAGTAGGGGCGGATGTAATATTTTACATCCGTGCCTCCGCGGTAGTACCGCGCTCGGCCTGCCAAGTGCCGCTGCTTCGCGGTACTAGGGGCGGATGTAATTTTTTACATCCACGCCTCCGCGGTAGTACCGCACTCCTTGCGCGGTAGTACCGCGGGCGGCCTGTTTCAGCTGCCATGCGGTAGTACCGCTCCCCAGCGGTAGTACCGTGTCGGATTGTTGCATTGTTTCTTTTCCAGCGGAAGTAGGCACGGATGTATTTTTATTCATCCACGCCCTTCCCAGGCTAGGACTTTCCTGCCTTGCGGTAGTACCGGGAGCGGTAGTACCGCGCTCGCGGAAGTACTGCTCTTAGTCAGGCGTGTTCTAGTCTCTGCAGCTGCCGCGGTAGTACCGTGGTCCCTCACGGTAGTACCACGTGGCCTTGCGGTCGTACCGCGTTTCTGGAGCGGTAGTACCGCGTGTCGTGGGCTGGATAAGTGGATAACGGTTGGATTTTATTCATAGCTATAAAAGGGGTGTCTCCTACCTCTAGTTGACTACCTCTTCCATCCCTAAGCTCCATTGTTGCTCCAAGCTCCATTTTCGCGCGATCTCTCTCCCTAGCCAATCAAACTTGTTGATTTGCTCGGGATTGGTTGAGAAGGCCCCGATCTACACTTCCACCAAGAGAAATTTCATTCCCCCCACTATGTTGGGGAACGTTGCAGAAAATTAAAATTTTTCTACGGTTTCACCGAGATCCATCTATGAGTTCATCTAAGCAACGAGTCATGGGAGAGAGATTGCATCTACATACCACTTGTAGATCGCGTGCGGAAGCGTTCACTAGAACGTGGATGATGGAGTCGTAATCGCCGTGATCCAAATCACCGATGACCGAGTGCCGAACGGACGGCACCTCCGCGTTCAACACACGTACGGAGCGGATGACGTCTCCTCCTTCTTGATCCAGCAAGAGGGAAGGAGAGGTTGAAGAAGATGGCTCCAGCAGCAGCACAACGGCGTGGTGGTGGTGGAGCAGCAGCTATTCGGCAGGGCTTCGCCAAGCTCGTGACGGAGGAGGAAGAGGTGTAGCAGGGGAGGGAGGGCGCGGAACTTGGTGCGGCTGCCCCTCCCTCCCTTTATATAGGCCCCAGGCGCCGCCCTGGGGATCCCATCTCCCAAGGGGGGCGGCGGCCAAGGGGGTGGAGTGCCCCCCAAGGCAAGTGGGGCGCCCCCCCCCCACCCTAGGGTTTCAACCCTAGGCGCAGGGGGTGGGCAAAGGGGGGCGCACCAGCCCACTATGGGCTGGTTCCCCTCCCCACTTTAGCCCATGGGGCCCTCCGGGATGGGTGGCCCCACCCGGTGGACCTCCGGAACCCTTCCGGTGGTCCCGGTACAATACCGGGTGACCCCGAAACTTTCCCGATGGCCGAAATACCACTTCCTATATATAATTCTTTACCTCCGGACCATTCCGAAAATCCTCGTGACCTCCGGGATCTTATCCGGGACTCCGAACAACATTCGGTATACTGCATACTCATATTCATACAACCCTAGCGTCACCGAACCTTATGTGTGTAGACCTACGGGTTCGGGAGACACGTAGACATGATCGAGATGGCTCTCGGGCAATAACAAACAGCGGGATCTGGATACCCATGTTGGCTCCCACATGCTCCTCGATGATCTTATCGGATGAACCACGATGTCGAGGATTCAAACAACCCCGTATACAATTCCCTTTGTCAATGGGTATGTTACTTGCCCGAGATTCGATCGTCGGTATCCCAATACCTCGTTCAATCTCGTTACCGGCAAGTCACTTTACTCGTACCGTAATGCATGATCCCGTGACCAGACACTTGGTCATTTTGAGCTCATTATGATGATGCACTACTGAGTGGGCCCAGTGATACCTCTCCGTAACACGGAGTGACAAATCCCAGTCTCGATCCGTGTCAACCCAACAGACACTTTCGGAGATACCTGTAGTGCACCTTTATAGTCACCCGATTCGTTGTGACGTTTGGTACACCAAAGCACTCGTACGGTATCCGGAGTTATACGATCTCATGATCTAAGGAAGAGATACTTGACATTGGAAAAGCTCTAGCAAAAGCGAACTACACGATCTTGTGCTATGCTTAGGATTGGGTCTTGTCCATCACATCATTCTCCTAATGATGTGATCCCGTTATCAATGACATCCAATGTCCATAGTCGGAAACCATGACTATCTATTGATCAACGAGCTAGTCAACTAGAGGCTCACTAGGGACATATTGTGGTCTATGTATTCACACATGTATTACGATTTCCGGATAATACAATTATAGCATGAATAAAAGACAATTATCATGAACAAGGAAATATAATAATAATCCTTTTATTATTGCCTCTAGGGCATATTTCCAACAGTCTCCCACTTGCACAAGAGTCAATAATCTAGTTACATTGTGATGAATCGAACACCCATAGAGTTCTGGTGTTGATCATGTTTTGCCCGCGGAAGAGGTTTAGTCAACGGATCTGCGACATTCAGATCCGTATGCACTTTGCAAATTTCTATGTCTCCATCTTGAACATTTTCACGGATGGAGTTGAAGCGACACTTGATGTGCCTGGTCTTCTTGTGAAACCTGGGCTCCTTGGCAAGTGCAATAGCTCCAGTGTTGTCACAGAAGAGTTTGATCGGCCCCGACGCATTGGGTATGACTCCTAGGTCGGTGATGAACTCCTTCACCCAAATTGCTTCATGCGCTGCCTCCGAGGCTGCCATGTACTCCGCTTCACATGTAGATCCCGCCACGACGCTCTGCTTGCAACTGCACCAGCCATCTGCTCCACCATTCAACATATACGTATCCGGTCTATGACTTAGAGTCATCAGATCTGTGTCGAAGCTAGCGTCGACGTAACCCTTCTGACGAGCTCTTCGTCACCTCCATAAACGAGAAACATGTCCTTTGTCCTTTTCAGGTACTTCAGGATATTCTTGACCGCTGTCCAGTGTTCCTTGTTGGGATTACTTTGGTACCTTCCTACCAAACTTACGGCAAGGTTTACATCAGGTCTGGTACACAGCATGGCATACATAATAGATCCTATGGCCGAGGCATAGGGGATGACGCTCATCTCTTCTTTATCTTTTGCCGTGGTCGGGCATTGAGCCGAGCTCAATCTCACACCTTGCAGCACAGGCAAGAACCCTTTCTTGGACTGATCCATTTTGAACTTCTTCAAAATCTTATCAAGGTATGTGCTATGTGAAAGACCTATGAGGCGTCTCGATCTATCTCTATAGATCTTGATGCCTAATATATAAGCAGCTTCTCCAAGGTCCTTCATTGAAAAACTTTTATTCAAGTAGGCCTTAATGCTGTCCAAGAGTTCTATATCATTTCCCATCAAAAGTATGTCATCTACATATAATATGAGAAATGCTACAGAGCTCCCACTTACTTTCTTGTAAACGCAGGCTTCTCCATAAGTCTGCATAAACCCAAACGCTTTGATCATCTCATCAAAGCGAATGTTCCAACTCCGAGATGCTTGCACCAGCCCATAAATGGATCGCTGGAGCTTGCATACTTTGTTAGCATTCTTAGGATCGACAAAACCCTCCGGCTGCATCATATACAGCTCTTCCTTAAGGTAACCGTTAAGGAACGCTGTTTTGACGTCCATCTGCCATATCTCATAATCATAGTATGCGGCAATTGCTAACATGATTCGGACGGACTTAAGCTTCGCTACGGGAGAGAAAGTCTCATCGTAGTCAATCCCTTGAACTTGCCGATAACCCTTAGCGACAAGTCGAGCTTTATAGATGGTGACATTACCATCCACATCCGTCTTCTTCTTAAAGATCCATTTGTTTTCTATCGCTCGCCGATCATCGGGCAAGTCTGTCAAAGTCCACACTTTGTTTTCATACATGGATCCTATCTCGGATTGCATGGCTTCAAGCCATTTGTTGGAATCTGGGCCCGCCATCGCTTCTTCATAGTTCGAAGGTTCACCGTTGTCTAACAACATGATTTCCAGGACAGGGTTGCCGTACCACTCTGGTGCGGAACGTGTCCTTGTGGACCTACGAAGTTCAGTAGCAACTTGATCCGAAGTACCTTGATCATCATCATTATTTTCCTCTTCAGTTGGTGTAGGCATCACAGGAACATTTTCCTGAGCTGCACTACTATCCCGTTCAAGAGGTAGTACTTCATCGAGTCTACTTTCCTCCCACTTACTTCTTTCGAGAGAAACTCTTTTTCCAGAAAGGATCCGTTCTTGGCAACAAAGATCTTGCCCTCGGATCTTAAGTAGAAGGTATACCCAATGGTTTCCTTAGGGTATCCTATGAAGACGCATTTTTCCGACTTGGGTTCGAGCTTTTCAGGTTGAAGTTTCTTGACATAAGCATCGCATCCCCAAACTTTTAGAAACGACAGCTTAGGTTTCTTCCCAAACCATAATTCATACGGTGTCGTCTCAACGGATTTAGACGGTGCCCTATTTAAAGTGAATGTAGCTGTCTCTAGAGCGTATCCCCAAAATGATAGTGGTAAATCGGTAAGAGACATCATAGATCGCACCATATCCAATAGAGTGCGATTACGACATTCGAACACACCATTACGCTGAGGTGTTCCAGGCGGCGTGAGTTGCGAAACGATTCCACATTTCCTTAAGTGTGTACCAAATTCGTGACTTAAATATTCTCCTCCACGATCTGATCGTAAGAACTTTATTTTTTGGTCACGTTGATTCTCTACCTCATTCTAAAATTCCTTGAACTTTTCAAAGGTCTTAGACTTGTGTTTCATCAAGTAGACATACCCATATCTACTTAAGTCGTCTGTGAGAGTGAGAACATAACGATATCCTCCGCGAGCCTCAACGCTCATTGGACCGCACACATCGGTATGCATGATTTCCAATAAGTTGGTTGCTCGCTCCATTGTTCCGGAGAATGCAGTCTTGGTCATTTTGCCCATAAGGCATGGTTCGCATGTGTCAAATGATTCATAATCGAGAGACTCTAAAAGTCCATCAGAATGGAGCTTCTTCATGCACTTGACACCAATGTGACCAAGGCGGCAGTGCCACAAGTATGTGGGACTATCGTTATCAACTTTACATCTTTTGGTATTCACACTATGAATATGTGTAATATTACGTTCGAGATTCATTAAGAATAAACCATTGACCATCGGAGCATGACCATAAAACATATCTCTCATATAAATAGAACAAGCATTATTCTCGGATTTAAATGAGTAGCCATCTCGCATTAAATGAGATCCTGATACAATGTTCATGCTCAAACTTGGCACCAAATAACAATTATTGAGGTTTAAAACTAATCCCGTAGGTAAATGTAGAGGCAGCGTGCCAACAGCGATCACATCGACCTTGGAACCATTCCCGACGCGCATCGTCACCTCGTCCTTCGCCAGTCTCCGTTTATTCCGCAGCTCCTGCTGTGAGTTACAAATATGAGCAACGGCACCGGTATCAAATACCCAGGAGTTACTACGAGTACTGGTAAGGTACACATCAATTACATGTATATCAAATATACCTTTAGTGTTGCCGGCCTTCTTGTCCGCTAAGTATTTGGGGCAGTTCCGCTTCCAGTGGCCCATCCCTTTGCAATAAAAGCACTTTGTCTCAGGTTTGGGTCCATTCTTTGACTTCTTCCCGGCAACTTGCTTACCGGGCGCGGCAACATCCTTGCCTTCCTTCTTGAAGTTCTTATTTCCCTTGCCCTTCTTGAACTTAGTGGTTTTATTGGCCATCAACACTTGATGTTCTTTCTTGATTTCAACCTCTGTTGACTTCAGCATTGAGAATACTTCGGGAATGGTCTTCACCATCCCCTGCATATTGTAGTTCATCACAAAGCTCTTGTAGCTTGGTGGGAGCGACTGAAGGATTCTGTCAATGACCGCGTCGTCCGGGAGGTTTATGTCCAACTGGGACAGGCGGTTGTGCAACCCAGACATTTGGAGTATGTGCTCACTGACAAAACTGTTTTCCTCCATCTTACAACTATAGAACTTGTCGGAGACTTCATATCTCTCGACCCGGGCATGAGCTTGGAAAACTAGTTTCAGTTCCTCGAACATCTCATATGCTCCGTGTTGCTCAAAACGCTTTTGGAGCCCGGTTCTAAGCTGTAAAGCATGCCGCATCGAACGAGGGAGTAATCATCAGCACGAGACTGCCAAGCATTCATAATGTCTTGGTTCTCTGGGACGGGTGCATCACCTAGCGGTCCTTCTAGGACATATTGTTTCCTAGCAGCTATGAGGATGATCCTCAGGTTCCGGACCCAGTCCGTATAGTTGCTGCCATCATCTTTCAGCTTGGTTTTCTCTAGGAACGCGTTGAAGTTCATGTTGACATGAGCGTTGGCCATTTGATCTACAAGACATATTTGCAAAGGTTTTAGACTAAGTTCATGATAATTAAGTTCATCTAATCAAATTATTTTAATGAACTCCCACTCAGATTAGACATCCCTCTAGTCATCTAAGTGTTACACGATCCGAGTCGACTAGGCCGTGTCCGATCATCACGTGAGACGGACTAGTCATCGTCGGTGAACATTCTCATGTTGATCGTATCTTCCATACGACTCGTGTTCGACCTTTCGGTCTCCGTGTTCCGAGGCCATGTCTGTACATGCTAGGCTCGTCAAGTTAACCCTAAGTGTTTTGCATGTGTAAAACTGTCTTACACCTGTTGTATGTGAACGTAAGGATCTATCACACCCGATCATCACGTGGTGCTTCAAAACGACGAACTTTAGCAACGGTGCAAAGTTAGGGAGAACACTTCTTGAAATTGTTGTAAGGATCATCTTATTTACTACCGTCGTTCTAAGTAAACAAGATGCATAAACATAATAAACATCACATGCAATTATATAGTAGTGACATGATATGGCCAATATCATATAGCTCCATTGATCTCCATCTTCGGGCTCCATGATCATCTTGTCACCGCATGACACCATGATCTCCATCATCATGATCTCCATCATCGTGTCTTCATGAAGTTGTCACGCCAACGACTACTTCTACTTCTATGGCTAACGCGTTTAGCAATAAAGTAAAGTAATTTACATGGCGTTCTTCAATGACACGCAGGTCATACAAAAATAAAGACAACTCCTATGGCTCCTGCCGTTGTCATACTCATTGACATGCAAGTCGTGATTCCTATTACAAGAACATGATCTCATACATCACAATATATCATTCATCATTCATCACAACTTCTGGCCATATCACATCACATGACAATTGCTGCAAAAACAAGTTAGACGTCCTCTAATTGTTGTTGCATCTTTTACGTGGCTGCAATTGGGTTCTAGCAAGAACGTTTTCTTACCTATGAATAACCACAACGTGATTTTGTCAACTTCTATTTACCCTTCATAAGGACCCTTTTCATCGAATCCGCTCCAACTAAAGTGGGAGAGACAGACACCCGCCAGCCACCTTATGCAACTAGTGCATGTCAGTCGGTGGAACCGGTCTCACATAAGCGTAAGTGTAAGGTTGTTCTGGGCCGCTTCATCCCACAATACCGCTGAAGCAAGATAAGACTAGTAGCGGCAAGCAAGTTGACAAGATCTACGCCCACAATAAAATTGTGTTCTACTCGTGCAATAGAGAACTATGCATAGACCAAGCTCATGATGCCACTGTTGGGGAACGTTGCAGAAAATTAAAAAATTTCTATGGTTTCACCAAGATCCATCTATGAGTTCATCTAAGCAACGAGTCATGGGAGAGAGATTGCATCTACATACCACTTGTAGATCGCGTGCGGAAGCGTTCACTAGAACGTGGATGATGCAGTCGTACTCACCGTGATCCAAATCACCGATGACCGAGTGCGAGCGGACGGCACCTCCGCGTTCAACACACGCGTGCGGAGCGGATGGCGTCGCCTCCTTCTTGATCCAGCAAGGGGAAGGAGAGGTTGAGAAGATGGCTCCAGCAGCAGCACAACGGCGTGGTGGTGGTGGAGCAGCAGATTCGGCAGGGCTTCGCCAAGCTCGTGACGGAGGAGGAAGAGGTGTAACAGGGGAGGGAGGCGAGAACTTGAGGTGCGGCTGCCCCCTCCCCCCTCCCTTTATATAGGCCCCCAGGGGGGCGCCGGCCCTTGGGGATCCCATCTCCCAAGGGGGGCGGCGGCCAAGGGGGTGGAGTGCCCCCCAAGGCAAGTGGGCCCCCCCCACCCTAGGGTTTCAACCCTAGGCGTAGGGGGTGGGACAAGGGGGGCGCACCAGCCCACTATGGGCTGGTTCCCCTCCCCACTTCAGCCCATGGGGCCCTCCGGGATGGGTGGCCCCACCCGGTGGACCCCCGGAACCCTTCCGGTGGTCCCGGTACAATACCGGGTGACCCCGAAACTTTCCCGATGGTCGAAATACCACTTCCTATATATAATTCTTTACCTCCAGACCATTCCGAAACTCCTCGTGACGTCCGGGATCTTATCCGGGACTCCTAACAACATTCGGTATACTGCATACTCATATTCATACAACCCTAGCGTCACCGAACCTTAAGTGTGTAGACCCTACGGGTTCGGGAGACACGTAGACATGACCGAGACGGCTCTCGGGCAATAACAAACAGCGGGATCTGGATACCCATGTTGGCTCCCACATGCTCCTCGATGATCTCATCGGATGAACCACGATGTCGAGGATTCAAACAACCCCGTATACAATTCCCTTTGTCAATCGGTATGTTACTTGCCCGAGATTCGATCGTCGGTATCCCAATACCTCGTTCAATCTCGTTACCGCAAGTCACTTTACTCGCATCGTAATGCATGATCCCGTGACGGACACTTGGTCACTTTGAGCTCATTATGATGATGCACTACCGAGTGGGCCCAGTGATACCTCTCCGTAACACGGAGTGACAAATCCCAGTCTCGATCCGTGTCAACCCAAGACACTTTCGGAGATACCTGTAGTGCACCTTTATAGTCACCCGATTCGTTGTGACGTTTGGTACACCCAAAGCACTTATACGGTATCCGGGAGTTACGATCTCATGGTCTAAGGAAGAGATACTTGACATTGGAAAAGCTCTAGCAAAACGAACTACACGATCTTGTGCTATGCTTAGGATTGGGTCTTGTCCATCACATCATTCTCCTAATGATGTGATCCCGTTATCAATGACATCCAATGTCCATAGTCGGAAACCATGACTATCTATTGATCAATGAGCTAGTCAACTAGAGGCTCACTAGGGACATATTGTGGTCTATGTATTCACACGTGTATTACGATTTCCGGATAATACAATTATAGCATGAATAAAAGACAATTATCATGAACAAGGAAATATAATAATAATCCTTTTATTATTGCCTCTAGGGCATATTTCCAACACACTAATCCCTAGCGGATCTTGTTACTCTTGGGTGTTTGAGCACCCTAGACGGTTGAGGTCACCTCGGAGCCATAGTCCATTGTGGTGAAGCTTCGTGGTGTCATTGGGAGCCTCCAATTAAGTTGTGGAGATTGCCCCAACCTTGTTTGTAAAGGTTCGGTCGCCGCCTTCAAGGGCACCAATAGTGGAATCACGACATCTCGCATTGTGTGAGGGCGTGAGCAGAATACGGTGGCCCTAGTGGCTTCTTGGGGAGCATTGTGCCTCCACACTGCTCTAACGGAGACGTACTTCCCCTCAAAAGGAAGGAACTTCGGTAACACATCCTCGTCTCCACCGGCTCCACTCTTGGTTATCTCGCGCCTTTACTTTTGCAAGCTTACTTGTGTTGTATCCCTTGCTTGCGTGTGTGCTTGTTGTTGTTGCATCATATAGGTTGTTCACCTAGTTGCATATCTAGAGAACCTACTTTGATGTGAAGTTTAATTTGGTAAAGAAAAGTTAAAAATTGTTAGTTGCCTATTCACCCCCCCCCTCTAGTCAACTATATCGATCCTTTCATCTGTGTTGCTCGAAGGGGGACACTCACGCCGAGTAATACTAGACATACATAAAGAGTTCTACAGGATTAACATAATTAATGAGCCAAATGGAGAAATATGAATGGAGATAAGGGGAGAAGGGGCCCACCCCATAAATTCAGAGGGGAGAGATGTTATTGTTAGGAAGTTTACATAAAGTTTAAGTAGCTCTTCGTAGATGTAGAATTTTCGCACTCACCCGTCTCGTTGCGATGTTGAGCCTGGCCTATGTGCAGGATGCTGTAGGCGAGCGGGGCATCGAGCTCAATACAAGCGACACATAGATGCACCTCTGCACCACACCCGTAACCTTCTCACATGTCATGTGCCACAGTGCCACACTAGGCGGTCCAATATTGTTTGTTTAGAATGATGGCTCGCCCAAGAAAAATGACAGTGGCTCTCGGTACTACAAAATTGTTTGTTCAGGATGATGGCTTGACAATGGCTCTCAGTGCTACAATATTGTTTGTTCAGGATGATAGCTCGCCCAAGCCAAATGACAATGGCTCTCGGTGCTACAATAGAGGCTCGAAAGCTCGCCTGCTGACGGATGATGGGTCATAACCCATACATTTTCCACAAATTGGTGTGAGCACATAGAGTGTTTTCACGATGTAAGTTCGAAAAAAAACTGAAACTTGCAGTTGCTTTGTTCAAAAAAATTGTCTTGAAATTATTAGGAGCTCCCGAGGTACAAAGAGATATTCCTGGGAGTCTACAAAAGTTAAGAGTTGCAAAATGCCTTTTTAGAATCACCCTCGGGCGTTCCCACCTGAATATAGTGTTCAAGAGTTTCCCAACCAATTTTTACTATAATTTATAATTGAGATGAGGTTGAGCTACCCCCTCCCCACCTTGGCATTTCTATATGATGAAGAATAAAATGAGTTATTAGGTTGCGCATGTAGTTTCCATGCATATGACCTTTGATACTCATAGATCATCTTGGATGAATGCATGGCTGCAATGTTCACACATGTTCTGCTGTTCATGCAATGCATTCCATGCAATGTGACATGCATGTTCTGATGGTCATCAACTAATCTGCATAAAGAAAGCATGATTAACATATATAGGCAGACACCTATAAATTAAAGTTGTGTCTGGCAACCAATACATCAACCCAGAGGTTATGATGATATGTGGGCACGGACAATAGAGAATTGACGTATGTATATTTTCAAGGCTATGTGTCAGTTGGGATATTAGAAGACAACTGAGATGTTATATGAAGCTTGATTGCGAAGTGGTTTGTGTGAGAGATGGGTTCCGTCAATGTGATTATTGTCTGCTGCTCATGGTTAATGGCAGCACTTGTGATCAAGTGGCCCTATTTTATAGCAGGACGGCATGCTGCACCATGGTTCATCTCATCAGTGACACAGGAAAACACCACACAACCAAAGAGCTGAGGTCGTGCAGTTTGGTGAGCCCATTGTCAAGATGTAGGGGCTGCCCTGTCGTCAGGAGGCCCAATACTGTTTGTTCAGAACTTTAGCTGGCCAAGAAAAATGGCACTAGTTATGGCGGCCCCATTAGAGGCCACCAGCCCACACATTCTCCACAAAACGGTACAAGTGCATAGAGTATTTCCACAATGTACGTTTTCATTCATTTTTTTCTGCAACACGGATGTGCTTTGTTCAAAATAATTGTCGTAAAGTTATTAGGAGCTCCTGAACTACAAAGTCGTATCCCTTGAAACTAAGAACGTGCAAAATGTAATCGACATAGTGTTCAAGAGTTTCCATGCCAATTTCTATTACACTAGTAGAAAACAGGGCTTTCGTTCGGGCCTGGCCAGCCCATTAGTCCCGGTTCTTCAAGAACCGGGACCCATGAGGGGGATTAGACCCGGTTCATGAGCCCAGAGGGTTGGCCGAGGCCTCGTGGGCATTGGTCCCGGTTCGTGTGGATCCATTTGTACCGGTTTTAGGCACGAACTGGGACCAATGGGCGGCGCTCCTGGCCCACAACCATTGGTACCGGTTCATGCCTTGAACCGGTGTAGAAGGGGGGGCTTTAGTCCCAGTTCATGCCACGAACCGGGACAAATAATTTGCCTATATATACCCATCGCCGCGGCAGAGCACTCCACAGTGCTCTGTTTTTTCAAGCCGGTGAGGGGAGGGCATTTAGGTGCTCTAGTTCACCTCCTATGCACATGAGGTGTTCGATGAAATGCCTGAGCCACACTAGTTAAGCTTTCTCCTCTCGAAGCTCGACCTCGGAGCTCCATTTTTCCCGAGATTTGTCTAGATTTAGCGGTCCGTCACGCCCTGTCCCTGTTTTCACCGCTGTTGATCGCCCGCGCCGATCTCGTCGCCGGCACCACCGTGGTGAGCCTCTTGTTCTTATCTTCTTTCTGATTTTCTTACTTTAGATAGATATTTGTCTGATTTTCTTACTTTTGACACACATAATTATATATAATGCACGCAGGTGAACCGGCAATGGATGTATGGTGACACACACACCTCCGAGTACATTAAGGGCGTGCATAATTTTCTCGAAGTGGCTGAGGCAAACAAGCAGAATGGTTTTATGTGTTGTCCATGTCCTAAATGTGGGAATACGAAGTCTTACTCTGACCGGAAAATCCTTCACACCCACTTGCTTTACAAGGGTTTCATGCCACACTATAATGTTTGGATGAGTGCTACGTCTTGAGCTTGCATTGGTTTTCCCCGAAGAGGAGAGGATGATGCAGCAGAGTAGCGTAAGTATTTCCCTCAGTTTTTGAGAACCAAAGTATCAATCCAGTAGGAGGCCACGCGCAAGTCCCTCGTACCTACACAAAACAAATAGCTCAACGCAACCAACGCGATTAGGGGTTGTCAATCCCTTCACGGTCACTTACGAAAGTGAGATATGATAGAGATGATAAATAATATTTTTGGTATTTTTGGTATAAGGATGCAAAGTAAAATAAAAGGCAAAGTAAAAAAGCAAAGCAATAATAAAGCGTAGGAAGATTAATATGATGAGAATAGACCCGGGGGACATAGATTTCACTAGTGACTTCTCTCAAGAGCATAAGTATTTTACGGTGAGTGAACGAATTAATGTTGAGCAATTGACAGAATTGAGCATAGTTATGAAAGTATCTAGGTATGATCATGTATATAGGCATCACGTCCGAGACAAGTAGACCGACTCCTGCCTGCATCTACTACTATTACTCCACTCATCGACCGCTATCCAGCATGCATCTAGAGTATTAAGTTAATGAAAACAGAGTAACGCCTTAAGCAAGATGACATGATGTAGAGGGATAAATTCATGCAATATGATAAAACCCCATCTTGTTATCCTCGATGGCAACAATACAATACGTGCCTTTCTGCCCCTACTATCACTGGGAAAGGACACCGCAAGATTGAACCCAAAGCTAAGCACTTCTCCCATTGCAAGAACTACCAATCTAGTTGGCCAAACCAAACGGATAATTCGAAGAGACTTGCAAAGATAACCAATCATACATAAAAGAATTCAGAGAAGATTCAAATATTGCTCATAGATAATCTTGATCATAAACCCACAATTCATCGATCTCAGCGAACACACCGCAAAAAGAAAATTACATCGAATAGATCTCCACGAGAGAGGGAGAGAACATTGTATTGAGATCCAAAAAGAGAGAAGAAGCCATCTAGCTACTAACTATGGACACGAAGGTCTTAAGTAAACTACTCACACTTCATCGGAGAGGCTATGATGATGATGTAGAAGCCCTCCGTGGTGGATTCCCCTTCCGGCGGAGCTCTGAAACAGGCTCCAAGACGGGATCTCGTGGATACAGAAAGTTGCGGCGGTGGAATTAGGTTTTTGGCTCCGTCTCTGATCTGTTGGGGGTACGTAGGTATATATAGGAGGAAGGAGTACGTCGGTGGAGCTTCGGGCGGCCCATGAGGCAGGGGGCGCGCCCTCCACCCTCGTGGCCGCCTCCCTCCTTTCTTGACCGAGGGTCCAAGTCTCCTGGATCATATCTGATGAGAAAATCACGTTCCCGAAGGTTTCATTCCGTTTGGACTCCGTTTGATATTATAAAAAAACAGCAAATCTGGGTTGGGCCTCCGGTTAATAGGTTAGTCCCAAAAGTAATATAAAAATGGAGAATAAAGCCCAATATGTTCCAAAACAGTAGATAATATAGCATGGAGCAATCAAAAATTATAGATACGTTGGAGACGTATCAGGCATCCCCAAGCTTAGTTCCTGCTCGTCCTCGAGTAGGTAAATGATAAAAAGAGAATTTTTGATGCGGAGTGCTACTTGGCATAATTTCAATGTAACTCTTCTTAATTGTGGTATGAATATTCAGATTCGAAAGATTCAAGACAAAGGTTTAATATTGACATAAAAATAATAATACTTCAAGCATACTAACAAAGCAATTATGTCTTCTAAAAATGACATGGCCAAAGAAACTTATCTCTACAAAGTCATATAGTCTGGCTATGCTCTATCTTCACCACACAAAGTATTTAAATCATGCACAACCCCGATGACAAGACAGCAATTGTTTCATACTTTTGACATTCTCAAAACTTTTTCAATCTTCACGCAGTACATGAGCATGAGCCATGGATATAGCACTATATGTGGAATAGAATGGTGGTTGTGGAGAAGACAAAAAGGGAGAAGATAGTCTCACATCAACTAGGCGTATCAACGGGCTATGGAGATGCCCATCAATAGATATCAATGTGAGTGAGTAGGGATTGCCATGCAACGGATGCACTAGAGCTATAAGTATATGAAAGATCAACAAAAGAAACTAAGTGGGTGGGCATCCAACTCGCTTGCTCACAAAGACCTAGGGCAATTTGAGGAAGCCCATCATTGGAATATACAAGCCAAGTTCTATAATGAAAAAATCCCACTAGTATATGAAAGTGACGAAACGAGAGACTCTCTATTATGAAAATCATGGTGCTACTTTGAAGCACAAGTGTGGTAAAAGGATAGTAACATTGTCCCTTCTCTCTTTTTCTCTCATTTTTTTTATTTGGGCCTTTGTCTTCTTTTTTTATGGCTCTTTTCTTTTCTCTTTTTTTTTATTTTTCGTCCGGAGTCTCATCCCGACTTATGGGGGAATCATAGTCTCCATCATCCTTTCCTCACTTGGGACAATGCTCTAAAAATGATGATCATCACACTTTTAGTTTTCTTACAACTCAACAATTACAACTCGATACTTAGAACAAAATATCACTCTATGTGTATGCCTCCGGCGGTGTACCGGGATATGCAATGATTCATAAGTGACATGTATGAAAGAATTATGAATGGTGGCTTTGCCACAAATACGATGTCAACTACATGATCATGCTAAGCAATATGACAATGATGGAGCGTGCCATAATAAAAGGAACGGTGGAAAGTTGCATGGCAATATATCTCGGAATGGCTATGGGAATGCCATAATAGGTAGGTATGGTGGCTGTTTTGAGGAAGGTATATGGTGGGTGTATGATACCGTGAAAAGTCTGCGGTATTAGAAAGGCTAGCAATGGTGGAAGGGTGAGAAAAGTGCGTATAATCCATGGACTCAACATTAGTCATAAAGAACTCATATACTTATTGCAAAAATCTACAAGTTATCAAAGCACAGTATTACGTGCATGCTCCTAGGGGGATAGATTGTTAGGAAAAGACCGTCGCTCGTCCCCGACCGGCACTCATAAGGAAGACAATCAATAAATAAATCATGCTCCGACTTCATCACATAACGGTTCACCATACGTGCATGCTACGGGAATCACAAACTTTAACACAAGTATTTCTCAAATTCACAACTACTCAACTAGCATGACTCTAATATTACTATCTCCATATCTCAAAATAATTATCAAGCATCAAACTTTTCTTAGTATTCAACGCACTCAAAAGAAAGTTCTACAAATCTTGAATACCAAGCAAATTATTATTATTAAGCAAATTACCATGCTATTTAAGACTCTCAAAATAATCTGAGTGAATCATGAGAGATCAAAGGTTTCTATAAAATAAATCCACCACCGTGCTATAAAAAATATAAGGAAGCACTAGAGCAAAACTATATAGCTCAAAAGATATAAGTGAAGCACATAGAGTATTCTATCAAATTCCGATTCATGTATGGCTCTCTCAAAAGGTGTGTACAGAAAGGATGATTGTGGTAAAATAAAAAGCAAAGACTCAAATCATACAAGACGGTCCAAGCAAAACACATATCATGTGGTGAATAAAAATATAGCTCCAAGTAAAGTTACCGATGGAAGTGGACGAAAGAGGGGATGCCTTCCGGGGGCATCCCCAAGCTTTGACTTTTTGGTGCCCTTGGATTATCTTGGGGTGCCATGGGCATCCCCAAGCTTAGGCTCTTTCCACTCCTTGTTCCATAATCCATCAAAAAATTTCACCCAAAACTTGAAAACTTCACAGCACAAAACTCAACAGAAATCTCGTGAGCTCCGTTAGCGAAAGAAAACAAAAGACCACTTCAAGGTACTGTAATGAACTCATTATTTATTTATATTGGTGTTAAACCTACTGTATTCCAATTTCTCTATGGATTATAAACTATTTTACTAGCCATAGATTCATCAAAATAAGCAAACAACACACGAAAAACAGAATCTGTAAAAAACAGAACAGTCTGTAGTAATCTGTAACTAACGCAAACTTCTGGAACTCCAAAAATTCAAAAAAATAGGACGACCTAGTAAATTTGTTTATTGATCAGAAGCAATTGGAATCACTATTTTATCACGTTCTGGTGATCTTTAACAATTGTTTTCGGGAACCGAAAGTTTCTAGAAATTACAGCAAGATCAAATAACTATCATCCAAGAAGATCCTATAGGTTTAACTTGGCACAAACACTAATTAAGACATAAAAACACATATAACCAGAGGCTAGAACAAATATTTATTGAATAACAGCAAGCAAAATATTGGGTTGTCTCCCAACAAGCGCTTTTCTTTAAAGCCTTTTAGCTAGGCATTGATAATTTTAATGATGCTCACATGAAAGACAAGAATTGAAGCACAAAGAGAGCATCATAAAACAAGTGACAAAAACATCTAAGTCTAACATAATTCCTATGCATAGGCATATTGTAGGCAAACAAATTATCATAGCAAGCAAAAACTAGCATATGCAAGGAAGCGGAAAGAAACAATAGCAATCTCAACATAACGAGAGGTAATTTATTAGCACAATTGACATCAAGAGAATTTATAGTAAAATAATTGAAATCATGCTTTTCATCGAGGGAACTATCAAGCAACGATCTCATTTTTAACATAAGGAACTATAGCAAATTCGTCTTCATAAATATTGGCATCATGGCCACAAGAATAGCAAGCATCATGTTCATCAAGGGATATTTCAACCAAATCATCGGAATCATCATTATCTATAGATTCATGCAAATTATTATTTTCTTCCAAAGCAACGGTCATTCTCTTAATAAATTCTTGGACATAGACATAATGAGCAAGGTTTTCATTGCAATTTTTAAGTATGACGAAACTTTCATTAAGAGTAAAATCATACTTTTCAATCAAAGAAGCAACTTCATGAGCACCCTTAAAAACCACAAATTCTTCAATTTGTTCGATATCATAGTAACTATAAACAGCCTTTGCATAAGAAGATAAGATTTCATTATCGTTGAACTCACATAGGTAGGGAAGGTGTTTTTTAGGGTTCTTAGAGCAACAAGTAAAATCACAAATTTCACAAAGATTCCAAGCATAGCATAGCAAACTATTTATATGATACCATAAGAGCTTCCCCTTTTCAGACAAACGATGACGCACAAAATGAGCATGCTCATCTAAAGATTTCCCATCCACTAGGCTAGTTGGGGTTTCAGCACGAGCGCATAAGGATCGAAGATGATCCAAGTAGAACTCTTTAAGTGGATCCATATCAATAGATTTTTAGCAAGCAAAGATGCAAGCAAATAGAAGCCACATGGTAACACGAGCAAACAGAAGGACGAATGGAAGAGGGGGCGAATAAAACGGCAAGGGTGAAGTGGGGGAGAGGAAAACGAGAGGCAAATGGCAAATAATGTAATGCGAGAGATAAGGGATTGTGATGGGTACTTGGTATGTTGACTTTTGCATAGACTCCCCGGCATCGGCGCCAGAAATCCTTCTTGCTATGTCTTGAGCTTGCATTGGTTTTCCCCGAAGAGGAGAGGATGATGCAGCATAGTAGCGTAAGTATTTCCCTCAATTTTTGAGAACCAAGGTATCCATCCAGTAGGAGGCCACGCGCAAGTCCCTCGTACCTACACAAAACAAATAGCTCAATGCAACCAACGCGATTAGGGGTTGTCAATGCCTTCACGGTCACTTACGAATGTGAGATCTGATAGAGATGATAAATAATATTTTTGGTATTTTTGGTATAAGGATGCAAAGTAAAATAAAAGGCAAAGTAAAAAAGCAAAGCAATAATAAAGCATAGGAAGATTAATATGATGAGAATAGACCCAGGGGACATAGATTTCACTAGTGACTTCTTTCAAGAGCATAAGTATTTTACGGTGGGTGAACGAATTACTGTTGAGCAATTGACAAAATTCAGCATAGTTATGAGAGTATCTAGGTATGATCATGTATATAGGCATCACGTCCGAGACAAGTAGACCGACTCCTGCCTGCATCTACTACTATTACTCCACTCATCGACCGCTATCCAGCATGCATCTAGAGTATTAAGTTAATGAAAATAGAGTAGCATTAAGCAAGATGACATGATGTAGAGGGATAAATTCATGCAATATGATAAAACCCCATCTTGTTATCCTCGATGGCAACAATACAATCGTGCCTTGCTGCCCCTCATCCTTTGGGAAAGGACACAAGATTGAACCCAAAGCTAAGCACTTCTCCCATTGCAAGAACTACCAATCTAGTTGGCCAAACCAAGCGGATAATTGAAGAGACTTGCAAAGATAACCAATCATACATAAAAGAATTCAGAGAAGATTCAAATATTGCTCATAGATAATCTTGATCATAAACCCACAATTCATCGGTCTCAACAAACACACCGCAAAAAGAAGATTACATCGAATAGATCTCCATGAGAGAGGGGGAGAACATTGTATTGAGATCCAAAAAGAGAGAAGAAGCCATCTAGCTACTAACTATGGACCCGAAGGTCTGAAGTAAACTACTCACACTTCATCGGAGAGGCTATGATGATGATGTAGAAGCCCTCCGTGGTGGATTCCCCTTTTGGCGGAGCTCCGGAACAGGCCCTAAGATGGGATCTCGTGGATACAGAAAGTTGCGGCGGTGGAATTAGGTTTTTGGCTCCGTCTCTGATCTGTTGGGGGTACGTAGGTATATATAGGAGGAAGGAGTACGTCGGTGGAGCTTCGGGGGGCCCACGAGGCAGGGGGCGCGCCCTCCACCTCGTGGCAACCTCCCTCCTTTCTTGACCGAGGGTCCAAGTCTCCTGGATCATATCTGATAAGAAAATCACGTTCCCGAAGGTTTCATTCCGTTTGGACTCCGTTTGATATTCCGTTTCTTCAAAACACTGAAATAGGCAAAAAACAGCAAACCTGTGCTGGGCCTCCGGTTAATAGGTTAGTCCCAAAAGTAATATAAAAGTGGAAAATAAAGCCCAATATGGTCCAAAACAGTAGATAATATAGCATGGAGCAATCAAAAATTATAGATACGTTGGTGACGTAGCAACGAGGCACGGAGAAATAGGGGTTATGATGGAAGACGACGAAGAAGAAGAGGACGATGACAACTATGTGCCCCCTGAATACGGTGATGCTGCAACGGGGGGAGCTGCTGAAGATCAAGAGGAACCAGATGATGTGCCCGATGATGCTGCAATGGGGGAAGCTGCTGAAGATCAAGAGGAACCAGACGATGTGCCCGATGATGATGATCTCCGCTAGGTCAGTGTCGATGCAAGGACGCAATGCAAAAGTCAAAAGGAGAAGCTGAAGTTCGATCGCATGTTAGAGGATCACAAAAAAGGGTTGTACCCCAATTGCGAAGATGACAACACAAAGCAGGGTACCGTACTGGAATTGATGCAGTGGAAGGCAGAGAATGCTGTGCCTGACAAAGGATTTGAGAAGCTACTGAAAATATTGAAGAAGGAGCTTCCAAAGGATAACGAATTGCCCGATAGTACGTACGCAGCAAAGAAGCTCGTATGCCCTCTAGGATTGGAGGTGCAGAAGATACATGCATGCCCTAATGACTGCTTCCTCTACCGCGGTGCGTACGAGGATTTGAACGCATGCCCGGTATGCGGTGCATTGCGGTATAAGATGAGATGAGATGACCCTGGTGATGTTGACGACGAGCCCCGCAGGAAGAGAGTTCCTGTGAAGGTGATGCGGTATGCTCCTATAATACCACGGTTGAAATGATTGTTCAGAAACAAAGAGCATGCCAAATTGATCCGATGGCGCAGTGAGGACCGTAAGAAAGACGGGAAGTTGAGAGCACAAGCTGACGGGTCGCAGTGGAGAAAAATCGAGAGAGAGTACTGGGCTGAGTTTGCACGTGACCCAAGGTACGTATGGTTTGGTTTAAGCGCGGATGGCATTAATCCTTTCGGGGAGCAGAGCAGCAATCACAGCAACTGGCCCGTGACTCTATGTATGTATAACCTTCCTCCTTGGATGTGCATGAAGTGAAAGTTCATTATGATGCCAGTTCTCATCCAAGGCCCTAAGCAACCCGGCAACGACATTGATGTGTACCTAAGGCCATTAGTTGAAGAACTTTTACAGCTGTGGAATGGAAACGGTGTACGTGCGTGGGATGAGCACAGACAAGAGGAATTTAACCTGCACGCGTTGCTGTTTGTAACCATCAATGATTGGCCCATTCTCAGTAACCTTTTAGGACAGACAAACAAGGAATACCACGCATGCATGCACTGTTTAGCTGACATCGAAAGTATATACCTGGACAAATGCAGGAAGAATGTGTACCTGGGTCATCGTCGATTTCTTCCGACCAACCATCAATATCGAAAGAAAGGCAAGCATTTCAAAGGCGAGGCAGATCACCGGAAGAAGCCCGCCATGCGTACCGGTGATCACGTACTTGCTATGGTCAATGATTTACACGTAATCTTTGGAAAGGGTCCCGGCGGACTAGCTGTTCCGAGTGACGCTGAGGGACACGCACCCATGTGGAAGAAGAAATCTATATTTTGGGACCTACCCTACTGGAAAGACCTAGAGGTCCGCTCTTCGATCGACGTGATGCACGTGACGAAGAACCTTTGCGTGAACCTGCTAGGCTTCTTGGGCGTGTATGGGAAGACAAAAGATACAGCTGATGCACGGGAGGACCTGCAACATTTGCACGAAAAAGACGACATGCCTCCAAAGCAGTATGAAGGTCCTGCCAGCTACGCTTTTACCAAAGAAGAAAAGGAAATCTTCTTTGAATGCCTGCTTAGTATGAAGGTCCGGACTGGCTTCTAAATCGAATATAAAGGAATAATAAATATGCCGAGAAAAGTTCCGAACCTAAAGTCTCATGACTGCCACGTGATTATAACATAAGCGCTTCGGTTGCATTGAGGGGCTTCTACGGAAAGCGTTCAATTAGCCATTGTGAAGCTATGTGCATTCCTCAATGCAATCTCTTAGAAGGTGATCGATCCAGAAATCATACCAAGGCTAAGGAGTGATGTGGTGCAATGTCTTGTCAGTTTCGAGCTGGTGTTCCCACCATCCTTCTTCAATATCATGACGCACGTCCTAGTTCATCTAGTTGACGATATTGTCATTCTGGGCCTCGTATTTCTACACAATATGTACCCCTTTGAGAGGTTCATGGGAGTCCTAAAGAAATATGTGCGTATCCGCGCTAGGCTAGAAGAAAGCATCTCCATGGGCCATCAAACAGAGGATGCCATTGGGTTTTGTGTTGACTTCATTCCTGGCCTTAAGAAGATAGGTCTCCCTAAATCATGGTATGAGGGGAGACTGACTGGAAAAGGCACGCTTAGAGGGGACTCAATAATATGCAGGGACGAATATTCTTGGTCTCAAGCACACTACACAGTTCTACAGAACTCTACCTTGGTGACCCCGTATGTCGATGAACACAAGAACAGTCTGCGCTCCAAACACCCGGAGCAGTGCGACGACTGGATTACATGTGAACACATCAGGACTTTTAGCAGTTGGTTGGAAACACGTCTCAGAGGTGAAAACACTATTTGTGATGAGCTGTACTCGTTGTCCAGGGGACCATCTTTGACTGTAATGACTTACAAAGGATACGAGATAAATGGGAATACATTTTACACGATTGCCCAAGATCAAAAGAGCACCAACCAAAACAGCGGTGTCCGCTTTGATACAGCAACCGATAAGGTAAAGGACACATATTATGGTTACATAGTGGACATATGGGAACTTGACTGCGGAGTAGATTTTAAGGTCCCTTTGTTCAGGAGGCGGGGTACAGGTAGACCCATAGTACGAAATGACAACAATGGATCTGAAAAATCTTGGGTACACTGACGAACCGTTCGTCCTAGCCAATGATGTGGCACAAGTTATCTATGTGAAGGACATGTCTACCAAACCGAGAAAAAGAAAAAATAAGGAAGCGAATACATCATACGATGAGCCAAAGCGCCACATAGTTCTTTCAGGAAAAAGGGACATCGTGGGAGTGGAGGGCAAGACAGACATGTCCGAAGATTATGAAAAGTTTCATGAAATTCCTCCCTTCAAAGTCAAGGCTGACCCAAGCATCCTGATAAATGATGAAGATTATCCATGGTTACAGCGCAATAAGGAAAGGACACAAGCAAAGAAAAAGTGAAGACTTTCTCCACAACTATTATGATGATACCATGCCAACTTATAACCTTTTCGTAGTTCATTTGAAATGCCTGTTGTAACAGACAAGTTTCCGTATGAAATCCTGATACTTCGAAAGAGATTGTACGTTTTGTACATGAAATGCATCCAGTTTTTGCCGTAACCCTCTCAACTTTCTTGCACATGCTATGTGGATGAAATGATGATACCATGCCAACTTCCAACCTTTTCAGAGTTCATTTGAAATGCTTTTCAATTTCAGGGTCTTATAGCTCAAAATAATCAGTAAATGCATGGAAAATAACAAATGAAGTCAGAAAGGGTTGAAAATTGATTGTGTGGCTTTGAATGGTGCATTTTGAATACACAAAAAGTTAGGAGTTCAAATAAGTTTTAAAAAATGAAATCCCTTTGTAACAGATGAGTTTCCGTATGAAATCCTGATACTTCGAAAGAGATTGTCCATTTTGTACACGAAGTGGATCCAGTTTTTGCCGTAACCCTCTCAACTTTCTTGCACATGCTATGTGGATGAAATGAGGATACCATGCCAACTTTCAACCTTTTCAGAGTTCATTTGAAATGCTTTTCAATTTCATGGTCTTATAGCTCAAAATAATCAGTAAATGCATGAAAAGTAACAAATGAAGTCAGAAAGGGATGAAAATTGACTATGCAAGTAGAAACCAAATAAAATAAAATAAAATTTAATAAAATATATAAGTAGAAACAAAATAAAATAAACTTTGATAAGATAAATAAAATTTATGGACCTAAAATTAACAAAGTATTTTATGTTCAAAACATTATAAGCAAAAAGAGTTTTCCTGAAATAAATAAAATAGCAACAGTAAGTATTTTGTTGTAAGTACAAAAAAATAAAATAAATAAAGAAAAAAAGAAAATAAAAAACTGGGAAATATTTAAAAAATGAGGGTTGAAAATTGATTATGTAAGTAGAAACCAAATAAAATAACATAAACTTTAATAAAATATATAATTAGAAACAAAATAAAATAAAATAAACTTTGATAACATAAATAAAATTTGTGGACCTAAAATTAACAAAGTATTTTCTGTTCAAAACATTATAAGCAAAAAGAATTTTCCTGAAATAAATAAAATAGCAACAGTAAGTATTTTGTTGTAAGTAGAAACAAAATAAAATAAATAAAGCAAAAAAATAAAAAAACTGGGATTTTTTTTAAATGCCACCTACTAGGCCACCACGGCCTGAATACGACTAGAAACCCATCCATGGGCCAGGATTCAGGCCCGCAGAAGGCCCAGCAGGCCCACAGGCATAGCAGTGCGAGATTAGGCCCAGATGCCCGCGGTTGAGAGGAGCTTAAAGGAGCTGGCGGGGCAGGGCAGGGCTTATAAACCGGTCGTGCCGCTCCTCGGCTAGCGAGGTGGGACTAAACATCCCATCGCACCGCGGCTTTGGCAGCAGGACATTGGTCCCAGTTCGTGGCACAAACAGGGACCAATGCACACCTTTGGTATCGGTTCGTGGCACCAACCGGTACCAATGCCCACCCTTTAGTCCCGGTTGGTGCCACCAACCCCGCCTCTCCAGATCCTGTACGGGAGAGGGGCGATTAGGTTTTTGGGTAGCGACTACGCGACTGCTCGCTTCTGTTCATCTACGTCCGCATCACCTTCGTCATCACCATGTCGACCGACGCCGACCGTACCGCTGCTGAAATGGCCGAGGCCGACAAGAAGGCCGCCGAGGATGCCGCGGCTGCTGCCACCGTCACCGCCGCCGCGTGGCCGATTGGAGGGTATACATCGCTGATCCCTCTCGTGTTTCTTTCTGTTGTAGCAGTACTAGCGATATGCGTAGATGTTTCTACTATGTGCGTAGTACATGCTCTGTTAGATGGTAATCAGTGTGTTATCAATGCTGTTCATGTCATGCTCATGATTTATTCATGGATTAATCTAATCGAAAAACTGCCTATTTTCTCATCAATCCAAAAACCTAATGTGTGTAGGAGTTTTTTGAATTCTGTTTTTGCTGCTGCACTGAAACCGTCCCCGTTTACGGGGACGTACTTTAAGCATTGGTAGACTAAAACCGCCTTATGGCTCACGGCCATGAACGTGTTCTGGGTTGCCGGTGTGACTCCCACAGGAACGATCGCTCCTGAACAAGAGAAGGCGTTCAAGGAGGCCACTGTCTTGTTCCTCAGGGCGGTTCTGAGCGTGATTGGAGATAAGCTGGTTGACGCATATTTGCATATGCGGTCTGCCAAGGACTTGTGGGAGGCGCTCGAATCTAAGTTCGGGGCTGCCGTTGCAGGGAGCGAGATGTATATTATAGAGCAGTTCCACGATTACAAGATGGTTGAAAACTGTCCTGTATTGGAGCAGGCTCATGAGATAATATGCATTGTTAAGGAGCTTGAGCTTCTTAAGTGCGAGTTACCGGGCAAGTTTGTCACGGGCTGCATAATTGCTAAGCTCCCCAATTCCTGGAGGAACTTTGCCACCACTCTGAAACATCAGAGGCATGAATTCTCTGTGGTGGATGTCATTGGCCATCTGTGTGTTGAGCAGAATTCAAGGGCAAAGGACTCGCACGGAAAAGGGGTCGAAGGAATTTCTGTGGCCAATATGGTACATTAGAAGAACTCCAATTCCCACAAGCTCAAGGGAAAGAACGGTGTCCAACAGAATACCGACTTCAAGAAGAAGGGCAAGAAGACCTTCAAGAAGAACAAGAAGGATGAGGGCTGCTTTACTTGTGGTTCGGTTGAACATTGGGCCAACAAGTGCCCAAAAAAGTTTAAGAAGTCAGGATAGGACTCCAAGTCTGTCAATATGATTGTGAGCAACAATGAGAGTGGTGCATCTGGGTACGGTAATTTATTTACTGTATTTTCAGTTTGGCCGTCCATCGATTGGTGGGTCGACACAGGTGCAGGTGTTCATGTGTGTGCTGGCATTTCATTGTTTTCTTCTTACCAGGCCACAGGTCACGGGTCCGTACTGATGGGGAATGGCGTGAGTGCTTTTGTTCTTGGTGTTGGCACGGTCGATCTGAAGTTTACTTCGGGAAGGATCGTGCAGCTGAAGAACGTGCAGCATGTCCCCGCCATCAAGAAGAACCTCGTTAGTGGCTCCCTTCTATGTAGAGAAGGGTTTAAGTTGGTATTCGAGTCTAATAAATTAGTTGTTACGAAATATGGACTATTTGTTGGAAAAGGTTATGAATGTGGAGGCATGTTCCGCCTTTCTCTTGCAGATCTACGTAATAAAGTCATGAACAATATTCATTTGAGTGTTAATGAATCTGAAGTCTGGCATTCACGTATTTGTCACATTAGTTTCGGTGTTATGACGCGGCTAGCAAAATCGAATTTAATCCCGAGTTTCACTTGAGCCAAAGGTTCTAAGTGCCATTCGTGTGTGCAATCTAAGCAACCTCGCAAGTCTCACAAGGCAGCAGAGGAGAGACACTTGGCGCCACTTGAACTCATACATTCTGATCTTTGTGAGATGGATGGTGTGTTGACTAAAGGTGGAAAGAAATATTTCATGACTTTGATAGATGATTCCACTAGATATTTCTATGTATATCTGTTAAATACCAAAGATGAGGCTCTACACTACTTTAAAATCTATAAGGCAGAAGTTGAGAATCAACTCGAAAAGAAAATTAAACAAGTCCGGTCAGATCGTGGTGGAGAGTACTTCTCGAAAGAGTTTGATGCCTTCTGTGCGGAACACGGTATTATTCACGAGAGGACGCCTCCCTACTCACCCCAGTCAAACGGGGTTGCCGAGCAGAAAAACCGTACTCTAACTGATTTGGTTAACGCCATGTTAGATACGTCGGGTTTATCCAAGGCATGGTGGGGGGAGGATATAATGAAATCATGTCATGTCCTGAATAAAGTTCCGACAAAGGATAATGAGATCACTCCTTATGAGAAGTGGACCAAGAGAAGGACAACACTCTCGTACTTACGTACTTGGGGCTGCTTGGCGAAAGTTAATGTGCCGATCCCCAAAACGCGTAAGCTTGGACCAAAGACTGTGGACTATGTTAATTTGGGCTACGCTATGAATAGTGTTGGCTATAGATTTCTAGTAGTGAAATCTGAGGTACCTGACATGAAGGTCGGTACAATTATGGAGTCCAAGGATGCTACATTCTTTGAGGACATTTTCCCCATGAGAGATGTACAAAGCACTTCTAGACAGGAATCTGAGGAGACTCCTGAGCCTGCCATTCCTATGTAATATTATGAACGAACACATGATGAAAATCCTGAGGAGGATGACGAGGAAACCCTTGGTAGGGGCAAGAGACAAAGGACTGTAAAGACCTTTGGTGATGATTTCTTCGTGTATTTCGTGGACTCCTACTTCTATTTCATAAGCGTATGCCTCTCCAGAAGCTGACTACTGGAAGGATGCGGTCCGTAGCAAGATGGATTCCATCATGGCTAACGGAACATGGGAGATCACTGAGCGTCCCTATGGTTGCAAACCATTGGGATGTAAGTGGGTGTTCAAAAAGAAGCTTAGGCCCGATGGTATGATTGAAAAGTACAAGGCTAGGCTTGTGGCCAAGGGCTATGACCAGAAAGAAGAGGAAGATTTCTTCGATACTTATTCACCTGTGGCTAGACTGACCACCATTCGAGTATTACTCTCGTTGGCGGCCTCGCACGGTCTTCTCGTCCACCAGATGGATGTTAAGACGGCTTTTCTGAATGGAGAGCTAAACAAGGAAATCTACATGCAACAGCCAGATGGCATTGTGATAGATGGTCAGGAAAGAAAGGTGTGTAGGTTGCTGAAATCTTTATATGGCCTGAAGCAAGCACCTCAGCAATGGCATGATAAGTTTAATACAACTCTGACATCTGTTGGCTTCGTTGTTAATGAAGCTGACAAATGTGTATACTATCGCCATGGTGGGGGCGAAGGAGTCATACTGTGCTTGTATGTTGATGACATACTGATATTCGGAACCAACCTCAAAGTCATTGAGGAGGTTAAGTCGTTTCTGTCTCAGAACTATGAGATGAAGGACCTTGGTGTGGCTGATGTTATCTTGAACATCAAGCTACTGAGAGATAATGAGGGTGGGTGTCGATGTCAAAACCGGCGGATCTCGGGTAGGGGGTCCCGAACTGTGCGTCTAGGCGGATGGTAACAGGAGACGAGGGACACGATGTTTTACCAGGTTGGGCCCTCTCGATGGAGGTAAAACCCTACTCCTGCTTGATTAATATTGATGATATGAGTAGTACAAGAGTAGATCTACCACGAGATCGAGAGGCTAAACCCTAGAAGCTAGCCTATGGTATGATTGTTGTTCGCCCCACGGATTAAAACCCTCCGGTTTATATAGGCACCAAGAGGGTTAGGGTTACCTGTAGTCGGTTACAATGGTAGGAGATCTACATATCCGTATCGCCAAGCTTGCCTTCCATTCCAAGGAAAGTCCCATCCGGACACGGGATGAAGTCTTCAATCTTGTATCTTCATAGTCCAGGAGTCCGGCCAAAGATGATAGTTCGGCTATCCGGACACCCCCTAATCCAGGACTCCCTCAGTAGCCCCTGAACCAGGCTTCAATGACGACGAGTCCGGCGCGCATATTGTCTTCGGCATTGCAAGGCAGGTTCCTCCTCCGAATACTTCATAGAAGATTTTGAACACAAGGATAGTGTCCGGCTCTGCAAAATAAGTTCCACATACCACCGTAGAGATCATAATATTTACACAAATTCAATCTGCTGACGTATTTCGTGGCGTGACATCAAACCACGGTCAAGCCTTTATTCGAATCGTTTTTACTGTCCCACCTCAGCGCATTTAGCGAGGCGGTTTCCTTGGCACGTCTTGTCAAAGCAGAGATCGTGTCCCCTTATTCCGGGATTCTCATCAATAGGGGTGTGGGTAACACAACCGCGCCATTGATTACGGCGCTTGGGAGATGAGCGAGTTTCACCAGGCAGGTGGGGACGCATAGCTTCGTCCGTCCATATAAGGGGATAAGGATCCACCTTTTCACCTACGCCTTCTTCCTCCTTTGCTCATCCATTTCCGCGCACTCGAGCTCCAGCGCCCAAGTCCGCACATCCTACCTCAACCTTCTCCAGCCATGTCCGGAGCGGGAGGCAAGTGGATGGCCTCCTCCGTCATGGAGGGGCACGTCAAAAAGCTGCGGAAGGCCTGATACTTGTCCAACGACATCGCGCATCGGCTCCCCGACGAGGGGCAGATCATCCCTACCCCCAGGCCCCATGAGAAGGTGGTGTTCCTCACCCACTTCCTCCGCGGACTAGGTTTTCCACTCCACCCATTTGTCCGGGGCCTCATGTTCTACTACGGCCTAGATTTCCACGATCTGGCCCCGAATTTCATCCTCAACATCTCGGCGTTCTGTGCGGAAAGAGACAGGCCTGACGTGGGGTAATTCGGAAGAGCTGACCGGACTCCAAACCTGCGTCCAAAACCTGGTGAACAAGAAGCTCAAGCTTGTCAATGTAGTCCAGGTCATGCTCATCCGCCGGATCCTCCCGTGCCAACAACGGGTCTTCAACTTGTGGGAGTTTGGTCCGGCACAGCACCAAACCTTGAGCAGGCTCTTCGACACTACGTACGAAGATGCCTGGAAGGTGCTGTTCAAGGGCGCCGTGGCTCCCGCATCCGCTACCGAAGATCGCGGATTCAGCTCGCAGCGTCAAGCCAGCGAGGTAAGATATTTTACCCTTTACGGGACTCCTGTTTTTCATAGTTTGACTCTATGCAGGATCTAAACTCCCTTACCTTTGACATGATTGGCAGAAGACGTCCGGGCAGGTTGACTGTCCGGCTCCCTTGCCAGAAGACCCAGCGGACGCCCGATTGACGGGGCTGCTGGTTCCGGCACCTCACGTGGTACCGGAGAAGAAGGCCACGGGAACCCGAAGGAGTTCCCGGCGCCAGGTGTTGTCGGACTCATCGTCCGATGACTCCGAGGCGGACTCCTCCCGCGAAGACGAGGAGGAGGAAAAAGAGGCCTCTCCCGGCCGGGGAGAGAGAAAAGAAGCCCCCCCCCCAACCGGGAGGCTCGAGGTCCAAGAAGGGAAGGACCCTTCCTCCGGACTACTCCACCAATGCGGACGACGGCGAAGAGGAGTGGCCACTGAGGGCTAAGCCCCTGGCGAAATCGTAAGTGTCCGGGTACCAGAATAACTCGTGGCGTTTCATTTGTCGCACAGAATCTCCTAACGCCGAATATAACCCTGCAGCCCGCCCAAGGACGGGCTCGATGCTTCAACGAGCGGCTCCCTGGATTCGTCGGACGTGAATAGCACCTCACTTCCGGCTGCGTCCTCTCCTCGCGCTGCGGATGACGCTGAGGTGGGGTCCCAAAAGGGGCCCAGCCAGGAGGAGGTGGTCCAGGAGGCGCCACAAGGCAACCTCTCGGACTCCAGGCGAAAGGGGGATAAAACCCCAAAGGGTTCTAAGTCCGGCCCTGGGCCGGACTCCGCACCGGAACCTTCAGTGGTTCCGGAGTCCGGCAGGCGGCCCCTTCGTAAGAAGGGCAAGACTGCGACACCGGTGACCTCCGTCCAACCGGAGGCACCGGATAATTTGCTGGAGGCGCTTAACGGCGCCTCCATCAACGAGGAGCACCGCACTGTTATGAGTGTGGTGATCCAGAAAGTTCAGTCCGCCAAGAGTGGGCTGATGAAGCTCGTGCCGCCTTCTAACAAAGCTTTCAGATAAGTATTTAAGATATGTAAAATGTTACCACATAGACGGTAGCCTCGATGCTCGGTTTGGTGTTGGAAAGAAAAGCCGAACTGAGGATCTAAAAGATGCACGCAGGAGTCTAACATAGGTATGTCAATATGGGAATGCAGGCTGCGCTGCTGACCTCTAGCGCACTGACTGCGGAGGTCAATGCATTGAAGCAGAGCCTCGAGCGGTCCGAGAACGAGCTCGGCCTTGCCAAAAAGCAGCTCGAGGACAGGGAAGGTAAGTAATTCCTTATGGAAGTATATAAAAGATGTGGTTGCCAAAAATGACAGGAATAACGTGAGTATTGCAGGGGCCACGAACGAGGTGGCGACCCTGAAGGAAGCGGTGTCCAAGGCCGAAAGCAATGCGGCCGTGGAGCGCACCGAGCGAGAGAAGCAGGAGGCGCGGGTGGCGGAGGTGCGGCAAGAGCTCTGTGCTCGTGGAAAAACACGAGAGTTTGGAGCGTGACTCAAAGACTCGAGAGTCCGAGCTCGCCTCGGCCCTTGAGAGCGCCAAAGCCGCTAAGGCCGAAGCCCAAAAAGCCCTCCAGAAAATTGAGGCATTGAAGAAGATAGCGGCGGGTAAGGCATTCTTTATGCAAAGCAAGCACGTGAAAGTGAATTATTTGTTACTTACCCAAATCCGGAGCTCTCCAGGAGCATTCGCAGATCTGCCCCGCAGTGTGTCCGATGCTGCGCGTTCTACCAAGCCGAGGAGGGGAGCTCGATGGAGAAGGTGTTCTGGTCTCAGTATGCTGAGGCCGGACACCTGATGCCCTTGAGCGACCAGCTGAAGCAGCTGGTCGAGCTCCATAAGGTGGCCGAACAGGCCATGAAGGGTCTCATAGTTCGGCTGTGGCCTAAGGAAGCCATGCCTGGGAGCTACTTCGGGCTGGTGAGGCGGCTGGTGGACGCATGTCCATGGATTGAAGTTGTCAAGCGCTCTGTCTGCATCGAAGGTGCCCGTAGGGCCCTTGCCCGTGCTAAAGTGCACTGGGGCAAGATGGACGCTGAGAAGCTTGTGACGGACAGACCACCGCCGGTCAAGGAGTATCGCAAGCCCGAGATGTATTATGAGGGCATCCTGAAGGGTGCCCACCTTATAGCGGGTGAATGCTCCAAAGATGTAATTTTTGAGTAAACTCGCATTTGTTATCCTGTATGCTGAAAATTTGTTCATATGCGCTAAGCAACACTTGTGAATTTAAAATATTACCTTCTGTGCGGCCGTTTATTAAATTTGAGAGATGGCGAGTCGTCGGCTTCTGCCCCCATGCCACGAGTGCTGGGGTGTTCGGGATAAACTTGAGCGCTCTTTTTCCCATTCTTGGGTCCTTTGAGGGAGGCGCTCAACGCAACGAACAAGGCAACCGGACTATAATGCTTGAACACTCTCACTTAGCCATAGAATTTTATAATTTTAAATTTCGGCGAAGCCCCTAGTATTCGGAAGACCGAGTTCGGGGCGCTATCCACGCCTGGGCCGGACAAAGCCGACTCCTCGCTCTAAGCGGCATAAGTCTTTAGGGACTCGAAAAACCTCTCGAACAGCGACCGGCTCTCGCCCTATCATGACGGTCAGTTTTAGCTTTCTCCACTGAGGTGCTTAACCCAGCTCAACCGGGGCATAATCGCAGTGGTTCTCCCAGCGCTACCTTAGCCGATATAACGGAACGTAAGGTACCAAAACATGGGAGCCGGGCAAACCCAACTATTGACCCAAGACATGATTCGAAGCCGATGCATATAATGCTATAAGTTCGGGGTGCCACACTTGTGAAAGTGTTCGGACTTATCACACCATATTTTGGGGTACTTAAGCCCCTGGTGTATTTGGCCGTACCAAAGTGTACGGGTGCAACATGTCATAAGTGAACATATATAGATAGAAAAAGGAATGCAATAATAAGCAGAAGCTATGTATTGTTTATTCAAAAAGGCTGCGGTAAAAGCAGGATGATACAAATAGTGCGATAAGCAATGGACGGGACTATTTGACATGTCCCCCTCCAGGGGCGAGCTGTGGGATGATATGTGAAACAAGTATATTGCTCGTTATAGAGACCACCTGGACACTCGACGTAGCTTTCTGCTTCGCTGGCTGTTGCATCGTGTGTTCGGCGATTCTACTGCCGGACAGGGCTTCTTGAGAAAGGAGTCCTGAAAGTAAGAGAGAGAAAAAAAAATGACACAATCGGGAGCCCCTGATGCAGTTGAGCCGCATTCTGGGCCTGCCGTGGTCGTGCCCCTCCCCCTATGCCCATGGTATTTCCAGAGCGTAATTATGTACGCGTAGTACTGGTTTCGCAATTTCGCGAGGGCCGGGGTTGGGGCCGCATTGCTACGCCTGCTCGGAACGTGCCAGGCGGTCTTGTTGTAGGTTACTCCGGGCGCGCTTGACGGTGTCCGGACGTTTAATAGCCGGACTCGAGAATTGCCTTGAGAGGCTGCTTTGTACTTCCGCCGCGAGGGCCGCCATATGCTCCTCCGTTCGGAGAGAGCGTTCGGTGTTTCCGTTGACCATAATGACTCCTCGAGGGCTTGGCATCTTGAGCTTTAGATATGCATAGTGCGGCACCGCATTGAACTTTGCGAATGCGGTTCGTCCGAGCAGTGCGTGATAGCCACTGCGGAACGGGACTATGTCGAAGATTAACTCCTCGCTTCGGAAGTTATCTGGGGATCCCAAGACCACTTCAAGTGTAACTGAGCCTGTACAATTGGCCTCTACACCTGGTATGACGCCTTTAAAGGTCGTCTTTGTGGGTTTAATCCTTGAGGGGTCTATGCCCATTTTTCGCACTGTATCCTGATAAAGCAGGTTCAGCTCTTGCCGCCAATCCATTAGGACTCTAGTGAGGTGAAATCCGTCAATGATTGGGTCTAGAACCAATGCGCGAATCCGCCATGGTGGATGCTAGTGGGTGGTCCTTCGATCAAAAGTGATCGGGCGGGAGGACCACGGGTTGAACTTTGGGGCGACTGGCTCCATCGCATATACGCCCCTTAGTGCGCTTCGCTCCCTTTTGGGTATGTGGGTTGCGTATATCATGTTCACCGTCCGCACTTGTGGGGGGAAGCCCTTCTGTCCTCTATTGTTCGGCGGCCGAGGCTCCTCCTCGTCATCGCTATGCAGCCCCTTGTCATTGTTTTCGGCATTTAATTTGCCTGCCTGCTTGAACACCCAACAATCCCTGTTGGTGTGGTTGGCTGGTTTTTCGGGGGTGCCGTGTATCTGGCACGAGCGGTCGAGTATTCGGTCCAAGTTGGACGGGCCCTGAGTATTTCTTTTGAATGGCTTTTTCCGCTGACCGGGTTTGGAGCCTCTGAATCCGGCATTGACTGCCGTATCCTTAGCATTATCACCGTTAATGCGGCGCTTGTTCTTGTTGCGACGCGACCTGCCGTTGCTGCCTTGGTATCCGAATTACCAGGGCTCTTTGTCATGTTGTTACTACGAGCTAGCCAGCTGTCCTCTCCCGCGCAAAAGCGGGTCATGAGTGTTGTGAGGGCTGCCTTGGATTTCGGCTTTTCCTGTCCTAGGTGCCGGGCGAGCCACTCGTCACGGATGTTATGCTTGAAGGCTGCCAGGGCCTCTGCATCCGGACAGTCGACGATTTGATTTTTCTTGGTTAGGAACCGTGTCCAGAATTGTCTGGCCGATTCCTCTTGCTGCTGAATTATGTGGCTTAGGTCATCGGCGTCTGGTGGTCGCACATAGGTGCCCTGGAAGTTGTCGAGGAATGCGGCTTCCAGGTCTTCCCAACAACCAATTGACTCTGCTGGCAAGCTGTTAAGCCAATGTCGAGCTGGTCCTTTAAGCTTGAGTGGGAGATATTTGATGGCGTGTAGATCATCACCGCGGGCCATGTGGATATGAAGGAGATAGTCCTCGATCCAAACCGCAGGATCTGTTGTGCCATCGTATGATTCAATGTTTACGGGTTTGAAACCCTCAGGGATTTGATGATCCATCACTTCATCTGTGAAGCATAGTGGGTGTGCGGCGCCTCTGTACTGGGCTATATCACGACGCAGCTCAAATGAGCTTTGTCTATTGTGTTCGGCCCGGCCGGAATTGTTGTATCCGGCGTGACGATTATCATCACGTGTCGTGGGGCGCCCGCGCGATCCGTAGATCGATCTTGTTTGTCTTGCCTTGTCCTCCAATATATCTCGCAGGTCTAGCACATTTCCCCGTGCCTTGGTACTTTTTGAGCGACGCCGGGGTGCGGCTTGAGTGGAGGGCCGAGAGGCCTCTCTGTCGCGGCCACGAGGTGGCCGGTCGGCCGCATCATGCGCTGGTGATGTAGGTTTGGGTGCTTCCTCCTCTAGTCGGGGTAGCAGCATGCATTTTGGGTAACTCTTGGAGGGGCGTTCGAGTTCATACTCTTTGGCCGCAAGGACCTCAGTCCATCTGTCGGCTAGCAAGTCTTGGTCAGCTCTAAGCTATTGCTGCTTTTTCTTGAGGCTGCTTGCCGTGGCCATAAGCCTGCGTTTGAAACGCTCTTGTTCGACAGGATCCTCAGGCACGAAAAATTCGTCGTCGTCGAGGCCTGCCTCGTCTTCAGAGGGAGGCATATAATTATCGTCCTCTACCTCTCTATCTGCCGCTCTCTCATGAGGGCTGGCTTCTCCATCCTCCAGCGCGAATCCTGCTGGAGGGGGTTGTCTTCGGCACTGTCCGGGGTGTTATTGTCTCCCGTGCCGGAATCACCATTTTTGCTATGGCGGGATTTAGAGCGGCGCGCTGACGCCGGCGCTTAGGCTGTTTCTTGGAGGGGTCATCCTCCGTTGTTCCATTGCCATTCCCATCTTTTGGGATGTCCATCATGTATATGTTGTATGACGAGGTGGCCTTCCAGTGCCCTGTAGGCGCTGGTTCTTGGTCTCTCCTGCATCGTCGTCCATACCGTCGATATCTTCGGAGTCGAAGTCGAGCATGTCGGTTAAATCATCGACAGTGGCTACGAAGTGGGTGGTGGGTGGGCTTTGAATTTCTTCGTCGTCCGCATCCCAACCTTCCTGACCATAATCCGACCAGGGCTCTCCAGATAAAGAGAGATACTTTAGTGAATTCAGGATGTCGCCAAAGGGCGAGTGCTGAAAGATGTCCGCGGCAGTGAACTCCATGATCGGGCGCCCAATCGGATTCGATTAGCGGGCGCGGAGGGTTCGAGTCCGGAGAGGAGTCCGCACCTTGAGTCACGAAGCCGCAAAGGACAGGGTTGGTGTTCGCCCAATCGCCAGAGATCGCAGCCCCGAGGCGGTGTCCAGCCACCCGCCCTCGATCGGCGCAATCGGCTCGAGCTAAGGGTCGAGCGGACATCGTGCGGCCCCGGCACCTTTTTGGCGGCAGAGCCGATCATGACCATCGTGATAAAGGCGGCGCGCTTGGTTGTGGCTCGAACCCGTCAAGATCAAGTCTCCGCGACGCCGGTTGTGTAGTTTTAACTCCCAAATGTGACCTGATGGCCGGGCGAAGCTTTCAATCTGCTCCATATGGCTGCTTAATTGCCCGCAGTGCAAAGCCGCCGAATACGAAGATCTGTCCGGGGAGAAAAGTCTCACCCTGGACTGCGTCGTTGTTGATGATCGGAGGAGCCATCGGGCCTAAAGATGACGACACAGAGGAACTCTCAATGAAAGCACCAATGTCGGTGTCAAAACCGGCGGATCTCGGTAGGGGGTCCCAAAGCGTGCGTCTAGGCGGATGGTAATCGGAGACAAGGGACACGATGTTTTTACCCAGGTTCGGGCCCTCTCGATGGAGGTAAAACCCTACTCCTGCTTGATTAATATTGATGATATGGGTAGTACAAGAGTAGATCTACCACGAGATCAGTGAGGCTAAACCCTAGAAGCTAGCCTATGGTATGATTGTTGTTCGTCCTACGGACTAAAACCCTCCGGTTTATATAGGCACCGAAGAGGGTTAGGGTTATACAGAGTCGGTTACAACGGTAGGAGATCTACATATCCGTATCGCCAAGCTTGCCTTCCACGCCAAGGAAAGTCCCATCCGGACACGGGACGAAGTCTTCAATCTTGTATCTTCATAGTCCAGGAGTCCGGCCAAAGATGATAGTTCGGCTATCCGGACACCCCCTAATCCAGGACTCCCTCAGTGGGATCACACTTCTGCAATCCCATTATGTTGAGAAGGTGTTGAGCCGTTTTGGATATTCGGACTGCAAACCATCTCAAACACCATATGATCCTAGTGTGTTGGTCCGAAAGTTCGAAGGCACAGCTAAGGATCAACTGAGATACTCTCGAATCATTGGTTCACTCATGTACCTAGCAAGCGCAACGAGGCCTGACATCGCGTTTGCTGTGAGCAAACTAAGCCGGTTTGTTTCCAATCCGCGGGATGTACATTGGCATGCTATTGAGAGAGTTATGCGCTATCTGAAAGGTACTATGAACTACGGACTTCACTATACCGGATACCCGTCGGTACTTGAAGGGTATAGTGATGCGAATTGGATCTCTGATGCTGATGAGATGAAGGCCACAACTGGGTATATGTTTACTCTTGGAGGTGGCACTGTTTCTTGGAAGTCTTGCAAGCAAACGATCTTAACGAGATCGACAATGGAAGCAGAATTAACAGCATTAGACACATCTGGTGTCGAAGCAGGATGGCTTCGTGATCTTTTGATGGACTTGCCATTGGTTGATAAACCGGTTCCGGCTATCCTTATGAACTGTGAAAATCAGACTGTCATCACCAAGGTGAAGAGTTCAAAGGACAACATGAAGTCCAACAAACACATAAGAATGAGATTAAAGGCTGTCAGAAAATTAAGAAACTCCGGAGTGATAGCATTGGAGTATGTCCATACGGCTAAGAATCTGGCAGATCCCTTTACAAAAGGGCTATCACGTGTTGTGATAGATAGTGCATCAAGGGAGATGGGTATGAGACCCACATGAGTTGCCATGGTAGTAACCCAACCTATGTGATCGGAGATCCCGTGAAGTAGGACCTGAGAAAAAAAAGCCAGTGGTGAACTGAGGAGAGTAACTTTACTAACCCACTCCGTTGGAGATGCAATACTCTCGGAAACTGTATGGAAGGATGACTACTCTCTTAATGTGTTCCAAGGCTTATATGTACTAGTCGTGAACCCGTGCATCCGCACGGGCTACATTTATTTTGTTTGGAATTTTTAGCTTTAGAATTTTCCTAGAATTAAATATCAGACCCAAAAAACCCCATGGTTGAATTATATCTTACAGTAATTAATTAGCAACACACGCTCAAAGAATACTTGAAATAGATGTTTATCTTATGTTAGATCACACCGATTTGAGGAGTTTATATCCAACATTGCGCCAAAAATGTTACGAATGTCTCATTAGTCACCGTATATATACAAAATGACAGTTCATCGCAGATATTACACATTGTGATATGATTCCTTTGATTCGATGACCATTGTTCTATCCGTAAGTACATATATACTCAAGTTATACATCTGGAGAAGTTTCACATTATAAAACATTTTTTAATCATATATACCTTGGTTTTATTGAGGCCTTAAACATATGTATGTTGGAGGTAATCAAATGAATTATCAACTGGTCAGACTTGCTTACTGAAAGCCCAAGCATTATTATGAACCTAAACTACGTATACAACAGTTCCCTTCCACTTGTTTAAGATTGTACTCGAAACAACTTAGCACATGTGGGCATGAGTGGCACAAAGATATGTCAAGGTAAAATTTTCAAGATATGTTGCTGGCTTGGCCCCACATAACAGAGTATTAGGGCATAAATGATACCTCTGACAAAGCAACTTGGGGTAATAACAATATTTAGTACTGCAGAAATACGCACTCAGCATGCCCATAAAACAATTGGTACTTTTACCCCTGCATAACTTGTGTATGGCGACAATAAAATTTCACAAGGAAAAAGACTAATTAATTCAGCAAAGAAGCAGCGAACTCATTTTTTCCCCTGGACTTGGTATCAACATTTTTCCAGTCAAAAGAGCCAGTTAGTTTTAAAACAACACAATGATATATTATCTATTACGAACTTCTAGATTTAATAATGAAGCACCCCCACATAAAAGATGATAATTATACAATTCTTATTTTCTTTAAACTAATAATATATAAGCTTGTACACAAAAGAAAATAATTCAAACATTTCACACAGGATTATATTAACATGATTTTCTGCACATTCAATTAAGGCATGCAGCTCTATCAGGTGCTCTTACAAAGCAATCTAAAGATGATTTAGGATATGTGAAAAAAAATTAATTTTTTATCCTATAGGGAAATCCGATCAACCTCAGAGCTATACCAAGAGATCATAGACATACACCAAGATGTTTGAGATAATGTAGGAATTCCTACAGTTTTTACTCCTTATGATGGGAAGGGAAATATAGGAATACATATCACTTGCGTTGGAATTGATTAACCTAGTATTATAAATCTATAATTGTGGCATCTTAATGTTGTAGAAAAAACTCTAAAGCTAGGTGAGCAGGCCCGTCTGATGCCTCCCGGCTAGCTTTCTTTTAGCATGGAGGTACCTAATGTTCTGTATAGAATTTTGATTTACCTGCATTCGCCCAGCCACAGTGGTCGTGTGATGAATGAAATAAGCGACCAGAAGGCTGAGATGCTTAGATGGTGGAATGATTAGTTGCTCAATAACTAAATTCGTGCATGACCATGGGAAACATCCAAATTCGCCAAATCATTGCGTACTCTATTGGCTTCTTTCTCCCAGAAATCTGACAAACATGCACATGCGTAGGCTTCTTTCTCGTGTCCAAAACATACACATGAATGCTTGTAAATAAGAATTTTAGACATGTTAAATAAAAGAAAACCTAGTCATACGAATTTAGATAGAAAATTTGAAATCTCCATTGACAATTGCGAACAACACAATATTTTAGCCGAACATCAAATCTTGGGGCACGCATACTCTACTGCACGCTCAAACAGAATTTGGTTTGAACCCTGCATGAAAACTGCCAACGGAAAATTATGATTTCTCTTATCTATTGGATGCTTGCCAGATTCACTATCCTGTAAATAGCGTGGCCCTCCTCAAAAGATGCTCCTGCTGGGGAATAGACTGGGAACCCATAGCCTGCTCCTTGTCCTGGTACGTGGGACTCCTAGCGTTCTATGGTCAGATGTTCAGAACATGGTTGCGGATTCAGATGTTCAGAACATGGTTGCGGTCCACAACTGGACGACATCAAAACTCAAGTTCTCTCACGGCCATGGGCATAGTTTTGTGCTAGTTGGGGCATGAGTCGAGGACTATTGATGGTGCTAACCTTCTTGTGAATTGGACAAAAATCATTAGATTAAAGATTCTTCTGATGATCTAATTGATTCATCTTCATGAACTGAAAAGAATAAAACATGGATCTTCCTATCTCCTCTTTATAAAGACATGCAAACACATGCTTCTAAATCCAGGGAACTTTTAAGAAGTACGTGAGTAGGGATACCAGAGCGAACATGGTTATTTAAACCATTAAGATAATGTGCGAACATGCAGCTGGTGGTCTTTATGCGTGATTCAAACCCTGCACACGGCATGCAGATGTTAGGCATGTCATGGCATGGTTCACCATATTGGTGTTGTGTTGTAGTTGCGTCCTATTTAGATTAACAACTTTGTACGTACCTGGCTAATTAAGCAATCTCCCTGAAGGTACCTTGATACTTCTGGTTCTGCTGTGCGGACACATCCATTACAAAACAATCAGTGATTCAAAAGAATGATGGCATATGGAGGAGTTGTCAGCTGACCTGCTATCCTTCACCTGGAGCAGACCGCTAGCCGTCGCCGTCATCGGATAGAGGCTTGCAGAGACACTTGAGCAGCGTTAGCCTTAGTTGTGCTCCCTCCAACTCGATCTCCATCACTCCATGACATACCCAGCGCACCTGGGATGTTTTGGAATCAAATCTCTGGAGAACACTCTCGAAGGGCACGATAAAAACTGATTGGGAACAGAATGACAAAGATATAGCCGATTAGCCCTAGTTGTGCTCCCTCTGATCTACATGGCATATCCAATTCCAAAGAGCATACCAGAGAAGATTTAGAATCGAATCCCTGGCGAGCACTCTCAAAGGGCACGGAAAAAACTGACTGTGAACACAATGAAAAAGATACGGCCAATTCAATTACAAACAACCAAAAAAAGTACAAATTAAAAAAAAATAGTGATCGTAGACGAACCTGAACTACATGATAAATCCAGTGAGTACACCAGATCTACTACAACTCACTTGTTCCAATTTGGGAGGCGCATGGATTGATTCCATGGAAGAAACCAGCTAGAGGCGACATGGCTGATGGTGTATCCACGACATAGCCGAAGAGAAGCAGCGGCGTGTTAAATTCCTGCAGGTATTTGACACACTGAGAGACCGGCAAGACTGAGAGTGAGTACCGTATGAAGATGGTGTTCGCCTGGAACTCTGCGTTGGTTTTATGAAGTGCGTGGATCAGCTTGGATAGGGATGGTGGCGCGGGCTCCAGAAAAGATGAGATTGCAGCCTCGATCGCCTAGGAAACAAAGATCGCGCTCTTCAGGACCGACGCACTTCATCACGACGAAGTTCGACTGGAACCTCGTTAGGTTGTTCATGTATGTAGGTGGATTGGCTTGAACAACCATGGGGACGCATGCTCCAGAGAAGATGATATCGGAGCCTTTGCCTAGGGCAGATTTTGTTTTAGCCGAGCCTAAGGCAGATAAGATCGTACTTCTGAGGGCTACGATTGTATAAGTTTCTGCAGATCGTTACAATGTTCGCTTTTATTTTTAGAATAGAGAGATAGAATTGTGGGCCGTTTAGCCAGATTTTTTTCTCTAACTTGAGAAAAAAAATTGTAGGTAGATCTAGACCGTAATAATACGGACCCATGAGATTAACGGTTCTTAATTACTGATTAACATGGTAATTTCTTGGGAGTCTGTAATTAGTATAGGTATAGATAAGCAAGATGCTATCCTACAGAGCGATCTTTGGAGGAACACACCTATATAAGCCCGACTGCTGGTCACAGTCTATGAGATTGGGGTGATCTCTAGCAAGCTCATGAACTGGCCAGGAGTGTGACTAATATGCTCCAACCGAGGGGTCGGCCTTCGGCGGCCTCGTATCAGTGAGATTTGTGGTGAAACTTCTTGACGCCAAACTGACAATTCAAGGCATAGTCCATTGTTCAGTTGTGAAGGAGTGTAACTACTTGGTCTAGGTGGAGCTCAACCTTAATCGGTCTCCACTGAGATGCTGGTATGTCAAAACAGCATTTGGAACAAAGGACAAAGTGGGCCCCTGAGAGTTGGTGGGGGATTGTTGAAATATGAGATGGGCCTAGAGCCCATATGACAATTTCAGATTTAATCTCTAAGGGCCCATGTAGGTGGCATGACAAGGTGGTGGGAAGTTTAGTCCCACCATGCTAGTGGAAGGAGGGTGGAGTGGTTTATAAGGGATTCTCTCCCTCATGCTATTGGATCTTGAGAAGAAAAGAAGCCCTCGCGCACTCCTCCTCCGCTCGCCTCGCCACGCCTCGTCACGACGCGCCGCGCCGCGGGTTGCGGGATTGAGCCGAGCCGAGCTCACTCCTATGCGCTTCTTTTTGCCGGTCAAGAACGGGTTCAGCCCACGTCTCTCCACGCGCGGCCGCACATATATATGTGGGGCGCTATCAACGCTAGTCGCCGCAAAATAGAACGCATCTCCGCCTCCACGCCCACGTCACTCCTTTGCTGCTGCTGCCGCCGGCAACTCCATCCCGTTCACCGCGTACACGGTTGACGGGAGAGCAGGCCTCCGAAATCCCGCCTCTCCGGATCCTGTACGGGAGAGGGGCGATTAGGTTTTTGGTTAGCGACTACGCGACTGCTCGCTTCTGTTCATCTACGTCCGCATCACCTTCGTCATCACCATGTCGACCGACGCCGACCGTGCCACTGCTGAGAAGGCCGAGGCCGACAAGAAGGCTGCCGAGGATGCCGCGGCTGCTGCCACCGTTACCGCCGCCGCGTGGCTGATTGGAGGGTATACATCGTTGATCCCTCTCGTGTTTCTTTCTGTTGTAGCAGTACTAGCGATATGCGTAGATGTTTCTACTATGTGCGTAGTACATGCTCTGTTAGATCGTAATCAGTGTGTTATTAATGCTGTTTATGTGATGCTCATGATTTATTCTTGGATTAATCTAATCGAAAAACTGCCTATTTTCTCATCAGTAGGCGCCCGTTTGTTGCAGATGGAAGGAAACAAAGCTGAGGCGTGCGTTTAGTCTCGGCTTCTCCTTCCTTCCTTGCATGCATCCACTTAATTCTGGCGCGCGTGGGTCCCGTCCAGCGACAAATAGAAGGTCAGCCTAGGTGCGTGCCTACCCTAGCAACACATCATCCAACCATGTCTCTACATACCCCGTAACAACAACAAATGGTCACCTCATGACACATGCATCATCTTGATACCAAAACCAAGGTTCTACACCTCCGTTCCGCCGACGTACGGCATGCCCAGCTCAGCTACACGCTCGCTCGACCGCTCGTCTCTTCCCCCTCAGCCTCGAGCCCGTCGACCTCGCTGACGTGCATGCACCTGTGGTTCCCTCGGAAGATTCATCACGGCGTCTTCAAAGCAGACTCTTGAAACTTCACTATATGTCCAGTTCAGATTATAATGTCTGCACCACGATTGTCATTCAACACTGATCTGTACATGTCCACTTAGCAATCCAGATGTATGCTTTGTCGGAGTCCGGACATACACTTTACCAATCACATTCATGGTCCCTCTCTTCTTTCTCCTCCAAGCCGCACGTGTATAGTCCCCCTCTCCACTATCTCTTCCCAACTAGACACTAAACCATCAATATCCCATCACATGCATGGTCTTCACCTACTTTTTCTTCTCCCAATCGAATAATTTGTGATTAGTATTGGATGGCTCTCTCCCGCATCATGTCAACGGGGCAGCTCTGGAGATGCCCCGAGAGATCTGAAAGCAACCGTGATCGTCGGGCGATGATGTGCTCCAAGTGAGGATCAGCTTGAGTTGCATATATCTTCTTTAATGGAGCACAACCAACTTGGGGCACATCGTCGTCGCCATTATAGGAGGGCCACGATAATGTTAGCATAGTATTGGTCCATGACCTTCTTCCACGTAGGAATAGTATTGGTCCTATATGACTCTAATGTTGCCGATATGTCGGCTTTTTTATCCTCTATTAGTTTGCTAGTGTTTTGTTGTGTGCTTCTTAGTTATGCAATGCAGAGTTTGGGTGTTGCTCATCATGCATTTTATCCTCTTGATGCTATATTTTGAGTTAAGAAATGCCCTTTATCGAAAACTACCTGATCAAGGTGCAAAAAGACTACAACCATGCCTAGCTAGAAAAAAACCGAAAGAGACAAGCTTGCAGCTAACTGTCCAGATTATTACTGATGAGGGATTAGGGCACTTTTGCTCTCGAAATCTTTCGCCTTGTGATGAGCGAGCAGTTATTTATCTTCCGATGCAATGCGATAATAATAATATGCTTGAAGATATATACTGTACTACTTGGGGCACATCATCAGCTTCTTTTCACTTTAATGGAGCCTAGTAAAAATCTTGGTTGTGGATCCTTCACCGCTTAGGGATGTGTATTTTTCATCTCCCCGTCCGTCCCGCATGTTGTCTTATGCTCGTACTAGGCTTCCCTCCATCACACGGAATGTTAGGAGCCTGACTCTGGTGTCTTCTGATGAGGTATGAGTTGGGTTTTTACAGCTTATTCTGTAAAAACAAATAAAGTGGATGGTTATGATACAATAGTTTCCATCTGAACAGTCTAAACTCTTTAATCCAATTTCATAATTCTTCATACAATGGTTTGGAATTTCTTGACCCGTTCTATGCTTATTGTCTCATAATTACTCCCAAGTCACTGTATAACCGAGAATCATCGTTCTTGAATAAATTTTTACGTATTATTTCAGTATTTCTTCTTTCAAAAAAATCATGGTATTAATCCTTGAGATGTGCACATCATCTGAAATTATCAACAACATTTTCTGATTTTAGGTCTAACTGTACAGTGCTTGGCATAAGGGCTTATATATTTTATCCTTTTGTAATATTTTAAATTTAATATAAATTAACCTTTCATATAAGAGATGTCACATTTACATGTTTCAATGCTGCACTCCAAGTTTGAAAGTAAGAATAAATGTTCAAATAAATATAAATGTTTAAGACCTTGAGAGTTTTCGTGCATCTTAACAATATTCAAGGTAAGAATAAATGTTCAAACAAGAAACTAATAAGTGGCAAGAGAACTGTTTTCTGTTTTTATTTTATGTTGGTCTTAACACACTTTACATGCCAGTTGCTAATGAAATTATCAGATCGGCAGGTATATAGTGAATAATGATTTGTATGTATATAACACATGTATATTGAAAGGCATGATTTGTCTGTGGACTTGTTGTTTTTCAGGATGTCAACATCCCAATGCTGCACTCCAAGTTTCCCCGTCTCAAGAAGTTGGAAATTAACATCAAAAGACCACAAGCTGTTCTGTCTTTGGTTTCCTTTCTTGATGCTTCTCCGGCCTTGGATGCATTCATCCTACGCGTAAGCCACATCTTTTAGAGATAACATTACATTTATCAATAAACAATGTTGATTGTACGTACATATGCATATCCAGGTAGATGCGAATGTCTTGAGGCCTGATTCTGTTTTTGGAGGTGAGAACGCCACTGATGATCCAAGGTGGAAAGCTACAATGCCGACATGATTGTCTCAGAGAGGTGAGGATTATAGGATTTTGTTCGGAAAAAAATCTGGTTCAGTTTGTGATTTATATGGCCGAGAGCACTCCTCGGCTTGAGTCCATCACACTAGACACGACTGTGGCGACGATTCTCCGGGTGTTAATCCCAGAAAATGGCCCTTGTGCTTACCACAGCCCCAGAATAACTGTTAGCTGATAAGGCACCAACTTGATACAGAAACTCCAAGCAAAACACAAAAAAAAAGGGTGGTACAAGACCATTATGGTCTGTGCGTACAACAAGTGGTTTCTAGCTGTTGATGGCGGAAGCGGGTTGTAAATCATCAATGTCTATGGGACTCCATTTACCACGGGAACAGCTGACCAGGTTAACTCCTATCTACGCGAGGCTGCTATCACCGTTGCTTAGGTTCCGGAGCTGCCAACACGGTCGCTCCTTTCCGCGCAAGAAATCTGGCCAAGACAATAGCCAGGGACAAGCCAGTGAGTACTTGGAATGTACTCGCAAACATTATGAACACGGGAATAATATAACAACGATGTTCCAAAAATATTTATGCCCATGACGTCAGTCACAAAAGGTAAACGAACTCTGATGCGTGCAAACATGTTATTTGCGAATTATGCAATGATATGGTAGTATAAAAATTATGAAATAAATACATAAAGGACTTCAAGGAAATGCCACAATCGGGCGTCTGAGCGACACCACATAAATGGCTTCAAAAGAAATGCCACAGTCGGGCGTCTGAGCGACACCACATAAAGGGCTTTAAAAGAAATGCCACAGTCAGGCGTCTGAGCGACACCACATAAAGGGCTTTAAAAGAAATGCCACAGTCGGGCGTCTGAGCGACACCACATAAAGAGCTTTAAAAGAAAAAAAAACAATCATAGTGAATATCCAGGAGGTAGAACCGTCCCAGGGATATTCGATAATACCAATAATATCACAGGTTAGTCCACAAAAAAATAATAATCATCGTTATCACATGCCACAAGTCGTAATATCAGTTCTGATTTAATAGCTTCACCTCCGAAGACCGACACTTGACCCATCCCAGACTGTAATCCTTAACCATGGACACGGCTATTCGAATAGGTTTAATCTCTGCAGAGGGTGTACTCTTTACCCACGAGTAACGGATTCCTTTAGTCCATTGGGACTAATTCCGTCTACGGCCTTTTTGTTGAAAACACACCTAACTCGCACACACCAGCTTAACTCACACGTGTCTGAAATCACCCACGACACCTGTCAAGCAAACTCTAAGTGGGGAGGATACAACCTCGCGTAGCATGGGATCAAATTTATATTGCACGCTCTAAGGGGTGGCCTCCCCTCTCGGTCTCAACCGGAAACACCCATGCCCCCGGACCAGGTGGTCTGCCTACCAGCTACAACCGGTATCTTCCACCCTGGCCTCTCTGTACGGTGTGTGCTAGAAAGAGGTTGACAACTTACTGAACCGTACTCTACTTGTTGTAGAGACGAGTGGTAGTACGAAACAAGTGTGGGGGTTACTGGAACAAGACTCGAGCTAGGGTCGACTCAGGAGGTTTATAAATTTCCCTGCATGACATGTATGATGAAAATAATTCAACCAACAGAATCACCGCTCACTATACCTTACCATGCCATACCGGACATAACCGTCCCGACGGAGACCGGTGACAAACTCATGCCTACCCAAGGCAGAGGTTTTTCCCGGACTTCTTCCGGCATGCATGCAAGGCACATGAGGATGATTTTCATCACAAGTGTGTTCATTCCCAACAGCATGGAAATCATTAATATGCATCCATGCACATGATCATATCACATGAAATAACGAGTCTTCCAAAATGAGGTGATGTTATAAACGTGCCAACGTATACACAAAAATATTATGCCGGGGTTCAGAATGCTTGCCTTCAGGTCACGGGAAGGTAGGGTGCATTTCAAACTCTTGAAATAATTCTCCTCTCTTCAAAAATCATATTTTGAAAATATAAAAGAATTAACACACCCAATTAAAAACAGCACAAAAGTTGTTTTGAATTTTTTTTTAAATAAATCTTAAAATAAACTAGACAATATTTGAAAGAGGTAGGAAAAAGAATCAATTTAATTGGAGTTGTATTTTAAAAGATACAGCAGGTCAAAGTTTGGTCAAAATCTGTTTTTAAAATAAAACAGAAAAGAAAACGTTTTAAAAGAAAAACACGTCGAAGGCGTATTCGGAAAAGGCACTTCCACTTACTCTTGCGTGGACAGGCGCTGGGTCACTGACGGTGGGCCCGCCTGGCCCACTGGTCAGGTTTGACCAGCCACGCGCGCGCCGTTCCCCTCTGACCGAACGGAGGTGGAGCTCCGGCGAGGTTTTGCCGGCGAATGGGGGCGTCTCTTGGTGATCTGAGGATATGGGTGTGCTCAGGGGGTCGAGACGAGTCTGTGGGTACCCGCCATGGTCGCCGACGTGGACAGAGTTGCCGGCGACGAGCTTCGCGGCGGAGCCGGCGTTCGGGTGGATAGTGGGTTTGGGGCTATGGTGGTCTCCGACCAAAATTGAGCGCGGGGTTGCACTCACGAGAGGGGGGGGGGGAGTTCTTGGTGGAGAGAATGGAGAGGGAGGGCACTGTTGGCGACGGAATCGGCCGGAACGAGGCGGCGACCGAACCGACCGGACTCGGGGAAGAAGGCCTTCCCCTCCTCGACTGCTAGTCGTGGTAGCTCTAGGGGGATCAGAAAAGGTTGCCCAAGAACTCGATTGGCCTCCGGGGCCCTTATATACGCGGTGGAGGTCGGTTCCGAGGTGGTCGGCAATAAGGATGACGGCGGACCGTCTTTCTGTAGCAATGGCGACGTGGCGGCGACGCGCGCTAGGGGACGAAGCTGCGGCTGAGCTGGAGATGCTTAAGGGGGCAGCTGGCGAGCGGAGGAGGTTTGGGCGGCGCCGTCCATGGATGCGCCGCATAAGCGTGCCGCCAAGGAGCTTGCTGCGGCGCCACTGTAGCGAGCCAGGGGCGGTCGGGGCTCTTGGCGCGACGCGGCGAGGGGAAAAGGATCAGGATGGGCGCGGGCACGTGCAAAACGCGTGCTCTGCTCGCGCTCCGGGCGTGCACGGCGTCTGCTCGACGAAATGCCAGGATGGCCAAAACTGCTAGAGATCAAATGCAAATCCACAGGTCTGGGTTAGAGACCATTAGCAGGCTACTAGACAACTTGGTTTGGACAGATGGGAAAGTTCACAACACAAACTTACAATCATGCCAAAACTGTTCATGCCCACAGGGTGTTTGACAAAATGCCAGAGGCACTTAGGCATTTCTTGGAGTGACCAAAACTTCCAGAGTGGGGTCTCTTTAGGTGAAAGAGAGGGTGGTGAGGTTAGTTTGTGAAAAGCACAAACTTGCTAGTGCAAGTTTTGCAGAACTTCAAATCTGGACAGGAGGTGGATGGCATTATAACCTGAACCAAAAATGATCAAATGAGTGCAAGCTCCTGGACCTAGGGGTTTTGCATGGAGGACTACAAGTAGGAGAAAGAACCTAGGGCCAAAGAGCAAGCAGGACTATGATTGTTGTACAAATCATCATGTTGGACCAGAATGGAGATGAAGTTGATTCACTCAAAAATTTCACATAACACCACTGGGTTTTTGCATAAAGTTGAATAATATGATACTACCAACATCCCATAATTTTGGTGGAGGCTAGAAAGAAGTATTTAAAAGGGTTGTAGTGTAAAATTGTCCACTGGACCAGAGAAGAAAAACATTTGTAGCACTCAAAATATGCAATGAATGAAATATATTATTGCACAAAAGTGATTTAGAGACATCACATGACATCTCCAAATTTTGGTTGGATTTTTAGTTAAGTTTATCAACTGGTTGTAGTACAAAAAGGAGCTCCAAAACTTAAAACAAGTCATTTTAAATGAATAAAGCTCAGGGTGAAATAATTTAATAAATAAATCTACTGATTGAGAGATGTTTTTAAAAGAGAGGGCATATAAGTCCAATATGTTTTGGAAGGACCCACTTGGGAAAATTCCTTATTAATAAAAGAAAAGTTTTGAAATCCACAGAGATATTCTTGCAGGCAAAAATCTTAAACTCTTGGCAAAATTTTAATAACTAAAACCTGGTTAAATCTTTGGGGTGTTACAACGACCTTCTGGTCTGGTAGGAGGTGTGATGTTAATGGAAAATCAAGAGAGATGAAAAGGAGCTGCGCGGTGAGGACCGAGGGTTGTATCGCCGAGGCTCACAGAGCTGTTAAGGTTGCCAACAGATACATTGCAGGGAGAGTTCCCTCGGGTGTTAGGTTCCAGGTCCTGGAGCCCTGTAGCCGATGCCATGCTTGGACTGGCGGCAGCCTGTGGTACTACTAGTGTGCTTTCTGTTAAGCTATTCACTTACATATATAGTACTATCTATTTATGTTCCAAGTTTTTTTTCGAAGATTTTTATTTGGTCTAATTGTTGAATGGTCGATGGTTGAACTGGTACAACTTCAACACTTTGTTTTTTTATAAAAAAGTTTCCCCTATCTTCTTTTTGTGGACATGATCTGTGTGCTTGCTCCTCTATTCATCTCGTCTTTGAATCCAGCTGAATGAGCAAGCGATGCATTGCAGCTTGGAAGGCGACACATGTGCCCTACATAAATATCAATCTTACTAAATTCAAAAGATGTTTAAGCCTTTGTAATTATCAAAATAGATTGCTCATTTTTTCTTATTTTGTTGCTAATGCCCCGTAGACCATATAGTAAGTACTAACAAGGAACTTTGAGTGTCATACACCGAGACAGGTCGTAAGGGATTTAGTGATTTACTTTCCATAGTTGGGCCACGGATGCTAGACACTTCATTTAGTCTTGTTACATGAGTGCCAATCATCACCATGCGAACTGAAAGAAGCAGCTAATCTGGTAGCAGTTACTCACAAAATTTTTGATAACTACCAAAACTGAGATCGGCTGTTTCAAAAAATCAAATAGCCTAGTGCTTTACAATTGATCGAGATTTTGATAGGTCAGGCCCGCACCTAAACGAATCGTCTTGTTTGACTGTTTTGACTTTTGATGGATCCATGGCCAGGAGGTCGACAGGAGCCATGCACGTAATTTCCATGGATATAGCATTTGCTGCATATAGGTCATCCTGTATGAATGCATCCATGCAATGTTAGCTCATGCTCTGTTATTCGTCAACTAATTTCCATAAAGAAAGCATGAACTTGAGTGGATGCATGCATGCAATCTTCAAGCATGTTCCTTTATTCTGCGAAGTGGGCATGCATGTTCGGATGATCAACAACTAATCTGCACAAAGAAAGCATGAATTGAATAACATACATGGTCACATGCCTATAAATTAAGATTGTGCCTAGAAAACTACACATCAATCCAGAGGTTACGATGATATGTGGTCACTACAATTTCCATATGAGTATATTGTTAAAGCTTGTGTAGGAGTTGGGATATTAGAGGAGAACTGATTTGTTACATGGAGGTTGACTGGGAAGTGGTTCATGTGGGAGATGGGTTCCCCCAATGTGATTATTTTCTACTGTTCATGGTCAATAGCTACCTGTTATAAAGCGGCCGTATCTTATAGCAGGATGGGATGCTGCACTATGGTTCATCTCATTGGTGACACGAGGAAACACCTCAAGATAGAAGAGCTGAGCTGAGCTCACCCACAGCCACCTTGTTGAAGTCTTGCAGTTCCGCAAGGGTGTTGTCAACATCGTGGATGCTGCCTTCTAGATTGGCCAGATGATTGCTTAATTGCCTACTTCATGGAGCAATAACACCCCTATTGTAAGAGATAAAATTGAAGAACGGTGATTTGTATTGATCCTCTTACAATATGTGTGGTGCACCTCAACTACACTCAAGTGGACAACTCCTACTAACTAGGGCATCCGATCGTGGGCACAGCGACGCAAACGTCACCCTCGGCAGTCGTTTGGTCATCACGCTTCGTGAACTGTTGGCTTGTGGGAACGTGTAGAACTTTGTAGTGCCCGAGGGAAACCTTCTCATGGGAAAGGGAATATCAAGATCAATGCGCTTGGTGCAGTGATGATGCACTGGGTTGTGGGTGAGGTAGACGGCAGAAAGCCAGAAACATTGTCATAGTAAATGATCATCGCCTTGTCGATGCTGGAGTGTAGCTCTGCCGTACACAGCAGCACTCAACCACTGCATTGGTGACGACACGGTACTCCATCCCATTGCACGCCCCGAATGCAGAACAATAATGAAAATCAACAGAAGCTAAACACTGTGAATGTCACATGCTATCAACCCCGGATGTGCCAGCATATGTCGAAATATCTCCAAACCACCTTGGAGCTTGACTGATTAAGATGACTAATAAGCTGAAAGATTCAGCAACAGAACCATTAGTTCAAGACTTGATCTTGCAACATGAGAAAAATAACAACCCACGCAGCTATATATTTCTAGAGGTTCACTACAAAGTTGACGCATGAGACAGACACATCTACATCACTACCTCTCCAGCCATGCAAATTCTGCTGGAATTTAGTCTATATTGGGGCAGCCCAATAACTATTTCAGAAATTCCTAATAAATCCTAGAGGCCCACTTAGCCCATTTGTGCAAGGCAAGGGATACTACTAAAGTTTAGTCCCACATTGCTAGTTGAGTGGGAATTGGACCTCCTTATAAGGGAGGTTCTTTCCCCACTTGTATGAGCATGAGAACAAGAGGGACATCCACGCGCGCTCCTCCTCCGCCGCCCGCCTCGCCACGACGCGACTGTTCACTTCGTCTCCCTCCGTTGCTTCACCTCCCCTCGCAGCCTGTTCGCGTCCCTCTTTGGGGTCGGGACAGTAGGCCTCCGAAACCGCACCTTTTGAGTCCTGTACGGGAGAAGGGTGATAAGGTTTTTGGGGAGCGCTCTGCGACCATCGACTTCTTAAATCACGGACGCCCCGGACTCCGACGACTACTTCCCCGACGTCGACAACCTCCTCGATGACATGGAGGACACTGACCCCAAGTCCAGTGCCTCTGCTCCTGCTGCTGCCACGTACGTGTTTCTCCCCTTTCTATTGGAGGTTCTGCTACAGTTCCTTGTTCTAGTATTTGCCCTAGATATGTTAGACTCTATTTCTTATTTGCAACCTGCTATACTGTCTGCTTTACATATGTTTAGTTATGGTTCATATATGAACATGTTGTTTACCTTCTCTTTGTCAAATCGCATGACTTGGTTTATCACTGCTATACTAGTCATGCTTTATCTAGTATTTCTGTTAATAAAATCATTCCGTAAATTGCTCATATTTCCAACAATCCAATAACCTTATTATAGGCAATTTACCCCGAGTGGTTTTGCTGCTTCCATGAGACCTCCTATGTTTGAGGGTATCCACTATAAGAGGTGGCGCGTGAGAGCAGTCTTATGGTTTCAGACCATGAGCTGTTATGACGCCACTCTTGGCAAACCTGAAGGAGAGCAAGATGCCCAACAGGCACAAGCTTTTCAGAAAATGGATACTCTGTTTAAGGCTGCTCTCTTGAGTGTTCTTGGTGAGAACATAGTTGATGCTTATCGTCAATTGACAATGGAAAAGATATGTGGGACCTTTTCGAGGCCAAGTTTGGAGTCTCGGATGCGGCCACCGAGCTGTACATCATGGAGCAATTCTATCATTACAGGATGACCAAGAGCGCTCCGTGGTTGAGCAGGCTCATGAGATACAGTCATTTGCTAGAGAACTTGAGCACTTCAATTGCATACTACCGGACAAGTTTGTTGCCGGGGGTATCATTACTAAGCTTCCTCCTTCATGGAGAAACTTTGCTACCTTACTGAAGCATAAGAGACAGGAGTTTTCCGTTCCGGATCTCATTGGTACTCTTGATGTGGAAGAAAAGGCGAGAGCAAAGGACACACGTGCTCGAGGTATTGAGGGAGGATCTAGTGCCAATGTGGTACAGAAGCAGAACTTCCAGCCCCACAAGTTCAAGAACAAGGGCAAGTTTGATGGTAAAGCAAAGTTTGATGGAAAGAACAAGGCTGTGCAACACACGAACTTCAAGAAGAAGAATGGCAAGAAGAAAGGTGCTTGTAATGTGTGTGGAGATCCTGATCATTGGGCTCCTAGTTGCCCTAATCGCTATGACAAGCGTCATCCTGGGAAAGGCGGCAAGACCGCTAATGTTGTCATTGGAGACACTGACATGAAGCATGCTAGGTATGGTATATTTCCCACTATTCTTTCAGTATGTCATCTCCTGATTGGTTGATTGACATGGGTGCTAATGATCATGTATGCGGTGATATTTCCATGTTTTCGTCTTATCAGACCGCAGGGACTTCAACCGTGCTGATGGGCAACGGTTCAAGTGCTTCTGTTCGTGGTGTTGGCACGGTCGATCTGAAGTTTACTTCGGGGAAGATCGTGCGGCTGAAGAACGTGCATTATGTCCCCTCCGTCAATAAAAATCTTGTTAGCGGATCTCTTCTGTATAGAGATGGCTACAAGCTTGTCTTTGAGTCGAATAAATTTGTAATATCCAAGTATGGAACCTTTGTTGGTAAAGGCTATGAGTCAGGAGGCCTGTTTCGTTTATCCTTATCATACGTTTGCAATAAAGTTGTTAATCATATTTGCAACAATAGAGAATCAAATGTGTGGCATTCACGTCTTTGTCATGTTAACTTTGGTTGCATGTCGCGACTAGCGAAGTTGAACTTAATCCCTAGTTTCACCACTGTCAAGGGATCTAAGTGTCAAGTGTGTGTGCAAGCTAAGCAACCTCGTAAGTCTCACGTGACTGCGGAGATGAGAAATCTTGCACCAATAGAACTTATACATTCAGATCTATGTGAAATGAATGGTGTTTTGACAAAAGGTGGAAAGAAATATTTCATGACGTTAATTGACGACTCCACTAGATACTGCCGTGTGTATCTTCTGAAATCTAAGGATGAGGCTTTGAACTTTTTCAAGATCTATAAAGCTGAAGTGGAAAACCAACTTGATCGAAAAATCAAGAGGCTTAGGTCCGACCGTGGTGGAAGTATTTTTCAATGAATTTGATGCTTTTGTGCGGAACATGGTATAATCCATGAGAGGACGCCTCCCTACTCACCTCAGTCAAATGGGGTGGCCGAAAGAAAGAACCGTACTCTAACTGATTTGGTTAATGCCATGTTAGACACATCGGGGCTCTCCAAGGCATGGTGGGGGGAGGCGATATTGACAGCATGTCATGTCCTAAATCGAGTCCCCACAAAGAACAAAGAGATAACTCCATTTGAGGAATGGGAGAAGAAAATGTTAAAACTCTCTTATCTGCGAACATGGGGTTGTTTGGCGAAAATCAATGTTCCAATTCCAAAGAAGCGGAAGCTTGGACCAAAGACTGTGGATTGTGTTTTCCTGGGATATGCTTTTCATAGCATTGGCTATAGATTCTTGGTTGTAAAATCTGAGGTACCTGACATGCATGTCGGTACAATCATGGAGTCAAATGATGCGACTTTCTTTGGAGATATCTTTCCCATGAAGGATATGGCTACCTCATCTAATCAGGAGATGCCTAGTTCATCGAATTAGGAACCAGTTACAATTACCGAACCTGGCATTTCGATGGAACACTTTGAAAGTCCTGTGGAGGAGAACAATGAAGTTCCTACTAGGAGCAAGAGACAGAGGACAGCAAAGTCCTTTGGTGATGATTTTCTTGTGTATCTCATAGATGATACTCCCAGTTCTATTTCGGAGGCCTATGCATCGGAAGATGCTGACTACTGGAAGGAAGCGGTTCGTAGTGAGATGGATTCCATCTTGGCGAATGAAACTTGGGAAATAACTGATCGTCCTTATGGGTGCAAACCTATAGGATGCAAATGGGTATTCAAGAAGAAGCTTAGGCCTGATGGTACTATCGAAAAGTACAAGGCTCGACTCGTGGCTAAGGGTTATACCCAAAAGGAAGGTGAATACTTCTTTGATACTTACTCACCTGTGGCTCGACTGACCACTATTAGAGTTCTACTTTCACTAGCTGCTTCACATGGTCTTCTTGTTCATCAGATGGATGTTAAGGCTGCTTTCCTAAATGGAGAGTTGGATGAGGAAATTTATATGGAACAACCAGATGGGTTTGTAATAGATGGTCAGGAAGGGAAAGTGTGCAAGTTGCTGTAGTCTTTGTATGGACTCAAGCAAGCACCCAAACAGTGGCATGAGAAGTTCGAAAGAACTTTAACAGCTGCAGGCTTTGTTGTGAACAAAGCTGACAAATGTGTGTACTATCACCATGGTGGGGGCGAGGGAGTTATGCTTTGCTTGTATGTTGATGACATACTGATTTTCGGAACAAATCTGAATGTTATTAAGGAGGTCAAGGATTTTCTATCTCGCTGTTTTGAGATGAAGGATTTAGGAGTGGCTGATGTCATTCTGAACATCAAGTTGTTGGGAGATGATGATGGTGGGATTACATTGCTTCAATCTCACTATGTGGAAAAGATATTGAGTCGCTTTGGCTATAGTGACTGCAAGCCCTCTCCAACACCATATGATGCTAGCGTGCTGCTTCGAAAGAATCGAAGTATTGCTAGAGATCAATTGAAGTATTCTCAGATTATTGGCTCGCTTATGTACTTACTTAGCTGCTACAAGACTGACATCTCTTTTGCTGTTAGCAAACTGAGTCGGTTTGTCTCAAAACCAGGAGATGTGCATTGGAAAGCTCTAGAGAGAGTTTTGCGTTATTTGAAAGGCACTGCAAATTATGGAATTCACTACACCGGGGACCCAAAGGTGCTTGAAGGGTATAGTGACTCAAACTAGATCTCAGATGCTGATGAGATAAAGGCCACGAGCGGATATGTATTCACTCATGGAGGTGGCGCTGTTTCTTGGAAGTCTTGCAAGCAGACCATCTTAACGAGGTCAACAATGGAAGCAGAACTCACAGCACTAGATACAGCTACGGTTGAAGCAGATTGGCTTCGCCGGCTCTTGAATGACTTGCCGGTTGTTGAGAAACCTGTACCGGGTGTCCTTATGAATTGCGACAATCAAACTGTGATCATGAAAGTGAGCAGCTCAAAGGATAACATGAAGTCATCAAGACATGTTCAGAGAAGGTTAAAGTCTGTCAGAAAAATGAAAAACTCCGGAGTTATTGCGTTGGATTATATCCAAACGTCTAAAAATCTGGCAGATCCTTTTACTAAGGGTCTATCGCGTAATGTGATAGATAATGCATCGAGGGAGATGGGTATGAGACCCATAATATGAGTTGTTCACAGTGGTAACCTATTCTTTGTGATCAGAGATCCCGTGAATTAGATGTGGAAGACAAGTTGTTGGTCAACTGAGAGGAGAGTATCCCTACTATTCACAATACCACTCCATGAAGATGCAATACTCTCCTAATCTGCATGGCAGGTTGATGTATATCTTAATGTGTTCTAAGTGGCTTATTTAAGCAGAGATGTTATCCTGCAGAACATCTTTTGAAGAACACACCTATATGAGTCTGATTTTCAAACGTCGCAATCTATGAGAGTAGGGTTCTCTCTAGTAAACTCATGAAAGGTCAAGGAGTATGACGCATAAGCTCCACCCGCGGGGAAGACCCACGGTAGCCACGTATCGGTCAAGTCTTTATATGAAGCTAGATTCGCAGAAAACTTGCAGTTCAAGGCCCAGTCCACTGTTCAAGTTGCTTACTAGTGTAGCATAGAGTTCTAGGTGGAAGTTCAACTTAACAGTCTCCACTGCAGTACCGGTATATAAAACAGTGTTTTGGAACCGAAGGTAAATTTCTGTGTGCCTTTGAGATCTGGTGGGGGATTGCTGGAATTTAGTCTATATTGGGGCAGCTCAATAACTATTTCAGAAATTCCTAATAAATCCTAGAGGCCCACTTAGCCCATTTGTGCAAGGCAAGGGATACTACTAAAGTTTAGTCCCACATTGCTAGTTGAGTGGGAATTGGACCTCCTTATAAGGGAGGTTCTTTCCCCACTTGTATGAGCATGAGAACAAGAGGGACATCCACGCACGCTCCTCCTCCGCCGCCCGCCTCGCCACGCCACGCCACGCCTCGCCTCGCCTCGCCTCGTCACGACGCGGCGCGGGTTGCGGGAATGAGTCGAGCCGATGTCTAATTTTTTCCATGCACTACGGGTAAACGAAAGGTCACTTGGGAGCTGAAAAGTTTTTGCGGTAGTGGATAATGAATATAAACGGCGCACCTCTTCGCGTGTTGCCTGTTCACTTCGTCTCCCTCCGTTGCTTCACCTCCCGTCGCAGCATGTTCGCGTCCCTAGGCCTCCGAAGCCGCACCTTTTGAGTCCTGTACGGAAGAAGGGTGATAAGGTTTTTGGGGAGCGCTCTGCGCGACTACTGACTTCTTCATCACGGACGCCCCGGACTCCGACGACTTCTTCCCCGACGTCGACAACCTCCTCGACGACATGGAGGACACCGACCCCAAGTCCAGTGCCTCTGCTCCTGCTGCTGTCACGTACGTGTTTCTCCCCTTTCTATTGGAGGTTCTGCTACAGTTCCTTGTTCTAGTATTTGCCCTAGATATGTTAGACTCTATTTCTTATTTGCAACCTGCTATACTGTCTGCTTTACATATGTTTAGTTATGGTTCATATATGAACATGTTGTTTACCTTCTCTTTGTCAAATCGCATGACTTGTTTATCACTGCTATACTAGTCATGCTTTATCTAGTATTTCTGTTAATAAAATCATTCCGTAAATTTCTCATATTTCCAACAAATTCTACATACCACCATAGCAGAGCCCATCCTTGTGCTGCGATTAAAGATTATTGCTGTTATTGTCCGAAGCAACTGAATCCCCATGTGCACACATTTGTTTCCCCTGTGTATCAGCAGATAAACAACAATCAGGTCGCTAAGAAAGATGTTACATGTGCATAGAGGTACACATGTTCTAGCCAACATAAGAATTATTTAATACAAACAACATAATATTCGACAATAAAATGCAGTTTAATGGTACATAAACTTCAGGCATACCTTTCTGTGTTCAGTACCCAGTGACATAGAGGCTCATGAGGTACACGAAGCAGCATAAGCGGACTAACAGGACTAGCTTTTCTATAATCCACAAGGTATTGGTACGAGTTCCTTTCTTTCCGAGGAAGTTCTTCTTCTATTCACCATCCATCAACTCAACCGGGGGAGTCTTTTTCTCTTGCGCCGGACGGAGGATATTGAGTTTGAAATCAACGAGCAGTTGATCCTGTAGACTCTCAGGTAGACGTGGGTACACTTCATTTATCAGCTGTGCAAAAGCTTCCTTAACTCTAGTGTCAGTAATCAATTCATCAGTCTTGAGAGCTTGAACACACTTCACTGCCTCAGCCAACACTTCAGTTAAATTAAGTTGCTTCTTTGGATTCCCTCTAAAAGGAATGACAAACGACAAACAGGTAAATTACCAGAATAAGAAGCGAACTACACTATAATGCTCTATGGTAATATGGCAACTTACTCTATAAGAATATGCAAATGTCAAGTACATACACTGTACTAATGCGACAAACTGCAATAAAAATGGCAAACTACACTGTGGTCATACGGTAACTGCACTGTGATATGGCAACTACTCTGAGTTAGATATGGCAACTAGTCTGTGTTGATATGGCAACTATTCTCTACTTCGTATAAAAAAACACAGTTGGTGATGATGGTGTGTCTGCCATCCGTCACTTCTGATTGCTAGATCTGCATCTAATGGACACGAGACAAGCTGTGGCAACTTTGCAAAAAAGCGCTCGGCACTCCGCTTCATATTTGCAAAAGAACCGTTGTCTCTCCGTTCAGCCCCATCCACCCCACCTCGTCAAACCAGCCATGGAACAAATCTGGGCGGTGGCCGCTGCAGCTCTGCTGCCGGCACCATCCACCCCCAACGCCTCTCCTGTCCCCACTCTGCCGCAGCAGCCCCACCTGCCCAGCACCTCCATCTCTCCCTCCTCCCCGGTGTCTCCTCGCCCCTACCCCGTCACCTCTGACGAGACCTCCGCAACCGCTACGCCGCCGGCTCCGTCCGCCCCCGACGCCTTCTCATGCCTCCTCATCTGCCGCAGCTGCCCAACCTCCCACCCCACCACCAAATCTTCCCCTCCTCGCTATCTCCTCCGCCCCGTCCCCTGTCTCCTCCGACGCCAACCTCCACTTGTAAGTCGGCTATGCGCTGTTGTCCTTTGGCGGCAGCGCTACCATCTACTTCTTTCCCTTCGTCTTCCCCACCAACGTGTCGTCCTCCCTTCAAGTACGCGTTGCAACCCGAGGACTCCTAGCCGTCTACAATTGGAGCGTCACCAACGACCTGATCCGATGTGATGGTTGACATGGAGGTACAGTTTGGTGTTCATACATAATTCAATCTGTCTAAATAGGGTTAGTATCTAAAATTGCTTCTTGTCTACAGGACTAAAGTTGTGCGGGGAACTTTCAAAAAAGAAACTTGGCTACTTTCTTCAGTGTTCATGATATTTTGCAAGAAAACTCGTATGTTTGTTCGAATTATTTTTTCAAAATAATCTCTGACCATTGGCAGAAATAAAATTTACGGTTGCATTCTACATTGCTTCTCTCCCCTGAATCTTCATGATTTCCCCAGTATTACTATTTCATTCCGTAGATGGGGTGGAAGACATCTCATGTGGCCTTGGAAAGTGCTCTTCAGTCACATCGAAATATGGTTAGGGATCCCTAATTTTATGTTGTATTCGCCTGGTTGAACCATAATACAAACTGTATTTAGTAATCGGACTTAATAATGCTCGGGCTTTGCTAGGCGAGGAGGGTGTTGGCTTGCTGCATTGAAACTAACAATTTATGATATTACAAAGCAGATATATGATGTTGTCTGCGTAAGGGCTTAAACAGGTGTTCCCAAATACATGACGTGGTTTTATTTGTATATGTTTCTTGTTTTCATGTTCCAAAATTCATAATTTGGAGAAGATTTTGTTGCTTTAAACTACTGCATGTAGCGGGCCTCTAAGAAAGGCTTGAAATTTCATGTAAAAAAGGCCAAACAGTGCTAAAAAGGCCATGCTGGGGCGACCTTAAGGCCTGGGTTTAAGGACCAACCGGCCTTGTTCAATGGTGGGCCAAAGGTTGGCCCGACCCTTTTATTCGTGTGTCGTGCGCGGCCAAGAAAACTCTGACCGTGGGTTGTTGTTCAAAGCACAACCCATATAGCGATGTCTCCTTGTGCACAATTGGCTTTTGTGTGTAAGGTGAAGCAGAAGTATTGCTCCTAAGTTGGGCGAGTAGTCGAGGTCGGGATTCACATCCTTCCCAAGAATGGGCGCATTCTCTTCATTAACTTTTGAAACTTCCCCTCGTGTCTACACGAATTAGTGATGACATAGTAGAAATATCGAATAGCAGGACACTCATTGTAACCTGCCGTATGGTTAGAGCCTTGGTGTAACAGCCTGGATTTTGGCCCTTTTCTTTTTCTTTTGATTTATTTGGTTTTTGCTCTGTTTTTCTTTTTGGAGTGGTTCCGTGGCCTTGCCATTTGGGAAATCATCTGCATTCCCCCTCCCAAGTGGCTCATCATTATCAAAACCTTGCCAGGATCATGTCCCTTCACTCCTTGACCAAACCCTAAAATCTTTTTTTAGGGAATATTGCTTTTTCATTAAAGGAATAACCCTATCCGCCCTAGGTTGTGAAGCAACCTATATTTCTGTCCATCCAAAAATCCCCAAATAATTCTCATAATTCCTCTGGCTCATATATAGCTCAAATATTCCCAAACATTTCCTTGTCCAGTTCAAAAATAATTCCCCAATAATTATTCTTCCTTTCTGCCCAAAATGGCACTTTGTGAAGGAAGTGTCATATATATTTTTCCTAGTGGCTCCAATCTTTTTGGTCATGTTTATATGTCCAAATAATTGCTTCATGCACAAGTTCAAATTTATTTGCCTAGCCAATCTTCCTCAGTGAATTTTCAAAGTTTCTGTCAGACAGAAGGCTTTGTGAAGAAAGTACTAGCTAGGAGTATCAAAATGAGTTGATCTTTTGAACACTTCTTAATGTGCTCATATTAACCCCCTCCACCGATTTGTATCCCCATCCAATTAACTATGTGAGCACAGGAGCAAATCTTCCATTCTGGCAATATTTTTAGGTTGTGAAGCAAGTGCATTTTATATTGCTTAAAAAATCCTGATAAATTACCCGATAATTCTTATACCCATAAAACATCTCTCCACCCAATTTGGCATCATTTAATTGATCAATTTGATCACCAAAATTATTCCAAGTTTCTGGATATAAATGATGTTTGTGAAGCAAGTGCCATTTTGGCTTGTCCATTTGGCATGAGCTTTTTACAACATCATCATATTTCCAACTAATCAAGATTTGCCCAATATTAGACCAAGTTAGTACTCTATGTGAGAGCATCATAATGATCTTCATTTCTGACCAGATTATGTGGTTGTTAAGCAACGACATTAAATCTTTATTCAAATCTTCTCAAAGTTACCAGGATGAAATTCCTTCTTTACCTCAACCTCGAAGACAACTCCATTGCTCCCAAAACCCTTCCCGTTGATCACCAGTGCTCACCCAAGTTTACTGCAGTAAAATTCAGATGGTTATTAACATTTAACCATAGAGTCTTTAACCAAGTTACCACCTTAGTTACAACCTACCCAGGAAGGACTAACCCACAGACATCGCTTGGCATCGTTTGTGGCACTGTGTGCACCAGTGCACGCGGTGACCACCTCTCTGGCGTGCAATGGCCGCGTCTAGAATGGCTTCTTGCTCGGGCCCCTCCTCTGCTCGGCGTATCAACGAGCACGAGCATGTCTAATAGATTTACCGCGTCGTCGCCGTCCTCCTGAACCTCTCTCCCTCGCCGTAAAACCCCTCACTGACGCTCGCTGACGCTCGCCCACGGGTGCACTGTGCTCCGTCTGGATCCGAGCTCGTTTCGGCCTCTTCCTCTGCCCCTCCCTTGGCCGTCTCTTCCCCGTGAGCTTCCCCCTGTGCCCTCCCCTTCATTTATCCCCGAGTTCGAGCGCGCGAGCACGCGTCCGCGGCGCCGGACACACGTCCGCGGCGGTGCCAGCTCGGCCACCTCGCCCCGCGGCTATTTAAGCCCACCCCGAGGGCTCTCGACCTCACCAATGGCCTCCTGCACCTCCACTAGCCCCACCTAGCTACTTCCCCGAGCTCGAGGAGCTCTCATCCCCTCCCATCGCCACCATGGCCGCCGTTCGGGTGCGCCTAAATTCCGGCTACCCAAGCCCGTTCCCTCCATTCCAGAACCACCTTCGGCTTCTAAGTGTCCCGCAGAGCGTCCCCAACCCATTCGTTCGTCGCCGGAGTGCATGTGGCCGCGGCTCCCAAGGTTGGCCGCCGCCTCTGCCCTCGGTCGCTACAACCCTTCGCTGCCATCGTCCCGCTTCTCCCCGGCGCCCGCTAGCCCTCTGGATGGGTGCGTCGTGCCCTCCCGCGTCTGCTGGTGGCCTCGGCTCGGCCTAAGGTGGCCGGAGCCAGCCGGACCGCCGCCGTCCTCGCACTGCTCCCTCTCCTCTGTTCCTGTCGGGGAGCACCGGGGGGAAGAAGGAGGAGGCGTGGGAGGAGAGAGAAGATGTGGTGGGCCCCGCTTGTAAGCAACCCAGGAGCCGGCCCAGCGTTGACCTGTCCACGCTGACGTGGATAAGTGGAAGCGTAGTTCCCAGAATACGCTTTCCATTTTTCTGGTTTGGCCCAGTCTGTAAATATTTTCTTTACAGATAGGTCCCTGGCAGAAAAACATTCATAACATTTTAACCATAGCTCCAAATGAGGTGATTCCAAAGCCTACTTCTTCCTTTCGTCGAGCCCGTTCTGTTGGTCATGCTTTCACTATGGTTGACACTGTGAAAATGACCATTATGCCCTTGCCCTTATTCAACCCCCTCTGAGAGAGAACGATTTTCGGTGATTCGTTCCGCGAGCTTCTCGCACTTTCTCCCGGTGATTTCTTCCACCCCAGGCAAGCCACAATACCCATTTGCATGATAGTCATGTAGTAGCCATGGTTTTCAACTTGAATCTTTATTAAATGTTTGCTTGTTGGAAAGATGGTTATCGTTGTTCCGGTGATATTTAGATTTGCATGTTCACTTTTGTGCTATGTTGTCTTGTACTCTGTTATCATGTTATACCTGCTAGTATTTCCTTTCATATGTTTATGCTTGCTAGTAGTACATGTTGATGTTGGTGATGGTCTTGATTGCATGGCGCCATCATCCCGAAATAAGTTGTTATGCATGTTCCCCAGCATCCAGTTGGTTAAATGCTTGCACGATGGCATTGTTGATATGTTCTTGCATGATATTTATTGTTGATGCTAGTGGTCATGCTATGTTTCGAAGAAGTATGTACTGGTGATGTTCATGTTAGTCAGTATGCCATGCTTAGTGGATATGATTCATTGTTGATATGGCGGATAGTTATGTGATACCCTCATGATTATGTTGATATCATGTTCATGCATTGTAATTTGCATCATGTTATTTTATCATGGCTCAGCATATTTGCATTTAAGTTTAACCGGATTAAATTGAACTTGAACAAATGTTGGCTGAGTCATGGTGCCGCTGAATCGAGCTAATCAGTGCAACCACGCTTGCCGGTATGGGACGGCCCTAACTGGGTCTATTGTTGTGCCTCTCGCCGGTGCCTCCAACGAGGGAAGGTTATGGTAGCGCTACCCGATCGGTGGCGGACATAAGCCTTGTGTGCCGTTGTTGTTATATGGATCCGGGTCCCCGTGTGGGATCGTTTATGGTTTGGCCACGACGGTGGTCGTTGTGTCTTTAGTGAACGGGCCACCCAGACTTAGCCCAAAGGGGAGTTGGTCGGAGTGGCCGGAAGAGTGTCATGGCAGTAGGACGGTTTTGTCGGAACGCCGTTGGTCCACCCAAATGGGAGTGCCAGGCCATGGGTTCCGTAGTGTGGGTACAGTGTACTAACCTCTGCAGAGTGTATATTAAATCTATCGATAGCCGCGCCCGCAGATAAGGGCCCAGTTCGTGTCGGTCACACTGTGAGTCAACAGTAATAAGAATAATGTGCTTAATAACAACCCCGGTTCGATGATGAGATAATTTGGTTGTGATCGCCGTAAGGATCACGGTTTGAGACCAAGTGTTGGTCGTGGTTGTGATCGCCGTAAGGATCATGGTTTGAGACCAAGTGTTGGTCGTGGTTGTGATCGATGTAAGGATCACGGACCAAATATTGGTCGTGGTTGTGATCGCCGGAAGGATCACGAGATGTCTCTAGGCTGGTACGTTTATGATCACCGTGGTATCGAGGATACCGAATTGTTGTATGTTCGTGATGTGCGAGAGTCGTGGGTAAAAATCAAGCTCCTTGTGGTCATTTAATGATTACTGCGATATTGTTTATACCAAGCTTGATTTGATCCTGAGATGATCGTATGATGTCCGAGGTTGGTAAGTGATGCATGTGTTGGTTACGAGGTAGCCCGAGCAGAATAAGTGATGCATATAGTGTCCTCATGTTGCATGCTAGTATCGCCAGATTCATATGTTCATGCCATGCTCATATTGTTCTAGATGTATCATGTTTATATTGGTCATGCCATGTTATTCTGGTGATCTCATGATAATTCCTGTTTAACCTGTAATTGCCATGCTGTTGTTTGTCTTGAATGCTTCTGGTTATTGTGAGCTTGCAAGTACATTCAATGTACTGACCTGGCATGTCATGCCAGTTTGCAGGTCATGCCGGATTTGATTGATTGCTTGTCGTGGTTTCCGTTTGTGCGAGCTAGGATAAGCGTTCCAGCCAGAGTCCCTGCGGAGTGGAGTTCACCACCTTCGTCGTTGTTCCGCTGCTAGAAGATTTCCGCTGCTACGAGTTGTTCCGCTGCTAACATAGAGCAAGTGTAGTATCGCAGGCGTAGTGTCACCGTGCTGATGTGCTTCTTTGTAACATCAGACTCTTGTACTATTATTCTTGTAATAAGAGCTGATTTGTTCTATGTCAAGCAGTGTCGTATTCCAGAAGACTTCTCCTCGATCTCTGGGCTGGAATACGGGGCGTTCCGGTTTCTCTGAGCCGGGATGCCACACTTCGTAACTTATTTGACCGAACAAGTCAAGTGGATGTGGGTTTGAGCATTTGATAGGCGTAGTGGGTGTACTTGTTGTTGTTGGGGAACCTAAAGTAGTTGCACCACTCCGTAAGGGTGGTGTGAAAATGTGAAACCCCAAGACCGACGCTTCAGGTGCCTTCCATGTTTTCCGAGTTTCATCGTGTGATTTTGTTTTGTTCGTGCATTCATCTCTGCATCATGTGCATTGCATGATGTCATCTTGCACCCCCTTTTTATAACTCTTCTAAATAAATTGCATAGATCCTTGATCTATTTAAATCAAGGGAATTCACATGGTGATTTCTCTTTATAACATATCATCCCAATATTATAGGGGGCTATAATAAATATTCCATTAATTTGGAATTGATCGTAACACACTTGCAAAATTATTCCCATGCCTTTGTTATCTTACTTCTTGACCTCAAACTTTGTCCATTAAATTCTTTCGTCATTTTCCCGAGCTCCATCGAAATTCTCAACATTTCTGGACCTACCAAACACCCACTTCTTTCACCACTCATTTGAATTAAATTCAAATGAGTTTGGATCTTGGTTGCCCAACACCCTTCCAACCATTTCCGTTAAATCACTCACATTTTCCCGATCTCAGGAAAATATCTCACTAGTCCATACTCCTTCTCTAACCTCTTCTTTTCTCTCTTTTCTTTCTTTCTTTCTTTCTCTGTTAATGGATAAGAGAGAAACCCATTTTGGCCCAATGACTAGGCCAGCCCATCTAACCTCCTAAAGCCCAGCCTCCTCCCGAACCCTAGCACCCCTGGTTCGATCCCCTTCATCTCTCCTTCTCTCAATCCCTGCCTCCTCCCTCCAGCGCCGCACACCCATAACGCACGCACTCGCAGCACCCGATCCCCTCCTCTGCTCCGCTCCATCACGCCAAGGCCGACGCCGGCCACTTCGCCCATCGCCGCCGCTCGGACCCGAGCCAGCGGGCCGGTCGCCGGAGTGATCCGCTGGACCCCGACGCCTCCCGCGACTCCTCGTTGGTGCCTAGGACCCGCCGAGCTCGCTGCTGCCTCCGCCGGCCATGGAGCCGCGCCCTCAAGCTCCTCCTCCGGTCGCTCCTCTGCTCCCGACGCCCGGCATCGGCAGCGTCGCGCCCTCGCCCCTGCTGCGCCACGACTTCCTCCTCTGCTCGCGAGTCCCCGCTTCGCTGCTGCGCCTACCCTGGCCTCGCCGCCTCGCTGCAGTGTTCTTCCTCGAGCCACCCTTCATGGTTCCTCTTTGCTGTGGACCGCCAAGTGCCCCCGCACCGAGCCTTTTGCCTTGCTTCGTTTTGGTTTGAAGACCGAGACGAGACCGCCAAGATGCACCCTGGTTTCGCCAAGACCCTGTGTTGGGCCCTGTGAACGACTACAGAACCCGAGACCAGGATTTTCGCCAAGACCGTCAAGATCGACTACGTGAGCGTCGAGTACCTCGACGACGGCGGGAGTCCGAAGCCCCCAAGTACCACGACTACCCTCGAGGACATTGGTTCGACTACAAAGTGTGTACAACTACCGCTGCCGTGATTTCGAGAAGACATCGTGTACCTCTACTTCCACTACCGTCACCGATGACCGATAGCACCACTACGACACGAGTACAACTGCTTCCACTACAACTGCTGCGAGAATGTCTACTTCCATCTACACCGCTTTGAACTTGATCCGTTCCGGAAACGCACGCTTCGAAGTTCTGGTAACGTTGCGATTTGTGAGGATTCGTTCGACTACGCCCATTAGTCTTCTTCATGGACTCGTTCTTTTTTCTATCGGGATCTCAGATAAGATGACCATTACCCTTGATATCACTTATATCTTTGCTTGCTAATTGCTTTGTTTTATCGCTATGCTGCGCTACCCATCACTTGTTTATCATGCCTCCCATTTTGCCATGTCAAGCCTCTTACCCACCTTTCCTAACAAACCGTTATTTGGCTGAGTTACTGCTTTTGCTCAGCCCCTCTTATAGCGTTGTTAGTTGCAGGTGAAGTTGAAGATTGCTCCATGTTGGAACATGATTATGTTGGGATATCACACTATCTCTTATTTTATTTAATACATGTATATATTTGGTAAAGAGTGGAAGGCTTGGCCTTATGCCTCGTGTTTTGTTTCACTCTTGCCGCCTTAGTTTCCGTCATACCGGTGTTATGTTCCTTGATTTTGCGTTTCACACGCGGTTGGGTTTATGGAACTCCTTGACAGTTCGCTTTGAATAAAACTCCTCCAGCAAGGTCCAACCTTGGTTTTACATTTTCCTCATAACCTATAACTTTTCCCTTGGGTTCTGCAGACTCAAGGGTCATCTTTATTTTAACCCCCCGGGCCAGTGCTCGTCTGAGTGTTGGTCTGAACTAGAGCCACTTGCAGCATCACCTCGGGGAAACTTGAGGGCTGGTTTTAGCTGTACGTAGTGTTCATCCGGTGTGCCCTGAGAACAAGATATGTGCAGCTCCTATAGGGATTTGTCGGCACAGTCGGGCGGTCTTACTGGTTTTGTTTTACCATTGCCTAAATGTCTTGTAACCGGGATTTCGAGACTGATCGGGTCTTTCCGGGAGAAGGAACATCCTTCGTTGATTGTGAGAGCTTGTGATGGGCTAGGTTGAGACACCCCTGCAGGGTATAAACTTTCAAGAGCCGTGCCCGCGGTAATGTGGCAGATGAGAATTTGTTAATATCCTGTTGTAGAGAACTTGACACTTGACTTAATTAAAATGCATCAACCGCGTGTGTAGCCGGAATGGTCTCTTTTCGACAGAGTCCGGGAAGTGAACACGGTTTGGGTTTTGTTTGAACGTAAGTAGCCTTCAGGATCACTTCTTGATCACTTCAAGCTTCACGACCGTTGTGTAGCTTCTCATCTTACTCTTATTTGCGTATGCTAGCCACCATATTTGCTTAGCGCTTGTTGCAACTCCACCTCATCACCTTATCCTACCCATAAGCTTAAATAGTCTTGATCTCGCAGGTTTTGAGATTGCTGAGTCCTCGTGACTCACAGATACTACCAAAACAGTTGCAGGTGCCGATGACGCCAGTGCAGGTGATGCCACCGAACTCAAGTGGGAGTTCGATGAGGATTTTGATCGTTACTATGTTTCGTTTTCTGATGATCAGTAGTGAAGCCCAGTTGGGACGATCGGGGATCTGGCATTTGGGGTTCTCTTCTTTTCATTTGGATTTGTCCGTAGTCAGACTATGTGTGTACTTCTAATGATGTATGAATTATTTGTTCATTGTGTGAAGTGGTGATTGTAAGCCAACTATTTATCTAACCTTGTTCTTGTACATGGGATTGTGTGAAGATGACCCTTCTTGTGATAAAACCACAATGCGGTTATGCCTCTAAGTCGTGCCTCGACACGTGGGAGATATAGCCGCATCGTGGGTGTTACAAAAAATCTCGGTATGTGAGAAGTAAAGTGATCTAATCCTCTTCATCTTTGGGGTTTAATCCAATATTGTTCGTGAGAGTGCTAATAAACTTGAGCATCAATCGATGATATGTCGCAGACCTCTGAAACACAAAATGGTGCAAACCAACATTAGTGCATAATAAATTGAAATCGTTACTAATGTCAAGCATGGCTATCATGGACGGGCACACAAACTTGGTGGCTTTCATCTTGGTCTCATGAAGCACATGGTACTACAAATCTATGATTTGCGTGGAAACACATATTTTTCCCCTTTTCCGAGGAGCACGACTATGATTTGCAAAAAAATAAAATCTTTGGCACCAAAGGGAAATCAAAAACCGAGAAAACTCCAAAAAACAATCTAAATCCCGAAAACACGGACAGAAAAATAAAAATAAAAAATCCAGAATGAGCACCCAGGATGCGACAATAGGCGGCGGATGTGAGCTTTCGTGCCACAAAAGAAGATGTTGTTCGCCGGTATCAACAAGGGTTCATCGTGTATTTTGGAAAGAGTTTCACCAGGCACTTTAAGAATGTCCATTCTAAATTAAAAATGAGCACTGCAGGCAAAAAAAAAACTTACTGTGTTTTTACAAATGTTCATAGAATTTTAAAAATGCCCATCTTGTATTAAAAATATCTATAATGTATTAAAAATGACTATAATGTATTAAAATATAAATTTATTTTCAAAATATTCATAATTTATTATGAATATATTCAACTTGCAATAAAACATGTCCATCTTGTATTTTTTAAATCACTGTGTATTAAAATGATCATTGAGTATTAAAACAATGTTCTCCATGTATTAATAAATCTTCACCTTGTTTAAGAAGTATCATCAAATATATTTCAAAAATAATCATCATTTATCATCTAGTAAGAAAATGTTTAACATGTTCAAAAATGCTGATAGTTTAATAAAATTATTTATCATGTATTTTAAAATGTCCATCGCAGCATACATAGTACTATTATGTATTAAAAGTTGTTTCTCGTGTATTTACACAATTTTCTTGTATTTTCAAAAGTTTTCACACATTGTTTTAAAAATGATCATGTAATGTAAAGAAAATGTTAACGCGTATTTTAAAAAACATGATAAATAGTTGTATAAAATACCATACATTTCATGTATTTTATCAAATGAAGTAAATAACAAAAGTAAAGAAAATAGAAGAAGGAAAAAAAAAGTGCATTGCGTGTTTTCGTTGGCGTAAATAGTTCTACGGGATTAACATAATGAGACAAATGGAGAAATATGATTGGAGATAAGGGGAGGACGGGCCCACCGCCTGAAATTCAGAGGGGAGACGTAAAGTTTTAGTAGCTCTTCGTAGATGTATGATTTTCGCACTCACGCCTCCCATTGCAATGCTGGGCCTGGTCTATATGCTGGAGGTTGTAGGCGAGCGGGACATCCAGCTCGCTACAAGCGACACATAGACGCTCCCCTGCAGCACACCCGCAACCTTCTCACATGTCATGCATGACACATTTAGGCGGTCCAATATTGTTTTGTTCAGGATGATAGCTCGCCCAAGACAAATGACAATCGCTCAGATTTTTCACAATGCAAGTTTGAAAAAAAACTGATGCTTGCAGGTGTTTTCTTCGAAAAAATTGTCTTGAAATTATTAGGAGCTCCGAAGCTTCAAAGAGATATTCCTTGGAGTCTACAAAAGTTAAGAACTGCAAAATACGGTTTTTTGAATCACACGTGGGGGGGGGGGCACATAAATGTAGTGTTCAAGAGTTTCCCACACCAATTTTTACTATAATTCAGAATTACGACGAGGTTCAGCTGCCCCATCCCCCACATCGGCATCTCTATATGATGAAGAATAAAGTGAGTTAGGTCACGCATATGTTTCCATGCATATGATCTCTGATACACATAGATCATCTTGTATGAATGCATGGCTGCAATGTTCACACATGTTCTGCTGTTCATGCAATGCATTGCATGCAATGTGTCATGCATGTTCTGATGGTCATCAACGAACCTGCATAAAGAAAGCATGACTAACATATTATAGGCAGACACCTATAAATTAAAGTTGTGTCTTGCAACCAATACATCAACCCAGAGGTTTTGATGATATGTGGGCACGTACAATAGAGAATTGACATATGGGTATTTTTCAAGGCTTAGGTCTGAGTTGGGATATTAGAAGACAACTGAGATGTTATATGAAGCTTGACTGGGAAGTGGTTTGTGTGAGAGATGGTTTCCGCTAATGTGATTATTGTCTGCTGCTCATGGTCAATGGCAGCACTTGTGATCAAGTGGCCCTATTTTATAGCAGGACGGCATGCTGCACCATGGTTCATCTCATCGGTGACACAGGAAAACACCACACAACCAAAGAGCTGAGGTCGTGTAGTTTGGTGAGCCTATTGTCAAGATGTAGGGGCTGCCCTGTTGTCAGGAGGCCCAATACTATTTGTTCAGAACTTTAGCTGGCCAAGACAAATGTCACTAGTTACCGCGGCCCCATTAGAGGCCACCAGCCCACACATTGTCCACAAAATGGTACAAGTGCATAGAGTATTTCCACAATGTACGTTTTCATTCATTTTTTTCTACAACACGAATGTGCTTTGTTCGTGTTAGAATTAAATCCGAGGCATACCGTTGATCATCCGAGGATCAAGCAATCACACGAGCACAACACCGAGATTTGTTAACGAGGTTCACCGATATGGCTACATCCCCGGGGCCTGACTACGGGCGCTCCTTCCCGTGACACCGTCACAATACCGCACACCGGTCACCCGGGCGCCGGCACATGCCGCCGGCTCCCCCTTGCGCGCATGTGCTATTATGTTGGCATAGGTTACATCGTGTGTCTACACCCGCTATATATGAGAAGCCTAGGATATAAGTGTCCTACTAGGACACGACTCAACATCCTATGTAAACACAATACAACTACAAGTCCAACTGTAACCTACCTTGTACACTATATTCGACACAACTCTAACAAACTCCACCTTGGCGAATATTCTCCACCACCTTGAGTTCGTCCATGCGTCAAACTTCCACGTACATTGGACTTGAGTTTATCCCATGAGCACCGCTGCTACTCCAAAGACTCCATGTGACTCCACCTGCAACTTGTAGTCCCTTCTTTTCTTGACCACAGTCAACACTCGAGCGAAATTAAGTTCCACATTACTTTGCGCTCCCAACTTCCAGAGTATCAGTCCAACGCCATCACACACTGATCGCTGACCTGCGTGAAAGTGAACAACTCACATATTGGGTGTCACACATAAGAGTTACCTGAACTCAACATCACCGCTCCTTTCTTGACCGCCTGTCTGAAACTTGAAGGAATTTCACTGTTGCTTGTAGTCATCCCGAGTCAAATTCGCAGTTGTCTCACCACATGTATGACCACCAGAGCCCTGGCCCGTCTCCATGCCCGTGCATACCGCACGCCTCGCCGCTATTACCGCGTCGAGCCTCCGCTGTCCCGGTCGAGTCTCAAGGGTTGCGAACCCACACCACTCAACCCCCACTGCAGAGTACCATCGATCATCACCGACCGATGACGAGTTTCACGCTTCCATCAGACCAGTAGGCTCCAGTCCAAATTACATGTCACTCGCTTTTTCCCAGCTGAATAGGCTTCGACTCTCTGGATCCTTACACCGTAGCCCCTCAATCCAGCTCCACCTTCAACATGACTCCATGGTAGATGATCAGTCCACCCCGCGTCCCGTCAGACTTCAAGCTCACATGCGTACGCCATCTTGAATCAACCCCACGCCATAGTCTTGTCGAAGCCACACAAGCCCTCGGGGCCTGCGCCACGTGTTTCCACGCCCAGAAGTCGGTCACCATCAGCATCACGCTCCTATGTCGCTGCCGCCGATCCCGCACCGTCTTCTGTACCAACCGACTCACGTCGATCCGTCAGACTGTCCAGTCCGACCCAGCCGAACTTGTTCGACTGCAACGACACGCTTCAAGGCTCCCAAATCATCTTCCGTGAATTTCCACCCATCACATGATAATTCCATCTTAGCTAACATGACTTCCCGCAACGCCCTCAAGCATCCATGTTGTGCCAACAAATTTTCCATCCTTGTCTGCCATAACCCAAGGCTTTCAGTTCCGTTGAATTTCTCCACCTCAAACCCGGTACCCGTTGGCGCCTGGTTCTTCGTATGGTTGACTTTATGAAAAATACATGAGCAATCTCCTTGTGATGCACAAGTACACGACATCCGTGTACTACTAGCAGTTCCAAAAAAAAACTTTTGATCTTCACGTGTGTAGTAGCCCTGGCTCAACCTCCCATGCTGGCTGTTGCTTTGTCAATGTCCCAGCTAGTATGTATCGCTCGATGGATTTCCTTTCTGCCGATTGATCTGCTTTGCCTCTGTCTCGTCGTACGTCTCTTCTACGACTGCCTGCACCAGCCTTTCAAGCAAGCATGCAAGACCCCGTTCCTGAGACGACTTCCTTCCGGGACTCGGTCCCGTTTTGGTCTCCAAACAAATCTCCTGAGTCGATCAGCCCTGCCATGTAGCACGCTGCCACATGCACCAGCTAGCCCCGCTGGGCCAGCCCACACCGTGCATTGCTTGCCTTGGCTTCAGCCGCGCCGCCTGTACGCTCGCCCGATGGATCAACACGATCGATCGCCGCACGTCTGCCGCGGCCGATGCTTTCGCCTCGTATCCGCATTTTGTTCTGATTACTGCTCGAAGATCACACCACGACCAATCATGCCTCGATGGTAACTCGCCGATGATATTCATCCTGTATTATGATCGCTTCCGCAGATTTATGTCGATGCATCTTCTTCCTCTAGATCAACTTTCACGACCTTCAAAACAACCTAGCTCATGATACCACTTGTTAGAATTAAATCCGAGGCATACCGTTGATCATCCGAGGATCAAGCAATCACACGAGCACAACACCGAGATTTGTTAACGAGGTTCACCGATATGGCTACATCCCCGGGGCCTGACTACGGGCGCTCCTTCCCGTGACACCGTCACAATACCGCACACCGACCACCCGGGCGCCGGCACATGCCGCCGGCTCCCCCTTGCGCGCCTGTGCTATTATGTTGGCATAGGTTACATCGTGTGTCTACCCCCGCTATATATGAGAGGCCTAGGATATAAGTGTCCTACTAGGACACGACTCAACATCCTATGTAAACACAATACAACTACAAGTCCAACTGTAACCTACCTTGTACACTATATTCGACACAACTCTAACAGTTCGAAATAATTGTCCTAAAGTTATTAGGAGCTCCTGAACGACAAAGTCGTATCCCTTGAATTCTAGAAAAACTAAGAACATGCAAAATGTAATCGACATAGTGTTCAAGAGTTTCCATGCCAATTTCTATTATAATTTACCCCCCCCCCCCCAGCTCGGCATCTCTATAGGATTAAGAATAAAATGGTTTCTTTTTGTACGTAAGATCACGTATCAAAAGCAATCACCGGCACACAACCATATGTATGGGACAAAGCCCCTGCCCAAAGGCGATCTAGGGTTCTCCTTCACCATCATCCTCCTCCTCTGGTAGATCGCTGGCCTCCTCCTCCGCCGCCGGCTCCGTTGGTGGGTGTGTGCGGGCAGGCCCCAATCTACCCATGGGAGCCATATTTCCCTCTCTTAGTCGATAGCACAGTCATGCGAAGTGAACAACATGGTCGTACATCTTGGTCCTCCGACTCCAATTCCGACTGATGAAGGTTGGATAGTCTCGGCCTCTTTGGAGAGCATGTGAGTTTTGTGTTCCCCAACTCTGGGGCATTCTATAGGCCCTCGGCACCGTTTTCTTTGATGAGAGACAGAGATTTACTACATTGATCACGACTGTCGACGTCTTCTGGTCAACATCGATGACTTATAGGTCATGGCTTCTACAAGCTCTTGTGTTTAAGAAAGTTTGCTCCGCTGAGACAATGACCAGAGGCAGCAACAAGCTTTGGTCTTGGCGCCGCCATTGCAACAGGAGGAAGAAGACTTCCGCACCCCCAAAATTTTGGATGTATTTTTCCATTTTTGTAAGAGTGTTTTTGTAAGGATTTGCGTTACTTAATATATACTTTTGCCTTTTCACAAAAAAGGAATAAAATGAGGCAGCCCTGTAATTTACATGCATATTGGCCATTGATACATATAGGTCATCTTGTATGAATGCATGCATGCATGCCATAATGTTTATGCATGTTTTGGTATTCATCAACTAAATTGCATAAAAAAAAGCATGAATAACACATATAGGCACGCACCTATAAATGAAGATCATGCCTAGCAACCGATCCCCAATCCAGAGGTTACAATGATATGTGGTCATTACAATTTCCATATGAATATATTTGTAAAGCTTATGTACGAGTTGGGATATTAGAGGACAACTGAGATGTTATAGGGAGCTTGATTGGGAGGTGGTTTGAGTGAGAGACAGGTTCTGCCAATGTGATTATTTTCTGCTGCTTATGATGAATAGCCTCACTTGTGATCAAGCGATCGTATTTTACAGCAGGACAGCATGCTGCACTATGATTCATCTCATGGGTGACACAAGAAAACACCACGCAACAGAAGAGCAGAGCTAAGCTCACGAGCAGCCACCTTGTTGATGTCTCGCAGTTCCGCAAGCGTGTTGTCAAGATCGTGGGTGCTGCCTGTCGGTGTCAAAACCGGCGGATCTCGGGTAGGGGGTCCCGAACTGTGCGTCTAAGGCTAATGGTAATAGGAGACAAGGGACACGATGTTTACCCAGGTTCGGGCCCTCTCGATGGAGGTAATACCCTACTTCCTGCTTGATTGATGTTGATGATATGAGTATTAGAAGAGTTGATCTACCACGAGATCGTAGAGGCTAAACCCTAGAATTCAGCCTATGATTATGATTGTTGTTGTCCTACGGACTAAACCCTCTGGTTTATATAGACACCGGAGGGGGCTAGAATTACACAGAGTCGGTTACAGAGAAGGAGATCTACACATCCGAATTGCCAAGCTTGCCTTCCACGCAAAGGAGAGTCCCATCCGGACACGGGACGAAGCCTTCAATCTTGTATCTTCATAGTCCAACAGTCCGGCCAAAGTATATAGTCCGGCTATCCGAGGACCCCTTAATCCAGGACTCCCTCAGTAGCCCCCGAACCAGACTTCAATGACGATGAGTCCGGCGCGTAGATTGTCTTCGGCATTGCAAGGCGGGTTCTTCTCCAAGTTCTCCAGGGTACCTGTTGTAACGAGCAGTGTCCGGGTTCCCATTAATGTTGCACTCATCGGCTTCTGTGCTTTAATAATGGTTGTTTCCACGTGTCGAGCGAATGCGAGAAGTCGGGGCATTTTTACATTCGCCACCCTACCCATGCAAGTAAATCGTCTATTTAAAGAGACGGGGATCCTCAAATCCAAATCACACCATCTCCTCCCAGCGAGTATCCATGAGAGCACGCCCGGAAAAGTCCATACCATCATGGCCGGTCGTCGCGGCTCCTCCTCTCGCTCCCGTAGCACTAGGCCAGGTTATTGGGAGAAATGTTCTGTCCCCCACAGCCGACTAGTAGAGTTGCAGACCCAGGGGTTTCTTCCGCCTGCATACATGGTCCCCGTCCGAGTTGGACTAGCCACTTATAATGGCGGGGAGCAAGCGGAGAGTTCTCCAAACCCATCCAAAGGGGGAGCGGGTATGCTTTGTCCCCTATTTGCTGAGATGACTTGGAGTTCCAATCCATCCTTTCCTCCGCGGGCTCCTGGAGTTCTACGGCCTCCAGCCGCATAACTTTACCCCAGCCTCCATACTGCACATCGCAGGCTACGTTGCCTTCTGCGAGTTATTTCTGGGTTGCGAAACTCATTTCGAACTGTGGAAGAGGCTATTCTGCCTCGTACCCCGCACTTCGGAGGGGTCGGTATATCAAGTGGGTGGAGCCAAAATATGGCGCATTGCCGGGACCGGATACCTGTCCGGTACCTCGAAGAAGACGTCCGAAGACTGGCCTTCGGAGTGGTTCTATATGGAGGATGTCCCTCTCCCGGACCCTATTCGGAAGGGCCTTCCCGAGTTTGTAAATGCCCTATTGAAGAAACACCATAGCTGGCGCCCCCAGGAGGAAGATAACAGAGAGAGATCCTTTTCCTGATGGACAGGATAAAGACGCTGGCCAAATCAGGACTGGCAATAATTGAGGTTATGTCCATATGTATAATGCGGGGAGTGTAGCCACTTCAATATCGGGGGAAACCCTGTGGCACTTCAATGGGGAAGACGATGCCTCCCACTGCGGCCGTAAAGGTCCAGACTCCGCTGCCGCTCTGGTGAAGATACTGTCCGATTTGTACGAAGGAGAAGAAGAGGAGTTCATCCGCATCAAACCACGGGATGGATTCTCCATGTACAACCCCCCAAGCTGGGTGAGTCGCTATCTTTTGTTCCTAGTCTTTCCCGCATCCTTTAGCACAAATATTTACCTTGCCAATTCATAGCAGGAACTGCGAAAAGCTATGGGGGAGGTTTGAAGGAAATATGCCCTAGAGGCAATAATAAAGTTATTATTTATTTCCTCATATCATGATAAATGTTTATTATTCATGCTAGAATTGTATTAACCGGAAACATGATACATGTGTGAATACATAGACAAACATATAGTCACTAGTATGCCTCTACTTGACTAGCTCATTAATCAAAGATGGTTATGTTTCCTAACCATAGACATGTGTTGTTATTTGATTAATGGGATCACATCATTAGGAGAATGATGTGATTGACATGACCCATTCCGTTAGCCTAGCACTTGATCGTTTAGTATATTGCTATTGCTTTCTTCATGACCTATACATGTTCCTGTAACTATGAGATTATGCAACTCCGTTTACGGAGGAACACTTTGGTGCTACCAAGCGTCACAGCGTAAATGGGTGATTATAAAGGAGTACTACAGGTGTCTCCAAAGGTACATGTTGGGTTGGCGATTTCGAGATTAGGTTTTGTCACTCCGATTGTCGGAGAGGTATCTCTGGGCCCTCTCGGTAATACACATCACATAAGCCTTGCAAGCATTGCAACTAATAAGTTAGTTATGAGATGATGTATTACGGAACGAGTAAAGAGACTTGCCGGTAACGAGATTGAACTAGGTATTGGATACCGACGATCGAATCTCGGGCAAGTAACATACCGATGACAAAGGGAACAACGTATGTCGTTATGCGGTTTGACCGATAAAGATCTTCGTAGAATATGTAGGAACCAATATGGGCATCCAGGTTCAGCTATTGGTTATTGACCGAGAATAGTTCTAGGTCATGTCTACATAGTTCTCGAACCCGTAGGGTCCGCACGCTTAACGTTACGATGACAGTTTTATTATGAGTTTATAAGTTTTGATGTACCGAAGTTTGTTTGGAGTCCCGAATGTGATCACGGACATGACGAGGAGTCTCGAAATGGTCGAGACATAAAGATTGATATATTGGAAGCCTATATTTGGATATCGGAATGGTTCCGGGTGAAATTGGGATTTTACCGGAACACCGGGGGGTTACCGGAACCCTCCCGGGGGATAATGGGCCTTAGTGGGCAATGAGGGAGAAGAGGAGGGCCGGCCAGGGCAGGCCGCGCGCCCCCCCCCTAGTCCGAATAGGACAAGGAGAGGGGCGGCGCCCTTCTTTCCCTCCCCTTTCCTTCTCCAACAAGGCAGAGGGGAGTCCTACTCCGGTGGGAGTAGGACTCCTCCAGCGCACCCTTGGGGGCGGCCGCACCTCCCTCCCTCCTTTATATACGGGGCAGGGGCACCCCATAACACACAAGTTGATCTACGGATCGTTCCTTAGCCGTGTGCGGTGCCCCTCCACCATATTCCACCTCGGTCATATCGTCGCGGAGTTTAGGCGAAGCCTGCGCCGATAGAACATCATCATCGTCACCACGCCGTCGTCTTGTGGAACTCATCCCGACACTTTGCTGGATCGAGTCCGGGATCGTCATCGAGCTGAGCGTGTGCTGAACTCGGAGGTGCCGTATGTTCGGTACTTGGATCGGTCGGATCGTGAAGACGCACGACTACATCAACAGCGTTGTCATAACGCTTTCGCCACGGTCTCACGAGGGTATGTGGACAATACTCTCCCTCTCGTTGCTATGCCATCACCATGATCTTGCGTGTGCGTAGGAATTTTTTGAAATTACTCGTTCCCCAATGATGGCATCCGAGCCTGGTTTTATGCGTTGATGTTATATGCACGACTAGAACACAAGTGAGTTGTGGGCGATACAAGTCATACTGCTTACCAGCATGTCATACTTTGGTTGGCGGTATTGTGAGATGAAGCGGCCCGGACCGACATTACGCCAGACGCTTACGCGAGACTGGTTTCACCGCTGTGAGCACTCGTTGCTTAAAGGTGACTGGCGGGTGTCTGTCTCTCTCACTTTAGTTGAACCGAGTGTAGCTACGCCGGTCCTTGCGAAGGTTAAAACAGCACCAACTTGACAAACTATCGTTGTGATTTTGATGCGAGGTAAGAACGGTTCTTGCTCAGCCCGTAGCAGCCACGTAAAATTTGCAACAACAAAGTAGAGGACGTCTAACTTGTTTTTGCAGGGCATGTTGTGATGTGATATGGTCAAGGCGTGATGCTATATTTTATTGTATGAGATGATCATGTTATGTAACCGAGTTATCGGCAATCGGCAGGAGCCATATGGTTGTCGCTTTATTGTATGAAATGCAAACGCCATGTAATTGCTTTACTTTATCACTAAGCGGTAGCGATAGTCGTAGAAGCAATAGTTGGCGAGACGACAACGATGCTACGATGGAGATCAAGGTGTCGCGCCGGTGACGATGGTGATCACGACGGTGCTTCGGAGATGGAGATCACAAGCACAAGATGATGATGGCCATATCATATCACTTATATTGATTGCATGTGATGTTTATCCTTTATGCATCCTATCTTGTTTTGATTGACGGTAGCATTATAAGATGATCTCTCACTAAATATCAAGAAGTGTTCTCCCTGAGTATGCACCGTTGCGAAAGTTCTTCGTGCTGAGACACCACGTGATGATCGGGTGTGATAGGCTCTACGTTCAAATACAACGGGTGCAAAACAGTTGCACACGCGGAATACTCAGGTCAAACTTGACGAGCCTAGCATATACAGATATGGCCTCGGAACACGGAGACCGAAAGGTCGAACGGGAATCATATAGTAGATATGATCAACATAGTGATGTTCACCATTGAAACTACTCCATCTCACGTGATGATCGGACATGGTTTAGTTGATTTGGATCACGTAATCACTTAGATGACTAGAGAGATGTCTATCTAAGTGGGAGTTCTTAAGTAATATGATTAATTGAACTTAAATTTATCATGAACTTAGTACCTGATAGTATTTTGCTTGTCTATGTTTACTGTAGATAGATGGCTCGTGCTGTTGTTCCGTTGAATTTTAATGCGTTCCTTGAGAAAGCAAAGTTGAAAGATGATGGTAGCAATTACACGGACTGGGTCCGTAACCTGAGGATTATCCTCATTGCTGCACAGAAGAATTACGTCCTGGAAGCACCGCTGGGTGCCAGGCCTGCTGCTGATGCAACTGACGACGTTAAGAACATCTGGCAGAGCAAAGCTGATGACTACTCGATAGTTCAGTGTGCCATGCTTTACGACTTAGAACCGGCCCTTCAACGACGTTTTGAACGTCATGGAGCATATGAGATGTTCCAGGAGTTGAAGTTAATATTTCAAGCAAATGCCCGGATTGAGAGATATGAAGTCTCCAATAAGTTCTATAGCTGCAAGATGGAGGAGAATAGTTCTGTCAGTGAACACATACTCAAAATGTCTGGGTATAATAATCACTTGATTCAACTGGGAGTTAATCTTCCTGATGATAGTGTCATTGACAGAATTCTTCAATCACTGCCACCAAGCTATAAGAGCTTCGTGATGAACTATAATATGCAAGGGATGGACAAGTCTATTCCCGAGCTCTTCGCAATGCTAAAAGCCGCAGAGGTAGAAATCAAAAAGGAGCATCAAGTGTTGATGGTTAACAAGACCACCATTTTCAAGAAAAAGGGCAAAGGGAAGAAGAAGGGGAACTTCAAGAAGAACAACAAACAAGTTGCTGCTCAAGAGAAGAAACCCAAGTCTGGACCTAAGCACGAGATCGAGTGCTTCTCCGCAAGCGATGGACCTTTGGAAGTGGAACTGCCCCAAGTATTTGGCGGATAAGAAGGATGGCAAAGGAACAAAGGTATATGTGATATACATGTTGTTGATGTGTACCTTACTAATACTCGCAGAGTACTGGTATTTGATACTGGTTCATTGCTAATATTTGCAACTCAAACAGGAACTACGGATTGCGAAGATTGGCTAAGGACGAGGTGACGATGCGCGTGGGAAATGGTTCCAAAGTCGATGTGATCGCGGTCGGCACGCTACCTCTACATCTACCATCGGGATTAGTTTTAGACCTAAATAATTGTTATTTGGTGCCAGTGTTAAGCATGAACATTATATCTGGATCTTGTTTGATGCGAGACGGTTATTCATTTAAGTCGGAGAATAATGGTTGTTCTATTTATATGAATAATATCTTTTATGGTCATGCACCCTTGAAGAGTGGTCTATTTTTATTAAAACTCGATAGTAGTAATACACATATTCATAGTGTTGAAACCAAAAGATACAGAGTTGATAATGATAGTGCAACTTATTTGTGGCATTGCCGTTTGGGTCATATCGGTGTAAAACGCATGAAGAAACTCCATACTGATGGGCTTTTGGAATCACTTGATTATGAATCACTTGGTACTTGCGAACCGTGCCTCATGGGCAAGATGACTAAAACGCCGTTCTCCGGAACTATGGAGCGAGCAACTGATTTGTTGGAAATCATACATACTGATGTTTGTGGTCCAATGAATGTTGAGGCACGCGGCGGGTATCGTTATTTTCTCACCTTCACAGATGATTTGAGCAGATATGGGTATATCTACTTGATGAAACATAAGTCTGAAACATTTGAAAAGTTCAAAGAATTTCAGAGTGAAGTGGAAAATCATCGTAACAAGAAAATAAAATTTCTACGATCTAATCGTGGAGGATAATATTTGAGTTACGAGTTTGGTTTGCATTTGAAAGAATGCGGAATAGTTTCGCAACTCACGCCACCCGGAACACCACAACGAAATGGTGTGTCTGAACGTCGTAATCGTACTTTACTAGATATGGTGCGATCTATGGTGTCTCTTACTGATTTACCGCTATCGTTTTGGGGTTATGCTTTAGAGACGACCGCATTCACGTTAAATAGGGCACCATCAAAATCCGTTGAAACGACACCTTATGAACTATGGTTTAGCAAGAAACCAAAGTTGTCGTATCTTAAAGTTTGGGGCTGCGATGCTTATGTGAAGAAACTTCAACCAGATAAGCTCAACCTAAATCGGAGAAATGTGTCTTCATAGGATACCCAAAAGAGACTATTGGGTACACCTTCTATCACAGATCTGAGGGCAAGATTTTCGTTGCTAAATTCGGATCCTTTCTAGAAAAAGAGTTTCTCTCGAAAGAAGTGAGTGGGAGAAAAGTAGAACTTGATGAGATAACTGTATCTGCTCCCTTATTGGAAAATAGTTCATCACAAGAACCGGTTCTGTGACAACTACACCAATTAGTGAGGAAGCTAATGATATTGATCACGAAACTTCAGATCAAGTTTCTCTTGAACTCACGAGGTCAACTAGAGTAAGATCCGCACTGAGTGGTACGGTAATCCTATTCGGAAGTCATGTTACTTGACCATGGCGAACCTACAAACTATGAAGAAGCGATGGTGAGCCCAGATTCATAAAATGGCTGGAAGCCATGAAATCTGAGATGGGATCCATGTATGAGAACAAAGTATGGACTTTGGTTGACTTGCCGATGATCGGCAAGCCATTGAGAATAAATGGATCTTTAAGAAGAAGACCGACGCTGATGGTAATGTAACTGTCTATAAAGCTCGACTTGTTGCGAAAGGTTTTCGACAAGTTCAAGGGGTTGACTACGATGAGACTTTCTCACCCGTAGCGATGCTTAAGTCTGTCCGAATCATGTTAGCAATTGCTGCATTTTATGATTATGAAATTTGGCAAATGGATGTCAAAACTGCATTCTTGAATGGATTTCTAGAAGAAGAGTTGTATATGATGCAACCAGAAGGTTTTGTTGATCCAAAAGGTGCTAACAAAGTGTGCAAGCTCCAGCGATCAATTTATGGTGCAGTGCAAGCCTCTCGGAGTTGGAATAAGCGCTTTGATAGTGTGATCAAAGCATATGGTTTTATCTGAGACTTTTGGAGAAGCCTGTATTTACAAGAAAGTGAGTGGGAGCTCTGTAGCATTTCTGATATTATATGTGGACGACATATTATTGATTGGAAATGATATAGAATTTCTGGATAGCATAAAAGGATACTTGAATAAAAAAATTCAATGAAAGACCTCGGTGAAGCTGCTTACATATTGGGCATCAAGATCTATAGAGATAGATCAAGACGCTTGATTGGACTTTCACAAAGCACATACCTTGATAAAGTTTTGAAATAGTTCAAAATGGATCAGGCAAAGAAAGGATTTTTACCTGTATTACAAGGTGTGAAATTGAGTCAGACTCAATGCCCGACCACAGCAGAAGATAGAGAGAAAATGAAAGATGTTCCCTATGCTTCAGCCATAGGCTCTATCATGTATACAATGCTGTGTACTAGACCTGACTTATGCTTAGCAATAAGCTTGGCAGGAATGTACCAAAGTAATCCAGGAGTGGATCACTGGACAGCGGTCAAGAACAACCTGAAATACCTGAAAAGGACTAAGGATATGTTTCTCGTATATGGAGGCGACAAAGAGCTAGTCGTAAATGGTTACGTCGATGCAAGCTTTGACTCTGATCCGGACGATTCTAAATCGCAAACCGGATACGTGTTTTTATTAAACGGTGGAGCTGTCACTTGGTGCAGTTCTAAACAAAGCGTCGTGGCAGGATCTACATGTGAAGCGGAGTACATAGCTGCTTCGGAAGCAGCAAATAAGGAGTCTGGATGAAAGAGTTCATTTCTGATCTAGGTGTCATACCTAGTGCATCGGGACCAATGAAGATCTTCTGTGACAATACTGGTGCAATTGCCTTGGCAAAGGAATCCATATTTCACAAGAGGACCAAGCATATCAAGAGAAGCTTCAATTCCATCCGGGACCAAGTCCAGGTGGGAGACATAGAGATTTGCAAGATACATACGGATCTGAATATTGCAGACCCGTTGACTAAGCCTCTTCCACGAGCAAAACATGATCAGCACCAAGACTCCATGGGTGTTAGAATCATTACTGTGTAATCTAGATTATTGACTCTAGTGCAAGTGGTAGACTGAAGGAAATATGCCCTAGAGGCAATAATAAAGTTATTATTTATTTCCTCATATCATGATAAATGTTTATTATTCATGCTAGAATTGTATTAACCGGAAACATGATACATGTGTGAATACATAGACAAACATATAGTCACTAGTATGCCTCTACTTGACTAGCTCATTAATCAAAGATGGTTATGTTTCCTAACCATAGACATGTGTTGTTATTTGATTAATGGGATCACATCATTAGGAGAATGATGTGATTGACATGACCCATTCCGTTAGCCTAGCACTTGATCGTTTAGTATATTGCTATTGCTTTCTTCATGACCTATACATGTTCCTGTAACTATGAGATTATGCAACTCCCGTTTACCGGAGGAACACTTTGGGTGCTACCAAACGTCACAACATAAATGGGTGATTATAAAGGAGTACTACAGGTGTCTCCAAAGGTACATGTTGGGTTGGCGTATTTCGAGATTAGGTTTTGTCACTCCGATTGTCGGAGAGGTATCTCTGGGCCCTCTCGGTAATACACATCACATAAGCCTTGCAAGCATTGCAACTAATAAGTTAGTTACGAGATGATGTATTACGGAACGAGTAAAGAGACTTGCCGGTAACGAGATTGAACTAGGTATTGGATACCGACGATCGAATCTCGGGCAAGTAACATACCGATGACAAAGGGAACAACGTATGTCATTATGCGGTTTGACCGATAAAGATCTTCGTAGAATATGTAGGAACCAATATGGGCATCCAGGTTCCGCTATTGGTTATTTACCGAGAATAGTTCTAGGTCACGTCTACATAGTTCTCGAACCCGTAGGGTCCGCACGCTTAACGTTACGATGACAGTTTTATTATGAGTTTATAAGTTTTGATGTATCGAAGTTTGTTTGGAGTCCCGGATGTGATCACGGACATGACGAGGAGTCTCGAAATGGTCGAGACATAAAGATTGATATATTGGAAGCCTATATTTGGATATCGGAATGGTTCGGGTGAAATCGATTTTACGGAACACCGGGGTTACGGAACCCTCCCGGGAATAATGGGCCTTAGTGGGCCATGAGGGAGAAGAGGAGGGCCGGCCAGGGCAGGCTGCGCGCCCCCTCCCCCCCTAGTCCGAATAGGACAAGGAGAGGGGGCGCCCCTTCCTCTTTCCCTCCCCCTTTCCTTCTCCAACAAGGCAAGAGGGGGGAGTCCTACTCCCAGTGGGAGTAGGACTCCTCCAGGCGCACCCCTTGGGGGCTGGCCGCACCTCCTCCTCCCTCCTTTATATACGGGGGCAGGGGGGCACCCCATAACACACAAGTTGATCTACGGATCGTTCCTTAGCCGTGTGCGGTGCCCCCCTCCACCATATTCCACCTTGGTCATATCGTCGTGGAGTTTAGGCGAAGCCCTGCGCCGGTAGAACATCATCATCGTACCACGCCGTCGTCTTGTGGAACTCATCCCGACACTTTGCTGGATCGGAGTCCGGGGATCGTCATCGAGCTGAACGTGTGCTAAACTCGGAGGTGCCGTACGCTCGGTACTTGGATCGGTTGGATCGTGAAGACGTACGACTACATCAACCGCGTTGTCATAACGCTTCCACTTACGGTCTACGAGGGTACGTGGACAATACTCTCCCCTCTCGTTGCTATGCCATCACCATGATCTTGCGTGTGCGTAGGAAATTTTTTGAAATTACTACGTTCCCCAACAAGGTTCACAGCCCGTCTCCACAGCCAGAGGACCCCGACCGGGCCCTCGACCCTGGACTCGAAGAAGATCCGGACACATCTGTGGAGCTCATTGACAGGACATTTTATCAGTTAAGCTGCGATGACGCGCTGGTGGCCATCATAGCTGATCATCCTGGCCTACTCCCTGTATCACATGTAAGTCAAACTGCAGCCCCAACTTCCAAGAAGGATTCCCTCTCTGCGCCTTACCCACCGCACATGTATTGCGTTTTACAAGGAAGGCCATCGGGACGCCAGGCCGAACCCGCGGTGACTCGCCAACAAGTGGCACCGAAGCCGGGTAGGCTTAAAAGGAAGGAGGTCAGGACCGAGACGCCGTCGCAAAGGTATGTTTAAAAACCTGCCACGTAATTAGCATCGTCAAAATATGACAATGTCCATTGTCTTCTGGCAGAAAAAGCGCTCGCCGGACTATATCCGGAGAGCCTGCCGGCCACGCCTCCACCAGCCGGACTCCGAGGCCGGACTCAAGGGCGGAGGTCATTGCGGGGCAACGCCGGACGATCCTCCTACAGAGGATGCGGATATATTCTCCTCTAAAAACTCCAAAGTGCAGAGCGCCATGAATCATAGGCATTCAATGCCTTCAACTCAGGGGACGCGTACATCCGGGCTGCTCAAGGTGGCCTCGCCAGAGCCACGGACCAGTACGTAAAGGATATACATGTAAGAAAATTTGATAAGTATGTATATCATTAGCCCCTGAGACTTGAACAGTTAGCACAACTGATTTAAGGATTCTTGTGTGCATTGGTTCTGACAGAGAAGAATATCCAGCTGTCTAAAGAGCTGGAGGAGTGCAAAGCCCAACTGCGGGCGGCAATTGACAGAATGGAGGAGTCCACGAAGGCCCCATCTCGTAATACTTGTTTTGATCGAAAATAATGTAATGGTATGTACCAGTAAGTATTCGGCATGAATGCAAATCTAAAAAGAGATTCTGCAGACAATCCCGGAGGCAATCCGGAGATTGTACCAGAGGATGAGCAATATGCTCAATGACAGCTGAAGGCCGGCGAGCGTGTGCTTACAAAGGTTATACAGGAGAAAAATACTCTCCAGGACGCGAACACCAAACTGGGCGTCGAATTAAAGGATGTCCGGGCCCAGCTTGCTGACTCCGTTAAGGAGAATAAGAGGCTTCGACGCGGCACATTTAGTAAGTGCTCTAATGAACCACTATAAAGTTCAGCGAAGAAGCATGCTAACAGAATTATGTCTGTAGGTATGTTGACAGGTCGCCTCGGAGAGGAGATGCCCGGGTCTGCAGGCGATCTTTTGCAGGAGCTCTCACAACTGCACGAACAAGTTCGGCAGGTGATGCAGGGCATTGCCCATGCCTTATGGCCATCCGCCTCCCCGCCAGGAGGCATGGGGGAGCTTGTGGGGATGCTCAAGGGAGCGCGGCGCCGCTTCCGATTATGGAAGATATCGGCCTGTCGACAAGGTGCAAGGGAAGCCTGGGCCATGGTGAAGACGCGACACACCAAGTCTGACCCGAACCACATGGCCGAGGTCGGACCTGTAGGGTCAGATGGGAAAGAAATCCATGTAAGTCTGGTATATGACCAGGTAGCATTAGCCGCTAAGTATTCCCAACAGGATTGTAGGCTAGACAACCTGTTGGATGGTATAGAAGAAGAGTTTAGTCATGCTAAGTGACATTGTACTTCAAAGGACATATTTTGTCCCTAGCCGGATTGTAAATCATTTGTCTTGGCGGACCTGTTCGCTTCAACCGCTGGACCCGACAGTCCGGAGTGTATCAGAATACCTGCTCGGTTATGTGAAAACTGGGGCACGCGTGGAAACAAGGCGTAGGGGTCATAAGTGCTTGAACAGACAATTATCCAACTAGTTATGTTATATTACATGGGTAGTAAGAAACATCTTCCAGGGAGAATAGTTCCGTTAAGCGTTCCTTTCCCTGGGTGTGCATGCATTAATGTGCACGTCTGAACTGCGAAAAATGACGCAGGATATAATCATCTGGGGGCATGTTTTGTAATAAGTAAAAGACATCTTTTGTTCACCAACCGAATATTCCCTTAAGAACGCTAGCTTTCGGCTTTACTCAGTCTGAGGTACACATCCGGCTGACCCGGCAGTAACAATCTCAGAGGTTCTCCCCTTATGCCCTAGCCGAATTAACGGGAACGTAGGGCATAAACACAAGAGCCAGGCAACCCAGCTTGGCCAAAACTTAAGTCATATCGATGCATATAGTGGTGAAAAAAAGGCACATATGGGTAAATGACGCATATGTGGTGGGCATAAAGCTCAGAAGATAATTATATTAAGCTTCTGTATAAGAAGCCCCCAGGTATATTAAGCGCGCATAGCGCGGCATGAGTGTGCGGTTAAAGCATACTTGCAGCCTTTTAAAACTATATATATAAAAAGGAGAGAGAGAGAGAGAGATGATATAATTTAAAGGGGAAGACAGAGGTAAGGAGACAAACACGAAGTTCGGCACTAGGCGTAGAATCTTCGGAGTCTGGCCGAGTTCCATGGGTTCGGCTCGAGTCAATTATCTGATGCATCACGCAGACGGTACGCTCCTCCGGTGAGAACTTTATGAATGATGAAGGGACCCTCCCATTTGGGCTTGAGCTTGTCCTTTTTCTTCTCTGGTAGGCGTAGAACGAGTTCGCCAATGTTATAAGTTTTGGCCCGTGCTTCTCTGCTTTGATACCTTCGAGCCTCCTGCTGATAGAATGTGGAACGGGCCTTTGCGACGTCGCGCTCCTCCTCCAGGGCATCTAAGCCATCCTGCCGATCCATCTCGGCTTCTCCCTCTTCGTACATGCGCACTCGAGGTGAGTCATGGATGATATCGCAGGGTAGCACTGCCTCTGCGCCGTACACCATAAAAATGGTGTGTATCTGGTGGTGCGATTTAGCGTGGTCTGCAGCCCCCATAGTACGGAGTCGAGCTCCTTGACCCAGTGCGTATCTGATTCCTTCAAGGATCGCACTAGTCTGGGTTTAATGCCGCTCATGATAAGACCGTTCGCTCGTTCGGCTTGACCGTTTGTTTGGGGGTGATAGACGGAGGCATAATCGAGTTTTATGCCCATTTTGCCGCACCATGCTTTCACCTCGTCGGCTGTGAAGTTTGAGCCGTTATCGGTGATGATGCTGTGGGGGACACTGTAACGGTGTACGACCCCGGATATGAAGTCTATCACTGGTCCGAACTCGGCCGTTTTAACTGGTTTGGCTTCTATCCATTTGGTGAATTTATCGACCATGACCAACAAGTATTTCTTCTTATGGCTTCCTCCTTTAAGGAGTCCGACCATATCGAGCCCCCAGACCGCAAAGGGCCAAGTTATGGGGATTGTTTGGAGAGCGATGGGTGGCATATGGCTTTGATTTGCAAGAAGCTGGCAACCAACACAATGTTGGACGAGGTCCTCTGCGTCTGCCCGGGCCGTAGGCCAGTAGAAACCTGTACGGAAGGCCTTGCTTACGAGCGCCCGGGCTGCGGCGTGGTGGCCGCCGAGTCCGGCATGAATTTCGGCCAAGAGCTGCCGCCCTTCCTCTTCGGAGATACACCTTTGGAGCACTCCAGTCGCGCTTTTCTTATAAAGCTCTCCCTCATGGACTTTGTAGGCTTTAGAACGCCGCACAATGCAACGTGCCTCATTTTGGTCCTCTGGGAGTTCTTGCCTATTTAGGTAGGCTAAGAAGGGTTTTGTCCACGGGGCGATGACAGCCATAATCACGTGGGCCGAAGGTGTTATTTCGATGGCGGAGCCTCCGATTACGTCAGATTGTTCAGGATCTGGGGTTGTGTTCGGATCCGGACTGTTATTGCCAGTCTCCCCTTCCGACACCACGGATGGCTTGAATAGCCTTTCCAAAAAGATATTAGGTGGGACGGGGTCGCGTTTAGTGCCTATGCGGGCAAGGATATCCTCCGCTTGATTGTTTTCTTGGACCACATGGCGGAATTCGAGCCCCTCGAACCGTGCTGACATTTTGAGGACAGCATTGCGGTAGGCCGCCATTTTTGGGTCCTTGGCGTCGAAGTCTCCATTTATTTGAGATATTGCGAGATTTGAATCCCCACGCACTTCTAGGCGTTGAATGCCCTTGGAGACTGCCATTCAGAGACCGTGCAACAAGGCCTCATATTCGGCTGCATTGTTGGAATCTGTGTGAAGTATTTGGAGTACGTATTGGACTGTATCTCCGGTGGGGGATGTCAGGACGACGCCTGCCCCTAGACCAGCTAGCATCTTAGAGCCGTCAAAGTGCATGATCCAATTGGAATACGCGCCGTACTCTTTAGGGAGTTCGGCTTCTGTCCATTCGGCGATGAAGTCAGCCAGTACTTGCGACTTAATAGCTCGCCGCGGTTTGTATGTTATGTCGAACGGTAGGAGTTTGATAGCCCATTTAGCAATCCGGCCCGTAGCATCGCGGTTATTTATTATATCATTGAGTGGTACTTTGGAGGCCACCGTGATTGAACACTCTTGAAAGTAGTGTCGTAATTTTCGGGATGCCATGAAGACCGCGCATGCTATCTTTTGATAATGTGGGTACCGTGATTTGCATGGGGTGAGAATAGTGCATACGTAGTATACCGGCTTTTGGAGCGGGAACTTATGTCCATCTGTCTCTCGTTCGACGACGAGCACTGTGCTTACAACTTAATGTGTTGCAGCTATATACAGCAGCATTGGTTCACCGACGTTTGGCGCGGCCAGGATTGGATTGGTGGCCAAGAGGGCTTTTATTTCGTCCAGTCCGGCCGTAGCCGCATCCGTCCACTCGAAGTGTTCGGTGCGTTGAAGAAGGCGATAAAGAGGTAGTGCATTTTCTCCTAATCGGGAGATAAAGCGGCTTAAGGCGGCCACGCATCCAGTTAATTTCTGGATTTGCTTGAGGTCTGTTGGGGTAGCCAACTGTGACAGAGCTCGGATTTTAGCCGGGTTTGCTTCGATTCCTGTATTGGAAACGATGAAGACCAAGAGTTTTCCGGCAGGTACACTGAAAACACATTTTTCCGGGTTGAGCTTGATGTCATATGTTGGGAGATTGTCGAACGTCAGCCTCAAGTCGTCTATTAAAGATTCAACGTGTCTGGTTTTGATGACCACATCGTCTACGTATGCCTCCACTGTTTTGCCGATTTGTGTTTCCAGGCATGTCTGAATCATGCGTTGATAGGCTGCACCGGCGTTTTTGAGCCCGAAAGGCATGGTGTTAAAACAGAAGGGGCCGTATGGAGTGATAAATGCCCTTGCGGCTTGATCGGACTCCGCCATCTTGATTTGATGGTATCCGGAGTATGCGTCAAGGAAACACAATGAGTCATGTCCTGCGGTAGCGTCAATGATTTGATCGATCCGGGGGAGGGGGAAGGGATCCTTGGGGCAAGCCTTATTGAGGTCCTTGAAATCGACGCATAGGCGTCAGGATTTGTCCTTGTTTGGTACGATCACCAGGTTTGCTAGCCAGTCCGGATGTTTAATTTCTCTGATGAATCCGGCCTCGAGTAGCTTAGCTAGCTCTTCTCCCATGGCTTGTCACTTGGGTTCTGAAAAGCGCCGAAGAACCTGCTTGACCGGCTTATATCCCTTTAGTATATTTAGGTTGTGCTCGGCCAGCCTGCATGGGATACCTAGCATATCTGAAGGATGCCAGGCGAAGATGTCTCAATTCTCGCGCAAGAACTCTCGTAGTGCAGCGTCTATTATGGGGTTCAGCTGTGCCCCAATTGATGCTATTTTTGTAGGGTCCGTTGGGTGGACCTGGAATTTCACTATTTCGTCCGCTGGTTTAAAAAAGGTGGACTTGGGTCGTTTGTCGAGTATCACGTCGTCCCTGTCCACTGTGGAGCTTAGCGCAGTTAATTCTTCGGCCGCGAGGGCTTCGGATAATGCCTCCAAGGCTAGTGTGGCGGTTTTATTTTCGGCGCGGAGTGCTATGTCCGGATCACTGGCTAGAGTGATGATTCCATTGGGCCCCGACATTTTAAGCTTCATGTACCCGTAATGGGGTATAGCTTGGAAGCTCATGAATGCATCCCGCCCTAAAAGGGCGTGGTATCCACTGTTAAACGGGGCCACTTGGAATGTGATTTCTTCAGACCTATAATTCTTCGGCGTGCCGAATACCACATCCAGTGTTATTTTTCCCGCGCATCATGCCTCCCGACTAGGGATGATTCCTCTGAAGGTCGTGCTGCTTTGCTCAATGCGGCTCTTGTCTATTTCCATTTTGTTAAGAGTTTCCTCATAGATGAGGTTTAATCCGCTGCCGCCGTCCATGGGCACTTTAGTAAGCTGGAAGCCGTCCACAATTGGTCTAAGGACCAAAGCGGCTGGTGCTCGGACTATTCGGAATTGAGGTTCGTCGCTGGCATTGTAGGTTATGGCCGTATCGTTCCACGGGTCTATTGCTGCGACGTGGCAAACTTCGGCGAGGCTGCGGAGCGCTTGTTTAAGCCTATTGTTTGAGGTGAAAGTCTCGAAGACTGTTAGTATTGTATTGTTATTTTCTGCGGGATGGTGCTCTGCGGTATTGTTGATGAGAAGATCCTCGCCGCTCTTGGCCACCTGCCGGAGTATCCAACATGCTCTAAGGCTGTGTGTTGGTGTGATGCCCGGTGTGCTGTGAATTTTGCATGGCCTGTTGAGCCATCCCTCCAGTACGGTTCCACGCCCTGTAGAGGGCCTTGGCTTCTTTGTAATTGGATTGGGTGACTTGAGAGAGCGCACCCTTTTAGTTCGTACGAGGGGTTTAGTTAGGGCCGGAGGATCGCAGAATTTTGTTTGGGTTTTCCAGGCGCTTTCCACCACACAGTACTTCTGTACTATGGACGCTAAGTCGGCGAAGTGAGCTATGTCACGGCGACTTATGGCGTTGAGAATTCCTTTGTCCGTGCAATTTTTGCAAAAGAATGAGATTGCATCTTCCTCATGACAGTCCTTAACCTTGCTCATTACAAGGAGGAATCTGGCCCAGAAGTGGTGTACTGTCTCTTGGGACTCTTGTCTAATGTGGGAAAGATCACTTGTGTCTGGGTGAGTGGGTAGACTTAAGTCCACATCCTGATCCGATCTGAGACCCAGGGGCAAAGGAGCTCCCGAGCTCGGCAGCTCGGGCTCCAAGACGTTGCCCAATATTTGTGGCCCGTTGCCCGATTCTAAGTTCGGAGCCCGGGCCTTGTCCTCCCGTAGAAGGGTATCCGGCTCGGAGAGCTCGGGAATCCGGACATAGTTCGTCCTCAAAATAGAGGAAGAATCGCTGTTTTGTTCCTCCACCACTGCTATCTGATGGGTGACCGGCGGAGAGTTAATCTCCCTTTGGTCGGGTTTAAGCCCGATCTGATCGTAGTCCGTAGCGACTCCCAGGGCGGCGATGCGGTCCGAGAGCTCGTTCAGGGAGGGGAGCTCCATTGAATCCATCTGCTCGGTAAATTCCGAGCTGACGTGGAGGTTGTGTTCTTGATGACCTGAGAAGTCATCGCCGGCGTGGCAGCCGAACGGGCGGCCATGACGAAACCGCCCACCCGGAGAGTCTGGCTTACAGACAGGGATCCTCCAGAGGTGATGTTGTCCTTGACAACAAGGCGAGCCATCAAGCCTTATCGCGACGGCACAGTGGAACTCTCAATGAAAGCACCAATGTCGGCGTCAAAACCGGCGGATCTCGGGTAGGGGGTCCCGAACTGTGCGTCTAAGGCTAATGGTAACAAGAGACAAGGGACACAATGTTTACCCAGGTTTGGGCCCTCTCGATGGAGGTAATATCCTACTTCCTGCTTGATTGATCTTGATGATATGAGTAAATAAGAGTTGATCTACCACGAGATCGTAGAGGCTAAACCCTAGAAGCTAGCCTATGCTTATGATTGTTGTTGTCCTACGGACTAAACCCTCCGGTTTATATAGACACCGGAGGGGGCTAGGGTTACACAGAGTCGGTTACAGAGAAGGAGATCTACACATCCGAATTGCCAAGCTTGCCTTCCACGCAAAGGAGAGTCCCATCCGAACACAGGACGAAGCCTTCAATCTTGTATCTTCATAGTCCAACAGTCCGACCAAAGTATATAGTCCGGCTATTCGAGGACCCCTTAATCCAGGACTCCCTCACTGCCCTCCAAGTCGGTCGGGTGTCTGCCTACTTCATGGAGTAATTAGACCACTAGGACTGCCGACATATGTGACACTTGCAACATCCAAGCGAGGGCACTTCACCCAGCTATAGCCTGCAAAGTAAACTTTAGCCCAGAGTAGAATCCAAACGAAAGCACATTGCAAAGAAACAATGCTGAGCAAGGGGCATTTACTTGCCATCAAACGAAAACTTTGGAACCAAGGGATTTCGATCATGATCGGCAACAGGGGAATGCAAATGCACATTGATTGCAGCATAGGAACAACATAACGTCTACTTAAGATACTCCTTAGAAACAAACCAGCCTTTGTGTTGAGCATCAAAACGGCCTTAGAAAACATATTCAGACGATATATGGAAACAATAGAGATCACTGTCAAAACATCTTCTTGTTCATTAGCACCGTCAAACTCAAAAACAACTTAGGACCTTCCTTTGCACATCCACGGTCAGGTAAACCATTGCAACAACGTTGTTTTTAAAGCGAGTTAGTCCCATTAGTTTCTTTCTAGGATACAATTTCTTCCTGCTTCTGAAGCCATCTTCCTGGATTGACAAGGATCAAACAACTACAAGATACCAAGAAGAAAATTCATAATCTAGGCATTATTAACAAACAATTAGACCAACGGTACAACAACACGTCAGATGACATCACATGTGCGAAATACTGGCAAGACATTTTTGAGGATGACCTACATAAATCAATAAAGATCCCAAGACTGTGAGCTACGGGTAAGTTGAAAATCTTGGCAGTTTGATAACAGATTTTGGATAAATGAATCGACACTAATGAGTACAACAGATATTTTCTCCAAAATACAAGATATTACAGAGATATATAGATAGAGAAAAAAAGAATGTGCTTAAATGTGCTTATATGCCTTTTTGATGAAAAGAGGTTTCCCCCCACCCCATTTTTATTAGAAACGGGGCATGCTTATATGCCTTCTAATATAACACCAACCGGAGAATATTCTGAAGTGCACCCATGTAACGTCACTGAAGAATCACATGTCACATTCAGATATCTTTTGTAATATTTAAGTGATCGCTAAATCCATGCGCAATAATCTACTAATATATCTTATAACCCATCTTACATGTCTGAACTTGAAATATAGCATCGTAGATTTAGGTGAGATAGCTTTATCTCGAGAACCATTTTTCCACTGCATAATAGCTTCAGGAGAGAGAATATCAGATGAAGCTACTGCCTAAACAGAGATGTATGGGTGTCAGTTTGCTATATCAACTGAAGCTACTACAATAACCCAGTGTGAGTTCGCTATATCAGCTGAAGCTAATTTCAAAACTCACCACTGCAATTGACACATCCTGAAACCCAGTCTGATTCTAAATTACTCATCATCGTGCAGCACTAGGATTCTCATAAAGTATTTGTGCTGCCAATAACCTGGGTCCGGGCGCAATCTCGAAAAACAAGGAAAAACAGTCACAAGCATCTAAAGCCAAACAAGTAGATGATGAGACACCGTGTTTTTGGTCTATAAGCTCAAACACACCCCGAAAGCATCGCACGCCCCAAATGCAGAACAATAATGAAAAATCAACAGAAACTGAACAATGTGAATGCCATATGCTATCAATGCCCGATGTGCCAGCATATGTCGAAATATCTCAAACCACCTTGGAGCTTGACTGATTAAGATGACTAATCAGCTGAAAGAGTCAGCAACAGAGCCGTTAGTTCAAGACTTGATCTTGCAACACGAGAAAAATAACAAGACGACACCACAGTGCTATGTATTTCTAGAGGTTCACTTCAAAGTTGACGCATGAGATTGAGACAGACACATCTACATCACTTCCTCTCTAGCCATACAAATCCTACATACCACCAGAGCAGAGCCCATCCTTGTGCTGCGATTAAAGATTATTGCTGTTGTTGCCCGAAGCAACTGAATCCCCATGTGCACACATTCGTTTCCCCTGTGTATCAGCAGATAAACAACAATCAGGTCGCTAAGAAAGATGTTACATGTGCATAGAGGTACACGTGTTCTAGCCACCATAAGAATTATTTAGTACAAACAACATAATATTCGACAAGAAAATGCAGTTTGATTGTACATAAACTTCAGGCATACCTTTTTGTGTTCAGTACCCAGTGACATAGAGGCTCATGAGGTACATGAAGCAGCATAAGCCGACTAACAGGACTAGCTTTTCTATAATCCACAAGGTATTGGTACGAGTTCCTTTCTTTCTGAGGAAGTTCTTCTTCTGTTCACCATCCATCAACTCAACCGGAGGAGTATTTTTCTCTTGCGCCCGACGGAGGATGTTGTGTTTGAAGTCAACAAGCAGTTGATCCTGTAGGCTCTCAGGTAGACGCGGGTACACTTTATTCATCAGCTCTGCAAAAGCTTCCTTAACTCTGGTGTCAGCAATCAATTCATTAGTCTTGAGAGCTTGTGTACACTTCACTGCCTCAGTCAACACTTCGGTCAACTTTAGCTGCTTCTCTCGATTCTCTCTAAAAAGAATGTCAAACAACAAAAACTCAGCCTCGTCCATTTTTCTTTGGCTGATGCTCAAGTGGATGATGTTATACAACAAGAAAAATGCATGACCCTAACAGATTTTCAAGAGAGGAAAATCAAATGGGTAACTAAAAGTGTTCATCACGAACATTGTTCATATACATACATATAAAACAGGTTTTTCAGTCATGAATTCTCAGAAGAACAAAAAGACCAGCCATTATTAGCGTCCAATAATAAAGGCTATCTAAAATATACACCGGGGCAAAAGCCCTGGGCTGGATGGCTTCACTTCGGCTTTTTTTTCAGGACTTAATCAGGGAAGATACACTTGCCTTGCTTGATCAGTTCTTTGAGGGAACAGTGGAGCTTGACAGAATAAACATATCTTTTATGATTCTGCTGCTGAAAAAAAAGACAACACCAACACCCCTGATAACTTCAGACCGACCCCCTTTCTTGATTGCCCAAATAAGTGGATTACTAAGGTACTTGCAGCCAGATTACAGTATTTCATTAAGGCCTTGTTCGGTTAATCCTCTTCTCAAGGGGATTGGAGAGGATTGGAGGGGATTTTGGCCTGTAGGGGATTTAATCTCCCTCAATCCCTGCCAATCCCCTCGAAATCCACCTCAACCGAACAAAGCCTAAGTCATTTGTTGATGAGGATCAGTTGGGACAGATGCATTGCGGACAACTCTTTTTATGGCATAGATTCAATCCAGAATTGTAGAAAAAGGAAAAGTGGAGCCAATCTGAAAAGGGGTTTAAGGCAAGCAGACCCGCTCTCCCCACTACTCGTCATAGATGGACGTTCTATAGTAGACAATTAAGCAGTTTGCTTCTCGAGGTTTACTGCGGCACTCTGTTTTACCTGAATAACCTCACCTCGTGCTCCAATATGCCGAAGACATGTTAATTGTTATGGAAGCAGACCTGGAAAATGCCAAGTTACTGAAGGAGAATTTGGAAGCTTTTTCAAGGCATAGTTGGACTGTCGATCAACTACTCCAAGTCGACCTCTGTCCCCATAAACCTAGAGGCATGCGAGAGTGTTCAAATTGCTTCGGTTCTTGGCTGTTTCGGTGGAAACCTTCCCCCAGAATTGCCTGGGGCTACCTTTAGCAGATTCAAAGCTTCCAAGGAAGCATCTCTGCCCTTCATTTCAGCCATTGAAAAAAGGCTGCCTGGTTTCTCTTTGGCTTCGGTGGGGGGAGGCTTTGCTCTGTTTGGATATGTTGCTCCTCCTCACATCCCGGATTCTTCTAGTTTGGATATGTACCTTTAGCAGAGTACATGGTTTGGATATGTACCTTTAGCAGAGTACATGGTTTGAGAACTACTCTGCATATCTTCACAGAACATATGCGGGAAATATCCTTGATTCCTCTATAACCTTGCAAGCAATGCAAAATTATTAAGAGTGGTCTGAACAGTGGGATCCAGGGATCCATCTGGTATGTGGGTTACTAGGAAATCTTAATTGGTGCAAGGGAATGAAAGATATAATTCTCTCTAGGCAGTGCACCTCATGGGAGTTCACAACTCCACTGAAATGGTTGACTGTTCAAATTGGTACTGCCAGGCCTTTTGATCCAGGAAGGAAGCTTGATTTAAGATCACAAGTTGTTGTTACTTGGTTGTACAAGGACAGAGGTATGATCAATACAGGAGACAGAAATCTTAAGTTGCAGTGAGACCCAGGAGTTCATTATCTGATAACCATAGTTGATTGTCAAATTTATGTTAGTGGTAGTGATCAGAAAGCTACCAGAAGGAGTTATTACATGGCGTTCAAGCAAGGAAAAAGAAGCTATAAGTATCTAGTATTGTCAGCTGCAAAAGATTTATGTCGAGGCATGGTATGCTACTATGGGCTAGGTGCCACTCGAGAAACAAATGTGACAATTCTGAAAGTGCATCCAGCTACTCATATTCAATTGCAAGAAAATTTATTCAATGTGCAGTCAATGGCAACACATAATACATTTGTTCAGCATATGAATGAATGAATCATTTGTACAACATATGAATGAATGAAACAACAAACTGTACATTCAAGCATCAAAAGGACTAAAGCAAATTTTGTATCAAGATCGAGGCTGACCAATACGTACGTACCTTGGATCTTCCTGCTGGGGATCCATTCCCAAATCCAGTGACCTACAAAAGGTAAGAGAATCTCAGATTACTACTAGCACATAAGGGTGGGGATTAGGGTTTCTGTGTAGGGTTAGGGAGGGGGCTAGGGGAAAGTGTCCATGGGGCTAGAGGAATAAGCAGCGACGGGGGGAAGAGGCTGCTGTTCCTTCTGCCATAGGATGCCGTGGGCGTGCGGCGGTAGGTCAAGCGAGTAACTGGGGTGCGGGGAGGCGAGCGAGCGGGAGATGGGCGCGGGTGTGGGTGAGGCGGAGGCGCCTGCAGGTGGCCGCACGCGAGGGAGGAGGGGATCCGCCGGAGAAAAGAGAGAAGAAGGAGGAGGTCGGCGGAGAGGGGTGACCTGCGCCGCCGGAAGCACTGCGCTCCGTCTTGTCTCCGGCTCTCGTTCGCCTTTTCCCTCGATGCGGCTTTGTTTGGTAGAAGTGGATTGGGGAGGTATGGGGAATGGGGGATTTCAGGGGATTGGGTGAATCCCTTCCTTCCGCCCAATCCCCTCAAAACCCCTTGAATTTCCAAAACACCTTTATCCATCCTCCTCTTTGTTTAAATTTTCTGTTTGGTGGGCAGAGTTTGTCATATTGACATAGCATGGTGTAGAACATTTAAAAATTCAATGTTTACAATGTAACTAACTCCCCTTATATCCTTGCTACAGAATTGTAAAGGTCAACTGATAAAAATGAGACAAAGTGCTACAGGGGAATAATTTAGCGGCAGTGCCTGTTCTCTCAAGAAACTTGCTACATCCACACTTTAGAGTGCATCATTTTAGTTGTATTTGTTGGCTAGATATTAACCATCTTACTAACTGAATGTAGCATACAAGAGCTTGCTCATCACCGGCTGGGCAATGGCAGCTTAACTGATATGCATTGACAACCAACTAAACCAAAAGTAAACAGTGCTATACAGAAAGGAATAGCTGAAGAAAGACACATAAAACAACACACTGAAAACACAGTTTAAGCATCATCTAAAGCTGTAGTACAAGCTCTGAAATAAAAATGGCTATGATCACTGAACATTTTTGAAAAAAAGAGGATCGATAGAACTGATAAACATTCCTTTTAGACTTGTCCGAGTAGAATTAGACAGAACAACACAGATTGTCTACAACAACAACAACAACAGCCTTTAGTCCCAAACAAGTTGGGGTAGGCTAGAGGTGAAACCCATAAGATCTCGCAACCAACTCATGGCTCTGGCACATGGATAGCAAGCTTCCACGCACCCCTGTCCATAGCTAGCTCTTTGTCACCACCATTTGAGCTGCATTTTAAGAACTGAGAAAGCTAAGAGCTAAGAAAGCACAACCATGTAAGCCGCAGTTTGAGAGCTAAAGTTAGAAAATGTGGTTGTACTGCTGAAAAAGAAAAGGTGCTCAGCTGCAACACCGGCTGTTGTACTATGTGAGCTACAGTTTTCAAATCTAGGAACAAAAGTCTATAGGAGTGATCCGACTACTCATCACAGAAATCTCATATGAGAAGAACCACCCAAAATTTCATAACCAAATTATACTAAAAATCAGGGAGGCATCCATCCAAATGTACTATACAAATTGCATATGTAATCAGGGTAGTAGTTCTAACACGATTCTCAGGAAGAAACTTAAATGTATATGTTATCTTATAGTAAACCAAGCATTGCAAATGCAAGGCAGAGAATCAAATTAACAACAACTAGTTCTTTAATGGCTAGGGTGAGGATTATCATGGTACACGCACCAGATATATATGGTAAGAAAAATTCAGCAGGCATGGAGGGGGAAAAAATTAAGTGGAGATGCTAGATCCTCTTCATAGGAGGCAATTCCTTGCCACTGCGTTGTGGCAAGGACGAGGAGGCGTGAGGATTGGACGGAGTGAAGAAGACGCGTGGAAAGGGGGAGGACGGCGTGCGGCAGCGGACCACCACCAAGTCAGGCGACGGTGAGGGGTAGGTGTGGCCATGGCGGCTGGAGGAAGGCGAGCTGCAGTGGGAGCCATGGCCATGGCGATGCGGTCCCCGACCTCGGACGAGACGGGGTGGCGCGGAGAGGGGCGGGAGGGTGCAGGAGCGAGATGTACCTACCCAGCGCGTCGGAGGCGGCCGGCGGCGGCGGCGGCGCGGAGAGGGCAAGCACGTGGCTTGGGGAATTCCCTAGCGGACGCTCACTCCGTCGAACGGTCGCGGTTTCGCACAGGGAAATTCGACCGATTGATCGCTTGGGCCGGCCTATTTAATCGTTTCAGCGATCCTGGTTTGGGGAACCTTCTAGAGGTTTCTACCCGGGTTTTTTTTTACGGTTTTGGGAACCTTCTAGAAAATTCCTGAACTGGTTTCTCTTTTTTTCCTGTTTATTTTTTCTTTCCTTTTTGAATTCCTTTTCCCTGTTTATTTTTTTCAAATTCTCAAATATTTGTTCACAATTACAAAAAAAGTTCTCGTTTTCAAATTTCGTTCACAATTTACAAACAAATGGCCATGTTTCAAAAATATTCAGGAACTTCAAAAATTATTCCAGTTATAAATTTTTTTCACAACTTCAAAAGATGTTCTTTTTTTCCAAAAGTTCAGAAATTTCAAAAACGTTCTCTTTTCAAAATATTTTCACAATTAAGAAAGTATTTGTGTTTCAAATTATGTTCTCTTTTTCAAAATTTGTCCACAATTTTTTTGGAAATGTTCATGCTTTAAAAATCTTTGCAGTTTCAACATTTTATTCACAATTTCAAAAAATGTTCGCATGTTTCAGATTTTGCTCGTATTTCCACAAAAAACATAGAAATATGAATTTTGTTCGCATTTAAAAAAATGTTCATGTTTTGAATATGTGTTCTGAATATTAAAAAGGTTATTGTTTCCAATTTTTAGTCCAGAATTTAAAACTGTTCGTGATCTCCGAAAATATGCAGGAATTTCAAAAAAAATGTTACCATTTTTCATAATAAGTTCATTTTTTCAGAAATTGTTCAATTTTTCAGGAAATGTTCGCATTTTAGAAAACTGTTTTTGAAAAAAAAAGAAATTACAAGAATGGATCACTTTTTGAAAAAAAATTGGAATGTCAATAATAATAATAATTTGCGGAAATTCAAAACTGTTTGCAATTACAAGAAATATCTCTAATTTTTTCCCCAAATCTCAACCCCTGCTATGTGTTATTATAGTGTTATGCGCCTACCATGACCAGCAACTGATATTTCGTGGATTGGCTAACAGGCCTTGGATAGGATCCGTGAGGTCTCAAGATCGAGCCCTTCTTGTCGTGTTTTTCTTTTCTTTTTTGTGTCGCGCGATAGGAAACAACAAGCGGCACGTCGGTGGCCCGGCCCAGGCGAAGGACTGCTTCTGCGAAGCCCTGGCATTCTACCGCATATTCTGCGGCAGGATAGGAGGTCCCTGGCTTGGGAGGGTTTGGTGGGGATCGGAGACGGGCCATCGGGGATTTTCAAGGCTTCTCGGCCCCTCGAGGATTATCCTCTCAAATCCCCTTCAATTTCAAACTCCTCTACCTAACAAGTCTACCTAACAAGGCCATAGGAGGAGCGCTCGATCCCGGATATCAGACAAAGGTTTTTTTCCACGAACTAGTAAGCTTGCACGTGCAACGCACGATAGCACAATAGAAAAAAAAATCACATTCATCTATAGTTCTTATGAGCTAGCAAAAAACATCACATATAAATTTCCAGAAAATACTTTCGTCAGATTTACGAACCTTCCTAATTGCATATTGCAATGCATAGACAAACATCTAATTGTTGTAACAAATTATTAGTCATCCAAAAATCTAATAGCATGAATGAGTTGTAAACTTGAAATCATCCAAAACAAATTATATTCATGTGAAGTAAATTGATTATACAAGTACAATGTTTCATTGCGTCGCAAAAAGTACAATATTCCATTCATGAAATCCTTAAGTATGCACACCCCAATAGGATCATGTATATCCACATTACATCACAAAAACAAGTATTTTTGTATTACGTCTTGAAGTACACTCATATTCAGGCACAAACAAGCATATGGGCGGGAGGCCCAAAACCGCAGCACCCATCATCCTGAACAACTCTAACAAAAGCATGTTCCCTCATCCTCACTAACTTTCTGATCATTCCCTAAAAAAAACTAACTCTGGTCTTGAATGTGGTATCATGCCAATGTACAAGCTCCAAGGCTTACAAATATGTCCTAAAGCAACATCTTTTGAACGGCACAGATAAAAATCGAGAATTCCATTGTCTGCACTCATTAAGTCTAGTAATTTCTCTTTTTTGCGATAAAAACTTCAGGAACTTGAGGTGTCCAATTTCTGCTTTTCAGTGTTAGCTTGCCACAATGTGTATACTACAACAGAAAATTAGCTGAAAATCTAATCATCTACAACTTCAAAAATACAAATGATTAGAATATTTGGCAGAGGCATGAATTGTGTAGTAGTGAGACTTTCTGCCATAATAATTAGAAGTACAAAAGAGGAGCAAACATCATTAATGAAAGTGCTCAAAGGAAACCTGTGGGTTTTATGGCACATATCAACACCGACACCCTTAAAATATTCATCACAACAAGAATAACTTAAAAGATTAGGAATGTAAATTACGGGTTTTGAATTTACATCCTAAAAAAGATATAATATATTGTTGTCAACTGGAACTGGTAGCATCCACAATAGCAGAAACTGTACACCCAAAAATGATATGCATACAGGCTCAGAATTACTATATAGTTCATAGAAGGATACATGTTTTTTTCTAATTTACGTAACATTGTTGTGCCTAGTTCCCATGGTAAATCTGTACCCCCAGACCAAAATCAAGCTACCAAAGCTAGCAACCCCTCTCCCGAGCTCTATGAGCATGATAAGGGTAAAATTAGAGGGACATGACTTTGGTAACTTATGTGAGAAGATGTGCTACTAATATTTACAGCCTTGTACCGTTGTACGTACCTCCATATTGGAGAGAAAGTACAGAAATGTGATTGCACTGATATGCAGTATAACTCACCAAGTTACCATCTGAGCACTACTTGGTGAATGATACTTCAATATGTGTTTTAGGTTGCTGACCTCATTTTTCATCTCCAGAATTTTCTAAGTTCCAAAATTAATGTCAACATGATGTGTTTTAGCTGGATCTGAAGTCATATTAGTCATTTCCCGCAGAAATAACAAACTCAGCTATAACTACAAACATAGAAGATGAAACCAGTAATATCTTAGCACTATATAATCTCATGAAGTAAGAGAAAAATATCGAGTTACCGAATATTATCATAAACAAACCAATCTAGAAGAAGAGAGGCGGCAGGAAGCTGTTCATATTGATTGATAGCACTCCATATGCTCTCAACAGTAAAGGAGAGAGTAGAGCCGGAAAAAGTTAATGAGAAGTTCGATGACATCTCTCTTCTTGGATGTTGCACATGTATATATATTGACCATGTAGTCATAGCTGGTAAGAGAGAATCAGTTTTGTCACCTATTGAACCTACATACCACAAAGATTTGATGTGAACGTTAATAAAATATATATATAGAGAGAGAATATTAGAATATAGATATGGCAATCCCCTATGCAGCAAGCCACAAATTTGTAGGTGTCAAATTTAAATGCTCTCTTGTTTTGTACAGGAGATACAATTGCAGACCTACAAAGTGAGAGCTGGAAAATTAACAATAGGTAGGTCATCTATACCAGGTTGTCGCCAATAGACGATCACCTAAGCTTGTTGGTTTATCTTTTTCCTTCACAAGCTCCACATAATGACCTGTCAGAAGAACATTTCAGTAGACGAAGAAATGAGTTCACATCTTGATAATTAAACATCACTTCATGACCATTAGATCAATACTCTGCTACAACAACTGAATTCACATAACTGTCGTCAAATCAGGATAGTCGCGGCTGTTTGAGACTGACTAACAATTTTTCATTTAAGTTTTCATAATGTTTCTTATCCAAGACATGATGTATACAAGTGTTTTTCATATCTGTTACTCATCTATGCGCCTTTTAGTCTCTTTCTCATTTTTTTTGTAGCTGATGCAATGGAGAAGACAGATTAGGAGGCATGACAGCACACAAGTTCGATAGTTACTTGTGAAAAGATACAAAAAAATAATAGAATAGGTGGAGTGCTTACGTATCAACACCGCTGCTAAGACAGTAGCATCCTTCCTTCTGGTTCCTTCACTATAACAGAGATCCATTTCCATGAGCTGCAAAATTTCTAAACATTTAGGAGCTCATATATACTTTTCGTCAGGAACTGTTAAAGGTCAAATTTACATAATAAATAATATCCTTCAACGAAACAAAGAAACCTGGCATGCCCAACAAGACCAAACCAAGTATAAAGCATTTAGGGAGGTGTTTGTTTGAGGAATGGTAATGCAAACACAAATGTAATCAGATCAAGTTGTTAGCGTCAACAGAATGGGCAAAAACAGAAACCTGTTTGTTTCAACCAATGTATCGACAATCTATTCAACATTCCAACATTTATCAATTCATAGGACCCGATGCCGAAAAATACTCTCAAATCTTCTACTAAAATAATTCATAGGACCCAGTAATTAATCTTGTAACAAAATTAGGAACACAAGAGATTGAAATTACCGTCATGAATTAGTTAGAACTGGACAAATTTTACAGCAAAATCAATTATACGGAACTCCACATGGGTTATCCAATCAATTATATAGAACTCGACATGGGTCATCCACATGAGGAAGGAGCTCATGGTGGGGATTTGGATAGAGAGCCGGGAGTGAATAGGTGTGGGATCTGTTTACGCGGTATTTACTTACCAACACATCTAACATTTTGTGATGCTGTAGAAATCGCATAACGGATTGGAAAATTTTGAACCAACAAGTCGTATAAAGAACACATCAGCAGGTAAACGATTTTAACCATTTTCTTCTCGATGTCGCTTCTTTTAGATGGCGGGTGACTGGAGAGGAGGGCTAGGGAGGCTGCAACCGGCACGGGGAGCGGTGGGGACAGTGAAGCGGCGGCATCGTGGGGTCACATGGAGAGGAGGCTGGGGGAAGTGAGGCGCCGGCGGGATCCATGGGGCAGTATCGTCCCAGGAGGAAGCGGGGGCACCAATATCAAGTGTGGTAGGAGCGTGGGGGTGAGGAGAATCCTAGCCGGGTCGGGGAGAATAGAGCACGGGGATGGAGTGGCTGTACGGGGGGAGCTAGGTTACCGCGATGCGCCGCCCGCTGCGTCCCGCACTGCCGCCGCTACTCGGAGGAGGAGAGGGATCCCGCCACCGCCGACGAATGCGAGGGATTCCGGCGCCGCCGACGCAGGCCGAGTCTGCTGCACCCCGAGTCGTCGACGCTGCTCGAGGGAGGAGAGCGAACCCGGCGCCGCCGACGCAGGCCGAGCTTCGCCCGGCGGCGTCTTGTAGCGGTGGTGAGCAGGAGAGAGGAGGGAGGGTGGGGAACTATGGAGGTGGGTGGAATAGATCCGCTAGTTGCGGGCGGGGGACGCGGAGCGCGAACAAGATTGGCAGACCACGGCTTCTGTTGGGCAGAACATTTGATCTGGAACGTCGATCTGGTTGATACATCATTAGCGTAATACAGACAGTAGGATGTGTCTAAGTTGAGTTAATTGAAGGGTTCTGGTTACTCCGTGTACAGTTTATTGTGTGGTTTTAGGGAAGTTTATGTTTGCTCTTTTAATAGTAGTATAGATACTATCAGACGGTTTTTTTCCTTTTAGCCATTGCTTACTTTGCACTTTGATAATCTGACGATGTTTTACATTAGTACTCCCTCTTGTAAACTATTAGTGGTTGGGGCGCACCTTTGGTGCGCCGCTTGAGCGGAAGCTCAGCGGAGCCAGGTAGGTGGCGACCATTTAAAAAAAAATATTGGTTGTGTTTGGCACATAGCTGGCCTCCAACAAAATGGACGAGCTTAACTACAATCAGTAGCAACTAATAAGGTTTGTAATGTTCCACTTGCAATTATCTCCAATGACGTGACGTCAAACTTCATTAAAATACAGAGAAGATTTTACAAGATAAGTTATAAGAGAACATGAATTTAGAGGGTCTATTTTTAAGAAAACAATAATGCAACTCTATACATAGCCTCAGAGATCATGATGGTTACACTACTCACATAATACACTCACCAAGGAGAAAACAACAGGAACATGATTCAAAACAAGAAAGGCAGCTTGCAGCTCTCCAGCATACCTCATCAATAATATAGCCTCGAACTCCAATAAAATTCTATTCTGTCAAAGATTCTGTCAAAGATCCTGACAACTATGCTGAAATCCAAGAGAATGGTCGCATCAACTCACAAGCTTAATAATGACCTCCTCGTTGGTCATGTTAGTACCTGCACCAGCAACCCTGAGTAAGGAAAACACGCAACTTAATTAGCAGTCCAGTAGAAATAACACAAAGGCAAGAGCTTTAGCTGCTTCCTACCGGTGTCCTCGCCCATCTCCGCGTCCCGCGCGGCGAGGGGCTAGGTGATGGCAATGGCGGCTCGATGGCGAGAACGACGGCAACGAAGCTTCCTATTGGCGTCCTCGCCCATCTCTGTGTCCCGCGTGGCGAGGGAATAGGTGATGGCGACGGCGTGACAGACAGCTCGAAGGCAAGAACGACGCCCTTTAAGACACTGAAAGAGTTGAACTACAGAATACCAAATCAATGAATGGACAAGAACCAATGCATAGCTAATCAGCTGACCAGTTGTACACCATGAACATCATTTCACCATGATCCTCTGCACAAAAATACATTCCCTGAGGCCGTCTAAACACGCCCCTGTAATTTTGGCAAATAGCGCCAACAGTCGGTGTGTAAACAATAGGTGTATACTCCTCAATATTATCTATTCAGGCCTATTAAAAATCAAAATAAGGTTAAATAAGCTAACCACTTTGAAAAGGCGACCACATCTGAGACTACAATACAATAGAGTTAACAAAGTGGTTGCACAACCATATAATGAGAGAAACATCATCAACAGAAATATGTTTGCGCCTAAAAGAATGTGTGAGCTGTGGAGTTCCACACCTTGTAGTACATCGTTTCATTTCTGTCATGTTGTTTATTAAGAATACGCCATTTTGCCAGTTGGTAAGTATCAGATGGCCCATCTCACATTTTGCTCCAGCCGTTTAAGGTCAAGCACTAAAATCAAAATAAATATAAATAAAACAAGAGGCGAATCCACCACTAAAATCGGCACTTGTAGAACACACAAAAAGAGCATACATGAACCTCAGTTAACCTAGTATGCTAGTACTAAACCCTCATACATCTCTAGACCTGAGTGAAACTTGCAGCTTCAGCATTGGAGCCACTTGGTTGTTTGGACAAATTTTCAACTTAGTTTTGTGATTGGCGTTTGAACTTTAACTGATGCATTAGGCAATCGCTACACTTCATTCTAGCTTTTCGAGAAGTTGTTTGACCTTAGCTTGTAGGGCATTAGAAGCCAGGTTTGAAATTGGAATTATTCCAAGCTGGAGCCTAAACAGAAAGCACACATTTACACTAGAGACCAAACCAAAATGCTTAACCCGCAGTACCTCAGCATTCAGCAAACGCGCATGCACCATTATTGTCGTTCCCACTCAAATGTCTGCGAATTGGAGTAATAACTAAGTCACTCACCCAATACCTCCCCGCGCGACACTCACCAATCCAATTTTTTGTGACAGTCATAAACGAGAAACAGAAGCAAATAAGGAATTGAACCGGCGGGGTTTCATGTCGTATTGAATCAATTGATCTGCTGTTGGGAGGAAACGACACTGGGCAGCAAATCAGCTCAAGAGAAAAGGGTATGGAATCCTGAGCTCAGGATTAAAATTCCAGTATAAACTGCAAAAGGTACTATTCTACTATGTTTGAATTACAGTATTGATGATCCGTACCCATAAAAGGACTGTTTGCGCCAGAGGATGATGACCCAGGTACAGAACTCAGGGCGCCTAAAGAGGTGATTTACACATAAGTTCACATTGCACACAATGCAGTGTACAAGAATAACCTACGATCATGTCAAACCGCAACGCACTTTGGAACAGCGCACGACGTGCTGCTACTTTGCTACGACTTCGAGAAACAGATCGACTGCGTGCAACAGCACAATCGGTACCAGGATCACTGGAATTCATGTTCCCTCCTGGTTGATATGCACAAATATTACAAATTGCGCAAGGAAAATAACTGCAAATAAGGATACGCAATTCAAGCACAAGCAACCGAAGCAAGTTAAAAAGAGTGGGAAGTGCACCTTAGCCGCAGAGTCAATATGCCCAGCAGATTAAATAACGAGGCAAACTTAATTATCAACTGACGATGCCAATTCCTGAGGAAGCATACCATAATGTAAGTCAAGAACACTGCTTAGTTTTGTGAGGATGTAAATCATGAGAAGCACACTCTATATTCAGCAACAATGAGTTTTTACACTTCTATGTTACTCTGTATGCATTTTTTTGCTTATCCCTATAATGGTTTTTATCATTTTCTATTATGTCATACCCACACATAACTTTTGCTGCAACCGTGTCATCTATCTAGCTCATTATCTGTTCTAGCACATGTAGAACTGCCATGATTATTTGTAAATCACTGCCAGTTAACTCCATCTCGCTGTCAAGTGACTTGGTTTCAAATGGATCTTGATACAGTTACATCTAATAACCTTTATCAAAATTTCAAAGAAGCAGAACAAGAACCGACTGAACAACCTTGCTTCAAAAATCATACAAGAGAAAAAAGAAAACAAAATTGAAGCAGACATAAGAACAAACACCTAATGAGCGTGAACGAACTGACAGAGGCACAGATCGAAATCTCGAAAAAGCAAAACAAGAACTGACCGAATAACCTTGCTTCAAATCTCATACAAGAGAAGAAAGAAAAGAAAATTGAAGTAGACATAAGAACAAACACCTAGAAGACAGATGCTGCACCGAATCATTTTTTTCTTCGGAACCAGACACGAGAGGATGATAATCTACCAGAGATCTCTAACCGCAACAGAGTCCCAGGAACTACACATACCCTTCAAAAGAAACCTAACTGGCATGCCATTGCCAGCTGCTGCATCTAACGAGGCTGGGCCAGGAAATCGGTCGAACAGGTCGCATACATACACAAATTTGAAATCCGACTCTGATAATTAAGATCTATGGTTGGATGTATTCCTTTGGCTGATGATCTATTGCTGGTGCAGTCCCTCTCAACCAGCGTCGGGGACGGAGCAAAATGGCTGGTAAACAAGCTCAAGGGTAAGATGCAGATGCCGCTGGCAGAGCTGCTCCAGGAGCACGACCTGCCGACGGGGCTGTTCCCGCGGGAGGCCACCAACTACGAGTTTGAGCCGGAGAACGGGGCATTCCCGTTCCACAAACTGGCGGCCAGGGGGCCGCTGCTGCTGAAAGGATCGAGATGGACCTAGAGGGGGGGGGTGAATAGGTACAATTACAAATTTTTAATTATTACTTAGCAATTTTAGGCAATAGTGCGGAATATGAAGATGAGCCTAACAATTGCAAGTGAGCACAAGGTACTAAGCAAGTAACACAAACACGTAAGTAGGCAAGCACAATATGATATACTTTAGTGTAAAGAGACAAGTAACCACAAGTAGAGAGTAAGGGTTAGTAATAACCGCAACTCCGGGAGACGAGGATGTATGCCGATGTTCACTTCCTTGGAGGGAAGCTAGTCACCGTTAGAGAGGTGGATGTTACCACGAAGGCACACCAACGCCACGAAGGCTCACCCTATTCTCCCTTTGAGACAACACCACGGAGGCGTTTCTCAACCACTAGTGGTAGACCTTGGGGTGGTCTCCAAACCCTCACAAACTTTTCCGTGGGAAATCACAAAGTTCGATTCCTCTCCGAATGACTCCTACCGCCTAGGAGACTCCAACCTCCAAGAGTAACAAGAACGATGGGGGAAAGTTCAAAACTTGCTCAAGTCACGAATTCCTTTGGTGCAAAGAAGGGGATGAAGTGGATCTATCACTTGATTGAAGAACTTCTCTCAAATGCTCCTAGAACACTTGTGAATCTAGGATTTTGGTGTGGTTGAATGAGAGAGAGAGAGAGTGAGGAGTGTTCTTGATAGGTTCAAGGTGAATGGTCAACCCTATCCCGTGGAGAGGAAGGGTATATATATAGGTGGTGGGAAAAAGTGACCGTTTTGGGTACAGGATGGGCCGGACGTCTGGAGAATGTCGCACATCCGGAGACACAAATAGGTCCGGACGTCCGGAGAACGTCGGACGTCCGGAGGCACAAATAGGTCCGGACGTCCGACAGTCATCGGACGACCGGCCGCTGTGAAAACGTGACCCACAACCCAGTGTACAGGATACGGACGTCCGAGCAGGGGCCGGACATCCGGAGAGTCCGGACGACCGTAAGAATGCTTCTGTTGGGAACATGCATCCGGAGCACGGACGACCGGATGGTCCGGACGTCCGTAAGAAGGCTTCTGATGTGAACGTGTCGGACGTCCGGAGAGTTCCGGACATCCGTAGAAGTGCTTCTGTTGTGGAACGCCGGACGTCCGGAAGTGGCCGGACGTCCGAAGGCAAGGTATAGGAATAGTAGCTTTTGAGCAAGTTTTTCACTAGATCCATCGATCCCCTCTTAATAGTGCGTGATCCCTATACTCAAGATCAAACCATAAATGAAGTCGACATCTTGTATCTCCATTCTTGAGTTATATGCTTTTTGTCCCTAGTCATGATCCAAGCACACGGTCTTTGAAACATAATCCTGAGATATACTTGATAAACATGATTAGTCCCGAACATATGTGTTGTCATCAACATCAAAATATGATTAAGGGCATAATTGCACTTTCAATCTCCCCCTTTTTGGTAGTTGATGACAACACATATGCATACTCATAAATAGTAATCGGAAGTATTTGTTGTGGAGCTCAATAATCATAATAGAAATGAGTAGCGAGCGAGCTCCCCCTCAAAGTGATATCATAGATACTACTAAAACAAAATGATGCGGGCTCCCCCTCAAAATGATGCCCCTAATATAACCAAATCTCTTACACACGATAATCAAGAGTTAAACTTCATATAGATTCATCACATGTAGATTCACCAAATCTCAGATTCAACAAACTCATAACATAGGTTCAGTACAAGCGAAAACATAACCATAACAATAAGTTTGATTACATAATGAGCTAGACAAACATAATAAGTTTGATTGCATATAGAGCCTACTCCCCCTTTGGCATCAAGTATCCAAAAAGATAGAGAACTAGGGGGGAAAACATAATAGCATTAGAGATCATCCTCATCATCATCATGAACACCACTGCCACCAGCCTCGTCGAAGAAATCAGCCCACTCAGGACCGGAGGGAAAACCAAAGTCAGACGGGGGATCTGCAGGAAGACGCTCATCGTCACTCACATCATACACTCCTGAGTCTCTTAGACGAGCCTTCAGAGCGTTCTTGGAAGTGACCATGCGAGTGACCACATCGTGGTGTTGGGAGCAATGGTAGGTGAACATCTTCATCATGGCTGAGTGAGCCTTCCCAAGAAAACGAGCAATGCGCCCAAAGGGGGCAGCACTAGAAGGAAGATGGGTAGCATGAGAAGGAACACTAGCGGCGGTGCGACTAGCAGTAGCGGGAGGAGGAGGGACATGATCAGCCGCCATGTGGGCGGGAATGACCCAACGCTCATGTACATGAGTGCGGGAAATAGGAAAGGGAGCTACACTTTCGATAAAAGCCTGAATAAAAGGTGCATGAGGAAAAGCCCTCTTGTGCTGGAAGCTAGCAAGGCGGATCTCATGCCATAGAAAGTGTGGAATATTGATCTTCCCTTTAGGAGATGTGAAGAGGCGATGCATGAGATCAATGCGAGAGCTGCTGCAGAGCCCTTGTCACCCATCTTGGGATAGATGGTGCGGATGATACACTGATAAATGATGTTGAATGGAAAGCGCCAAATGGAAACTTGGTTTAGACCCTTTTGCTTTTCAGTGGCAGACAAATTTGATATAGGTCTAAGGAGATCCGCACAGACCGCAATGCCCTTGGGCTTATGATTGGGGTCATCCTTGTGGATTTTGAACCCAGTGTCGGGAAATCCAAGGGCAGTGACAAACTGAGCATAAGATGCTGTGAGTGCAGTGTCGGAGGTCATCCATGTGACAGTGTAATCAGGAGCAAAGTAACATGTGGCATAAAACTGGTGGATGGCAGCGTGGTTAAAATCATGTTGAAAGGCGAATGGAGCAGCTAGATTGGACGACTCAATGAGCTCAATGGCTCCCGGATATTTCTCCGGATGAGTGCGAATGTGCTCAAGATCAATGCAAAGATGAAGTGACAAGCCCTTAGGGAGGACAATCGTGGTAAAGATGTTGGCTTGGACATTTGTGCGAAAGCGACTATCCTGAGAATCCCTAACAGCAGTAAATTGATCTACATCACGACGCAATTTAAGATAAGAAGTTTTGGGCACCTCGTTGAAACGCTTAACATGACGGCCGAGTGACAGTGGAGGCTCAATTGAGATGAGGCGAGCATCACCTTGGGGTTGCACGGGAGGAGGAGGAGGCTGAAAGGTTGGACGACGAGTGCCCGGTTTGGGTGCAGCGACGCGAACACCAATCATCGGGGACGGATCCGCCTCCTCAAGCTCATCCTCAAAGTCCGACCCCCCCGAGGAGGAATCACTGGACGAGCTGGGAGGACGAGCGACACGCTTCCGAGGGCGATCTTCCTCCTGGGAGTCGTCGGAGCCACCACGACGAGACGGACGAGCCGGCCCTCCGGCGACTTGCTTGCGAGCAGAGAGCTTGGACCGAGGCATCGTGTCCTTGAAAGGGAGAACACGGACGAGCGGCGAGCTGGAGCAGGTGGCCGACGGGCTAGATGGGCTGGAGCAGCGACGGAGAGAAGCCCCGGCGAGGGGCACGGCGGCGTGCGGCCGCGGTGAGTGGCCGCACAGCAGAAGCGGCGGCGGCGGTGGGGAAAATTGGATCGAGGATGTGGTCAGTTGAGAGACCCTACCGCGGCGTATATATAGTGGCCAGTAAAAACGTCCGGACGTCCGGAGCCTACGGACGACCGGAGTTGAATATGCGTCCGGACGTCCGGATCCTACGGACGACCGGAGTTAGGACCAACAGAAAGTAGACGATGACGAGAGATGATTCTACGGACGTCCAACGGCAGACGACCGGGCAGTTTGTAATGAAAGTTTATTTGGACGTCCGAGTCTTACGGACGTCCGTCGTTTCAGCGTCTAGGCCAAGTAAGGGAACCAGAGTGGATTTTACGGACGTCCGGAGAGGCCGGACGACCGGTCGATGGTAATCAGAGAAGATTTTACGGACGTCCGGAACCTACGGACGTCCGACGACAGAAGTTGACAGGAAGCAAAGATGCAAGTGCTGATCATGATGAGGAGAAAGCAATTTTTGTTCACAGTAAAAATTTATTTATGTATTAACTAATACCCTACCTCACCCAATCATAGCCATATACTACAAGTGGTGCCTAATGCCACAATGTCTGAGTAGACATGACATGACATGGAAAGATTTTACCTTTGAGTGCATAGTCACTACTCCATCATGTTAAAGCACCATAGGTCTAGACCCATGGATACTTTGAGAGTGTTGGTTCTTTTTATGCATTGAGTAGGGTGAGAACATTCATGAATTGAATGTCTCCCCCTAAATATATGCCTACATCATGACAAGACATTAGATTCATGCATGAATGGGTACTAGATTTCACATAATGTTGTCAAGCTCCAAGATACCAAGTTCACGCCTAAGTCGACAGAACCTTGCTTCATCTAAAGGTTTGGTGAAGATATTTGCTAGTTGAAAATCTGTGCCAATGTGATCAATGTGAATATCACCCTTCTCAACATGATCTCTCAAGAAATGATACCTAATATCAATGTGTTTGGTGCGGAGATGATCTTTGGGATTCTCAGCAATATTGATGGCACTTTCATTATCACACAGAAGAGGCACATTTCTATAGGTGATACCGTAATCCTTCAAAGTTTGCCTCATCCATAACAACTGAGTTGCACAACTAGCGGCAGCAATGTATTCAACTTCGGTAGAGAGGGCAATACAATTCTGTTTCTTCGAAGACCAACTTACCAAGGAGCGTCCAAGAAACTGACATGCACCGGATGTGGACTTACGATCCACTTTGTCTCCAGCCCAATCCGCATCCGTGTACCCAATGAGATCAAACTTAGCATCCTTGGGGTACCATAGACCCAACTTTGAGGTGTGAACAAGGTATCTAAGAATATGCTTAACCGCCTTATGATGACTTTCCTTAGGGGAAGCTTGAAATCTAGCACACATGCATACACTAAACATAATGTCTGGTCTAGATGCACAAAGATAAAGCAACGAACCAATCATAGAGCGGTATTTAGATGGGTCGAAAGGAATACCGTTGGTGTCTTCGGTGAGTGTTATTTTGGTTGGCATTGGTGTCTTGCACGGCTAGCATCGACATACCAAACTTCTCTAGAATATCTTTGAGGTATTTTGCTTGAGACAAGAAAATTCCTTCTTGAAATTGTTGAATTTGAAACCGAGGAAGAACTTCAAATCCGCATTGAGTGACATTTCAAAATTCTTGGTCATTGAATCCAAACTTCTTGCACAAATGAATGTTAGGAGAACCAAAATGATATCATCTACATAGATTTGGCATAAGATCAAATCACCCTTATCCCTCTTAGTAAAAGAGTGGGATCGATCACCCTCTCACAAAACCATCATCGAGTAGAAACTTCTTTAAATGATCATACCAAGCACGAGGTGCTTGTTTGAGGCCATACAAAGCCTTATGAAGTTTGTACACATAGTCTTTGTGATCGGGATCAACGAACCAGGTGGTTGTGACACATATACTTCTTCTTGTAGAGGACCGTTAAGGAAAGCACTTTTCACATCCATTTGATGTAATGTAAAACCATTGAAAGCGGCATAAGCAAGTAAGATGCGAATGGATTCAAGGCAGGCAACAGGGCAAAGGTCTCACCAAAGTCCAAACCTTCAACTTGTGAGTACCCTTGTGCCACTAACCTTGCTTTGTTGCGAATGATTACACCATTCTCATCTTGTTTGTTCTTGAAAATCCATTTTGTTCCAATGACGTTGTGCTCGGTAGGTGGCCTCTTGACTAATGACCACACTTGGTTGCGTTCAAAACTGTTCAACTCTTCTTGCATAGCAATGAGCCAATCGTTATCCATCAATGCATCTTGTACCTTGAGGGCTCAACACTAGACACAAACGAAGTGAGCACAAAAGTTTGTCAAATGTTTACGAGTGACTCTACCTTCCGATATACGGTGAGAATTTTGTCAACATCAACACGGCCGCCACTCGAGGCATGATGGAGGTAAGGGTTTCACGAGGTTCAACTTCATGTCCATCATCCACGTCCTCAACATATGGATCATTAATGTGTGGAGGAAGATCTTCTTGTTCATATTGCATTTGTTGAGGTTCATCATCAATGATTGGACTTTCTTGTTCTTGCACTTGATGAGGATCTAGTTCTTGAAGATTTTCATGAAGAGGAACTTGATCATCTTCTTCTATTCGGGCTAAGGGCATTGGTTGAACACTAGGAGCTTCTGATGGTATGGGTGTTGAAGTAGTTTGATGTTGTGTGAGACTTCCATCTTCTTCTTCATCATCATGAGGTTCTTGTTCCATAGAAAGAAGTGCACCAACACCCATGGTCAAAATGTCTTGAGAAGAATCTTCTTCATCTGCATCACTTAGATCAACTTGCTCCCCATGGGAGCCATTAAATTCATCAAACACCACGTCACAAGTTTCTACAACACATCCATTGGATTTGTTGTAGACTCTATAAGCGTGAGAGTTTGATCCATAATAACAAATATACCCTCAATTGTTTTGGATTGAAATTTTCCTAACCGTTCTCTTTTGTTGAGTATGAAACATTTGCACCCAAATACACGAAAGTACTTGACATTTGGCTTGTTCCCGGTTAGCAGCTCATATGGAGTCTTTTCCAATATAGTGCGGAGGAAGAGCCGGTTTGATGCATGGCATGCGGTATTGACAGCTTCGGCCCAAAAACTATGTGGTGACTTGTATTCATCCAACATGGACCTTGCCATCTCTACAAGTGTACGGTTCTTCCTTTCGGCTACACCATTTTGCTGAGGAGTGTATGGAGCTGAATATTGATGCTCAATCCCTTCATCACTAAGGAATTCTTCCAAGGTATAATTCTTGAACTCAGAGCCATTGTCACTTCTTATTGCCAGGATTTCTTTGTCAAACTTGCGTTGGGCTTGCTTGGCAAAATCAATGAAGGTGATCTTGGTTTCGTCCTTGGACTTGAGGAAGAACACCCATGCATATCTTGAGTAATCATCAACAATGACAAGCCCATATTTTTTTCCACCAAGACTATCCCATGAAGGAGGCCCAAAAAGATCCACATGAAGGAGCTCCAGGGGCCTTGAAGTAGATACTATGTTCTTGGGTGGGTGCTTTGATTGATGTTGCTTCCCGGCTATGCATGCACTACACACACGATCTTTCTCAAAAGAGACATTTGTTAGTCCAAGGATGTGATTACCCTTTAAGAGATCTTGAAGATTCCTCATGCCGACATGGGCTAGCCGGCGATGCCATAGCCACCCCTTGTCAGCCTTGGCCATTAGACAAGTTGCATGGAATGTGCTCTCTTTCGAGAAATCAACCGTGTAAAGGTTGCCATCCAACTCTCCAACAAAGGCCACTTCGAGAGTATCTCTCTTAAAGACTTTCACATCCGTTAGTCCAAATAGTGTATCATAACCAACAGAAGCCAATTGGCGGACAGAAAGCAAATGATATTTAACGGATTGGACAAGCATGACATTTGCAAGAGACATGTCATTTGTGATAGCCACCTTTCCCAACCCAAGTACCTGTCCTTTTGATCCTCCACCAAACATAATGCTCATAAATGGTTGAATAGCTTCCATGAAATCGTAGAGCACTTTGCTATCTCCGGTCATATGATTTGTACATCCACTATCAATCACCCATTTTACTCCACCGGAGAAAGCAACCTACACACAATTATTACTTGGTTAGAGGCACCCATTTTACAATGGGACCTCTCAAGTTAGTCACAAGGGTCTTAGGGACCCAAATCAAGCTTTTAAATCTAGGCCGATACGAACGATATATAGGCCGATATATCACTTTTGGGGCTCTACCGATATGAACATAGCATGTCATTTGGTAAATATCATTTTCCAACATATCATCCGATATGGGCTGAAATATTGACCGATATGGCCGATATCTAGCCCGATATGTCTATATGTTACATAGATGACAACAATTATTTATTAGAAAGCAGTGAAATAAGATTATGCATTTAGAACTTCATTATATATATTATCAAAGTCATGCAAAGTGTTTCATACAAATGCATATATATCGTATTGTTTTTAATCATAGAGTAAGGATTTTGTGAATCTTTCCTTAATATTTTATTAATCAATAAGTTAATAAACTAGGAATCTAAAACTATTATGTTAAAGCATTGACATCAACATTTTCTTTTACAAAAAATAAATTTTTGAACAAGAATAATGAAAAAAAACTAGACATATTTTCTCCGAAATATCTACATATCGTCTGATATATCACCCGATATCCGACATCCGATATGTCGAAGCCAAACCGATACGAACCCGATATATGATATTTTGAAGCTTGACCCAAATAGCATAAAAACGAAATGCTTTTCAGGGACCAACAAACTTTGCATAAACTTCTCCATCCTTAGTCTTACGCAGTACATAGGATGGAGGCATGAACTCTTTTGGCTTGTTGAGTGGGCATGCCCTTGTGGCCTTCCACTAACAACCTTACCTTTCTCCTTGTGTCCTTCTCGTACAAAGGTTTCTTGTAAAGGGGTGGTGCACTTTTGGGAGGACGTCTTCTTCTTGCTTGTGCTTGGGTCAAACCCGAGTCCCTCTTGGCGAACACTTCGTTGTGTTGGCTCAACACCTCATTAAGGTTCTTTTGCCCTTGAGCACATGTCATGAGCCCTTTCTCGATTTGAGCTTTGAGAAAACGATTCTCCTCAAGAATGGATGCTAGATCACTACTAGAGTTAGTAGAACAAGCATCAACATTGATAATAGGAGACGAGTAAGCCTTAGCTAGAGTTTCAAGATAAGTAAGTTTGAGTGTCTCAAAACTCTTTGTAAGAAGGGTGAGCTCTTCTTCCTTAGTCTTGAGAGACATGGATAGAAGCTCACAATCCTTAGTGAGAGAAGCATGAGACTTCGCAAGCTTAATTTTATCATTCATCAACTCTTCACAAGAGCCAATAGCCTTTTTCAAGGAGGCAAGATCTTTAGTATGAACATCAATATTTGCACCAATTTTAAGCATAGTTCATCATTTCGTGCTTCCTCATATTTGACTTTCCGCTCAAGGATTTCACATTTTCCTTTTCCTCCGTGACGAGGGTTTCGAGTTCCTTAATGGTGATGGTGTGCTTACTCACCATCTCCATAAGCATACGAAACATAGTGAGCTTCTTTCCTTTGAGGGAGCACATGAACTTATTAAGTTTAGCAAGCATAGGATCAGTTAGATCATCATCCTCATAACTAGGAGTATAAGGAGTGAAAAGAGGAGGATTTGATCGTGGGGTTACCTTGACCTTGTCAGAAGAGCTTTGGTCCTCTTCTTCTTCAACCATGGCCTTGGCCATTAGGCATTTGTGAGCGTTGCCCTTGTAATCTTTCATGTAGTTGTAGGTGACCACGTCACCACTCTTGTTTACCAACCTCAAGGTGTTTTGAGAGTCTTGAGCAACTCCGGCAACACCACTAACATCATCCGGATCAGATTCTTCTTGAGTAACAATTGCCTTTCCATCTCTCTTCTTGAGCTTGGAGTTCAAAGGATTTGGCAACTTCTTCTTGGGAAAGGTCTTGGGAAACCTTGGTTTATCTTCTCTCTTCTCATAAGGGCACTCGTTGGAGAAGTGATTGGTTTCTTCACAGTTGTAGCATTTTCTTACTTTCTTCTTTTGAAATCTTCCCTTGAATTTACCCATGCTAAACTTCTTGACAAAAAGAGCCATGTCTTCATACGAAGGGCCCTCGTCGGATTCAATCTCATCACCATCTTCGTCATCCTCTTCTTCTTCTTCACTTTGTTCATCTTCACATACATGCTTGGCCTTCAATGCAAGTTTGATCTTTGATGATGGGGAACCATGCATGGCAAGATGTTTTGTGGCATTAGTCTTTGACTCTTCAAATAGTTGAAAGGTGGATACGATGTCATATGTAGTCATTTCCTTGAAGGTATGGTGTTGTCTTATGTCCCACACCATTTGATGGTGAAATGGAGCAAGAGCATGAAGTAACTTATCCACAAGGAACCTCTTAGTCATGTTGAATCCATCTTGTGTCTTGTCACACTCACATGACTCAATATCGGCAGTGAGAGTCATGAGGCGCTCATGGAGTTGATTGGGGTTTCACCTTTCTCCATACAAAGTTTTGCAATTGCCCTTGGCAATTTCATATTGAGCACTCCGGAGAGTAGAAGTGCCAGTCTTGGATCGTACAACAGTTTCCCATAGTTCCTTGGCACTTGTGATGTGTATGAACGGTCTCCTTTGCTTTTCATCCAAGCCTCTCCTTATCCACATGATTGCAGTGTCATTGAGGTTCTTGTCATATATTTCTCTTGGTGTGGGGTTCTTTAGATCAACCACATGATAGCCATACTCCAAGATCTCCAGCATCTCATCGTTTCCATGTCGAAGATGATCCTGCATAGCAACTCTCCACAAAGGAAAATCGGAAGTGGCACTAAGCAAAGGAGGACTGCCTTGAGGATTATATCTTGGTTTCTCAACCTGAGGTCTTGCATAAAGCCAAGGAACACTTGCGTGTTCATTGCTAGGAGGTTGTTGACCAAGTGATGGAGTAGGCACAGTTGGCCTTGAAGCAGCACCACCCGAGAGTGGTGCAAGCACCGTGGACAACGTGGCTAATCTCATTTGGACCAAGGCCTCAAGAGAAGCATTATGCTCCTCTTTTTGCTTAGCAAGGGCCCATTCTAGATCCTCCGACGTAAAGGACTTGACTTCAGAAGAAGCCCCGCCTTTATCCTTAGGATCTACAACCAGGGGAGTCCCATCCGGGTTCATCTCGCTCTAGGGCGGTTAAGCCACAAGAATAGAGCACGAGGCTCTGATACCAATTGAAAGGATCGAAATGGACCTAGAGGGGGGGGTGAATAGGTACAATTACAAATTTTTAATTATTACTTAGCAATTTTAGGCAATAGTGCGGAATATGAAGATGAGCCTAACAATTGCAAGTGAGCACAAGGTACTAAGCAAGTAACACAAACACGTAAGTAGGCAAGCACAATATGATATACGTAAGTGTAAAGAGACAAGTAACCACAAGTAGAGAGTAAGGGTTAGTAATAACCGCAACTCCGGGAGACGAGGATGTATGTCGATGTTCACTTCCTTGGAGGGAAGCTAGTCACCGTTAGAGAGGTGGATGTTACCACGAAGGCACACCAACGCCACGAAGGCTCACCCTATTCTCCCTTTGAGACAACACCACGGAGGCGTTTCTCAACCACTAGTGGTAGACCTTGGGGTGGTCTCCAAACCCTCACAAACTTTTCCGTGGGAAATCACAAAGTTCGATTCCTCTCCGAATGACTCCTACCGCCTAGGAGACTCCAACCTCCAAGAGTAACAAGAACGATGGGGGAAAGCTCAAAACTTGCTCAAGTCACGAATTCCTTTGGTGCAAAGAAGGGGATGAAGTGGATCTATCACTTGATTGGAGAACTTCTCTCAAATGCTCCTAGAACACTTGTGAATCTAGGATTTTGGTGTGGTTGAATGAGAGAGAGAGAGTGAGGAGTGTTCTTGATAGGTTCAAGGTGAATGGTCAACCCTATCCCGTGGAGAGGAAGGGTATATATATAGGCGGTGGGAAAAAGTGACTGTTTTGGGTACAGGATGGGCCGGACGTCCGGAGAACGTCGGACGTCCGGAGGCACAAATAGGTCCGGACGTCCGACAGTCATCGGACGACCGCCCGTGGAAAACGTGACCCACAACCCGAGTATACAGAGATACGGACGTCCGAGCAGGGGCCGGACATCCGGAGAGTCCGGACGACCGTAAGAATGCCTCTGTTGGGAACATGCATCCGGAGCGCGGACGACCGGATGGTCCGGACGTCCGTAAGAAGGCTTCTGATGTGAACGTGTCGGACGTCCAGAGAGTTCCGGACATCCGTAGAAGTGCTTCATTGTGGAGCAGCGGACGTCCGGAAGTGGCCGGACGTCCAAGGCAAGGTATAGGAATAGTAGCTTTTGAGCAAGTTTTTCACTAGATCCATCGACCCCCTCTTAATAGTGCGGGATCCCTATACTCAAGATCAAACCATAAATGAAGTCGACATCTTGTATCTCCATTCTTGAGTTATATGCTTTTTGTCCCTAGTCATGATCCAAGCACACGGTCTTTGAAACATAATCCTGAGATATACTTGATAAACATGATTAGTCCCGAACATATGTGTTGTCATCAACATCAAAATATGATTAAGGGCATGATTGCACTTTCAGCTGCAGAGGCCGAGCTCGACGGCGGAGATGACGTTGTTGAAGCTGGGACGGGCAGGCGAGGGCGGAGGGAGGAAGGGGACATGGGGAAGGCGGCGCACCTTTAGCACCGGTCGTGCCCGATCCACCGTCTTGCCGTCGTTGCAGACATATTGGCTACCGATCCAGCGCCTCTGACCACTTCATCGCCCCGTCAACACCAGGCTGGTCCTTCGATGGGCATGAAGACAGATCAGGAGTGGAGAGTAAAGAAGGATTAAGAAACTGGTCGGTTACTCACCGGCGGCGCCCCTGGGCTCCAGATCCGGCGAAGAATCAGTTGGCCCCCAATCCTGCTCGCCCCCTTGAGTCTCAGCCCGCTGCAGCCGCAAGGCCCCCCACGGGGAAGAGGCGGAGGAGAGAAACGAGGAGAGGAGAGATTGCATGTGGGGTAGTGCAAAGGGCTCTGTCTTTCTTCAGGACCAATAGGCAGAGAAGGAATTACGTTTTGTCTCCTAGCAAGTCCAACGTGGACACGCCCGGCGAGCGCCCCTGATGCACACGTTAATGGTTTTAATGTGCAACGCATGAATCCAAAAAGTGTCTGATTTTTTTTACTATTATATATGCTTTGCTTCGTCTTTTTCTTTTTTGAGGGAATAATGTCTATTTCTTTGTATTTACTTAATCAGTCTTACAAAGCGGTGAATATCAATATCTGCGACGGTGGCGGCGAGATGCCGGTGGTGGCACGGTTCGCGGCTTACAGGGTCATACTCTAGGGATCAATCAGGTCGACTGTTTGAGAACATTACAAATTATATTTTTTGTTCTTTGGATGGCTAATTAAAGTACTTTGGTTGATTGATAGATTGTTATGTTTGGAATGTTAATTAGGGTGACAATGTTTATTTTTTAGAATCCTAATTACATTGCTTAATTGCTAATTGTGGTGCTTTAATGGGTACAACATCATTGGCGCAATGTGTATATATATATATATATATATATATATATATATATATATATATATATATATATAGCAAGGTGCGTTTCGCCAATTTTTTCATCCGTTCACCGTTGAAAAGTTTTTTTTTTCGTATCCGATGTGGTACTAAATTCGTATGCATTTGTTTGCCAGAAAAAGAATTTTCATAAGTGGGCTGCACGTTGTGGCCCAGCGAAGCCAGCCCACTTATTTTTCTACCTATGCAGCACGGAAAATTCTATTTTCCGCACTGCACGAAAAATAGTCGGTGTTTCGCACAGGACAAACAATAACGGGCTGGCCCATTTTTTTTAGTTTTTGTGTTTTACTTCTATTTTTATTCTCCTTTCTCTATCTATATTTTCCCTTCCAAGTTTATTTTTCTTTTGGAATTGATTTCGTAAATTACCGATACTCAAAAAACATTAAGAATTAAAAAACAAATTTTAGAAATGTTCAGAATTCCAGATATTTGTTTCTATTTTGAAAAATATTTGCAACTTGCAAACGTTTCCCATATTTCAAAAATATTGTTTGTCAAAATTATTCAAGAATCTAAAAGAAAAGGCATTTAAAAAATGCTCCAAATTCAAAAAATATTTTAGTTTTACCGAATTTTTCAAAATTTAGAAAAACGTTCATGTATAAAACATACATAGTTTCTAAAAATCTTAAGAATTTTTAACACATGTTCCAGTTTCAAAACAATGTTCACAAATTCAAGTAATGTTAATGTTTTTTAGTTGGAGTTTCGCACAAGACAACTAATAATGGGCTGGTCCATTTCTATTGCCCTTTCCCTATCTCCGTTTTACCTTCCAAGTATATTTTTCTTTTAGAATTTATTTCTTAAATTAAAAAAATTAAAAAAAATTCAGAACTCAAAGAAACAAATTTTCGAAAATGTTCAAAATTCTAAAATTTCGTTGCTATTTTGAAATTTATTCGGAACTTGCAAAAATTTCCCCATTTTTTTCAAAAACAATTATTGTTTTTCAAAATTGTTCGAGAATTCTAAAAAGAAGACGGTGTTTCAAAAAATGCTCCAAATTCCAAAAATATTTTTGTTTTAGAGAAGTTTTCATAATTAAAAATAATGTTCGTGCATAAACATACACATTTTCTAAAAGTTATGAATTTTCAACACATTTTCCTGTTTAAAAAATTCTTCGTAAATTCAAATAATGTTAATATTTTTATTTAATTTTTTCGAAATTGTTTGTGAATTTTAAAAGTTGTTCTCTTTCATATTTTGTTTGCATTTTTCCAAAAGTGTATTAATTTTCAAAAAACTGTTCAGAATTCTTAAAATTGTTCATGTTTTATAGAATATTCAGAAATTTCATACCTTAAAATCCCCTCAATTGAAAGGATTGAAAGGAAAAGTAGATTGAATAACTCATGGGTGTTCTCTGGCGTATAATAACGTAACAAAATTCTTAAATGCCCTCGATCAATTAGTAAAAAAATAATGGATTGATTCCTTAATACGCGGAGAAACCAAGAAGCTAAATGTTCCTTTTTCGTGTGCACATAGGATTTTGCTTGCAAATATAACTCTCACTGACTTCAAATGCTTACTATTTTATCTCCTGTTGCAATGCACGGGCATGTGTGCTAGTACCTACTAGTAAAGCAAGGTGCGTGTCGCCAATTTTTTCATCCGCTCACCGTTGAAAAGATTTTTTTTTTGGTATCCGATGTGGTACTAAATTCGTATGCGTTTGTTTGCCAGAAAAAGAATTTTCATAAGTGGGCTGCGCGTTGTGCCCAGCGAAGCGAGCTCACTTATTTTTCTACCTATGCAGCACAGAAAATTATATTTTCCGCACTGGGCGAAAAATAGTCGCTTTTTCGCACAGGACAACCAATAATGGGCTGGTCCATTTTTTTTAGTTTTTGTGTTTAATTCTATTTTTATTCTCCTTTCTCTATCTATATTTTCCCTTCCAAGTTTATTTTTCTTTTGGAATTGATTTCGTAAATTACCGATACTCAAAAAACATTAAGAATTAAAAAACAAATTTTAGAAATTTTCAGAATTCCAGATATTTGTTTCTATTTTGAAAAATATTTGCAACTTGCAAACGTTTCCCATATTTCAAAAATATTGTTTGTCAAAATTATTCGAGAATCTAAAAAGAAAAGGCATTTCAAAAATGCTCCAAATTCAAAAAATATTTTAGTTTTTTACTGAATTTTTCAAAATTTAGAAAAACGTTCGTGTATAAAACATACATAGTTTCTAAAAATCTTAAGAATTTTTAACACATGTTCCGGTTTCAAAACAATGTTCACAAATTCAAATAGTATTAATGTTTTTTAGTTGGAGTTTAGCACAAGACAACCAATAATGGGCTGGTCCATATCTAATGCCCTTTCCCTATCTCCTTTTTACCTTCCAAGTATATTTTTCTTTTAGAATTTATTTCTTAAATTTAAAAAATTAAAAAAAATTCAGAACTCAAAGAAACAAATTTTCGAAAATGTTCAAAATTCTAAAATTTCGTTGCTATTTTGAAATTTATTCGGAACTTGCCAAAATTTCCCCATTTTTTTCAAAAACAATTATTGTTTTTCAAAATTGTTCGAGAGTTCTAAAAGAAAACGGTGTTTCAAAAATGCTCCAAATTAGAAAAATATTTTTGTTTTGAGAGAAGTTTTCGTAATTAAAAATAATGTTCATGTATAAACATACACATTTTCTAAAAAGTTATGAATTTTCAACACATTTTCCTGTTTAAAAAATTCTTCATAAATTCAAATAATGTTAATGTTTTTATTTAAATTTTTTCGAATTTGTTTGTGAATTTTAAAAGATGTTCTCTTTCATATTTTGTTCGTATTTTTCCAAAAGTGTATTAATTTTCAAAAAAACTGTTCAGAATTTATAAAATTGTTCATGTTTTATAGAATATTCAGAAATTTCATACCTTAAAATCCCCTCAATTGAAAGGATTGAAAGGAAAAGTAGATTGAATAACTCATGGGTGTTCTCTGGCGTATAATAACGTAACAAAATTCTTAAATGCCCTCGATCAATTAGTAAAAAAATAATGGATTGATTCCTTAACACGTGGAGAAACCAAGAAGCTAAATGTTCCTTTTTTGTGTGCACATAGGGTTTTGCTTGCAAATATAACTCTCACTGACTTCAAATGCTTACTATTTTATCTCCCGTTGCAATGCACGGGCATATGTGCTAGTTAGATATAAAGATACGAAGAGTTGATATTCAATGTTTCTGCCATAGCTTGGTTGTTTAATAGTAGCGCATATTGTAATTGATCTGTTGCCGCTTTTTTACTTTGCACTTTGATTTGTTACCCTCTTTCAGGTGGTTCCCACATAATATGAATAGAATATCACTCACCTACAGACTGACCATCCCTGCCTCTCGCCCTCAATAACGCTAGAGGATGGCGGTCGGAGGAGGCGCCTGCCATTCTCGGCCAGCCCTACTCTACCCCTCCCCCCTGATCGATCTGCGCCATGGTCGTCACCCCACAACTGCTAGTTCATGGCCATGCAGGCGTTGGACGAGCACCAGAACATACACCGGCGGGAGTGCACGCTACCTCCTCTCGCAGTGCTCCAGCGACCGGAGGGAGTGGTGATGACAGTAAGCAAGCGACAACAGGGACAAGAGCTTGGGGTGGTGGCAGATAGTGAGCCGCACAGGGCGGGGAACAGCGTGCCCCACGTCACCCATGACAGTTAGCACTCCGGTAGCTCGTCCGTCGACAAACTGGAGGATAGCGGCAAGGAGGAGGGGGAGGCGGCCATCACCAGGGCGACGACGTCGGTGAACAGGTTCATCCCCTCCCGATTTGATTTCAGTTGGCTAGAATACCTGGTCAAACTAGCACAAAGGGGTATTATGGTCCACTATTTTATTCATATATTGTGTCAGTCATTTCAAGTATTGTTTTTGTGTGAAAAAATGGTAAAAGATGAAAGTGCAAAGTAAAAGGTGGCAACATATCAATTACAATGTAAGAAGTGACAAATTATCAAAGTAAAAAGTAAGTAATGGCTAAAAAAGCTGAGACAAAGTCGAGATCGTGACCTCGAATTCGAGAATAGCCACGCGGCCTGCGAGAGCGGGCTAGCCAATATTTCAGGCCGGTTCAGCAACTCAATTCCCTTGACCATCCAAACAATGGTTATTCAAAATATCCAAACAACGACATTCCGGTTGCGCAATGCTAATATCAATTTCTAGGCCTTAATATCAACACTAAACGGTGCGGCAGATAATCAACAAACGGGCAAAACCTATTCAACATGTAACACGGCAACGATAGATAATCGGAGCAACTAATTAATAGGTACCTCTGCAGGGCCTCCGCGTAAATTTTGGTGGATTGGACAACACGCAAGCGCCCCAAGTAGTGCACTCAGCCGGTCACGCACTGAACGCACCCGAGGGAGCACGTTTTTTTTTTTGTTTTTTGCATGTATTTTTATGTTTTTTGGGGTTTACGAATTTTGCTTGGTTTTTATGAAAAAACACAGGTTTTTGTTTTCCCCGCATGAAGCACATCATGTGAGTGCACACAAATATTTCTTTCTGAAATGTGAACAACACAGTTGTGCACAGCGTGCAACACGAACGGTGCCTATTTAAAAGTGATAATCGTAGTTATGTTCCGCGTGAAAGAACTATGCTTCTCAAAAAGTATAAATCACAGTTGCACTCCCGTGTAAAGCACGAACTATGCTCCCGAAAAGTGAAAAATACAGCTATGCACCGTGTGAAGTACAATTGTGTTGTACTTCTTGAAAAGTAAAAAGTGGAGCAAAATGTGCTTCCGTGTGAAGCACAATTGTGCTTTCGGTTTCCCCTTTTTTGGTTTTTGGTTTTCTATTTCTTTTTTCGGCTTTCTATTTATTCGAAGAAAAAATGCGTACAAACCTATTTACATGGGAGCTAGTTTTGATGATCTCGACACGCAAACACGACGATGAAAATAGTTCATGATTGTGATGCACCATTGAATAGATAAAACATTTTGAGAAAATGAATCTACGGAAAAAGCACAAAACTCCTCTGTTGCAACAAGTGTCACAATGTGGTGCGTCACTTGTCATCCTTAGAGGAAGTGAGGGTGACCTTTGCGAAGGGTACCTCTTACCTAGTGATTTCGGATAATCAACAAACACAAACCCTCCTGCTCACACACACTATTTGTACAGGCCTAGAGTGTCTCTTTTGTTTTTTCCCACCCATTGGGGAAATTTCGAGAACCTTTCCTTAGCCGGGTTTTCCATTTTCTTGTGTGTTCCTGTGTTGTTTTCACTGGTTTTGTTTTCCCCTTTCTCCTCTTTTTGATTTATTTTGCCCTTTTTTGTATTTAAAATCTGGGAACATATTTTGGTATATTGGAACAAAATTTTAAATTCATGAACATATTTTGAAATCCAGGAACAGTTTAAAATACATGATTCTTCTAAAATTCAAAACCTTTTTAAAATATGAGAACATTATTAAAATTCATGAACATTTTTTAATCTGGAAACATTTTAAAATTTTATGAACCTGTTTTTAAATTTGGGGAAAAATAAAATAAAAAACATGTTGTGAATTTGTGAATATATTTTAAATTTTGGGCCTTTTGAAATATGAGAATAATTTAAAAATCCATGAGCTCTTGTGAAGTCTGATAACATTTTTAAATTCATGAAGATTTTTTAAATCTAAGAACATTTTAAAATTCATGAATATTTTTAAATTCAATTGTTTTAGTTTGTGTACATTTTTTGGAACTTTTTTCAATAGAAGATCAATTTTCAAATCCATGATTTTTTTGAAATATGGGAACATTTTCCAACTCCATGAATATTGTTTGAAATTTGAAACAATTTTGAGAATCCGAGATTTGAGTGAGCAATACATGTCCTCTGAAATAAATATTTTTTATTAAATCAGTAGCCCAGGTAATACCCACATATGTGATGAGCATTTCCTGATTGTTAGCGTCAGTGTGTGAGGAGTTGACACAACTAATGCGACAATACTGGCGGAGCATTGAAGAAACATAAGATAAACATAGCTTGGTGAAGCTGGGATAAGATGCATGTCCCTCCCAAAGTCGAAGGGTGGTACGAGGTTTTGCGTTATGTGTGCTTTTAACCAAGCCTTGTCGGCCAAAGAGGCTTGCCGTTTGATCAAAACCTTGAACAGTTTATGGGCTCATCTCCTCCGAGCAAAATACTACCCAAATGGTAACATTTGGACACGGCTTTCTCCAGCAATTCTTCGCCAGTGTGGAAGGGCATTGTGCATGGCTTGGAGCTGGTAAAGCACGGAATCATTTAGAGAGTGGGGGTTGGATCATTAATGGACATGGCGCGCCCCTTGGATTCCATGCGGCCATGACTTCCACCCTATCACACCCAAAAAGTAATTGTCATTTTTACTGGGCCTCTGACTTCTTAATGCTCTGGGAGCTTGGAAGTTGTAGTGTCTGGAAGAGCATTTCTGAAACCGGCAGGATTTTCTTGCTTGGTTCCCCGAGATGCATGGTAGGTTTACTGTTAAGAGTGCATACAAGTTAGCCACAACAGCGCATGATGATTTTTTTTTCTCGTGGAGCAGCCACCCAAAAAGAGATCGCTCCCTGTGGAGTTGTATCTAGAAGGTAAAAGTTCCATTAAAGATGCATGTCACATCATGGAAGAGAAGAGCAGCCTCACAGTTGGTACAAATCAATGCAACGTGCTTCATCGCTGGTCCAAACATGGCACTTCTCCACTTTGTGGGAAACAAGAGAAGAAAGTTTTCATGCTCTAGTTTCATGCAGCCGTGCAAAGTAAGTACCATATGGGATTCCGTGCGTATGATTTGGCCACTTCCTACGAAAGAGTTGCTAACTGATAATAATGGGAAGGATTGGTTATTGCATGTGCTTGTCGGTTGCACTGAACAAGTTTGAGATAGGATCATAATTAATGCTTGGCGTATTTGGCAATTGCGGACTGACATTAACTTGTTCATTGCAAAGAAGTACCACGAATCGAGACGACAGTGGATTGCTTAGATAACTACTTCAAGTCTTTGCATCTTGCACAAAATTTAGCCCGGGGGAAATGTTAATGGGAAAGATGCCGCTGGAGGTGGTAACCGCTCCTTGTCTATTCCCTGGGAAGTCGTTGAATCCGCCCATGCCCTGGCCTCCACCGCCAGTGGGCTAGACAGCCCTTTCGGTGGACGCATTCTATTCTATCCAGGATGGTGCAGCTGCTGTGGGTGTGGTGCTTCGCCAAGAAGACGGTGTTGTTATCTTTGCAGTGTACCGCTTCACCTTCAACTTCAACGAAGCGTTGGAGGCTGAAATACATGCATTAATGCAAGGTATGAGGTTGGCCATACAGCCCATGGACATGCCCGTTCTTGTCCAGTCTGATTCCTCCGATGCATTGATAATCTTCCTCGCTCTACTTACATGCACCTTGCTGCTGAGATTAAGGCACTCATGGGAGATAGAGTTTGTTCCCAAAAACTTGGATGAGAAAAATATATATGATAGCAGATCAACTACCTGGTTGCCTTCGAACAGACTGTTGTATGGATGCATAGAACACCCTCATTCTGTCTCTTGATTATAACCCTATTATAATGGAATGAAATGGACGCAGTTCAACTGAGCTCGAGCACATGTGAACATTGAAATAGAAAATTCAAAAATTTATGAAGTTTTATTGTACCAAACATTAACAAATGTTTTGATTGCTTGCGAAGTTTCATCATTGGATGACATTTGTGGTTTCTTTTCCACGTCATTCTACGATGAAACTTTGCAAGCAATCAAAACATTTGTCAATGTTTGCTTAAAAAATTCAGAATATTTTTTCATTTTTTTCGATCTTACTGTTCACTCCGGCTCATGTGAGTTCAAGCTTAGAAAAGTACTTTCAGAATAAAACTCCAATTTGCCCCCAAAAGAGATACATTGAGTTATTAGGGACTGGCTGTTTCTTTTCCTGAGAATTTGGGGGCTGGCTTTTTAGGGAAAATTTAGGGGGTGGCTGGTGCAATGAACTGGCTGCTGCGATGCGATGCATGTGTTTATTGGGCCGGACTAAGGCGAAGCGAGCTTCTGGCACGCCGCAGGCGATCGATATACGTCCTCTCATTGCTATTGAAAGGCCTAACTAAATTCACATTGTATAAATTACTGAAAGGCCCAACTACTCCACAAGAAGAAAGCTACTGAAGTAGCATGATAAGAATAATTTGAAGTTCTAAGCCCTAGGCCTAGGAAGGGCAGCGTGCAGGAATAGGACGAAAGTCACTGTAGCCCATGTTGGAAATATGCCCTAGAGGCAATAATAAATTAGTTATTATTATTAAATTTCCTTGTTCATGATAATCGTTTATTATCCATGCTAGAATTGTATTGATAGGAAACTCAGATACATGTGTGGATACACAGACAACACCATGTCCATAGTAAGCCTCTAGTTGACTAGCTCGTTGATCAATAGATGGTTACGGTTTCCTGACCATGGACATTGGATGTCGTTGATAACGGGATCACATCATTAGGAGAATGATGTGATGGACAAGACCCAATCCTAAGCCTAGCACAAGATCGTGTAGTTCGTATGCTAAAGCTTTTCTAAATGTCAAGTATCTTTTCCTTAGACCATGAGATTGTGCAACTCCCGGATACCGTAGGAATGCTTTGGGTGTACCAAACGTCACAACGTAACTGGGTGGCTATAAAGATGCACTACAGGTATCTCCGAAAGTGTCTGTTGGGTTGGCACGAATCGAGACTGGGATTTGTCACTCCGTGTGACGGAGAGGTATCTCTGGGCCCACTCGGTAGGACATCATCATAATGTGCACAATGTGATCAAGGAGTTGATCACGGGATGATGTGTTACGGAACGAGTAAAGAGACTTGCCGGTAACGAGATTGAACAAGGTATCGTGATACCGACGATCGAATCTCGGGAAAGTATCATACCAGTAGACAAAGGGAGTTGTATACGGGATTGATTGAATCCTTGACATCATGGTTCATCTGATGAGATCGTCGTGGAACATGTGGGAGCCAACATGGGTATCCAGATCTCGCTGTTGGTTATTGACCAGAGAGATGTCTCGGTCATGTCTGCATGATTTCCGAACCCGTAGGGTCTACACACTTAAGGTTCGATGACGCTAGCACTAGTAGAAAAGGGTGCAATGGCCCAGGCCAGTTCAGCCCATTAGTCCCGGTTCAATCCAGAACCGGGACCAATGGAGCTATTTGCCCCGGTTCGTGAGCCCAGGGGGCCGGCCGGGCCACGTTGGCCATTGGTCCCGGTTCGTCCGGACCTTTTGGTCCCGGTTGGTGGGACGAACCGGGACCAATGGGCCTGGCTCTGGCCCACCACTATTGGTCCCGGTTGGTGGCATGAACGGGACCAAAGGCTTCCTTTAGTCGGTTCATGCCACGAACCAGGACCAATAGTGCTGCCTATATACCCCTCATGGCAGAGCAGAGCACTCCGGTGCTCTGTTTTCTCTTGCCCGGCGGGGGGGCTTTGTGGTGCTCTAGCTCACCTCCAATGCACATGAGGTGTTCGATGAAATGCCCGAGCCACACTACTTAAGCTTTCTCCTCTCAAGCTCGACCTCCAACCTCCATTTTCCTCAATATTTGTCTAGGTTTAGCGGTCCGTCACGCCCGTCCCGTCTTCACCGCCGTCGATCACCGCGCCGATCTCATCGCCAAGCACCACCGTGGTGAGCCTCTTGTTCTTATCTTCTTTACGAAAGGAAAAATATTCTTACTTGTATTATTTTCTTACTTTTATTATTGCATCTTATATAGTGCGATGGTTTTGGTATCCACCCCGTCGGCCCTCATACATCTATGATTCGGATGTGGTATATATTACCTTTTCATAACTATTGGTTCATTTATTGTTTATGAAAATTATGCCGACCAACGTGACATAGATTTTATTTATCTAGGAGGTTGTTGAACCGGAAATTCCAACCGACCCTATTGTCGAGAAGTTAAATTTAGTTGAAGAAGAAAACAATTTCTTGAAGGAAAAATAAAAAACTTGAGGAGGAGAAGATGATATTGGAGTTGCATGTTGCGGATGTAAATCGATGATCACAAGATCAAGATGGATGCAATGCGCTTGAAGATGAGAAAGATTAGAAAATATGCCATTCATACCGAGGCTTGGTATCATTATGTCGTTGGATCAGTTGTTACCTTGGTTGCGATTATGATTGCATTTGTTTTCGCATTGAAATGTTTTACATAGTTTCAGTGTATGGTTTAATTAATTTAGATGCTCTGCAGAGCTTTATGTTGTTAGATGAGAACTATGTATGTACTTTGGTTTTTATGTGATGATGAACTTCTATTAATTTGGTCACTTAATTATCTATTCATGATGTTCTGTAATGATTTTGACACATAATTATATATAATGCATGCAGATGAACCGCAATGGATGTACGGTGACAGACACACCTCCGAATACATTAAGGCGTGCATGATTTTCTCGAAGTGGCTGAGGCAAACAAGCATAATGGTTTTATGTGTTGTCCATGCCCTATATGTGGAATCTGAAGTCTTACTCTGACCGGAAAATCCTTCACACCCACCTGCTTTACAAGGGTTTCATGCCACACTATAATGTTTGGACGAGGCACGGAGAAATAGGGGTTATGATGGAAGGCGGCGAGGAAGAAGAGTACGATGACAACTATGTGCCCCTGAATACGGTGATGCTCTTGAACATCAAGATGCACCAGACGATGTGCACGATGGTGCTGCAGCAGACGAAGCTGCTGAAGATCAAGAGGAACCGGACGATGTGCCCGATGATGATGATCTCCGCGGGTCATTGTCGATGCAAGGACACAATGCGAAAGTCAAAAGGAGAAGCTGAAGTTCGATCGCATGTTAGAGGATCACAAAAGGGTTGTACCCCAATTGCGAAGATGGCAACACAAAGCTCGGTACCGTACTCGAATTGCTGCGGTGGAAGGCAGAGAATCTTGTGCTGATAAAGGATTTGAGAAGCTACTGAAAATAATGAAGAAGAAGCTTCCAAAGGATAACGAGTGCCCGACAGTACATACGCAACAAAGAAGGTCGTATGCCCTCTAGGATTGGAGGTGGAGAAGATACATGCATGCCCTAATGACTGCATCCTCTACCGTGGTGCCTACAAGGATCTGAACGCATGCCCGGTATGCGGTGCATTGCGGTATAAGATTAGACGAGATGACCACGGTGATGTTGATTGGCGAGCCTCCCGGGAAGAGGTTCCTGCGAAGGTGATGTGGTATGCTCCTATAATACCACGGTTGAAAGCGTCTATTTAGAAGCGGAGAGCATGCCAAGTTGATGCGATGGCACAGTGAGGACCGTAAGAAAGGCGGGAAGTTGAGAGCACCGTGACGGGTCGATGGAGAAAAATCGAGAGAAAGTACTGGGATGAGTTTGCAAAGGACCCAAGGAACGTATGGTTTGCTTTAAGCGCGGATGGCATTAATCCTTTCGGGGAGCAGAGCAGCAGATCACCGGAAGAAGCCCGCCATGCACCGGTGATCACGTACTTGCTATGGTCAATGATTTACACATAATCTTTGGAAAGGGTCCCGGCGGACTAGCTGTTCCGAATGACGCTGAGAATCACGCACCCATGTGGAAGAAGAAATCTATATTTTGGGACCTACCCTACTTGAAAGACCTAGAGGTCCGCTCTTCGATCGACGTGATGCACGTGACGAAGAACCTTTGCGTGAACCTGCTAGGCTTCTTGGGCGTGTATGGGAAGACAAAAGATACACATGAGGCACGAGAGGACCTGCAACGCTTACACGAAAAAGAGGGCATGCCTCGAAGCGTATGAAGGTCCTGCCAGCTACGCTCTTACGAAAGAAGAGAAAGAAATATTCTTTCAATGCCTGCTCGATATGAAGGTCGCGACTGGCTTCTCGTCGAATATAAAGGAATAATAAATATGCGGAGAAAAAGTTCGAACCTAAAGTCTCATGACTGCCACGTGATTATGACGCAATTGCTTCCGGTTGCATTGAGGGGCTTCTACCGGAAAGCGTCCGATTAGCCATTGTGCAGCTATGTGCATTCCTCAATGCAATATCTCGAAGGTGATCGATCCAGAAATCGTACCAACGCTAAGGAGTGATGTGGCGCAATGTCTTGTCAGTTTCGAGCTGGTGTTCCCACCATCCTTCTTCAATATCATGACGCACGTCCTAGTTCATCTAGTCGACGAGATTGTCATTCTGGGGCCCGTATTTCTACACAATATGTACCCCTTTGAGAGGTTCATGGGAGTCCTAAAGAAATATGTTCAGTAACGCGCTAGGCCGAAGGAAGCATCTCCATGGGCCATCAAGCGAGAGGATGTCATCGGGTTTTGTGTTGACTTCATTCCTGGCCTTAAGAAGATAGGTCTCCCTAAATCGCGGTATGAGGGGAGACTGATTTGGAAAAGGCACGCTTGGAAGGAACTCAATAATATGCAGGGACGGATATTCTTGGTCTCAAGCACACTACAGTTCTCTGAGAACTCTACCTTGGTGACCCGTATGTCGATGAACACAAGAACAGTCTGCGCCCAAACACCGGAGCGGTCGACAACTGGATTACATGTGAACACATCGGGACTTTCAGCAGTTGGTTGGAAACACGTCTCGGAGGTGACAGCACTGTTTGTGATGAGCTGTACTTGTTGTCAGGGACCATCTTCGATTGTAATGATTTGGAAAGGATCTGAGATAAATGGGAATACATTTTACGATTGACCAAGATGAAAAGAGCACCAACCAAAACAGCGGTGTCCGCTTTGATGCAGCAACCGACAAGGAAATGACACATATTATGGTTACATAGTAGACATATGGGAACTTGACTACGGAGTAGATTTTAAGGTCCCTTTGTTTAAGTGCAAGTGGGTCAATCTGTCGGGGAGGCGGAGTGCAGGTAGACCCACGATGCGGAATGACAACATGGATCTGAAAAATCTTGGGTACAATGACGAACCGTTCGTCCTAGCCAATGATGTGGCACAGGTTATCTATGTGAAGGACATGTCTACCGGACCGAGGAAAAGAAAAGATAAGGAAGCGAATACATCTACAATGAGCCAAAGAGCCACATAGTTCTTTCAGGAAAAGGGACATCCTAGGAGTGGAGGGCAAGCGGACATGTCAGAAGAGTATGAAAAGTTTCATGAAATTCCCCTTCAAAGTCAAGGCTGACCCAAGCATCCGATAAGCGATGAAGATTATCCATGGTTACGGCGCAATAAGGAAGCGACACAAGCGAAGAAAAAGTGAAGACTTTCTCCGGCAACTATTATGATGATACCATGCCAACTTTGTAACAGACGAGTATGATACCATTGTCCGTTTTGTACATGCACATGCTATGCCAACTTTTTCAGAGTTCATTTGAAAACTATGAATTTGAAAACCTCGCCAACGAAGAAGCGCTCACACCGGTTTATAAGCCCGTCCCTCTACACGCCTTGTTGAGCTCACAAACTTGCGATTCACACAAATTTCAAAGAATTCAAATTTGAAAACTAATGGCACAAACAGAAAGTTTATAATTTTGCTGCCCTAAAAGCAAAAAAGAATTAAAAATAAAGCAAAAAACCAAAAGAAAATAAATAACGAGAAAACAAAACAAAAAAACTTGAAAAAAAATAAAAATAGCAACAATAAGTATTTTGTTGTAAGTAGAAACAAAATAAAATAAATAAAGCAACAAAGAAAACAAAAAAGTGTTTTCAAATTTGAAAACTAATGGCACTAACAGAAAGTTTATATTTTTCTAAACTAAAAGCAAAAAGAATTAAAAAATAAAGCAAAAAACAACAAAAAATAAATAATGCAGAAAACAGAACAAAAAAAACTAAAAAATAATAAAATAGCAACAATAAGTATTTTGTTATAATTAGAAACAAAATAAAATAAATAAAGCAACAAAGAAAACAAAAAATGTTTTCAAATTTGAAAACTAATGGCACTAACACAAAGTTTATAATTTTCTAAAACTAAAAGCAAATAGAATTAAAAATAAAGCAAAAATAACAAAAATAAATAATAATGCAGAAAACAAAACAAAAAGACTGGAAAAAATAGTGCTGCCTCTTTGGACCCCCACGGCTGAATCGACTAGAAACCCTACATGGGCAGATTCAGGCCCAGGAGGCCAAGTAGGCCCTGAGGCACATAGCTAGTGAAAGATTAGGCCGAAAGCTGCGGTTGAGAGGAGCTCGAGAGGGTGGGGCAGCAGCGCTTATAAACCACTCTCGAGCTCTCTCAACTAGCGAGTGGGACTAAACTTTCGGCGCCGAGCAGCACAAGGCCTTTGGTCCCGGTTGGTGGCACCAACCGGGACTAAAAGACATTGGTCGGTTGGTGGCACCAACCGGGACTAAAGGCCTTTAGTCGGTTGGTGCCAACTGAGACAAACAATTTTCATCAGCCCAAAAGGCGGAAGCGGCGACCTTTGGCCCGGTTGGTGGCACCAACCGGGACTAAAGGGCATTAGTCGGTTCGTGCCACGAACCGGGACCAATGCCGTCTATATAAGCAAGACTTGTGATTTTTTTTCAGTTCTTGATCCGCCCGGCAGCGCCGCCAGGCTGCCCTCTGCGCCTCGCCCGTCGCCGTCGTCGCCCTGCCTCCGCCGCCGTCCCGCGCCGCCCAGACCTGTCGCCACCCGCGCCGCCCAGCGCGTTGTTGCGCCACCCCGCGCCGCCCAGCCAGCTGTCGCCGCCCGCCTCTGCCTCATTGTCGCCTCTGCCTCGCCGTCGCCTCTGCCTCGCCCCGCGCCGCTTTGGTCAGGGCCGGCACCGGCCCCCTCTTCCCCCTTTTTTTTGCAAATATAGCTATGTTTTTCCTGATTATGTGTATATGTATGAGTATATGTATATGTGTATATCTGTTTATATGTCTTTTTTTAGATTTTTTTGTTTTTTGCATTTTTATAAAAATGTATATATGTTCTCTGTGTATATATATGTTTTCTGTTCATAGATTTTTATTTGAACATTATTTAAAAAAACAAGCAATACTACTTCATGTATTTTTAAGAAGGAAGAAGAAGAAAAAGAATGAGAGGAAAAAGGAAAAAAGAAGAGGAAGAAAGGAGAAGAAGAGGGGAGAGGAAGAAGAGGAGAAATAAATAAGAAGAAGAAAAAAGAAGAAAAAGAAGAGGAGAAGAAGAAAGGAATAGAGGAGAAGAAGAAAAAATAGAAAAAAAAATTCTATTTTTCTTCTTCTTCTTTTTTCTTCTTTTTTTCTTCTTCTTCTTCCTTCTTCCTTCTTCCTCTTTTCTTCCTTTCCTTATTTTCCTTTCTCGAGGATAAGAAGAAAAAAAGAGGAGAAGAAGAAAGAAAGGAATAGAGGAGAAAGAAGAAACTTCGACACGAGGGGGTGCGATACCCCCTCCCGATAACATTATTTTCCCATGTATATGTATGTCGCGTCGTTGTCGATATAACGAGGGTGTCGAGGGTGGGAACTAGGGTAGAGGTCGAGGTCGTTAAGGGTCAAGGGTCGAGGGTTTGAGGTCGAGGTTCGAGGATCGAGGTCGAGGTTCGAGAGGTCGTCTAGGTCGAGGTTCGAGGTCGTAGAGGTTCGAGGGTTGAGAGAGGTTAAGTAGTGTAAAAGTATTGAAGAAATACATGGCTTCATCATTAGCGGAGTAACCAGGGCATGATGGTGCGAAGTCCTCAAAGTTATTACGGAATGGAGTCGGATAGGATAATTTGCCTTTTATGCAATTTCAGCAAAGGCCTTCCAAATAACGATATTGGAAGGTTCTTGCTGAACTTTGTACCAAAAAGCGGGACTCCATTCCAAAATAACTTTGGAGAACCATCATGCACCTGCACTATTACCTAATGATGAAAACATGGTTTTGTTGAATCCTTTGACACTAGGCAACCTCCCGACCCTCGGCGATCCTCGACCCTTGACCTCGACCGCTCGGCGATCTCGACCCTTGACACTCGACCCTTTGATAAAAAAAAAGAGGAAGAAGAAAAAAAGGAGAAGAAAGAATAGAGGAGTTCTTCTCCTCTATTCTTCTTCTCCTTTTTTCTTCTTCTTCCTCTTTTTTATCGGAGCGAGGGTCGTCGAGGGTCGCCGACCGGTAGAGTAAACCCTAATTAAATAGCAAGTTCGTCGGTGTGAGATACATGTGGCCACCCCCTCCTTGAAGCGTTCTCGAGGCCACCCCCTCCTTGAAGCGTTCTCGAGGCCACCCCCTAACCCTTGAAGCGTTGTCGAGGCCACCCGAAACACTAGAGAAGCAGCGTCGAGGCCACTAATTAATATGATTCCTTATTGTGATTAGCTAGCTAGTTCTACGTTTGCCACTAATATATCCATATCTGTCATGTTTGAATAATAATTGCCATGTTGTAAATATTTGTAGAAACTATGGACACCCATACGAGGCGAAGCACAAGAAGCGTTGTTGAGGGACATAATCGCACAAGGAAGTGATGCCGTCGCTCGTTGATGTTTCTCAACGACAACGATGGTCTGGAAGGAGAGGGTGAAGAAGCAGCTGGCTATGATTTACATGGCTCCGATGACCCAATGCGGTGCAAGAAGGAGAGGGTGAAGAAGTAGACCGTGAGGGCGGCTCGGTGATCACCAAACCGAGTCCGGCCAGGTATATATATTAGTTAAGCCTGTGCTGACTAGCTAATTGATGCATTCATTGTTTTGGTATGTACACATATTAATTAACTCTCGTCTTTGTTCTTTTTCTAGCCCTCGGATCGAGCACAACCGGTAAAGAGGCGAGGCCGAAGAAAAAGTTGAGCTCGGATGAAAAGTTTGAGATCATACAAATCACGTGACGGCCAACCGATTGAACCCTACCGGACAAAGAAGGCATTTGTTGCTCGGTGCGGGGTTACGGTTAGGGACAAGATCGATCAGCATCCACCAATGGTATAAGCCTAAGAACAAAGACCACGAGGTGTCTTATGTCAATGATATCTGAGAAAAATGATCTTTGGACTGAGCTGAAGTCAAATTTCACCCTACCGCCGGAGGATGATCCGGAGAAGCCAGTTATAGAGCCATTAATCAAGTCTTTTGCTCTGAAGAAGATGGCAGACCTATTCAGGAATTGGAAGAAAGACCTCAATAGGTATGTCGAAAAAAATGAGACACCAGAATTCAAGGGCAAATATGAGAAGATCAGAGATGAGTGGCCCGCATTTGTGGCCCACAAGACATCGGAAAAGAGTAAAAAGATGTCGGCGACAAACAAGAGATATGCTGCGAAGAAGAAGCTTCACCATCGCATGCGGGGTCGGTGGCTACCTCGTAGCCCGGCCTAAATGGGCCAAGGCTAAGAATGATCTGCTTGATAAAGGGATCGAACCGAGACAATGAACTGGCCAGACCGTTGCGGACTTGGTTCTTCGGGCTGGCGGAACCTTGGACCCTATGTCGAGGAAGTGCATTTGGACGGATGAGCAATTGGACATACCAGTCAAGAGGCTAAAGCAATATATCAAGTAAGCGCAACAAGGGAAGTTCGTTCGAGACGGGGAGAAGGACGAGCTCACAATGGCCCTCGGGAATCCTGAGCACCTGGACGGACACGAGGCACACAGGCTCCCTTTCGTGGAAGGCTGGATTTCGGATGCTGAGGGGTTACAAAACCCATGAGAGGAGGAAGAAAGCTGGAGCAGAGCCAAATGCAGGCGTTGCACGAAAGGGTAATGGGGCTAGAGGAGCGAGAAGAGGAGCGAGAAGCGGCAGATCGCAGCAAGCGACCTGCGAAGCTTCCCGAAGCTACCCGCCATCTCAGCGGAGAAGCAGCATGGCTTGCACCGAGCTGCTTCAGCCAGAGCATGCCTTGACGGCTCCTGCCAGCTATCCTGTGGATGCTATCACGGATGCTGAAAATTGCCACCTTATGGCGCAATGGATGAATTTGAAGGTCAAGGCGGCTGTTGGCTCTGTTTATCCTACTAAACCCGACTCAACTTTTCACTGCCGGCCGATTCCAGAAGGATATGCTAAGGTGATGGTCGATGAAATAATGGAGGGATTTGAGGACCTCCGGCTTGACCACCCTACCGGTGAAGGGGAGTATCGGCTGGGTTCTGCTCTGAAGACTCCATGCCTATGGCGGAAGGATATCATCAACCTTCCGAAATGGACGCCTCCGCCTCCTCCTCCTCCTCCGGCGAGTCAGGGAACTCCTCCTCCTCCTCCGGCGAGTCAGGGTACTCGGCTGGCTCCTTCTCCGGCGGCGTGGCGGCACTCCGCCTCCTTCTCCCTTTCTTGGCCGGGCGCCGAGCAGCCAGCCTCCTCCTTCTCCGCCTCGTCGGCAAGGCGGAAGAGACCCGCCGCCGCTCCGGCTGCTCCGGTAGCGTCGTAGTCCTTCTCCTCCGCCTCGTAAGAAAGGAAAGAAGACATCCGCCGTCTGCTCTGCGGCGTCTAGCAGTACAGCCAAAGGCGGGAGGAGATACATATTCAGTCCTTCTCTGAAGACTCGGAGAAGTTATCGTCTGAGAGGAGGCGAGGAGGAAAACGCGAAGATCGCGCAGACCGAAGTGGATGACTGGTTTCAAGGGTTGAAAGCAAAGAGACATCCACCTCCGGAGGAGAAGGTAGATCCGGTGAAAGTGAAGCGCACTCTGGCTGCCCTGACAAAACCACCCAAGTCTCCGCCGAAAGGCAACTATGAGCGCATTATTGGAAAGGCATTTGCGAAGCGGAGAGGTCGGGAAGTACTGTCGATGATCAAAGGATGAAAGAAGCGACGAGCTGGGAAACAAATTGCCCAGCTCGGCGAACAAGCTTAAGCAATCGTGCCCCCGCTCAAGGTGCACTGCTAGCGACATCGTCGATCCGAGGATGGTGCCGGTTATGGCAATCCTGCAGATTACCTGCCCGACGATGTACATTATAATTTCTTGGAGGTGCAGATACAAAGATACTGATGCAGGAAGCCTCTCGTCAAAGATGAAAGTTCTCTATCAACGATGATGCGAAGATTGCATGATTGGTACATGAAAACCTGCAAAGAGTCGAGGGAGGAGTACTTTGTATGTGAGAGTTAAAAGGAGCATGACCTCCTTGGAATTGAACTGTTGCCTATTCCATTTGAGGAGTTCTATCAGTTTTTCAATCAATTGGCCATCGATAAAGCAACGGTCACCTGCTCATGTCGTAAGTAGTACTACTTCTGTCATTAAGTCTCTCTATATAACTCAGCCCTTTCATTGCATGTATTTATAATTATCCTCACTATATTATGCAGATTGAAGATCGCCGAATTGAAGAAAAGACAAGTGGGTGATATTGGGTTCATTAACACATATCTCATAGATAAAACTGAGGTTGAGTTTCTTAAAGAAAATACCGAGGCCAACTTGCTACAATCGTTGGTAATAAATGAACACAAAGATATAATACTCTTTCCTTACAACTTCAAGTGAGTGTTACTGTCTTGTGGCATATTCGGTTTCCTTATTAGTCTAGGTTATAGTAATGTAATATTGATGAGTTATGCATGTGTGCAGCTACCACTATATTCTCCTAGAGATTAAGCTTGAGAAGGAGTAGTAACTGTCTTAGACTCCAAGAGAAAAGATCCCAAGGAGTATCGGACATGACTGAAATGCTCGAGAAGTAAGTTAAATCGATCATTATCCACCATATCAGCAACTTTGTTCATTTTGATATCAAGTAATTGTTTTCTTTGTATGGCAGGGCTTGGAGAAAATTCACCAAAAAGCTCGGGACTACCGAAGAAGCTGCAATTTAGACACCCAGTAAGTACTATATAGTAGCATATTCCACGCATCTCCTAGTGATTCAAGCGCTAGTTTCATCAATACCATTTAGCATGCTTGCTAATTATCAGTTTGATTGACCTCTATTTCTTGTAAAGTGGTTGTGGCAGGAACAAGGGAATGATTTCTGTGGATACTACATTTGCGAGTCCATCCACCACACGACCTGTGAGCGGGGCTACTCCGACAAACAATATGAAGTGCGTAAATAAAAATATTCACAATTTTATTTTATTACCATCATTTGTGTTGAGTTTCATTCATTCATATATATATATATATATATATATATATATATATATATATGTGTGTGTGTGTGTGTGTGTGTGTGTGTGTGTGTGTGTGTGTGTGTGTGTGTGTGTGTGTGTGTGTATTGACCCCTTCTTAAAATTAGATGTTTCGGATGCGGGATGAACTCCTAGCACCAGATCGCATGCGAGCAATTCAAGAGGAATTGGCGGCATTCTTTCTTGACCACGTGATCGCTGAAGGCGGAGAATACTATGTGGACCACGCGTCGGTATGTTAGGAGATTATATATTTGTAAAGATAATTATTGTATATATGTAGCGGTAGTGTCGGATAGATATACGAGAACTTGTTGTTGACCAATCTCTCGAGAGAAGGAGAGGTGGTCGATATCACTCTCTCTGTATGCATATATGTTCATGACGATCTTCTGTTTGTAATTACTAGCTAGCTAGCGTGTCTAGCTAGTCCTCTCTATATGTATGTATAGTACGTAGCGTCGACCAAGCACCGACAAAAGAGAGGACACTTTTCTCTATTAATTAGCTAGCTATAGCACAATATATGAAACACCTAAATTAACCCCCAAAACCCCCAAACCCCCCTTTTCAAAAAAAAAACCACAGCCATAGAAATGCTTGACGCGTTGATGCCTATTGGTCCCGGTTGGTGCCACCAACGGGACCAAAGGCCCTCCCTACTGGGCTCAGCGGACAGGCCACGTGGAGGCCCATCTGTCCCGGTTCTGGATTGAACCGGGACTAAAATCAGGGCATTAGTACCAACCCTTTAGTCCCGGTTCATGAACCGAGACTAAAGGCCCTCACCAACCGGGACTATAGGCCCTTTTTCTACTAGTGTAGGGTTATAGGGAATAGATATACGTGGTTACCGGGTAGTTTGGAGTCCCGGATGAGATCCCGGATGTCATGAGGAGTTCCGGAATGGTCCGGAGGTGAAGATTGATATATTGGACGAAGGGTTTTGGAGTCCGGAAGTGTTCCGGAGGTACCGGGTGATGACCAGCATGACCGAAAGGTATTTCGGGAGCCCCGGCAAGTGTTGGGGGGCTTCATGGGCCAAGGGAAGGGGGCAAACCAGCCCACAAAGGGGCTGTGCGCCCCCCCCCCTCACCTATTCCCACGTGACCAGGGGGTTTGGGGGCGCCCCATATAGGGTTCCCACCTCCTGGCTTGGGGGCCAAGTCACCCAAAGGGGAGATCCCATCTTCCCTGGCCGCCGCCCCCTCTCCCCTAGGGGAAACCCTAGGGCGCCTCCCCCTCCCCCTTGCCCCTATATATAGTGGAGGTTTTGGGGCTTCCCAACACACGGGTCTCTCTCTCCCAAGGCGCATCCCTACCTCTCTCCCTCCTCGTCTCTCGTAGTGCTTGGCGAAGCCCTGCTGGAGTACCGCGCTCCTCCACCACCACCACGCCGTCGTGCTGCTGCTAGACAGAGTCTTCCCCAACCTCTCCCTCTCTCATTGCTGGATCAAGGCATGGGAGACGTCACCGGGCTGCACGTGTGTTGAACGCGGAGGCGTCGTTGTTCGGCGCGTAGATCAGAATCGACCCCGATCTGAATCACCACGAGTACGACTACCTCATCCGCGTTCTTGCAACGCTTCCGCTTAGCGATCTACAAGGGTATGTAGATGCGCTCCCCTTCCCCTCGTTGCTAGATTACTCCATATATTGATCTTGGTGATGCGTAGAAAATTTTAAATTTTTGCTACGATCCCCAACAGTGGCATCATGAGCTAGGTCTATGCGTAGTTTCTTTGCATGAGTAGAACACAAGTTTGTTGTGGGCGTCGATATTGTCAATTTACTTGCCGTTACTAGTCTTATCTTGATTCGGCGGCATCGTGGGATGAAGCGGCCCGGACCGACCTTACACGTACACTTACGTGAGAAAGGTTCCACCGACTGACATGCACTAGTTGTTGTTGGGGAACGTAGTAATTTCAAAAAATTTCCTACGCACACGCAAGATCATGGTGATGGCATAGCAACGAGAGGGGAGAGTGTATGTCCACGTACCCTCGTAGACCGTAAGCGGAAGCGTTATGACAACGCGGTTGATGTAGTCGTACATCTTCACAATCCGACCAATCCAAGTACCGAACGTACGGCACCTCCGAGTTCAGCACACGTTCAGCTCGATGACGATCCCCGGACTCCGATCCAGCAAAGTGTCGGGGATGAGTTCCGTCAGCACGACGGCGTGGTGACGATGATGATGCTCTACCGGCGCAGGGCTTCTCCTAAACTCCGCGACGATATGACCGAGGTGGAATATGGTGGAGGGGGCACCGCTGCGGCTAAGGAGCGATCACGTAGATCAACTTGTGTGTCCATGGGTGCCCCTGCCCCGTATATAAAGGAGTGGAGGAGGGAGGGCGGCCCTCTCTATGGCGCACCCTAGGGGAGTCCTACTCCCACGGGAGTAGGATTCCCCTTTCTAGTCAACTAGGAACCCTTCCATGTAGTAGGAGTAGGAGAGAAGGAAAGGGAAGAGAAAGGAGAAGGAAGGAAGAGGCGCCCCTTCCTAGTCAATTCGGACCAGACCAAGGGAAGGGTGCGGCCACCCTTGAGGCCCTTTCCTTCTTTCCCGTATGGCCCAATAAGGCCCAATACGTATTCCCGTAACTCTCCGTACTCCGAAAAATACCGAATCACTCGGAACCTTTCGAAGTCCGAATATAGTCGTCCAATATATCGATCTTTACGTCTCGACCATTTGAGACTCCTCGTCATGTCCCTGATCTCATCCGGGACTCGAACTCCTTGGTACATCAAAACTCATAAACTCATAATATAAGCTGTCATCGAAACCTTAAGCGTGCGGACCCTACGGGTTCGAGAACTATGTAGACATGACCTAGAACTATTCTCGGTCAATAACCAATAGCGGAACCTGGATGCCCATATTGGCTCCTACATATTCTCGAAGATCTTTATCGGTCAAACCGCATAACAACATCGTTGTTCCTTTGTCATCGATATGTTACTTGCCCGAGATTGGATCGTCGGTATCCAATACCTAGTTCAATCTCGTTACGGCAAGTCTCTTTACTCGTTACGTAATGCATCATTCCGTAACTAACTCATTAGCTAGCTACATTGCTTGCAAGGCTTATAGTGATGTGCATTACCGAGAGGGCCAGAGATACCTCTCCGACAATCGGAGTGACAAAACCTAATCTCGAAATCGCCAACCCAACATGTACCTTTGGAGACACCTGTAGTACTCCTTTATAATCACCCGATTACGTTGTGACGTTTGGTAGCACCCAAAGTGTTCCTCCGGTAAACAGGAGTTGCATAATCTCATAGTTACAGGAACATGTATAAGTCATGAAGAAAGCAATAGCAACATACTAAACGATCAAGTGCTAGGCTAACGGAATGGGTCAAGTCAATCACATCATTCTCCTAATGATGTGATCCCGTTAATCAAATGACAACTCATGTCTATGGCTAGGAAACTTAACCATCTTTGATTCAACGAGCTAGTCAAGTAGAGGCATACTAGTGACACTATGTTTGTCTATGTATTCACACATGTATTATGTTTCCGGTTAATACAATTCTAGCATGAATAATAAACATTTATCATGAAATAAGGAAATAAATAATAACTTTATTATTGCCTCTAGGGCATATTTCCTTCAGTCTCCCACTTGCACTAGAGTCAATAATCTAGTTCACATCATCATGTGATTCAACACTAATATTCACATCTGTATGTGATTAACACCCATAGTTCACATCGTCATGTGACCAGCACCCAAAGGGTTTACTAGAGTCAATAATCTAGTTCACATCGCTATGTGATTTACACCCAAAGAGTACTAAGGTATGATCATGTTTTGCTCGTGAGAGAATCTTAGTCAGCAGGTACATTACATTGAGCCGTATGTATTTTGCAAATATTCTATGTCTACAATGCTCTTGCGGAGCTACTCTAGCTAATTGCTCCCACTTTCAATATGTATCTAGATTGAGACTTATACGGATCAGTGTAAAAGCTTGCATCGATGTAACTCTTTCGACGGGCTCTTTTATCACCTCCATAATCGAGAAATATTTCCTTAGTCCTCACTAAGGATGTTCTTGACCAATGTCCGATGATCTACTCCTAGATCACTATTGTACTCCTTGCCAAATCTGAGCAAGGTATACAATAGGTCGATACATAGCTTAGCATACTTTATAGAACCTATGGTGAGGCATAGGAATGACTTTCATTCTCTTTTCTATTTTCTGCCGTGGTCGGGATTTGAGTCTTACTCAATTTCACACCTTTGCAACACAGGCAAGAACTTTTCTTTGACTGTTCCATTTTGAACTACTTCAAAATCTTGACAAGGTATATACTTATTGAAAAAAACTTATCAAGCGTCTTGATCTATCTCAATAGATCTTGATGCTCAATATGTAAGTAGCTTTACTGATGTCTTTCTTTTAAAGAAGTTCTTCCAAATACTCCTTTATGCTTTCCAGAAAAATTCTACATCATTTCTGATCAACAATATGTCATTCACATATACTTATCAGAAATGCTGTAGTGCTCCCACTCACTTTCTTGTAAATACAGGCTTCACCGCAAGTCTGTATAAAACTATATGCTTTGATCAACTTATCAAAGTGTGTATTCCAACTCTGAGATGCTTGCACCAGTCCATAGATGGATCGCTGGAGCTTGCACATTTTGTTAGCTCCTTTAGGATTGACACAACCTTCTGGTTGCATCATATACAACTCTTCCTTAATAAATCCATTAAAAATGTAGTTTTGACATCCATTTGCCAGATTTCATAAAATGTAGCAATTGCTAACATGATTCGGACAGACTTAAGCATCGCTACAGTTGAGAAAATCTCATTGTATTCAACACCTTGAACTTGTCGAAAAACCTTTTTGTGACAAGTCGAGCTTTGTAGATAGTAACACTACTATCAGTGTCCGTCTTCCTCTTGAAGATCCATTTATTTAACATGGCTTGCTGATCATTGAGCAAGTTAATCAAAGTCCATACTTTGTTCTCATACATGGATCCTATCTCAGATTTCATGTCCTCAAGCCATTTCGCGGAATCTGGGCTCATCATCGCTTCCTCATAGTTCGTAGGTTCATCATGGTCTAGTAACATGACTTCCAGAACATGATTACCGTACCACTCTGGTGCGGATCTTACTCTAGAAGACCTACGAGGTTTGGTAGCAACTTGATCTGAAGTTTCATGATCATCATCACTAACTTCCTCACTAATTGGTGTAGGAATCACTGGAACTGATTTCTGTGATGGACTACTTTCCAATATGGGAGAAGGTACAATTACCTCATCAAGTTCTACTTTCCTCCCACTCACTTCTTTCGAGAGAAACTTCTTCTCTAGAAAGGATCCATCTTAGCAACGAATAACTTGCCTTCGGATCAGTGATAGAAGGTGTACCCAATAGTTACCTTTGGGTATTCTATGAAGACGCACCTTTTCGATTTGGGTTCGAGCTTATCAGGTTGAAACCTTTTCATATAAGCATCGCAACTCAAGCTTTAAGAAATGACAGCTTAGGTTTCTTTGCTAAACCATAGTTCATACGGGGTCATCTCAGCGGATTTAGATGGTGCCCTATTAAGCGTGAATGCAGCTGTCTCTAATGCATAACCCCAAAGCGATAGTGGTAAATCGGTAAGATACATCATAGATCGCACCATATCCAATGAAGTGCGATTACGATGTTCGGACACACCATTATGTTGTGGTGTTCCATGTGGCGTGAGCTGTGAAACTATTCCACTTTGTTTTAATTGAAGACCAAACTACATAACTCAAATATTCATCTCCACGATCAGATCGCAAAAACTTTATTTTCTTGTTACGATGATTTTCCACTTCACTCTGAAATTCTTTGAACTTTTCAACTATTTCAGACTTATGTTTCATCAAGTAGACATATCCATATCTGCTCAAATCATCTGTGAAGGTCAGAAAATAATGATACTTGCCACGGGCATCAACACTCATCGGATCGCACACATCAGTATGTATTATTTCCAACAAGTTTGTTGCTCGTTCCATTGTTCCGAACAACGGAGTTTCAGTCATCATGCCCAAAAGGCACGGTTCGCAAGCATCAAACGATTCATAATCAAGTGATTCCAAAACCCATCAGCATGGAGTTTCTTCATGCGCTTTACACCGATATGACCCAAACGGCAGTGCCACAAATAAGTTGCACTATCATTATTAACTTTGCATCTTTTGGCATCAATATTATGAATATGTGTATCACTACGATCGAGATCCAACAAACTATTTTCATTGGGTGTATGACCATTGAAGGTTTTATTCATTTAAACAAAACAACAATTATTCTCTGATTTTAAATGAATAACTGTTGTAGCGACCTGACCCAAAATCGGTCAAATCTACGTATGCATACCATCCCAAGATCATCTTTGGTACTCAAAGTACATCGATAAAGTAATCAAAGTTCAATCACACCTGAATATCATTAAGCGATTCTCATATAGAGTCTTTATTACAAGGGAATAAATTGGCTCAAGGCCAACTCATGAGAAATAAACTACTAATGCTGCGGAGCGTCAAAGATAAGCGAGTCCATCCGACTCCAAAGGGCAATCGCATAAGCGCGAGCGTAGCCTCACTCTGATGGAATATATCTACGCAACATAATACGTTGCAGCCATGTAGGTCAGCTTTTGGAATAAGCTGGCAAGTCATGAAGAATAACAATAATAAAATTACTAACTCTATATGCATTTTGGCTGTGGAGCTCTAAGTTTCATCATTTTGCGAAAAGCAAATTTTATCCTACTACAGTGGACTTGCTTGCAAATTACTACAATTGTTGGTAGTTATTGAGATGGTTCCGCCAACCAAAATCTCATTCCCAAATTATTAAGTCATAAAACCCCTCAATTAATTCATTAGTTTTAGTGTTGAGATATCCGAATACTTCCAAGTTCCAGAGGCTCAAATGTCCGTAACCGGGGACACGGCTAATCGATTAGATCTTAACTCTCCAGAGGGTTGCGCACTTTCCCCGCAAGAATCATTCCCTCCTTTAAAGTCTTCGCACTTCATGGTGTTTGAAGGCGGACCAGATAAACAGGTCTTCCAAAGAGTTCTTCGGCTCTGCGGTACCCATCAATCCTACCGTTCTTCTACTTCTCGTAGTACCGTCCAGCCAGCGTCACTACTAGGGTCAACCCAGCGAGCCCATAATGGCTTGCGGCTGCACAGTAAGCTTCGGTCATGGGGCATCCATCCTTCTCTTCGTGGCTGGGTGAAGCTTTCCAAGATGTCATGGCACTTCTCCATGCATCCGGCCACCACTGGGTGCTCCAGGTGCCCGTCAACAAATCCTCCACCCAGTAGTGATTTTCGAAGTCCATCTTGATCAATGTAGTTCATGGGGTTGTCATCATCATTGACTCTCACATCTTGCTTATGGATTTCCTCAACCCAAAACCGTCTCTGAGCATAGCAAAGTAACTACTAAATCCGGGGTCATGGTAACAAGGGATTGGTTCATCCTACCACATGATACTACTCAAGTTTAATGACTTCAAGATTTCACTACTGCATGCATGGTGGGGTGGTGACAATTACTAATGCACAAAAACATAGGTATGGAAATAACATGATCAAAACTTGCCTTGCTGATGATCCTCGTAAGCTAAAGAGTCGTAGTAGCAAGCTTCGCACTCCGGAAACTCTACCGAGACAAACAATCACAATAAGCACAAAGCAATAGGATCACACAACACAACATAAGTAACATAACACAACAAAAAACCAAAACCAAATCCAAAAGGAAACTCAAAGAAACCAATTCAAAGTTTTCCCTACTCCAAACAATAACTAAAATAGTTTTTTATATAACAAAAATTCCTTAATATAACCTAATCATGGTTTTAAGTTAACTTAACAGAAAAGGATTCACTAAGCAACTAGGAGCAAAAGGAATTAATTAAAAGCTATTATAAAACTCATTTTAGGCCTAATCCAATTTCTATTAAGAAAAATAAATTAAAACTTTTATTAATTATAAATAAAAGTTCATCTACTAGAGTGACAGAAACTAACCTAGAATAACTAATCACAAGTTAAAAATAAATTCATTTACTAATTAAAATATTAGGAAAACAGGAGCTAGTTAATTAATTAGGATTAATAGGATTCTGCTTAAAACTAATTATTTATTAATCCTAAAATACCCAAGTTAATTTCTATGGTTTGGAAATGTTAAAATAAAGTTGTGACAAAAAGAATCATGCAAAAATAATTTTTCTAACTCAAGTTATAGCAGATTTACTATTCTGGCTAAAACTAAAATAAAGCAATTTTAATTAATTTTAACATAGCTAAATATATATTCTACAGAAACTACATAAAATTTGCAATCCAACAAAAAAAGAATCATCTAAAAATAATAAACAGAATAAAAGATATGAATTTTTGAAAACAGAAACTATTCTGTTAAAACAGAAAATCAAAATAAAAGAAAAAGGCCTAATGGGCCTATACTGTGCCCTGTGCGTTAAATAGCCTAACTGGGCCTAGGTTTAAACTAAACGAACCGGGCTAAAAAAAATAAACCTAACTAGTTAATAAACCGTTTGAACCGGGCCGGTTTTCTAATAAAAACATACCCCTTCGGGGGTTCTAATCGTGGCCGTAGATTAGAGATCGGACGAAGTGTTCGGTGGCTTACGGAGTCCGGCGAATGGCGGGGCGGCGAAGTCGTCAGGGCTTCAGGCGTCGGGAGCTCGAGGAGTCGTCGGGAGGATCTGGGGAGGTCGGTGAGTGGTGCAGTGGCGTCGTTGGGGGTCGGGGTGGACTAGGGTGGCGGCAATGGCGACTTTGGCGGCGAGGGGGAGCTCGGGTCTCCGGCGTGCTCGGGAGAGAGAGGAGAGGGCTCCGGCGAGGCTAGGGGGAATGGGGTGCAGGGGCTCCGGCTTTTATAGCCGGGGTCGTCCTCGCTTGGGGGATCGGGCGATCGGGATCCGGATCGCCGGGATCCGCGATCTCAGCGTCTTGCGATCGTGGGGGGGGGAAGAAGATGGGCGGGCCCACGGGTCGAGAGAGAGAGAGAGAGGCGAGGCGATCGGGTGGCGAGGCCAAAGGGATTGACAATGGCGAGGTGAGGCGGTCGGGTGGGCTGGCGATTGGCAGTGGGCAGGCTGGCTGGGCAGCAGCTGGGCTCTTGGCGCTGGCTGGGCCTGGGGTGGCCTAGCTGGCGCCCCGGGGTTTTTTTTTCTTTTTTTGAATTTTATTTTTTTAAATAAAACAAAACAGAAATAAAACAATATCTATAAATATTTTATATAGGGTATATATATACCAAAATGATCAGGGAATATTCCTTTCATTTGAACATTTTCCAAAGGCAAAATCAAACTTTATAAAAATCCATTTTTCCAAATTCAAATAAAATTCAGATTTGAATCCAAATCTTTTGGCATTGTTTCCTCTGATATTTTTGGAGTGTCATGTTTGCTCCTCTCATACTTTTGATCAAGTATTTATCATGCTTAGTTTTGAAATGATTCCCACATGCCAAAGTTTGAAATTCAAATTCAAAACTCAAAATTCTCTGGAACTTCAAATGGCATTCAAATTCAAACAGGATGCATAGGATTCTTAGCTATAATTGTAAAACATTCCAAATAGGAAATTTGGGATGTTACAAACCTACCACCTTAAGATGAATCTAGCCCTCGAGATTGGGTTAACTAACAAATAGAGTGCGGGTGGTCTCGAAGAAGGTCTTCTTGGCGTTCCCAGTGGCTTCTTCCTCGGTGTGGTGACTCCACAGCACCTTGCAAAATTTGATGACCTTGCTGCGGGTGACTCTGCTTGCAGTCTCGAGAATCGGACGGGTTTCTCCTTGTAAGTCAGATCTTTGTCAAGCTGTATGGCCTCTAGGGCCTTGTGTCTCTCAACGGAACATCGGCCATGTCGGCATGGCACTTCTTCTTGGTGAGAAAGCGTGAAAGACATCATGAACTCGGACAATCCTTCCGGCAATTCCAACTTGTATGCAACTTCTCCATGACGTTCGAGGATTTTGTAGGGGCCAATGAATCGGGTGCTAACTTTCCTTGACACCAAACCTCTTGATTCCACGAAGTGAGACACACGAAGATATGCTCGGTCTCCCACTTCGTAAGTCACCTCCTTGCGTTCTTGTCGGCATAACTCTTACTGTCTCATTGTGCTATCTTGAGCCTGTCTCGAATCAGCTTGACTTTCTCTTCGAATCCTTGATAAGGTCGGAACCGAAAAGTGATCGATCTCAACACTATCCCACAACAATGGTGTTACGCACCTCCTTCCGTATAGAGCTTGAAAGGGCCATCTTCAAACTGGATTGATAACTGTTGTTGTATGAGAACTCTGCGCACGGCAAATTATCATCCCAGCTAGACCCATAGTCTAGCACACAAGCTCTCAACATGTCCTCCGAATCTGGTTGACTCTCTCGGTCATCCATCATCTGCGGATGAAAAGCTGTCTTGAATTCCAGCCTCGTACCCAAAGTTTCATGCAAGCTGCTTCCAAAACTTTGAGGTAAACTGTGTTCCTCTATCGACACGATTTTCCTCGGAACTCCATGCAGACATCGATCCTGGTCATGTATATCTTGGCCAACTTGGCACTGGTATAGGTAGTCTTCATGGGAATGAAGTGAGCTACCTTAGTCAAGCGATCAACCACTACCCAGATAGAATCATAACCTGAGCGGGTCTGGGTAATCTGTGATGAAATCCATACCAAGTTTCTCCCATTTCCAATCGGGAATCGGCAAAGGTTGAAGTAACCTGCTGGCCGATGTTCTGCCTTTACGTTGGCAAACATCGCATCTTGCTACGTACTCGGCAATATCATTCTTCATACCTGTCCACGAAACTTTGCTTCAAATCCAGGTACATCTTGGTGTTGCGGGGTGAATCGAATCGGTGAATCATGAGCCTCTGAAGAATTAGCTTCTGAGTTCGGGATCATTGGGCACATAATCGATCCTCAAACCATATAGTTCCATGTTCATCCTTACGGAATCCTTTAGCTTTTCCTTCATCCATCTTTTGCTTAATCTCATCAATTTCCTTGTCCGACTTACGGGCTTCACGAATCCTTTCGGTCAAGGTGGACTGAACTTCGAGTTGCAACAAATCCTTTGGAACTATCTCCGATCGGAGATCTCGAGTCATCGACTAACTCTGGGGTAATCCTCCTGCTGTAAGAGTATTCACATAACTCTTACGGCTCAAAGCATCCGCTACAACATTAGCTTTACCGGGGTGGTAATGCAATCTCATGTCATAGTCCTTTATCAACTCTAGCCATCTCCTCTGCACGAGGTTTAATTCCTTCTGCGTGAAGATATACTTCAAACTCTTGTGATCTGTGTAGACATCACAGCGGTTTCCGATGAGGAAATGTCTCAGTCTTGAGTGCATGCACTACAGCTGCTAACTCCAAATCATCGTGGCATAATTCATCTCATGAGGCCGTAGCTGTGCGGAGGCATAAGCTACAACCTTACCTTCCTGCATCAATACTCCTCCGAGTCCTTGGCGAGAAGCATCTAATAAACCTGGTATTCCTTGTGTATGTCCGCAAAATCAACCTTCGGGCGGTGACCAACCGTTTCTTCAATTCCTGAAAACTGGCTTCACATTCCTCGGTCCAAACATACTTTGCTTCCTTCTTCAACAGCTCAGTCATGGGCTTGGCAATCTTGAAAAGTTCTCAATGAACCTCCGATAATATCCTGCGAGTCGAGAAAACTGCGGATCTCCTTGGTGAGGTGGGTGACTGCCAATCGGTGACTGATTCAACCTTGGCGGGATCAACTGCTATTCCTTCCCCTGAAATAACATGTCCGAGGAATCCAACTTCCTTCAACCAAAATTCACATTTGCTGAACTTGGCATACAACTGATGTTCTCGAAGTTTCTCGAACTAGACGCAAATGTTCCTTATGCTCTTCCTCGCTCTTGAGAAAATCAATATATCATTGATGAACACCACGACAAACTTGTCCAGATATTCCATAAACACCTTGTTCATCAAATTCATGAAGTATGCAGGAGCATTAGTCAATCAAATGACATGACGGTATACTCATATAAACCATACCTGGTAGTGAATGCTGTTTTGGGTATATCCTTTTCACGAATTTTCAACTGATGATACCCTGATCGAAGATCGATCTTAGAGAATACCTTGGCTCCAACTAGCTGATCAAACAAGTCATTGATCATCGGCGGAGGTACTTGTTCTTGATGGTTACTTCGTTCAATGCACGATAATCCACAACCATCCTCAAGCTTCCATCCTTCTTCTCTACCAAAAGAACTGGGGCTCCCCAAGGTGATGAGCTTGGACGAATATATCCTTTCTCCAATAACTCATTTATTTGATCCTTGATCTCTTTCAACTCATTCGGTGGCATCCGATAAGGTCTCTTGGATATTGGGGCTGTGCGGGCAATAGCTCAATCAGAAATTCAATGTCCTGTCCGGTGGCATTCTGGTAATTCCTCCGGAACACATCGGAAATTCTTGCACTCTGGCACTTCCTCTGAACAACTCCCGTGAGAATGCACTGATTCTTCATCTGGCTGTGCTGGCTACATACTTGATCCTCTTACGCTCCGGGGTGGTGAGCAGAATAGACTTCTTGAGCACATCAATGTTCCTTCAAACTTTGACAACCAATTCATGCCTAGGATTACATCCAAGGTCTGGGTTTCCAACACTATGAGGTCCACGGAAATTTATGATTCCCGATGTTGAGGTTGCATGACAGCCTCGCTGCCATCATTTCTCCTCCTGGGCCCGACGCGAAGGGGCTTCTAAGGGTTCTAGTGCGCAACCCGTACTTTTCCACAACTACCCTTGATATGAATGAATCGTTGCACCGAATCAAAGAGAACCAAAACTGAGCGTGAATTCAATAAAAACTTACCAACCACAGTGTCTAGTTGATCATAGACGTCCTCCACGTCGATGTGGTTCACCTGAGCACGAGGGAACGGATTGGGCTTCTTCGCTGAGCCTCCATTGCCATTTCCATTCCTCTCCTTGGCCTCCGGGCAGTCGGTGGCGTAGTGCCTGTCTTCGGCACTTGAGGCGGTGATGTGGCTCAGATCCTTGGGCCGGGGCAGAACAGTGCTGATTGCCATTACAATTGCCATTGCCATTGCCATGGCCTGACTTGTTGTCTGGCTGCGGTTGTTCCCATTTCCTCCATGGTTATGACCTCCATGGTTATGATGGGTGTGCCCTCCCGAGTATGGTGCATAGCGGGGCTTCGCTGAGCTCCCGAGTTGTGCTTCCCTGGCTGTACTTCCGCTTATGCTTCTATCTGCTGCTGCTTGCCTTCAAGAATGGTGGCCTTGTCTACCAGCTCTGGTAGTTGTTGAAGGTAGCCACAATAAGCTGCATGCTCAGTTCATCATTGAGTCCCTCAAGGAACTTCTCCTGCTTGGCGGCATCTGTGGCCACATCATCGGGGCATAGCGGCGAGCTTGCTAAATTCATCCACGTCTTGTGCCACGAGACGGTTCCCTGGCGTAAGTTGTGGAACTCACGCTTCTTGAGACTCATGGCTCCAGCTGAGACATGGCGGTGTGGAAAACTGCTGGAATTGGTCCCAAGTGATGGCACCAATGGGAAAAGTGGCGGTGTAATTCTCCCACCAAGAAGCTGCAGGTCCATCCAGTTGATCTTGTGCAAAGCGCACCTTCTCAACATCGGTGCATCCAATGGTGACTAGCTCTCTTCCGACTTTGCGGAGCCAATCATCAGCCACAATCGGCTCGGTGCTACTAGAGAACACTGGCGGATTCAACCTCGTAAATCGAGTCAAGTTGTCCACGATGGGTGGTGGCGGTGGCGGTGGATTGTTGGCGTTGTTGTTACGATTCGAATAAGTAGCTGCATCGGTGCATTCTGCTGTTGGAGCAGCTGGGTGAGCTCGGCGGAAACCGATTGTCACGTCTCGGAGGCATCTGGTGTTTTGGAGGGGATGAGAAAATTAGAATAGAACAATGGTCTATGAGGAATAACACTACCCATATGAATGCACAATCATAACACACCAATCATTTATTCATTCCATTCAAACATGGTTCAACTCGATTACAAAAGCTCATGACTAATCGAAGGAAAAACATCGGCCTAACTGATCGACGAAAAAGTAAAAGATAACATGGTGGTCGACTAAAAGTCTTCATCAGTGGTGCCTCCTCTTGGGGTTTCCTTCAGTGGTACTCCCTTCAAAATCCTGATCATTGCTCACGAGGGGTCCTTCATCTCCACTCGGGTAAAGGTCCTCTCCTAAGTCCATCTTTTCCTCTATCGCGGCAAGCTTCATCTTGGTCGTCGACTATCTCCATGAAGTCCGTGATTTCTTCCTCATGGCCAAGGAAGTCTGCGCGTGCCTTCTCCTCCAGTTCGATTCGCGGAACAAAAGCTTCAGTGTGTCTTGAGTTCGGCGCGAGTCTGAATCTCCCGTTTCACGAGAAGACACTCCAAGTCTGGATGTAAGAGAGTGGAATCATCCTCAATGGTGCGGATGATATCTCCATTCCTTGCCTGCGAGAAACCATGGCGAGTCTGAGTGATCGAGCTCGGCCTGTACTCCTCTCGGAGATGTCCAAGTGCTCGATAGATCGCCACGTCCCTTCCGATGATCCAGTTGAACTCGGTGAACTCAAAGTTGATAGGCTATGTGTGTCCTCCGAAGGTTCTCCACAGGATATGCACCTCAATCTGTAGCGGGTGTCCGTCGGAAGTGCATTAGTTGGCTTCGGTGATCGAGGCGAGAGCAATCTTCAGCTGCTTCACCATCTGGACCAGCTTTCTTCGAAGGGCATCGTCTCATCGGGTGGCAGAACTCCGTAGCAAACTGGGGTGAACTCGCGGCCATCTAGAATGTTGCAAATGGGAGAAGAGTCGAGAATTGAGCAGGGAGAATTATCGAATGAAAAGGATTCAAAGTAAATGGTCTCTTCCTATGGCTTTCCGATCCTAGGGGTTACGATCCTACGGTCAGCGTGTGCTCGATACCATCTCTGTGAGCGACCTGACCCAAAATCGGTCAAATCTACGTATGCATACCATCCCAAGATCATCTTTGGTACTCACGAGTACATCGATAAAGTAATCAAAGTTCAATCACACCTGAATATCATTAAGCGATTCTCATATAGAGTCTTTATTACAAGGGAATAAATTGGCTCAAGGCCAACTCATGAGAAATAAACTACTAATGCTGCGGAGCGTCGAAGATAAGCGAGTCCATCCGACTCCAAAGGGCAATCGCCAAGCGCGGGCGTAGCCTCACTCTGATCGGAATATATCTACGCAACATAATACGTTGCAGCCATGTAGGTCAGCTTTTGGAATAAGTGGCAAGTCATGAAGAATAACAATAATAAAATTACTAACTCTATATGCATTTTGGCTGTGGAGCTCTAAGTTTCATCATTTTGCGAAAAGCAAATTTTATCCTACTACGGTGGACTTGCTTGCAAATTACTACAATTGTTGGTAGTTATTGAGATGGTTCCGCCAACCAAAATCTCATTCCCAAATTATTAAGTCATAAAACCCTCAATTAATTCATTAGTTTTAGTGTTGAGATATCCGAATACTTCCAAGTTCGAGGCTCAAATGTCCGTAACGGGACACGGCTAATCGATTAGATCTTAACTCTCAGAGGGTTGCGACTTTCCCGCAAGAATCATTCCCTCCTTTAAAGTCTTAGCACTTCATGGTGTTTGAAGGCGGACCAGATAAACAGGTCTTCCAAAGAGTTCTTACGGCTACTGCGGTACCCATCAATCCTACCGTTCTTCTACTTCTCGTAGTACCGTCCAGCCAGCGTCACTACTAGGGTCAACCCAGCGAGCCCATAATGGCTTGCGGCTGCAGGTAAGCTTCGGTCATGGGGCATCCATCCTTCTCTTCGTGGCTGGGTGAAGCTTTCCGCAAGATGTCATGGCACTTCTCCATGCATCCCGGCCACCACTGGGTGCTCCAGGGTGCCCGTCAACAAATCCTCCACCCAGTAGTGATTTTTGAAGTCCATCTTGATCATTGTAGTTCATGGGGTTGTCATCATCATTGACTCTCACATCTTTCTTATGGATTTCACTCAACCCAAAACCGTCTCTGAGCATAGCAAAGTAACTACTACGTCCCGGGGTCATGGTAACAAGGGGGATTGGTTCATCCTACCACATGATACTACTCAAGTTTAATGACTTCAAGATTTCACTACTGCATGCATGGTGGGGTGGTGACAATTACTAATGCACAAAAACATAGGTATGGAAATAACATGATCAAAACTTGCCTTGCTGATGATCCTCGTAAGCTAAAGAGTCGTAGTAGCAAGCTTCGCACTCCGGAAACTCTACCGAGACAAACAATCACAATAAGCACAAAGCAATAGGATCACACAACACAACATAAGTAACATAACACAACAAAACAACCAAAACCAAATCCAAAAGGAAACTCAAAGAAACCAATTCAAAGTTTTCCCTACTCCAAACAATAACTAAAATAGTTTTTTATATAACAAAAATTCCTTAATATAACCTAATCATGGTTTTAAGTTAACTTAACAGAAAAGGATTCACGAAGCAACTAGGAGCAAAAAGAATTAATTAAAAGCTATTATAAAACTCATTTTAGGCCTAATCCAATTTCTATTAAGAAAAATAAATTAAAACTTTTATTAATTATAAATAAAAGTTCATCTACTAGAGTGACAGAAACTAACCTAGAATAACTAATCACAAGTTAAAAATAAATTCATTTACTAATTAAAATATTAGGAAAACAGGAGCTAGTTAATTAATTAGGATTAATAGGATTCTGCTTAAAACTAATTATTTATTAATCCTAAAATACCCAAGTTAATTTATATGGTTTGGAAATGTTAAAATAAAGTTTTTACAAAAGAATCATGCAAAAATAATTTTTCTAACTCAAGTTATAGCAGATTTACTATTCTGGCTAAAACTAAAATAAAGCAATTTTAATTAATTTTAACATAGCTAAATATATATTCTACAGAAACTACATAAAATTTGCAATCCAACAAAAAAAGAATCATCTAAAAATAATAAACAGAATAAAAGATATGAATTTTTGAAAACAGAAACTATTCTGTTAAAACAGAAAATCAAAATAAAAGAAAAAGGCCTAATGGGCCTATACTGTGCCCTGTGCGTTAAATAGCCTAACTGGGCCTAGGTTTAAACTAAACGAACCGGGCTAAAAAAAATAAACCTAACTAGTTAATAAACCGATTGAACCGGGCCGGTTTTCTAATAAAAACATACCCCTTCGGGGGTTCTAATCGTGGCCGTAGATTAGAGATCGGACGAAGTGTTCGGTGGCTTACGGAGTCCGGCGACGGCGGCGGCGGCGGGCGAGTCTGCGCAGGGCTTCAAGCGTCGGGAGCTCGAGGGAGTCGTCGGGAGGATGCGGGGGAGGTCGGTGAGTGGTCTGGTGGCGTCGTTGGGGGTCGGGGTGGACTAGGGTGGCGACGGCGGCGACTTTGGCGGCGAGGGGGAGCTCGGGTCTCCGGCGTGCTCGGGAGAGAGAGGGAGAGGGCTCCGGCGAGGCTAGGGGGGGAATGGGGTGCGGGGCTCGGCTTTTATAGCCGGGGTCGTCCTCGCTCGGGGGATCGAGGCGATCGGGATCCGGATCGCCGGGATCCGCGATCTCGGCGTCTTGCGCGATCGTGGGCGGGGAAGAAGATGGGCGGGGCCCACGGGTCGAGAGAGAGAGAGAGGCGAGGCGATCGGGTGGCGAGCCAAAGGATTCGGCGAGGCGAGGTGAGGCGGTCGGGTGGGCTGGCCATTGGCGAGTGGGCGGTGGCTGGGCGAACTGCAGAACTCTTGGCGCTGGCTGGGCACAGGGTGGCCTAGCTGGCGCCTGGTTTTTTTTCTTTTTGAATTTTATTTTTTAAATAAAACAAAACAGAAATAAAACAATATCTATAAATATTTTATATAGGGTATATATATACCAAAATGATCAGGGAATATTCCTTTCATTTGAACATTTTCCAAAGGCAAAATCAAACTTTATAAAAATCCATTTTTCCAAATTCAAATAAAATTCAGATTTGAATCCAAATCTTTTGGCATTGTTTCCTCTGATATTTTTGGAGTGTCATGTTTGCTCCTCTCATACTTTTGATCAAGTATTTATCATGCTTAGTTTTTGAAATGATTCCCACATGCCAAAGTTTGAAATTCAAATTCAAAACTCAAAATTCTCTGGAACTTCAAATGGCATTCAAATTCAAACAGGATGCATAGGATGCTTAGCTATAATTGTAAAACATTCCAAATAGGAAATTTGGGATGTTACAAACCTACCCACCTTAAGATGAATCTCGCCCTCGAGATTGGGTTAACTAACAAATAGGTGCGGGTGGTCTCGAAGAAGGTCTTCTTCGCGTTCCCAGGTGGCTTCTTCCTCGGTGTGGTGACTCCACAGCACCTTGCAAAATTTGATGACCTTGCTGCGGGTGACTCTGCTCGCAGTCTCGAGAATTCGGACGGGTTTCTCCTTGTAAGTCAGATCACTGTCAAGCTGTATGGCCTCTAGGGGCACTGTATCTCTCAACGGAACATCGGCCATGTCGGCATGGCACTTCTTCAGCTGAGAAACGTGAAAGACATCATGAACTCCGGACAATCCTTCCGGCAATTCCAACTTGTATGCAACTTCTCCACGACGTTCGAGGATTTTGTAGGGGCCAATGAATCGGGGTGCTAACTTTCCCTTGACACCAAACCTCTTGATTCCACGAGGTGGAGACACACGAAGATATGCTCGGTCTCCCACTTCGTAAGTCACCTCCTTGCGTTTACTGTCGGCATAACTCTTCTGTCTCGACTGTGCTATCTTGAGCCTGTCTCGAATCAGCTTGACTTTCTCTTCGGAATCCTTGATAAGGTCGGAACCGAAAAGTGATCGATCTCCAACACTATCCCACAGCAATGGTGTTTCGCACCTCCTTCCGTATAGAGCTTGAAAGGGCCATCTTCAAACTGGATTGGTAGCTGTTGTTGTATGAGAACTCTGCGTCACGGCAAATTATCATCCCAGCTAGACCCATAGTCTAGCACACAAGCTCTCAACATGTCCTCCAGAATCTGGTTGACTCTCTCGGTCATCCATCATCTGCGGATGAAAAGCTGTCTTGAATTCCAGCCTCGTACCCAAAGTTTCATGCAAGCTGCTTCCAAAACTTTGAGGTAAACTGTGTTCCTCTATCGACACGATTTTCCTCGGAACTCCATGCAGACATCGATCCTGGTCATGTATATCTTGGCCAACTTGGCACTGGTATAGGTAGTCTTCACGGGAATGAAGTGAGCTACCTTAGTCAAGCGATCAACCACTACCAGATAGAATCATAACCTGAGCGGGTCTGGGTAATCCTGTGATGAAATCCATACCAAGTTTCTCCCATTTCCAATCGGGAATCGGCAAAGGTTGAAGTAACCTGCTGGCTTCGATGTTCTGCCTTTACGTTGGCAAACATCCATCTTGCTACGTACTCGGCAATATCCTTCTTCATACCTGTCCACGAAACTTTGCTTCAAATCCAGGTACATCTTGGTGTTGCGGGGTGAATCGAAGTCGGTGAATCATGAGCCTCTGAAGAATTAGCTTCTGAGTTCGGGATCATTGGGCACATAAATCGATCCTCAAACCATATAGTTCCATGTTCATCCTTACGGAATCCTTTAGCTTTTCCTTCATCCATCTTTTGCTTAATCTCATCAATTTCCTTGTCCGACTTCTGGGCTTCACGAATCCTTTCGGTCAAGGTGGACTGAACTTCCAGAGTTGCAACAAATCCTTTCGGAACTATCTCCAGTCGGAGATCTCTGAGGTCATTGACTAACTCCTGGGGTAATCCTCCTGCTGTAAGAGTATTCACATAACTCTTACGGCTCAAAGCATCCGCTACAACATTAGCTTTACCGGGGTGGTAATGCAATCTCATGTCATAGTCCTTTATCAACTCTAGCCATCTCCTCTGCCTGAGGTTTAATTCCTTCTGCGTGAAGATATACTTCAAACTCTTGTGATCTGTGTAGACATCACAACGGTTTCCGATGAAGAAATGTCTCCAGGTCTTGAGTGCATGCACTACAGCTGCTAACTCCAAATCATGCGTGGCATAATTCATCTCATGAGGCCGTAGCTGTGCGGAGGCATAAGCTACAACCTTACCTTCCTGCATCAATACTCCTCCGAGTCCTTGGCGAGAAGCGTCTAATAAACCTGGTATTCCTTGTGTATGTCCGCAAAATCAACACCGGGCAGTGACCAACCGTTTCTTCAATTCCTGAAAACTGGCTTCACATTCCTCGGTCCAAACATACTTTGCTTCCTTCTTCAACAGCTCAGTCATGGGCTTGGCAATCTTCGAAAAGTTCTCAATGAACCTCCGATAATATCCTGCGAGTCCGAGAAAACTGCGGATCTCCTTGGTCGAGGTGGGTGGCGCCAATCGGTGGTGATTCAACCTTGGCGGGATCAACTGCTATTCCTTCCCTGAAATAACATGTCCGAGGAATCAACTTCCTTCAACCAAAATTCACATTTGCTGAACTTGGCATACAACTGATGTTCTCGAAGTTTCTCCAGAACTAGACGCAAATGTTCCTTATGCTCTTCCTCGCTCTTGGAGAAAATCAATATATCATTGATGAACACCACGACAAACTTGTCCAGATATTCCATAAACACCTTGTTCATCAAATTCATGAAGTACGCAGGAGCATTAGTCAATCCAAATGACATGACGGTATACTCATATAAACTATACCTGGTAGTGAATGCTGTTTTGGGTATATCCTTTTCACGAATTTTCAACTGATGATACCCTGATCGAAGATCGATCTTAGAGAATACCTTGGCTCCAACTAGCTGATCAAACAAGTCATTGATCATCGGCAGAGGGTACTTGTTCTTGATGGTTACTTCGTTCAATGCACGATAATCCACAACCATCCTCAAGCTCCCATCCTTCTTCTCTACCAAAAGAACTGGGGCTCCCCAAGGTGATGAGCTTGGACGAATATATCCTTTCTCCAATAACTCATTTATTTGATCCTTGATCTCTTTCAACTCATTCGGTGGCATCCGATAAGGTCTCTTGGATATTGGGGCTGTGCCGGGCAATAGCTCAATCAGAAATTCAATGTCCCTGTCCGGTGGCATTCTGGTAATTCCTCCGGAACACATCGGGAAATTCTTGCACTCTGGCACTTCCTCTGAACAACTCCGTGAGGGAATGCACTGATTCTTCATCTGGCTGTGCTGGCTACATACTTGATCCTCTTACGCTCCGGGGTGGTGAGCGAGAATAGGCTTCTTGGGCACGATCAATGTTCCTTCAAACTTTGACAACCAATTCATGCCTAGGATTACATCCAAGGTGCGGGTTTCCAACACTATGAGGTCCACGGAAATTTATGATTCCCGATGTTGAGGTTGCATGACAGCCTCGCCTGCCATCATTTCTCCTCCTGCGAACCGACGCGAAGGGGCTTCTAAGGGTTCTAGTGCGCAACCGTACTTTTCCACAACTACCCATGATATGAATGAATCGTTGCACCGAATCAAAGAGAACCAAAACTGAGCGTGAATTCAATAAAACTTACCAACCACGATTATACGGTTGATCATAGGCGTCCTCCACGTCGATGTGGTTCACCTGAGCACGAGGAGCGGATTGGGCTTCTTATTTGAGCCTCCATTGCCATTTCCATTCCTCTCCTTGGCCTCCGGGCGTCGGTGGCGTAGTGCCCTGTCTTCTGGCACTTGAAGCAGGTGATGTGGCTCAGATCCTTCGGAGCCGGGGCAGAAACTAATCATGGTTTTAAGTTAACTTAACATAAAAGGATTCACTAAGCAACTAGGAGCAAAAGGAATTAATTAAAAAGCTATTATAAAACTCATTTTAGGCCTAATCCAATTTCTATTAAGAAAAATAAATTAAAACTTTTATTAATTATAAATAAAAGTTCATCTACTAGAGTGACAGAAACTAACCCGAATAACTAATCACAAGTTAAAAATAAATTCATTTACTAATTAGAATATTAGGAAAGCAAGAGCTAGTTAATTAATTAGGATTAATAGGATTCTGCTTAAAACTAATTATTTATTAATCCTAAAATACCCAAGTTAATTTCTATGGTTTGGCAATGTTAAAATAAAGTTGTGACAAAAGAATCATGCAAAAATAATTTTCTAACTCAAGTTATAGCAGATTTACTATTCTGGCTAAAACTAAAATAAAGCAATTTTAGTTAATTTTAACATAGCTAAATATATATTCTACAGAAACTACATAAAATTTGCAATCCAACAAAAAGAATCATCTAAAAATAATAAACAGAATAAAAGATATGAATTTTGAAAGCAGAAACTATTCTGTTAAAACAGAAAATCAAAATAAAAGAAAAAGGCCTAATGGGCCTATCTTTATACAATGCGTTAAATAGCCTAACTGGGCCTAGGTTTAAACTAAACGAACCGGGCTAAAAAAAATAAACCTAACTAGTTAATAAACCGATTGAACCGGGCCGGTTTTCTAATAAAAACATACCCCTTCGGGGGTTCTAATCGTGGTAGTAGATTAGAGATCGGACGGGAAGTGTTCGGTGGCTTACGGAGTCCGTGACGGCGGCGGCGGGCGGCGAGTCGTCAGGGCTTCAGGCGTCGGGAGCTCGAGGAGTCGTCGGGAGGATCGGGGAGGTCGGTGAGTGGTGCAGTGGCGTCGTTGGGGTCGGGGTGGACTAGGGTGGCGGCGGCGACTTTGGCGGCGAGGGGAGCTCGGGTCTCCGGCGTGCTCGGGAGAGAGAGGAGAGGGGCTCCGTGAGGCTAGGGGAATGGGGTGCGGGGCTCCGGCTTTTATAGCCAGGGGTCGTCCTTGCCGGGGATCGGGCGATCGGGGATCCGGATCCCGGGATCCGCGATCTCCGGCGTGCTTGCGATCGTGGGCTAGGGGGAAGAAGATGGGCGGGCCCACGGGTCGAGAGAGAGAGAGAGAGGCGAGGCGATCGGGTGGCGAGGCCAAAGGGATTGGCCAGCGAGGTGAGGCCGGTCGGGTGGGCTGGCGATTGGCGAGTGGGCGGTGGTGGGCACTGGGTGGCCTAGCTGGCGCCCGGGTTTTTTTTTCTTTTTGAATTTTATTTTTTAAATAAAACAAAACAGAAATAAAACAATATCTATAAATATTTTATATAGGGTATATATATACCAAAATGATCAGGGAATATTCCTTTCATTTGAACATTTTTCCAAAGGCAAAATCCAAACTTTATAAAAATCCATTTTTCCAAATTCAAATAAAATTCAGATTTGAATCCAAATCTTTTGGCATTGTTTCCTCTGATATTTTTGGAGTGTCATGTTTGCTCCTCTCATACTTTTGATCAAGTATTTATCAGGCTTAGTTTTTGAAATGATTCCCACATGCCAAAGTTTGAAATTCAAATTCAAAACTCAAAATTCTCTGGAACTTCAAATGGCATTCAAATTCAAACAGGATGCATAGGATGCTTAGCTATAATTGTAAAACATTCCAAATAGGAAATTTGGGATGTTACAACTGTATTGCAATGAACATGATCAAATCATATTCATGCTCAACGCAAACGCCAAATAACATTTATTTAGGTTTATCACTAATCCCGAAAGTATAGGGAGTGTGCGATGATGATCATATCAATCTTGGAACTACTTCCAACACTCATTGTCACTTCCCCTTCAACTAGTCTTTGTTTATTCTGTAACTCCTGTTTCGAGTTACTAATCTTAGCAACCGAACAAGTATCAAATACTCAGGGGCTACTATAAACACTAGTAAAGCACACATCAATAACCTGTATATCAAATATACCCTTGTTCACTTTGCCATCCTTCTTATCCACCAAATATTTGGAGTAGTTCCACTTCCAGTGGCCATTTCCTTTGCAGTAGAAGCACTCAGTTTCAGGCTTTAGGTTCAGCTTTGGGCTTCTTCGCGGGAGTGACAACTTGCTTGTCATTCTACTTGAAGTTCCCTTTCTTTCCCTTTGCCATTCTCTTGAAACTAGTGGTCTTGTCAATCATCAACACTTGATACTCTTTCTTGATTTCTACCTACGTCGATTTCAACATCACGAAGAGCTCGGGAATCGTTTTCGTCATCCTTTGCATACTAAGTTCTACTAACTTGGTGATGGTGACTAGAGAATTCTATCAATCACTATCTTATCTGGAAGATTAACTCCCACTTGATTCAAGCGATTGTAGTACCCAGACAATCTGAGCACTTGCTCACTAGTTGAGCGATTCTCCTCCATCCTTTAGCTATAGAACTTGTTGGAGACTTCATACCTCTCAACTCGGGTATTTGCTTGAAATATTAACTTCAATTCCTGGAACATCTCATATGGTCCATGACGTTCAAAACGTCTTTGAAGTCCCGATTCTAAGCCGTTAAGCATGGTGCACTAAACTATCAAGTAGTCATCATATTGAGCTAGCCAAATGTTCATAACGTCTGCATCTGCTCCTGCAATAGGTCTGTCACCTAGCGGTGCATCAAGAACATAATTCTTCTGTGCAGCAATGAGGATAAACCTCAGATCACGGATCCAATCCGCATCATTGCTACTAACATCTTTCAACACAGTTTTCTCTAGGAACACATATAAAAACATAGGGAAGCAAAAAACATAGGGAAGCAACAACGCGAGCTATTGATCTACAACATAATTTGCAAAATTCTACCAGGACTAAGTTCATGATAAATTTAAGTTCAATTAATCATATTACTTAAGAACTCCCACTTAGATAGACATCCCTCTAATCTTCTAAGTGATTACGTGATCCATATCAACTAAACCATGTCCGATCATCACGTGAGATGGATTAGTTTCAATGGTGAACATCACTATGTTGATCATATCTACTATATGATTCACGCTCGACCTTTTGGTCTCCGTGTTCCGAGGCCATATCTGTTATATGCTAGGCTCGTCAAGTTTAACCTGACTATTCGCGTGCGCAACTGTTTTGCACCCGTTGTATTTGAGCGTAGAGCCTATCACACCCGATCATCACGTGGTGTCTCAGCACGAAGAACTTTCATAGCGGTGCATACTCGGGAGAACACTTCTTGATAATTTTAGTGAGAGATCATCTTAAAATGCTACCGTCAATCAAAGCAAGATAAGATGCATAAAGGATAAACATCACATGCAATCAATATAAGTGATATGATATGGCCATCATCATCTTGTGCTTGTGATCTCCATCTCGAAGCACCGTCGTGATCACCATCGTCACCGGCGCGACACCTTGATCTCCATCGTAGCATCGTTGTCGTCTCGCCAACTATTGCTTCTCGACTATCGCTACCGCTTAGTGATAAAGTAAAGCAATTACATGGCGTTGCATTTCATACAATAAAGCGACAACCATATGGCTCCTGCCGATTGCCGATAACTTCGGTTACAAAACATGATCATCTCATACAATAAAATATGGCATCACGTCTTGACCATATCACATCACAACATGCCCTGCAAAAACAAGTTAGACGTCCTCTACTTTGTTGTTGCAAGTTTTACGTGGCTGCTACGGGCTGAGCAAGAACCGTTCCTACCTACGCATCAAAACCACAACGATAGTTTGTCAAGTTGGTGTTGTTTTAACCTTCGCAAGGACCGGGCGTAGCCACACCCGGTTCAACTAAAGTGGGAGAGACAGACACCCGCCGGTCACCTTTAAGCAACGAGTGCTCGAAGCGGTGAAACCAGTCGCGTAAGCGTACGCGTAATGTCGGTCCGGGCCGCTTCATCTCACAATACCGCTGAACCAAAGTATGACATGCTGGTAAGCAATATGACTTATATCGCCCATAACTCACTTGTGTTCTACTCGTGCATATGACATCAACGCATAAAACCAGGCTCGGATGCCACTGTTGGGGAACGTAGTAATTTCAAAAAATTTCCTACGCACACGCAAGATCATGGTGATGGCATATCAACGAGAGGGGAGAGTGTATATCCACGTACCCTCGTAGACCGTAAGCGGAAGCGTTATGACAACGCGGTTGATGTAGTCGTACATCTTCACGATCCGACCGATCCAAGTACCGAACGTACGGCACCTCCGAGTTCAGCACACGTTCAGCTCGATGACGATCCCTGGACTCCGATCCAGCAAAGTGTCGGGGATGAGTTCCGTCAGACGACGGCGTGGTACGATGATGATGCTCTACGGCGAGGGCTTCGCCTAAACTCCATGACGATATGACCGAGGTGGAATATGGTGGAGGGGGCACCGACACGGCTAAGGAACGATCACGTAGATCAACTTGTGTGTCCATGGGTGCCCCTGCCCCGTATATAAAGGAGTGGAGGAGGGAGGGCGGCCCTCTCTATGGCGCGCCCTAGGGGAGTCCTACTCCCACGGGAGTAGGATTCCCCTTCCTAGTCCAACTAGGAACCCTTCCATGTAGTAGGAGTAGGAGAGAAGGAAAGGGAAGAGAAAAGGAGAAGGAAGGAAGGGCGCCCTTCCCTAGTCAATTCGGACCAGACCAAGGGAAGGGTGCGGCCACCCTTGAGGCCCTTTTCCTTCTTTCCCGTATGGCCCAATAAGGCCCAATACGTATTCCGTAACTCTCGGTACTCGAAAAATACCGAATCACTCGGAACCTTCCGAAGTCCGAATATAGTCGTCCAATATATCGATCTTTACGTCTCGACCATTTCGAGACTCCTCGTCATGTCCCTGATCTCATCCGGGACTCCGAACTCCTTCGGTACATCAAAACTCATAAACTCATAATATAACTGTCATCGAAACCTTAAGCGTGCGGACCCTACGGGTTCGAGAACTATGTAGACATGACCTAGAATTATTCTCGGTCAATAACCAATAGCGGAACCTGGATGCCCATATTGGCTCCTACATATTCTACGAAGATCTTTATCGGTCAAACCGCATAACAACATACGTTGTTCCCTTTGTCATCGGTATGTTACTTGCCCGAGATTCGATCGTCGGTATCCAATACCTAGTTCAATCTCGTTTCCGGCAAGTCTCTTTACTCGTTACGTAATGCATCATTTCGTAACTAACTCATTAGCTACATTGCTTGGAAGGCTTATAGTGATGTGCATTACCGAGAGGGCCCAGAGATACCTCTCCGACAATCGGAGTGACAAAACCTAATCTCGAAATACGCCAACCCAACATGTACCTTTGGAGACACCTGTAGTACTCCTTTATAATCACCCAGTTACGTTGTGACGTTTGGTAGCACCCAAAGTGTTCCTCCGGTAAGCGGGAGTTGCATAATCTCATAGTTACAGGAACATGTATAAGTCATGAAGAAAGCAATAGCAACATACTAAACGATCAAGTGCTAGGCTAACGGAATGGGTCAAGTCAATCACATCATTCTCCTAATGATGTGATCCCGTTAATCAAATGACAACTCATGTCTATGGCTAGGAAACTTAACCATCTTTGATTCAACGAGCTAGTCAAGTAGAGGCATACTAGTGACACTATGTTTGTCTATGTATTCACACATGTATTATGTTTCCGGTTAATACAATTCTAGCATGAATAATAAACATTTATCATGAAATAAGGAAATAAATAATAACTTTATTATTGCCTCTAGGGCATATTTCCTTCAGTTGTATAAGGTGGCTAGCGGGTGTCTGTCTCTCCCACTTTAGTCGGATCGGATTTGATGAAAAGGGTCCTTATGAAGGGTAAATAGAAATTGGCATATCACGTTGTGGTTTTGGCGTAGGTAAGAAACGTTCTTGCTAGAAACCTATAGCAGCCACGTAAAAATTTGCAACAACAATTAGAGGACGTCTAACTTGTTTTTGCAGCATATGCCGTGTGATGTGATATGGCCAAAAGGATGTGATGAATGATATATATGTGATGTATGAGATTGATCATGTTCTTGTCATAGGAAGCACGACTTGCATGTCGATGAGTATGACAACCGGTAGGAGCCATAGGAGTTGTCTTAATTTATTGTATGACCTGCGTGTCAATGAATAACGCCATGTAATTACTTTACTTTATTGCTGAACCGTTAGCCATAGTAGTAGAAGTAATAGTTGGCGAGACAACTTCATGAAGACACGATGATGGAGATCATGGTGTCATGCCGGTGACGATGATGATCATGGCGCCCTGAAGATGGAGATCAAAAGGAGCAAAATGATATTGGCCATATCATGTCACTTTTTGATTGCATTTGATGTTTATCATGGTTTTACATTTTATTTGCTTAAGAATGACGGTAGCTTAAATAAGATGATCCCTCACAATAATTTCAAGAATTGTGTTTCCCCTAACTGTGCACCGTTGCTAAGGTCCGTTGTTTCGAAGCACCACGTGATGATCGGGTGTGATAGGTTCTAACGTTCGCATACAACGGGTGTAAGCCAGATTTACACACGCAATACACTTAGGTCGACTTGACGAGACTAGCATGTACAGACATGGCCTCGGAACACGGAAGACCGAAAGGTCGAACATGAGTTGTATAGAAGATACGATCAACATGAAGATGTTCGCCGATGATGACTAGTCCGTCTCACGTGATGATCGGACACGGCCTAGTTGACTCGGATCATGTATCACTTAGATGACTAGAGGGATGTCTATCTGAGTAGGAGTTCATTATATAATTTGATTAGATGAACTTATTTATCATGAACAATAGTCTAAGTTGTCTTTGCAAAAAGGTTGTAGATCAATAGCTGGCATTGTAGCTCCTTGTTTCAATAGGTTCCTAGAGAAAGATTAAGTTGAAAGATATTGTAAGTGCTACATCTTGAGCTTGCGTTGGTTTTCCCCGAAGAGGAGAGGATGATGCAGCATAGTAGCGTAAGTATTTCCCTCAATTTTTGAGAACCAAGGTATCAATCCAGTAGGAGGCCACGCACAAGTCCCTCGTACCTGCACAAAACGATAGCTACTCGCAACCAACGCGATTAGGGGTTGTCAATCCCTTCACGGTCACTCACGAGAGTGAGATCCGATAGAGATAATATTTTTGGTATTTTTGGTATAAAGATGCAAAGTGAAAAGTAAAAACAAAGCAAGTATAAAAGTGACGGAGATTGATATGATGAGAATAGACCCGGGGGCCATAGGTTTCACTAGTGGCTTCTCTCAAGAGCATAAGTATTCTACGGTGGGTGAACAAATTACTGTTGAGCAATTGACAGAATTGAGAATAGTTATGAGGTTATCTAGGTATGATCATGTATATAGGCATCACGTCCGAGACAAGTAGACCGAAACGATTCTGCATCTACTACTATTACTCCACTCATCGACCGCTATCCAGCGTGCATCTAGAGTATTAAGTTAAAAACAGAGTAACGCCTTAAGCAAGATGACATGATGTAGAGGAATAAATTCATGCAATATGATAAATACCCCATCTTGTTATCCTCGATGGCAACAATACAATACGTGCCTTGCAACCCTTTCTGTCACTGGGTAAGGACACCGCAAGACTGTACCCAAAGCAATGCACTTCTCCCATTGCAAGAACTACCAATCTAGTTGGCCAAACCAAACGGATAATTCGAAGAGACTTGCAAAGATAACTCAATCATACATAAAAGAATTCAGAGAAGATTCAAATATTATTCATAGATAAGCTGGATCATAAACCCACAATTCATCGGTCTCAACAAACACACGCAAAAAGAAGATTACATCGAATAGATCTCCACGAGAGAGGGGAGAACATTGTATTGAGATCCAAAAAGAGAGAAGAAGCCATCTAGCTACTAGCTATGGACCCAAAGGTCTGAAGTAAACTACTCACACTTCATCGGAGAGGCTATGGTGTTGATGTAGAAGCCCTCCATGGTGGGTGCCCCTCGTGAGCTCGGAACAGGCCCCAAGATGGGATCTCGTGGATACAGGAAGTTCTGGCGGTGGAATTAGGTTTTGGCTCCTGTTACGATCGTTTGGGGGTAATTAGGTATATATAGAAGGAAGGAATACGTCGGTGGAGCTTCGAGGGGCCCACGAGGCAGGGGCGCGCCTAGGGGCGCCCCACCTCGTGACCGCCTCTCTGGTTCCTTGGCGAGGGTCCAAGTCTCTGGATCACGTTCGGTGAGAAACTCAAGTTTCGAAGGTTTCATTCCGTTTGGACTCCGTTTGATATTCTGTTTCTTGAAATCTGAAAAAGGCAAAAACAGCAATTTCAGGCTGGGCCTCCGGTTAATAGGTTAGTCCCAAAAGTAATATAAAAGTGGAAAATAAAGCCCATTATAGTCCAAAACAATAGATAAAGTAGCATGGAGCAATAAAAAATTATAGATACGTTGGAGACGTATCAGGCATCCCCAAGCTTAATTCCTGCTCGTCCTCGAGTAGGTAAATGATAAAAAGAGAATTTTTCATGCAGGATGATACTTTGGCATAATTTCAGTGTAAATCTTCTTAATCATGGTATGAATATTCAGATCCGAAAGATTCAAGACAAAAGTTCATATTAACATAAAAATAATAATACTTCAAGCATACTAATCAAAGTAATCATGTCTTCTCAAAATAACATGGCAAAAGAAAGTTCATCCCTACAAAATCATATAGTTAGGCTATGCTTCATTTTCGTCACATAAAGATGTTCCCAACTTCTATACCCCCGATGACAAGCCAAGCAATTGTTTCATACTTAAATAATCTCAAACTTTTTCAATCTTCACACAATACATGAGCGTGAGCCATGAATATAGCACTATGGGTGGAATAGAATATGATGATGGGGATTGTGTGGAGAAGACAAAAAAAGGAAAATCTCACATTGACGAGGATAATCAACGGGCTATGGACATGCCTATCAATTGATGTCAACATGAGGAGTAGGGATTGCCATGCGACGGATGCACTAGAGCTATGAATGCTCAACAAAAGAAAGCTAGTGGGTGTGCATCCAACTTGCTTGCTCATGAAGACCTAGGGCATTTTGAGGAAGCCCATCGTAGGAATATACAAGCCAAGTTCTATAACAAAAAATTCCCACTAGTATAAAAAGACAACTTATGAGACTCACTATATGAAAAACATGGTGCTACTTTGAAGCACAATATATGAGACTCACTACATGAAGAACAAGGTGCTACTTTGAAGCACAATTGTGGAAAAAGAGATAGTAGCATTGCCCTTTTTATTTATTTTCTTTTTTTGGGCCTTTCTTTTTTTTCTTTTTGGCCTTTATCCTTCTTTTTGGGCAATGCTCTAATAATGATGATCATCACACTTCTATTGATTACAACATAAGGATTACAACTCGAAACTAGAACAAGGTATGACTCTATATGAATGCCTCCGTGATGTGCGGGATGGTGCAATGAATCAAGAGTGACATGTATGAAAAATAATGCATGGTGGCTTTGCCACAAATACGATGTCAACTACATGATCATGCAATGGCAATATGACAAAAGTAAAGTATGTCACGATGATGATGAACGGAACGGTGGAAAGTTGCATGGAAATATATCTCGGAATGGCTATGGAAACGCCATAATAGGTAGGTATGGTGGCTGTTTTGAGGAAGATATAAAGAGGTTTATGTGTGAAAGAGCGTATCATATCATGGGGTTTGGATGCACCGGCGAAGTTTGCACCAACTCTCAAGGTGAGAAAGGGCAATGCACGGTACCGAAGAGGCTAGCAAAGGCGTAAAGGTAAAAGTGCGTATAATCCATGGATTCATCATTAGTCAAAAGAACTCATACACTTATTGCAAAAGTTTAGAAGTCATCAAAAATCAAGTACTACACGCATGCTCCTAGGGGGATAGATTGGTAGGAAAATACCATCGCTCGTCCACGACCGCCACACATAAGGATGCACAAGCCAGGTACTCTTCATGTTTCAAATTTGTTACACAACTTTAACCATACGTGCATGCTACGGGATTTGCTAACTTCAACACAAGCATTTCTCAAATTCACAACTACTCAACTAGCACGACTTTGATATTATCACCTCCATATCTCAAAACAATTATCAAGCATCAAAATTATCTTAGTATTCAATGCACTCAAAAGAAAGCTTCACATATCTTGAATACCAAGTATATTAATATTAAGCAAATTACCATGCTATTAACGACTCTCAAAATAATCTAAGTGAAGCATGAGAGATCAAGTTTCTTTAAAACAAATCCACCAACGTGCTCTAAAAGATCTAAGTGAAGCACTAGAGCAAAAATTATCAAGCTCAAAAAAATATAAGTGAAGCACTATGAGCAAACTATCAAGCTCAAAAGATATAAGTGAAGCACATAAAGTATTCTATCAAATTTCAATTCATGTATGGCTCTCTCAAAAGGTGTGTATAGCAAGGATGATTGTGGTAAACTAACAAGCAAAGACGCAAATAATACAAGATGCTCCAAGCAAAATACTTATCATGTGGTGAATAAAAATATAGCTCCAAGTAAATTACCGATGGATGTGGACGAAAGAGGGGATGCCTTCCGGGGCATCTCCAAGCTTTGAATTTTTGGTGTCCTTGGATTATCTTGGGGGTGCCATGGGCATCCCCAAGCTTAGGCTCTTGCCACTCCTTTTTCCATAATCCATCAAAAAGAATTCACCCAAAACTTGAAAACTTCACAACACAAAACTCGATAGAAATCTCGTGAGCTCCGTTAGAGGAAGAAAACAAAAGACTACTTTAAGGTACTGTAATTAACTCATTATTTATTTATATTGGTGTTAAACCTACTGTATTCCAACTTCTCTATGGATCATAAACTATTTTACTAGCCATAGATTCATCAAAATAGGCAAACAACACACGCAAAACAGAATCTGTCAAAAACAGAACAGTCTGTAGTAATCTGTAACTAACGCAAAATTCTGGAACTCAAAAAATTCTACCAAATTATACGACCTGCAAAATTTGTTTATTGATCAGCAGCAATTGGAATCAATATTTTATCACGTTCCGGTGATTTTTAACAATTCGGGCACTGAGCGCAAAGTTTCTGGAAATTACAGCAAGATCAAATAACTATCACCCAAGAAGATCCAATAGGTTCAACTTGGCACAAACACTAATTAAAAGATAAAACCACATCTAAACACAGGCTAGATAGATTATTTATTCCTAAACAGAAGCAAAAAAACAAACTAAAAATAAAATTGGGTTGCCTCCCAACAAGCGCTATCGTTTAACGCCCCTAGCTAGGCATAAAAGCGAGGATAGATCTAGGTATTGCCATCTTTGGTATTCGAAGAGGAGGATCTCCTTTCTATGGCATTCATTCTTCTATTTAAGTTAAGCACATGGCCATTAATGGAAGAAGTATGATTAAGCACGTTACAGAAATTTGCCTCCAAGCTAGACTTCATCTCTTTAATAATTTCATTTTGATAAAAGCACAAGAGAGTAGTTGATTCAACCTTATCATTCATGGGGTGCCCAAATATAGTTTTCATTCTTTCATAGGTATCTATGGCATCCCCTTCAAGAAAACCTTCTTCAAAGATGGAATCTAAAACTTGTTTAAAGGAAGCGGGCAAGCCAATATAGAAACTTTTTAAGTAAATTTCAATTTGATATTGTGGCACATAGCTAGCCCGAATCCTCAGTAACCTATCCCAAGCATCTTTTAAAGATTCATCAAGTAAATAGCGAAAAATTCCAGAGTCATCATTTAAAGACTCATCAAGTAAAAGTGCGTATAATCCATGGACTCATATACTTATTGCAAAAATTTAGAAGTCATCAAAAATCAAGTACTACGCGATGCTCCTAGGGGGATAGATTGGTAGGAAAATACCATCGCTCGTCCCCGACCGCCACACATAAGGATGCACAAGCCAGGTACTCTTCATGTTTCAAATTTGTTACACAACTTTAACCATACGTGCATGCTACGGGATTTACTAACTTAAACACAAGCATTTCTCAAATTCGCAACTACTCAACTAGCACGACTTTGATATTATCACCTCCATATCTCAAAACAATTATCAAGCATCAAAATTATCTTAGTATTCAACGCACTCAAAAGAAAGTTTCACATATCTTGAATACCAAGTATATTAATATTAAGCAAATTACCATGCTATTAACGACTCTCAAAATAATCTAAGTGAAGCATGAGAGATCAAGTTTCTTTAAAACAAATCCACCAACGTGCTCTAAAAGATCTAAGTGAAGCACTAGAGCAAAAATTATCAAGCTCAAAAAAAATATAAGTGAAGCACTATGAGCAAACTATCAAGCTCAAAAGATATAAGTGAAGCACATAGAGTATTCTATCAAATTTCAATTCATGTATGGCTCTCTCAAAAGGTGTGTATAGCAAGGATGATTGTGGTAAACTAACAAGCAAAGACGCAAATAATACAAGATGCTCCAAGCAAAATACTTATCATGTGGTGAATAAAAATATAGCTCCAAGTAAATTACCGATGGAAGTGGACGAAAGAGGGGATGCCTTCCGATGCATCCCCAAGCTTTGAATTTTTGGTGTCCTTGGATTATCTTGGGGGTGCCATGGGCATCCCCAAGCTTAGGCTCTTGCCACTCCTTGTTCCATAATCCATCAAAAAGAATTCACCCAAAACTTGGAAACTTCACAACACAAAACTCAATAGAAATCTCGTGAGCTCCGTTAGAGGAAGAAAACAAAAGACTACTTTAAGGTACTGTAATGAACTCATTATTTATTTATATTGGTGTTAAAACTTCTGTATTCCAACTTCTCTATGGATCTTAAACTATTTTACTAGCCATAGATTCATTAAAATAGGCAAACAACACACGCAAAACAGAATCTGTCAAAAACAGAACAGTCTGTAGTAATCTGTAACTACCGCAAACTTATGGAACTCAAAAACTTCTACCAAAATTAGAAGACCTGAAAAATTTGTTTATTGATCAGCAGCAATTGGAATCAATATTTTATCACGTTCTGGTGATTTTTAACAATTCGGGCACTGAGCACAAAGTTTCTGGAAATTACAGCAAGATCAAATAACTATCACCCAAGAAGATTCAATAGGTTTAACTTGGCACAAACACTAATTAAAATATAAAACCACATCTAAACAGAGGCTAGATGGATTATTTATTCTTAAATAGAAGCAAAAAACAAAAAACTAAAAATAAAATTGGGTTGCCTCCCAACAAGCGCTATCGTTTAACGCCCCTAGCTAGGCATAAAAGCGAGGATAGATCTAGGTATTGCCATCTTTGGTATTCGAAGAGGAGGATCTCCTTTCTATGGCATTCATTCTTATATTTAAGTTAAGCACATGGCTATTAATGGAAGAAGTATGATTAAGCACGTTACGGAAATTTGCCTCCAAGCTAGACTTCATCTCTTTAATAATTTCATTTTGATAAAAGCACAAGAGAGTAGTTGATTCAACCTTATCATTCATGGGGTGCCCAAATATAGTTTTCATTCTTTCATAGGTATCTATGGCATCCCCTTCAAGAAAACCTTCTTCAAAGATGGAATCGAAAACTTGTTTAAAGGAAGCGGGCAAGCCAATATAGAAACTTTTTAAGTAAATTTCAATTTGATATTGTGGCACATAGCTAGCCCGAATCCTAAGTAACCTATCCCAAGCATCTTTTAAAGACTCGTCAAGTAAATAGCGAAAAATTCCAGAGTCATCCTCATCAAAATTATTCAAGTTCTCATTGGTGACCCCGGTGGGTCTTTCGATAGCATCATTGTTTATGAGCTTAGAGAGGATAGAAGGGTTATCCAAGGCACTAGAGCTCGGGAGAAAACCCGTAGTTCTTTTGGATTCGGCCATGGAAATGGGAAGGCAAACGGAAAGAGAGGGCGAATAAAATGGCAAGGGTGAAGTGGGGGAGAGGAAAACGAGAGGCAAATGGCAAATAATGTAATGCGAGAGATAGGGATTTTGATGGGTACTTGGTATGTTTACTTTTGCGTAGACTCCCCGGCAACGGCGCCAAAAATCCTTCTTGCTACGTCTTGAGCTTGCGTTGGTTTTCCCCGAAGAGGAGAGGATGATGCAGCACAGTAGTGTAAGTATTTCCCTCAGTTTTTGAGAACCAAGGTATCAATCCAGTAGGAGGCCACGTACAAGTCCCTCGTACCTGCACCAAACGATAGCTACTTGCAACCAACGCGATTAGGGGTTGTCAATCCCTTCACGGTCACTTACGAGAGTGAGATCTGATAGAGATAATATTTTTAGTATTTTTGGTATAAAGATGCAAAGTGAAAAGTAAAAAGCAAAGTAAAAACAAAGCAAGTATAAAAGTGATGGAGATTGATATGATGAGAATAGACCCGGGGGCCATAGGTTTCACTAGTGGCTTCTCTCAAGAGCATAAGTATTCTATGGTGGGTGAACAAATTACTGTTGAGCAATTGACAGAATTGAGCATAGTTATGAGGTTATCTAGCTATGATCATGTATATAGGCATCATGTCCGAGACAAGTAGACCGAAACGATTCTGCATCTACTACTATTACTCCACTCATCGACCGCTATCCATCATGCATCTAGAGTATTAAGTTAGAAACAGAGTGAATGACATGATGTAGAGGAATAAATTCATGCAATATGATAAGTACCCCATATTGTTATCCTCGATGGCAACAATACAATACGTGCCTTGCAACCCATTCTGTCACTGGGTAAGGACACCACAAGATTGAACCCAAAGTAATGCACTTCTCCCATTGCAAGAACTACCAATCTAGTTAGCCAAACCAAACGGATAATTCGAAGAGACTTGCAAAGATAACTCAATCATACATAAAAGAATTCAGAGAAGATTCAAATATTATTCATAGATAAGCTGGATCATAAACCCACAATTCATCGATCTCAACAAACACACCGCAAAAAGAAGATTACATCGAATAGATCTCCACGAGAGAGGGGGAGAACATTGTATTGAGATCCAAAAAGAGAGAAGAAGCCATCTAGCTACTAGCTATGGACCCGAAGGTCTGAAGTAAACTACTCACACTTCATCGGAGAGGCTATGGTGTTGATGTAGAAGCCATCTGTGGTGGATGCCCCCTCCGGCGGAGCTCCGGAACAGGCCCCAAGATGGGATCTCGTGGATACATGAAGTTACGGTGGTGGAATTAGGTTTTTGGCTCCTGTTCGATCGTTTGAAGTGCGAGGTATATATAGGAGGAAGGAATGCGTCGGTGGAGCTTGAGGGCCCATGAGGCAGGGGCGCGCCCTAGGGGCGCCCCCACCTCGTGACCGCCTCTCTGGTTCCTTGGCGTGGGTCCAAGTCTCCTGGATCATGTTCGTGAGAAAATCACGTTTCGAAGGTTTCATTCCGTTTGGACTCCGTTTGATATTTTGTTTCTTGAAATCTTGAAAAGGCAAAAAACAGCAATTTCGGGCTGGGCCTCCGGTTAATAGGTTAGTCCCAAAAGTAATATAAAAGTGGAAAATAAAGGCCATTATAGTCCAAAACAATAGATAAAGTAGCATGGAGCAATCAAAAATTATAGGTACGTTGGAGACGTATCAGTAAGCAATGATGCGTACTAGGTCCGTTGCCTGAGGAGTGTCCTCACTGCTACACAGAAGGCTTATGTCTTTGATGCACCGCTCGGTGTGCCAACCCCTCCAGCGTCGTCTGTGGATGTTATGAACATCTGACAAATACGTCCTAATGACTACTTGATAGTTAAGTGCACCATACTTTACGGCTTAGAATCGGGATTCCAATGACGTTTTGAACGCCATAGAACATATGAGATGTTCCAAGAGCTGAAATTGGGATTTCAGGCTCATGCCCGTGTTGAGAGGTATGAGACCTCTGAGAAGTTCTTTGCCTACAAGATGGAGGAGAATAGCTCAGCTAGTGAGCATGTGCTCAGAATGTCTGGGTGCTACAATCACTTCAATCAAGTGGGAGTTAAACTTCCAGATAAGATGATAGTGATTGATAGAGTTCTCTAGTCACTATCACTAAGCTACTAGATCTTCGTGATGAACTATGACATGCAAGGGATGGAGATGATCCCGAAGCTGTTCGCGGTGCTTAAGACCGCAAAAAAAGTAGAAATCAAGAAGGAGCATCAAGTGTTGATGGTTTAACAAGACCACTGGTTTCAAAAAGGGGCAAGGGCTAGAAGGTAAACTTCATGAATGGCAAACCAGTTGTCACTCTAATGAAGGAACCCAAGGTTGAACCCAAACCTGGAGACTAAGTGTTTCTATTGTAAGGGGAACGGTCACATGGTAGCGGAACTACCCCAAATACATGGTAGATAAGAAAGCTGGCAACTTCAACAAAGTATATTTGATATACGTGTTATCGATGTGTACCTTACTAGTACTCCTAGTAGTACCTGGGTATTGGATACTGGTTCAGTTGCTATTATTAGTGACTTGAAGCAAAAGCTACAGACTGAATGGAGACTAGCTAAGGGCGAGGTGACAATGTGTGTTGGAAGTGTTTCCAAGGTTGATAAGATCACCATCGCACGCTCCCTCTACCTTCGGGATTAGTGTTGAACCTAGATAAATGTTATCAGGTGTCTACGTTGAGCATGAATATGATTAGATCATGTTCATTGCAATACAGTTATTCATTTAAGTTAGAGAATAATGGTTATTCTGTTTACATGAATAATACCTTTATGGTCATCCACCCAATAGTTTATTGAATCTCGATCATAGTAATACACATGATAATAATATTAACGCCAAAAGATGTAGAGTTAATAATGATAGTACCACTTTCTTGTTGGCACTGCCGCTTAGGTCATTTTGGCATAAAATGCGTGAAGAAACTCCATGCTGATGGATGTTTGGAGTCACTTGATTTTGAATCGCTTGACACATGCGAGCCATGCCTCATGGGCAGGATGACTAAGATCCCGTTTTCAGGTACAATGAAACGGGCAAGTGACTTGTTGGAAATCATACATGCTGATGTGTGTGATCCAATGAGAATTAAGGCGTGTGGTGGATATCGTTATTTTCTCATCTTCACTGTCGATTTGAGTAGATATGGATATATTTACTTAATGAAGCAAAAGTCTGAAACATTTGAAAAAGTTCAAGCAATTTCAGAGTGAAGTTAAGAATCATCATAACAAGAAGATCATGTTCCTACGATCTGATCAAGGGGAGATTTTCTGAGTTATGAGTTTGGCAATCACTTAAGACATTGTGGAATTGTTTCGTAGTTGAAGCCACCTGGAACACCACAGCGTAATGGTGTGTCCGGACGTCGTAATCGAACCTTATGAGATATGGTGCGATCTATGATGTCTCTTACCGATCTACCGCTATCATTGTGAGGTTATGCGTTAGAGACAGCTGCATTCACTTTAGATAGGGCACCATCTAAGTCCGTTGAGACGACGTCGTATGAACATTGGTTTGGCAAGAAACCAAAGTTGTCGTTTCTTAATATTTGGTGCTGCGATGCTTAAGGCTTCAGCCGGAAAAGCTCGAACCCAAAGCGGACAAATACATCTTCATAGGATACCCAAAGGTAATAGTTGGGTATACCTTCTATATCAGATCCGAGGGCAAAGTGTTTGTCGCTAAGAACGGGTCCTTTCTCGAGAAGGAGTTTCTCTCAAAAGAATTGAGTGGGAGGAAGATAGAACTTGATGAGGTTGTTGAACCTCTACTTCAACCGGAAAGTGGTGCAACACAGAAAGATATTTCTGTGGCGCCTACGTCGGTTGAAGAGGAAGTTAATGATAGTGATCATGAAGCTTCGGATCAAGTTGCTATCGAACCTCGTAGGTCGACAAGGATATGTGCTACTCCTGAGTGGTACGGTGATCCTGTCTTAGATATCATGTTGGACAACAATGAACCTACGAGCTATGGAGAAGCGATGGTGGGCCCATATTCCGACAAATGGTTAGAAGCCATGAAATCCGAGATAGGATCCATGTATCAGAACAAAGCATGGACTTTGGTGGACTTGCCCGATGATCGGCAAGCCATTGAGATAAATGGATCTTTAAGAAGAAGACGGACGTGGACGGTAATGTTACTGTCTATGAAGCTCGACTTGTGGCAAAGAGTCTTTTCACAAGTTCAAGGAGTTGATTACGATGAGACCTTCTCACCCGTAGCGAAGCTTAAGTCCGTCCGAATCATGTCAGCATTAGCTGTATTTTTCGATTATGAAATCTGACAGATGGATGTCAAAACAAGTTTTCTTACCAGTTTTTGTAAGAAAAAGTTGTATGTGATACAATAAAAGGTTTTGTCGATCCTAAGGATGCTAAAAGGTATGCTGGCTTCAGCGATCCTTCTATGGACTAGAGCAAGCATCTCGGAGTCGGAATATATGCTTTGATGGAGTGATCAAAGCTTTTAGGTTTATACAATGTTTGCTAGAAACTTGTATTTACAAGAAAGTGAGTGGGAGCGCTACAACATTTCTGATAAGTATATGTGGATGACATATTGTTGGTCCGAAATAATGTAGAATTTCTGGAAAGCATAAACGGTTGTTTGAAGAATTATTTTCGAAGGAAGACCTGGATAAAGCTGCTTACATATTGGGCATCAAGATCTATAGAGATAGATCAAGACGCCTGATGATACTTTCAAAGAACGCACACCTTGACATGATTTTGAAGGAGTTCAAAATAGATCAGTCAAAGAAGGGATATTTACCTGAGTTTTAAGGTGTGAAGTTGAGTAAGACTCAAAGCTTGACCACGGCAGAAGAAAGAGGAAGGACTAAGGTCGTCCCCTATGCTTTTGTCATAGGCTCTATACGGTATGCCATGCTGAGTACCGCACCTGATTTTTGCCTTGCCACATGTCTGGCAAGAGGGTACAAAGGTGATCCAGGAGTGGATAACTGGACAATGGTCAAAATTATCCTTAGGGGAATAAGGAAATATTTCTCTGTTATGGAGGTGATAAAGAGTTCGACATTAAGAGTTACATCGATGCAAGCTTTAACACCTATCCGGATGACTATGAGTAGAAAAACCGGATATGTATAATGGAGCAACCATTTGGAGTAGCTCCAAGTGGAACGTGGTAGCAACATCTATGATATGACATAAAGTTTTGTGAAGTACATGCGGATCTGATTGTTGCAGACCCGTTGACTATAACATCTCTCACAAGCATAACATGATCAAACCCAGAACTCATTGAGTGTTAATCACATGGTAATGTGAACTAGATTATTGACTCTAGTAAACTCTATGGGTGTTAGTCACATGGCGATGTGACCTTGAGTGTTAATCACATAGCGATGTGAACTGGATTATTGACTCTAGTGCAAGTGGGAGACTGTTGGAAATTTGCCCTAGAGGCAATAATAAATTAGTTATTATTATTATATTTCCTTGTTCATGATAATCGTTTATTATCCATGCTAGAATTGTATTGATAGGAAACTCAGATACATGTGTGGATACATAGACAACACCATGTCCCTAGTAAGCCTCTAGTTGACTAGCTCATTGATCAATAGATGGTTACGGTTTCCTGACCATGGACATTGGATGTCGTTGATAACGGGATCACATCATTATGAGAATGATGTGATGGACAAGGACCCAATCCTAAGCCTAGCACAAGATCGTGTAGTTCGTATGCTAAAGCTTTTCTAAATGTCAAGTATCTTTTCCTTAGACCATGAGATTGTGCAACTCCCGGATATCATAGGAATGCTTTGGGTGTACCAAACGTCACAACGTAACTGGGTGGCTATAAAGGTGCACTACGGGTATCTCGGAAAGTGTCTGTTGGGTTGGCACGAATCGAGACTCGGATTTGTCACTCCGTGTGACGGAGAGGTATCTCTGGGCCCACTCGGTAGGACATCATCATAATGTGCACAATGTGATCAAGGAGTTGATCACGGGATGATGTGTTACGGAACGAGTAAAGAGACTTGCCGGTAACGAGATTGAACAAGGTATCGGGATACCAACGATCGAATCTCGGGCAAGTATCATACCAGTAGACAAAGGGAATTGTATACGGGATTGATTGAATCCTTGACATCATGGTTCATCCGATGAGATCGTCCTAGAACATGTGGGAGCCAACATGGGTATCCAGATCCCGCTGTTGGTTATTGACTAGAGAGATGTCTCGGTCATGTCTGCATGATTCCCGAACCCGTAGGGTCTACACACTTAAGGTTCGATGACGCTAGGGTTATAGGGAATAGATATATGTGGTTACCGAATGTAGTTCGGAGTCCCGGATGAGATGGACGTCACGAGGAGTTCCGGAATTGTCCGGAGGTGAAGATTGATATATTGGACGAAGGGTTTTGGAGTCCGGAAGTGTTTCGGAGGTACCGGGTGATGACCAGCATGACCGAAAGGTATTTTGGGGGCCCCGACAAGTGTTGGGGGCTTCATGGGCCAAGGGAACGGGGCAAACCAGCCCACTAAGGGGCTGTGCGCCCCCCTCACCTATTCCCACGTGACCAGGGGGTTTGGTGCGCCCCATCTAGGGTTCCCACCTCCTGGCTTGGGGGCCAAGTCACCCAAAGGGGAGATCCCATCTGCCCTGGCCGCCCCCCCCCCCTAGGGGAAACCCTAGGGCGCCTCCCCCTCCCCCTTGCCCCTATATATAGTGGAGGTTTTGGGGCTGCCCAACACACGAGTCTCTCTCTCCCAAGGCGCAGCCCTACCTCTCTCCCTCCTCGTCTCTCGTAGTGCTTGGCGAAGCCTCGCTGAGTATCAGCGCCTCCACCACCACCACGCCCGTCGTGCTGCTGCTGGACGGAGTCTTCCCAACCTCTCCTCTCTCCTTGCTGGATCAAGGCATGGGAGACGTCACCGGGATGCACGTGTGTTGAATGCGGAGGCGCCGTTGTTCGGCGCTTAGATCGGAATCGACCGCGATCTGAATCACCACGAGTACGACTACCTCATCCGCGTTCTTGCAACGCTTTCGCTTAGCGATCTACAAGGGTATGTAGATGCACTCCCCTTCCCCTCGTTGCTAGATTACTCCATAGATTGATCTTGGTGATGCGTAGAAAATTTTAAATTTCTTCTACGATCCCCAACAGCCCAGAGGGACACATGGGAGGAGACGGCAGTTGGTCAGGCGGCTCTGGCCTTGGCGCAGAGCGCCGGTTTGGCATGGCAGCGGAGCGCTAACCGCCAGCCACTCGCGCTCTCCCTGCCTGGTGCAATGATTTGAGTGAAGCCAAAGGCCATGTGTGAACTGATGATAGGATAGATATAGCTAGGGAGAGTTGAGAGATAGTGGGCCATTGTGCTGAGTGCATGGAGTTAAAACCTAATCTGAGAGATAGGCCAGGTGAGATGACCTGATATTTCCTATGTTGCGGCAAGGTAGTAAGGTGAGTTATGTGGCCAAGTTTCACCTCAAATGGATAAGGATAACAGGCACTTGCTTTGCAAATGTACCCATTGGGTATAAATTAGGTTTTGGACCATGTGCTCGACTTTTGCACTGTGGGGCCAGGGGGTTCGTGTATCTGAGGTTTGGAAGTGTATTATAATTTATGAGAATTACCGAGGGATTTTTGAAAGAATAGAAATGTGAGGTGGTTCACAAATTCACATTAAAAGGATATTCCTTTAAAAGGCCAAGGAATATTTACTTGGGAAGATAATTGTGAGAGGTTGAATCCACTTGGGAGAGAAAGAGAGGAAAAGATTTGGGATTAAGTAAGATTTCTCCAGATGAATGGCCAAAGATTTGGCTCTCACAACATCAATATTGCAAATTATTGGTCCCTCGAGTGTCAAAACCGTCTAGATGAATGGTCATTGTTGTGTGGAGTGGAAACTAGGAGCAGGTTGGAGAGCTTTGCCTCTTGTCTTGTAAACAACATCCGGATCGCCGGACGCCACTAAGGTTGATGATGGAGATCTAGCCAGGATTAACAGGAAGGTTCCGCCAGTGCAGTCTCTGGAGATTTCCTAGTGCATATCAGAGCTGTTGGGCGGGCTCTTGGAGCTGGATCTGTGAGCACGTTGAAAGTAGGTTGTGTTTATGTGGACGAAACTATTCCTTAGTTGAATCCTTTGGAATGTTCTTTTTTCTCTTTGCTTATTGCTCAACTAGCAGCTTCATCTTTGGCTAGATATTTGAACCATTGTAAGTTGTGGTTTCATTAAAATGAAATGGAACCAGGGAGGGATCCTGATCTTCGAAAAAATCTAGATTTGCTCAATGCTAGACCGGTCAACAAAGCCTAGACAATCTTGCTAAAACGTGTTTTTGTGGCAACCTAGTGACGGTTTCGCTCACATGCTACACCGATCACCAAAAATTTGGAAACAAAAAAAATCAACAAAATGGATGTCATTTCGTTTTCCAAAACCCAACTAATTTGAAATAAGTTGGGAAATCAAGACGATTTGGAAACAAATGTAAAAAAATATTCCATGGATTTATTTGAAACATCTTTTAAAAATGCAGATTTAAAAAATAAGGGAATTGGAGAGGTTTAATCGGGAATTTTAAAAATCATCAATATTCCAAAACAAATATTGCAAACTTTGAAATCTAAAAAGATAACAAAAGCATTGAGTATCATTTTCAATTTCAATTGTTTTCTATTGTAAAAAATACGGCAAGTACTATCCCATGCAAGTGTAGACAAAAAATCATGTACAGCTAGCCATTGGAGAAACACAACATAATGCTACATAATTTGTCAAAAATACGGCAAGTACTTGTCCTCCTTATTAGGATTCAACTAGATGGATATGAGGAGGTGCTAATTAATGCCAGAGATATTGGCCAATGGAATGTGCAGATAGACCACCAGAGATGTCCCTAACCCAATTATTGCCTACCAGTGGCGATGGAGAAGTCAGAATCATGGGCCAAGGAAGGCCAAGGCCGGTGAAAACTGAGTGAATGAAAGACCTCCAGGAAGCTAGCCATCACTTCAAAATTTGGCTTGGACTCCATTACCGAGTTGGATGAATGCAGCAGCGAAAAAGGTGGTCTTCATCGTCTGGTGCCAGGAGCAAGGCACCAGTAGCTAGGCTCGCTTGCCCATCTGTGACAAGGTCACTTGCTGCAGAACACGGTGCTAAAATAGCATGGGTTAAGGATCCCCATGTGACCACACTGCATATATACCTATGACCAAGGAAGGAGACACTGCCCGCAGTTCACCTCCGGTTCACCCCTTCTAAATGAAACTTTGATACCACTGTTGCTAATTTCCAGAGCCCACACCGGGAGAAGCAAAACTGAGAGAAGATGCAATGGAAGCACCATCAGAACCAAGTAAGCGAGAACAAGTCATTCACTGGTGCGGAGCAAATGGGGCTTCCAAGCCTTAAATTTCTTCAAGAATCTATTAATGAGTGGGAAATAATGCCCAAGGCTGCAGGCAGACAATAGTGAGCTGAGGGCAAGGTATGTTATAGGGAAATTGTTATTCATTAGAGATCAATCCTAATTAGAAGACAACTCAAAGGGCAACATGCCCTTGCTCTGTTGCAGCCTAACTTGCCTCAAGCTGGGCCTCGCGCCTTGTGAAGGGAATACCTCACATAACATGGACACACTTTCGTGTTATGCTTTGCTGCTAATGTGTTGTTTCACATTCTGCTACATAATTAAATCTCAAGTCTTTTTGAAATTTTCAATAAAGGGATACCAGATTACCAATAATGTGCAGATGATGCAATATAGAAAGTTACATACCTTGAAGATGTGATTCTTCCATCCGCGACATCTTGATCCCATAACACATTTTTCTAAAGTAGAAAGATTGCTCTGACAAGGTCCACAACAAATGAGAAAGCATTGTCCCACTAGAATGGATTGCCTAACAACGGGAACGCTTTAACCGCAAAGAATGTCATTTTGGAGAGGCTGTTTACAAGGAAATTCACTTTATTATTGTTTCTATATGCCATTAGATATTGAACTCCTGGCCTATGACAAATGGTTTCACAAGACAAACCATAAACATCATCAAAGCTGGGACTGCTATGTTCTCTATCCCTCGTACCAATAAATGGTTTAGCTCCCTTGCATGGGGTTAATTTGGAGAAGTGTCGGTTTTCACAAATAATAACTTATTCATACTAAATTTTTATACTTATCTTAATTTAATTGTACCATATTAAAATTTTAATAGGTATAATTTTTTACTACCTAACTATCATAGTTAGGCACACAACAATTATACAGTTGTAATGTATATCATTGGAAGTTTTCTTTCACGAAATTATAAATTGTACGATGCAATAAAACTTCTATTTTGTTAAAAAATATCGTTTGCACTGATTTGTGATTATTGTATAAAGTATATGATCTATTCACATGTATTTGCATGCCTATGCATGTGTTCATATATCTTTTAATATTATTCAATATCATGGAAGAGATTTCAAATCATACACACTAACAAATATCTTACAAACAGTAATTTCTAGTGTATGTTAGGTAAGGATATTCATAGAAACTTATAGGACATGACAAATGTGACTTGCAAGTTAGATTTGGTATTTGAATGCAAATTATTATCATTATTATAATCAATGAAAAACGTAGAATGTCTTTGATTGCACTTCTACATATTATTCGATTATCTGACATGCGCGTTCAGATTCACTTGGTTTGATTTGGTGCGTACCAGATTCTCAACTGAAAAATTATGCATCAATTTAAAATCGGATATCTAGTTATCATAAATTTCATAATGTAGTGAGACGTCCATCTTAAAAGAGAGACTAGCAACGTATCCAAACTAAAATTCTAGTCGGATTGGTTTACCCCAGGTGGTATAAACTATTAGTATTTGGTGTGAACTTGCACTCATACAAATTGATGGATGATCTCTTTTATCTATTATTATTTTGGATGTATTGTACACTTGTATGGTGGTACTACTATAATTTGAATTTTTATTTAGGGCCCTTCCCTCTTGGGGCCCAGGGCGTTCGCCCCCTTTTGCCCGGCCTATGGGCCGGCCCTGTAGCAGCACGACGAACATGTTACGTGCGGGTTATGGGTGGCAGGGTCGATGGAGTCGAAGACCGCCACGAGGCGGGACTGACTGTTTTCTTTTTATGTTTTTTTTAGAATTTGCGGACTGGCTTGTTTTATAGGGAAAAAATTTAGGGAGTAGCTGGTGCAACGAACTGGCTGCTGCGATGCTGTCGACATTGGAATGCATCGACATGCGCGTACATGCGACATGCGCGTGAGAGGTCCGCCGAAATCCGGTCTGTCTCCTTGCAGGAGCGCAGCTTCCTTTTGCCGTTTTATTTTTATGTCTTGGCAGACAAGTTTTTGATTTCTTGTCCGGTAAGTATACGAATTAGAAACCAAGTCGGTTTGGGATTGTGGTCGCGACACAATACCGCCTCTGGTCCTAATATATATACAGCTACCGGCTGCGCCGAGACACACGAAAAACACCTAGGGTTTTGCCTCATCTCACAACTTGCGCCGCCATCGTAGTCTACTCCATCCCAAACGCCGGCGTGCATCGGCGCGTGGGAGAGCAGGTCTCCAGAACCGTTCGTCTTTGCGATCCTGCACCGGGAGAGGACGAATTAGGTTTTTGGGAAGCGCCGTGCGCGACTGTTCAAATTCGTCATCACGGGTCGTCTTCTGTCTAAGTCAGGCGGTGCTACTCATCGTCGTATTCATCGCCGTCAGCAGCAGATCGTCGCCAACATCTTCATCAACACTGTCGCACCCATAATAGCTAACGATCAGTACGTCCAACATCCTCTGTTAATATCTGTTTCTACAGCTATTGTTACGTGTTTGCTGTTGTTATGCATGTCTTGCTGTTCTTCTAGTTTGCTAGATTATTGCATGCTAGTATCTCTTCTACTCATGAATTATTTATTGGAATTAATCAAGAACTTGCCTAATATTCCAGCAATCCAAAAACCTAATTATAGGCAATTTCCTGAGTTAACTATGGCTGGATTCGCTGATGCACTAAGGCCGGATAAGTTTACCGGTGTGCACTTTAAGAGTTGGCAGGTGAAGACCACGCTCTGGCTTACTGCTCTGAAAGTTTTCCACGCTAGTGTTGGTGCTCCAGAGGAATGACCGGCGAAGATCGGAGAAAATTCCAGGAAGCCAATACTATGTTTGTGGGATGCATTCGAGTGTTCTTGCTGACCGTCGTGTGATGTGTACATGCACATAAACGACGGAAAAATTCTGTGGGATGCACTGAATGCAAAATTGATTGCAACAGATGCAGAGCGATGAACTGTACATCATGGAGAGTTTTCATGACTACAAGATGGTGAATAACCGTTCGTGGTTGAACAAGCTCATGAGATATAGTGCATTGTGAAGGAACTTGAACTCCTTAAATGTGTTCTACCCGACAAATTCGTGGCTGGGTGCATGATTGCAAAGTTGCCTCCTTCATGGAGGAATTTCGCCACAACTCTGAAGCATAAGAGACAGGAGATATCAGTTGAAAATCTGATTGCATCTCTTGATGTTGAAGAAAAAGCTCGGGCTAAAGATACCACTGAAAAAGGATGTGAGGTTCAGCCTACTGCTAACATGGTGCAGAGGTACCCACAGAACAAGAACAAAGGGAAGAACAAACCTGTTTTAAACAAGCCTACCAAGACTACTACCTTCAAGAAGAAGAAGTTCAACAAGGCTGAGCTAGAGTGCTACGCCTGTGGGAAGCCTGGACACTTTTCCAAGGAATGCCCTGAACGTGCAGACCGCAGAGGGAAAATAAGCTCCAAGACTGTCAACATGGTGACCGCTAGCAATACTGATGGGTATGGTAATTTACCTATTGTGCTTTCAGTATTTCAATCATCTTCGTGGTGGATTGATTCGGGTGCTAACGTTCATGTGTGTGCTGACATCTCCCTGTTTACTTCTTATCAGGTCGCAAGGATTCTTCCGTCCTAATGGGGAATGGGTCACATGCTTCGTTCGTGGCATTGGCACGGTGGATCTGAAGTTTACTTCGGGAAAGATCGTGCAACTAAGGAACGTGCAGCATGTCCCTACTATGAACAAGAATCTAGTTAGCGGCTCCCTTCTATGTCGAGATGGATTTAAGGTAGTTTTAGAGTCCAATAAAGTAATCGTGTCAAGATTTGGACAATTTATAGGAAAAGGCTATGAGTGTGGAGGCTTGTTCCGCTTTTCTCTTTCAGATTTTTGCAATAAGTCAATAAACCAAATTTGTGCTAGTGTTAATGATGATGCAAGTATTTGGCACTCTTGTTTATGTCATATTAATTTCGGTTTAATGTCTCGGCTATCCAGCATGAGTTTAATTCCGAACTTCACAGTTGCCAAAGGTTCTAAGTGCCATAGTTGTGTGCAATCTAAGCAACCTCGAAAGCCTCATAAGGCTGCCGAGGAGAGAAACTTGGCACCTCTAGAACTCATACATTCTGATCTTTGTGAGATGAATGGTGTGTTGACAAAAGGTGGAAAGAGACATTTCATGACTTTGATTGATGATGCGACTAGATTTTGCTACGTTTATTTGTTGCAAACTAAAGATGAAGCATTAGACTACTTTAAAATCTATAAAGCTGAAGTTGAAAATCAACTAGAGAGAAAGATCAAGCGTCTTAGGTCCGATCGTGGTGGAGAATATTTTCCAAAAGTTTTTGATGACTTTTGTGAGGAACATGGTATTATTCATGAGAGGACGCCTCCCTATTCACCTCAATCAAATGGAGTGGCCGAGAGGAAAACCCGCACACTGACTGACTTGGTGAATGCCATGTTAGACACTGCTGGTTTATCTAAGGCATGGTGGGGGGAGGCTCTATTGACTTCATGTCATGTCCTGAATAGAGTTCCCAACAATAATAAAGAGAAAACCCCTTATGAGGAGTGGGTTGGGAGAAAACCATCACTTTCTTATTTGCGCACTTGGGGATGTTTGGCAAAGGTCAATATTCCTATTCCTAAGAAACGCAAACCTGGACCAAAGACAGTGGATTGTGTCTTTCTAGGGTATGCTCAATGGAGCATTGCTTATAGTTTTTTAGTGGTAAAATCTGAAGCACCTGATATGCATGTTGATACTATAATGGAATCTCGTGATGCAACATTTTTTGAGAACATATTTCCTATGAAAGATATGCATAGCATTGCTAGATTTTCTTCTGAGATAATTCCTGAATCTAGTACAACTGATGAATATTTCGAACAATCACATGAGGAAGTCCTTGAGAAGGATAACAATGAAGTTCCTAGAAGGAACAAGAGACAAAGGATTGCAAAATCCTTTGGTAATGATTTCATTGTATACCTTGTGGACGACACACCCAAGACGATTGCAGAAGCATATGCATCTCCGGATGTAGATGATTGGAAAGAAGGTTTTCATAATGAGATGGACTCAATTCTTTCTAATGGAACTTGGGAACTAACTGATAGACCACATGGTTGTAAACCTGTGGGCTGTAAGTGGGTGTTCAAAAAGAAGCTAAAGCCTGATGGTACTATTGATAAGTACAAGGAGCGGCTAGTAGCCAAGGGCTACACTCAGAAAGAAGGCGAAGATTACTTTGACACCTATTCACCCGTTGCTAGAATGACCACCATTCGAGTGTTAGTTTCCTTGGCTGCCTCTTATGGTCTTATCATTCATCAAATGGATGTAAAGACAGCTTTTCTCAATGGAGAGTTGGAAGAGGAGATCTATATGGATCAGCCTGACGGGTTTGTGGTAAAGGGTGAAAGGTGTGCAAGTTGTTAAAAGAGAAAGCACCTAAGCAATGGTGCAAGTTGTTAAAATCTTTGCAAGTGGGTATGTATTTACTCATGGTGGTGGCAATAGTGTCATGGAGGTCTTGCAAGCAAACCATATTGACGAGGTCAACTATGAGAGTGGGAAGCAGAATTAATCTCTTTGGACACTATGTTGAGAAGGTCTTGAACCGATTCGGTTTTATGGATAGCAAGCCTTCTCCAACACCTTATCGTTCGTAAAGAACAAGAAAGAAACGAGTTGAGGCGGAATGGCTGCGTGAGATATCTCTTTGCTTGATGGACTTGCGGTTGTTGCACTAGAAAACCTATAGTTACGGCTATTCTTATAGAAATTGTGATAACCAAACGGTTATCGCTAAAGTGAACAATTCAAAAGATAATGCAAAGTCCTCAAGGCACGTGAAAACCTGTACCGCTATTCTTATGAGTTTGAAGTCTGTCATCAAGACACGTGAAAAGACGTTTGAAGTTGAGAAACTCCGGAGTAATAACTGTTACGTATATACAAACAGACAAAAACCTGGCAGATCTCTTTACAAAGGGATTATCACGAAATGTGATAGATATTGCATCGAGGGAGATGGGTATGAGACCCATAGATGTTACACCATAGTAGTAACCCAACCTTTGTGATCGGAGATCCCGTGAATTAGGATCTGGGAAGAACAAGCTATTGGTTAACTGAGGAGAGTAATAACTTATGATCGTCTCCAAGTGAAGATGCAAAACTCTCAGAGCTGTAAAGCTCAGATCTGTAAGGCAGGTCGGCAACATGCCTTAATGTGGTTCTATTGGCTATAATTAGCAAAGATGCTGTCCTACAGAGCAGTCTTGAAAGAACACACCTATATGAGTTCGACTATAAACGCCGCAGATCTATGAGATTTGGGTGATCTCTAGTAAACTCACGAAGAGACCAAGGAGTATGACGATAAGCTCCAAACCATGGGGTAGCCTCTTGGCGGTCAGGTACTGGTTAAGACTTTGAGTGAAACCTGTTCACACAAAACTAGCAATTCAAGGCATAGTCCATTGTCAAGTTGTGAATGGATGTAGCTTAAACTTCTAGGCAGAAGTTCAACTTAACAGTCTCTGCTGAAACACTGGTATATTAAACAAGTGGTGAGAAAAGGCAAATCTCTAAATGGGTATTTGAGATCTGGTGGGGGATTGTTAGAATTAATGGGCTAGGCCCATAGCAATTTCTGAAATCTCAAAGCCCATGTGTAAAATGGAAAGTGGTGGTGCTAAGTTTAGTCCCACCTTGGAAGTTGAAGAAGAGTTGGACCTCTTTATATAGTGGGTTCTCTCCACCACTCTAAGTGGTGTGTGAGAAGAGAAAGGGAAAACCACACGCGCGCGCTCGCTCGCCTCGCCTCGCCTCGCCTGGTGTGGCAGGGGCGTGGCGAGGCGAGGCGGCGCGTACATGCGACATGCGCGTGAATGGTCCGTCGAAATCCGGTCTGTCTCCTTGCAGGAGCGCAACTTCCTTTTGCCGTTTTATTTTTATGTCTTGGCAGACAAGTTTTTGATTTCTTGTCCAGTAAGTATACGAACTAGAAACCAAGTCGGTTTGGGATTGTGGTCGCGACACAATACCACCTCTGTCCTAATATATATACAGCTACCGGCTGCGCCGAGACACACCGAAAAACACCTAGGGTTTTGCCTCATCTCACAACTTGCGCCGCCATCGTAGTCTACTCCATCCCAAACGCCGGCGTGCATCGGCGTGGGAGAGCAGGTCTCCGGAACCGTTCGTCTTTGCGATCCTGCACCGGAGAGGACGAATTAGGTTTTGGGAAGCGCAGCGCGACTGCTCAAATTCGTCATCACGGGTCGTCTTCCGTCTAAGTCAGGCGGTGCTACTCATCGTCGTATTCATCGCCGTCAGCAGCAGATCGTCGCCAACATCGTCATCAACACTGTCGCACCCATAATAGCTAACGATCAGTACGTCCAACATCCTCTGTTAATATCTGTTTCTACAGCTATTGTTACGTGTTTGCTGCTGTTATGCATGTCTTGTTGTTCTTCTAGTTTGCTAGATTATTGCATGCTAGTATCTCTTCTACTCATGAATTATTTATTGGAATTAATCAAGAACTTGCCTAATATTCCAACAATCCAAAAACCTAATTATAGGCAATTTCCTGAGTTAACTATGGCTGGATTCGCTGATGCACTGAGGCCGGATAAGTTTACCGGTGTGCACTTTAAGAGGTGGCAGGTGAAGACCACGCTCTGGCTTACTGCTCTGAAAGTTTTCCACGCTAGTGTTGGTGCTCCAGAGGGAATGACCGACGAAGATCGGAGAAAATTCCAGGAAGCCAATACTATGTTTGTGGGATGCATTCGGAGTGTTCTTGCTGACCGTCTGTGTGATGTGTACATGCACATAAACGACGGAAAAATTCTGTGGGATGCACTGAATGCAAAATTGTGCAACAGATGCAGCAGATGAACTGTACATCATGGAGAGTTTTCATGACTACAAGATGGTGAATAACCGTTCTGTGGTTGAACAAGCTCATGAGATACAATGCATTGTGAAGGAACTTGAACTCCTTAAATGTGTTCTACCCGACAAATTCGTGGGTGGGTGCATGATTGCAAAGTTGCCTCCTTCATGGAGGAATTTCGCCACAACTCTGAAGCATAAGAGACAGGAGATATCAGTTGAAAATCTGATTGCATCTCTTTATGTTGAAGAAAAAGCTCGGGCTAAAGATACCACTGAAAAAGGATGTGAGGTTCAGCCTACTGCTAACATGGTGCAGAGGTACCCACAGAACAAGAACAAAGGGAAGAACAAACCTGTTTTCAACAAGCCTACCAAGACTACTACCTTCAAGAAGAAGAAGTTCAACAAGGCTGAGCTAGAGTGCTACGCCTGTGGGAAGCCTGGACACTTTTTCAAGGAATGCCCTGAACGTGCAGACCGCAGAGGGAAAACAAGCTCCAAGACTGTCAACATGGTGACCGCTAGCAATACTTGATGGGTATGGTAATTTACCTATTGTGCTTTCAGATTTCAATCATCTTCGTGGTGGATTGATTCGGTGCTAACGCTCATGTGTGTGCTGACATCTCCTGTTTACTTCTTATCAGGTCGCAAGGGATTCTTCCGTCCTAATGGGGAATGGGTCACATGCTTCTGTTCGTGGCATTGGCACGGTGGATCTGAAGTTTACTTCCGGAAAGATCGTGCAACTAAGGAACGTGCAGCATGTCCCTACTATGAACAAGAATCTAGTTAGCGGCTCCCTTCTATGTCGAGATGGATTTAAGGTAGTTTTAGAGTCCAATAAAGTAATTGTGTCAAGATTTGGACAATTTATAGGAAAAGGCCATGAGTGCGGAGGCTTGTTCTGCTTTTCTCTTTCAGATTTTTGCAATAAGTCAATAAACCAAATTTGTGCTAGTGTTAATGATGATGCAAGTATTTGGCACTCTCGTTTATGCCATATTAATTTTGTTTTAATGTCTCGGCTATCCAGCATGAGTTTAATTCCGAACTTCACAGTTGCCAAAGGTTCTAAGTGCCATAGTTGTGTGCAATCTAAGCAACCTCGAAAGCCTCATAAGGCTGCCGAGGAGAGAAACCTGGCACCTCTAGAACTCATACATTCTGATCTTTGTGAGATGAATGGTGTGTTGACAAAAGGTGGAAAGAGATATTTCATGACTTTGATTGATGATGCGACTAGATTTTGCTACGTTTATTTGTTGCAAACTAAAGATGAAGCATTAGACTATTTTAAAATCTATAAAGCTGAAGTTGAAAATCAACTAGAGAGAAAGATCAAGCGTCTTAGGTCCGATCGTGGTGGAGAATATTTTCCAAAAGTTTTTGATGACTTTTGTGAGGAACATGGTATTATTCATGAGAGGACGCCTCCCTATTCACCTCAATCAAATGGAGTGGCCGAGAGGAAAAACCGCACATTGACTGACTTGGTGAATGCCATGTTAGACACTGCTGGCTTATCTAAGGCATGGTGGGGGGAGGCTCTATTGACTTCATGCCATGTCCTGAATAGAGTTCCCAACAATAATAAAGAGAAAACCCCTTATGAGGAGTGGGTTGGGAGAAAACCATCACTTTCTTATTTGCGCACTTGGGGATGTTTGGCAAAGGTCAATATTCCTATTCCTAAGAAACGCAAACTTGGACCAAAGACAGTGGATTGTGTCTTTCTAGGGTATGCTCAACGGAGCATTTGCTTATAGGTTTTTAGTGGTAAAATCTGAAGTACCTGATATGCATGTTGATACTATAATGGAATCTCGTGATGCAACATTTTTTGAGAACATATTTCCTATGAAAGATATGCATAGCATTGCTAGATTTTCTTCTGAGATAATTCCTGAATCTAGTACAACTGATGAATATTTCGAACAATCACATGAGGAAGTCCTTGAGAAGGATAACAATGAAGTTCCTAGAAGGAACAAGAGACAAAGGATTGCAAAATCCTTTGGTGATGATTTCATTGTATACCTTGTGGACGACACACCCAAGACGATTGCAGAAGCATATGCATCTCCGGATGTAGATGATTGGAAAGAAGCTGTTCATAATGAGACGGACTCAATTCTTTCTAATGGAACTTGGGAACTAACAGATAGACCATATGGTTGTAAACCTGTGGGCTGTAAGTGGGTGTTCAAAAAGAAGCTAAAGCCTGATGGTACTATTGATAAGTACAAATGCGGCTAGTAGCCAAGGGCTACACTCAGAAAGAAGGCGAAGATTACTTTGACACCTATTCACCCGTTGCTAGAATGACCACCATTCGAGTGTTACTTTCCTTGGCCGCCTCTTATGGTCTTATCATTCATCAAATGGATGTAAAGACAACTTTTCTCAATGGAGAGTTGGAAGAGGAGATCTATATGGATCAGCCTGACGGGTTTGTGGTAAAGGGTGAAGAGAGAAAGGTGTGCAAGTTGTTAAAATCTTTCTATGGTCTGAAACAGGCACCTAAGCAATGGCATGAGAAGTTTGAAAGAACTTTGACTTCTGCAGGATTTGTCATTAACGAGGCTGATAGGTGTGTTTACTATCGCCATGGTGGGGGCAATAGTGTCATATTATGTTTGTATGTGGACGACATACTGATCTTTGGTACAAACATTAATGCAATTAATGAGGTCAAGTCTTTTCTATCAAAAAGTTTTGACATGAAAGATCTGGGAGAAGCCGATGTAATTCTAAACATCAAACTTATTAAGGATGAGAGTGGGATTACATTAACGCAATCTCACTATGTTGAGAAGGTCTTGAACCGATTCGGGTTTATGGATAGCAAGCCTTCTCCAACACATTATGATCCCAGCGTGACACTCAGAAAGAACAAGAAAGAAACGAGAGATCAATTAAGATACTCTCAAATTGTCGGTTCACTCATGTACTTAGCTAGCGCTACAAGACCAGATATCTCTTTTGCTGTGAGCAAACTGAGTAGGTTCATGTCCAACCCGGGTGATGATCATTGGCATGCACTAGAAAGGGTCTTGCGCTATCTGAGAGGTACTATGAGTTACGGAATTACTTATTCAGGGCATCCTGCTGTGCCAGAAGGATATAATGATTCAAATTGGATCTCCGATGTTGATGTACTTTACGCAACAAGTGGGTATGTATTTACTCATGGTGGTGGCGCAGTGTCATGGAGGTCTTGCAAGCAAACCATATTGACAAGGTCAACTATGGAAGCAGAATTAACTGCTTTGGACACAGCTACTGTTGAGGAATAATGGCTGCGTGAGCTCTTGATGGACTTGCCGGTTGTTGAAAAACCTGTACCGGCTATTCTTATGAATTGTGATAACCAAACGGTTATCGCTAAAGTGAACAATTCTAAAGATAATGCAAAGTCATCAAGACACGTGAAAAGACGTTTGAAGTCTGTCAGGAAGTTGAGAAACTCCGGAGTAATAACTGTTACGTATATACAAACAGACAAAAACCTGGCAGATCCCTTTACAAAGGGACTATCACGAAATGTGATAGATATTGCATCGAGGGAGATGGGTATGAGACCCATAGATGTTACACCATAGTAGTAACCCAACCTTTGTGATCGGAGATCCCGTGAATTAGGATCTGGGAAGAACAAGCTATTGGTTAACTGAGGAGAGTAATAACTTATGATCGTCTCCAAGTGAAGATGCAAAACTCTCAGAGCTGTAAAGCTCAGATCTGTAAGGCAGGTCGGTAACATGCCTTAATGTGGTTCTATTGGCTATAATTAGCAAAGATGTTGTCCTACAGAGCAGTCTTGAAAGAACACACCTATATGAGTTCTGACTGTAAACGTCGCAGTCTATGAGATTTGGGTGATCTCTAGTAAACTCACGAAGAGACCAAGGAGTATGACGTATAAGCTCCAAACCGCGGGGTAGCCTACTGGCGGTCAGGTACTGGTTAAGACTTTGAGTGAAACCTGTTCACACAAAACTAGCAATTCAAGGCATAGTCCATTGTCAAGTTGTGAATGGATGTAGCTTAAACTTCTAGGCAGAAGATCAACTTAACAGTCTCTGCTGAAACACTGGTATATTAAACAAGTGGTGAGAAAAGGCAAATCTCTAAATGGGTATTTGAGATCTGGTGGAGGATTGTTAGAATTAATGGGCTAGGCCCATAGCAATTTCTGAAATCTCAAAGCCCATGTGTAAAATGGCAAGTGGTGGTGCTAAGTTTAGCCTCACCTTGGAAGTTGAAGAAGAGTTGGACCTCTTTATATAGTGGGTTCTCTCCACCACTCTAAGTGGTGTGTGAGAAGAGAAAGGGAAAACCACACGCGCGCGCTCGCTCGCCTCGCCTCGCCTCGCCTGGCGTGGCCGGGGCGTGGCGTGGCGAGGCGAGGCGGCGCGTACATGCGACATGCGCGTGAATGGTCCGCCGAAATCCGGTCTGTCTCCTTGCAGGAGCGCAGCTTCCTTTTGCCGTTTTATTTTTATGTCTTGGCAGACAAGTTTTTGATTTCTTGTCCGGTAAGTATACGAATTAGAAACCAAGTCGGTTTGGGATTGTAGTCGCGACACAATACCGCCTCTGGTCCTAATATATATACAGCTACCGGCTGCGGCCAGAGACACACCGAAAAACACCTAGGGTTTTGCCTCATCTCACAACTTGCGCCGCCATCGTAGTCTACTCCATCCCAAACGCCGGCGTGCATCGGCGCGTGGGAGAGCAGGTCTCCGGAACCGTTCGTCTTTGCGATCCTGCACCGGGAGAGGACGAATTAGGTTTTTGGGAAGCGCTGTGCGCGACTGCTCAAATTCGTCATCACGGGTCGTCTTCCGTCTAAGTCAGGCGTATTCATCGCCGTCAGCAGCAGATCGTCGCCAACATCGTCATCAACACTGTCGCACCCATAATAGCTAACGATCAGTACGTCCAACATCCTCTGTTAATATCTGTTTCTACATCTATTGTTACGTGTTTGCTGCTGTTATGCATGTCTTGTTGTTCTTCTAGTTTGCTAGATTATTGCATGCTAGTATCTCTTCTAGTTATGAATTATTTATTGGAATTAATCAAGAACTTGCCTAATATTCCAACAGAGCACTGTCCCATTTGCTTGCCGGCCTCTCTTCTGGTCATATGTACATGGACTTTGTATACAGATTTGATCGAAAAAAGACCCATGCTATCGAAGTGCCACGCCAAAACATCTTCTGCTTGATCACTAATTGGAATACTAAGAACAATATGTGCATTTTGTTATCATCACTTTGTCTGTTCCACCAGTAGTTACAAATCAGCTGGCTGATGTCATCACACAACGATTTTGTCAGATCAAAACATGCCGTGGCGTAGGTGGGTATAGCTTGAGCGACCACCTTAATATAAACTTCTTTTCCGGGCATTGACAAGCACCTATCCAGCCCCCCTTGTAGGCATCCAGCAATGTTATCCTTAATATATGCAAAACATCCCTTCTTTGATTTACCAACATAAGTCAGCAGCCCCAAATATTTACCACCAGATGCAATAGTTCCAAGTTGTAATTCTTGCATCACCAGGTTATTGAAACTTTGGCTGGCGTTGGCACTGAACGTTACTGAGGACTTGTCCCTATTAATCTTCTGCCCGGAACATTCCTCATAGTCCCGGATAATGGTGTTTATCACTTGGGCACCTTGAATTGTTGCATCCACCAACAAGTAGTCGTCCGCAAAAAGGAGATGACTATTGGGCCGGACTAAGGCGAAGCGAGCTTCTAGCTAGCTGCAGTCCACTAAATCACGACCTTTTTTTTTTGGGGGGGAGAAATGACTAAATCACAGTCGATCGATATGCATCCTCTCGTTGTTACTGAAAGGCCCAATTAAATTCACACAGTGTAAATTACTCAAAGGCCCAACTACTTCACACGAAAAGCCATGATAAAAATAACAATTTGTGCTACTAAACCCTAGCCCAAGAAGGACAGCAGAGCACCCCGACCACGCGGCAGCCGGCGCCACTCCGTCTTGCCGGCGACCGCGATTCCCGCTGCTACTACTGCCTACTGCGGCCATTGGGGGGCGTCTCCGTGATCAGGTTTGCGCCTCTCGCATCAATCAATCCACCGATGTAATCACACAGATCTATCATCAATCAAGCTGCTGCTATCTGCTTCTCGCGGCGCCGCTACTAGCCCAGGAGAGGGACGCCGCTGCTCTGCCAGGAACCGGAACCACACCTTCTGCCGCCACTGCCACCCGAGCCGGCCGCCGTCGCCCGCCTCTCCGGCTGCCGCCCGAGCACTGGACCTCGCCGCCTGTCTTCGTAGCCGTGAGTGCCGCACCCACCGCCCCGCTGCTAGCCCAGCTTCAAGACCGCTGCCCCGCAACCTATTTTGAGGAGGAGACGAGGCAGGGCCGTACCCGAGAAAATGGGGGCCCTGTGCCAAATCAAAAAAGTTAGGCCCTTGATACAACCATTGGCAATTTTTAAAAAGGAAAACAAGAAATTAGCAGGAGGTGATTCTTACGAAAAAGCGATTCTCAAAACAAAATCATTATGGTATATATGTATCTTGTTGGTACGCAGTTGAAGTACATCTAATAAGAAAGCTATTCTCAAAACTCGGAATCAGTACATTATTTCACAAATCATGCCATCCTTCTAGCATTCTTTTGATACAAAATCCTCATGCTATTTTTTGTGCACAATGTTATCGAAATATCGTTTGATTCTTTTGCTAGAAAAACTTATCAAAAGCACCATTTTGAGATTGACTTATCAGTTCGCGATAAACTTGTGATGTATTAAAAAATATAACATAGAAACAAAATGGGATGAAACGAGCTTTGATTTATTTGGGAAGAAGACTCAATTCCGGATATTTAAGGAATATTCACTTTTGGGCGGAAATTCTAAATGCACGGGCAATTACGGGCCAATTACAGGGGTGGTGGGGCGATTCACCCAACTGAAATCAAATCCAAACCTGCCACGTTGAATCTGTCCGTGAAACCCCCGTAAACTCTCCGTGTGTGTAGCTTTACTCGAATGATGGGTTCCGGTTCTACTTGAGAACTAAACACGAGAAGGAGACGTTCCATTCCACCCGTGACAGTAACCAAACACACCCCAATATAATATACTCGATCTCTACTCTGAAACTTCATATTGATCTTCCTCTGTTTTGCAGTAATATACTGGCTAGATAGCAATGGTAGCCGATCTCATCTCATCTTTTTGTCCAAGTTTTGTATTTAGAAAAGACACATGCGTGTAGAAAAATGATGAGTATATGCAAATATTGTAGGAACAATTTAACAAGCAGTCTGGACTTTGCAGGTTCATCGTCATGTCGCCGAGAGATACGGGCTCGTCTTTCTTCCGTAAGGGCAAGGTGTGGCATCCAGACATGGGATCCGCTGCGGTGTCATCCAGCGGGTACCACCAGATTGTGCTGGATGGCTACTCGGACACCAAGCACACCCCAACTGGCAAGAGCATCGATTCAGTCCCCTTCACCATAGGAGGATACCGCTGGGTTCTCAAGTACTACCCCAACGGCTCTTGCCCGGAGACCGCCGATTTCATATCCATTCTCGTTTCCCTCGACCAGGAGATCCTGCGGCCAGTGAAGGTTCTGCTCAAATTTTCTTCCAAGCTTCAGTATTTCTCATTGAACCAGGTTGTGCCTGACACCCCTTGCCGAAGCCCGGACATTTGTCTTCTCTAGCGGTCGTATGGTTCTGGGGTTTGACAAACTTATCAAAAGAATTGACTTTGAAAAGTCGCGTCTCATGGGAAATAATCATATCACCATACAGTGTGACATCAATGTCGTCGCGGACACCGGCGTCCCCGCACCGCTTCTTGAAGAGGTCCCGCCATCTGATATACGACAACATATTGCTGATCTCTTGTTGAGCAAGGAAGGTGCTGATGTGACATTCCAGGTTGGTAGCGAGAAGTTCACCGCCCACCAGGGGCGGAGCCAGGGGGGGACGAGTAGGGGCCTGGCCCCCCCTCCCCCCCCCCCCCCCAATGATCAACAATTTTAGTAGAAGCAACTAGTAATTATCAACGAGATTCGATCAAAATACGTACTTGGCCCCCCCTATACTCGAATCCTGGCTCCGCCACTGCCGCCCACCGGTGCATACTTGCTGTCCGATCTGCTGTCTTCAAGGCGGAGCTCTTTTGCTCCATGAAGGAGGGTGGCACTGCATATGTCATACAGATAATTGACATGGAAGCAAAAGTGTTTGGCACCATGCTTAGTTTCATCTACACTGACTCGTTGCCCAAGATGGAGACAGATAGCATGGACAAAGGAGAGGTGTCGGAAGGCGAAGGAGAAGAATCAATGTGGCTGCAATCCTTGCTTGTTGCGGCAGATAGATATGAATATATGATATCCTGAGGATGAAATTGATATGCGAAAACAAGTTGCGAGCGTGCATTGACGTGAGCACGGTGTCTGGCATTCTAACTCTACCTGAGCAGCACGATTGCCCTGGGCTGAAGGAGGCATGCTTGGAGTTCCTCAAAATTCCTACAAATTTAGAGAAAGTATTGATGGCTGATGGCCTGGACCATATAGTTCGAACCTGCCCCTCCCTTGTCAAGGAGCTCCTGTCCAAGTTTGCTTCCTAAGCTTCACTACAATGGTTAGTTGTTGCTTACATTTATTCTGATCAAAGTATCTTGTGAAGAAGGATGGAAGTGCTTTCTTATTTGTCTTGCATTTGTATTTCACTTTTGTCGGATTATGTGCCTATAGGAGTATGTTGACTCAGAAAGAAACTCTTAATAATTACATAAATTATGTCCTTTTGTCTTTGTGAAGATACTTACTGATAAAACCAAAGGACCAATATGCTACGCATTGGATTTGATCTTTATCTGTAATGTCCGAGGCCTCTACTGAATTGTTAATGTCCTGCTCAGACTTTGTGAAACCATAACCTGAGGACTAATATGTTCCAGATGCTGTTAATATTTATTTCCATGTGATGTTTATTGCCAAACCACCAAATTCACACATGCTCAATGATCTCCTATCTTTTGTAAATATGATCTACCAGAGATCTCCTATTTCCTATTATGTCCACATTTCATTTATATGCAATGTGTCATTTTTCTCCATGAACTTGGCTAACTGGTCTTCTAATCCTATCTTTATTTTTGTGCGTGAAGAAAATCATCATCAATTTCCCAAGGAGTGATTATGATGGCTTCTGGACCAAGTACTTCATGAATATGCATAGTTTTAGGCATGATTATCTGCGTGATTGGTATTCCCTTTTCTGTAAACTATCAGCCGTGCTATGTTAACTGTGGAGTATCAAATATGCACTGTGATTCAGTTATAAGGTACTCCCTCCGTAAACTAATATAAGAGCGTTTAGATCACTATTTTAGTTATCTAAACACTCTTATATTAGTTTACAGAGGGAGTATAATTCTTCTTCTTTGGAGCAATGTCTTTTTTTTTGTTGCTGAACATTAATTATCATGCTTTCGTGTGGCTTGTTGCACGGACAATAGGTCATTATGCCATATCTTTTTGTCTGGAACTTCCCTTTCCCCTGGATAGGAAGTTCTGCTCTCATTTCACAGTTTGTTAAACAGTCATCATGGACATCGTGAGAAGAATTTCCTGCAATATCTTGTAAGAGTACATAGGTTTGTCTTAACTCCAATCCTATTTGAATGGCTTGTTGCACGGACAATAGGTCATTATGCCATATCTTTTTGTCTGGAACTTCCCTTTCCCCTGGATAGGAAGTTCTGCTCTCATTTCACAGTTTGTTAAACAGTCATCATGGACATCGTGAGAAGAATTTCCTGCAATATCTTGTACGAGTACATAGGTTTGTCTTAACTCCAATCCTCCTGTACACGCTGATTGATCAAACCGTGATGCCTTAAAAATTTATTTTGTGATGCTTCTCGGTATGGCAGGCACTGGCTGAACCGTGACGCCTAGCATATCAAATAGGATGCGGCATTGTAGGGTTTATTAGGGATCGCAGGATGCGGAGTGTTGGTTCTGAAGGAAAAAGAGGTCACAAGTTAGTGTGATAATTAACTGTTCAAGTATGTCAGTTTTGCCCCTGTTATGAAATTTGTCCAGCTATTCCTTGACGCGCATAAACAAAGAATCAGTTATTCCTTGTCACGTATAAACAAAGAATAAGTTATTCCTTGTCATGTATAAACAAATAATAAGCATACCTAAAGAGAAAGTACGATCACCTGACTTTATATAAATAAAGCCAAGCATGGCAACGCAAACCATACACCAGCATCATAGTACGACAAGCATAAATTCAACAAACATAACATGGCAATAGAAGGGCACGCAGGCCACAAGTAACATCTAGGGATAAAATAAAAGGGTAGAGCTACTCAGCCGCTGATGACAAGGAGATAGCAGATTCACGAATCTTGGAGGTCATGAGGTCCATGTCATCAATGTCTTGCGCTTTAGCGAGCGGTCACCACTACTGTAAGGTGGCAATCAATTTAAACACACAATCAGTAGGCTTAGCCAGAAAAAAATAAGTGCCAGAGTAAATTTCTAATGGGATGTCTCGTTGGGCACAGCGAGGTATTCACCGAAAAAGGCTTTCGCCCCGCTTTATAAATAAAGCAAACCGCCACAAGGCATACAACCAAAGCAGGTTCACACACACACACCACCCGAGTCTCACAACAAAGTACATAGGTTATGCTGAGGGCACAACTCAATAAGCCTAAAAGAAAGAGAAAAAACAAAGCCCTCCAAGCGCAGGGAGTCTAGTCAGGCTCCGGCGGAGGCGGCGGGGGCGGCGGCGATAGGCGGACGACCATCGAGCGGAGGTCGGCGATGAAGGCTGAGATGGCGTCCCGATCCGGGGGGCGGCTAAGCGGCCGCCAAAGCTGCAAGAAACCCGAGAGTTTGTAGAGAGCGTCAGTAGCGCGACGAAGAGGAGTACGCTGGATCACAAGCTTATTGCGAACGGTCCAAAGAGTCCAGGAAGAACCCCAACCTCCAGCCACCTAATGTGGCGAGAGGACATGGGGGACAGCTGGAGTTCAGCAAATAAGTCCGGAAAATTGGTGTGGCACCAACTTCCACCTACAATCTCGCGAAAGCTGTTGGGGAACGTAGTAATTTTAAAAAAAATTCCTACGCACACGCAAGATCATGGTGATGGCATAGCAACGAGAGGGGAGAGTGTGTCCACGTACCCTCGTAGACCGAAAGCGGAAGCGTTATAACAACGCGGTTGATGTAGTCGTACGTCTTCACGATCCGACCGATCCAAGCACCGAACGTACGGCACCTCCGAGTTCTGCACACGTTCAGCTCGATGACGATCCCCGGGCTCCGATCCAGCAAAGCGTCGGGGATGAGTTCCGTCAGCACGACGGCGTGGTGACGATAATGATGCTCCACCGACGCAGGGCTTCTTCTAAGCTCCGCGACGATATGACTTTACCGGCGCAGGGCTTCGCCTAAGCTCCGCGACGATATGACCAAAGTGGAATATGGTGGAGGGGGGCACCGCACACGGCTAAGGAACGATCCGTAGATCAACTTGTGTGTCATGGGGTGCCCCCTGCCCCCGTATATAAAGGAGCAAGGGGGGGGGTGCGGCCGGCCCTAGGGAGGCGCGCCTGGAGGAGTCCTACTCCCACCGGGAGTAGGACTCCCCCCTTTCCTAGTTGGATTAGGTTTGGGAGGGGCAAGAGGGAAGGGGCCCCCTCTCCTTGTCCTATTCGGACTAGAGGGGGGGGGCGCGCGGCCTGCCCTGGCCGGCCCTTCCTCTTCTCCCTTATGGCCCATCAAGGCCCATTGACCCCCCGGGGGGTTTCGGTAACCCCCCGGTGTTCCGGTAACATCCTGTTTTCATCCGGAACCTTTCCGAAGTCCAAACATAGGCTTCCAATATATCAATCTTTATGTCTCGACCATTTCGAGACTCCTCGTCATGTCCGTGATCACATCCGGGACTCCGAACAACCTTCGGTACATCAAAACTTATAAACTCATAATAAACTGTCATCGAAACGTTAAGCGTGCGGACCCTACGGGTTCGAGAACTATGTAGACATGACCTAGAACTATTCTCGGTCAATAACCAATAGCGGAACCTGGATGCCCATATTGGTTCCTACATATTCTACGAAGATCTTTATCGGTCAAACCGCATAACGACATACGTTGTTCCCTTTGTCATCGGTATGTTACTTACCCGAGATTCGATCGTCGGTATCCAATACCTAGTTCAATCTCGTTACCGGCAAGTCTCTTTACTCGCTCCGTAATACATCATCTCACAACTAACTTATTAGTTGCAATGCTTGCAAGGCTTATGTGATGTGTATTACCGAGAGGGCCAGAGATACCTCTCCGACAATCGGAGTGACAAAACCTAATCTCAAAATCGCCAACCAAACATGTACCTTTGGAGACACCTGTAGTACTCCTTTATAATCACCCATTACGTTGTGACGTTTGGTAGTACCAAAGTGTTCCTCCGTAAACGGAGTTGCATAATCTCATAGTTACAGGAACATGTATAAGTCATGAAGGAAGCAATAGCAGCATACTAAGCGATCAAGTGCTAGGCTAACGGAATGGGTCATGTCAATCACATCATTCTCCTAATGATGTGATCCGTTAATCAAATGACAACTCATGTCTATGGCTAGGAAACTTAACCATCTTTGATTCAACGAGCTAGTCAAGTAGAGGCATACTAGTGACACTATGTTTGTCTATGTATTCACACATGTATTATGTTTCCGGTTAATACAATTCTAGCATGAATAATAAACATTTATCATGAAATAAGGAAATAAATAATAACTTTATTATTGCCTCTAGGGCATATTTCCTTCAGTCTCCGACTTGCACTAGAGTCAATAATCTAGTTCACATCATCATGTGATTCAACACTAATATTCACATCTGTATGTGATTAACACCCATAGTTCACATCGTCATGTGACCAACACCCAAAGGGTTTACTAGAGTCAATAATCTAGTTCACATCGCTATGCGATTAACACCCAAAGAGTACTAAGGTATGATCATGTTTTGCTCGTGAGAGAAGCTTTAGTCAACGGGTCTGTCACATTCAGAGCCGTATGTATTTTGCAAATATTCTATGTCTACAATGCTCTGCACGGGGCTACTCTAGCTAATTGCTCCCACTTACAATATGTATCCAGATTGAGACTTAGAGTCATCTGGATCAGTGTAAAAAGCTTGCATCGATGTAACTCTTTACGACGGGCTCTTTTATCACCTCCATAATCGAGAAATATTTCCTTAGTCCTCACTAAGGATGTTCTTGACCAATGTCCAGTGATCTACTCCTAGATCACTATTGTACTCCCTTGCCAAATTCAGAGCAAGGTATACAATAGGTCTGGTACATAGCATAGCATATTTTATAGAACATTCTCTTTTCTTTGACTGTTCTTTGACTGTTCATTCTCTTTTCTATTTTCTGCTGTGGTCGGGATTTGAGTCTTACTCAATTTCACACCTTTGCAACACAGGCAAGAACTTTTCTTTGACTGTTCTATTTTGAACTACTTCAAAATCTTGACAAGGTATGTACTTATTGAAAAAAACTTATCAAGCGTTTTGATCTATCTCAATAGATCTTGATGCTCAATTTGTACGCAGCTTCACCGAGGTCCTTCTTTGAAAAACTCCTTTCAAATACTCCTTTATGCTTTGCAGAATAATTCTATATTATTTCCGATCAACAATATGTCACACATATACTTATCAGAAATGCTGTAGTGCTCCCACTCACTTTCTTGTAAATACAGGCTTCTCCAAAAGTCTGTATAAAACCATATGCTTTGATCACACTATCAAAGCGTTTATTCCAACTCCGAGATGTTTGCACCAGTCCATAGATGGATCGCTGGAGCTTGCACATTTTGTTAGCTCCTTTAGGATTGACAAAACCTTCTGGTTGCATCATATACAACTCTTCTTTAATAAATCCATTAAAGAATGTAGTTTTGACATCCATTTGCCAGATTTCATAAAATGTGGCAATTGCTAACATGATTCGGACAGACTTTAAGCATCGCTACAGTTGAGAAAATCTCATTGTAGTCAACACCTTGAACTTGTCGAAAACCTTTCTGCGACAAGTCGAGCTTTGTAGATAGTAATACAACTATCAGCATCTGTCTTCCTCTTGAAGATCCATTTATATAATATGGCTTGCCGATCATCGGGCAACTCCATCAAAGTCCACACTTTGTTCTCATATATGGATCCCATCTCAGATTTCATGGCCTCAAGCCATTTCGCGGAATCTGGGCTCATCATCGCTTCCTCATATTTCGTAGGTTCATCATGGTCTAGTAACATGACTTCCAGAACATGATTACCGTACCACTCTGGTGCGGATCTTACTCCGGAAGACCTACGAGGTTTGGTAGCAACTTGATCTGAAGTTTCATGATCATCATCATTAACTTCCTTACTAATTGGTGTAGGAATCACTGAAACTGATTTCTGTGATGAACTACTTTCCAATAAGGGAGAAGGTACAATTACCTTATCAAGTTCTACTTTCCTCCCACTCACTTCTTTCGAGAGAAAACTCCTTCTCTAGAAAGGATCCATCTTAGCAACGAATGTTTTGCCTTTAGACCTGTGATAGAAGGTGTACCCAACAGTTTCCTTTGGGTATTCTATGAAGACGCACTTCTCCGATTTGGGTTCGAGCTTATCAGGTGAAAACTTTTTCACATAAGCATCACAACTCCAAACTTTAAGAAACGACAGCTTAGGTTTACTGCTAAACCATAGTTCATACGGTGTCATCTCAACGGATTTAGATGGTGCCCTATTAAACGTGAATGCAGCTGTCTCTAATGCATAACCCAAAATGATGGTGGTAAATCGGTAAGATACATCATAGATCGCACCATATCTAATAAAGTGCGGTTACGACATTCAGACACACCATTATGTTGTGGTGTTCCATGTGGCGTGAGCTGTGAAACTATTCCACTTTGTTTTAATTGAAGACCAAACTCGTAACTCAAATATTTTTCCTCTGCGATCATATCATAGAAACTTTTATTTTCTTGTTACGATGATACTTCACTCTGTAATTCTTTGAACTTTTCAAATGTTTCAGACTTGTGTTTCATCAAGTAGATATACCCATATCTGCTCAAATCATCTGTGAAGGTCAAAAAATAACGATACTTGCCACGAGCATCAACACTCATTGGATCGCATACATCAGTATGTATTATTTCCAATAAGTCATTTGCTTGCTCCATTGTTCCGGAGAACAGAGTCTTTAGTCATCTTGCCCATAAGGCATGGTTCGCAAGCATCAAGTGATTCATAATCAAGTGATTCCAAAATCCCATTAGCATGGAGTTTCTTCATGCGCTTTACACCAATATGACCTAAACGGCAGTGCCACAAATGAGTTGCACTATCATTATTAACTTTGCATCTTTTGGCATCAATATTATGAATATGTGTATTACTACGATCGAGATCCAACAAACTATTTTTATTGGGTGTATGACCATTGAAGGTTTTATTCATGTAAACAGAACAACAATTATTCTTTGACTTTAAATGAATAACCGTATTACAATAAACATGATCAAATCATATTTATGCTCAACGCAAACGCCAAATAACATTTATTCAGGTTTAACACTAATCCCGAAAGTATAGGGAGTGTGCGATGATGGTCATATCAATCCTGGAACAACTTCCAACACTCATCGTCACTTCCCCTTCAACCAGTTTCTGTTCATTCTGCAACTCCCGTTTCGAGTTACTACTCTTAGCAACTGAACCAGTATCAAATACCGAGGGGTTGCTACGAACACTAGTAAAATACACATCAATAATCTGTATATCAAATATACCTTTGTTCACTTTGCCATCCTTCTTATCCACCAAATACTTGGGGTAGTTCCGCTTCCAAGTGACCAGTTCCATTGTAGCAAAAGACCTTAGTCTCGGCTTAGGTCCAGACTTGGGCTTCTTCACTCGAGTAGCAACTTGCTTGCCGTTCTTCTTGAAGTTCCCTTCTTCCCTTTGCCCTTTTCCTTGAGACTAGTGGTCTTGTCAACCATCAACACTTGATGTTTTTCTTGATTTCTACCTTCGCCGATTTTAGCATCGCGAAGAGCTTGGGAATTGTTTTGGTCATCCCTTGCATACTATAGTTCATCACGAAGTTCTAGTAACTTAGTGATGGTGACTAGAGAATTCTGTCAATCACTATCTTATCTGGAAGATTAACTCCCACTTGATTCAAGCGATTGAAGTACCCAGACAATCTGAGCACATGCTCACTAGTTGAGCGATTCTCCTCCATCTTTTAGCTATAGAACTTGTTGGAGACTTCATATCTCTCAACTCGGGTATTTGCTTGAAATATTAACTTCAATTCCTGGAACATCTCATATGGTCCATGACGTTCAAAAACGTCTTTGAAGTCCCGATTCTAAGCCGTTAAGTATGGTGCACTAAACTATTAAGTAGTCATCATATTGAGCTAGCCAAACGTTCATAACGTCTGCATTTGCTCCTGCAATAGGTCTGTCACCTAGCGGTGCATTAAGGACATAATTCTTCTGTGCAGCAATGAGGATAAACCTCAGATCACGGATCCAATCCGCATCATTGCTACTAACATCTTTCAACATAATTTCTCTAGGAACATATCAAAACAAACATATGAAAGCAACAACGCGAGCTATTGATCTACAACATAATTTTGCAAAATACTACCAGGACTAAGTTCATGATAAATTAAAGTTCAATTAATCATATTACTTAAGAACTTCCACTTAGATAGACATCCCTCTAATCTTCTAAGTGATTACGTGATCCATATCAACTACACCATGTCCGATCGTCACGTGAGATGGAGTAGTTTCAACAGTGAACATCAATATGTTGATCATATCTACTATATGATTCACGCCGACCTTCGGTCTCCGTGTTCGAGGCCATATCTGTTATATGCTAGGCTCGTCAAGTTTAACCTGAGTATTCGCGTGCGCAACTGTTTTGCACCCGTTGTATTTGAACGTAGAGCCTATCACACCCGATCATCACGTGGTGTCTCAGCACGAAGAACTTTCGCAATGGTGCATACTCAGGGAGAACACTTCTTGATAATTTTAGTGAGAGATCATCTTATAATGCTACCGTCAATCAAAGCAAGATAAGATGCATAAAGGATAAACATCACATGCAATCAATATAAGTGATATGATATGGTCATCATCATCTTGTGCTTGTGATCTCCATCGCTGAAGCACCGTCATGATCACCATCGTCACCGGCGCGACACCTTGATCTCCATCGTAGCATCGTTGTCGTCTCGCCAACTATTGCTTCTACGACTATCGCTACTGCTTAGTGATAAAGTAAAGCAATTACATGGCGTTTGCATTTCATACAATAAAGCGACAACCATATGGCTCCTGCCAGTTGCCGATAACTCGGTTACAAAACATGATCATCTCATACAATAAAATATAGCATCACGTCTTGACCACATCACATCACAACATGCCCTGCAAAAACAAGTTAGACGTCCTCTACTTTGTTGTTGCAAGTTTTACGTGGCTGCTACGGGCTGAGCAAGAACCGTTCTTACCTACGCATCAAAACCACAACGATAGTTTGTCAAGTTGGTGCTGTTTTAACCTTCGCAAGGACCGGGCGTAGCCACACTCGGTTCAACTAAAGTGAGAGAAACAGACACCCGCCGGTCACCTTTAAGCAACTAGTGCTCGAAGCGGTGAAACCAGTCCCGCGTAAGCGTACGCGTAATGTCGGTCCGGGCCGCTTCATCTCACAATACCGCCGAACCAAAGTATGACATGCTGGTAAGCAGTATGACTTATATCGCCCACAACTCACTTGTGTTCTACTCGTGTATATGACATCAACGCATAAAACCAGGCTTGGATGCCACTGTTGGGGAACCTAGTAATTTCAAAAAAATTTCCTACGCACACGCAAGATCATGGTGATGGCATAGCAATGAGAGGGGAGATTGTGTCCACGTACCCTCGTAGACCGAAAGCGGAAGCGTTATAACAACGCGGTTGATGTAGTCGTACGTCTTCACGATCCGACCGATCCAAGCACCGAACGTACGGCACCTCCGAGTTCTGCACACGTTCAGCTCGATGGCGATCCCGGGCTCCGATCCAGCAAAGCGTCGGGGATGAGTTCCACAAGACGACGGCGTGGTGATGATAATGATGCTCCACCGACGCAGGGCTTCGTCTAAGCTCCGCGACGATATGACCTTACGGCGCGGGCTTCGCCTAAGCTCATGACGATATGGCGAAGTGGAATATGGTGGAGGGGGCACCGCACACGGCTAAGGAACGATCCGTAGATCAACTTGTGTGTCATGGGGTGCCCCTGCCCCGTATATAAAGGAGCAAGGGGTGCGGCCGGCCCTAGGAGGCGGCGCTGGAGGAGTCCTACTCCCACCGAGTAGGACTCCCCTTCCTAGTTGGATTAGGTTTGGGAGGGAAGAGGAAGAGGCGCGCCCCCCCTCCTTGTCCTATTCGTACTAGAGGGGAGGGGGCGGCCTGCCCTGGCCGGCCCTTCCTCTTCTCCCTTATGGCCCATCAAGGCCCATTGACCCCCCGGGGGGTTCCGGTAACCCCCCGGTGTTCCGGTAACATCCTGTTTTCATCCGGAACCTTTCCGAAGTCCAAACATAGGCTTCCAATATATCAATCTTTATGTCTCGACCATTTTGAGACTCCTCGTCATGTCCTTGATCACATCCGGGACTCCAAACAACCTTCGGTACATCAAAACTTATAAACTCATAATAAACTGTCATCGAAACGTTAAGCGTGCGGACCCTACGGGTTCGAGAACTATGTAGACATGACCTAGAACTATTCTCGGTCAATAACCTATAGCGGAACCTGGATGCCCATATTGGTTCCTACATATTCTACGAAGATCTTTATCGGTCAAACCGCATAACGACATACGTTGTTCCCTTTGTCATCGGTATGTTACTTACCCGAGATTCGATCGTCGGTATCCAATACCTAGTTCAATCTCGTTACCGGCAAGTCTCTTTACTCGTTCCGTAATACATCATCTCACAACTAACTTATTAGTTGCAATGCTTGCAAGGCTTATGTGATGTGTATTACCGAGAGGGCCAGAGATACCTCTCCGACAATCGGAGTGACAAAACCTAATCTCAAATACGCCAACCCAACATGTACCTTTGGAGACACCTGTAGTACTCCTTTATAATCACCCGATTCGTTGTGACGTTTGGTAGTACCAAAGTGTTCCTCCGTAAGCGGAGTTGCATAATCTCATAGTTACAGGAACATGTATAAGTCATGAAGGAAGCAATAGCAGCATACTAAACGATCAAGTGCTAGGCTAACGGAATGGGTCATGTCAATCACATCATTCTCCTAATGATGTGATCCTGTTAATCAAATGACAACTCATGTCTATGGCTAGGAAACTTAACCATCTTTGATTCAACGAGCTAGTCAAGTAGAGGCATACTAGTGACACTATGTTTGTCTATGTATTCACACATGTATTATGTTTCCGGTTAATACAATTCTAGCATGAATAATAAACATTTATCATGAAATAAGGAAATAAATAATAACTTTATTATTGCCTCTAGGGCATATTTCCTTCAAAAGCAGCTCCAGAGAAACTGGGCGGAGACGCAAGCGAAGAAGATGTGGTTGGAGTCTTCCGGGACATCACAGAGGGGGCAGATACCAGTGCCCGGGCCATTGCGCTTGCAAACCTCCACACCAGACGGGACCCGTCCACGAATCCACTGCCACATGAAGATGCGAATCTTCAGGGGGACGCGGACAGACCACACCATCGATAGGGGAAGGGGGGCGGAGGAGGGGGCAATGGCCAAGTAGAGCGACTTGGTTGAGAACTGGCCCGATGGTTCCAAGCGCCAGCGCACAAGGTCCTGATCCCCATCCACCAACGGCTCATGCAGAGCAACGCAGTCGAGCAACTCACGCCAGGCGGCGGATTCCGCCGGCCCAAAGGGCCGACGGAAAGCAAGGCGCCCTAAGTCAAGAAGGGCCCTATCAACAGAGATCATATGGTCGACGGAGATAGAGAAGTGGGCGGGTAAGCGGGCCGCAAATGGGGAGTCGCCAGCCCAGCGATCAAACCGGAATAGCGTCGAGAGGCCGGACCCCACCGAGATGGAGGTACCAATGCGGAGAACCGGGAGAAGCTGGACGAGAGACTGCTAGAACTGAGATCCGCCCGATTTCTGGCAAAAGGCTAGGGGTTGACCTCGCAGGTATTTATTCCGGATAATGTCCAGCCAGAGGCCACCATGACCCTGCGCGATGCGCCACAGCCACCGGGATAGAAGGGCAATATTCATCCGTTTAGAGCACATGATACCCAAGCCACCCTGCTTCACAGGCTTGCGGATGTCGAGCCAGTGACCATGTGATACTACGCTTGCCATGCTCGCCAGCCCAGTAGAATCGGGACTGAATTGTGGCGATCTCCTTATGGAGAGATTCATGGAGGCTGTAGAAACTCATAAGAAACAAGAGGAGGCTGGAGAGGGATGAGTTGATAAGAATAGTCCGGGCCGCCTTAGAAAGCCACCTCCCCTGCCAGGGCTCGCACCGGGACTGGAGCTTGGTCACGGAGGGCCGCAGGTCCGCGGCAGAGAGACGCGAGTCACTAATGGGCGTCCCAAGGTAGGTAGTGGGGAAAGAGCCCAGGCGGTAATTAAGTCTGTTGGCAATGGCCACAGACTCAGAGGGGGAATATCCCATCACCATAACGTCGCTCTTGTCGAAGTTGATCTTGAGGCCCGACATCTGTTGGAAGCAAAGGAGGAACTTGAGGTTGGCGATGTCCATCTCCGAGCCTTCGATCATGATGATCGTGTCGTCAGCATACTGGAGGATGGAGATCCCCGAGTCCCCAGAGAGGTGGGGGGTAATCCCTCGGATGTGGCCAGCGGCTTTTGCCTTATCCAGAATGGAGGCCAAAGCGTCCACGACCAAATTGAAGAGAAACGGGGAGAAGGGGTCGCCTTGGCGCACCCCACATAGGGTAGGGAAGAAGGGGCCGATCTCGCCGTTGATGTTGACCGCCGTGCGACCGCAAGAGACCATTTGCATGACTCTTGTGATCCATCGGTCGTCAAAGCCCTTCCGAAGAAGAACTTCCCTAAGGAAGGTCCAGCTAACCGTGTCGTAGGCTTTATGGAAATCGATCTTCAGAAAAACCGCCCTCAGGCGTTTGACCCGGACCTCATGAAGAACCTCATGAAGCACAGCGAGGTATTCAATGAAACTAAGAGAAGTTTTTAGGATCCCAAGTGACATTGAGCCACAAACGGACACCGCTTCAGATGAACTTAGCCTCCATATTCTTAACCTCTCCACAAAGAGTGCAAGTTGTGTTCGCCGGCCCATGCCATTTAATGATTTGGTCACTGGACCGTGATCGCTTGCCCAGAATATCTTAGTTCGAATATTGTCCTTCCACGTTCCTTCAATTTACTAGAGCGAGTTCCAAATTGCAGCCTGTTTTATAAAGATTTCACCCAAAAAATCCAGCAGTGGTATGGAGCAGTAACAAAGAATAAGTTATTCCTTGCATTAAAACAAATGTCGCAGATTAGCCTGTAAACAAAGCTCACTTCACCTTTGCTCCTGCAGGCATAGCCAAAAAAAAAAACAATCAACTCACTCACCAACACAAAAGACTCCAACAAATTGAGTGGTACTTCCTTTGTAAACTACTCCCTCCATTCCTTTATGTAAGGTGTATTACTTTTGGCACGGCGACCAAGGCACATAATTATAGACAAGGTAGGACAAAATTACCCTTGAAAAATTTATTGATTAGTGGCAAGTAAATCAGTTAGTCCAGAAAGTAAGAGATACATGCAATCGATAGAGAGATAATTTCCTTTTTTGCTATAAGGAGAGATACAGGCAATCGGGAGGGAGATGCATTCCTTTTTTTCTGGAGGGAGATACATTCCTTTATGTAAGGTGTATTATTTTTGGCACGGTGATCAAGGCACATAATTATAGACAAGGTAGGATGAAATTACCCTTGAAAACAGACAATCGGGAGGGAGATACATTCCTTTTTTCTAGAGGGCTAACAAGGAAATTATAAGGAATTAGAAGAAATGCACCTTACATACTGAAATTTTATTAAAAAACAAATACACCTTATATAAAGAAATGGAGGGAGTAATTTCTAAAGTAAGTACAGAGGGACCACAATGGTGATATAGAGATTTCTAAGGGTTTTGTTGCAGAATCTCCATTCTCACGATCTCAGTCTCGGCTATAGTGGCCTAATGTAAGTGGACCTCAAGGCTCACTAGCGAAATCCCACACCGGCTCGAGCAACAGTTCGATTCGACACCATTCAGTGACATTCTATCCGAGGCGTTGAGCGGCATGGTGTCGCTGTAGGTGCTCAGCCTACCAAGGAACAACCTCAACGCCGATATCCTGGTGTCGCTTTTGTAGTTGTAGTTAGTAAGATTAATTAAACTAATTATCTCATTGAATTCATCTCCACAATGACCACAAGGTTAAGATCAGCGTGTGTATTAATTTGGATGTCTATGCATCTTCCATTCGGCTTAGAGCATCTCTAAATTAACACCTATAATTTAACGCCCTGAACTAACTCACAAAACATAACCGTCAATAAATTCCACGCAGTAGGAGGCTTATATCTAGCCCATCCACAATCAGCTTAACTCCTAAAAATTTCTATACGCAATGACAAATGGGCCCCACCTATCAGCCAATCTTTCACTAACCCCTTCTCTGCTTGCTCTTGCAGCACACAACCGACGACAGTCGTTGCACATGCAACCGTCATGTTCATGCTTGCTTTGCTCGCTACTTGGGACGCGCGGTGATTTGATGTGAGGACAAGAAGATGCAGCGAGCCGATTACCCACCGCGACGGAGCTCGAGCCTGCTGCGGCACTGCTCGGGAGGGGACTCCCAAGTGATGGAGGTGAGCTAGCTAGCACAGGGTCGCCCAATGGCTCGGGCCTTGGCGGCAGAGAGACATGTAGGGATCACCACCGAGACGAAGCGGTAATCAACCGATATCCCTATATCCATGACCTGGAAAAGACGGCCATCAGCCGATACATGTGCTACTCTCTATGTATTTGTCCACATGCATATTTTTCCTAGGGGTCCATTTAGAATAATACTCGCTAAATTAATGTGGATGCAGTGGTGTCAAATCGAGGCAAATATGGGGCAGTGGGTGCGATTTGTAGGGATCGGGATGGAGCGTTTCTTGGAGCTTCGGCGATTGTCTTCAGGTACATCGCAGATCCTCAAACATTGGAGGCACTGGCGATAAGAGAGGCTTTGGCACTCTTCGATGATTTGTATATCCAGCGCATTCATATAGCTTCGGATTGCAAGACGGTGGTCGACGACCTCAAGCGCGGGAGCTCCGCAGTTTATGGAGTAGTGATACATGAAATATTAGACCATTCTTCGAATTTTCAGTTTTGTAAAATAGTTTAGGAGTTCAAATTTTAAAGCTCGCAATTTAGCGAAGCATGCACTATCTCTCGGGGGTGGTCGCCATGTTTGGTTAGGCCATCCTGGAGAACTTCCTTCCGTCCCTGTAAACATTGTGTCGAATTAATTAATAAAGCTTTGCAAGATTGTCTAAAAAAATCTCAAAAAACAACTTGCGTAAAAAAAGCTCAAAAAACAATAGCTAGACTGCACGTTGATTCTAAAGAAGATTAGGGTTTTCCTGCAAAACGCTATGACGGACCAAGAAAAAAAAAGGTATATAGATATCCCAACAGACAACAAACATGTACAGTACGAGAGCTTGGTCAAAAAGAAAGAACGTGGCAACACGAGAGCGATCTCAAAGCAACGGACGACTCCGCCGCCGTCCAGTACATAACTCGCCGCAGCCGGCGCCTTCCCCCTCCCGATCCATCTCCATGGGGATCCATGCCGCCGCGCGCACGACGAAGCAGTGGCTGCGGGAGCTCTTTACACCTCCGTGCGCACGTACGTATATACTCCCCGGCCCGACCGCCATCTCTCTCCTCGGAGCAGTTTGATTCTGTTCTAATTGGTCTAGTCTCATTGCAGATGGTGGATCAGCCTGCCGGCGACGTGAACCTGAACCTGTGTTTGACAAACTCCCCGTGGTATATACTCCTACATATGCATTATTCCCTGGCCGGTAATCAAGTGTTTGTAGTTACAAGTAAAATATCTGAGATCCCCCCTCCCCCCTCCCTCGCGTCGCCCCGCTCGGGCGACTCGAGGGGCGAAACCCTAACCCCGCCGTCTCCCTCCCCTGCTCGTCCTCCCCTCGCCGCCGCCCGAGGCAGCTGCCGCCAAGCAAGCTTGGCGCGCCGTCGATGAAGGTGGAGGCAGGGCCCTTGCCGCCTCGCCTCGCCCGTGGGGGGCCTCTGGATCTGGGGCGGCGGCCCCGGCTGGTGTGGTGTCGCTGGCTTCGGCATCCGGCGGCGTGGGCGCGGGTCGGCTGTTCTCGGCCGTGTGGACGGCGAGATCCCCGAAGAATGCGGGCTAGCGCACGGCGGCAGCGTCAGCTCCGTCTGCATCAGATCTGGCCGCCCCCACTGCCCTTCTTCTCCAGCAAGCTCCTCCCCCCAGATCCGACCTGCCTCGCAATGGGGTCCCGGTTTGCTTTGGGTGGGAGCGGGTGCCAAGGATGCAGGACCGGGGGAAACCCCAGCAGCCATGCCGACGGCGTTGGCGGCGACGCCCGCGTGCGCCGCCCACCTTCCCGGAGGTACCGTTCAGGTCTTGCCCCCCATCCCCTTTCCCTTTGTCTCCTGGGAGAAATCCTCAACTTTGTTGGGCAGCGGCGACGCCCTTGGCGCCGTAACCTTCTTGAAGGTGCTGTTTTGGGAACAAAGATGGGTTGTGGGCTTGGCTATGGTGTAGGTGGAGTGCGTTGGCGGCGGCAGCGTGCGTCCAGCGGTGGCGATGTCTCCCTTGGTGCGGGGTCAAGTTGTTTTGGTGCTCTGCGCTGGGCTGCGGTGTATTCCTCCGATGCCCTTGGATCTTCCAGGATGGGAGGGGATAGGGTTCCCCTCCTACGGTGGCTGCACTTCAGCTTGTTGAGCGCGCCGAAGCTTTCAATTTGGTCTTGGCCCTTGCTGTTGCCCATTTGTGCATTCTGTCCGCTCGCCCTCTTTCATGTCAGAACTATGGCATATGGTGTTGCTCTGCTCTAGGTGAGTCGTCGTCGGCATGTCGGGAACGCCTGGTTCCGCCCGAGTGGTTTCTTCGATGCCATCCATCTAGGATCTAGGGTGAGCATGTCCATTGTTCAACGGTGCGGCGCCTTCGAGCCAGGCGAGGAGGCAGGGGCCTTCTTTGACGATGGATCAGGATGGATATGTGTCTTCTTCAAGCCCAGGTGTTGGCAACTGCGTGCCTTGCATCGTCATCGATGCACTCTCCTGACCAGGATTTCGCTTTCGCCTTAGTTTTCGGCATGCAAGAGGTTAATGGCATCTCCAAGCTATATGTTCTAGCCAATCTTTCTTACTAGCTTGTTGTATGTGTATTGTGAGCTGTTCCTGGCGCCCTTGTATCTTTGCCATTTGTCTTCTTTTCTTTAGTTGGTGAGTGGTGTAATTTGGAGTTGTAATCCTGGCCGGTTGATGGCTTTGTTAATTCAAAGCCGGGCTCTACTTGAGCCTTCGTTTAAAAAAAAAAAACACGGTATATGCATTTGAGCATATGACTTTGGATGTGAATTCAGCATATACAAATATGTGCTCACTTATGAATTTTTGACATCTTCTCGTGAATAAACTGGTTTGCACTTTGCAAATCCTCAACGTCCTGACATGTAGTATCTTGCAAGCATATATGCATGCTTACCAAAGAAATCTTCAAGGCTCGCCGTGCACTGTAGATCTGCCACAAAACTCAGTTACATAAATTTAACCCAGGTGATGCACCCTCATCCTCAGAATTGCAAATAAATGTGCTAACTAACAAGACGCATATATGGGTGGTTGTGTTTAATTCTCAACTTTACTTGTTTCTTTGGCTGTGTGTGATCTTGCTATGCACAGCCTGCCCTCAATGTGATGATTAAGTCAGCACAAATCAAGTGCAAGACATCATACATCATATATGTGTGCGGGTGCTTGGTTTATTCAATTAACGACAAATCAGAGTCAGCACATGTTTATTACTATCTGTGGTCTAACTGTCGAAATTTTCAACCTTGGTTCTGTAGGACATCATACATCATATACATTCCCTCTTGCCAGTGCGAGATGCTGCTCGTGCTTCCTGCGTTTGTCGTGGATTTCTGCGTTCATGGAGATGCTATACCAACCTCACTCTCAGCGTGGAAGCACTTGGGTTGACTGGCAAGAAATATAAGGACGATGCAGATATCTTTCTTAGGGACGTAAAAAAAATTATCAACATAGTTGACAAAATTCTTAGGAACCACTCCCGCCATGGGGTGGAGATATCCAGACTTGATCTTGAGCTCTACCCTTGCAAAAATATCGACGCGTCGTACCTGGACAGATGGCTCCAAATCACTGCTGTTCGTCCGGGGATCAAAGAACTTAAGCTTGTGTTGTGTGGATCCATGAAGAAAGAGTACATATTCCCATGTTCAGTTTTGTCTAATGAGGCGGCTGCAAGTTCAGTTAGGTCCCTTGAATTCCACGCTTGCACTTTTCGTCCGACAACAACACTTGGCTGCTTGAGTAGATTGGAAACATTATGTTTGTATCGAGTCAACATTACTGATGAGGGATTAGGGCACTTGCTCTCCAAATCTTTCGGTTTGGGGCAGATTGATATCATCAATTGCAGTAAGATAATATGCTTGAAGATACCATGTACGCTGCAGCAACTAAATGTCCTAACATTTAGCTGGTGTGAGAGGTTGCAGGCGGTAGAGATCAATGCTCCCAACCTCTCTACTTTGCACTTTATTGGGACCCTAGTAGAAATCTCAGTTGCGCATCCTTCGCAACTTCAGGATGTGCATTTGGTAGGTCCATCCCACTTGCTGTCTTATGCTCGTGCAAAGCTTCCATGCATCGCGCCAAATGTTAAGAGCCTATCCCTGATCTCTGTTTGGGAGGTATGTATTGGTTTTTACTCTTGTACCAATATGAAAAGCATAATTTATGGTATGATATTTTTCCTATGAGCAATCTCAAATCTCAAATCCAATTTCATAATTTTTCATCCAATAGTTGTGGGCATAATTGTCGTGATCCGTTCTTTAATTATTGCCTCCTAATTACTCATGGTATCACTCTGTACTGTTGAGAAGGTGCTCATGCTTAAAGTGTTTGTGTTTTACGTGCAATTCTAATATTCTTCACTCAAAGAAATATCATGGTGCTTATCATCGAGTTGTGCATGTTGTCTGAAAATAATTAAAAATTAGATCGAATTGTACAAGATGTACGGGCTTATAAATTAAGCATGGTTCAATACATTTGATTTATTATTAATTAGCATTTATTTAAGAGATGCACGATTACATGTTTTTATACTTCTCTTGTACCACAATATTCAACATAAGTATACATGTTCAAATAAGAAACAAGTAAATGTCAAAAGAACTATTTTCCACGTGTAATTTGTGTTTGTCTAACATGGTTTACACATCGGTTGCTAGTGAAATTATAGGATGAGCAGTTTGTAGTGAATAGTTTTCTTTTTGTATATAACACATGCATATTGGACGAACATGAGGCCTGATTGATCTCTGGACCCTCTGTTCTTCAGAATGTCAATACTCAATGATGCCGTCCAAGTTCTCCCACCTCAAGAAGTTGAAAATTGACATCCTAAGATCATTCATCATCTTTGATGTCTTGTCACTGGTTTCTTTTCTCGATGCTTCTCCGGCCTTGGATTCTTTTACCCTACATGTAAGTCATATCTCTTAGAGCTATATATCTATAAATGATGTTACACAGGTTATCAAAGAACAGTGGCGTTAATGTCGATTGATCCTACATATCTATATCCAGGTAGGTCAGGATACCTTGAGACCTGATGATTTTGTTGTTGGAGGTGATAATTCTAATTACAAGAGGTGGCAACCACAGCGCCGGCATGATAGCCTTAGAGAGGTGACGGTCACAGGCTTTTATTCATCAAAGAAGCTCGTTCAGTTTGTGATCTATATCCTTGAGGGCAGTCCCCGGCTTGACTGCCTCACACTAGACACAACCCCTGGGCCTCGCTATACTACGAAGTGTGGTATCATTAGAAAGCACACCTCCTCAAAAAGGGCAAATAGCTCCCATGCGACGTCGTTGGTGTGAATTGTCTCTTATGCGACGTAGTTGGCTGTAATAGCTCTCATGCGACGTCTCCCAACGCATAAATAGCTCAAGCAAGACAACCCATTTACGTGGCTAGTTGGCTGTTAGTTAGGCTGAGGTTTGGTTAGGACACTGGGGGTTATGTGCTCTGACTGGTGGGGTCCACCTAGGGCCACGTAGTCAAGAGTCAACCGTCCACGACTCGACCGGTGACTGTGTGACCGTGCTCGACTCGCCCGTGCTGGACTGGGCGAGCGGCGCCGCCGTAAGCATCTTCTCCGGCAGCGGTTTCTTCTCCGCGGTGGTGGAGCGCACGGCAGCGGCAGAGCTATTGCGAGGTGAGCCCGAAACCCTAGTCCCACTCCCAAGAATTTTGGGGGATCTGTGGCCTCATGCTGCCCCTCTGTTTCTTGGCGATTTAGAATCGGGCTCTATTGGATCCGGGGGCTGTTTCTTCTCCGCGGTGGGGGAGCGCCTTTCTCTGCAGCGGCTATTGCGAGTGAGTATTTTTCAAACACTACTCCCATTCCACTGAATTTTGGATAAATCTGTGGCCTCATGCTGCCCCTGTTTCTTGCCGTTTTAGAATCTCGATTGAATAGGAGATGGAGCGAGAGCTGGATGAGATGGAGCGAGGAGACAGTGCTTCAAATCGGTAATGCCACCCTCTTTTCGCCCCTTTTCTTGGCGATTTAGAATCGAACTCGATTTGGTAGTGATTGTCGCTGCCTGCCATTGACAAAACAGGGGAGGTTCAGGTTCTGCCACCACATTCGCAATTATAGTGGAATTTTTTCCCTCTAAAGCCAAGCTCAGTGATGGCAGTGTCCAAGACATTGATAGAGATACCACCGTGAGGTTGGATGTCGAATTTGCAGATGTTGATCCCCAGGAATTGGAGAGCATGAAGGAGAAGGCTGTGGGCAAATTGGTGGAGAGAATTGGGGAGAGTATTGTTTGGGGTCCAGAACAAGAGGTATCTCTGCAACGTTTCGATAACTATAATGGTGAATATATGAGAATTGAAGATGGAGAATCCATGGTTGCTGAAATTGATCAGCAAGAAGGGTGGGCAAGCAAACAAGTAACATTTAATGCAGAGCTAATTGATCTGCAAACTCATTCCAGAGTTGGTTATGTACCTTCAAAGATGGATGCACAGGTGGAAGATGATGAATGGGTTTCACAAAAGAAGATGTTGGCATTGTTGTGAACCGATTGTAGTAGCTGAAGATCTGAGGATTGATGCAGATGGAGAGGAGGGAACCCATGGTGCTAGGAAGATTGTTGTTGACTGGAATGTAGTAGAGCTGAATGAAAAAACATATTTGGTCATTACACCAATATCTGACATTGATATGGCCGAAATGTTTGGCATTCAAGTTGATGACAAAGATAAGGAGAAGGATGACAGTTCTTTGCCTGCTGATCGTAACACAGGCCCTAGAAATTCAAATGAGGATGAAGAACAGCTGATGAGAGAGGCTGCAGATGATATGGATGATGCAGATGATAATGAGCTGGTTTGTTTGTATGACAAAGAGAACCCAGTTATTGAGGTGGGAAAGTTGTGGCCAAGCATGAAGGAGTTTAGGATGTCTTTGGGACCTATGCAGTGAAAAAGAGTTTGATGCCAAGACTATGTGGACTGATCGAAAGAAATTTTATGCTCGGTGCAAAGGTTGTGATGGTGGTGGCAATCCTTGCAAATGGTACTTATCGCGGACTACAACCTGATGGAAGTACATGAAGGGTAAATCAAATACCACACAAGCATACATGTATGACCACTTTACAGAGAGTTTCAAAGATGACATCACAGCTTTGGGTTACAGAGAAGATTACTCCTATTTTAGCCAAGACTCCAAACACTGCTGTGAAAGTGCGTTATATCGAGTAGAGGGGGGGTGAATAGGAGATTTTTATGAATTCTTCAATGAGGAATTTGCCGGTGAGGAAATTCCTAAGTGAAGAACTACTTGCAGCGGAATAAGTACTCAGAAGTAAGCATAAGAGAATGCGGACATGGTCATCATGATGAAATGAAGACAATCACAGAGTACAGAAAGCGTAAACACAGGATAGCACAAGATGAAGACAAACAGACTGAAGAAATTGAACTGAGGAAATTGAGAAAGTCTTTAGTCAAAGTCTTCAAACACAGATATGAATGAACACTCAACACAGTAATGAGGAAATGAAAGGGTTGAGGAAATAGAACCAGTTAGGTTGGTCAAGACAATGATTTGGTAGACCAGTTCCAACTGCTGTCTCAGTTGTACGTCTGGTTGGAGCGACTGAGTATTTAAACTCGAGGACACACAGTCCCGGACACCCAGTCGCTGAGCACGCAGCTCAGGACACCAAGTCCTCACCGTATTCTCCATGAACTAAGGTCACACAGACCTCGTCCAATCACTCGTGGTAAGTCTTCAGGCGACTTCCAAACCTTCACAGTCTTGGTCACTCGGCGATCCACAATTCCTCTTGGATGCTCTAGACCATGACGCCTAACCGTCTGGAAGAAGCACAGTCTTCAAAGGTAACAAGCGTCGGATCCATGCAGGATCAATCTCTTCAGTGATGCTCAATCACTTTGGGTTTGTAGGGGTTTGGTTTTGGGGTTTTTCCTCGCTCGATGATTTTCGCTCAAAGTCCTCGGAGGATGGGTTGCTCTCAAATGACAAGTGTCAAGTTCTCTCGGAGCAGCCAACCAGCTAGTGGTTGTAGGGGGCGGCTATTTATAGCCTAGGGAGCAGCCCGACATGATAAGACATAAATGCCCTTCAGTGATATGACCGTTAGGTGGATAAGATATTTTGAGACAGTGGCAAGAAGACAGAACGGTCGGAAATTTGACTCTCAAATTCCTCGGGCTATCATGTTCCTCACTGTGTAGGCAATCCGCACTGGCGAATTCCTAACTCCTCAGTCAGAACAAATTCCTCGTGACGGAAGGACTTCGTCTCATCCTTTGAAGAAATTGACTGACCTGTATGAGATTTCAAAGGCTTCACTCGAAGGATTGGTAGGTGAAGGATTTTGAGTTGAGCATCACATGGAAATTTTTCCTTAGTATTTCCTCGACCCCTTTAACAAGACGGTGTTTCCTATGACTCAATAAAGAGAAAACGAAACTACGAAAACAAAAGTCTTCACGCTTCATGTTCCTCAAATGAATACCAAGTCTTCAAGGTCACACCAATTTCTTCACTTTCAAAGTCTTCAGAAAGTCTTCAGAATATCAAAGTCTTCAGTCAAAGCACTTCATTTTTAGGGGTCAACTTTCTCTGTAAATATCAAACTCCTCATAGACTTATAGACCTGTGTACACTCATAAACACATTAGTCTCTTAACCTATGAGTCTTCAATACACCAAAATCACTAAGGGGCACTAGATGCACTTACAATCTCCCCCTTTTTGGTGATTGATGACAATATAGGTTAAGTTTTCAACGGGGATAAACATGTGAAGTGTAAATACTGATATTGAGGAATTTGATTGCAAGATATAGAAGAACTCCCCCTGAAGATGTGCATAGTGAGGAATTTGCTTTTGAGGGAATGCACATTTGAAGAGTTGAATCATGGAGATCTCCCCCTATATCTTGTAATTCATACACGCATTTGACATATAATATGAAGAATTTGAAATGCATGATGAAATATGGTGCTTGATGAAATTCAGCATGCGTGCAATTTACATTAATGAGGAAAAAGCATGCAAAATAACACATCAAGAGTATCAGAGCATAGTGCATCAAAAGTATCAGAGCACCATCGGGTTTAAGATTACAACTTGATCCAATAAAAGTTTGAGAAGAACAAGAGTTGTAACTTATCAAAAAATCGCCCATATAATAGACCCGCTTGAAGACTAACTCACATTTCTCCCCCTTTGTCATCAAATGACCAAAAGGATCGAAATTGAGGACTAACGCCCCTGAAGAATTTCAAGTTGATGAAGGAGCGCCAGCGTTGTTGGGGTCGATTGTCGTAGTAGGGCCTGCCGCAGTGTCGTCCAAGTCTTCATTTTCATCAGTGTCTCGCGATGAAGAATAGGAGCTGGCCACCAAGGAAGGAACTTTGACCTTCTTGTATTTCTTCGGAGGAGGTGCAGACCAGTCAAAATATTCCTTGAGACCCATTGTCTTCATTTCTTCCGCGCTGTAGACATTAGAAAGAACAGCCCAGGTGCGTTTGAAGGTTTCATGGAGGTAGTAGTGGTTTTTCTTCACTGCATTGCGTGTAGAGGTCATGTTGTGAAGAATTGAACCAAACTGACGCTTGACCCATTTATGATTGCGATCAACCTTCTGATCAAGACTGAGGAGTAACTCACGATCAGTCATCACCCTGGGTGCTGTGGCTTGAGGATTTTGCTTGGCTGAGGTATTGGCGGCAGAGTCATGTGTAGCAGAGTCATCATTGGTGGAGTAGGATGCAACTTTGTGAAACTGACCATCCAATGGACGAGTGCCTTCATCTATCACAGCAGTTGCCTTGCCCTTGTCATTAGATGAGGAAAATGTTCGTTTGAGGACTTCAATCGGGGGCAAGTAGCTGCAGTGGTTCAGAGTATCAGCCTTGTAATTGAGTGAAGACCTTGTCCTGATGAACCTCATAATCCATGGTGCATAAGGCTTCAGCTCAAAAGGTGACATGACAATGTTTGCGAGTCCTCATGAAGAAATCATGGAAGTTGGACGGAGCGCCATGAATGATATTGAAAAGCATATTCTTCATGATGCCAACGACTTCTTCATCATTTGAGTCGTGGCCTTTGATAGGACTCATTGTCTTCGTCAGAATCCGATAGACAGTCCGAGGCACATACAATAATTCCTTGACGAGGAATTTGGTTCTTGGGGCCTGCCCTGGCTTCAAAGGCTTCATCAGCACTTGCATAGTGATTTGAAAGCTCAGGTTCGTTGTAGATACAACAAGCACCATCAAGTGGAGGACTGAGTGGTAGGGCACGAAGCAATTCAGTTGCTGGTGCCTTGTAGTGAGTGTTTTCAGACATCCAGTCCAACACCCATGAGTTCACATCTTCAGCGTCTCCGGTGATGTGCAGCGTCGCATAGAATTGAAGAATGAGTTCTTCATTCCAATCACAGATGTCAGTGCAGAAATTCAGAAGTCCTGCATCGTGAAGAACACTGAGGACTGGCTCGAAGCCTGGCAGAGATTCCATGTCCACATGAGGAATATGTGCATGATCGAAGACTTTGTCTTTGTTGAAGAGCACTGAGGAATAGAAATTGGCTTGACTAGCAGTCCAGAAACGCCTCTTCCTTATGCGAGCAGAATCATATGGATTGTAATCAGTGAAGAATACGTGCTCGCCGAAGAAATCTTCAGCCTTGAACTTTTGCTTTGTTGAGAAGGGATTCTTTGGCTTTGGCAGTGGAGTGTCAGTGAGTTGCATCACGACCTCTGGAATCGCAATCTCAGGTTCTTCAGGCTGAGGAATTTCTGGTTCCTCTACATGTGCAGTCTGAGGATCAGCAGCAGCAGGTTCATCAGCGCTAGTGGCTGGAATTTCTTCATGTACAGATGAAGTGGGATGAGTTTCTTCAGAGCCCATTTGAACTGTTGGAGCAGGGGACTGAGGAATCTGTTGAATTGGGGTGAAGAGCGGAGAATTTGGATGCTGACTTTCCCAAAAGTCATCGTTCATCACTGGCGTTGTGCTTCCAATATCCACATCTTCTTCAATTTCCTCAACACCGGCCTTTCAGCTGTGAACTGAGGCATAGGCGAGGAAATGATTGGGGTTGAAGGGATAGCTTCCACTTCAATTTCTTCATCAATCTGCTCTAACGAAGCAGCAGACTGATTTTCTTCATCAGATCCGCTTGGGATCTCATAATCTTCACCAAAAGGAAAAAGGTCCTTTGATGGAATAGAGGAAATTGGAACAGCATCAATAGGATTTTCAAATGAGCTGGTCATTGTCTTCATCTTCTTCGCAGCCGAAGAATTTGACGCAGCTGATGCTTTCCGTTTCTCACTGCAGCTCGTTCTGCAGCCTTGGTCTTCTTCACATCAGATGCAGATGGAAGAATTGGAGTTGGTGTTGGCGCAGGAGGAGCTGAGGAATCTGGTTGATTTTCCTCAGGCGCAACTGATGCAGTTGCCCTGACTTGTTCAGTTTCTTCAGGCGCACCACTAGTGGATGCCCTGGAAATTTCTTCAGCGGCTGGAATGGAATCATCAGCCCTGGAACTAGCATTGTCTTCAGCAGCCTGAACTTCATCAGCGGTGCTGGCATGTTCTTCAGTCGGTTGAGCTGAGGCTCCAGCCTGAGGAATTTCTTGTTGCGTTGGGGCTGCAACATTGGTGAATTTCTTCGTCAGGTTGACGAATCTGACTTTGGCTCCTTGCCAATCAGCAATAGGAGTCAAATTTGTCGCTGAGGGCTTTGATGTCAGCCTGCATCTTGATAAGTTCTTCAGTTGTCATCTTGACAATGTTTTTCTTCAGCAGTTTCTCCTTTCTGTACTGCGATTTCTTGATCTCTCTGGCCGTATCAAATTTCCATTTCTCCTCTTGGATGAAATGAGTCAGCATGTGACTTTGGCCAGGTGTCAACTTGAAGTCAGGCATAGGAGTGTTTGGGTCCTTGTGCCAGAGATCAATGTAGTCTAGGATCGCTCTTGGATCCAACAGCAGCGGCACAGGTGTGCCTTTGGCTCTAGCGGCCCTTTCTTGGCGGTCTCTGATGATTTCCGCAAGTTCATCATCATCAGCCTCATCATCTTCAGGTGGCTCTTGGAAGGCAACATGTTTCTTCTTGGGACTTGGCCGAGGACCTCGTCCAGCTATGGCCTTAGTCTTCAACAGAGTCGGGCCAGACGAAGAATTTGGTGCAGCTGAGGAACTTGCTGAAACACCAGAGGCAATGGAGATGCCTGCAGTCCTTTGGCACGTGGCCAGATGCACAGGTGCTGAGGACTTTGTAGGAACTGCTGAGGACTTTGTAGGTGCTGAGGATTTTGTCGGTGTTGAGGATTTGGGAGGAGCTGGAGCAGCATGAGGAATTGGCCGTGAGGGCACAGCTGAGGAACTTGGCCGTGAGGGCACTGTTGGTGAAGCACTTGGCTTGTGTGCGGGCTTCTTTGCCATAGATTTTCTTGGCTTGACAGAGGCCTCAGTAGCAGCAGCAGTAGCAGAGTCCTCATTAAATTTCCTCACTGCCTCGTTGGCTTGTCTTGCCAATTTGGCTTGGCGCTTGGCCCATTCTTCAGGAAAGTCCTCACCACGCTTGATGCTGGTGGGGTCAGCTTCTTGACCAGGTGCCAATGGAGCTCTTGGGCATGGAGGATTCAGTGCGAATTTCTTCATGTACTTTGGAGTCACATATCTGTACTCCCTCCATTCCCTTGCTCATCTCCGTTCAATCCTTTGAATGCGCACCTTGCGCTGATTTTTGTTTTCTTTGTCGAACTCGGCTTCATCAGGTGTGCAATAATCAGCATATATTTCCTCAGGATTCTCAAACGCAGTTATGACCTCAGGCCTCTTTCTGCCATATTCTTCAGCTGAGGAATTTGAACAATCAAATTCTCTGAAGAGGTATGCAACTTTTCTTCGAGGAACGCTGCAAATGAGTTAAGTTGATGAGAACCTAGTGATTCAGCAGCGGACATGGGTACCTGTGAACAGAGTGTATAGTTGCGAGGAATTTGGAGAGGTCATATGCGTTCTCAGAAGGTTTTTCAAAATGAACTAGTTTGAGGAATTTGACCAGATGAGCCTTGAAGAATTTCACTAAGCGATCTTTGTCTTAGGTTCCAGAGTTGTATAGATCGAGGATCCACACAATTGAGGAATCTTGAAGAAAAATCATTGCTTAGAGAAACGAATCAAGAGCGTATTTCGTTTGAGGTGTTCATATGTGTGAAGATTTGAAGAATAAACACCTTTGAAGATTTTCAGGAAGGTTTGAGAATCAAAGCGAGTAATAAAAGTAACTTTTAATTACCCGAAGTGAAGAACATGACGAACTGAGAAGAATAGATGGGAAGTTCGTCAGGTTAGATGTTCCACGCCCTAACTCGGCGGAGGAAGACGGCTACGGCGGCGGCGGAGTGAAGATTTCCGCGGTCGGCGTGAGTACGTCGGCGTCGAGGTCAAGGCAGTGAAGCTCTTCCTCACCGGCGACGATGGAGTAGCGGCGGCGCTAGGGTTTGAGAAGCTCGAGCGAGAGAGTGTGGTCGAGCGGAGTAAAGGAAGTGAGGAAGGGAGAGGGGTATATATAGCCACGGTGAAAAACTGTTCGCCTCAAGATTTGGGACGAGCGTGCCTGACCCTTCTCATTCGCTGACATGTGTCACCCACGTCTTGAGAAGTGGAGATTGTGTTAGATCGTGGGTGAATAGATAAATCTATCGTGGGATGCGGAGCGGTTTGAGCGGCAAAAACGAAAGTTTGGATAAGATCAGTTTTAAAGTTCCGTTCGCAATTTCTTCAGCTGACAAGGACACAGTGAAGATTTTGAACGAGTTTCAAATAGAACGCACATGAAGAATTTGTGAATAGTTTGGGTTGAGTATAGCATAGAGGGGGAAGGGTCCGATCACATTCACTTAGCAGAGACAGCAACTTGAAGAAATAGCCAGAAGAAAAACGACGGAAACAGTGAAGATTTTGCAAGTTGAAGAATTTGAAAAACTGAGGAAAAACTCAAATTGAAGATTTTCAACTTTGGTGGTGGCGTGACCCACCGTATAAGAATGATGATTTCAGACACCGCGTACAATTGTCGTAGGGTTCTGAGAATCGAATTCTTCATTAATTTCTTCACACTTAGAGTGTTATTCATCATTGATTGAATAAAAACGTTTCTTCATGTGTTGCACATCTAAGTCATCAGTTTTGCATAAGTGTCAGGATGTGTGTCCTTTTCAAAGAACATTCGATGATTATAAGATATTTAGCTCACACCGCAACTTGCTAAATCTCTTCTCATCCAAGGGCTTAGTGAAGATATCAGCTAGCTGTTCTTCAGTCTTCACGTGCTCGATGGAGATGTCGCCCTTCAACACATGATCACGAAGAAAATGATGACGAATTTGAATGTGCTTTGTCTTCGAGTGCTGAACTGGGTTGTGAGCAATCTTGATTGCACTCTCATTGTCACAGTAGAGAGGCACATTCTTCACGTTGATGCCGTAGTCCTTGAGAGTTTGCTTCATCCACAGCAATTGAGCACAACAAGAGCCAGCAGCAATGTATTCAGCTTCCGCAGATGAACGGTGATCGCAGTTCTGTTTCTTCGAGGACCAACAGACCAAAGATCGTCCGAGGAAATGACAAGTGCCAGATGTTGACTTGCGGTCCACACGATCACCAGCATAGTCAGAGTCAGAATATCCAATGAGATCAAAAGTTGAGCCCTTGGGGTACCATAATCCTAGAGTTGGTGTGTGAGCTAGATATCGAAGAATATGCTTCACAACCTTATGGTGTGATTCCTTCGGTGTAGCTTGAAATCGGGCACACATGCAAACACTAAGCATTATATCTGGCCTAGATGCACATAAGTACAATAGAGAACCAATCATGGAGCGGTATACCTTGTGATCAAAGTCAATACAATTTTCATCAGTGCATAGATGGCCATTTGTGGGCATAGGAATTTTGACGCCTTTGCAATCTTGCATGCCGAATTTCTTCAGGACATCTTTGAGGTACTTCTCCTGAGATATGAATATGCCATTGTGTTGTTGACGAATTTGAAGACCTAAGAAGAATTTCAACTCTCCCATCATAGACATTTGATATTCTTCACTCATCTTATAGGCAAATTCATCACTATAATGTTGGTCAGTACAACCAAAGATAATATCATCAACATATATTTGGCACACAAACAGTTCACCATCATATGATTTAGTAAAGAGAGTAGGGTCGAGTGAACCGGGTGTGAAGCCATTCTTCACGAAGAATTCCTTCAATGTATCATACCACGCCCGTGGGGCCTGTTTGAGACCATAGAGGGCCTTGTTGAGTCTGAAGACTTTGTTGGGATTCTTTGGATCTTCAAAACCTGGGGGTTGAGCAACATATACTTCTTCCTCAAGCTTACCATTGAGGAATGCACTTTTCACATCCATTTGATATAAAGTGATATTATGATGGTTAGCATAAGCAAGTAATATGCGAATAGCCTCAAGTCTAGCAACAGGAGCAAATGTTTCATCAAAATCAATTCCTTCAACCTGTGTGTAGCCTTGAGCTACAAGTCGTGCCTTATTCCTCACCACAAGGCCATTTTCATCTTGCTTGTTGCGGTAGATTCACTTTGTGCCAATGATATTATGCTTGCGAGGATCTGGACGTTTGACCAGTTCCCAGACATTGTTGAGCTTGAACTAATGTAATTCTTCTTGCATGGCATGAATCCACTCTGGCTCCAGAAATGCTTCATCTACCTTAGTGGGCTCTGTGATAGAGACAAAAGCATAGTGCCCACAATAGTTAGATAAATGTGAAGCTTTTGAGCGTGTGAGAGGACCTGGCGCTTCAATGTCATTGATGATCTTGTCAACTTGCACTTCTTTTGCAATGCGAGGATGAGCTGGTTGTCGTCGAGGAACTTGATCAGCATTTTCTTCAACACCATTGTCTTCAGCATTATCTTCAGGTGCATCAGCTCGACGTTCTTCGCGTACTGGAATGAATTCTTCAGCAGATTCTTCAGTAGGAATGACATCCTCAGTTGCCTTGAACTTGATAGATTCCTCAGGAGCTGGTTCATCTAACACAGAAGGTAGGTGCTCTCTTTGCGAGCCATTAGTTTCATCGAACCGCACATCTACAGTGTCAACAATCTTGTGAAGAGCGATGTTGAAGACTCTGTAGGTGTGCGAGTCCTTTCCGTAACCAAGCATAAAACCTTCATGTGCTTTCGGTGCAAATTTAGAATTGTGGTGAGGATCTCTAATCCAACATTTAGCACCGAAGACTTTGAAATAACTTACATTGGGTTTCTTGTTAGTGAGGAGTTCATAGGCAGTCTTCTTGAAGAATTTGTGAAGATATACTCTGTTGATGATGTGGCACGCGGTATCAATTGCATCAATCCAAAAACGACTAGGCGTTTCGTATTCATCAAGCATAGTGCGAGCCATCTCAACAAGAGTTCTGTTCTTGCGCCCACGACGCCATTTCTTTGAGGAGTATAGGGAGCAGATAACTCATGAGTAATACCAAGTTCATCAAGATAGGCATCAAGACCGAATTCTTGAACTCAGTTCCATTGTCACTCCGATGTGCCTGATCTTCACACCAAAGTTAGTTGAAGCCCTCGAGGAAAATCGTTTGAAGACTTCTGCACTTCATGTTTGTAAGTAACAATGTGTACCCATGTGTAACGAGAGTAATCATCAACAATAACAAAGCCATATAGAGATGCATCATTAGTGACTGCTGAGTAATGATTAGGACCAAAGAGGTCCATGTGAAGCAATTCGAAGGACGAGTAGTGGTCATGATAGTCTTCACTTTGGATGCTTGGCCTTGGTCATTTTCCAGCTTCACGGGCTCCACACAAGTGATCCTTGAGGAATTTGACATTCTCAATGCCAATGACATGCTTCTTCTTCGCAAGCGTGTGCAAATTCCTCATGCCTGCGAGACCAAGTCGTCGATGCCATAGCCAGCCTTCTGAAGCTTTTGCAAGTAGACACACGGCTGGTTGTGGTCCTGTAGAGAAATCAACAATATACAAGTCTCCTCTCCTAAAGCCTTCAAAGACTTTGGAATTGTCAGCTTCCATGATCACAACACAACGATACATGCCAAAGACAACAACCATATCAAGATCACAAAGCATTGAGACTGACATGAGGTTGTATCCTAAGGACTCAACAAGCATGACTTTGTCCATGTGTATGTCCTTAGAGAGCGCAACCTTACCAAGACCCAATACCTGACTTTTGCCTTTGTCAGCAAAGATGATATGCTTCAGATGTGACGGTGATAAGGGAGCATCCATCAATAGATTCTTGTCACCAGTCATGTGATTTGTACATCCACTATCGAGAACCCACTCATTGGCTTTGGGTTGATCATCCTGCAGATGAATTAGTGCAACTTACGATCTCATATACTTCATCAGTGAATAATATGATATCAATTTCATCAGATGAATTTCATCAGGCAGTATAACAGATAAGCAGTATGAGGACGTGTGAAATGAAAGTTCATTTCTTCATGATTAGCCTACGTCCTTTCAGGCATTTTTGTTAGGCCCCCAGCAAATTCTTCAGACGTTTAAAGCACGTCTGGACACCTGACCCTGCAGAAGAGATTAGTTCTTTTTCTTCACCACCCACATATGAAGGGGTGGAAAAGAGTTCATCACTCCGCGAGCACCATATGAGAATGGTGGCATAGAGGCCAATCCATTTCGTTTCACATAAGAGGGCTTAGGGTAAGAATATGAATAAGCAGAGAAATTTTTCGAGGACTTATGAACATATTGGTTTGAAGAATAATGCACATATTCATAGCCCTTAGCTCTACCCTGCGAAACAGAGTTGTTAGCACGATGATAATCATATGAGGATTTTGATCCATGTGAGGAATCTGATCCACGTGAGGAATTTTGTCCGTATGAGGACTTGGGTCCATATGAAGAATTTGGTCCATATGAAGAGTTTGATCTGGGGTTCCTATTCTTCACAGGTGGTGTCATGAGGACATTCACCTGAAGACTTTCAAGACACTTCTTGGGAACCCAGATTTTCTTCATAGGGGAACCGTTCCTGCAGTTAGTGCCAACATATCTAGCAAATACTCCACCATTCTGATTCTTGAACAGTTTATAGTTGGAGTCAAATGACTCATCAGAAGAATGAGGAGATTCACATGTAAAGCCAGATAAGTTAGATGGATCAACTGGAGGTCCCTTTGCAGCAACCCATGAGGTTTTGGGGTACAGCTCAGGCTTCCAATATGTTCCATCAGCATTGAGTTTCCTCTCAAAGGCAATACCCTCTTTCCTAGGGTTCCTATTGAGGATCTGCTTTTTAAGCACATCACAAAGAGTCTGATGCCCTTTGAGGCTTTTATACATGCCTGCCATGTACAATTCCTTCATCCCTGCATCGTCAGTGATACTAGCAATGTCCTTAGATGAGGAATTAGTGATAGCAGAGGCAGGTGAAGAATTTGTAACAGGTGAAGCATTTGAAAATTCAGGTGAAGAATTAGCAGATTCACGTTCAATGCACTTTAAGCATGGAGGAACAAATTCTTCCTGAGAAGCGTTGATTTGTTGAGCAAGTAATGAATCGCGCTCCTTCTGAAGATCTTCATAACTCACTCTTAGCTTCTCAAGATCTTGCTTTCTTTGAAGAAATTCATAAGAAAGTTTCTCATGATCAGACAAGAGAGTGTTATGATGACTTTGAAGGCTGTCAAACCTAGACTGAAGTCTCTGAAGATTTTCAGTCAGGGCTTTAGTGCGATCCATTTCTTCACCCAACATATCATCACTTTTATCTAGCATGTTTTGAACCTTTTCCAAGGCCGTTTGTTGTTTAGTGGCAATGCAAACAAGTTTGGTATAACTAGGTTCGATATCATCATCAGATCCATCATCATCAGATTCATAGTCACTATACTCAGATGAGGAGCATTCGGTTACCTCGTCACCCTTTGCCATGAGACATGATGCAGAAGATGATGATTCAGGTTCGAAAGTCATCGTTTTGAGAGATTCCTTGAAGTCCTCAAACCAAGGATCATGACGGGTTCGATGACCTTCATAGACGTCGGAGATTCGGTCCAGAATAAGCTTCGCATTGCAAAGATGCATAATGCGCACGAATTCATCTCTAGATAGGCAGGAACAGATGATATCCTTCGCCATGATATCAAGATGAGTTTACTTGCGAATATCATCTGCGTTCGCCGTCTTAAATAGATCAATAAGACCAATTTCAGTGACGGTCCACAGCTCGCTGTCCATTGCCATGAGGCGCTTTCTCATCATGGCCTTCCACTTGGGATAATCATGACCGTCAAAGATAGGGCATGTCACTTTCTTCATACTTGCGGTCGACATAACTAAAACTCCAGGTGGTTAAACCAAAATCACACAGAACAAGGGAGTACCTTGCTCTGATACCAGTTGAAAGTGTGTTATATCGACTAGAGGGGGGGTGAATAGGAGATTTTTATTAATTATTCAATGAGGAATTTGCCGGTGAGGAAATTCCTAAGTGAAGAACTACTTGCAGCAGAATAAGTACTCAGAAGTAAGCATAAGAGAATGCGGACATGGTCATCATGATGAAATGAAGACAATCACAGAGTATAGAAAGCGTAAACACAGGATAGCACAAGATGAAGACAAACAGACTGAAGAAATTGAACTGAGGAAATTGAGAAAGTCTTCAGTCAAAGTCTTCAAACACAGATATGAATGAACACTCAACACAGTAATGAGAAAATGAAAGGGTTGAGGAAATAGAACCAGTTAGATTGGTGAAGACAATGATTTGGTAGACCAGTTCCAACTGTTGTCTCAGTTGTACGTCTGGTTGGAGCGGCTGAGTATTTAAACTCGAGGACACACAGTCCCGGACACCCAGTCGCTGAGCACGCAGCTCAGGACACCAAGTCCTCACCATGTTCTTCTTGAACTAAGGTCACACAGACCTCGTCCAATCACTCGTGGTAAGTATTCAGGCGACTTCCAAACCTTCACAGACTTGGTCACTCGGCGATCCACAATTCCTCTTGGATGCTCTAGACCATGACGCCTAACCGTCTGGAAGAAGCACAGTCTTCAAAGGTAACAAGCGTCGGATCCACGCAGGATCAATCTCTTGATGATGCTCAATCACTTTGGGTTTGTAGGGTTTGATTTTGGGTTTTCCTCACTCGATGATTTTCGCTCAAAGTCCTCGGAGGATGGGTTGCTCTCAAATGACAAGTGTCAAGTTCTCTCGAGCAGCCAACCAGCTAGTGTTTGTAGGGGCGGCTATTTATAGCCTAGGGAGCAGCCCGACATGATAAGACATAAATGTCCTTCAATGATATGACCGTTTGGTGGATAAGATATTTTGGGACAGCATGCCAAGACAAGCAATGGTCGGAAATTTGACTCTCAAATTCCTCGGGCTATCATGTTCCTCATTGTGTAGGCAATCCGACATGGCGAATTCCTAACTCCTCGGTCGAACAAATTCTCGTGACGAGAAGAACTTCGTCTACATCAAGAAATTGACTGAACTGTATGAGATTTCAAAGGATTCACTCGAAGGGATTGGTAGGTGTAGGATTTTGAGTTGAGCATCACATGGAAATTTTTCCTTAGTATTTCCTCGACCCCTTTAACGAAGACGGTGTTTCCTATGACTCAAGAAAGAGAAAACGAAACTACGAAAACAAAAGTCTTCATGCTTCATGTTCCTCAAATGAATACCAAGTCTTCAAGGTCACAGCAATTTCTTCACTTTCAAAGTCTTCAGAAAGTCTTCAGAATATCAAAGTCTTCAGTCGAAGAACTTCATTTTTAGGGGTCGACTTTCTCTGTAAATATCAAACTCCTCATAGACTTATAGACCTGTGTACACTCATAAACACATTAGTCTCTTAACCTATAAGTCTTCAATACACCAAAATCACTAAGGGGCACTAGATGCACTTACATACTGCAAAGAGGCTTAAAGTTGACTTGGAGAAGTTGTACCCCATCCAGCTGCAATATACCACAGTGTGGAAAGCAAAACAAAGGGCCATGAAATCATTGTATGGTGACTGGGCAAATACATTTAGGATGTTGTATAGTTTTAAAGCAGAGGTGGAGAAGAGGTCACCTGGGAGTGTGGTCGAGATAGATACAGAGGTAACAGAGGATGGCGAGGTTTTATTCAGCAAGTTTTTTATGTGTTTGAAGCCTTGCATAGATGGATTCAAAGCAGGTTGTAAATCCATATTTGAGCATAGACTCATCTTTTTTGACTGGAAAATGGAATGGTCAGTTGGCTGCATGCAATGCTCTAGATGGACACAACTGGATGTTCCCAATTGCAATAGGAATGTTTCAATCGGAGACAGAGGCATCATGGATATGGTTCATGATGCAACCGAAAAAAGATGCATAGGGCAGTTTCTCCTTTGGCCATCCACACAGATGCATGTAAAGGGTTGGAAAATGCAGTAAAAATGTTTTCCCCATGCTGAGCAGAGTGAGTGCTTTGGACATATGTGGATGAATCTGATAAAAAATTCAGAGGAGATGAATTTGGGCGCATGTGGCCAGACAAGATCCTACACTGACAAACACATTCCTATCACCTTGGTAAGATATTGGCATCATGTAGTGATAATGAATTTGCTTCATGGTTGAACACCCACCATTCTCTGTTGTGGTATAGATCAGGTTTTAATACTGCCATAAAATGTAATCATATCAATAACAACTTGGCAGAAAGTTTTAACAACAAAGTGAAGGATTTGAAAGACTTGCATGTGCATGACATGGTGGACCAAATAAGGATCATGATCATGCGTTTGTGGGAGTTGAGAGGAAAAATTGCTAATATTTTGGAAGGGGACAAGCTTCCAGCAGTGGTACAATAGGTGGTCAACAGGAGTAGAAATCTTTCACATCTATCTGTTGAGAAATCTTCCTTGTGGGGTGCTGAAGTTAGAGATACAAAGGTTGGCAAGAGGCATATGGTAAATACTGAGTTTTATGAGTGCACTTGCCAAGAGTGGCAACACACTGCAAAACCATGTGAGCATTCCATACTTTTTTTTGGCATCTAAACCCAGGTTAAATATGCACCCATATTTGCATGAGTATTATTCAGTACAAAAATTCAAAGCTGCATATGCAAGTCCAATTCCTGCACTGACTGACCAATCTCAGTGGCCTGAGGTGGCAATAGAATTTACCTTGTGTCCCCCTGTCACTAGAAGAAAGGCTGGGAGGCCAAAACAGAGCAGATTCAAAGCTTGGTTTGAGAAAGGTGCTTGTAGTAAGAAGGGGAAAAAGGAAAAGGAAAAGAATGATAAGCCCAAAAGGGCTCAAAAAGGTAACAAAAATAGGTGCAAGTTGTGTGAGGTACTTGGGCACAGAATTGGTTCATCCAAATGCATCTACACTCCTCAGAGGCCAAAGTATGTTTATGTTACTGCTTTTGCAAGTTTTTGATTTTGCTACTTGTTCTAGTATCTAACCACAAATGCTTTATATTTTAGGAGGAAGCGTGCAGAAAAATCCCCACCTCTTGTTGTTGAACAATGGTGGCCAGTGAAAAAAGCAAGACTCAATGGCCTTAGAAGGAAGAGCACTAAGCAGATAATGTTTGGTGACAAAGATATGGAGCAAACTGAAACTGTTACTACTGAACATGAGCTAAGTGTTTCTGTTTTGGACGATGTGATGCATACTGAATCTGTTTTGCAGGCGCTAGGGCAATCTGAAACTGTTGCAGATGAAACAACTATTGTGCTGCCATGCGAATCTGCTTTGACAGCTGTGTTGCCATGTTTGGAGGTTGTGCTGCCAAGTGTTGAGTTGCAAACTGAAGTAGTTGAACAATGTGTGCCATCTACTCAATCTGCAGAAGTGCAAACTGAAGAAGTGGGACATGGTCAGGTGCAAAAGTTGAGGGGGCCTAGTGGAGTTGGCAAGAAAACCAAGGGGCCAAAAAGCAAGAGCATCAGCATCAACAAACTATGCGCCGTGGAACCAAACGGTGGAAAAAAGGAGAAGAAATCAAGTGATAGAAAGAAGCAAAAGAAATAGAGTCGAAATCATTCAAATTTGATGGGAAAACTTAAGTTTGTTGTCATTTGATGTGAAAACTTATGTTCTTTCATGTGAAAACTTATGTGCTATGATGTTGATTTGACTTGAAATAAAATTCAAATTTGAACCGACATTCAAATTTGAACCTATCTCCAATATTTTTGTAGTTCATTTGTTTGTTCTGTGATGTTGCATTGTTTTATGTACTACTATGCACTTTAATTCATAAATCCAACCCTTTTTGTGAAGTCCAACTCATAGTCACTGAAAATGGTGTCCAAAGAGGCTCCAAAGTAAGGGAAAACGGCCCCATTTCTAAGCAAGTTTTTTTCGACCTTCTCAAAATCACCCAAAAAGATCTTCTTAGCTTATATTATACCTATATAGGATCAATAATAAGTCTCACCTTTTTGAATAAGTATTCATATTATTTAATTTATTTTGAAAAACACCCTTTAATACAAAGTCAGCAATAAAACAAGTTTAAAATTTAAAATGAACAAAATAACTTCAGATCCTCCTTAGTCACTCCAAAATGAAGCTAAGGTGAGGTTTTTGAATTTTTTTGCATTTTCAAAACCTCAAACCCTCTTCTCACTCCTTTGAACTCTATGCAACCTCAGTCGAGATAGTCCAATTTGTGAAGGTTTTTTCATGCAAAGATCATTAGATCAAGTTTATCATTTTATATCGTAACTATGTAACATAAAAAGACTATATGCGCAGGTTTTTCATTTTTTAGATTTTTTTTGAATTAGTTATACACATTTGAATGTTCGGTTAAGCCTTTCAAAACCCCGTTGACTGCCTCCAAAACCCATGTAACCCTAGCGCCAAACGTCCACCGTCGATCTAACCCTAACGCCAAACTGCGGCTGTCGGATAGGCCTTCTAGAAGGATTCCGCGGGGGCGATCCGTGGGAGCCCTGATTCTCCAATTTGATTGGCCACCGTTTTTTCTCTCTGACGAACAGATAACATTAAGAGGGGGAGCATCTCAGTGACCGTTGGGCCGAGCGGATCGGGCCCGGCAGAGCCTGGCATGCGTGCGCACGGCCGTCGAGAGGGGGGGATGGGATGCATGCGAGAGGGTCAATGACATGTGGGCCATCCCTGTCCCATGCATGCCATGCAACGTCGCAGCCTAGCTATTCTGTGCTCGTGAACGCTGTGACACAGCCTAGCCCGGGCTTGCATACACGCATCGACACAGTAAAGCACGACAGGGGCACAGCGTATAGGTACGTCGCAACCAAGCTATTTTAACAAATGCATTTTGAACCTGAGACACGGGACGGCTCGGGTGGTGCAGCTCCTTTTTCAGTGTCACGCGCGGATGAACGGGCCTGTTTCCCACGTGGCGTCACCGCCGATGCAAGTGCACAAAACGATGCATCTCGCATGTGCCGCCCGTGCCTCTTTGGATGCTCTGCCCGCCGTTTTTGAATTAATGCCCGCAATTACTTATGCCAGTTCGACGGAGAAGAGAAAACGATCGAGAAGGCACCGTGTACACATTGACCACGGCTGCAACGCGGCTATAAAAGGGCACCATTTCCTCATCCCTCTCACACTCATCTCTCAAGCCTCCTCTGCTTCTTCTTTTCGAGCCAAATCCACCACTCGAGCCACCATGCAGTTCAACGGCCCTAGCTACCGTCGCCCTCGCACTGTGCCGGAGAGGGAGTACCCGGCCAGAGTCATCGTCGAGAATAGCCTGAGGGTGTGGGCCATCTCAAGGTGGAGGGGCCCTAGAGAGTTGGCTCGCTTCTTCCTCCAAGCCGGCTGTTGGGGAACGTAGTAATTTCAAAAAATTTCCTACGCACACGCAAGACCATGGTGATGGCATAGCAACGAGAGGGGAGAGTGTCTGTCCACGTACCCTCGTAGACCGTAAGCGCAAGCGTTATAACAACGCGGTTGAGGTAGTCGTACGTCTTCACGATCCGACCGATCCAAGCACCGAACGTACGGCACCTCTGAGTTCTGCACACGTTCAGCTCGATGACGATCCCCGGGCTCCGATCCAGCAAAGCGTCGGGGATGAGTTCCGTCAGCACGACGGCGTGGTGACGATGATGATGCTCCACCGACGCAGGGCTTCGCCTAAGCTCCACGACGATATGACCGAGGTGTAATATGGTGGAGGGGGGCACCGCACACGGCTAAGAACGATCACGTAGATCAACTTGTGTGTCATGGGGTGCCCCCCTGCCCCCGTATATAAAGGAGCAAGGGGGTGCGGTCGGCCCTAGGGAGGCGCGCCTGGAGGAGTCCTACTCCCACCGAGTAGGACCCCCTTCCTAGTTGGATTAGATTTGGGAGGGAAGAGGGAAGGCGCGCCCCCTCTCCTTGTCCTATTCGGACTAGAGGGGAGGGGCGCGCCTGCCCTGGCCGCCCTCCTCTTCTCCCTTAAGGCCCATCAAGGCCCATTGACCCCGGGGTTCCGTAACCCCGGTGTTCCGGTAAAATCCTGTTTTCATCCGGAACCTTTTCGAAGTCCAAACATAGGCTTCCAATATATCAATCTTTATGTCTCGACCATTTCGAGACTCCTCGTCATGTCCGTGATCACATCCGGGACTCCGAACAACCTTCGGTACATCAAAACTTATAAACTCATAATAAACTGTCATCGAAACGTTAAGCGTGCGGACCCTACGGGTTCGAGAACTATGTAGACATGACCTAGAACTATTCTCGGTCAATAACCAATAGCGGAACCTGGATGCCCATATTGGTTCCTACATATTCTACGAAGATCTTTATCGGTCAAACCGCATAACGACATACGTTGTTCCCTTTGTCATCGGTATGTTACTTACCCGAGATTCGATCGTCGGTATCCAATACCTAGTTCAATCTCGTTACCGGCAAGTCTCTTTACTCGTTCTGTAATACATTATCTCACAACTAACGTATTAGTTGCAATGCTTGCAAGGCTTTATGTGATGTGTATTACCGAGAGGGCCCAGAGATACCTCTCCGACAATCGGAGTGACAAAACCTAATCTCAAATCGCCAACCCAACATGTACCTTTGGAGACACCTGTAGTACTCCTTTATAATCACCCATTACGTTGTGACGTTTGGTAGTACCAAAGTGTTCCTCCGTAAACGGAGTTGCATAATCTCATAGTTACAGGAACATGTATAGGTCATGAAGAAAGCAATAGCAATATACTAAGCGATCAAGTGCTAGGCTAACGGAATGGGTCATGTCAATCACATCATTCTCCTAATGATGTGATCCCATTAATCAAATGACAACACATGTCTATGGTTAGGAAACATAACCATCTTTGATTAATGAGCTAGTCTAGTAGAGGCATACTAGTGACTATCTGTTTGTCTATGTATTCACACATGTATTATGTTTCCGGTTAATACAATTCTAGCATGAATAATAAACATTTATCATGATATAAGGAAATAGATAATAACTTTATTATTGCCTCTAGGGCATATTTCCTTCAGTCTCCCACTTGCACTAGAGTCAATAATCTAGATTACACAAGAATGATTCTAACACCCATGGAGTCTTGGTGCTGATCATGTTTTGCTCGTGGAAGAGGCTTAGTCAACGGTCTGCAACATTCAGATCCGTATGTATTTTGCAAATCTCTATGTCTCCCACTTGGACTTGGTCCCGAATGGAATTGAAGCGTCTCTTGATATGCTTGGTCCTCTTGTGAAATCTGGATTCCTTTGCCAAGGCAATTGCACCAAGATTGTCACAGAAGATCTTCATTGGTCCCGATGCACTAGGTATGACACCTAGATCGGAAATGAACTCTTTCATCCAGACTCCTTCATTTGCTGCTTCCAAGCAGCTATGTACTCCGCTTCACATGTAGATCCCGCCACGACGCTTTGTTTAGAACTGCACCAACCGACAGCTCCACCGTTTAATAAAAACACGTATCCGGTTTGCGATTTAGAATCGTCCGGATCAGTGTCAAAGCTTACATCGACGTAACCATTTACGACTAGCTCTTTGTCACCTCCATATCGAGAAACATATCCTTAGTCCTTTTCGGGTATTTCAGGATGTTCTTGACCGCTGTCCGATGATCCACTCTGGATTACTTTGGTACCTTCCTGCCAAGCTTATTGCTAAGCATCGTCGGTCTGGTACACAGCATTGCATACATGATAGAGCCTATGGCTGAAGCATAGGAACATCTTTCATTTTCTCTCTATCTTCTGCTGTGGTCGGGCATTGAGTCGACTCAATCTTAAACCTTGTAATACTGGTAAAAACCTTTCTTTGCTCGATCCATTTTGAACTTTTTCAAAACTTTATCAAGGTATGTGCTTTGTGAAAGTCCAATTAAGCGTCTTGATCTATCTCTATAGATCTTGATGCCCAATATGTAAGCAGCTTCACCGAGGTCTTTCATTGGAAAACTTTTATTCAAGTATCCTTTATGCTATCCAGAAATTCTATATCATTTCCAATCAATAATATGTCGTCCACATATAATATCGAAATGCTCTGAGCTCCCACTCACTTTCTTGTAAATACAGGCTTCTCCAAAAGTGCATATAAAACCATATCTTTGATCACACTATCAAAGTGTTTATTCCAACTCCGAGAGGCTTGCACTGCACCATAAATTGATCGCTGGAGCTTGCACACTTTGTTAGCACCCTTTGGATCAACAAAACCTTCTGGTTGCATCATATACAACTCTTCTTCTAGAAATCCATTCAAGAATGTAGTTTTACATCCATTTGCCAAATTTCATAATCATAAAATGCGGCAATTGCTAACATGATTCGGACAGACTTAAGCATCGCCACGGGTGAGAAAGTCTCATCGTAGTCAACCCCTTGAACTTGTCGAAAACCTTTCGCAACAAGTCGAGCTTTATAGACGATTACATTACCATCAGCGTCGTCTTCTTCTTAAAGATCCATTTATTCTCAATGGCTTGCCGATCATCGGGCAAGTCAACCAAAGTCCATACTTTGTTTTCATACATGGATCCCATCTCATATTTCATGGCTTCCAGCCATTTTGCGAATCTGGGCTCACCATCGCTTCTTCATAGTTTGTAGGTTCGCCATGGTCAAGTAACATGACTTCCGAATAGGATTACCGTACCACTCAGTGCGTATTTTACTCTGGTTGACCTCGAGTTCAGTAGTAACTTGATCTGAAGTTTCATGATCAACATCATTAGCTTCCTCACTAATTGGTGTAGTTGTCACAGAACCGTTTCTTGTGATGAACTACCTTTCAATAAGGGAGCAGATCTGATTATCTCATCAAGTTCTACTTTCCTCCCACTCACTTCTTTCGAGAGAAACTCCTTCTCTAGAAAGGATCCGAATTTAGCAACGAAAATCTTGCCTTCAGATCTGTGATAGAAGGTGTACCCAACAGTCTCCTTTGGGTATCCTATGAAGACACATTTCTCCGATTTGGGTTCGAGCTTATCTGGTTGAAGTTTCTTCACATAAGCATCGCAACCCCAAACTTTAAGAAACGACAACTTTGGTTTCTTGCCAAACCACAGTTCATAAGGTGTCTTCTCAACGGACTTAGATGGTGCCCTATTTAACGTGAATGCGGCCGTTTCTAAAGCATATCCCCAAAACGATAGCGGTAAATCAGTAAGAGACATCATAGATCGCACCATATCAAGTAAAGTACGATTACGACGTTCGGACACACCATTTCTCTGTGGTGTTCGGGTGGCGTGAGTTGCTGAAACTATTCGCATTGTTTCAAATGTAAACCAAACTCGTAACTCAAATATTCTCCTCCACGATCAGATCGTAGAAACTTTATTTTCTTGTTACGATGATTTTCCACTTCACTCTGAAATTCTTTGAACTTTTCAAATGTTTCAGATTTGTGTTTCATTAAGTAGATATACCCATATCTGCTCAAATCATCTGTGAAGGTGAGAAAATAACGATACCGCCGTGTGCCTCAACATTCATTGGACCACAAACATCGGTATGTATGATTTCCAACAAATCTGTTGCTCGCTCCATAGTTCGGAGAACGGCGTTTTAGTCATCTTGCCCATGAGGCACGGTTCGCAAGTACCAAGTGATTCATAATCAAGTGATTCCAAAAGTCCATCGGTATGGAGTTTCTTCATGCGTTTTACACCGATATGACCCAAACGGCGAGTGCCACAAATAAGTTGCATTATCATTATCAACTCTGCATCTTTTGGTTTCAACACTATGAATATGTGTATTACTACTATCGAGATTCAATAAAATAGACCACTCTTCAAGGGTGCATGACCATAAAAGATATTATTCATATAAATAGAACAACCATTATTCTCTGTCTTAAATGAATAACCGTCTCGCATCAAACAAGATCCAGATATAATGTTCATGCTTAACGCTGGCACCAAATAACAATTATTTAGGTCTAAAACTAATCCCGATGGTAGATGTAGAGGTAGCGTGCCGACCGCGATCACATCGACTTTGGAACCATTTCCACGCCGCATCGTCACCTCGTCCTTAGCCAATCTTCGCTAATCCGTAGTTCCTGTTTGAGTTGCAAATATTAGCAATGTAACCCGATATCAAATACACGGTACTATCTGCGAGTATTAGTAAGGTACACATCAATAACATGTATATCACATATACCTTTGATCACCTTGCCATCCTTCTTATCCGCCAAATACTTGGGGCAGTTCCGCTCAAAGTGTCCATCGCTTGCGGTAGAAACACTCGATTTCAGGCTTAGGTTCAGACTTGGGTTTCTTCTCTTGAGCAGCAACTTTCTTGCTGTTCTTGAAGTTCCTTCTTCTTTCCTTTGCCCTTTTCTTGAAACTAGTGGTCTTGTTGACCATCAACACTTGATGCTCTTTCTTGATTTCTACCTCCGCTGCTTTTAGCATTGCGAAGAGCTCGGAATTGTTTTGGTCATCCCTTGCATATTATAGTTCATCACGAAGCTCTTGTAGCTTGGTGGCGTGATTGGAGAATTCTGTCAATGACACTATCATCCGGAAGAGTAACTCCCAGTTGAATCAAGTGATTATTATACCCGGACATTTTGAGTATATGTTCACCTTGTGAACTATTCTCCTCCATCTTGCAGCTATAGAACTTATTGGAGACTTCATATCTCTCAATCCGGGCATTTGCTTGAAATATTAACTTCAACTCCTGGAACATCTCATATGCTCCATGACGTTCAAAACGTCGTTGAAGACCCGGTTCTAAGCCGTAAAGCATGGCACACTGAACTATAGAGTAGTCATCAGCTTTGCTCGCCAGACGTTCACAACTTCGGCGTTGCTCTGCAGCAGGCTCGCACACAGCGGTGCTTCCGGGACGTAATTCTTCGTGCAGCAATGAGGATAATCCTCGTTACGGACCCAGTCCGTGTAATTGCTACCATCATCTTTCAACTTTGCTTTCTCAAGGAACACATTAAAATTCAACGGAACAACAGACGAGCCATCTATCTACAAGAAACATAGACAAGCAAAATACTATCGGTACTAAGTTCATGATAAATTTAAGTTTAATTAATCATATTAAAACTCCCACTTAGACAGACATCTCTCTAGTCATCTAAGTGATTACGTGATCCAAATCAACTAAACCATGTCCGATCATCACGTGAGATGGAGTAGTTTCAATGGTGAACATCACTATGTTGATCATATCTACTATATGATTCACGTTCGACCTTTCGGTCTCCGTGTTCGAGGCCATATCTGTTATATGCTAGGCTCGTCAAGTTTAACTTTGAGTATTCTGCGTGCAACTGTTTTTCACCCGTTGTATTTGAACGTAGAGCCTATCACACCCGATCATCACGTGGTGTCTCAGACGAAGAACTTTCATAACGGTGCATACTCGGGAGAACACTTCTTGATAATTTTAGTGAGAGATCATCTTATAATGCTACCGTCAATCAAAGCAAGATAAGATGCATAAAGGATAAACATCACATGCAATCAATATAAGTGATATGATATGGTCATCATCATCTTGTGCTTGTGATCTCCATCGCCAAGCACCGTCATGATCACCATCGCCACCGGCGCGACACCTTGATCTCCATCGTAGCATCGTTGTCGTCTCGCCAACTATTGCTTCTACGACTATCGCTACTGCTTAGTGATAAAGTAAAGCAATTACATGGCGTTGCATTTCATACAATAAAGCGACAACCATATGGCTCTGCCGATTGCCGATAACTCGGTTACAAAACATGATCATTTCATACAATAAAATATAGCATCACGTCTTGACCACATCACATCACAACATGCCCTGCAAAAACAAGTTAGGCGTCCTCTACTTTGTTGTTGCAAGTTTTACGTGGCTGCTACGGGCTGAGCAAGAACCGTTCCTACCTACGCATCAAAACCACAGCGATAGTTTGTCAAGTTGGTGCTGTTTTAACCTTCGCAAGGACCGGCGTAGCCACACCGGTTCAACTAAAGTGAGAGAGACAGACACCGCGGTCACCTTTAAGCAACGAGTGCTCGGCGGTGAAACCAGTCTCGCGTAAGCGTCTGGCGTAATGTCGGTCCGGCCGCTTCATCTCACAATACCGCCGAACCAAAGTATGACATGCTGGTAAGCGGTATGACTTATATCGCCCACAACTCACTTGTGTTCTACCGTGCATATGACATCAACGCATAAAACCAGGCTCGATACCATTGTTGGGGAGCGAGTAATTTCAAAAAATTCCTACGCACACGCAAGACCATGGTGATGGCATAGCAACGAGAGGGAGAGTGTCCGTCCACGTACCCTCGTGAGACCGAAGCGAAGCGTTATAACAACGCTGTTGATGTAGTCGACGTCTTCACGATCCGACCGATCCAAGCACCGAACGTCACGGCACCTCCGAGTTCTGCACACGTTCAGCTCGATGGCGATCCCGGGCCCGATCCAGCAAAGCGTCGGGATGAGTTCCGTCAAGACGACGGCGCGGTGACGATGATGATGCTCCACCGACGCAGGGCTTCGCCTAAGCTCCGCATGACGATATGACCGAGGTGTAATATGGTGGAAGGGGCACCGACACGGCTAAGAACGATCACGAGATCAACTTGTGTGTCATGGGGTGCCCCCTGCCCCGTATATAAAGGAGCAAGGGGGTGCGGCCGGCCCTCGGAGGCGCTGCCGAGGAGTCCTACTCCCACCGAGTAGGACTCCCCCTTCCTAGTTGGATTAGGTTTGGGAGGGAAGAGGGAAGAGGGCCCCCCTCCTTGTCCTATTCGGACTATAGGGGGGGGCGCGGCCTGCCCTGGCCGGCCCTCCTCTTCTCCCTTATGGCCCATCAAGGCCCATTGACCCCCGGGGTTCCGTAACCCCGGTGTTCGGTAAAATCCTGTTTTCATCCGAACCTTTCCAAGTCAAACATAGGCTTCCAATATATCAATCTTTATGTCTCGCCATTTGAGACTCCTCGTCATGTCCGTGATCACATCCGGGACTCCGAACAACCTTCGGTACATCAAAACTTATAAACTCATAATAAACTGTCATCGATACGTTAAGCGTGCGGACCCTACGGGTTCGAGAACTATGTAGACATGACCTAGAACTATTCTCGGTCAATAACCAATAGCGGAACCTGGATGCCCATATTGGTTCCTACATATTCTACGAAGATCTTTATCGGTCAAACCGCATAACGACATACGTTGTTCCCTTTGTCATCGGTATGTTAGTTACCCGAGATTCGATCGTCGGTATCCAATACCTAGTTCAATATCATTACCGGCAAGTCTCTTTACTCGTTCCGTAATACATTATCTCACAACTAACTTATTAGGTGCAATGCTTGCAAGGCTTTATGTGATGTGTATTACCAAGAGGGCCCAGAGATACCTCTCCGACAATCGGAGTGACAAAACCTAATCTCGAAATACGCCAACCCAACATGTACCTTTGGAGACACCTGTAGTACTCCTTTATAATCACCCGATTCGTTGTGACGTTTGGTAGTACCAAAGTGTTCCTCCGTAAACGGAGTTGCATAATCTCATAGTTACAGGAACATGTATAGGTCATGAAGAAAGCAATAGCAATATACTAAACGATCAAGTGCTAAGCTAACGGAATGGGTCATGTCATTCACATCATTCTCCTAATGATGTGATCCCATTAATCAAATGACAACACATGTCTATGGTTAGGAAACATAACCATCTTTGATTAATGAGCTAGTCTAGTAGAGGCATACTAGTGACTATCTGTTTGTCTATGTATTCACACATGTATTATGTTTCCGGTTAATACAATTCTAGCATGAATAATAAACATTTATCATGATATAAGGAAATAAATAATAACTTTATTATTGCCTCTAGGGCATATTTCCTTCACCGGCTACCGCCACCTCCCTCCGGGCACTCCGCCCATGTTCCACCTCCACGAGCAGTACGATGGCAACCCCAACGGCCTCGTCATCGGCCTCTACGTCACCTTCACCAACCCCTACGACGCTCACCACCTCCTCGGCGAGGTGTTCTAGTGTGGATGCGAGTTTATCGCGTTCACGACCTACAACATCTTCACCAACTTCCACCACATCTTCCCTCACCCCAACGGCATGCACACCCTCCCCTACCAGATGCCAGAGAACGACGAGTGAGGGGCGCCGGCTAAGGAGGAGGGGCCAAGGAGTTGTTCGAGTGCGAGTCTTTCTATCTATCTAGCTTGTGTTTGTGTTGGTTCGTGTAACATCCCAAATTTTCAATTTGGCATGTTATACATAGGTCATCCATGCATACCATATTTATTTGCATTCTCGTTTGCCATCCTCGAAAATCCTAAGCAACTCAAGGACCCTCGGAGAGAGTTGGGGATTTTTCGATTTTCATATTTGATTTCATCAAATAATGAAAGACGAGGATATTGGATTTTTTTATTTTTCCCTCCGGAAAAATATTTCATTTAAAATAAATGAGGGGAGATAATATGACTTCTCCAAAATAATTGAAATACCGGAGGAAAAATGGTAAAATCATTTTTGGGATTTTATTTTTACTTATTTGGAGTTTTATTTGCCCTAGAAAAAAATTTGCACGCTTTAAAAAGTTGCATTTTAGGGGCCAAGAAAAGTTCATCTAGTTATAAATATTTTATTTAGATGGAGAAAACTTATCTTGGAATATTTAGATTTTTATTTATTTTTCTAGGAATTTTTCTTTCGGTGGAATGATTTAAAAAAATGGACCCAGCGCCGACCGGGCTAAAGGCCCCACCGAGCCAAGCCGGCCAGAGCGCCGCCGCCTCCTCACAGCAGGCCGTCGTCAGGCGAGGCACGGACGCCGAGGGGAGTCCGAGCTGACTCCACCCCGGCGACCCTTCCCAAGCCGGAGCCCGCCCGCCCCATTTAAATGCTGCCGCCCGCCTCCGCCGCCACCCGCCCCACCCGACCCGGAGCCCGGAGCCCGAGCCGCCGGAGCCCGCGCCGTCGCCGCCGCCCCTCCCGTGTCGTCGCCGCCGCCTCCCGCCGAGTCGCCGCCGCCCTCGCCGACCCCCCCACCCGGACCGCTGAGCCGCCCGCCCGCGGACGGACGCGCCTCGCCGGAGGTACCGCCCGCCGCGGTTTTTAAGAAAACCCTTCGGGTTTTTAAAAAAAAAACCCTAGATCGTTTTTTATAGATCGGTTTATTTTCGTCGGTTTATTTATTTAGCGAACGTCTGTTCGTTCGTTCGTTTTAACGAACGCGTTCACTGTTTAGGTTCTGTTAACGAATGTTCGTTCGTTTAGCCGTTCGTCGCTTTTTCTTTTATTCGAATTATTCCGCGGTTATTCTGATCGCGATTTCAGATCCAATTTTCAAACCTGTTTATCTTTTGGCTCGTTTATCGGAATCAGGCGATTCAAGCGCCTGGAGTTTCATCTCGAAACCCTGTTTCCGAATAATCAACTTAAACCAGTTTTTATCATTGTAAAATTTGACTCTAGTTCAGATTAGTAAACGGACCCTATTTCTTTCGCCGTTTGAATTTCATTGTTTCGTTTGGTTTGATTCTTTTTGCAAACCGGAGTTCTTAAGTTGAACTCTCCGGTCAACCTCTTTCAGTTGAAGTTTTGTTTGCGCATCTTTGCTTGTTGCTTATGTATGTATTGTTTGCTTGCGATAGAATTCCCGGAGTGCGAAGCATGTTACTACGAGTCTCTAGGATTCATGGATCGTCAGCAAGGCAAGTAACACTTGATCATATCTTTTCATACCCAGTTTTTATGCATTAGTTTCAACCCTCAAACATTGCATGATTAGGATGTCATTAAATTGTGGGTTGGGAAGTAGATGATGAGGTAGGAACCTATTGCCCTGTTACTTTCAAACCCTTGGGAGTTACTTCTACGTTATGCTTATATTGCCATGCTATGCTCAGAGAGGCGTGGTTTGGGTTTGAGAGATATTCACGACAGATGTGAGATTATTAATTAATGGTTTACTTTAAGGTGGCAACTTAAATACACATCTGGGTGGATTGAGGCACTGGGAACCCAGTGTTATCATTCTTTTGGAAATCCCGGGGTACCAGTGTGATCTTCCTATGGACCGCCACCAGGGCTCAAAGGGAACTGAGATTATTCATGCTAGAAACTTCCGTGTGCAGCCACAAGCTATTATGGGCTCTAGCATAGTTGAGTAAGTTACGTGATGCTCTCAAGAGGTAGGTCAGCAGGTAGTGGGTTTTATAGGTTTGGTATGATCTATCCGAGTAGAGAGTTAATGTTTACGAAGATCGTGTCTCGGTCATCCGTCTCTCAAACACCATGCGGTGCGAGAAACCAACGGAGGCGACCGAGTCTTGTGGGGAAAAGTGCGCAAACCTCTGCAGAGTGTACAATCTAATCATGGTTAGCCGTGTCCCCGGTTATGGACATTTCTGAGTATCTAGTACTTGAGTATTCACATGTATCTCGTCACTCTAAACTAATATTGCTGGGTTGTTAATCACTTTAATTGGGATCGAGTTGGGGTTATACCTTCTCAATGATGTTTGAACCACCATGATAGTTAAAGTAAAATTTATTCCTTTGTTGTAGGGAAAAATTGGCTTTTAGGGGGTGTCCGGATGGCCGGACTACCATCATCGGCCGGACTATCATCGGCCGGACTATCATCATCGACCGGACTCCAAGACTATGAAGATACAAGATTGAAGACTTCGCCCCGTGTCCGGAGGGGACTTTCCTTGGCATGGAAGGCAAGCTTGGCGATACGGATATGTAGATCTCCCACCAATGTAACCGACTCTATGTAACCCTAGCCCTCTCCGGTGTCTATATAAACCGAATGGCTCTAGTCCGTAGGACTATCAGAACAACAACCCTTACAATCATATCATAGGCTAGCTTCTAGGGTTTAGCCTCCTTGATCTCGTGGTAGATCCACTCTTGTAAACATCCACAATATCAATATCAATCGAGCAGGACGTAGGGTTTTACCTCCATCAAGAGGGCCCGAACCTGGGTAAAACATCGTGTCCCTTGTCTCCTGTTACCATCCGCCTAGACGCACAGTTCGGGACCCCCTACCCGAGATCCGCCGGTTTTGACACCGACATTGGTGCTTTCATTGAGAGTTCCTCTGTGCCGTCACCGATAGGAAGGATGCCTCCTCCCGTCTTCAAGGACGGTATTTTTGCCAAAGGAGCCCTGGCCGCCGGCCAAACTATCCGGCTAGGTGGTTTTCTTATGACCGCCTGTCCGGCCACCGCTTCGACAATGACCTCTCAAGTCGTCAAAAGCAATTTTCACGTCAGCTCAGAATTCGCCGAGCGGCTGGATCCAATAGAGCTCTTGTCCAGAACGAGCTCTTGGATCGCATCACCGCCACAGGAGTCGCTCATGACTACAAACAGATTGGGCTTAAAACCGATCCGAGAGATTAACTCTCCCGGGTCACCCACCACGTTGCAGTGGTAGAGGAACAATGCGGCGACGCTTCTCCTATATTGAAAACTAGTCATGTCCGGGCTTCCGAATCCCCCATGCCGGATTACCGCGGAGGGATGGACTTCGATCAAGCACTGAACTTAAAGTCGGGCATCGGACCAGACTCGTTGGACAACGTCTAGCAATCCAAGCTTCCAAATTCGGAAACTTCTTGGCCTTCGAGCCTTGAGATGGGTAGGGTTCCGAACTTAATTCCACCCACCCGCCCAGACATATGCGATCTATCTCTAATCCGCAAGTGCCGCTGAGACAAGACATCACTCATCGGGCGATTCCTCCTGGTTATGGACAGGATAAAGGATCGCCGAGAGGAAAACATAATCTCAATTTTTTGCAATAATTGCACGGACGAGGGACTCTTGAACGCCATCAGCCGTCGTGAAATTACACGCTTCGCCGATGTGGCGTCCATAGTACGAAAGTACTGTGCGATGGAGTGTTTCCGGACAACCGAAAATAATTTTTGGGACAATCCGGCCCCGAATACAACCCTAGTCTGCAACAAAAGGGTGCATTACACTCAGGCACCAGATACAAAAACCAAAAAGTAAAGACCCCATAAAGGGCACAGAACCATACTAGAGGGATGGCTTAGCGGACCCTGTAAAATTCACGGTACAGAAGGCGTCGTCCCAACACATAACCTTCGAGCATGTTGGATATTACGGCAGGTGGCCAAAATTGGAGAGGAGCTTCTAGCCCCGGAAAACCACTCCAACAACATCGGTACGGTATCAACAGTCTTCGAGACTTTCGCATCAAATAATATGCGGAAACGAACAATCTGCGGCCTCACCGAAGTCTACCAAGTAGCAACAACCAATCCATGGAGCGACACAGCCATCACCTTCAACGCTAGCGACGAACCTAAATTCCGGACAGCCCGAGCTCCAGCCGCACTGGTACTTAGTCCAATAGTGGATGGCTTTCGACTTACAAAAGTCCTCATGGATGGCGGCAGCGGATTAAACCTCATCTAGAAGGAAACCCTTCAAAAAATGGAAATAGACTGGAGCCGCATTGAGCGAAGCAGCACAACCTTTAGAGGAATAATCCCTAGCCGGGAGGCGCTGCACAGGAAAAATCACACTCGATGTGGTATTCGCTCACGGACAATTACAGATCCGAAGAAGTCACGTTCCAAGTGGCCCGTTCAACAGCGGATATCACGCTATACTAGGACGAGAGGCATTCACAATTTTTCAAGCCGTACCCCATTATGGGTACATGAAGCTCAAAATGCCTGGGCCCGGCGGAATAATCACTCTCGTTAGTGATCCGGACATAGCACTCCGCTACGAAAACAAGACAGCCGCATTAGCCTTAGAGGCACTATCCAAAGCCCTAGCGGCGGAGGAACTCACCACGCTGCGCTCACGGTGAATAGGGACGATGTGATACCGATAAGAGATCCAAGTCCACCTCCTTTAAACCAGCAGATGAAATAGTAAAATTCTAGGTCCACCCAACGGACCCGACAAAGACGGCCTCCATCGGGGCACAATTGAACCCTGATGTAGACGCGGCACTGCGAAAATTCCTTCGGGAAAATTGGGACATTTTCGCCTGGCACCCCTCGGATATGCCCGGAATCCCACGCAGATTGGCAGAACACAGCCTAAACATCCTAAAAGGATTCAAGCCAGTCAAACAGGCCCTTCGACGATTTTCCGAACCCAAAAGACAGGCAATGGGAGAAGAGCTAGCCAAACTATTAGAAGTCGGATTCATCGAGACATCAAGCACCGGATTGGCTAGCAAACCTGGTAATGGTACCAAGAAGGACAAATCCTGGCGCCTATATGTCGATTTCAAAGACCTAAATAAAGCATGCCCAAAGGATCCCTTCCCCCCCCCGCATCGACCAAATCATCGATGCCACTTTGCAGGCACGATTCATTGTGCTTCTGGGCGCATACTCCGCTATCATCAAATCAAGATGGCAGAAGCGGATCAAGCGCAGCGGCATTCATTACTCCATATGGACCATTCTGCTTCAACACGATGCCCTTCGGACTTAAAAACGCGGCGCAACATATCAGCGCAGATTCGGACATGTCCGCTACCCGGATCGGCAAAACAGTAGAGGCATACGAGAGGCGGCGTAGTCGTCAAAACTAAACACGTCGAAACTCTAGTAGGCGACTTGAGGCTCACATTTGACAACCTCGAGCATATGACATCAAGCTGAATCCGGAAAAATGCGTTGGGCGTATCGGTGGAAAGCTGCTGGGCTTCATCGTATCCTGTAGAGGAATTGAAGCAAACCCAGCCAAAATCCGAGCTCTGTCACAGCTAGATATCCCAAAAGACCTCAAGCAAATACAAAAATTGACTGGATGCGTGGCGGCTCTAAGCCGCTTTATCTACCGTCTAGGAGAAAAGGCATTACCCTCTATCGCCTCCTTAGGCGCATCAACACCAGTGGACGGATGCTGCCACCGCCGGACTCGAAGAAATAAAGGCCATATTGGCAACAAATCCGGTCTGGCTGCGCCCAACCTAGGCAAACCAATGTTGTTATACATCGCAGCTACGCATCAAGTTGTAAGCGCGGTACTCGTCGTCGAACTAGAAACAGAAGGGCATAAATTCCCTCTTCAAAAACCAGTATACTACGTATCCACTGTGTTAACCCCCTGCAAGTCCCGTTACCCGCACTGTTCATGGCATCCCGGAAGCTCCGACACTACTTTCAAGAGTGTTCGATAACAGTGGCCTCTGAAGTACCACTTAACGACATTATAAACAACCGCGACACGACGGGCATGATTGCAAAATGGGCCATTGAGCTCTTACCATTTGATATATCTTACAAACCACGGCGAGCTATAAAGTCACAAGTTTTGGCTGACTTTGTCGCTGAATGGACCGAAGCCGAACTCCCTAAAGAATACGGCGCATACTCCAATTGGATTATGCACTTCGACGGCTCTAAAATGTTAGCGGATGGGGCTGGCGTCGATTAACGCCCCCGACCGGGACACAGTCCAATACGCATTTCAGATAATGTACACGGACTCCAACAACGCGGCGAACACGAGGCCCTTTTACATGGTCTCCGGATGGCAATCTCCATGGGCATCCAACGCCTAGAGGTGCGCGGGGATTCAAACCTCGCAATATCCCAAATAAATGGAGACTTTGACGCCAAAGATCCAAAAATGGCAGCATATTGCAACGCTGTCCTAAAAATGTCAGCCCGGTTCGAAGGACTTGAATTCCATCACGTAGCCCGGGATAATAACCAAGCAGCCGACGTACTGGCACGCATTGGCGCAAAACGCGACGCTGTCCCTCCTAACATCTTCCTGGAACGGCTCTTCAAGCCATCCGTACTATGGGAAGAGGAGTCCGGAACTAACAAACCGGAACAAGCCGCACCAACCGGCGATTCAGCCGATGATATAACACCTTCCGCCCACGACATAATGGTAGTAATTGCCCCGTGGACAGAACCATTCCTCGCCTACTTGCTTAGGCAAGAGCTTCCCGAAGACCAAAATGAGGCCCACTGCATTGTCCGGCGATCTAAAGCCTACAAGGTCTATGAGGGAGAACTTTATAAGAAAAGTACAACCGAGTCCTTCAAAGGTGTATCTCCGAAGAAGAAGGGCGAAACTCCTGGCTGAAATTCATGCGGACTAGGCGGACACCACGCCGCAGCTCGGGCCCTTGTAGGAAAGGCATTCCGACAGGATTTTATGGCCGACGGCCCGAGCAGATGCTCGGGACTTAGTCCAAAGATGCGTCGGTTGTCGCTCTTTGCTAACGAGCCATATGACACCCACCGCCTCAAAACTATACCCATTACCTGGCCGTTCGCGGTCTGGGGGCTTGACATGGTTGGACCACTTAAAGGGGAAACCCACAAGCAAAGGTACCTATTGGTCATGGTGGATAAATTCACCAAATGGATAGAGGCCAAGCTAGTTAAAACGGCACAGTCTGGACCAGTGATAGACTTTATATCCCGGGGACAGCATCATCACCGATAACGGCACGAACTTCACCGCCGATGAGGTTAAATCGTGGTGCAAAAATATGGGCATCAAGCTCGATTACGCTTCAGTCTATCATCCTCAAACCAACGGTCAAGTGGAACGAGCAAATGGTCTAATAATGAGCGGCATCAAACCCAGACTAGTGCGGTCCCTTACAAAATCTGACACGCCTTTGGGTAGAGGAGCTCGACTCCGTACTGGGGCTGCGGACAACGCCTAACCGTACTACCGGATTCACACCATTTTTATGGTATACGGCGCAAAAGCAGTTTTGCCTGCGACATAATTCATGACTCACCTCGAAGCGCATATACGAAGAAAGAGAAGCCGAGTTGGATCGGCAGGACAGCTTGGACACATTGGAGGAAGAGCGCGGCGTCGCCAAGGCTCGTTCCGCATTCTATCAGCAGCAGGCTCGAAGATATCAAAGCAGAAGTACGGGCCAAGACTTACAACGTTGGCGAACTGGTTCTACGCTGCGGACAAGAAAAAGGACAAGCTCAAGCCCAAATGGGAAGGCCCTTCATCATCGATCAAGTCTGACCGGCGGAGCGTACCGTCACTGAAATGCATCGGATAACCAACTCGAGGCGAACCCATGGAGCGAGCCCGCCTCCCGCGATTCTATGCCTAGCGCCGGACTAAGAGTTCGTCCCTTTCCCCGATCCAAATTTTTTTACTTCAGCTGCCTTTTGTTTATCTTTTCTTCCCAACCCTATTCATCCAAGCCTTAAAGGGCCTACTTGCATAGCGTTAAATGCGCAATTGATGTGCTCTCCGCACTCATTTTACATGGGGCTTCTTTACGTAAGCTTAATTATACGGGCTTCATGCCCAGACATGTGTCAAGCCTCCACGTGTACCTTTTATTCACCATTATATGCATCGATATGACTTAAGTTTTGGCCAAGCTGGGTTGCTCGGCTCTGTGCTTACCCCTCACGTTCCCGATTGTTCGGCTAGGAGGTAAAGGAGCACCTCTGCGATTATTATTGCCGGGTCAGCGGATGTGTACCTCGGTGGGTGAAGCCGAAAGCTAGTGTTCTTAAGGGAATATTCGATTCGGTGACTTAAAAGATGATTTTTATCCACTTATTTATCTGCCCCAGATGTTTTTCTGCTTTTCATGCAGTCCGGACATGCACTTTAGGGCATGCCACCCCAGAGGAAAGGAACCCTTAACGGAACTATTCTCCTGGAAGATGTTTCTTACTACCCATGTAATATAACATAACTAGTTGGGCACTTGTGCGATAAAGCACCGATGACCCCTACGCCTGGTCTCCATGCATACCCCGGTTGTTTCATAACCGAGAAGGTATTCGGACACACTCCGGACTCTAGGGTCCCGAGGTCGAAGCGAAAAGGTTGGCAAAGACAAATGATCTACAATCCGGCTAGAAGGCATTTTGTATGTCATTTTATAATACATTGTCAAATCGACTGATTGTATTCTTCCTCAATCCAATCTAACAGGTTGTCTAATTTACAGTCATGTTGGGAAAATTTAGCGGCCAACTCCACTTGGCCGTATACTAAACTCACAGGGATCTCCTTCCCATCAGGCCCCACAGGTCCGACTTCAGCCATGTGGTTGGGATCCGCCTTCTTGTACCGCGTCTTTACCATGGCCCAGGCCTCCCTGGCACCTTGGCGGCAGGCCGAAATCTTCCATATATGGAAGCGCTGCCGCACTCCCTGCAGCTTCTCCGCAAGCTCCCCAAGACCCTCGGGTATGGAGAAGGCTGGCCATAACGCCTGGATGATGCCGCTCATAGCCTGCCGAACTCGTTCGATCAGTTGCAACAATTCGGGAAGTTGATCACCCGTTATTACGGCATCTCCGCAGAGGCGACTGTGAGCATACCTGCAGACATATTACATCAAATTGACTTCCTCGCCGAACTCTTCTTTTCAAAGGAGTTCGCTCAAGCACTACTATATATGCCGTGATTTAAGCCGCTGATTCTCCTTAACGAGCCCGACAGCTCGGCCCGAGCGCGCTTTCAGCTCTTCTCCAAGCTGGGCATGGGCATCCTGGAGCTTGTTCCTTTCATGTTGCACCTTATGCAGCACCCTCTCGCTGGCCTTTAGTTGGCGCAGAAGTTCTTGCCTGTCCGGATCTTGTCCGGCAGCACCTGCAATGTCGTTTTTTAGACTTGCGCAAAGGCCAAACGCTACTTATCTTTCTACAAATAATGCGTTACCAGGAGAGGTCCTTGCGTTTCCTCCTGCGCCAGAGAATGCGGCCTCAAGTTGGGCCTTGCACTCTTGCAGCTCCTGAGACAGTTGGGTATTCTTCTCGGTAAGATCCTACGTTTCATATGATCCTTAAATCAGTTCAATACAACTACTTTAAGTCTCGGGGGCTAGTGGCATATATAACTATGAAATTCTCTTACCCGTATGTCTTTTACATACTGCTCCGTGGCTCTGATAAAACTATCTTGAGCAGCACGAAGGTGCGCGTCCCCCGTGTTAAAGGCATTCAACGCCTCGGGGGAGAAGCACGCACACGAAATACTGTTCGTGGCGCCTGTGATTGAGGCACTCTCCACCTCAGACTTGGTGGCGGACAGTCTGTCGGCATCCTCCGTCGGAGGAACGTCCGGCTCGCGCCTTGCGCCGCCTCCCCCTCGACCGGTGCGGGAGCCCGGCTGGTAGAAGTTGGATTGACAACTTGCACGCCCGCAGATCCGCGGACGCTTTTTCCCTATAAAAGTCATGAGCACTCAAACGCTTCCTAGGAACGTTGCTCTAAATACTGAATTGTGAGCTACACCTTTGCGGGCGACGTTTCATCCGCGCGCTCTTCTTCCGCCTCTTGGTCCGAATGGCCCTTGTTGGTCAGCCACCATGGCTCGGCTTCTCGCCCTAGGCGCCTTCTGCACAGTGCCATCATATCGGTGGTGGAGAAATAAGCAAGGAAGGAATAGCGGTGTCGTGGCTTCGCCGCAATCACACAGGAAGCGGATATAGTCCGGGATAGTCGGCCGTGATGGCGACTAAAGCATTGTCCATGCTGAGCTGGTGGAACACCTCGTCGATTAGCTCCACCTTTATGTCCGGATCCTCTTCGGAGGCCGGATCCCAGGATCTCTCTGGATCCTCGGGCTGCGGAGCCGGACTTAGCATGCCCTCCACGGTCCAGCGCAGTTCCTGCGTCGAAAGAAGAACACACTATAAGAAACTTAAGTTTCAAAAGGCACGGGTCGGACACGCTGAGTGTTCGCTTACCCAAGGCCGGGGATTATTCATGGAAAACCCATTTAACGGGTTCTTCCAAAGGAAATCCTCCTTCTCCCCCTTATACAGGCCGGACAAGATCGTCACCAGATCTCCGGCCGAATCCGGCCCTTTGCGGCCATGACGGGTGGCATCGTCCTCCCCATTGAAATCCCACATGGGGTGGCCCCTGTATTGTAGTGGCTGCACCCCCCGCGTAATGCATGTTGCCATGATTCCAATCATGGTCAACCCGGCATGGGCTAGTAACCTTATTCGGCCCATCAAATAATGGACGCTCTTGTCTTCCTCCAGATGGGGGCTCCGCGGACGCCAACTAAGGCGTTTCTTCAGAGGAGCATTGCTGAACTCCGGGAGGCCGATCCGGACAGGGTCCGGCAGCGGAGCGTCTTCTATATAAAACCATTCCGAAGGCCAGTCTTCGGGCGCCTTCTTAGGGGTTCCGGATGGATATCCGGTCCCGGCAATGCGCCATATTTCGGCGCCGCCCACTTGATATATGGACCCCTCGTGAGAGCGGGGTACAAGGCAGAACAACCTCTTCCACAGCGTGAAGTGGGGCTCGACGCCCAGGAAAAGCTCGCAAAGAGCTACATAACCCGCAATATGCAGGATTGAGGCGGGCGTGAGGTGATGAAGCTGGAGTCCGTAGAACTCCAGGAGCCCGCGGAGGAATGGATGTACAGGAAATCCGAGCCCCCTTATCAGATAGGGGACGAAGCATACCCGCCCCTTTGTTGGGATTTGGGGTAACCTCCGCTTGCTTCCCACCTTTGTAGGTGGCCAGCCCGCTCGAACCGGAACCATGAAGGCGGAGGAGATATCCCCCCATTTGGAGCTTCACCAGCTCATTGTGCGAAACAAAGCATCTCCTCCAATCTCCTGGCAAAGGGCCGGGCGCGAGAAGAGGAGCGCGTTGACGGTCCATGATGGAATGGATTCTTGGTCGAAAGCGCTCCGATGAGTATTTGCGAGAGGAAGATGGTGATTTGGATCTGGATTCTTGCCTCCCTTATAGGCAGATTGTTCGCACAACTAGGGGGTAAAACATAAAAGACACCCTGGCTTTCCACATTCGCGCGACGCATGGAAGAAGGCCATTATTGGGCGTGGAAGCCAAGACGCGCAACATTGATGAGGAAGCTGGACACTATTCGGTAGGTACGTAGAACTTGAAGGAGAACCCGCCTTGCAACGCCGAAGACTACACGCATGCTGGACTTATCGTCATTGAAGCCCGGATCGGGGGCTACTGAGGGAGTCCCGGATTAGGGGGTGTCCGGATGGCCGGACTACCATCATCGGCCGGACTATCATCGGCCGGACTATCATCATCGACCGGACTCCAAGACTATGAAGATACAAGATTGAAGACTTCGCCCCGTGTCCGGAGGGACTTTCCTTGGCGTGGAAGGCAAGCTTGGCGATACGGATATGTAGATCTCCCACCAATGTAACCGACTCTATGTAACCCTAGCCCTCTCTGGTGTCTATATAAACCGGATGGCTCTAGTCCGTAGGACTATCAGAACAACAACCCTTACAATCATACCATAGGCTAGCTTCTAGGGTTTAGCCTCCTTGATCTCGTGGTAGATCCACTCTTGTAAACATCCACAATATCAATATTAATCGAGCAGGACGTAGGGTTTTATCTCCATCAAGAGGGCCCGAACCTGGGTAAAACATCGTGTCCCTTGTCTCCTGTTACCATCCGCCTAGACGCACAGTTCGGGACCCCCTACCCGAGATCCGCCGGTTTTGACACCGACAGTCACTCTTCTCTACTCATTTCTGACCTCTCTCCATTTTTCCACTCCTTAGGATGGCGGAGACGAAATACAAGTTTGCCCAACCAGATGAAGACACACCTTTCGGATGCCACTTGAAGGAAGTCACTAGGTACCTGAATATTGGAATACCAAGCTTCACCGGGACGTACAATGCCACCTTACCAGAAGAAGAATGCTGGAAGATTCAAGCCCTAGTTCCCGGAAGGACGTTTGCACCAAGCACGAAGCCCATAGTATGTGTTTTCAATACACCAACATGGAGCTTAGGAAAAAGTATGGCAGCTCACATTACCATGGGACGCATTGGAGAAGTCTACAACGAGGAGCTTAAAGACACCATATACCAAATATGTGGGCGCCGAGACGAGCAATGGGAAGTAATTAGCACCAAGAAGGATAGATCCATTGCAGCTTACATCCAGGAGCTAAACCAGCACATTCGTCGTCATGAGAACCAGATGTGCGCAGACATGCTGGATTTGAAGAAGGCGAAAACTAAGATCATCGAATTGGAGGAAGAACTCAAGTCTACACGCGATGGATATGAGGAAGAAATCAAGATACTACTGGAAAAGAACGACGACCTAGTCAAGAAGATTGGAGTCTTCATGGGAGGACCAGCACCCAAGGAAGAGGAGCAAGAAGAGGAAGAAGACCCCGCTTGTCCAGACAACTACATCATCATCGACGACACCGACTCGGATCCAAGTGATGATGACTATGAAGACGAAGCTGGAGCAGACATCATGGAATCTTCCACCGATCAAAATTTCTAGATGACCACCAAATATTAGTAGTATTTTCCCCCATGTAACTAGTAGTAGTTGAGCACTTATGCGATAGTCCTAGATCGTTTTGTATGCCCTTGCTTGCTTGATTGAATAAATGTGTGTTTTGCCTCATGTGCATATGGGTAGTGTTTTCTCACTAGACCTCTTTCTATTTCTAATCTCTTCCATCTAAACCCTCAGATGCCTCCGAGACGTGACCCCGGTTTTGTTGTCCCACCGGAGCTCACTCAGTTGATCCAACAGCAGAATACTTTGATGCAACTGCTAGTTCAAAACCAGGGCAATGCCAACAACAACAACAACAACCCGCCGCCAGTGGAAAATTTAGCCCGTTTTCTAAGGTTACAACCGCCGGTGTTTTCCAGTAGCACCGAGCCAATAGTTGCAGATGACTGGTTACGCCGAATTGGAAGGGAGTTAACCACCGCAGGATGCACGGATGCTGAAAGAGTGCGCTTTGCCGCACATCAATTGGATGGACCAGCAGCCGCATGGTGGGAGAATTACACAGCTACTTTTCCTATAGCCAATGTCACTTGGGACCAGTTCCAACAAGCTTTTCGCACGGCCCATGTTTCAACTGGAGCCATGCAGATAAAGAATTTCGCAACTTACGCCAGGGGAACCATACTGTGGCCCAGTACGTGGATGAGTTTAGCAAGTTATCACGCTATGCCCCTGATGATGTGGCCACGGATGCCGCAAAGCAAGAGAAGTTCATGGAAGGGCTGAATGATGAGATGAGTATGCAGTTGATGGTAGCAACTTTCAACAACTACCAGGAGTTGGTAGATAAGGCCCTAATGATTGAAGGAAAGCAGCAGCAAATTGAGAACCGTAAGAGGAAGTATGGACAAGGGAAGTATAACTCAGGAGCTCACCAGAAACCTCGCTTAACCCCAAACTCGGGAGGACTAGTTCATAACCATGGAGGACATAACCATACTGGAGGAGGATCGCATAATGGTGCGAAGAATGGGAATGGGAATGGAGGCAACAATAATCAGAATCGCTCTAACCCAGCTACGCCCGCCAAGAGGGACTTAAGCCAAGTTAGTTGCTTTAAGTGCGGGAAGACAGGGCATTATGCCAATGACTGCCCTGAAGGAAAGAATGGAAACGGAAATGGGAGCGCTGGGAAGAAGCCCAATCCATTCAACAAAGGACAAGTGAACCACGTTAACGTGGAGGAAGTTGAAGAGCAGCCGGATGCGGTAATAGGTAAGTTTTTGGTTCAGTCATTTACCGCTATTGTTCTTTTCGATACTGGTGCATCGCATTCATACATATCAAGGGGATTTGTGGATAAGTTTAAGTTACCAACCCAGACCCTTAGAACCCCTCTTTTAGTGAGCTCGCCTGGAGCAGAGTATATGGCTAGCAGATGGTGCACCCAGATACCCCTAATCATTCGCACGCATGTTTTTCCGTCTGACCTAATTATCTTGGAGTCGCAAGGATTGGATGTGATATTAGGTATGGATTGGATGTCGAAGTTGGAGGAAGTATCGACTGTGCTAGCAAGTCAATTTATCTTACCACCCCAGAGGGAAAAAGGATTAAGTATGTATCTAGGCATGTGCCTAGAAGGAGCCAAGTGAATACCCTCACGGGAGTTGTGCAAGAGGAAGTACCTGTAGTGAAGGATTATCCAGATGTTTTCCCAGAAGAGTTACGGGCATGCCACGGACCGAGACATCGAGTTTACGATAGAGCTAATGCAGTGCAGGGCCAATATCAAAGAGACCCTATCGGATGCCCGCAAATGATCTGGAAGAAATTAAAAAGCAGATCAAGGAGCTATTGGAGAAGGGTTACATTCGAAGAAGTTCATCACCTTGGGGAGCACCAGTACTTTTGGTGGAGAAGAAGGATAAATCCCTGAGGATGGTTGTTGATTACCGAGCTTTGAATGAAGTAACGATAAAGAACAAGTATCCCTTACCGATGATTAATGATCTGTTTGATCAGTTGCAAGGAGCTAAGGTGTTTTCTAAGATTGATCTACGATCAGGATACCATCAGTTGAAGATCCGAGAGAAGGATATACCAAAGACAGCATTCACCACACGATATGGATTATATGAGTATACGGTCATGTCGTTTGGACTGACTAACGCCCCTGCCTATTTCATGAGTATGATGAACAAAGTGTTCATGGAATATTTAGACAAGTTTGTTGTGGTGTTTATCGATGATATTATGGTTTACTCGAAGAACGAAGAGGAGCACGCAGAACACCTACGTTTGGTTCTTGAGAAACTCAGGGAACACCAGTTATATGCCAAATTCAGCAAGTGTGAGTTTTGGTTGAAGGAAGTTGGATTTCTTGGGCATGTTATATCGGAGAGGGTATAGCAGTAGATCGGTAAAATTCAGTCGATCCTTTGAATGGTTGGCACCCACTTCAGTCAACGAGATTCGCAGTTTCCTTGGACTGGCAGGATATTATAGGAGATTTATTGAGAATTTCTCCAAGATTGCTAAACCAATGACAGAATTGGTAAAGAAGGATACCAAGTTCAAATGGACAGAGGATTGTGAGACAAGCTTCCAAGAGTTGAAGAAACGGTTGACCACAGCCCCAGTGCTGACATTGCCAGATATACATAAGGAGTTTCAAGTGTATTGTGATGCCTCTCGCTTGGGACTTGGATGTGTTCTTATGCAGGACGGAAAAGTTGTTTCGTATGCCTCCCGACAACTGAAGCCTCATGAGTTGAACTATGCCACGCATGATTTGGAGTTAGCAGCTGTAGTACATGCGTTGAAGACCTGGAGACAATATCTCATGGGAAACTGTTGTGATGTGTACACGGATCATAAGAGTTTGAAGTACATTTTCACACAGAAGGAGTTAAACCTCAGACAGAGGAGATGGCTGGAACTTATAAAGGATTACGACATGAAGCTACACTATCATCCAGGAAAAGCCAACGTTGTAGCAGACGCTTTGAGTCGGAAAAGTTATGCCAATATCCTTAAAGGTAGAGGACTGCCAAAGGAGTTAGCAGAGGATATCATGGAATTTCAGTTGGAGATTGTACCAAGAGGTTTTCTTGCAACAATGGAGGTTCGATCGACCTTGTTAGACAAGATTTAGACGCGCAAAAGGAGGATAAAGAGATTGCTGAGATAAAGGAAAGGATGGGCAAAGGAAAAGCCAAAGGTTTTCGCGAGGATGAGCACGATACCTTGTGGTTTGAGGATCGGATTTATGTGCCCAACAATTTGGAGATCGGAAGTTAATACTTGAAGAGGCTCATGACTCACCATACTCGATTCACCCGGAAACACCAAGATGTATTTGGACTTGAAGGAGCGTTTACGGTGGACTGGTATGAAGAAGGATATTGCCGAGTATGTAGCCGTTTGTGATGTATGCCGAGAGTGAAGGCCGAGCATCAAAAGCCAGCAGGACTGTTGCAGCCTATGCCAATACCGAATGGAAGTGGGACAAACTTGGCATGGATTTTATCACGGATTACCCGTAACCAATGCAGGATATGATTCAATATGGGTAGTAGTGGATCGGTTGACCAAAGTAGCTCACCTCATCCGGTGAAAACAACTTATACAAGTGCAAAGTTGGCCAAGATATATATGACCAGGATTGTATGTTTGCATGGAGTTCCGAGGAGTATCGATCGATAGAGGAACACAGTTTACTTCAAAGTTTTGGCATCAGCTACACGGACTTTGGGTACCAGATTGGAGTTTAGTACCGCGTTCCACCCACAGACGGATGGACAGACAGAGAGAGTCAATCAGATTTTGGAGGACATGTTGAGAGCCTGTGCGCTAGATTATGGATCCAGTTGGGATGACAATTTGCCGTATGCAGAATTCTCATACAACAACAGCTACCAGGCCAGTTTGAAGATGGCACCGTTCGAAGCTCTGTATGGACGCAGATGTAGAACACCATTGATGTGGGACGAGGTTGGAGACCGTCAGTTGTTTGGACCAGATTTGATCAAAGACTCAGAGGAGAAGGTTAAACTGATCAGAGACAGGCTAAAGATTGCTCAGTCTAGACAGAAGAGTTACGCAGATTCAAAACGCAAGGAAGTAACCTATGAAATCGGAGACAGAGTATATCTGCGAGTATCACCCCTGAGGGGAGTGAAACGTTTTGGAGTAAAGGGAAAGTTAGCCCCAAGATTTGTAGGACCGTATCGTGTTTTGGAACGAATGGGAGAAGTTGCCTACAAGCTGGAGTTACCTGAAGGACTGTCAGGAGTGCATGATGTGTTTCACGTATCGCAACTGAAGAAGTGCCACGCTGAGATGGCCGACGTACCGTTGAGCGATACAGTACCTTTGGAGGCGATTCAGCTGAATGATAATCTAACTTATGAGGAGAAGCCAGTAAAGATTTTGGAGTTTGATAGCCGAGTCACTCGCAACAAGGTGATCAAGTTTTGCAAAGTTCAGTGGAGCCACCATACCGAGGAGGAAGCCACCTGGGAGCGAGAAGATGATATTCGCAAGGACCATCCGCACCTATTTTTTAGCCAACCCGAATCTCGAGGGCGAGATTCATCTTAAGGGGGTAGGTTTGTAACATCCCAAATTTTCAATTTGGCATGTTATACATAGGTCATCCATGCATACCATATTTATTTGCATTCTCGTTTGCCATCCTCGAAAATCCTAAGCAACTCAAGGACCCTCGGAGAGAGTTGGGGATTTTTCGATTTTATTATTTTTCCCTCCGGAAAAATATTTCATTTAAAATAAATGACGGGAGATAATATGACTTCTCCAAAGTAATTGAAATACTGGAGGAAAAATGATAAAATCATTTTTGGGATTTTATTTTTACTTATTTGGAATTTTATTTGCCCTAGAAAAAAATTTGCACGCTTTAAAAAGTTGCATTTTAGGGGCTAAGAAAAGTTCATCTAGTTCTAAATATTTTATTTAGACGGAGAAAACTTATTTTGGAATTTTTAGGTTTTATTTATTTTTCTAGGAATTTTTCTTTGGTGAATGATTTAAAAAAGGACCCATACCGATCGGGCCAAAGGCCCACCGAGCGAAGCCGGCCCATGAGCGCCGCCGCCTCCCTCATCACAAGGCGCCAGGCGAGGCATGGGCGCCGAGGGAGTCCGAGCCGGACTCCACCCAGGCGACCCTTCCCAAGCCGAGCCCGCCCGCCCCCTTTAAATGCCGCTGCCCGCCTCCGCCACCACCGCCCCACCCGACCCCGGGCCGGAGCCCGAGCAGCCGAGCCCGAGCCGCCCGAGCCCAGCCGTCGCCGCCGCCCCTCCCAGCGCCCGCCGCCTCCCTTGATCGCCGCCGCCCCTCGCCGACCCGCCCGACCCGGACCCTTGCCGCCCGCCCGCCGGACGCGCCTCGCCGGAGGTACCCGCCCCGCCGCTGGTTTTTTTAAGAAAACCCTTCGGTTTTAAAAAAAAACCCTAGATCGTTTTTATAGATCGGTTTATTTTCGTCGGTTTATTTATTTAGCGAACGTCCGTTCGTTCGTTTGTTTTAACGAACGCGTTCACTGTTTAGGTTCTGTTAACGAACGTTCGTTCGTTTAGCAGTTCGTCGCTTTTTCTTTTATTCGAATTATTCCGCGGTTATTCCGATCGCGATTTCAGATCCAATTTTCAAACCTGTTTATCTTTTCGCTCGTTTATCGGAATCAGGCGATTCAAGCGCCTGGAGTTTCATCTCGAAACCCTCTTTCCGAATAATCAACTTAAACCAGTTTTTATCATTGTAAAATTTGACTCTAGTTCAGATTAGTAAACGGACCCTATTTCTTTCGCCGTTTGAATTTCGTTGTTTCGTTTGGTTTGATTCTTTTTGCAAACCGGAGTTCTTAAGTTGAACTCTCCGGTCAACCTCTTTCAGTTGAAGTTTTGTTTGCGCATCTTTGCTTGTTGCTTATGTATGTATTGTTTGCTTGCGATAGAATTCCCGAGTGCTAAGCGTGTTACTCTGAGTCTCTAGGATTCACGGATCGTCAGCAAGGCAAGTAACACTTGATCATATCTTTTCATACCCAGTTTTTATGCATTAGTTTCAACCCTCTAACATTGCATGATTAGGATGTCATTCAATTGTGGGTTGGGAAGTAGATGATGAGGTAGGAACCTATTGTCCTGTTACTTTCAAACCCTTGGGAGTTACTTCTACGTTATGCTTATATTGCCATGCTATGCTCGTAGACGTGGTTTGGATTTGAGAGATATTCACGACAGATGTGAGATTATTAATTAATGGTTTACTTTAAGGTGGCAACTTAAATACACATCTGGGTGGATTGAGGCACCTAGGGAACCCAGTGTTGTCTGTTTTTTTTGGAAATCCCGGGGTACCCGTGTGATCTTCCTATGGACCGCCACCCAGGCTCAAAGGGAACTGAGATTATTCATGCTAGAAACTTCCGTGTGCAGCCACAAGCTATTATGGGCTCTAGCATAGTTGAGTAAGTTACGTGAAGCTCTCGAAGAGGTAGATCAGCAGGTAGTGGGTTTTATAGGTTTGGTATGATCTATCCGGAGTAGAGAGTTAATGTTTCTGAAAGACTGTGTCTCGGTCATCCGTCTCTCAAACACCATGCAGTGCGAGAAACCAACGGAGGCGATCGAGTCTTGTGGGGAAAAGTGCGCAAACCTCTGCAGAGTGTACAATCTAATCATGGTTAGCCCTGTCCCTGGTTATGGACATTTCTGAGTATCTAGTACTTGAGTATTCACATGTATCTCGTCACTCTAAACTAATATTGTTGGGTTGTTAATCACTTTAATTGGGATTGAGTTGGGGTTATACCTTCTCAATGATGTTTCAACCACCATGATAGTTAAAGTAAAATTTATTCCTTTGTTGTAGGGAAAAATTGGCTTTTCGCAAAACTGTAACCATAGAGCTTTCCACCAGCCATATATGCATGTAGTATAGCTTGTTCTTTCATTACTCTATGTGTTACATTGCCAGCATATTCCATGTGCTGACCCGTTCTCAAGCTGCAACGTATTATGTTGCAGACTTTTCAGACGATGAGTAAGGATTGTAGGTCGTTGCCGTGTGTTGGAAATATGCCCTAGAGGCAATAATAAATTAGTTATTATTATATTTCCTTGTTCATGATAATCGTTTATTATCCATGCTATAATTGTATTGACAGGAAACTCAGATACATGTGTGGGTACATAGACAACACCATGTCCCTAGTAAGCCTCTAGTTGACTAGCTTGTTGATCAATAGTTGGTTACAGTTTCCTAACCATGGACATTGGATGTCATTGATAACGGGATCACATCATTGGGAGAATGATGTGATGGACAAGACCCAATCCTAAGCCTAGCACAAGATCGTAGTTCGTATGCTAAAGCTTTTCTAATGTCAAGTATCATTTCCTTAGACCATGAGATTGTGCAACTCCCGGATACCATAGGAATGCTTTGGGTGTACCAAACGTAACAACGTAACTGGGTGGCTATAAAGGTCCATTACAGGTATCTCCGAAAGTGTCTGTTGGGTTGGCACGAATCGAGACTGGGATTTGTCACTCCGGTTGACGGAGAGGTATCTCTGGGCCCACTCGGTAGGACATCATCATAATGTGCACAATGTGACCAAGGGGTTGATCACGGATGATGTGTTACGGAACGAGTAAAGAGACTTGCGGTAACGAGATTGAACAAGGTATCGGGATACCGACGATCGAATCTCGGGCAAGTACAATACCGCTAGACAAAGGGAATTGTATACGGATCGATTGAGTCCTTGACATCGTGGTTCATCCGATGAGATCATCGTGGAACATGTAGGAGCCAACATGGGTATCCAGATCCGCTGTTGGTTATTGACCGGAGAACGTCTCGGTCATGTTCGATGATTCCCGAACCCGTAGGGTCTACACACTTAAGGTTCGATGGCGCTAGGGTTATAAAGGAAGTTTGTATGTGGTTACCGAATGTTGTTCGAGTCCCGGATGAGATCCTGGACGTCACGAGGAGTTCGGAATGGTCCGGAGGTAAAGATTTATATATGGGAAGTCCTGTTTTGGTCACCGGAAAAGTTTGGGCGATATCGGTAATGTCATGGGACCACCGGGAGGGTCGGGGTCCACCAAGTGGGGCCACCTGCCCTGAAGGTTGCGTGGGCCAAGTGTGGGAGGAACCAGCCCCAAGGGGCTGGTGCGCCCCACAAGGGCCCAAGGCGCAAGGGAAGTGGGAGGGCAAACCCTAAGGCGAGATGGGCCCTAAGGCCCATCTAGTGGGCCTCCTCTCCCTCCCCTCTTGGCCCCCCTTGAACCCATCTAGGGCTGCCGCCCCTCTAGGGGTGGGAACCCTAGAGGCGCACCTCCACCCCTTCCCCTATATATGAGGCCTAGGGGCTGCCCATAACACGCGATTTGATCTCCCTCTTGGTGCAGCCTGCCTCCTCCTCCTCCTCTCCCTTGGTGCTTGGCGAAGCCTGCTGGGATTGCCACGCTCCTCCATCACCACCATGCCATTGTGTTGCTGCTGGATGGAGTCTTCCTCAACCTCTCCCTCTCTCCTTGCTGGATCAAGGCGTGGGAGACGTCACCGGGCTGTACGTGTGTTGAACGCGGAGGTGCCGTCCGTTCGGCACTAGGATCTCCGGTGATTTGGATCACGGCGAGTACGACTCCTTCAACCCCGTTCTCATGAACGCTTCCGCTTAGCGATCTACAAGGGTATGTAGATGCACTCTCCTTCCCTCGTTGCTAGAATCTCCATAGATTGATCTTGGTGATGCGTAGAAAATTTTGAATTTCTGCTACGTTCCCCAACAGTGGCATCATGAGCTAGGTCTATTGCGTAGATTCTTTGCACGAGTAGAACACAAAGTAGTTGTGGGCGTTGATGTTGTTCAATATGCTTACCGTTACTAGTCCAATCTTGTTTGACGGTATTGTGGGATGAAGCGGCCGGACCGACCTTACATGTACTCTTACGTGAGACAGGCTCCACCGGTCGACATGCACTTGGTGCATAAGGTGGCTAGCGGTGCCGATCTCCCACTTTAATCGGAACGGATTCGATGAAAAGGGTCCTTATGAAGGGTAAATAGCAATTGGCATATCACGTTGTGGTTTTGCGAGGTAAGAAACGTTCTTGCTAGAAACCCATAGCAGCCACGTAAAACATGCAAACAACAATTAGAGGACGCCTAACTTGTTTTTGCAGGGTATGCTATGTGATGTGATATGGCCAAGAAGAATGTGATGAATGATATGTGATGTATGAGATTGATCATGTTCTTGTAATAGGATTCACGACTTGCATGTCGATGAGTATGACAACGGCAGAGCCATAGGAGTTGTCTTTATTTATTGTATGACCTGCGTGTCATTAAACAACGCCATGTAATTACTTTACTTTATTGCTAACCGGTAGCCATAGTAGTAGAAGTAATAGTTGGCGAGACAACTTCATGGAGACACGATGATGGAGATCATGGTGTCATGCCGGTGACAATGATGATCATGGAGCCCCGAAGATGGAGATCAAAAGGAGCTATATGATATTGGCCATATCATGTCACTACTATATAATTGCATGTGATGTTTATTATGTTTATGCATCTTGTTTACTTAGAACGACGGTAGTAAATAAGATGATCCCTTACACAAATTTCAAGAAGTGTTCTCCCCTAACTGTGCACCGTTGCTACAGTTCGTCGCTTCTAAGCACCACGTGATGATCGGGTGTGATGGATTCTTACGTTCACATACAACGGGTGTAAGACAGATTTACACAGCAAAAACACTTGGGGTTAACTTGACGAGCCTAGCATGTACAGACATGGCCTCGGAACACAGAGACCGAAAGGTCGAGCATGAGTCGTATAGTAGATACGATCAACATGAAGATGTTCACCGATGAGACTAGTCCGTCTCACGTGATGATCGGACATGGCCTAGTTGACTCGGATCATGTAATCACTTAGATGACCAGAGGGATGTCTATCTGAGTGGGAGTTCATAAGATGAACTTAATTATCCTGAACATAGTCAAAAGATCTTTGCAAATTATGTTGTAAGCTCGCGCTTTAGTTCCACTGTTTAGATATGTTCCTAGAGAAAATATAGTTGAAAGTTGAAAGTAGCGATTATGCGGACAGTAGAAAGCTTATGTCCTTAATGCACCGTTCAGTGTGATGAACCCCAAACGTCGTTTGTGGATGTTACGAACATCGGACATACACGTTTTGATAACTACGTGATAGTTCAGTTGAACGGTTTAGAGTAGAGGCACCAAAGACGTTTTCGAAACGTCGCGGAACATATGAGATGTTTCGAGGGCTGAAATTGGGATTTCAGGCTCGTGCCCACGTCAAAAGGTATGAGACCTCCAACGATTTTCTTAGCCTGCAAACTAAGGGAGAAAAGCTCAATCGTTGAGCTTGTGCTCAGATTGTCCGAGTGCAACAATCACTTGAATCGTGGGAGTTGATCTTCCGGAGAGATAGTGATGTTTCTCCAAAGTCATTGCCACCAAGCTGCTAGAGCTTCGTGATGAACTATAACATATCAGGATAGATATGATGATCCTTGAAGTGTTCGCGATGTTTGACACGCGAAAGTAGAAATCAGTAGGAGCATCAATTGTTGATGGTTGGTAAAACCACTAGTTTCAAGAAGGGCAAGGGCAACAAGGGATACTTCATGAAACGGCAAAACAGTTGCTGCTCCAAAGTGAAGAAACCCAAGGTTGAACCCAAACCGAGACTAAGTGCTTCGTAATAAGGGGAACAGCCATGGAGCAGAATTACCCTAGATACTTGGTAGATGAGAAGGCTGGAAAGGTCGATAGAAGTATATTGGATATACATTATGTTAATGTGTACTTTACTAGTACTCCTAGTAGCACCAGGGTATTAGATACGGTTCGGTTGCTAAGTGTTAGTAACTCAAACAAAAGCTACGGAATAAACGGAGACTAGCTAAAGGTGAGCTGACGATATGTGTTGGAAGTGTTTCCAAGTTTGATGTGATCAAACATCGCACGCTCCCTCTACCATCAAGATTAGTATTAAACCTGAATAATTGTCATTTGGTGTTTGCGTTGAGCATAGACATGATTGGATTATGTCTATCACAATACGGTTATTCATCTAAGGAGAATAATGGTTACTCTGTTTATTTGAATAATACCTTCAATGGTCTTGCACCTAAAGGAATGGTTTATTGAATCTCGATCGTAGTGATACACATTTTCATGCCAAAAGATATAAGATAGTAATGATAGTACCACTTACTTGTGGCACTGCCATGTGAGTCATATTGGTATAAAACGCATGAAGAAGTTCCATGTCGATGGATCTTTGGACTCACTCGTTTTTGAAAAGTTTGAGACATGCGAACCATGTCTATTGGTGTATATGCATGAAGAAACTCCATGCAGATGGACCGTTTGGACTCACTTGATTTTGAATCACTTGAGACATGCAAATCATACCACATGGGCAAGATGGTGAAAAGCCTCGGTTTCAAAGAAGATGGAACAAGATAGCAACTTGTTGGAAGTAACACATTTTGATGTGTGCAGTCCAATGAGTGTTGATGCATGCAAATGAATATCATTATGTTCTTACTTCACGATGATTCGAGTGGATGTTGAGTATATTTACTTGATGAAACACAAGTCTGAATTATAGAATGGTTCAAGTAATTTCAGAGTGAAGTTTAAGATCTTCGTGACAAGAGGATAGAATGTCTATGATATGATCATAGAGATGAATATCTGAGTTACGAGTTTTGGCACACAATTAAGACATTGTGCAAATTGTTTCACAATTAATACCGCACCGAACACCATAGTGTGATGGTGTGTCCGAACATCATAGTTGCACCCTATCGATATGGTGCGTACCATGATGTCTCTTATCGAATTACCACTATCGCTTATGGGTTAGGCATTAGAGACAACCACATTCACTTTAAATAGGGCACCATGTAATTCCGCTGAGACGACACCGTTTGGAGAAACCTAAGTTGTCGTTTCTTAAAAGTTTGGGGCTGCGACGCTTATGTGGAAAAGTTTCAGGTTGATAAGCTCGAACCCAAAGCGGATAAAATACATCTTCATAGGACACCCAAAACAGTTGGGTATACCTCCTAATTCAGATCCGAAAGCAATAGGGATTGTTTCTTGAATCGGGTCCTTTCTCGAGGAAAAGGTTGTCTCGAAAAGTTGAGTGGGAGGATGGTGGAGACTTGATGAGGTTATTGAACCGTCACTTCAACTAGTGTGTAGCAGGGCACAGGAAGTTGTTCCCGTGGCACCTACACCAATTGAAGTACAAGCTTATGATAGTGATCATGAAGTTTCGGATCAAGTCACTAACGTACCTCGTAGGGTGACAAGGAGGCGTGCTACTTCAGAGTGGTACGCAATCCTGTCTTGAAGGTCATGTTGCTAGACAACGATGAACCTACGAGCTATGGAGAAGCGATGGTGGGCCCAAATTCCGACAAATGGTTAGAAGCCATGAAATCCGAGATAGGATCCATGTATGAGAACAAAGCATGGACTTTGGTGGACTTGCCCGATGATCGGCAAGCCATTGAGATAAATGGATCTTTAAGAAGAAGACGGACGAGGACGGTAATGTCACCGTCTATGAAGCTCGACTTGTGGCGAAGAGTTTTTCACAAGTTCAAGGAGTTGACTACGATGAGTTTTTCTCATCCGTAGCGATGCTTAAGTCCGTCGGAATCATGTTAGCATAAGCTGCATTTATGAAATCTGGCAGATGGATGTCAAAATGAGTTTCCTTACCAGTTTTCGTAAGGAAAGGTTGTATGTGATACAATCAGAAAGTTTTGTCGATCCTAAGGATGCTAAAAGGTATGCTGGCTCCAGCGATCCTTTCTAAGGACTGGAGTAAGCATCTCGGAGTTGGAATGTGTGCTTTGATGAAATGATCAAAGATTTTGGGTGTATACAAAGTTTATGAGAAACTTGTATTTCCAAAGAAGTGAGTGGGAGCACTATAGAATTTTTGATGAGTATATGTTATTGACATATTGTTGATCAGAAATGATGTAGAATTTCTGGAAAGCATAAAGGGTTATTTGAAAAGTGTTTTTCAAGTGAAAACCTGTATTAAGCTACTTGAACATTGAGCATCAAGATCTATAGTGATAGATCAAAAATGCTTAATGGTACTTTCAAATGAGCATATACCTTGACATGATCTTGAAAGTGTTCAAGATGGATCAGTCAAAGAAGGAGTTCTTACCTGAGATGTAAGGTATGAAGTTAAGAGTTAAAGCTCGACCACGGCAGAAAAGAGAGAAAGGACGAAGGTCGTCCCTATGCTTTAGACGTAGGCTCTATAGTATGCTATCTGTGTACCGCTGACCGAAGTGTGCCTAGCCATGAGTCACAAGGGTACAAGAATGATCCAGAATGGATCATTGAATGACGGTCAAAATTGTCCTTGGAGTAAATAAGGACATGTTTCTCGATTATGGAGGTGATAAAGAGTTCGATGTAAAGTGTTACGTCGATGCAAGCTTTAACACCTATCCGAATGACTCTGAGTAGCAAAACGGATACGTATAGTGGAGCAACCATTTGGAACAGTTCCAAGTGGAGCGTAGAAGCAGCATTTACAATATGACTTAAAGATTTGCAAAGCACACACGGATCTGAAAGGTTCAGACCCGTTGACTAAAACCCGTTGACTAAAACCTCTCTCACAAGCAAAACATGATCAAACCCCAGAACTCATTGAGTCTTAATCACATGATGATGTGAACTAGTTTACAGACACTAGTAAACTCTTTGGGTGTTGGTCACATGGCGATGTGACCTATCAGTGTTAATCACATGACGATGTGAACTAGATTATTGACTCTAGTGCAAGTGGGAGACTGTTGGAAATATGCCCTAGAGGCAATAATAAATTAGTTATTATTATATTTCCTTGTTCATGATAATCGTTTATTATCCATGCTATAATTGTATTGACAGGAAACTCAGATACATGTGTGGGTACATAGACAACACCATGTCCCTAGTAAGCCTCTAGTTGACTAGCTTGTTGATCAATAGTTGGTTACAGTTTCCTAACCATGGACATTGGATGTCATTGATAACGGGATCACATCATTGGGAGAATGATGTGATGGACAAGACCCAATCCTAAGCCTAGCACAAGATCGTAGTTCGTATGCTAAAGCTTTTCTAATGTCAAGTATCATTTCCTTAGACCATGAGATTGTGCAACTCCGGATACCGTAGGAATGCTTTGGGTGTACCAAACGCCACAACGAACTGGGTGGCTATAAAGGTGCATTACGGTATCTCCGAAAGTGTCTGTTGGGTTGGCACGAATCGAGACTGGGATTTGTCACTCCGGTTGACGGAGAGGTATCTCTGGGCCCACTCGGTAGGACATCATCATAATGTGCACAATGTGACCAAGGGGTTGATCACGGGATGATGTGTTATGGAACGAGTAAAGAGACTTGCCAGTAACGAGATTGAACAAGGTATCGGGATACCGACGATCGAATCTCGGGCAAGTACAATACCGCTAGACAAAGGGAATTGTATACGGGATCGATTGAGTCCTTGACATCGTGGTTCATCCGATGAGATCATCGTGGAACATGGGAGCCAACATGGGTATCCAGATCCGCTGTTGGTTATTGACCGAGAACGCCTCGGTCATGTCTGCATGATTCCCGAACCCGTAGGGTCTACACACTTAAGGTTCGATGACGCTAGGGTTATAAAGGAAGTTTGTATGTGGTTACCGAATGTTGTTCGGAGTCCCGGATGAGATCCTGGACGTCACGAGGAGTTCGGAATGGTCCGGAGGTAAAGATTTATATATGGAAGTCCTGTTTTGGTCACCGGAAAAGTTTGGGCGATATCGGTAATGTCACGGGACCACCGGAGGGTCCGAGGTCCACCAAGTGGGGCCACCTGCCCTGAGAAGGTTGCGTGGGCCAAGTGTGGGAGGAACCAGCCCCAAGGGGCTGGTGCGCCCACAAGGGGCCCAAGCGCAGGGAAGTGGGAGGGCAACCCTAAGGCAGATGGGCCCTAAGGCCCATCTAGTGGGCGCCTCCTCTCCCTCCCTCTTGGCGCCCCCTTGAACCCATCTAGGGCTGCCGCCCCTCTAGGGGTGGGAACCCTAGAGGGGCGCACCTCCACCCCTTCCCTATATATATGAGGCCTAGGGGCTGCCCATAACACATAATTTGATCTCCCTCTTGGTGCAGCCCTGCCTCCTCCTCCTCCTCTCCCTTGGTGCTTGGCGAAGCCTGCGGATTGCCACGCCTCCATCACCACCATGCCGTTGTGTTGCTGCTGGATGGAGTCTTCCTCAACCTCTCCTCTCTCCTTGCTGGATCAAGGCGTGGGAGACGCCACCGGGCTGTACGTGTGTTGAACGCGGAGGTGCCGTCCGCTCGCACTAGGATCTCCGGTGATTTGGATCACGGCAGTACGACTCCTTCAACCCCGTTCTCATGAACGCTTCCGCTTAGCGATCTACAAGGGTATGTAGATGCACTCTCCTTCCCTCGTAGCTAGAATCTCCATAGATTGATCTTGGTGATGCGTAGAAAATTTTGAATTTCTGCTACGTTCCCCACCAGTGGCATCATGAGCTAGGTCTATTGCGTAGATTCTTTGCACGAGTAGAACACAAAGTAGTTGTGGGTGTTGATGTTGTTCAATATGCTTACCGTTACTAGTCCAATCTTGTTTCGACGGTATTGTGGGATGAAGCGGCCCGGACCGACCTTACACGTACTCTTACGTGAGACAGGTTCCACCGACTGACATGCACTTGGTGCATAAGGTGGCTAGCGGGTGCCAGTCTCTCCCACTTTAATCGGAACGGATTCGATGAAAAGGGTCCTTATGAAGGGTAAATAGCAATTGGCATATCACGTTGTGGTTTTGCGTAGGTAAGAAACGTTCTTGCTAGAAACCCATAGCAGCCACGTAAAACATGCAAACAACAATTAGAGGACGTCTAACTTGTTTTTGCAGGGTATGCTATGTGATGTGATATGGCCAAGAAGAATGTGATGAATGATATGTGATGTATGAGATTGATCATGTTCTTGTAATAGGATTCACGACTTGCATGTCGATGAGTATGACAACCGGCAGGAGCCATAGGAGTTGTCTTTATTTATTGTATGACCTGCGTGTCATTAAACAACGCCATGTAATTACTTTACTTTATTGCTAACCGGTAGCCATAGTAGTAGAAGTAATAGTTGGCGAGACAACTTCATGGAGACACGATGATGGAGATCATGGTGTCATGCCGGTGACAATGATGATCATGGAGCCCCGAAGATGGAGATCAAAAGGAGCTATATGATATTGGCCATATCATGTCACTACTATATATATGGGCCTGGCCTTTTCGGGCAACTGTGGACGAACCTTTTTTTCCTTTTCTCTCTCTACCACTGAAACTGAAACTGATGACGAACTGAAGAACTGAAAAAACGAAACAGAGTGGAGAAGACGTGCCGAATTCGTACAGCGCAACACTTTTATTCAAATATACATATCATTATGATTACAAATGATGCCCAATCTATTCACTTACGACTAATTATCATCACATAAACAAATGCGAGAGCAATTACACAAACATAAAAAAGTCTGGCCAACAGCCCAATCAAATTGCCCTGCTTCTGCAATTCGATGAGTTTCTTCATCTGCTTGTTCAGCTTCTTCAGCTCTGCCTGAGTCTATTTTCATAAAAAAGTCCGGCCAACAACTGAAGGCTATTTTTATCGGGATGATGTAGATAAAATCCAGTGCTGAAAAAATGTTTGAACTCGAAGGCTATTTTCATCGGGATGTAGATAAAATCGGTTGGTAAAAAATGATTTGAACTACAGTGAACCTGAGTCTATTTTTATTGAGATATGTAAAGGCTGCAAATCAATCCGATATAACACCTGGATCTTACCTGTATTCAGCTACTCCGCAAGGCCGCAACTATCTTTTAGAAAGGAGGCTTCTGCCCGGCTTTAAACTGAAGCCCCCGTACGTACAAGCCAAGAGTACAACTGAAAAGGAAGGAACATCATCATCGGGCGGCGCCGCGTCTTCCCCTTGTATGGTGCCAATACAGGGTGGCCGGTTACGAAGAAGGCACCGTGGAAATTTGCGATCGTGCCGCTCTTCTCGAGCGCACATGCGGGTTTTGCGAGGCGTTCGACAACTCTAGCGTCGCCTCCGGCGTGTTACAAGTGGAAGAAGGGGTGGCTAGGGATGGGAAGGGGACATGGACATCCATTCTACCGGCAAAAGAGGTAGCAGAGGGTTACTCAATTTGAGGGTAAAGAGAAGCTCACGAGAGAGAGAGAGAGAAAATGAAGAAACTTGCCCTTGATTGCTCAAATTTGGGCAAGAGTTACTCAATTTGAGGGGTAACTACTTAGATTTTGTGGGTTAACTCATCAAACCAGAGAATTTTGAGGAGTCAAAAGGATGATGCTCTTAGCTATCTGCCTTGATGAGACATACTTTGATGCCGCGATGGTTGGCACGAATCGAGATCGGATTTGTCACTCCGGTTGACGGAGAGGTATCTCTGGGCCCACTCGGTAGGACATCATCATAATGTGCACAATGTGACCAAGGGGTTGATCACGGGATGATGTGTTACGGAACGAGTAAAGAGACTTGCCGGTAACGAGATTGAACAAGGTATCGGGATACCGACGATCGAATCTCGGGCAAGTACAATACCGCTAGACAAAGGGAATTGTATACGGGATCGATTGAGTCCTTGACATCGTGGTTCATCCGATGAGATCATCGTGGAACATGTGGGAGCCAACATGGGTATCCAGATCCCGCTGTTGGTTATTGACCGGAGAACGTCTCGGTCATGTCTGCATGATTCCCGAACCCGTAGGGTCTACACACTTAAGGTTCGATGACGCTAGGGTTATAAAGGAAGTTTGTATGTGGTTACCGAATGTTGTTCGGAGTCCCGGATGAGATCCTGGACGTCACGAGGAGTTCCGGAATGGTCCGGAGGTAAAGATTTATATATGGGAAGTCCTGTTTTGGTCACCGGAAAAGTTTCGGGCGATATCGGTAATGTACCGGGACCACCGGGAGGGTCCCGGGGGTCCACCAAGTGGGGCCACCTGCCCCAGAAGGTTGCGTGGGCCAAGTGTGGGAGGGAACCAGCCCCAAGGGGGCTGGTGCGCCCACAAGGGCCCAAGCGCAGGGGAAGTGGGAGGGGCAACCCTAAGGCAGATGGGCCCTAAGGCCCATCTAGTGGGCGCCTCCTCTCCCCTCTTGGCCCCCTTGAACCCATCTAGGCTGCCGCCTCTAGGGGTGGGAACCCTAGAGGGGCGCACCTCCACCCCTTCCCCCTATATATGAGGCCTAGGGGCTGCCCATAACACGCGATTTGATCTCCTCTTGGTGCAGCCCCTCTCCTCCTCCTCCTCTCCCTTGGTGCTTGGCGAAGCCTGCGGGATTGCCACGCCTCCATCACCACCATGCCATTGTGTTGCTGCTGGATGGAGTCTTCTCAACCTCTCCTCTCTCCTTGCTGGATCAAGGCGTGAGACGCCACCGGCTGTACGTGTGTTGAACGCGGAGGTGCCGTCTGCTCGCACTAGGATCTCCGGTGATTTGGATCACGACAGTACGACTCCTTCAACCCCGTTCTCATGAACGCTTCCGCTTAGCGATCTACAAGGGTATGTAGATGCACTCTCCTTCCCTCGTAGCTAGAATCTCCATAGATTGATCTTGGTGATGCGAGAAAATTTTGAATTTCTGCCACGCTCCCCAACAAAGGGCATCATGAGCTAGGTCTATTGCGTAGATTCTTTGCACGAGTAGAACACAAAGTAGTTGTGGGCGTTGATGTTGTTCAATATGCTTACCGTTACTAGTCCAATCTTGTTTCGACGGTATTGTGGGATGAAGCGGCCGGACCGACCTTACATGTACTCTTCACGTGAGACAGGCTCCACCGACCGACATGCACTTGGTGCATAAGGTGGCTAGCGGTGCCGCTCTCCCACTTTAATCGGAACGGATTCGATGAAAAGGGTCCTTATGAAGGGTAAATAGCAATTGGCATATCACGTTGTGGTTTTGCGAGGTAAGAAACGTTTTGCTAGAAACCCATAGCAGCCACGTAAAACATGCAAACAACAATTAGAGGACGCCTAACTTGTTTTTGCAGGGTATGCTATGTGATGTGATATGGCCAAGAAGAATGTGATGAATGATATGTGATGTATGAGATTGATCATGTTCTTGTAATAGGATTCACGACTTGCATGTCGATGAGTATGACAACGGCAGGAGCCATAGGAGTTGTCTTTATTTATTGTATGACCTGCGTGTCATTAAACAACGCCATGTAATTACTTTACTTTATTGCTAACCGTAGCCATAGTAGTAGAAGTAATAGTTGGCGAGACAACTTCATGGAGACACGATGATGGAGATCATGGTGTCATGCGGTGACAATGATGATCATGGAGCCCTCAAGATGGAGATCAAAGGAGCTATATGATATTGGCCATATCATGTCACTACTATATAATTGCATGTGATGTTTATTATGTTTATGCATCTTGTTTACTTAGAACGACGGTAGTAAATAAGATGATCCTTACACAAATTTCAAGAAGTGTTCTCCCTAACTGTGCACCGTTGCTACAGTTCGTCGCTTCTAAGCACCACGTGATGATCGGGTGTGATGGATTCTTACGCTCACATACAACGGTGTAAGACAGATTTACACAGCAAAAACACTTGGGGTTAACTTGACGAGCCTAGCATGTACAGACATGGCCTCGGGAACACAGAGACCGAAAGGTCGAGCATGAGTCGTATAGTAGATACGATCAACATGAAGATGTTCACCGATGAGACTAGTCCGTCTCACGTGATGATCGGACATGGCCTAGTTGACTCGGATCATGTAATCACTTAGATGACCAGAGGGATGTCTATCTGAGTGGGAGTTCATAAGATGAACTTAATTATCCTGAACATAGTCAAAAGATCTTTGCAAATTATGTCGTAAGCTCGCGCTTTAGTTCCACTGTTTAGATATGTTCCTAGAGAAAATATAGTTGAAAGTTGAAAGTAGCGATTATGCGGACAGTAGAAAGCTTATGTCCTTAATGCACCGTTCAGTGTGATGAACCCCAAACGTCGCTTGTGGATGTTGCGAACATCGGACATACGCGTTTTGATAACTACGTGATAGTTCAGTTGAAAGGTTTAGAGTAGAGGCACCAAAGACGTTTTCAAACGTCATGAACATATGAGATGTTTCGAGGGCTGAAATTGGGATTTCAGGCTCGTGCCCACGCCAAAAGGTATGAGACCTCCAACGATTTTCTTAGCCTGCAAACTAAGGGAGAAAAGCTCAATCGTTGAGCTTGTGCTCAGATTGTCTGAGTGCAACAATCACTTGAATCGAGTGGGAGTTGATCTTCCGGAGAGATAGTGATGTTTCTCCAAAGTCATTGCCACCAAGCTGCTAGAGCTTCGTGATGAACTATAACATATCAGGATAGATATGATGATCCTTGAAGTGTTCGCGATGTTTGACACCGCGAAAGTAGAAGTCAGTAGGAGCATCAATTGTTGATGGTTGGTAAAACCACTAGTTTCAAGAAGGGCAAGGGCAACAAGGGATACTTCATGAAACGGCAAAACAGTTGCTGCTCCAAAGGAAGAAACCCAAGGTTGAACCCAAACCGAGACTAAGTGCTTCGTAATAAGGGAACAGCCACTGGAGCAGAATTACCCTAGATACTTGGTAGATGAGAAGGCTGGAAAGGTCGATAGAAGTATATTGATATACATTATGTTAATGTGTACTTTACTAGTACTCCTAGTAGCACCAGGGTATTAGATACCGGTTCGGTTGCTAAGTGTTAGTAACTCAAACAAAAGCTACGGAATAAACGGAGACTAGCTAAAGGTGAGCTGACGATATGTGTTGAAGTGTTTCCAAGTTTGATGTGATCAAACATCGCACGCCTCCCTCTACCATCAAGATTAGTATTAAACCTGAATAATTGTCATTTGGTGTTTATGTTGAGCATAGACATGATTGGATTATGTCTATCACAATACGGTTATTCATCTAAGGAGAATAATGGTTACTCTATTTATTTGAATAATACCTTCAATGGTCTTGCACCTAAAGGAATGGTTTATTGAATCTCGATCGTAGTGATACACATTTTCATGCCAAAAGATATAAGATAGTAATGATAGTACCACTTACTTGTGGCACTGCCATGTGAGTCATATTGGTATAAAACGCATGAAGAAGTTCCATGTCGATGGATCTTTGGACTCACTCGTTTTGAAAAGTTTGAGACATGCGAACCATGTCTATTGGTGTATATGCATGAAGAAACTCCATGCAGATGGACCGTTTGGACTCACTTGATTTTGAATCACTTGAGACATGCAAATCATACCACATGGGCAAGATGACTGAAAAGCCTCGGTTTCAAAGAAGATGGAACAAGATAGCAACTTGTTGGAAGTAACACATTTTGATGTGTGCAGTCCAATGAGTGTTGATGCATGCAGTGAATATCATTATGTTCTTACTTCACAGATGATTCGAGTGGATGTTGAGTATATTTACTTGATGAAACACAAGTCTGAATTATAGAATGGTTCAAGTAATTTCAGAGTGAAGTTTAAGATCTTCGTGACAAGAGGATAGAATGTCTATGATATGATCATAGAGATGAATATCTGAGTTACGAGTTTTGGCACACAATTAAGACATTGTGCAAATTGTTTCACAATTAATACCGCCTGGAACACCATAGTGTGATGGTGTGTCCGAACATCATAGTTGCACCCTATCAGATATGGTGCGTACCATGATGTCTCTTATCGAATTACCACTATCGTTTATGGGTTAGGCATTAGAGACAACCACATTCACTTTAAATAGGGCACCATGTAATTCCGTTGAGACGACACCGTTTGGAGAAACCTAAGTTGTCGTTTCTTAAAAGTTTGGGGCTGCGACGCTTATGTGGAAAAGTTTCAGGTTGATAAGCTCGAACCCAAAGCGGATAAAATACATCTTCATAGGACACCCAAAACAGTTGGGTATACCTCCTAATTCAGATCCGAAAGCAATAGGGATTGTTTCTTGAATCGGGTCCTTTCTCGAGGAAAAGGTTGTCTCGAAAAGTTGAGTGGGAGGATGGTGGAGACTTGATGAGGTTATTGAACCGTCACTTCAACTAGTGTGTAGCAGGGCACGTGAAGTTGTTCCGTGGCACCTACACCAATTGAAGTACAAGCTTATGATAGTGATCATGAAGTTTCGGATCAAGTCACTAACGTACCTCGTAGGGTGACAAGGAGGCGTGCTACTTCAGAGTGGTACGCAATCCTGTCTTGAAGGTCATGTTGCTAGACAACGATGAACCTACGAGCTATGGAGAAGCGATGGTGGGCCCAAATTCCGACAAATGGTTAGAAGCCATGAAATCCGAGATAGGATCCATGTATGAGAACAAAGCATGGACTTTGGTGGACTTGCCCGATGATCGGCAAGCCATTGAGATAAATGGATCTTTAAGAAGAAGACGGACGAGGACGGTAATGTCACCGTCTATGAAGCTCGACTTGTGGCGAAGAGTTTTCACAAGTTCAAGGAGTTGACTACGATGAGTTTTTCTCATCCGTAGCGATGCTTAAGTCCGTCGGAATCATGTTAGCATAAGCTGCATTTATGAAATCTGGCAGATGGATGTCAAAATGAGTTTCCTTACCAGTTTTCGTAAGGAAAGGTTGTATGTGATACAATCAGAAAGTTTTGTCGATCCTAAGGATGCTAAAGGTATGCTGGCTCCAGCGATCCTTTCTAAGGACCGGAGTAAGCATCTCGGAGTTGGAATGTGTGCTTTGATGAAATGATCAAAGATTTTGGGTGTATACAAAGTTTATGAGAAACTTGTATTTCCAAAGAAGTGAGTGGGAGCACTATAGAATTTTGATGAGTATATGTTATTGACATATTGTTGATCGAAATGATGTAGAATTTGGAAAGCATAAAGGGTTATTTGAAAAGTGTTTTCAAGTGAAAACCTGTATTAAGTTACTTGAACATTGAGCATCAAGATCTATAGTGATAGATCAAAAATGCTTAATGGTACTTTCAAATGAGCATATATTTTGACATGATCTTGAAAGTGTTCAAGATGGATCACCAAAGAAGGAGTTCTTACCGAGATGTAAGGTATGAAGTTAAGAGTTAAAGCTCGACCACGGCAGAAAAGAGAGAAAGGACGAAGGTCGCCCCTATGCTTTAGACGTAGGCTCTATAGTATGCTATGCTGTGTACCGACCGAAGTGTGCCTAGCCATGAGTCAGTCTAGGGTACAAGAATGATCCAGAATGGATCATTGACGGCGGTCAAAATTGTCCTTGGAGTAAATAAGGACATGTTTTCGATTATGGAGGTGATAAAGAGTTCGATGTAAAGTGTTACGCCGATGCAAGCTTTAACACCTATCCGAATGACTCGAGTAGCAAAACGGATACGATAGTGGAGCAACCATTTGGAACAGTTCCAAGTGGAGCGAGAAGCAGCATTTACAATATGACTTAAAGATTTTGCAAAGCACACACGGATCTGAAAGGTTCAGACCCGCTGACTAAAACCCGCTGACTAAAACCTCTCTCACAAGCAAAACATGATCAAACCCCGAACTCATTGAGTCTTAATCACATGATGATGTGAACTAGTTTACGACACTAGTAAACTCTTTGGGTGTTGGTCACATGGCGATGTGACCTATCGCTGTTAATCACATGACGATGTGAACTAGATTATTGACTCTAGTGCAAGTGGGAGACTGTTGGAAATATGCCCTAGAGGCAATAATAAATTAGTTATTATTATATTTCCTTGTTCATGATAATCGCTTATTATCCATGCTATAATTGTATTGACAGAAACTCAGATACATGTGTGGGTACATAGACAACACCATGTCCCTAGTAAGCCTCTAGTTGACTAGCTTGTTGATCAATAGTTGGTTACAGTTTCCTAACCATGGACATTGGATGTCATTGATAACGGATCACATCATTGGGAGAATGATGTGATGGACAAGACCCAATCCTAAGCCTAGCACAAGATCGTAGTTCAGTATGCTAAAGCTTTTCTAATGTCAAGTATCATTTCCTTAGACCATGAGATTGTGCAACTCCCGGATACCGTAGGAATGCTTTGGTGTACCAAACGTCACAACGAATCGGGTGGCTATAAAGGTGCATTACGGTATCTCCGAAAGTGTCTGGGTTGGCACGAATCGAGATGGATTTGTCACTCCGGTTGACGGAGAGGTATCTCTGGGCCCACTCGGTAGGACATCATCATATGTGCACAATGTGACCAAGGGGTTGATCACGGATGATGTGTTATGGAACGAGTAAAGAGACTTGCCGGTAACGAGATTGAACAAGGTATCGGATACCGACGATCGAATCTCGGCAAGTACAATACCGCTAGACAAAGGGAATTGTATACGGATCGATTGAGTCCTTGAGATCGTGGTTCATCCGATGAGATCATCGTGGAACATGTGGGAGCCAACATGGGTATCCAGATCCCGCTGTTGGTTATTGACCGAGAACGCCTCGGTCATGTCTCAGATGATTCCCGAACCCGTAGGGTCTACACACTTAAGGTTCGATGACGCTAGGGTTATAAAGGAAGTTTGTATGTGGTTACCGAATGTTGTTCGGAGTCCCGGATGAGATCCTGGACGTCACGAGGAGTTCCGGAATGGTCCGGAGGTAAAGATTTATATATGGGAAGTCCTGTTTTGGTCACCGGAAAAGTTTCGGGCGATATCGGTAATGTACCGGGACCACCGGGAGGGTCCCGTGGGTCCACCAAGTGGGGCCACCTGCCCAGAAGGTTGCGTGGGCCAAGTGTGGGAGGGAACCAGCCCCAAGGGGGCTGGTGCGCCCCCCACAAGGGGCCCAAGGCGCAAGGGGAAGTGGGAGGGGGCAAACCCTAGGGCAGATGGGCCCTAAGGCCCATCTAGTGGGCGCCTCCCTCTCCCTCCCCTCTTGGCCGCCCCCCTTGAACCCATCTAGGCTGCCGCCTCTAGGGGTGGGAACCCCAGAGGGGCGCACCTCCACCCCTTCCCTATATATATGAGGCCTAGGGGCTGCCCATAACACGCAATTTGATCTCCTCTTGGTGCAGCCCTGCCTCCTCCTCCTCCTCTCCCTTGGTGCTTGGCGAAGCCTGCTGGGATTGCCACGCCTCCATCACCACCATGCCGCTGTGTTGCTGCTGGATGGAGTCTTCTCAACCTCTCCTCTCTCCTTGCTGGATCAAGGCGGGAGACGCCACCGGCTGTACGTGTGTTGAACGCGGAGGTGCCGTCTGCTCGCACTAGGATCTCCGTGATTTGGATCACGACGAGCACGACTCCTTCAACCCCGTTCTCATGAACGCTTCCGCTTAGCGATCTACAAGGGTATGTAGATGCACTCTCCTTCCTCGTAGCTAGAATCTCCATAGATTGATCTTGGTGATGCGAGAAAATTTTGAATTTCTGCTACGCTCCCCACCAAAGTGGCATCATGAGCTAGGTCTATTGCGTAGATTCTTTGCACGAGTAGAACACAAAGTAGTTGTGGGTGTTGATGTTGTTCAATATGCTTACCGTTACTAGTCCAATCTTGTTTCGACGGTATTGTGGGATGAAGCGGCCCGGACCGACCTTACATCGCATTTCACGTGAGACAGGCTCCACCGACCGACATGCACTTGGTGCATAAGGTGGCTAGCGGTGCCAGTCTCTCCCACTTTAATCGGAACGGATTCGATGAAAAGGGTCCTTATGAAGGGTAAATAGCAATTGGCATATCACGTTGTGGTTTTGCGAGGTAAGAAACGTTCTTGCTAGAAACCCATAGCAGCCACGTAAAACATGCAAACAACAATTAGAGGACGCCTAACTTGTTTTTGCAGGGTATGCTATGTGATGTGATATGGCCAAGAAGAATGTGATGAATGATATGTGATGTATGAGATTGATCATGTTCTTGTAATAGGATTCACGACTTGCATGTCGATGAGTATGACAACCGGCAGGAGCCATAGGAGTTGTCTTTATTTATTGTATGACCTGCGTGTCATTAAACAACGCCATGTAATTACTTTACTTTATTGCTAACCGGTAGCCATAGTAGTAGAAGTAATAGTTGGCGAGACAACTTCATGGAGACACGATGATGGAGATCATGGTGTCATGCCGGTGACAATGATGATCATGGAGCCCCGAAGATGGAGATCAAAAGGAGCTATATGATATTGGCCATATCATGTCACTACTATATATATGGGCCTGGCCTTTTCGGGCAACTGTGGACGAACCTTTTTTTCCTTTTCTCTCTCTACCACTGAAACTGAAACTGATGACGAACTGAAGAACTGAAAAACGAAACAGAGTGGAGAAGACGTGTCAATTCGTACAGCGCAACACTTTTATTCAAATATACATATCATTATGATTACAAATGATGCCCAATCTATTCACTTACGACTAATTATCATCACATAAACAAATGCGAGAGCAATTACACAAACATAAAAAAGTCTGGCCAACAGCCCAATCAAATTGCCCTGCTTCTGCAATTCGATGAGTTTCTTCATCTGCTTGTTCAGCTTCTTCAGCTCTGCCTGAGTCTATTTTCATAAAAAAGTCCGGCCAACAACTGAAGGCTATTTTTATCGGGATGATGTAGATAAAATCCAGTGCTGAAAAAATGTTTGAACTCGAAGGCTATTTTCATCGGGATGTAGATAAAATCGGTTGGTAAAAAATGATTTGAACTACAGTGAACCTGAGTCTATTTTTATTGAGATATGTAAAGGCTGCAAATCAATCCGATATAACACCTGGATCTTACCTGTATTCAGCTACTCCGCAAGGCCGCAACTATCTTTTAGAAAGGAGGCTTCTGCCCGGCTTTAAACTGAAGCCCCGTACGTACAAGCCAAGAGTACAACTGAAAAGGAAGGAACATCATCATCGGCGGCGCCGCGTCTTCCCCTTGTATGGTGCCAATACAGGGTGGCGGTTACGAAGAAGGCACCGTGGAAATTTGCGATCGTGCCGCTCTTCTCGAGCGCACATGCGGGTTTTGCGAGGCGTTCGACAACTCTAGCGTCGCCTCCGGCGTGTTACAAGTGGAAGAAGGGGTGGCTAGGGATGGGAAGGGGACATGGACATCCATTCTACCGGCAAAAGAGGTAGCAGAGGGTTACTCAATTTGAGGGGTAAAGAGAAGCTCACGGGAGAGAGAGAGAGAGAGAAAATGAAGAAACTTGCCCTTGATTGCTCAAATTTGGGCAAGAGTTACTCAATTTGAGGGGTAACTACTTAGATTTTGTGGGTTAACTCATCAAACCAGAGAATTTTGAGGAGTCAAAAGGATGATGCTCTTAGCTATCTGCCTTGATGAGACATACTTTGATGCCGCGTGAGAGTACTGTCGCATTCTCTCACAAGTCACAACTGGTCTTGCTTGCTTGTTTACCATCACAAGCTAGTCTGCTGCAAAAGGATCGCCTCATTAGTTCTGTTGACAAATTCAGCAGATTCAGAGCAAAACATCAAGACATGCTACAAATGGTGAAGGTGATATTACATATATATGGGAATCATCCAGAATGAAGTACAACACTACAGCACAGATTATTTTTCTTACAGCTAGATACATAACAGAACACCAGGTACATGGTGCAGCAAACTTAAGTTATCTAAAAACTGGAAAGGTGTTTTTCTTCGATCGATGGGGCCAGAGCTATTCACCAGCTAGCTAGCTGCTAAGGCCTACTATGGTACTTCTGTCTGAAATTCAGTTCCAATGGTACAACATGTCAACGATGATAATTTAGGGTGATACGACTCTCTCGACGATGCTTTCTGGCTGTTCATTGATTTTGTGATTGCTTCTAGGTGTTCTGTAACAAGTCAACATGCACCACATGCATCATTGTGATGGTGCTGAGCTGAAGACGGCATCTATCTTCTTTTCCTGGCGTGCAGGTTCCTGGTGAAGCCGCATTGTCTGTTGTTGATGCGGCCTGCCTCCTTGCATTCCGGACAAATTAAGGTAGCGCACTGCCCGGTCACCTTCTCCCCACGGACAATCTGATCAAGAGATGACAAAAAGAATTAATATTGGCATAAGTCATACTAATATCATGAGATCGAGTGACTTGCAGAATGAGAAGTTGATATTATTCGGCTTATAGTAGTATCAGGAGAGCTGGCGAGTTTAGTTTGCAGATGGGAAGCTGGATGGACTATTCATTACTGAGGACAAGAGAAAGTGGGGGGAGAGTAGATAGAGTTATGACGTACAAATTTGCCGGACTCCAGGCTTTTGTAGACGATGAAGGTGTCCTGTGTCTCTAGATTATGGTTCTTTGAAAATTCTCCTGAGATTGAGACAATGCAATTCATCAGAAAACACATGTACATAAAACTTACAAATGTTTGAAGTGTCTACTTGAGTCAGTCAGTGTTAAAACCAACATACCAGTACTTTCCAAGACATACATTCTGCTCTTGTTGTTAGGCCAGTACCTGGGACGTATCTTACATCATCAGTGTGATACATACATACATACATACATACAGTTGAACTAGTCAAAATGAGGCAGATATTAACTTTCCAACGCTGCGAGACTATGATTTACGAAGTAGTCGCAGAGAAAATAATATATATTGCTCTGAACTAGTGATTACCTGAACTTAAAGTTCCATGTAACAGGAAGCCTCATGTCCTCCATCTTGAGTATCAGGCCATCCCTTTCAAGCAAAGCTGGAAGGTTAGCCTCGGCATCCCTCTGCAAAATTCAGTATATATAGTGAGATTGCGAAGCAGCTAACAGATAGTAACTTTGATGCATGTCGATTAATTAGAGTAATATGTAGTGGGCACCTAGCTACGCACGTACCTTTGGCACTACAATTCTTCCAATATTTCCAACATCACTGTTGGTCAACTCCTTCCACACAATCATATGGTAGTCTTTACAGTTGAACCTCTGTAAATAGTTTTGCAGGAACAAAATCAAGTTAGTTCAGTGGGAACGCATCCACTTCGAACTGCAGCAACCTGATGATCTTATATGTGGTTCAGCTTTGGATGTCTGAAAATTACTTTGGCACCTTCTTCATTAAAACAATAAATTACAACAGCATGTCTTGCTAGTTGTCATAACTTACAACTAGATCGTAGGAACATCATCAGGTTCCAGATGTTTGGACAACAAGCTACAGTCTAAATCTGGAACCAATTAGTGGTAAATTGATGGAATAATTGTCAAAGTATTATTAATCTATTGGAGTATAAAGCAATCAATGCAGAATATATAGCTTGTCTAGTTAACATAATGAAAAAAAATCATGTACAGCAAATTAAGAACAGAATGCATAGTGAAGTAAATAGGACCTAGAAAGCATATATATATATATATATGCATCAAAGCATCATTCATGTTACTTACAGTAGTGAAAAGTGGCTGGCCCAGGTTGCTGAAGTTGTGATTCTCATCTAGCATCATGGCATTTTCACTTCCCATCTCAGGCGGGTCCTGGAAATTAATCTCGCATGCATCAGGTGTACTAGCTCATGCTAATTAAACTTATATAAGCATATATAAATGATTTGCATGTTTCCTAGCTGTTGTTGTTACCTCTGAATTCTTCCTCTTCTGGGTGCGCCTCTTGGCCCTTTTGGCGTATCTGGCCCCGTCGAGGTATTGTGGAGGAGAGCGATTGTTTGACGCCGGAGATATTGGTTGAAAGCACTGAGCAGGTAGTAATGGTGGATCCACCCTGAAGTTGGATACAAAGCCTGCAGAGCACGAGATCGATGTACAGAATGAATCAATGTGCAATAGTAGCATGAATGCAATTTAGCTAGTCTGCAAAATAAATAAATTTTAGAAATAGTACTAACATGCATGCAATTTTGTCTATGCAAAGTAAGAGTTGGATATATATATGACTCAGATTATTTGGAATGAGGACATGGACAAATCATTTTAGAAAATTTGTTTGCTTCGCAATCTATATAGCATCATAAAGAAAGCCCTTACAAAGTTGCTGGATTCAGCACAATGCTAAACTAAACAGCACAAAAGCTTAAATACCAAATAAATTCAACTGTACATAACCCTTGCATATTATCAATCAAAGAAATTGAACCCGGTGTTATCAGATCCGTAGAATTAACAAAACAGACCCACACAGCATGGATACCTGAATCTTAAACAGAATGAGAAACACACACACACATGACACATGTAATTAAACATATGTATACCTGAATTACCTTGCTGATGATGATTATTGTTGGCATTGTAGGTGATAGCTTGTTGGTGACCCTGCTGCTGCTGTATGCCATGAGGGTAAACATTGTAAGGGCTCGTCGGCGGCGGCATGAAGTTGTTGGGCCATGCAGTGGCGGAGCACAGCCTGGAGCTCTGATGGTAGCCATTGTTGTTGTTATTGCCGCGGACGCTGCTGCTGCTACCGCAGGCGACAGACACGACCGTGCTGTTGACGTTGTACATGGTCCAGTCCCCAAAAACCCCTGCTCCCAGTCCCATCGGGGCCTGCCGCGGCGCCGGCGCCGCGACGCCGATCTGGGGGGCGGGCGGCTGCCAGTGCTGGTAGTTGTGCGTCCCTGAAAATTATTGGCAAAGAAGAAACAGCATTAATCAAGGCCACAGTATACACTAAACAACAAAAAACGCAAGGGAAAAGAAAAGGAAAGGAAGAACTAGCTAGCAGGTGAGCCCTAATTAACAAGATGAAATGCGTGATTTAACACGCTACAAATGGAAAGTCCGGCCTGATCTAGCAAGTAGATTGTTCGCTTCCTGCTGCAATCTTCCCCGGTGATCTGCTTCTCCCGGCCGGAGAGCGGCCAAGATTGCAGTCCTGATGAAGGACGGAAAACCTAGAACGACGTGCGGATCTCGCGCACGTCCATGGCGGCTCGCGCAGCAGGGACACAGCGCGCAGATCCGGGCGCGTCAAAACCCTAAGCGCGCGCGGCCTGGAACTGGAAGAAAGCCCTGGGATGGGAAGGGACAGATCACGGAGAAAACGATCGCGCCGGCGACGGCGACGACGGCGCAAGGACGTACCAAGACGATGCAGAAAAGAAGGTAAAAACAAGATACTCACCGGCGGGCATCAGCAGGTTCGACTGGGCGCAGTGCGGCGGCGGCGGGGCCGGCGAGGGGGCCTGGACCTGGAGGGGCATTGGCTGCGGCGGCGCCTGGATCAGCGGGACGGGGGGCCCGAACAGCTGCTCGAACTCCTGGTACTGGCGCTGCGCCAGGACGTTCGCCACGTCGCCGTGCGCGCCGTGGCCGCCCACGGACGCGAGCAGCGCCTGGAACGACGCGTGCGGGCCGGCGCCCGGCACCGCCACGAAGTCGCCGGTCACGGCCTCGCCGCCGGAGGAGTGCTGCGGCGACGGCGAGGAGGATCCGTTCGCGTCGGCCATGTCGTGCTCGCGCGAGGCAGCCAGCTAGCGCAGCCTCGTGCTCCGTGCGCTCTGGGTGTTTTGCGTTCGGTTGTGTGTGGGCGTACACTGAAAGACAATGAGCGAGAGACGGTGGCCGCGGCGTGGCTTTTGAAGAGGCGGGGGCCGTGCGGCGTGTGCTGCTCGCTAATTATTGAGAGATTGGGGGTGATTTTTTGGCAGGGGGAGCCACAATGGGAACATGGGAAACAAGGGAAATGGGGGTGTGGAAATGGAAATGTTGAGGGGTTTTGTGAGATGTGGGCAATTCAAACCTACCAAAATGGTGAAAATCAAGGTCTAAGCAATAACATGAGTAGGAGAAATCGAAGCACGCGAAGATTATCGGATAGTTTTCTAAATTTAAAGAGTTGTGAATTGCCAGGTATCGTGCGGCCATTGTTAAAGGAAGGGGAAGCGCGCGAAGATTATCAGACCTTTCTCTAAATCTAAAGAGTTGCGAATTGCCGGGTATCGTACAGCCACCGTTGAAGGGAGGCGAAGCGCGCGAAGTTTATTGAATCGTTCTCTAAATCTAAAGAGTTATGAATTGTCAGGTATATATCGTATGGCCACCGTTGAAGGAAGGCGAAGCGCGCGAAGTTTGTCGGATCGTTCTCTAAATCTAAAGAGTTACGAATTGCCCGGTATCGTACGGCCACCGTTGAAGGAAGGCGAAGCGCGCAAAGTTTATCGGATCTTTCTCTAAATCTAAAGAGTTACGGAGGACCAGGGTATCGTGCGGCCACCGTTGAAGGAAGGCAAAGTGCGCGAAGATTATCGGATCTTTCTCTAAATCTAAAGAGTTATGAATTGCCAGGTATCGTTTGGCCACTGTTGAAGGAAGGCGAAGCACGCGAATATTATCGGATCTTTCTCTAAATCTAAAGAGTCAGAGAGTACTAGGTATCGCGCGCCTAAGGAATAGGGGGGTGTTGGCTCTCGCCTAGTCCCTCCCCCTTTCCCCGCCATTGTACCGCCGCAGTTTTGATGATGGGGTGATTGTGTGATTTTTGTAGTTATATGTTTTTACGGCAAAAAAATCTTTCCAATCTATAAGATCTGATTCGATTCGGTTTGATTCAATTCAATTTGATGGGTAGCCACACCCTCATTGGCGCCAACTGGTGAACCCGGATTGTGCGCTTTGATTCATAGCCCCGAATGTTAGGAAAGAAATTGTCGCTACCCCTTATACGTGATAACTTGTGTGAAATGTGGGCCTTTATGTGACTCGCTAAGGCGTCACATGAATATGTCGTGTTTCGATCGTCAAACACGATTCTGGTGACCGTCTGTATCCGAGGAAATTTCAAAGTGCTTCAAAAAGTAGGCAGGGGTTTTATCTTGAAAGCTCTTGTGAATCAATAATGTTATTGCTAACATTGTTGATCTTTTTCTGAAATCTAAATAGTTATGTATTGGGTATTGTGCTGCCAATGCAGAGGGACAAGGGTTGCGGCCTCTCACCGATCCCTCTTCCCTCTGCCCACCATTGCACCACCATTCGATTCAGCGGTAAGGATGGATATCAGTCGTGCGCCCACTGGGCGCCAACTATCGAACTTTGATTGTGAGCTTTGATTTGTAGGCCGGAATGTTAGAAAAGAAATTGTGGGTACCCCTAGCAGAGTAATTGGCATAACATGTGGCCCTTGCTATCAGGGGCGGGCGTAGGAGTGGGCCGGCTTCACTATACTCTAGCTACATGGCATTGAACAGTGCTTCTGTAAGCCTGTGTGCAACCATCGCGCCCTGGGCCGCCAGCTATCGGCCTATGATTGTGAGATTTAATTCAGGTCGGAATGTTAAGAAAGAAATTGTCGGTACCCCCTAGCGTGATAATTGACCCTTGCTATCAGGGGCGGAGGTAGGATTGGGCCAGGCCCCGAACCAGCTTCACTATACTGCACTGACTGCGGGGCATTGAAAAGTGCTTCTGAAAACCCGTGAGGCCGTCGCGCCCCGTGCCGCCAACTATCGAACTCTGATTGTGAGCTTTAGTTCGTAGGCTGGAATGTTAGGAAAGAAATTTTCGGTACCCCCTAGCATGATAATTGGCGTGACACGTGGCCCTTGCTATCAGGGGTGGATGTAGTATTTGGGCTGGGTTCCGGACCGGCTTCACTATATTGTAGCTACAAGGCATTGACCGGTGCTTCCAATAGCCTATAAGGTTGTCATGCCCCGGGCCGCCAGCTATCAAACTCTAATTCGTAGGCTCAAATGTAAGGGAAGAAATTTTCGATACCGCGTAGCGTGATAATTGGCGTTACATGTGGCCCTTGTTATCAGAGGTGGAGGTTCGATTGGGCCAAGGCTCAGACCGGCTTCACTATGTTGTAGCTATTGGGTATTGAACTGAGTTTTTGAAGCCTACTTGATGCCCCGGCCCAGGGCCGCCAGTTATCGTACTCTAATTGTGAGCTTTAATTTGTAGGTCGGAAAGTTAAGAAAGAAATTGTCGGTACCCCCTAGCTTGATAATCGGCCCTTGCTATCTGGGGCGGAGGTAGGATTGGGCCTGGCCCCAGACTAGCTTCACTATACTGTAGCTACAGAGCATTGAATAATCCTTCCGAAAGCCCGTGAGGCCGTCGCGCCCTGGGCCGCCAACTATCGAACTATGATCATGAGCTTTAATTATTCGTATTCGGGAATGTTAGGAAAGAATTTTTCGGTACCCCCTAGCGTGATAATTGGCACGACATGCGGCCCTTGTTATCAAGGGTGGAGGTAGGATTGGGCCAGGCCCTGGACCGGCTTCACCATACTATAACTATAGGGCGTTGAATGGCTCTTCCGAAAGCCTACACGCGGCATCACACCCCAAGCCATGACCCGATGTGCCTGGGGCTTCTCTCCGCCCTTGCTTGCTATAATCCGATAATGCGTCGCGTGAATATGCCATGTATCAGCCGCCGAATAAGATTGTGATGGCATTTCTATCCGAGGATAATACCCTCCCACTTCATAATTTTGGATGTTCTTTTATCTCAAAGGTTTAGCTGATGGTAAGTTTGTACCAAACAGTAATGTTTGTAAGAGGAGCTGAGGTACGCAACATCACTGATCATTTCTAGAACTCGAAGAGTTAGTATAGTGTGCGGACATTTTGAAAAGAGAGGGGGGGGCGGGGCGATTGTCCCCCCTCCTCCCTCCACCATTGTGCGCCATTGTCTTTGGTGTAAAGCTCGTGAGGTTTTATTATTATTATTTTTATGGTGAAAACGATTCTTATTTTGTATTCCAAAAAATTGTGCGCGCGACGAACTCATGGGCATCCATAGAGTCCACTTCATATGCATTGGTGTCGTATAAACGAGTCTTTACTGTGCGCGAGAGGTACTGTCGCCACCCTCGAGATGATAATTGGAGTGCCAACATGTGTTTTCACTAGTGTGCGGTGTGAATATGTCAGTGTCTCGAATGACGAATTCTATATTCGTGGCATCTCTATTAAAAAAAATTACCATCTACTTAAAAGGAAACAAGGGAGTTTCTACCCCAAATGGTATCATCCCAACTGCCCCCTATGTTGTACCAATGGTTTCATATCAATATACTTATCTTACAAGGGCTCATAAGCATATGTTCTTACAGGGAGTCATATTCATATACTTATTTTACATAGGGACATATATGCACATATCCCACAAAAATAAAACTATCAATGCACGCTATTTAAAAGTCGCCTCGTTTGTTGCGCCGCGGACCCACTCATGATAAGCCGATGACTCAGCCGGCGTGACAAGTGTCCCCGCAGCCCAGGTCCCATGACACCTGTCCACCGCCGCGCGCCGCCCTCATGACATGTGGTCCCCGCCGCGCGCCGCCCGCGTGACATGGGGTCCCCACGGCCCCAGGTCCCATGACACCTGTCCACCGCCGCGCGCCGCCCTCATGACATTGCGGCCCCCGCCGCGGCGCCGGCCGCGTGAGGCGTGGTCCCCACGGCGTCTCCTCCAGCAGTAGCCCCACCCACCGCAGTGGCAACGCCCATGAGGCCACACACGCTCCCCTTTTTGTTCTCTTCTTTGGTGCCGGGTCAAGCTTTGGCGTTCAATCTCTAGTGATTAATTGCGCAAGGCTGCCAAAGATAGATGGATGGAAGCTTCGTCGCTAAGCCCGGAGACGTCCGTTTTCACTTTATCGTGGTGCATATTAAACCAGTACAGCTGTGGTGACGCATCGATCGAAACCAACTGTTAAATCCAAAATTTTGCCGCAAAAAAAGGTTTGAAATGAGAACGATCGAGATAATGTTCCTGGATATATCTTTGCTGATCCACTGTTACAAAGATACACCACAGATGATAATCCCTGTGATAACAAATTCATACATTGCTAAGTAGCACTGCTAAGTATCTCTTCTCCTGTGCCTGCATCACGCAGATCACTTACAGAAACACACCCAGTATCCATTCATTCGACCCGAAGGCGAACATCGAACGACGACGACGAAACGCGACACGATTACATATAATCCGCAACGTCCACAACACCATCTGTAATGTACAAGGGTTTATCGTTATTCCTTTATTCAGACATAACAGAGCATTTCACTGCGAGGCCGGACAACATGGAGAAGGTTCTGAGTTGGTCTGTCAGGAAGCCCAGCAGCATCGCTTAACAACGTCTATTTTGCAGCAGGGGGCCATCACCGGGACGGCGGGGGCGGCATCGAGTACATTGGAGCGCGGGGCACCACGGTCCCTGGGACCGGGGCGTGCATGGCGTACCCCATGTGAGGCGGGGCGGCGACAGGGAGCGTGACCGGGGTGCCGACGGCGGACACGAGGGGGCCTCCAACCGGCTGCCCGATCGTGGTGCCGAAGGCGTCCACGCCTGGGGGCAGGTTCCCTGGCTGGTGCGGGGATTGCTTGGGGGACTTGCCAGGGACTGCGGCCTGCCCATTTGTGCCTGTGATTGGGCCCTGAGCAGCTGATGCCTCTCCGTTCACGCTGGTGATGTCGTGTATGCTTGATCGCCGCCTCTCCCTGTTCATTGAGTTGAGGCGGATGAAGTACTTCTGCGCGTGACTGGCGACCTGAGTGGGCGTCCTTGAGATGACAAAGTTCCTTGAGATGCTCCTCCAGTCACCTTTGCCATACTTTTCAAGTCCAAGAAGGAACAACCTGCAGGTTTGGAATCAGGTCATAGCATAGATGAGAAACTGGTAAAGAGAACCCTGGGGGAGGCATGAGCCATCAGTTTGCAACTGAGCACTTCTCCTTAAATATTTAAATCTATTCAATACTGAAATTAGCTTCTCAGGTTAATTATGAATAACATTATCTTTCTCATTCAACCATTCAAATTATCACAACCACTGTGATCATATACTTTGGAATTTCACAAGAATGGCAAATGACAGAAATATGTGGACTACTTCTAATGGTACATATAGCACATGCCCAAACGAACATGTGCTCGTCATGTGCTTTCAGGGTTGAAAGCTTTAACGCAGAACACTGAATAATTCATTGCCCAAAAGGTGCTATATATACACTAACTGATGAGAAACCATATGTAGAATTTACAGAAGGAGCAGAACTTCTAAAAGAAGTACACCATTACATGGTGCTGCACCAAATGTGAAATGCTTGATGATATACTTGAATTCACATTTAGAAGGAAAGAAATGTACTGTAAAAGGTTCCATATCTGAAACATATTGACTCAACTAAATGGAAGTCGAGTTTTACTTGCCACAATAAGCTATCAAAGATTACTTTCTAACATTTCAGTATATTTAGGATAGCAAACTAGCATGGGAAAATCTACTAAAATCAGTCAACCCAGACAATGAATAAATGTGTGAAGAAATAGTCCAAAGGGTTCCTTCACTTAAACAATTAAATCTATTTTAGTACCTAGAACACATTTGAAAAACCTTTCTTACATAGGTAATCACAAGTTCTGAGTTTCTGACATCTGAGTAAAGATTTTTCATGATAAGGTAACATGTGACAAACTAAAGTAGTTAGTCCAACAAAATGTCAGAACATACACAATGTACGGCTCAAGGATGCAACTCCAACAGCCACACATTTAACCAATGTTCGGAAGCAGTTCACTACTCAAGGATTGTGTCACTGCTCAAGGATTGTGTCACTACTCAAGGATTGTGTAATCATAAATGGATTGCATCCGAAACACAATAGTTATAGGTACTGCCAAACTAAAAAAACAACAAGAGCTCCGTTACATAAATTCCAGTTCAAAACAATCATGCAATGCTTTATCTAACCCACCAATAGAGGCACTGAATCTACGAACAACCATGCAAGACGTGACCTAATCTGCAAAATACGACAAATCGACAAACCTACACACGCCCAGTCTCCAATAGAAAGCAGCAGCAGCAGGAGGAGGACAGCTAAAAGAGCAAATTTCCAAAACACTCAGGGCATTACAAGTACACGAGTGGATCAGCAGAATCGCCAGTCAAATAGTACTGATATTTTAGCTCCGAGGCAACCCAATCAATCAAACATCTACATATAACTCAAAATTGCTCGATGAACAGATATAAGGTAAAAAAGTGGAGGAAACATGTGGTCGCTCCTCTGCAGACAATAAAACGAAGACTGGAGGCACGAACCTGTGCTCATCCTCAGTCCAAAGGATCCCCTTCCGGCCCTCGTGCTCGACAGACTTGGACGACCCCTTCGGCCCATGCCCTCCGCGTCCTCCTTGTACCCTACCGCCGCCCTTCTTCCCCCCGGAGCCTCCCTCCTGAGGACTCCCGCCGTCAGTGTACACGGGCAGCGGCACCCGGCCCGCCTCTATGGCATCCACATCCGCCACCAACAGCTCATAGTGCCGCTTGATCTCCTCGGCTGTCTTCCCCCCAACAGCATCAGCTATCTTGTTCCACACTGCCTCACCCTCCCCGAGATCCACCAAAGCCAGCGCATTCTCAAACGCTTTGTTCTGCTCCCACGTCCACCCTCCGGGCCCAGACCCAGATCCGGACCCCTTCTTCAACTCAACGACGCCGGCCATGTTATTCCACACGGCCTCGCCCTCCTCCAGATCCACCAACGCCAGCGTACTCTCGAACACCATGTCCTGCTCGCACATCCACCCGGACCCCTCCTCAGTCACCATGGCCGACATATTCCCCGGCCCTGAAGAAGAAAGAGAAAAAAAAACTAGATAGACCTATAGGATTCGCCGGGCGGCAATAGAGGTCAGAGGTTCCGCGGCGAGATATGGGAGAAGGAGAGGCCGGGGTTGGAATTGCTGCGGGTTTAGGCTAATAAATAGGGGCGTTTCGATAAGAGAGAGAGGGCAGAGGAGCGGAGGAGCAGATTTACAGGCGCCAGCAGCACATTTAAAGAGCAACGGCGGCGGCGGCAGCAGCACATTTAAAGAACAAATATCCAAAATATATTCAGCACATTTAAAGAGCAAATTTCCAGAGCAGACAGCTCTACAGGATTTGGTGGGCGGCAATAGGGGGTCAGAGCTTCCTCAGGATTGCGGCGGCTAGATATGGGAGGAGAGGGGGGAGGGGGCTGGAATTGCTGCGGGTTTAGGGTAATAAATCGGGGGGTTTCGATAAGAGAGGCGGGGGAGCAGAGGAGCAGATTTACAGGAGCCAGTAGGATAAACTAGGACAAACCGTCAAACCTACACGCGTCCAGTCACAAACGGAAAGCAGCAGCAGCAGCACATTTAAAGAGCAAATTTCCAAATTACTCAGCACATCACGACAACTAAATGAGTGGGTCAGCAGAATCGCCAATCAAATACTAGCAGCGACGTTTTAGCTCCTAGCCAACACAACCCACTAATCAATCAAACATCTAAGCAGTACCGCTCAAAATTGCTCAATGAACGGATTTAAGGTGAGACAATGGAGCTGAAAATGTGCTCGCTTCGCTGTGCAGACACTAAAGTTGCTTGCAGAGCATAGCCCTAATTTCCAAATACCCACATGGCCGCAAAAGGGAGCTCTACTGGTCGACTCACACCCCAGACCCCAGTAGAATGAGAGCAGGTAAGAAGCTCCACTGATTCCACTCTACTGATTCTACTGAGAGCAGGTAAACTATGCAAGCATGAGATTTCCAGTGTGCTCCCTAATAGTATCATAGGGCAATCAATCAAATTACACGGATCAGATTCTCTAACAAAACTGTCAATTCAGCAATCAATCAATCAATCACACCAATTAATCAAATCAATCAGAGCAGCAGGCAACTCAATTATTCGGTCAACGGAAGGGGAACGAAGGAAGGCAGGAACGAACCTGTGCTCGTCCTCGGTCCAGGCGATCCCCTTGCGGCGCTCCTGCTCGGCGGACTTGGACGAGCCCTTGTCACCGTGGCCGCCCCCTCCTCCGCCGCTCTTCTTCCCGCCGCCGCTGCCCCCAGCCCCGCCGCCGGAGCCCCCCTCGTCGCCGTCGCCGGCGTAGACGAGCAGCGGCACGCGGCCGGCCTCGATGCCGTCCACGTCCTCCACGAGCAGCTCGTAGTGCCGCCGGACCTCCTCGGGCGTCTTGCCCTCGACGGCGTCGGCTATCTTGTCCCACATGGCCTCCCCCTCCTCCTCGTCCACCGTGGCCAGCGCGTTCTCGAACGCCTTCTCCTGCTCCCGCGTCCACCCGCCGGCCCCGGCGCCGGACCCCTCCTCCCCGCCGCCGCTGCTGCTCGCCTCCTCCGCCGCCATGGCCGGCTGCCGACCTGTTCCCCGGACGAAAGAAGAAGAGGAAAAAGGCAACCTTGACAGCGCTCCGCGGGGCTCGCGGGGCGGCAGTCGGCCGGACGGATTGCGGCGGCGGGATAAGGAGCGGGGGATGGGGGGGAGGAAGAGGCGGATTTGGCGTCGCTGCGGGTTCGTGGGGAATAAATCGGGGGTTTCGCGAAAAGGGGGAAGGGGGGGAGGCGGAGGAAGGAAGGAGATCTACCGCCGCCGCCGGAGGAGGATTTGTTACCGCGGGGTGGGGCGAGGAAGGAGATATTTTTCCTTTCACCGCGGCGCGGGGGCGGGCGGGGGCGGGGCAGTGACTGCGGTGTCGGGCCTCCCGTGTCTCTGGGGGCAGTGGGAGTGGCGCGGGGACGGAGGAAGGAGACAAGCGGGGCGAGGCTGGCTGTGGCTCCTGCCTGGTGGCCGCTGGCGACGCGCGGCGGCCGGGCTTTTTTTCTCTTTTCTTTTCTTATTACTCGTCGGAGGCGCCGCGGCGGCCGCCGGGTTTTATTTGTGGTCGTGCTTAATGGCCGCCTGAACTTCACTTGATCGACCTATGAATCATTTCCCAGTTTTAGAAAATGGTAATTACGTGGAGTATGTATGCATAAAGAAACTACAGTATTACACGATCGACGGTTCCTTCCTCTCCCCTTTGTGGCGAAAGGACCGTGTCCAATCTTCTACCCCCGCCGGCGAGGCCGCGGGCTATCTCCCCCTCCGCCGCTCCGGCGACGGGTGGGGGAGGGGATCCCGGTTCTCAGCCTCAGTCATGCAGTTAGGGTTAGGATCGGTATTTCCTACATCGTGGTTTGGATGGCAACGACCTCGGCGGTTGGAATGATTTTTCCCTGGTCCCGGCTCCATCTCGGCAGCGCCATGGCAGCGAGGTCGAGGGATCCATAGGAGATTGTCTTCTGGTGTTTCTTTGTTGTAGCAGGTCTGGTGTCCTTTGGTGGGCTGGTGGTGGTTTCCCAAAGCGGCACCGTCCATGTGCATGGGATGGTGGTATGTGGATGACGGTATCGGTGTTGTGCCTCGGCCACGTCGGCGGCAAGCAATTGTTACGGATGCAAGGAGTATGGGGATGTCCCCTGGTCGACGCACCATAGCGATTTCGGCTTCGCCAACAGTGAGCCTCTCAATCGGCTCACAAAAGCCCAAATTGGCAATGGTACTTTCTCAACTCCTTGTATTTTTCTATTTTCTGGGAGAATTTTCTGCAAGTGTGTTGTACTGAAACTTGTGATGAATGAGTCAATGGCAATATTCTCAAAAAAAGAAACGTGCAACGAGACAGTAGAAAAAGTATGGGTCCCATACTCGGAGATGTAGCCCGCCACGAGACACGTGCCACTTACCATGTCCGTCTCTGGAGGATGCGATCGTACAGAAGCTGTCATACGAACATATTGTTCTTCAACGGAAGGGGCGCTTTTCAAAAGGGATGGTCCACACAAGAGGCAGCGCACGACAGAGGACACGATAAGCTCAACCAACAAGGAAGAACCTCGGCAGGGCCGGGTGTTAGGAAATAACGTCGGAAGTGCCCAACAGCACCGACGGGAGGGCCACACGCCCGCGGTACAGTCTCCTAAGAGCAAAAGGTTTGTTGGAACGAAATGTTCCAACTCCCATTATGGGCAGTCGAGGCAACAAAAAGCATCAGGTTCATGCATATGACAAAAAGATGAGGGGACTCGGCACGAAGCGAAAACCTACCAAGCCACGGCTCCAGACAGAAGAGGACCCTTTTTCTCCATTGCTTATGGAGACGCTAAGCCCAAGGAGAAACTCATGTTTTATCGAGTAGAGGGAATTCCAGATCTAGGAACCCTCCATGTGATCATAAGTGAGAAGAGGGCGACTCTTCAGGTAATTCACATTAATAAGCTGCAACCATAAGTCCACTTCATCCCTAAGAATCCACAACACCCATCTCAGCATAAGGGCCACATTCATGCGGTGGGATGGGAGAATACCTAGAACCCCTAGGTCCTTAGGCAAGCATATTTCAGCCCACTTAACCATACGTTATTTCAGTCGTACATTGGTCATCTGCCAGAAGAATCACGATACATCCCTGCCAAAGGAGCTATGCACCCCTTCCGAAAAATATACATCCCCATAATATACATGGGAGACTACGGTGACAAGAGTCAATAAACATGGACTTACTCCCTTTGGAAGTGAATCTCCCATGTCACGGCTTCGTCTTGGACACAACCCGCCGCATAAGCGGGTCAAAGTCCCATACTAGGGGCAACGGATCAGGATCCTATAATCAGATAACAACACCCCCAAGTATGCTACGAGGAAGGAGGACAACCTACAAATAAGGTTGTTCGTAATCTGTTGTTCATCCGCGGGTGAATACCTCATGATCATAACCTTGCTCTTATCGTAGTTGATCTTAAGGCCTGATCAACATGACCTCAAAGCAGAGGAGAAGGAACTTAAGATTGATGGTATCTTGTTTTGACCCCTCCCCCGTTATCATGGTATCGTCCACATACTGGAGATGAATCACACCACCTCTAGAGAGAATATGTCAAACCACAGCCGAGCTGCGCCTGACCATCCTAGCTTTATTCAGGAAGGCCACCAGGGCGCCAGCCAAAAGGTTAAAGAGGAGGAAGACATAGGATCTCCCTGTCTCACCCCGCGCCAAGACCTAAAATTTGGGGTCACCTTCCCACTAAAACATTGATGGCAGTGCTACCACTAATGACTACTCCCTCCACTACAAAAAAAAAGACACATCCGTGACATTTTGGGCCGAACGAAAAAAAATTCTGTCATACTTATGACACATCTATGACGATAATTGTGACAAAACCCGGTATCATCATAGATGTGGTGGGCTCTGATGACCCACAAGTGTAGAGGATCAATCGTAGTCCTTTCGATAAGTAAGAGTGTCGAACCCAACGAGGAGCAGAAGGAAATGATAAGCGGTTTTCGGTAAGGTTTTCTCTGCAAGCACTGAAATTGTAGGCGATAGATAGTTTTGTGATAAGATAAATAGTAACGAGTAACAAGTAAATAAAGTAAACAAAGTGCAGCAAGGTGGCCCAATCCTTTATGTAGCAAAGGATAAGCCTAGACAATTTCTAATAATGAGAAAGGAGCTCCCGAGGACACATGGGAATTATCGTCAAGCTAGTTTTCATCACGTTCATCCGATTCACGTTCGGTACTTTGATAATTTGATATGTGGGTGGACCGGTACTTGGGTATTGCCCTTACTTGGACAAGCATCCCACTTATGATTAACCCCTATTGCAAGCGTCCGCAACTACAAAAGAAGTATTAAGGTAAACCTAACCACATCATTAAACATATGGATCCATATCAGCCCCTAACGAAGCAACGATAAACTAGGGTTTAAGCTTCATCACTCTAGCAACCCATCATCTACTTATTACTTCCCCATGCCTTCCTCTAGGCCCAAATAATGGTGAAGTGTCATGTAGTCGACGCTCACATAACACCACTATAGGAAAAGACAACATACATCTCATCAAAATATCGAAGCGAATACCAAATTCACATGACTACTAATAGCAAGACTTCACCCATGTCCTCGTGAACAAACGTAACTACTCACAAAGCATATTCATGTTCATAATCGAGGAGTAATAATATGCATAAAGGATCTGAACATATGATCTTCCACCAAGTAAACCAATTAGCATCAACTACCAGGAGTAATCAACACTACTAGCAACCCACAAGTACCAATTTGTGGTTTTGATACAAGATTGGATATAAGACATGAACTAGGGTTTTGAGAGGAGATGGTGCTGGTGAAGATGTTGATGGAGATTGACCCCCTCTCAATGAGAGGATCGTTGGTGATGATTTCCCCCTCCCGGAGGGAAGTGTCCCCGGCAGAACAGCTCCGCCAGAGCCCTAGATTGGTTCCGCCATGTGGCGGCGGAGTTTCGTCCCGTAAGCTTGCCCACGATTTTTTCCAAGGTAAAAGCTCTGATATAGCAGAAGATGGACACCGGAGGCCCACCAGGGGGCCCAGGAGATAGGGGGCGCGCCCTACAGGAGGGGGGGGCTCGTGTCTCCTGGATAGGGTGTGGGCCCCCTGGTGTATTTCTTTCGCTCAATAATTCTTATTAATTCCAAAAAGATGTTTCGTGGAGTTTCAGGACTTTTGGATTGTGCAGAATAGGTTTCCAATGTTTGCTCCTTTTCTAGGCAGAATTCCATTGCAGCATTCCCCTCTTCATGGTAAACCTTGTAAAATAAGAGAGAATAGCCATTAGTATTGAGATATAATGTAATAATAGCCCATAATGCAATAAATATTGATATAAAAGCATGATGCAAAATGGACGATCAACTCCCCAAGCTTAGACCTCTCTTGTCCTCAAGCGGAAGCCAAATCGAAAAATATGTCCACATGTTTAGAGATAGATGTGTCGATAAAAATAAAATACGGACATGAGGGCATCATGATCATTCTTATAACAGCAACATACATAGATTTTATCATATGATTTCTTATGCTCAAGTAACAATCAATTCACAATGTCAAGTATGGTTCAAAAACTTCGTTGAGAACTAACAAACTATAATCTCAGTCATTGAAGCAATTGCAATTTATCGTAACATCAGAAAGAGTCAACAATAGAGCTTTTCAGCAAGCTCACATACTCAACTATCCTGTAGTCTTCTATAATTGCTAACACTCACGCAATACTTGTGGTTATGGAGTTTCAATGGGACTTCGAGAAAGATAGGGGCTTATTGTGTTGCCTCCCAACGTATTCACCTTTAGGCGATGTCAACAATAATAGCCCATGCTAACTTACATCCAATTGGATATATATATCATGATCTTTCAAACACGAGGAGCTCGCTAAAGGATAAAATGAAAAAGGGAAAGGTGAGGATCACCTTGACTCAAGCATAAAGTAAAAACATAAAGTAAAAGATAGGCCCTTCGCAGAGGGAAGCAGAGGTTGTCATGTGCGTTTAGGATTGATGCACAAAATCTTAATGCAAAAGAACATCACTTTATATTGCCCTTGTATGTGGACCTTTATTATGTAGTCCGTCTCTTTTATTACTTCCACAACAAGTTCGTACAAAGCTTATTTTCTCTGCACTAATAAGTCATACATATTTAGATAGCAATTTTTATTGCTTGCAACATGAAAACTTACTTGAAGGATCTTACTCAATCCATAGGTAGGTATGGTGGACTCTCATGGCAAAACTGGGTTTAAGGATATTTGGAAGCACAAGTAGTATCTCTACTTGGTGCAAGGAGTTTGGCTAGCATGAGGGGGAAAGGCAAGCTCAACATGTTTGGAAGGTCAATGACAATATACTTTAACTGAGATGCGCGAAAAACATAAACTATTACGTTGCCTTCCTTGTCCAACGTCAACTCTTTTAGCAGGTCATACTTAATGAGTGCTCCCAATTATAAAAGGCGCCCAAGATAATATATTTATATGTGAACCCTCTTTCCTTATCACTTCCTATTAATTGCAAGGATGACCAAGGCTAAGTTTATCAACTCTCAACAATTTTTATGCCTCATACTTTCTATATGTGAAGTTATCACTGTCCATAAGATCAATATGAACTCTTTTATTCTTTCTACTTTCCCAAGATCATAGCAACATAGCAAAGCCCTTGACTCAACACTAATCTTTATTATAGATAGCTCACGGACTCGATTACAAAAGAGACCACAAAGCAAAACTCAAACTACGATATAAAAACTTCAATCTACTAGATCAAGATACTACTAAAAGGATCGAACTAAATAAAGCGGTAAAGATAGGAGTGTGATGGTGATACGATACCGGGGCACCTCCCCCAAGCTTGGCAGTTGCCAAGGGGAGTGCCCATACCCATGTGATTATTTCTCCTTCTTCACGGTTGGTGTTATGATCTTCTTGGCGATGATGCCCTTCAGGATACGGTTCTCCTCCTCGAGCTTATTGACTTGTTGTTTGAGGTCCATAATTTCTTTACGGAGCTTGCCAGTAACGGCCAAAGCTCCTTTTACCCAAGGATGCTGCATAGCTTTTGGAGAACAAGTAAAACTCTTTTTCATATTTTCATAAGAAAGAAATCTAGAGTTGGAAGGAGTGACCGAAGTAGGGACAGCTAGGCTAGGTAGTTCCCCCATAGTGAATTCTGCTCGGAGACGAGAGGTAACTTTTTGATCCTCCTCCATGGCATCTATCCTCTTCAAATCAGCCTCCATCTCATCCTCCGTTGATGGTCCAAAGTGATAGGCATCGCTATTTGCTCCGGGACCTGGCATTGGGTGAGACACCCGACTCTCCCCAACTGACTCCTGAGAAGACATCTTGCTTTATTCTGCAATAGAAATAGCTCGAAACGAACAGAGGATATTCGCGTGATACGGTGGTCAAAACCTTCGGGAGTACATATAATGAATTTTTACCGACTAAAATATGTAAAGTGCAAGAAAACGGAGTCCGGGATGCACACAAGGTGCCCACGAGACAGGGGGCGCGCCCTGTAGAGGGGGGGCGCCCTCCACTCTCGTGGGGGCCTCGTGTCCCTTTCGGACTACTTCTTTCTTCCAAAAATTCTTAAATATTCCAAAACTGATAAAAAATGCCATTGGAGTTGTTTTGGAGTCGGTTTACTTACCATACCACATACCTATTCCTTTTCGGAGTCTGAAACGTTCTGGAGAGTGTCCCTTATGTATTCCTCAAGGGTTACGGTTTCAATAATATTAGTTTCAACATTGATAGGACTACCTGAGATATAATATTTAATTCTTTGACCGTTTACCACCCTTGGACTCGTGCCTTCGAAGTTGTTGATTTTTATGGCACCAAAACGATAGACCTCCTCGATAACGTAAGGACCTTCCCATTTCGAGAGAAGTTTTCCTGCAAAAAATCTTAAACGGGAGTTGAATAATAACACATAATCTCCTACGTTAAACTCACGCTTTTGTATCCTTTTGTCATGCCAGCGTTTGACTTTTTCTTTGAATAGCTTGGCATTCTCATAGGCTTGGGTTCTCCATTCGTCAAGTGAGCTAATATCAAACAACCTCTTCTCACCAGCAAGTTTGAAGTCATAATTGAGCTCTTTAATAGCCCAATATGCCTTATGTTCAAGTTCAAGAGGTAAATGACACGCTTTTCCATAAACCATCTTATATGGAGACATACCCATAGGATTTTTGTATGCAGTTCTATAGGCCCATAATGCATCATCAAGTTTTTTGGACCAATTCTTTCTAGATCTATTCACAGTCTTTTGCAAAATTAATTTGAGCTCTCTATTGCTCAACTCTACTTGACCACTAGACTGCGGATGATAAGAAGATGTGATTCTATGATTGACATCATACTTAGCAAGCATCTTACAGAAAGCACCATAAATAAAATGTGAACCACCATCAGTCATAAGATATCTAGGGACTCCAAACATCAGGAAAATAACTTCTTTAAGCATTTTAATAGAGGTGTTATGATCAGCACTAATAGTTGGAATAGCTTCTACCCACTTAGTAACGTAATCAACAGCAACTAAAATATGTGTATAACCATTAGAGGCAGGAAAAGGTCCCATATAATCAAAGCCCCAAACATCAAACGGTTCAATAACAAGAGAATAATTCATAGGCATTTCTTGACGTCTACTAATGTTACCTATTCTTTGACATTCATCACAAGATAAGACAAACTTACGAGCATCTTTGAAGAGAGTAGGCCAATAAAAACCAGATTGTAGTACCTTGTGTGCAGTTCTACCTCCAGCGTGGTGTCCTCCATAGGATTCAGAGTGACACCTGCGTAGGATCTGTTCCTGTTCATGCTCAGACACACAACATCTAATAACACCATCTATTCCTTCTTTATAAAGGTGTGGATCATCCCAGAAATAATGTCTTAAATCATAAAAGAACTTTTTCTTTTGCTGGTATGTGAAGCTAGGCGGTATAAATTTAGCAACAATGTAATTAGCATAATCAGCATACCAAGGAGCAGTACGAGAAGCATTGCCGACCGCTAATTGTTCATCGAAAGCTATCATTAATAGGGGTGGGTCATCAAGAACATTCTCTAACCTGGACAAGTTATCTGCAACGGGGTTCTCAGCTCCCTTTCTATCAATAATATGCAAGTCAAATTCTTGGAGCAAGAGGACCCATCTAATGAGTCTAGGCTTAGCATCTTTATTTTCCATAAGATATTTAATAGCAGCATGATCAGTGTGAATAGTAACTTTGGAATCAACAACATAATGTCTAAACTTATCACATGCAAACACAGCTACTAAAAACTCTTTTTCAGTAGTAGCATAATTTCTCTGGGCAGTATCAAGAGTCTTACTAGCATACTGGATAACATTCAATTTCTTATCGACTCTTTGCCCTAGAGCAGCACCTACAACATAATCACTAGCATCACACATAATTTCAAAAGGTAAATTCCAATCGGTGGGTGAACAATAGGTGCGATGATCAAAGCTTTCTTAAGTGTTTCAAATGCTTCTACACAATCATCATCCAAGACAAACGGAATATCTTTTTGCAATAAATTAGTCAGAGGCCTAGAGATTTTAGAAAAGTCCTTAATGACCTCCTATAAAAACCGGCGTGACCAAGGAAACTTCTTATACCTTTTATGTCCTTGGGACATGGCATCTTTTCAATAGCATCAACTTTGGCTTTATCAACTTCAATACCTCTCTCGGAGATCTTATGCCCCAAGACAATGCCTTCATTAACCATAAAGTGACACTTTTCCCAATTCAGGACGAGACTAGTGTCTTCGCATCTCTGCAAAACTCGATCAAGGTTGCTCAAACAATCATCAAAAGAGGATCCATAAATGGAGAAATCATCCATGAATACCTCACAAATCTTTTCATAAAAATCAGAGAATATAGCCATCATGCATCTTTGAAAGGTAGCAGGTGCATTACATAAACCAAAAGGCATACGTCTATAAGCAAAAGTACCAAAAGGGCAAGTTAAAAAGTTTTAGATTGATCCATCGCTGACACAGGTATCTGAGAGAAACCAGAATAACCATCTAGAAAGCAGAAATGTGTGTGTTTGGATAGTCTTTCTAGCATTTGATCAATAAAAGGTAAAGGGTAATGATCTTTCTTAGTAGCTTTATTTAACTTAAGGAAATCAATTACCATCCTATAACGTGTAATAATTCTTTGCGGGATCAATTCATCTTTATCATTAGGAACAACGGTAATACCTCCTTTTTAGGAACACAATGGATGTGGCTTACCCATTCACTATCAACAACGGGATAAATAATACCTGCCTCAAGGAGCTTTAGTATCTCCTTTCTTACCACTTCTTTCATCTTGGGATTTAGTCGTCTTTGAGGATCTCTAACTGGTTTGGCATCTTTCTCCACTGTAATTTTGTGTTGGCATAATGTGGGACTGATGCCCTTAAGATCATCCAGAGTATATCCAATAGCTGCTCGGTGCTTCTCCAGAGTTTTCAATAATATTTCTTCTTCTTGCTCTAACTCCTAACCATCGTCGGAACCCCAATCTTCAGAGCTGCGTTTAATTCTTTCCAATAAGTCCCATTTGAAATCAATAGTCTTCAGCATATAAGAACCAGACAGAAGTATCGAGCAGGTTGCGATTATCAAGAGAAAGCCGAGCATAAAAGTTCTGAATAACCATTTCCCGAGAGAGATCATGATTGGGGCATGAATATAACATTAACTTAAGCCTCCCCAAGCTTGAGCGATGCTTTCTCCTTCGCGAGGCCAGAAATTATATATGTAACTACGATCACGATGAACAAGGTGCATAGGATAGAACTTCTGGTGAAATTCCAACTTCAATCGCTTATAATTCCAAGATTTCGTATCATCATATAGCCTATACCATGTCAATCATCTCCCTTAAAAGATAAAGGGAAGACCTTCCTTTGACAACATCATCGGGAATACCGCAAGCTTAAATAATCCACAAAGATAAGGTGTAAATCGGGATGCAATGTTCCATCTCCCGCAAATGGATTAGCTAGCAGTTTCTCTATCATACGAAGGAATCTCAAAGTAAATATTTTCATAAAGTTCAGTAGGTTGAGGAGAAACTCTTTGCTCTTCTGGTTGGGGTGAAGATACCCCAAACAAGCCCCACAAAGGATTAGTTTCCATAGTGACAAGTAATGAAAATTTCAGCACACTATATAAATGTTTCCTTGCAAGTTCCACTCACCAAAAGCGCTACACTCCCCGGCAACGGCGCCAGAAAAGAGTCTTGATGACCCACAAGTGTAGGGGATCAATCGTAGTCCTTTCGATAAGTAAGAGTGTCGAACCCAACAAGGACCAGAAGGAAATGATAAGCGGTTTTCGGTAAGGTTTTCTCTGCAAGCACTGAAATTGTAGGTGATAGATAGTTTTGTGATAAGATAAATAGTAACGAGTAACAAGTAATAAAGTAAACAAAGTGCAGCAAGGTGGCCCAATCCTTTATGTAGCAAAGGATAAGCCTGGACAATTTCTAATAATGAGAAAGGAGCTCCCGAGGACACATGTGAATTATCGTCAAGCTAGTTTTCATCACGTTCATACGATTCGCGTTCGGTACTTTGATAATTTTGTATGTGGGTGGACCGGTAATTGGGTACTGCCCTTACTTGGACAAGCATCCCACTTATGATTAATCCCTATTGCAAGCGTCCGCAACTATAAAACAAGTATTAAGGTAAACCTAACCACATCATTAAACATATGGATCCATATCAGCCCCTAACGAAGCAACGCATAAACTAGGGTTTAAGCTTCTGTCACTCTAGCAACCCATCATCTACTTATTACTTCCCCATGCCTTCCTCTAGGCCCAAATAATGGTGAAGTGTCATGTAGTCGACGTTCACATAACACCACTATAGGAAAAGACAACATACATCTCATCAAAATATCGAACGAATACCAAATTCACATGACTACTAATAGCAAGACTTCACCCATGTCCTCAGGAACAAACGTAACTACTCACAAAGCATATTCATGTTCATAATCAGAGGAGTAATAATATGCATAAAGGATCTGAACATATGATCTTCCACCAAGTAAACCAATTAGCATCAACTACCAGGAGTAATCAACACTACTAGCAACCCACAAGTACCAATTTGTGGTTTTGATACAAGATTGGATATAATACATGACCTGGGTTTTGAGAGGAGATGGTGCTGGTGAAGATGTTGATGGAGATTGACCCCCTCTCAATGAGAGGATCGTTGGTGATGATTTCCCCCTCCCGGAGGGAAGTGTCCCCGGCAGAACAGCTCCGCCAGAGCCCTAGATTGGTTCCGCCATGTGGCGGCGGAGTTTCGTCCCGTAAGCTTGCCCATGATTTTTTCCAAGGTAAAAGCTCTGATATAGCAGAAGATGGACACTGGAGGCCCACCAGGGGGCCCAGGAGATAGGGGGCGCGCCCTACAGGGGGGGGGGCTCGTGTCTCCTGGATAGGGTGTGGGCCCCCTGGTGTATTTCTTTCGCTCAATAATTCTTATTAATTCCAAAAAGATGTTTCATGGAGTTTCAGGACTTTTGGATTGTGCAGAATAGGTTTCCAATGTTTGCTCCTTTTCCAGGCAGAATTCCAGCTGCCGGCATTCCCCCTCTTCATGGTAAACCTTGTAAAATAAGAGAGAATAGCCATTAGTATTGAGATATAATGTGTAATAATAGCCCATAATGCAATAAATATTGATATAAAAGCATGATGCAAAATGGACGTATCAACTCCCCCAAGCTTAGACCTCGCTTGTCCTCAAGCGGAAGCCGAAATCGAAAAATATGTCCACATGTTTAGAGATTGATGTGTCGATAAAAATAAAATACGGACATGAGGGCATCATGATCATTCTTATAACAGCAACATACATAGATTTTATCATATGATTTCTTATGCTCAAGTAACAATCAATTCACAATGTCAAGTATGGTTCAAAAACTTCGTTGAGAACTAACAAACTATAATCTCAGTCATTGAAGCAATTGCAATTTATCGTAACATCAGAAAGAGTCAACAATAGAGCTTTTCAGCAAGCTCACATACTCAACTATCCTGTAGTCTTCTATAATTGCTAACACTCACGCAATACTTGTGGTTATGGAGTTTCAGCCGGACACTGAGAAAGATAGGGGCTTATTGTGTTGCCTCCCAACGTATTCACCTTTAGGCGATGTCAACAATAATAGCCCATGCTAACTTACATCCAATTGGATATATATATCATGATCTTTCAAACACGAGGAGCTTGCTAAAGGATAAAATGAAAAAGGGAAAGGTGAGGATCACCTTGACTCAAGCATAAAGTAAAAACATAAAGTAAAAGATAGGCCCTTCGCAGAGGGAAGCAGAGGTTGTCATGTGCGTTTAGGATTGATGCACAAAATCTTAATGCAAAAGAACATCACTTTATATTGCCCCTTGTATGTGGACCTTTATTATGTAGTCCGTCTCTTTTATTACTTCCACAACAAGTTCGTACAAAGCTTATTTTCTCTGCACTAATAAGTCATACATATTTAGATAGCAATTTTTATTGCTTGCAACATGAAAACTTACTTGAAGGATCTTACTCAATCCATAGGTAGGTATGGTGGACTCTCATGGCAAAACTGGGTTTAAGGATATTTGGAAGCACAAGTAGTATCTCTACTTGGTGCAAGGAGTTTGGCTAGCATGAGGGGGAAAGGCAAGCTCAACATGTTTGGAAGGTCAATGACAATATACTTTAACTGAGATGCGCGAAAAACATAAACTATTACGTTGCCTTCCTTGTCCAACGTCAACTCTTTTAGCAGGTCATACTTAATGAGTGCTCCCAATTATAAAAGGCGTCCAAGATAATATATTTATATGTGAACCCCTCTTTCCTTATCACTTCCTATTAATTGCAACGATGACCAAGGCTAAGTTTATCAACTCTCAACAATTTTTATGCCTCATACTTTCTATATGTGAAGTTATCACTGTCCATAAGATCAATATGAACTCTTTTATTCTTTCTACTTTCCCAAGATCATAGCAACATAGCAAAGCCCTTGACTCAACACTAATCTTTATTATAGATAGCTCACGGACTCGATTACAAAAAGAGACCACAAAGCAAAACTCAAACTACCTGATATAAAAACTTCAATCTACTAGATCAAGATACTACTAAAAGGATCGAACTAAATAAAGCGGTAAAGATAGGAGTGTGATGGTGATACGATACCGGGGCACCTCCCCCAAGCTTGGCAGTTGCCAAGGGGAGTGCCCATACCCATGTGATTATTTCTCCTTCTTCACGGTTGGTGTTATGATCTTCTTGGCGATGATGCCCTTCAGGATACGGTTCTCCTCCTCGAGCTTATTGACTTGTTGTTTGAGGTCCATAATTTCTGTACGGAGCTTGCCAGTTACGGCCAAAGCTCCTTTTACCCAAGGATGCTGCATAGCTTTTGGAGAACAAGTAAAACTCTTTTTCATATTTTCATAAGAAAGAAATCTAGAGTTGGAAGGAGTGACCGAAGTAGGGACAGCTAGGCTAGGTAGTTCGCCCATAGTGAATTCTGCTCGGAGACGAGAGGTAACTTTTTGATCCTCCTCCATGGCATCTATCCTCTTCAAATCAGCCTCCATCTCATCCTCCGTTGATGGTCCAAAGTGATAGGCATCGCTATTTGCTCCGGGACCTGGCATTCGGTGAGACACACGACTCTCCCCAACTGACTCCTGAGAAGACATCTTGCTTTATTCTGCAATAGAAATAGCTCGAAACGAAAACAGAGGATATTCGCATGATACGGTGGTCAAAACCTTCGGGAGTACATATAATGAATTTTTACCGACTAAAATATGTAAAGTGCAAGAAAACGGAGTCCGGGATGCACACAAGGTGCCCACGAGACAGTGGCATACAGCAGAGGCGCGCCCTCCCACTCGTGGGGGCCTCGTGTCCCTTCGGACTACTTCTTTCTTCAAAAATTCTTAAATATTCCAAAACTGATAAAAAATGCCATTGGAGTTGTTTTGGAGTCGGTTTACTTACCGTACCACATACCTATTCCTTTTGAGTCCAAAGCGTTCTGGAGAGTGTCCCTTATGTATTCCTCAAGGGTTACGGTTTCAATAATATTAGTTTCAACATTGATAGGACTACCTGAGATATAATATTTAATTCTTTGACCGTTTACCACCCTTGGACTCGTGCCTTCGAAGTTGTTGATTTTCATGGCACCAAAACGATAGACCTCCTCGATAACGTAAGGACCTTCCCATTTCGAGAGAAGTTTTCCTGCAAAAAATCTTAAACGGGAGTTGAATAATAACACATAATCTCCTACGTTAAACTCACGCTTTTGTATCCTTTTGTCATGCCAGCGTTTGACTTTTTCTTTGAATAGCTTGGCATTCTCATAGGCTTGGGTTCTCCATTCGTCAAGTGAGCTAATATCAAACAACCTCTTCTCACCAGCAAGTTTGAAGTCATAATTGAGCTCTTTAATAGCCCAATATGCCTTATGTTCAAGTTCAAGAGGTAAATGACACGCTTTTCCATAAACCATCTTATATGGAGACATACCCATAGGATTTTTGTATGTAGTTCTATAGGCCCATAATGCATCATCAAGTTTTTTGGACCAATTCTTTCTAGATCTATTCACAGTCTTTTGCAAAATTAATTTGAGCTCTCTATTGCTCAATTCTACTTGACCACTGGACTGCGGATGATAAGAAGATGTGATTCTATGATTGACATCATACTTAGCAAGCATCTTACGGAAAGCACCATAAAAAAATGTGAACCACCATCAGTCATAAGATATCTAGGGACTCCAAACATCAGGAAAATAACTTCTTTAAGCATTTTAATAGAGGTGTTATGATCAGCACTAATAGTTGGAATAGCTTCTACCCACTTAGTTACGTAATCAACAGCAACTAAAATATGTGTATAACCATTAGAGGCAGGAAAAGGTCCCATATAATCAAAGCCCCAAACATCAAACTGTTCAATAACAAGAGAATAATTCATAGGCATTTCTTGACGTCTACTAATGTTACCTATTCTTTGACATTCATCACAAGATAAGACAAACTTACGAGCATCTTTGAAGAGAGTAGGCCAATAAAAACCAGATTGTAGTACCTTGTGTGCAGTTCTATCTCCAGCGTGGTGTCCTCCATAGGATTCAGAGTGACACCTGCGTAGGATCTGTTCCTGTTCATGCTCAGACACACAACATCTAATAACACCATCTATTCCTTCTTTATAAAGGTGTGGATCATCCCAGAAATAATGTCTTAAGTCATAAAAGAACTTTTTCTTTTGCTGGTATGTGAAGCTAGGCGGTATAAATTTAGCAACAATGTAATTAGCATAATCAGCATACCAAGGAGCAGTACGAGAAGCATTGACGACCGCTAATTGTTCATCAAGAAAGCTATCATTAATAGGCAGTGGGTCATCAAGAACATTCTCTAACCTGGACAAGTTATCTGCAACGGGGTTCTCAGCTCCCTTTCTATCAATAATATGCAAGTCAAATTCTTGGAGCAAGAGGACCCATCTAATGAGTCTAGGCTTAGCATCTTTATTTTCCATAAGATATTTAATAGCAGCATGATCAGTGTGAATAGTAACTTTGGAATCAACAACATAATGTCTAAACTTATCACATGCAAACACAACTACTAAAAACTCTTTTTCAGTAGTAGCATAATTTCTCTGGGCAGTATCAAGAGTCTTACTAGCATACTGGATAACATTCAATTTCTTATCGACTCTTTGCCCTAGAGCAGCACCTACAACATAATCACTAGCATCACACATAATTTCAAAAGGTTAATTCCAATCAGGTGGCTGAACAATAGGTGCAGTGATCAAAGCTTTCTTAAGTGTTTCAAATGCTTCTACACAATCATCATCCAAGACAAACGGAATATCTTTTTGCAATAAATTAGTCAGAGGCCTAGAGATTTTAGAAAAGTCCTTAATGAACCTCCTATAAAAACCGGCGTGACCAAGGAAACTTCTTATACCTTTTATGTCCTTGGGACATGGCATCTTTTCAATAGCATCAACTTTGGCTTTATCAACTTCAATACCTCTCTCGGAGATCTTATGCCCCAAGACAATGCCTTCATTAACCATAAAGTGACACTTTTCCCAATTCAGGGACGAGACTAGTGTCTTCGCATCTCCGCAAAACTTCGATCAAGGTTGCTCAAACAATCATCAAAGAGGATCCATAAATGGAGAAATCATCCATGAATACCTCACAAATCTTTTCATAAAAATCAGAGAATATAGCCATCATGCATCTTTGAAAGGTAGCAGGTGCATTACATAAACCAAAAGGCATACGTCTATAAGCAAAAGTACCAAAAGGGCAAGTTAAAAAGTTTTAGATTGATCCATCGCTGACACAGGTATCTGAGAGAAACCAGAATAACCATCTAGAAAGCAGAAATGTGTGTGTTTGGATAGTCTTTCTAGCATTTGATCAATAAAAGGTAAAGGGTAATGATCTTTCTTAGTAGCTTTATTTAACTTAAGGAAATCAATTACCATCCTATAACGTGTAATAATTCTTTGCGGGATCAATTCATCTTTATCATTAGGAACAACGGTAATACCTCCCTTTTTAGGAACACAATGGACAGGGCTTACCCATTCACTATCAGCAACGGGATAAATAATACCTGCCTCAAGGAGCTTTAGTATCTCCTTTCTTACCACTTCTTTCATCTTGGGATTTAGTCGTCTTTGAGGATCTCTAACTGGTTTGGCATCTTTCTCCACTGTAATTTTGTGTTGGCATAATGTGGGACTGATGCCCTTAAGATCATCCAGAGTATATCCAATAGCTGCTCGGTGCTTCTCCAGAGTTTTCAATAATATTTCTTCTTCTTGCTCTAACTCCTAACCATCGTCGGAACCCCAATCTTCAGAGCTGCGTTTAATTCTTTCCAATAAGTCCCATTTGAAATCAATAGTCTTCAGCATATAAGAACCAGCACAGGAAGTATCGAGCAGGTTGCGATTATCAAGAGAAAGCCGAGCATAAAAGTTCTGAATAACCATTTCCCGAGAGAGATCATGATTGGGGCATGAATATAACATTAACTTAAGCCTCCCCAAGCTTGAGCGATGCTTTCTCCTTCGCGAGGCCAGAAATTATATATGTAACTACGATCACGATGAACAAGGTGCATAGGATAGAACTTCTGGTGAAATTCCAACTTCAATCGCTTATAATTCCAAGATTTCGTATCATCATATAGCCTATACCATGTCAATCATCTCCCTTAAAAGATAAAGGGAAGACCTTCCTTTTGACAACATCATCGGGAATACCTGCAAGCTTAAATAATCCACAAAGATAAGGTGTAAATCGGGATGCAATGTTCCATCTCCTGCAAATGGATTAGCTAGCAGTTTCTCTATCATACCCGAAGGAATCTCAAAGTAAATATTTTCATAAAGTTCAGTAGGTTGAGGAGAAACTCTTTGCTCTTCTGGTTGGGGTGAAGATACCCCAAACAAGCCCCACAAAGGATTAGTTTCCATAGTGACAAGTAACAGAAAATTTCAGCACACTATATAAATGTTTCCTTGCAAGTTCCACTCACCAAAAGCGCTACACTCCCCGGCAACGGCGCCAGAAAAGAGTCTTGATGACCCACAAGTGTAGGGGATCAATCGTAGTCCTTTCAATAAGTAAGAGTGTCGAACCCAACAAGGACTAGAAGGAAATGATAAGCGGTTTTCGGTAAGGTTTTCTCTGCAAGCACTGAAATTGTAGGTGATAGATAGTTTTGTGATAAGATAAATAGTAACGAGTAACAAGTAATAAAGTAAAAAAAGTGCAGCAAGGTGGCCCAATCCTTTATGTAGCAAAGGATAAGCCTGGAAAATTTCTAATAATGAGAAAGGAGCTCCCGAGGACACATGTGAATTATCGTCAAGCTGATTTTCATCACGTTCATACGATTCGCGTTCGGTACTTTGATAATTTGGTATGTGGGTGGACCGGTACTTGGGTACTGCCCTTACTTGGACAAGCATCCCACTTATGATTAATCCCTATTGCAAGCGTCCGCAACTACAAAAGAAGTATTAAGGTAAACCTAACCACATCATTAAACATATGGATCCATATCAGCCCCTAACGAAGCAATTGTAGGACCTTGAAGTATGTCTAGAGGGGGGTGATTAGACTATTTGACCAATAAAACTTAAACTTTCCCAATTTTAGAGTTTGGTGGATTTTAGCTATTTTAGGACAAGTCAAGAAATCATCACACAATTCAAGCAAGCATGCAAAGAGTGTATAGGCAGCGGAAATTAAAGCTTGCAACTTGCAAGAAAGTAAAGGGAAGGGTTTGGAGGATTCAAACGCAATTGGAGACACGGATGTTTTTGGCGTGGTTCCGATAGGTGGTGCTATCGTACATCCACGTTGATGGAGACTTCAACCCACTAAGGGTAACGGCTGCGCGAGTCCACGGAGGGCTCCACCCATGAAGGGTCCACGAATAAGCAACCTTGTCTATCCCACCATGGCCGTCGCCCACGAAGGACTTGCCTCACTAGCGGTAGATCTTCACGAAGTGGGCGATCTCCTTGCCCTTACAAACTCCTTGGTTCAACTCCACAATCTTGTCGGAGGCTTCCAAGTGACACCTAGCCAATCTAGGAGACACCACTCTCCAGGAAGTAACAAATGGTGTGTTGATGATGAACTCCTTGCTCTTGTGCTTCAAATGATAGTCTCCCCAACACTCAACTCTCTCTCATAGGTTTTGGATCTGGTGGAAAGAGGGTTTGAGTGAAAAGCAACTTGGGGAAGGCTAGAGATCAAGATTCATATGGTAGGAATGGAATATCTTGGCCTCAACTCATGAGTAGGTGGTTCTCTCTCAGAAATGGTAAGTTGGAAGTGTAGGTTTGTTCTGATGTCTCTCTCCACGAATGAAGAGGAGGTGGAGGGGTATATATAGCCTCCACACAAAATCTAACCGTTACACACAATTTACCAAACTCGGTGGGACCGAATCATCAAACTCAGTCAAACCGATTTAGTAAACCTAGTGACCGTTAGTGATTTTCGGTGGGACTGACATGCATCTCGGTGAGACCGATTCGGTTAGGGTTAGGGCATAACGTAATCTCGGTGAGACCGATTACACAAACTCGGTGAGACCGATTTGGTAATAAGCTTTCTAGAGAGTTGGTCAGGTAAACTCGGTGGGACCGATTTGCTCTTTTCGGTGAGACCGAAATGTTACAAAAAGGAAACAGAGAGTTTACATTGCAATCTCGGTGGGACCGATCGCTCACTTCGGTTAGACCGAAACGTTACGAAGGGAAATAGAGAGATTGCAACCCCATCTCGGTGAGACCGAGATCCCTATCGGTAAGACCAATTTGCTTAGGGTTTGTGGCAGTGGCTATGACTTTTGGAATCGGTGGCACTGGATAGAAAGAATCGGTGTGACCGATTTTGGCTTTAGGTTTATGTCATTTGTGGATGTGGGAAAGTAGTTGAGGGTTTTGGAGCATATCACTAAGCACATGAAGCAAGAGGCTCATTAAGAAACACCTCATCCCTTCTTGATAGTTTTGGCTTTTCCTATAGACTCAATGTGATCTTGGATCACTAAAATGTAAAATGAAGAGTCTTGAGCTTTTGAGCTTGAACCAATCCTTTGTCCTTAGTATTTTGAGGGATCCACTTTCATCATCCATGCCATGCCATTCATTGAGCTTTCCTGAAATAATAGTCTTGGAATAGCATTAGCTCAATGAGCTATATGTTGTTATGAATTACCAAAACCACCTAGGGATAGTTGCACTTTCAGCAACACATAAACTAGGGTTTAAGCTTCTGTCACTCTAGCAACCCATAATCTACTTATTACTTCCCCATGCCTTCCTCTAGGCCCAAATAATGGTGAAGTGTCATGTAGTCGGCATTCACATAACACCACTAGAGGAAAAGACAACAGACATCTCATCAAAATATCGAATGAATACCAAATTCACATGACTACTAATAGCAAGACTTCACCCATGTCCTCAGGAACAAACGTAACTACTCACAAAGCATATTCATGTTCATAATCATAGGAGTAATAATATGCACAAAGGATCGGAACATATGATCTTCCACCAAGTAAACCAATTAGCATCAACTAACAGGAGTAATCAACACTACTAGAAACCCACACGTACCAATTTGTGGTTTTGATAGAAGATTGGATACAAGAGATGAACTAGGGTTTTGAGAGGAGATGGTGCTGGTGAAGATGTTGATGGAGATTGACCCCCTCGATGAGAGGATCGTTGGTGATGATTTCCCCCTCTCGGAGGGAAGTGTCCCCGGCAGAACAGTGATACGTCTCCAACGTATCTATAATTTCTGAAGCATTCATGCTATTTTATTATCTGTTTTGAATGATTACGAGCTTTATTATACACTTTTATATTACTTTTGGGACTAACGTATTAACCGGAGGCCCAGCCCATATTGCTGTTTTATTGCCTGTTACAGTATTTGAAGAAAAGGAATATCAAACGGAGTCCAAATGGAATGAAACCTTCGGTACCGTGATTTTTTGGAAGAATATGATCCTAGAGACTTGGAGTTCACGTCAGAAGATCCTCGAGGCAGCCACGAGATAGGAGGGCACCCCTCCCTATAGGGCGCGCCCCTGTCTCGTTGGCCCCTCGAGCACCCCCCGACCGACTTCTTTCGCCTATATAACCCCACGTACCCTAAAACCTTCAAATATCAAGATAGATCGGGAGTTCCGCCGCCGCAAGCCTCTGTAGCCACCAAAAACCTCTCGGGAGCCCGTTCTGGCACCCTGCCGGAGGGGGAATGCATCATCGGTGGCCATCTTCATCATCCCGGCGCTCTCCATGACGAGGAGGGAGTAGTTCACCCTCAGGGCTGAGGGTATATACCAGTAGCTATGTGTTTGATCTCTCTCTCTCATGTTCTCTCTATGGCACGATCTTGATGTATCGCGAGCTTTGTTATTATAGTTGGATCTTATGATGTTTCTCCCCCTCTACTCTCTTGTGATGAATTGAGTTTCCCTCTTGAAGTTATCTTATCGGATTGAGTCTTTATTTGAGAACACTTGATGTATGTCTTGCCGTGTTTATCTGTGGTGACAATGGGATATCACGTGCCACTTGACGTATGTCTTGGTGACCAACTTGCGGGTTCCTCCCATGAACCTATGCATAGGGGTTGGCAAAACGTTTTCTTGACTCTCCGGTAGAAACTTTGGGGCACTCTTTGAAGTACTTTGTGTTGGTTGGATGAATCTGAGATTGTGTGATGCATATCGTATAATCATGCCCACGGATACTTGAGGTGACAATGGAGTATCTAGGTGACATTAGGGTTTTGGTTGATTTGTGTCTTAAGGTGTTATTCTAGTACGAACTCTTGAATAGATTGATCCGAAAGAATAACTTTGAGGTGGTTTCGTACCCTACCATAATCTCTACGTTTGTTCTCCGCTATTAGTGGCTTTTGAGTGACTCTTTGTTGCATGTTGAGGGATTGTTATATGATCTATCTATGTTATTATTGTTGTTAGAACTTGCACTAATGAAAGTATGAACCCTATGCCTTGTTTCCTATTATTGCAATACCGTTTAGGCTCACTTTTATCATTAGTTACCTTGCTGTTTTTATTATTTCAGATTACAAATACCTTTATCTACTATCCATATTGCACTTGTATCACCATCTCTTCGCCGAACTAGTGCACCTATACAAGTTTCCATTGTATTGGGTGTGTTGGGGACACAAGAGACTCTTTTTTATTTGGTTGCAGGGTTGCTTGAGAGAGAACATCTTCATCCTACGCCTCCCACGGATTGATAAACCTTAGGTCATCCACTTGAGGGAAATTTGCTACTGTCCTACAAACCTGTGCACTTGCAGGCCCAACAACGTCTACAAGAAGAAGGTTGTGTAGTAGACATCAAACAGCTCCGCCAGAGCCCTAGATTAGTTCCGCCAAGGTTCCGCCTCGTGGCGGCGGAGTTTCGTCCCGTAAGCTTGCCCACGATTTTTTCAGGGTAAAAGCTCTGATATAGCAGAAGATGGACAGGAGGCCCACCGGGGCCGGGAGATAGGGGCGTGCCCTTGGGGGGCACGCCCTCATCTCTGGGCAGTGTGGGCCCCTGGTGTATTTCTTTCGCTCAATAATTCTTATTAATTTCAAAAAGATGTTTCATGGAGTTTCAGGACTTTTTGAGCTGTGTAGAATAGGTTTCCAATGTTTGCTCCTTTTCCAGCCAGAATTCCAGCTGCCGACATTCCCCCTCTTCATGGTAAACCTTGTAAAATAAGAGAGAATAGCCATTAGTATTGAGATATAATGTGTAATAATAGCCCAAAATGCAATAAATATTGATATAAAAGCATGATGCAAAATGAACGTATTAGGCTCCTACTTCTATGACAAAAAATCATGATAGAAAATGGGCTTTTCGTCCTGAGCGGGCCGGAGACGCAGCTGCATGACATTCTTTGGGCATCCATGACGGAAAAAACCATGGTAGAAGCGAGGGCGAGGAAAATTTCGGGGAGTTCCCGGTTACGGTGGGTGGTCGCGGGCCGAGCGATGCGCGTTTCTCTTGTACACATACGCGCGTGTGTGCGAGGCGTTGGCTCTAACTGAACCCAAGCGAGGTGTTGGGCTCTAACGGAACTCGAGCGATTGCACTGCAGGCTGCGCGTTACTGAACCCGAGTGATCGACCGATGGCTGTTAACTGAACCCGATCGAGTGATTCCTTCGCTACTGCTGCCTCTAGATGAACAGGGAGCGTTGGGAGGGGGGGGTGGATGAACAGTGATCATTGGGGGTGGATGAATAGGACCCCGTGGCGTTGCCTCTGAATGAGCAGGACCCTGATCGATCGAGCCGGTTGGGGCTGGATGAACAGGACCCCGTGGAGGGCTGGATGAACAGGATGACCCCGTGGAGGGTTGGATAAACTGTAGAAGGTGGAGGAGTGGATGAACGGTAGCCCGTGGAGGGGTGGTTGAACAGGAGCCCGTGGAGGGGTGGTTGAACAGTAGCCGGTGGAGTAGCGCGTGGTGGAGGCTGGATGAACAGGAGCCCGTGGAGGCTGGAGGAGGTCGACGGTGGATGATCAGTAACCCGTGGAGGCTGGAGGAGGTCGACGGTGGAGATGAACAGTATCCCGTGGAGTCCCGTTTTGCGGTACGCCACACCCCTCCCGATGAACAGGACCCCCGTTTCGACCGTAGCGCTCCAACACAAGTCCATTTCGTTCGTTTTGCGGTATGCCACACCCCTCCTGATCAACAGGACCCCCATTTCGACCGTAGGAGGTCCGTTTCCTCCGTTTTGCGGTACGCCAGACCCCTCCTGATGAACAAGATCCCGTTTCGAACGTGGCAGGTCGAACACAAGGACGTTTCCTTCATTCTGCGGTACGCCAGGCCTCGTTTCCATCGCTTGTTCCGTCCAAGCCGGTTGGCTCCCACGTGTTTCGTTTCCTCCGATGAACACGACGCATTCCATTGCCTCCCCATGAACACGACGCATTCCGTTGCCTCCCCATGAACACGACGACGATGTAGTTTCTCCATTCCAACCCAGCCATGTACATGAGCCCTGGCCGTACGTATGCGCGAGTAGGCATTTGAGACCCCACCCGTATGTACGTACGTGGCCATATTTTCTTTCTTGCACACTGGCCGCTGTACGTGTACATGCTACGTGCGCGCCTCTACTACGACACGTGCACGCCTCTACATCCACCAGTACGTACGTACACGTCCGCGGCCAGAATGACAACGCTACGTACGCTTCGACCAGGTGGATCCCGACTGTCAGGCAGTTCCTTGCGTGCGAAGATGTAGGTGGTGGGTCCCAGCAGTCAGGGGGGCGAATCTTTTTTTTTGCCCGGACGCACTTCCTTGCATGCGAAGATGTAGCTGGTGGGTCCCAACAGTCAGGGGGAAATGTTTTTTCACGAAATACGGTGGCCCGTCCGGTGGGTCCCCGCTGTCAGGTGGAGGAATAATTATTTTGCTCGTAATAAGGAGGCACTTCCTTGCTGCGGCCGTGGACCTAGCTGTCAGCCTCTCCACGTACAGTCCACGTCCGATGGAAGCCGTTCCTTGACCACGTTGACCACGCCGCGCCGAGAGCACCAGGGCGGTGGACGACGGTGAGGCCTAGGAAGGGGACGACGTGGAGCCGGGGAAGACGCGGCAGTGGATGCCCACGCGTAGAGGAGTATGAGGGTTCATTGGTTGGGCTGCGGTGTGAGGCTGCCGTCGCGTAGAATAACAGGGGGTGTGGGTGAGTAGAGGGATGGCCTGGCCAGCGGTGGGAGTAGTAGGGGGCGGTGAGGCCTCCGCCGCATCGCAGCCGGCCACGGGAGATAGGAGCACGAGGCACGACCGGCGCTGGTTTGGGCGGCTGGAGCAAGAAGACTAGAGGTTGAAAAAGCACTACGGCCATTGGATGGACATCGTACGGTCACTGGAGCTAGAATCGTGCATATTGACTAAGTTGACAAAGCCCTCCGTCCCCGTCAACTTAGTAGGCCCACAAGTCAGCCTGCCACTATACTGGGTCCCAGCTAGCAGGGGGGTATTCATTTTTTTTGTGGAATAAGGAGGCACTTCCTTGCGTGCGAAGATATAGCTGGTGGGTCCAAGCTGTCAGTGGCGGTAACTTTTTTTTCGTGAAATACAGAGGCCCTTTCGGTGGGTCCCAGATGTCAGGTGGAGGAATCATTATTTTGCGCGTAATAAGGAGGCATTTCCTTGCGTGCGGTCGTGGACCCAGTTGTCGGCCTCTCCACGTACAGTCCACTTCTGATACATGTCGGTCGTTTACCACATTGACCAGGCCGCGCCGAGAGCACCAGGGCGGTGGACGACGGCGAGGCCTAGGAAGGGAACGACACGAAGGCAGGGAAGACTCGTCAGTTGTTTCCCATGCAGAGGGGAGTACGACTGTACGAGGGTTTACTAGTTCATCTGTCGTCGTCGGAGAATAACAGCAGGTGTGTGTGAGCAGAGGGATGGCTAGGCCAGCGATGGGAGTATGGTGGCGCGGTGAGGCTTGCGCGGCAGCATAGCCGGCCGCGAGGAGGAGGGAGCAGGCAGTCCCGCCGGCGCTTGTTTGAGCGGCTGGAGCAGGAAGAGCAGAGATTGAAGAAGCATGACGCCCGTTGGATGGGAATCCAATAGTCACTGCTTGTGCGTCAACCTTTCTTTAGGAAAGCCTCGAATATGTGGAAAACATCATACATCCCATCTGCCATTATTTCTAATAATTTACAACCCATTTGCTAATTCTTAAGGTTTTTTAGGAGCCCATATTCTTTTTGTTAGCATTACAGCCCATATTGTGGCCACGGTTAAAAAATTATACGAAATTTTGCATATTTCGGTGCGGTCCGAACTGTTTTTAATCCCAAAATTTTGAGTCACATTCAAAATGATTTTGAAAATAAATGTACACTACAAAGGAAAACCCTAGTAGTAGCGCGGGTTTAAAGCCCACTAGTAGCGCGTGCTGCCGCGCTACTAATAAGGCGCTACAGCTATTACTTAGCAGTACCGCGTGTGACACACGCTACTGCTAAGAAACATAGCGGCAGTGCTTGTTCACACCCGCGCTGCTGCTAATCTAGCTAGTTGCAGCGTGTTTACTGTCCATCGCTACTAGTATTCTTTTTTTTGGTGTATTTATCCGCCGTTATACAAATTTTGATAGAATACCAATTATGAGGTTTATATCATTATGTCCATAACAATGTGTAAAATGAAGGTGGATTAGGTTCAAGTGGAGGCAATATGTGGTGCATGTCAAAAGTATACCACTAATCCAAACTTGATCTAGTTTGGACTAGTAGTACTTTCGATGTGCACCACATGTTGCCTCCACTTGAATCTAATCCGCCAGCACAAGCTATTTAATCATCATCGTAGTCATTACCACCAACAGTATTTATTTAATCACCACTAACACTAGCTAATAATAATCATCATAGTCATTACCACCAACACTAGCTATTTAATCATCATAGTCATAGTGTAGCACATCATCATCTTCAAACTCATTTCTAGCTAGCTAATCACTCCTGCCGCTCTCCTCCATCAAGTTGGAGCATGCAGATGAACCTGTCTCTTAATTGTGGGCTGCGCTAGTAGAATAGTAAAAAAAATATAAGTGGAAGCAAATGAAGCAGATGTCATACTTAATTACGAAAAAAGACTTGTCGTTGTGACTTATTGTATCCACTTCGAAGTTCTTGTCCTGCTTGATGCTGAAGCGCCTATAATCATCTAGGAAGATTCCGTCACACAGGCCGCGCTCGTCTTCGCAGTATTTGCAAATACCGAAATCCTTTTCGTTGTCAAACATTTCCTATGTTCATAGTTGAAACATTAATTGGAAATCGATCAAAGACAACTACCAGGATACTCATCACATAAATCCGGGGCACTCGATATTTCCTACATATTCTGGCACAAGTCATGCCAAAACTCACGGAAAAATCCGCCATGACTTTTGCTAAAATAGGACATATCGAGCGCCTGAAATTTGCCGGAACGGAAATGAATCAACACTCCGGCAAAACATAGGCCACTCGGAGGTGTAACCTGCAAACATGACCGGCCACTTGGGCAAGCACATATCCTATTTGAGCAACACAAGATATACATTTCAAAATATCTTATAGGTCTCAAATTAGCATGCATTCAATAAGCAAAAGTAAATCATCTCATGCGTCCGTACATTGTTGAATATTATCACTAATACATCCCGAATAGTATCATACATATAACATCACTAATACAACTAAAACCCTAGCGCACGACGGGTATCGGCGCGGGCGGTGGACACCCACAGAGAAGGAACCATCACAGGATCATAGCTCCAGTGAGATCCCTGGAGAACCTGCCAGGTATTGGAGAACCTGTGCTTCAACGCAAACAAGTAGCGACGGACGTGCGCGTCCTCCTCACTGACACGGTGACGCACCACCTCCGCGGGGTCCTCGAGCCTCTGGACCGTCACTGGCCCACGCGGCCGCCACCAAAGAAGGTTCGGGTCAACAACAGGCTGCCTCCTCACCAACTTGTGCCCCCCGGTAGGTAGCGCCTCCCAATACCACCCCGGCGGAGCCCAGTCCTGGACATGGCCCATCTGGTGATGCAGGTGTCCTCCTCCGCTCGACGACGAGGATGCGGGATAGGCATCGTCCACGTCGATGCTGGAAAAATTTCTTTAACTAAAAAAATAACAACAAGTTCTTACTAACTAGTTCTATTAATTCATCTAGTTCTTACTAAAAATAAAGTTACTATAAATAAAAATAAACTAGTACCTAATTAGTACCTAGTTCTTACTAACTAATTAGTACCTAGGAACTACTGCCCTAATTACCATATAAGTATCCATTTTTTTAACTAGGGTTCGTACTACCTAATTAAATAGGGTTAATACTAATTGTAATTAACTAACTAGCACTAAAAATAGCCTAGGGTTCATACTAACTAGTACTAAATAGCTAGGGTTCATACTAACAGAGAGCAGAGAAGAGGGAAGGGGAGAGTGCTTACAGAAGGCGGGGAGAGAGATGGGGTCGGGGGAGACGTTGGCACCGAGGCGCGGTGAGGCGAGGTCGGGGGAGATGGCGGGGAGGCAGGTCGGGGGAGACGGCGGTGGAGAGCGAGAGCAGGGGCTCCGGCAAGGTCGAGGTCGAGGAGGAGGAGGCACAGGCGCGCGATGACGTCGAGGGCAGACTCCGGCGGAGAGCGAGGGCAGGGCCTCCGGCGAGGGCGAGGGCAGGGGCTCCGGCGGAGGCAACAAGGGGGAGAAGAGAGTGGGGTGGGGAGGAAGGAGGAGAGGAAGCCGCGCGGGGGTTAGGTGAAAATAGCTTTAACAGTAGCGTGGGGAGCGAAAACGCGCTGCAGCTAAAATCCATAGCAGTAGGGCTCCCTCACAAACTCGCTACTGCTAAGATGGGCCTGTCCTGTGGTGTGTTGAAACTTAGCAGCAACGCCCTACCCTAAAAGTGCGCTTCTACTAATTTTGTAGTAGTAGCGCAGTTTGTAGAAGGGCGCTACTACTATACCTAGCACGTCGGGAACGGTGTGGCAATTATAGTAGTAGCGCGTTTTGTTCCTACCGCGCTACTGCTAAGTGGATAACAGTAGCGCCCTTTATGCCAACGCGCTACTGCTAACTAGCAGTAGCACCTTATTTTAACACGTGCTACTGGTAAGATTCTGTGTATAAGGTTTTCCCTAGTAGTGGTATATCAATATAAAATCCAACAAATTGTCCACGCATAAAAATAAATGCAATTTAAAATCTTGAAATGAAAAAAATTCAAACTAATTGCCGGTTTGATGTTTTTTAAAAATGTACATCCCATTTCTCATTACTGATAGGCCGTTTTCTCGGCTAGCCGAGTGAAGCTCTCCTCGTCTTGAAAGATTTGCAGCCCAACAGGCCTGACAAAGCGACTTACTTGGCAAATCACAAAAAAACTGGGCTGTGGCCATGGACCCAGCTGCGGCCGTGGACCCAGCTGTCAACCTCTCCACGTATAGTACTCTTCCAATGGGGGTCGGTCATTGACCACATTGACCACGCCGCGCCGAGAGCACCAAGGCGGTGGACGACGGCGAGGCCTAGGAAGGGGACGACGCGGAGCCGGGGAAGACGCGGCAGTGGATGCCCACGCGGAGAGGAGTATGAGGGTTCACTGGTTCGGCTGCGGCGTGAGGCTGCCGTCGCCGCAGAATAACAGGGGGTGTGGGTGAGTAGAGGGATGCCCTGGGCCAGCGGTGGGAGTAGTAGGGGGTGGTGAGGCCTCCGCGGCATCACAGCCGGCCACGAGAGGCAGGAGCACGCGGCATGACCGGTGCTGCTTTGGGCGGCTGGAGCAAGAAGACCAGAGGTTGAAGAAGCACTATGTCCGTTGGATGGACATCGTACGGTCACTGGAGCTATAATCGTTCATATTGACTAAGTTGACAAAGCCCTCCGTCCCCGTCAACTTAGTAGGCCCACAAGTCAGTGTAGGATCGAAAGTATGTCTAGAGGGGGAGGGGGTGATTAACTTGACCAAATAAAAACTTATCCTTTTCCCAATTTTAGTCTTTGGCATATTTTAGCTAACTTAGCAGAAGTCAAGCAATCTTAACACAATTCAAGCAAGCATGCAAAGAGTATATGAGCAGCGAAAAGTAAAGCATGCAACTTGCAAGAATCTAAAGGGAAGGGTTTGGAGAATTCAAACGCAATTGGAGACACAGATGTTTTTGTCGTGGTTCCGATAGGTGGTGCTATCGTACATCCACGTTGATGGAGACTTCAACCGACGAAGGGTAACGGTTGTGCGAGTCCATGGAGGGCTCCACCCACGAAGGGTCCATGAAGAAGCAACCTTGTCTATCCCACCATGGCCGTCGCCCACGAAGGACTTGCCTCACTAGCAGTAGATCTTCACGAAGTAGGTGATCTCCTTGCCCTTACAAACACCTTGGTTCAACTCCACAATCTTGTCGGAGGCTCCCAAGTGACACCTAGCCAATCTAGGAGACACCACTCTCCAAGAAGTAACAAATGGTGTGTTGATGATGAATTCCTTACTCTTGTGCTTCAAATGATAGTCTCCCCAACACTCAACTCTCTCTCACAGAATTTGGATTTGGTGGAAAGAAGATTTGAGTGGAAAGCAGCTTGGGGAAGGCTAGAGATCAAGATTCATATGGTAAGAATGGAATATCTTGGCCTCAACACATGAGTAGGTGGTTCTCTCTCAGAAAATGTATGCTGGAAGTGTAGGTTCGGTCTGATGGCTCTCTCCATGAATGAAGAGGAGGTGGAGGGGTATATATAGCCTCCACACAAAATCTAACCGTTACACACAACTTACCAAACTCGGTGGGACCGAATTGAGAAACTCGGTCGGACCGATTCAGCAAATCTAGTGACCGTTAGGATTTTCGGTGGGACCGACAAGCAACTCTGTAGGACCTATATGGTTAGAGTTAGGGCATAACTTAATCTCGGTGAGACCGATTACACAAACTCGGTGGGACCGATTTTGGTGATAAGCTAACCAGAGAGTTGGTCAGGTAAACTCAGTGGGACCGGTTCGCTCATTTCGGTGAGACCGAAATGTTACGAAAAGGAAACAAGGAGTTTACATTGCAATCTTGGTGGGACCGATCGCTCATCTCAGTGGTACCGAAACGTTACGAAGGGAAACAGAGAGATTACAATCCCATCTCGGTGAGATCGAGATCCCTATCGATGAGACCGATTTGCCTAGGGTTTGTGGCAGTGGCTATGACATCTGAACTCGGTGGCGCCGGATAGAAAGAATCGGTAAGGCCGAGTTTGACATTTGGTTTAGGTCATATGTGGATGTGGGAAATTAGTTGAGGGTTTTGGAGCATATCACTAAGCATTATGAAGCAAGAACCTCATTAAGCAACACCTCATCCCTCCTAGATAGTATTGGCTTTTCCTATAGACTCAATGTGATCTTGGATCACTAAAATATAAAATGTAGAGTCTTGAGCTTTGAGCTTGAGCCAATCCTTTTATCCTTAGTATTTTGAGGGGTCCACTTTTCTCATCCATGCCATGCCATTCATTGAGCTTTTCCTGAAATATTTATCTTGGAGAAATGTTAGCTCAATGAGCTATATGTTGTTAGGAATTACCAAAACCACCTAGGGATAGTTGCACTTTCAATCCCCCCTTTTTGATAATTGATGACAACATATAGATCAAAGCTTCGACAAATGGTAATAAGAGTGAAAGACATTGTCACTTTGAGAAGTATGTGAAAAGCAAGAGCTCCCCCTAAATTTGTGCATAGATTAAGATTTGCTTTGGACTGCAAATGCACAAAGAGTTAGGCTCATGGGTTACTCTTCCATGTCACATACATCTTAGTGGAGCGCTCAAAATGATAATAATTGAATACATGCACTCATCACCAAGAAAAGTGAATGATCATATAGGGATAACAGGATAATGTCATCCAACAAGCATTAATGTAGCATATGATCAAACACATGATCATCCAAGTATCACACAGACATAAAGTATCTCAAACAAGCAAATAAAGTTCAACCACCAAAACAAGAGAGAATAAAAGCAAACACTCTCTCTAGAAGCCTATGATCTATACATTTTTCTCCCCCTTTGGCAACAAGTTACCAAAAAGTTCATAGAAAATGCATAGCACTAAATCGTCTCTCAGGCTTGATCTTCAGGTGGTGGTGTAGAGATGGATCCTTGGACGAAGACTTCAGTAGATGTGGATGTAGCTGGTGGAGTAGGTGCTGGAGCTGGTTGCACAGAAGCTATAACTGGTGCAGATGAAGTGGCTCTAGTGTCTGTCACTAGCACTGCAGCTGATCTCTGAGCTCTAAGCACTCTGGCAAACGCCTCAGTGGTTGTCTTACCCTTCCTCTCCTACATATCATCCTGGAGTTTCTCAACAATAGACTGGATCTCAGTTAGCTTCACATCCAAGTCATAGAACTTCTGCTCCATGATCCTCTCCAGGCTCTCCTGGTTTTGAGTTAGGGTGGCCAACCCCTTCTCAATCCTTAGAGTGGATGCAATCAAAATAGCCAAGCTGATCCTGCTTGCTCTTCAAGAAGTACTGAGATGCCCCATCCATTGTTGGCATCTTGGCAGCCTTCTCAGTTCTAGCCTTCTCCTTCTTTGCTTGTGCTTGCACAGAAGATGGTTCATCTTCATCCATAACCAATTGGTTGTCCTCAAAATCTGGATAGATAGGCATGTGATCCTTGTCCAACAAGTATGTGCCAGTTCCCATCTTGGAGTTAATCAGCTCCTGGATCTGCGGGGCAAACCCACAACTTCTCTTTTGGTCAGCAGCTGTCCTCTTGATAGTTTCAACTATAAGGCTCATGACCTTGAACTTTTGTGGCACATCAAATAAGTGTAACAGATTGATTGCATGGCCTCTGATCATATTGTGATCACCTGACTTGGGCAAAAGAGTGTGCCTGAGGATCCAGTTGATGGTTGGCAGTCCTGACAGAAGGTAATGTACTGATCCAAACTTGTGTGTTTCAACAGCAACATCTGGGATCTCCTTGTACATATGTGCCATAGTGTTGTGATCCATGTTCTTCTTGGCATAGACATCCAAGTCATCCTCTTTCTCCTTAGGTGCATTGATCAGATTAGCCCATTCTTCAATTGATGATTGGTACCTAGTACCTTCAGACATCCATACTATCATGCCATCTGGATAAAAGTGTGCTGTGGAGTAGAATTGCATTATTAGCTCATCATTCCACTCTGTGAGCTTCTGCCCAACAAAGTCCGCCACTCCACAACCACTGAAGCTGTCATACACACCAGGATAGTGTTCTTCATTCTCCTTGATGTATTTCCAGTCTACCCATCTCATGTCATAGACAATTGGCTTCTTGTCAAGCAACACCGTCTCATAGAAATCATGTTGTTCCTTTGTATGGAACCTGTAGTCCACAGCAGTTCTCCTCCTGACTGCATAAGGATCAGTCAACCTCCACTGTGTGAGTCCTGCATCCTTTCTCGGCTTCATGTTCTCAGCTACAGGATGAGCATCATTATGATCTGGAATTTTAGGCTTCAATTTTCTCAAGACATGCTCTTCATCATCTTCCTCTTCAGCAACAGCTTCAGGCACCGGGGCCTTGTTCTTCTCAGCAACTGATATGTTCTTGGTATTCCTCTTAGGTGCAGTCTTGGGCTTGGAAGTAGCCTTGGGTGCTTCTTTGGGCTTTGATGAAGCAGCCCCTGACCTGATGGCATCACCCATAAGCTTCCGAGCTTTAGGTGCTGATGCAGCAACCTCTTCTTCGTCCTCTTCCATCATGGAAGGCTTTCCAACAACCCTGGCCATAGTCTTCTTGACCCTTTCCTTCCTCTTCTTCTCAGTCACTTCTGGCTCTTTGGGATCAGATTTCTCAGTTTCTTCAGTGGATCCTCTGACCTTCAGCATAGGAGTCCTTTTGGCTGGAATTTTCCTGTTTTGTCCAGGCTTAGTGGCTGCAGTTGAGCCATATTCTTTCTTGAGCACCTTCTTCTTGGAAGTGGCCTCATCCTCAATAGCCACATAGTCTTCATCCTCAGATTCTGAGGTTCTCTTCTTTCTGGCCCTGATGGCAGCTTTGGGTAAGTTGCTTGGAGTGCTCCTGCTTCCATCATCATAGCTGCTAGAGGGACTAGTGCCCTCACTCACCTGAACCTGCTCCTCTGACTTGTTATGACTGTCACTCTGATCAGACATATTGCAATCACTGACAGCAGACCCTGTGAATAGATAAAGATGAGCATCACAAAATACAGAGGTTTTTGCAAAAGAATGAGTCAAAAACTTAGTTTTAGTTTTCCACAGAAAGCATTTCGGATCTACCGATTTGTAAACTCGGTGATACCGAAGCAGCTTTTGGAACCTAAACTAGTGAACTCGGTCAGACCGAGTCACAGTTCGGTGGCACCGAGACTGCTAGGGTTTCACAAAGTCCTGAACTCGGTCACACCGATTTGCAATTCTCGGTCAGACCGAGAATTACATGTGCAATGGCCTTAGCCGAATCGGTGGTACCGAGTTCTACAGCTCGGTTGGTCCGAGATGGTTTCGGCGGAAACCTAATCCTAAATTTTCAATCCAAACCTAATCTACGGAGTGTTTTGACTAGATAAGATAGTTTCAATCGTGGCAAGATTCATGGCGAACACAATGTGTTAGGAATCAGATAGGGATAGCATAGTGATAAAGTCCATACCCTAGTTCGGCGATGGACTCGCTACGACGGCAACGACGGAGATGATTCCCATTGACGGCGGCGGAGACCAGCGGCAAGAGGCAGCTGGCGACGAGGAGGATGATCCGGAGACCCTGGAGGCAGAGCGGGCTGAGCACGGGCGAAAGAGTTCGGAGAAAATTTCCAAAGTTTTGCCCGTGGGTATATATAGCCCGACCCTATCGGTGTGACCGAGTGGAACAACTCGGTGGCACCGAGATGCATAACTGCTAGCAGTTACATCAACTCGGTGTGACCAAAAAGTTCAAATCGATTGCACCGAGATTGAAAACCTAGATCGACTTAGTGATCTCAGTATGACCGAAATGGAAGAATCGGTCAGACCGAAACACACAAAGAAGTTTTGGAAGTTTAAGTCTATGAAGAATCGGGGACTCTGAGTGCTCCTCACACAGAGTGGTTCGAATCTGACTTGATCAAATTTTGTGATGTAGCATGAATAGAGTTTGAGACAAGAAAAGCATAGATAGCTAGAGAAGGTTCTTAGGCATTCTTGTCCATCCACTTGGCAAAAGAAAAAGAAACCAATCAATCAAAACGACAAGTGGATGTCCTCGAATGAGTAAAATATGCAACTAACATGCTCATACAATAAAATGGCAAATGAAATATGTGGCAAAGCATGCACAACCAATTCTAGCATCTATCAAGCAATTGGCGATGACTAGGTCATCTATATATGAGTATATTGACTTAGGAGTCAAATGAGAACATTTGATCATAGTTCATACTCATCGTTTAAGCTCAAGTGGGGTTACCACTTTTACATAATGCATTGATGTGTTCACACCATTAGAGTTGCTTTAACTCAATTCTTAGAGTAAAGCTCCCCCTAGATGTGAGATCCCCCCTTAGAGGGATGAACTAACCTTGGGTTTTGTCGATGATGACTTCATGTAGGTGTTGAAGATGTGGATGCTCAATGTTGATGTAGATCATTTGGAGCAATCCTTTGGAGTGAGTTGCACTTTCAATACCTACACGGGTTAGTCCCACAAGGAACAAACAAGGATATCCATAGACATAGAGTGATGCACACACAAGATGATGTCTATGAAAGTTTTAGGTTACCTTGTCCCTTGTTTTACCAACAAGAGGGTTTGTGACTCCTTGAACTAGTGCAAGATGTGGAAGTTGATTGCACTTGTTATTGACAAAATGATATGAGTGAAATATGTTGGCGGAGTCACCCTCGAGAACTCTCTAGTTCTTCTTCTTCGGGATGCACACCATGTTGATTGGAATCCTTGGAGTTGTAGTCGTAATTGATGAAGTAGAGCTTGATGTAGTCTTGGGAACCCACTTGACCAAGGCCTTAGGAGCTTCTTCAAATGCATCAATCTCCTCTTGAAGCTTGTCCTAGCCTTTTTGCTTGTGGTCTTGTGGTGGAAGATCATCTTGGGCCTGTGTCCCTTTGAAGGAAGTAGGATCATACTTCTCTTGTTGAGGAACAAACTTCGTCTTGGGGTATTGATCTTCTTCCCACTCAACTCCATTGGCATTGAACTTTCGTTCAAAACCAACACCTTGCATGGTTCTTCCGGTGCCTTCCTTGCTTGCGTACAATTTCCTCGAATTGCTTACTCCCGGCAAGGCTCTTGTAAACACCTTTCTCTATAATTCCCTTCAATAAGCTATTTTCTTTCTCAAGTGTAACTTGGCTAAGAGAATCATTAGTGGAATCAAGAGAACTACTAGAAGCAACAACATTGGATTTAGCATGATTATTGTTACTACTAGAGGAAGAATCCTTCTTGTTCTTGTTACTAGCCTTGACTTGAGGCATGTAAGTAGATAAGAGTAAACGCTTGGCAATGTAAGAAGAACTTTTCTTATGAAGATCATCATTGATTGCCTTTAAGAACTCATGCTCTTGCTCAAGGTTGAGCTTTTCAAAGCGTAACTTCTCATGAGTCCTTAAAAGTTCTCTATGATCTTCTAAGATATTTTCATGAGCTAACTTAAGAGTGTTTAGTTATTTAGTTAGAAGCTCAATCTTCTCCTTATCATTGTCATTATTTTTATCTTGATTAGCATGATTAATTGATGTTTCATCATAGTATTCATCACTAGAGTTGTCAACAAGTAAATCATCATCACCTAACAAGTTCTTCATCACTATTGAAATCAACATACTCAGGACGTGATACCTTTGGGCCTTTAGCCATGAAGCATCTTCCAAGTCCTTCATTTGGTGAATCAAATATGTCGTAGGAGTTGGTTGACACAAGTGCTAGACCGGCAACACCTTCATCTTGAGTATATTCGGAGTCAGAGTGATAGCTTCTCTCGGAGTGATTGTCGAAGTCGGAGCCGGATACCCATTCACCAACATGAGCTTGATGTCTTCGTTTTGTGTAGCTCCTTGATAACTTGTCCTTCCTTTCCGATTCCTTGCTTCTTCGGGATGTTCTTCGTTCATAACGATCATCTCTACTCCTTCTCTCTCTTGGTGGTGATTCTTCTCTTCTACTTCTCCTCTTAGGTGACTCTTCTCTTCTTTTGTAGGGCGCCGTACACTCATTGGAGTAGTGTCTGGGTCTTCCACAATTGTAGCAATTACGCTCTCGACTAGAAGATCTTTTGTCATTGTAGGACCTTGACCTGTAGCTTTTCTCTTTGCTTCTACTCTTGTAGAACTTGTTGAAGTTCTTCACCATTAAGCTCAATTCTTCATTGAAGGTTTGTTTCTCACTTGATGATGTGGGAGCTTTACATGAGGCTTTGTAAGCACCACTTGACTTGTTGTGAAGTTCCTCCTTATCCTTGAATGACATCTCATGAGCAACAATTCTTCCAATGACTTCCATTGGCTTGAGATCTTTGTAATTGGGCATCATTTGGATCAATGTGCACACGGTATCATATTTTCCATCCAAAGCTCTTAGGATCTTATTGATGATGAATTTGTCGATCATCTCTTCACTTCCTAGGCCGGCAATCTCATTTGTGATAAGAGCAAGCCTAGAGTACATTTCAGCGACACCTTCACCATCCTTCATTTTGAACTTGTCAAGTTGACTTTGAAGCACATCCAACTTGGATTCCTTGACGGAGTCGGTACCTTCATGCATATCAATCAAAGTATCCCAAATTTCCTTTGCATTCTCAAGACGATTGATTTTGTTGAATTCTTCGGGGCACAATCCATTGAAGAGGATATCACAAGCTTGAGCGCTGTATTGCAGCATCTTCAACTCTTCAGCGCTAGCTTCACGGTTTGGTTCTCTCCCATCAAAGAATTCACCTTGCAAGCCAATACACACAATAGCCCAAACGGCGGGGTTATGTCCAAGAATATGCATTTTCATCTTATGCTTCCAACTAGCAAAATTAGTACCATCAAAGTAAGGACCTCTACGGTGATAATTTCCCTCGCTAGACGCCATACTCTCCTAGGTTTTGAAACCAAGGCTATGACCACCAAAAACTATGGAAATCAAAGCAAATGGAGACCAAAGCTCTGATACCACTTGTAGGATCGAAAGTATGTCTAGAGGGGGGGGGGGTGATTAGACTACTTGACCAAATAAAAACTTATCCTTTTCCCAATTTTAGTCTTCGGCAGATTTTAGCTAACTTAGCACAAGTCAAGCAATCTTAACACAATTCAAGCAAGCATGCAAAGAGTATATGAGCAGCGGAAAGTAAAGCATGCAACTTGCAAGAATGTAAAGGGAAGGGTGATACGTCTCCAACGTATATATAACTTATGAAGCATTCATGCTATTTTAATATCTGTTTTGAATGATTACGTGCTTTATTATACACTTTTATATTACTTTTGGGACTAACCTATTAACCGGAGGCCCAGCCCATATTGCTGTTTTATTGCCTGTTTCAGTATTTCGAGGAAAAGGAATATCAAACGGAGTCCAAACGGAATGAAACCTTCGGCAGCGTGATTTTTTGGAAGAATATGATCCTAGAGACTTGGAGTTCACGTCAGAAGATCCTCGAGGAGGCCAGGAGATAGGGGCGCGCCCTCTGGCGCACCCATCTCGTGGGCCCTCAAGCACCCCCCGACCGACTTCTTTCGCCTATATAGTCCCATGCATCAGTAAAAACATCCACAACGAAGATAGATCGGGAGTTCCGCGCCGCAAGCCTCTCAGAGCCACCAAAACCTCTCGGGAGCCCGTTCCGACACCTGCGCCGGAGGGGGAACCCATCACCGTGGCCATCTTCATCGTCCGGCGCTCTCCATGACGAGGAGGAGTAGTTCACCCTCGGGGCTGAGGGTATGTACCAGTAGCTATGTGTTTGATCTCTCTCTCGTGTTCTCTTTATGGCACGATCTTGATGTATCGCGAGCTTTGCTATTATAGTTGGATCTTATGATGTTTCTCCTCCTCTACTCTCTTGTGATGAATTGAGTTTCCCTCTTGAAGTTATCTTATCGAATATGAGTCTTTATGATGAGAACACTTGATGTATGTCTTGCCGTGTTTATCTGTGGTGACAATGGGATATCACGTGCCACTTGATGTATGTTTTGGTGACCAACTTGCGGGTTCCGCCCATGAACCTATGCATAGGGGTTGGCACACGTTTTCTTGATTCTCCGGTAGAAACTTTGGGGCACTCTTTGAAGTACTTTGTGTTGGTTGGATGAATCTGAGATTGTGTGATGCATATTGTATAATGATGCCCACGGATACTTGAGGTGACAATGGAGTATCTAGGTGACATTAGGGTTTTGGTTGATTTGTGTCTTAAGGTGTTATTCTAGTACGAACTCTTGAATAGATTGAACGGAAAGGATAACTTTGAGGTGGTTTCGTATCCTACCATAATCTCTTCGTTTGTTCTCCGCTATTAGTGGCTTTGGAATGACTCTTTGTTGCATGTTGAGGGATTTTTATATGATCTATCTATGTTATTATTGTTGAGAGAACTTGCACTAGTGAAAGTATGAACCCTATGCCTTGTTTCCTATCATTGCAATACCGTTTACGCTCACTTTTACCACTTGTTACCTTGCTGTTTTTATATTTTTAGATTATAAAAACCTATATCTACTATCCATATTGCACTTGTATCACCATCTCTTCGCCGAACTAGTGCACCTATACAATTTACCATTGTATTGGGTGTGTTGGGGACACAAGAGACTCTTTGTTATTTGGTTGCAGGGTTGTTTGAGAGAGACCATCTTCATCCTACGCCTCCCACGGACTGATAAACCTTAGGTCATCCACTTGAGGGAAATTTGCTACTGTCCTACAAACCTGTGCACTTGCAGGCCCAACAACGTCTACAAGAAGAAGGTTGTGTAGTAGACATCAAGCTCTTTTCTGGCGCCGTTGCCGGGGAGGTGAGTGCTTGAAGGTATATCTTTAGATCTTGCAATCGAATCTTTTTGTTTCTTGTTTATCACTAGTTTAGTTTATAAAAGAAAACTACAAAACAAATGGAGTTAAGTTTGTCTCATACGCTTCGTCTTTTTAATATCTTTCATGAGTTTGATGGAAATGAAAATTGTGCTCAAGTGCTAGAAGAAGAATGCATTAAAATGCTTGGTACTGAATATTTGAATGATGATCATGATTGCAATGTTGTTAGTATGAAATCCTTGAATATCCATAGTACTAATGATGATTGCTCTAGTCATGATGAAAATATCTCTTATGAGCATGTCAACTTTTGTGGAGTGCATGTTTGCATGAATGCACCAAATAGAGAAGATATATATTGCAAGAGGCATAAGTATTTAGAAACTAAATTGTTGCAAGAAAGACTTGATGATTGTGCTGAAAGATTCAATATTTTTCGTGGTCCTTGTGAACTTCTGAATGAACATGGTCATTTAAATCTCCAATGCAAATTGTTTCATGATCGAATTGTTAACAAAAATTGTGATAGCTTGATTACCCTTGGGCATCATCAAGAGCTCAGTCTTCTTTTGCGGTATGAAGAAATGAAACGTATAACTGAGGGTATCCCAAAGTTTAATCTTGATAGATTTCTTGATTTTAATCTAGAGAAGATTTATATGTTTTGTGCGGTGAATTGCATTGAAAATCCTTATATTGCCAATTACATAAAGAAAAGAAAGCAAATAGAATATGATGAGAATACTAATGAAAGGGAATAGACTCCCCAATATCCTCCTATTATTTCTTATGATGAATCAGGTAACGAGGAGGAGCTTTCTATCCAACCAATCTCGTCAATAAGGAGCTCAAAGAGGAAGGTTGAACCCGCACATAATGTGAAAAAGAAAAGGAAAAGAAGGGGCAACAAAGGTAAAAAGGTATCCCTTCAAATGATGTTGCTCCTACTACTCATTGTGATGATGATAATTGCTATACTATTGGTGCTATCCATACTGTTAATGATGAGAGTGATTATGCTTATGATATGAAAGGGCCCAAGCTTGGGGAAGCTATGTTTGATGAGGATGAAATATTTGAGAATATATTTGCCAAAATTAATGTTTGTCCCAAGCTTGGGGATGCTATGTTTAATGAAGATGATATTTTTAGCATCCCAAGTTTTGATATGTAAAGTTGTTTTGATGATAGCATGCCTCTTACCTATGATGATTATATTGATGAAAGTGGGTTTGGAAGAGTGTCAACTTTAGGAAGTAGTGATCCCACTATTTTGGAGGATGTTGAATTTTATTGTGATGAATACGAAAGTGGATTTGGAAGAGTGTCAACTTTATTTAGTGATTCCACTATCTTGGGAGAGGTTTCAATCGATTATGATGAGAACGAAGTTGCTACTTATGATGATTATTGTGATGAAACTTATGCTATAAAAAGTAGTGATGATTATATTTATAAATTTTGTCATGATTATGATTACCCTTTTTCTGAACATTACTCTTTTAATGTGGAAACAATTTTTAGTGTTCAAGTCTCTTATGATACTCCTGCTATTCCGAATGAGAAGAATTTTGCTTATGCGGAGAGTAGTAAAAATTCTATGCTTGTAGATCATGAAAAGAATGCTTTAGGTGCTGGTTATATTGTTGAATTCATTCATGATGCTACTGAAAATTATTATGAGGGAGGAATATATGCTTGTAGGAATTGCAATAATATCAAGTTTCCTCTCTATGTGCTTAAGATCTTGAAGCTATGCTTGTTTTACCTTCCTATGCTAGTTGATTATTGTTCCCATAAGTTGTTTGCTCACAAAATCCCTATGCATATGAAGTGGGTTAGACTTAAATGTGCTAGTCATATGCTTCATGATGCTCCCGTTATGTTTCAATTCTTATCTTTTATGAGAGCATCATTGTCATCATGCCTAGCTAGAAAGGCATTAAAGAAAAGCGCTTGTTGGGAGACAACCCAAAATTTACCCTTACTATTTTTGTGTGTCCACATGATTATGCTACTGTATTAATCATGTTTATAGCTTTTGTTTCAATAAAGTGCCAAGTAAGACCTTTAGGATAGCTTACGGTGATAGTTGTGTTGATCCTGCTGAAAATCAGAAACTTTTGCACCCAGTAAATTAGTTTTGTTAATTCACAGAAACGTGCTTCTGATCTGATTCTTTATTCTGTGGATTGTTACACAAATTGCTTAGGACTTCCTAATTTGGTAGGATTTTTGGAGTTCCAGAAGTATACGTTTGATACAGATTACTACAGACTATTCTGTTTTTGACAGATTCTGTTTTCTATGTGTCGTTTGCTTATTTTGATGAATCTATGAGTAGTATCGGAGGGTATGAACCATAGAAAAGATGGAATACAATAGATATTACACAAATATGAATTTATAATGAGTTCATTACAGTACCTAAGTGGTGGTTTTATTTTCCTATACTAACGGAGCTTACGAGTTTTCTGTTGAGTTTTGTGTTGTGAAGTTTTCGAGTTTTGGGTAAAGATTCGATGGACTATGGAATAACGAGTGGAAAGAGCCTAAGCTTGGGGATGCCCAAGGCACCCCAAGGTAATATTCAAGGACAACCACGATCCTAAGCTTGGGGATGCCCCGGAAGGCATCCCCTCTTTCGTCTTCGTTCATCGGTAACTTTACTTGGAGCTATATTTTTATTCACCACATGATATGTGTTCTGCTTGGAGCATCATTTTATTTTGTTAGTATTAGCTTTCTGTTATTTAGAATAATGTTTTACATCTTTATTTTCAATAAAAAAAGTCAAGGATAGCCTTTGCCATGGTTATTTTGCTAGTATACATGTTCCTGTTTGAAAACAGAAAGTTTACCGCTGTTGCAAAAATTCTCTATAAAATTCAGAGAATGGTATAATGTTGAAACTTTTTCCATATTGAGCTCTGATAAATTTATTACAGTGGGAATTTTACTTAATAATTTTTGGAGTTAGGGAAGTATGATGAATCTTGCATTCTTTACAGACTGTACTGTTTTGGCAGATTGCTGTTAGATTTGCATTGTTTGCATATGTTTGCTTGTTTAATGATTCTATTTGAGTATAGGAGTATTAAATATGCAGAGGCATTTAGTATGAAATGTTGAATAATAATTTTAGTGATTTGCTACAGTAGAAAATGATAAGGTTTTGCATTGGTTTATACTAACCTATCTCACGAGTTCTTGTTGAGTTTGTTGTGGATGAAGCTTTTGATAAAAAGAGAAACCCTGATATGAGAGGAATCAAGGAGACACAAAAGTTCAAGCTTGGGGATGCCCAAGGAACCCCAAGATAATATTTCAAGAAGTCTCAAGCATCTAAGCTTGGGGATGCCCCGTTAGGCATCCCACCTTTCTTCTTCAACAACTATCGGTTAGTATCGGTTGAGCCTAAGTTTTTGCTTCTTCACATGAGTTGTGCTATCCTTGCAATGTCATTTTATTTTGTTTTTCTTGCTATTTGAATACAATACCAAGATCTGAAATTCTTAATGAGAGAGAGTCTTCATATAGCTACATAATTATTTAGCTACTCATTGATCTTCACTTATATCTTTTTGGAGTAGTTTTTCATTTACTTGTGTGCTTCACTTATATCCTATGAGTAAATGGTTGAATGAGTTGATTGTCATAAATCTGAAATTATATATGTCTCATTTGCTTATCCCATGGGGAGTTATGACTTCACATCTAAGAAGTAGAGGTTGTACATTTATTGTAGGTTAGCAAGCATTGTATTGGTCATTTGAACAATTCATGAAAGAATATTGAAGGAAGATAGATTTCATATATAAATACACTATCCTAGACATCTTTTATAATTGGGAGCACTCATTAAGTATGACATGCTAAAGAGTTGATGTTGGACAAGGAAGACAACGTAATGGTTTATGTTTTCCGACATCTCAGTTAAAGTATATTGTCATGGATCATTCAAATATGTTGAGCTTGCCTTTCCCCCTCATGCTAGCCAAAAATCCTTGCACAAAGTAGAGATACTACTTGTTCTTCCAAATATCCTTAAACCCAGTTTTGCCATGAGAGTCCACCATACCTACCTATGGATTGAGTAAGATCCTTCAAGTAAGTTGCCATCGATGCAAGCAATAAAAATTGCTCTCTAAATATGTATGATCTTTTGGTGTGAAGAAAATAGCTTTATACGATCTTTTTATCGAAGCAATAAAAGCGATGGACTGCATAATAAAGGTCCATATACAAGTGGCAATATAAAGTGACGCCCTTTCGCATTAAGATTTTGTGCATCCAACCCTAAAAGCGCATGACAACCTCTGCTTCCCTCTGCGAAGGGACTATCTTTTACTTTATGTCTTTTACGTTATGCAAGAGTCAAGGTGATCTTCACCTTTCCCTTTTTCATTTTATCCTTTGGCAAGCACTTTGTGTTGGGGTGATCCTGATATATATATCCAATTGGATGTAAGTGAGCATGAACTATTATTGTTGACATCACCCAAAGGTGAATACGTTGGGAGGCAACACTATAAGCCCCTATCTTTCTCAGTGTTCGATTGAAACTCCTTAACCATTAGTATTGCGTGAGTGTTAGCAATTATAGAAGACTATATGATAGTTGAGTATGTGGAGTTTGTTATTCCTGAAAATAAGATGAATTGCAATTGTTTGATGACTAAGAATGAAGTTTTCTAGTTTTCAAGAAAGTTTATGGTCTATGCTTTGACATGTGAATTGCTTGTTACTTTATCGTGAGAAGTTTTATGTGATGAACTACTGTTATGACATATTACCATGGTAGAAAAGGTGATTGAAATTATCATTGATCTAACTTGTGAACCTTCTAGCATTTACACTTCATAAATTCTTTCTTTATCATTTACCCACTCAAGGACGAGCAGGAATTAAGCTTGGGGATCCTGATACGTCTACAACGTATCTATCATTTATGAAGCATTCATGCTATTTTATTATCTGTTTTGAATGATTACGGGCTTTATTATACACTTTTATATTACTTTTGGGAATAACCTATTAACCTGAGGCCCAGCCCATATTGCTGTTTTATTGCCCGTTTCAGTATTTCGAGGAAAAGGAATATCAAACGGAGTCCAAACGGAATGAAACCTTCGGCAGCGTGATTTTTTGGAAGAATATGATCCTGGAGACTTGGAGTTCACGTCAGAAGATCCTCGAGGAGGCCAGGAGATAGGGGGCGCTCCCCCTACTGGGCACACCCCCTGTCTCGTGGGCCCCTCGAGCACCCCCCGACCGACTTCGTTCGCCTATATAGTCCCACGTACCTTAAAAACATCCAAAACAAAGATAGATCGGGAGTTCCGCCGCCGCAAGCCTCTGTAGCCACCAAAAACCTCTCGGGAGCCCGTTCCGGCACCCTGCCGGAGGGGGAACCCATCACCGGTGGCCATCTTCATCATCCCGGCGCTCTCCATGACGAGGAGGGAGTAGTTCACCCTCGAGGCTGAGGGTATGTACCAGTAGCTATGTGTTTGATCTCTCTCTCTCGTGTTCTCTCTATGGCACGACCTTGATGTATCCCGAGCTTTGCTATTATAGTTGGATCTTATGATGTTTCTCCCCCTCTACTCTCTTGTGATGAATTGAGTTTCCCTCTTGAAGTTATCTTATCGAATTGAGTATTTATGATGAGAACACTTGATGTATGTCTTGCCGTGTTTATCTGTGGTGACAATGGGATATCACGTGCCACTTGATGTATGTTTTGGTGACCAACTTGCGGGTTCCGCCCATGAACCTATGCATAGGGGTTGGCACACGTTTTCTTGATTCTCCGGTAGAAACTTTGGGGCACTCTTTGAAGTACTTTGTGTTGGTTAGATGAATATGAGATTGTGTGATGCATATCGTATAATCATGCCCACGGATACTTGAGTTGACAATGGAGTATCTAGGTGACATTAGGGTTTTGGTTGATTTGTGTCTTAAGGTGTTATTCTAGTACGAACTCTTGAATAGATTGAATGGAAAGGATAACTTTGAGGTGGTTTCGTACCCTACCATAATCTCTTTGTTTGTTCTCCGCTATTACTGGCTTTGGAGTGACTCTTTGTTGCATGTTGAGGGATTGTTATATGATCTATCTATGTTATTATTGTTGAGAGAACTTGCACTAGTGAAAGTATGAACCCTATGCCTGGTTTCCTATCATTGCAATACCATTTACGCTCACTTTTACTACTTGTTACCTTGCTGTTTTTATATTTTCAGATTACAAAAATCTATATCTACTATCCATATTGCACTTGTATCACCATCTCTGTAACATCCCAAAATTCTAAATTTTGGAATGATATAAACAAATAGATAGTTTTGATTGTTGTTTGATTGATTGAGTGAAATTTGAATCTTTTTGAAAGTTAAATGGGAGGGAATAAAAGGACTTTCCCAAACTTTCATTTTTGCTTTTATGATCTTCGGGAATTCAAATTATTTTCATCACAAAACCCTGGAGAAAAGATGACATGACTTCTTCCATTTATTTAAATGACAAGGGGTGTTGAAAATATTTGAATTTCATTTGGAAAATATTTCCAATTCTGAAACTTTATGCAACTCAATGATTTTCACGAGCGAAGATAAAATGACTTCTTCAAAACATATGAAATATGAGTTGGGAGTTTCAAAGAATTAAATTCAAAGTTCTTTTGAATTTATTTTCAATTTGGAGTTATTTGAGTTTTATTCAAATTATTTTTCTCCAAAAATAAAATACATGGAAAATAGGGTAACATGATTCCCTACATCAGAAAATTGGAGAGAAATTAAGTTGAAGTCATTTTGGTATTTTAAAAATGATTTTGTTGGATTTTATTGGACCAGTAGCACTGTTTGAATTATTTGAATTTTTGTGTATTTTATTTGAAGTTAGAATAATGTTCATCTCGTAGGAAAAATCTTTTTCTGAAAATTTTGATATATAATATGCCTAGGTTCTATTTTATTTTTTTGGTTTGTTTTTATTGTATTTTCGTTGTTTAAAAAAAACTTATTCCCCGCCGAACTGGGCCGGCCCAGCCAACCGGCCAGGCCACAGCCCAGCCATGCCCATCCGCCCACGCATGATCCCCGAGCTCCGGGAGGACTTCCGCCATGCACGCCCAAGACCGCCATGGCCGCCGGCGCCGCCTGCCTCCTCCCGCCCCCTCCACGCCACCTCCTCGCCCTCATCATAAAAGCGCCGCCCTGGCCGTTCCTCTCCTCCCGAGCCAGCGCCGCCCTCGCGCCGCCAGCAGATCGACGCCGCCCCCTTGACATCTCGCCGCCCGCCGCCATCGGTTGTCGTCGCCGCCGCCGCCTCTCCACCTTGCGCCACCGCCGCCACCTCGCCGCCCGCCCCTCGGCCACAAGACGAGACCTCGGAGCATCGCCGGCGACCACGCCCGACGTCGAACTAGCCGGAGTTCATAGCCACGACTCCGGTTTTCGTCAAAAAAAAAAAGAACCGGTAATAAACCACTCCGGTTTCTTTTTGAAAAAAACCCTTGGTTTTCTCTTCTATAAACCGGTTTGTTAGGGTTTAATTATTTAGAGAGCGTCCGTTAGTTTAGGCTCTGGAGCGAACGATTTTTTTGCTGTTTAGTGTTCGGTAACGAACGTTCGCTATTTAGATTTTCCTTTTTATTTTAATTTCCGGCAAGGGACCTATCTGTGATGATTTCCTTTACAGATTAGTCCCTGATTTTCAAATGATCATAACTTTTTACTCGTTAGTCCAAATCCAACAAAACCAACGCCCACTTCTTCGTTACGATCCCCTCTATCCAGTAATCCAACTCAAACATGTTTTTTAAATTTTAAAATTTGAATTAGACCAGATTTGAATTCAAACTTCGTTTGATCATAACTTGAGTTTTATAACTCCGATTTAGTTGATTCTTTTTGCAAATCGAAGCTCTTGACCTAAACTTTCTGATAAGGCCAAATACACATAGTTTTGGTACTGTTAGAAATTGTTTTATGCTGCAAGAGTTATTTGATTTGGTTTTGATGTTTTTCGAATTGTCTTATTCGTTCTTTCTGATCTTTTGAGTGATTGCTTATGTGTGGTTACTATTGATTGCTTACGATAGATTGACCGGAGTGTGACGAGTAGACCTATCAAGAGTTTTGAGTGCGAATCTTCTTCACCAACATTGCAGTCAAGTAACACTTTGATCATACTCTTCACATACCCAGTTTTTATGCATTAGAATCTATTCCTCAAACACTTGCATGATTAGGATCTAATTAAATTGTGGGATGGGAAGTAGATGAGGTAATACCTATTACCTGTTTTATTATCAAACCTTTGGGAGTTACTTCTACGTTTGCTTATTATGCTACACTATGCTAGTAGACGTGGATTGGGTGAGTGTATTCCATGACAGATGTGAGATTTTTATTTAATGGTTTATTTAAGGTGGCAACTTAAACACACATCTGGGTGGACTGAGGCACCTGGTTTCTATCAGACTTGCTCAGATTTCTTCGGACCGCCACCCAGGCTCAAAGGGATCATGAGATTATTCAAACTAGAAACTTCCGTGTGCAGCCACAAGCCATTATGGGCTCTGGCGTAGTTCATTAAGTTGTGCGAACTCTTACGGGTAGACTAGCAGATGTAGGGGAAAGTAGGTGTACCGGTCTACCCACAAGTAAGGTGCTAGCGCTTCTGAAAGACTATGTCTCGGTCATCCGTTTCTCAAACACCATGTAGTGCGAGAAACCAAACAGAGGCGATCAAGTCTTGTGGGAAAAATTGCGCAAACCTCTGCAGAGTGTATAAACTAATCATGGTTAGCTGTGTCCCCGGTTATGGACATCTTGAGTATCTAGTACCTGGATATCATGTGAATCTCATCATGTTACTTCTAATTAATATTGTTGGGTTTTAATGAGTACTTTTAATTGGGATTGAGAATGCTGTCAACCATTCTCAATGTTTAACAACCACCATGATAGTTAAATAAATTTATTCCTTTGCAGTAGGGAAAAATTGGCTTTTCGCAAAACCTTATAACCATAGAGCTTTTCCACCAGCCATACACTACTGGAAACTGGGAATTTGCCATCAGCCAGCTCTTTGCCATCTGCCAGCTGATGGCAAAGAACGTCTTTGCCATCTGCTTATAAAAAACAGATGGCAAAGAACTGACAGACGGCAAAGAACATGGTTGCCATCAGCCAATTCTGTGCCATCTGCTAGTGGATGGAAAATAATCTTTGCCATCCGCCAGCTGATGGCAAAGAGGTGGGTAGGGGTCCAGTGCTGTAACGGCCTGTCAACCCACCTCTTTGCCATCTGCCAGCAGATGGCAAAGAATATTTTCCGTCTGTTGGCAGATGGCAAAGAAGTGTGTAGGGCCCAATGGATAATGGCGCTGTAACGGCCCAGTAGCCCCACCGAACCAACAACACGAGCTAATCCAATCCAATCCCCAATTCCTTCCCCTGCTCGTCTCCCAACCAACGGAGCCCAACTCCGGCGCCGATCTCCTCTGCCCCAGCCACTCGGCCTCGCATGGCAGCAGCCTCTCTCCCCATCCACGCCGACCTCCCTCTCCTTCTCTCCCGTGGCGCCGAAACCCTAGCCACGGCGACCTAGCAGCAGCAGGCAGGACGAGCCCGACCATGGCCATGGCCTCCTCTTCCCCTCTGCCCTGCCACGGCAGCCGCTCCAGCCCCTCCTCTCCTCTCCTCTCCTCTCCTCTTCTCTTCTCTCCCAAGGGAGGGGAGGGGAGGGGAGGGGAGGGGAGGGAAGGGAAGCCAAGGCCCCAGATCAAGCGGAGCGGCGCCCAGATCCACCCGCAGCGGCACCGGCGATCTGATCCGCGACCCTCCTCGAGGTCGGCCATGGAGCGCGGCAGCAGCCATGGACGGCGACGCCCGAAACCCTAGCTAGCCCTGAACCTCCAAGGACGCGCCGGCTGCTCTCGGCGGGGAGCACCTCGACGCGGGCCAAAGGTACGTACCGGACCTCATCTATTCCTCTTCTGGATTTCTTATCTGATCCGCGCAAACGCATTTGTGCAGGCCATCACCATCATCCCGCGTGCGTGAGTCAAGGAGGAAAGAGGAGGAGGCCATCGCCATGCTCAGATCCATAGCTCCTCTTTTCTCTTCAATTTTGTCAAACTTGAATGTGATGAACAGGGTCATGATACTAGTGCTTGAGTCATGATACGCACACCCCAAACCTCATCATCTTCATGCTTGCAACTTGTAGGTAAAAACACATTTTATTCAAACTAATTCAGAATGGTCGTCGGGGGAGATCCACGGTTGATCAATCACATGGAATGGAACTAGTACACACTGGAGAGAATATATACGTCATCTCCTTGTACGAATTACTCGAATAGTAAAAATTGAACTACAGAATATATATGAACTGAAATCAACACTTGTGGTAGCAGCAGGTCTCAAGGCGCAGCTCATCTTTTTGCTGGAAAAAGTCGAGCGTGTGATATGTTACTACCTCTGTACACTAATGTAAGATGTTTTGCAGTTCAATTTGAACTGTAAAAACGTCTTATAATAGTGTACAGAGGGAGTATATGTTATATTACCAGCAGGGTAATGTTTTTTTGCTTCCCCTGTTTCGTCTTGTTGAGATAATTCACAACAGTACAAATCAATCCAAATTATACCGCTCATGCTAGCTTAGCTTAGCTTAGCTTAGCTGCTCTCCCAATATATATTCTGGATATGTTATCTGATTCGCGCTGTTTTTTTTGTTTGTGCAGGCCATGAAAGCTGCTCCTTCCCCGCCATGACCACCCTCTCCCTCTCATGGAATGTTTTTTGATTTGATCTCAAATTGGCCATTCTTATGTGTTAGAGCAGCAGCAGCAGCAGGGTTCCTTGGTGGATACAGCAGCAGCAGCAGGAAGAGGACACCATGGTGGGTACAGCAGCAGCAGCAGGGTTCCTTGGTGGATACAGCAGCAACAGCAGAGAGAGGACACCATGGTGGGTACAGCAGCAGCAGCAGGGCTGCATCTTCAAGGTCAGCAGCAGCAGCGGCTCGATGGACGGTGATCCCTTCTCCACCTCTCGTTTCATATACAAGCAGGCAAGATTTTCCCGTCTCAACCTCGGCCCCTCCCCTGCGTGGAGGAGGCAAGATTTGTTTGATTTATGATTTGAACTCAAGATTAATCCTCTTCTTGTGCAGCAGGCAAGATTTCATCCCTACAGCAGAGGACAAGGGCCTCACTTGATCATGCCTGCCAGTCAAGGTCGCAACCCACGGAGGGGGGACGCGCTGTTGTTCGGCATTGGCTGCGCAAACCGCCACGGTGAGCTACATACCGCAGCTCCTCTCCTTGCTCTACCACACCATGCTGCTCTCTGCTCTGTTTCATGGCCGTCGATCCAGAGAACAACTGGCTATTCACTGCTTTTATGCTTGTGTGTATGTGTCCTCTCTCTCTCCAGTGTGACTGATTTGCGTTCTTCAATTCCTTGCAGCAGGAAGGCACCCTCTATGGACGGGGATGACCACGATGCAGGGGAGGATGAGGACCAGTACAATGAGCTCGACCACGACGGGGCACCGCACAAGGTAACTGCCCCCTACACTTCTCTCCTTCTTACCACTCCTCTGCTCTAGTCCAATTTCTGCAAATTGCAATCCATGGCACGGTACACTAGCCTCAACTCATTTGCTAAATGATGTGAGCTCATGGTTCCTAAGGTTGTGTAGTTTGCGACTCAAACCACCCAATTTTCCTCTCCCTCATTTAGTTTCACCGGAGGGCTATTTCTATTCAAGCATTGCATGTACCAAGTAAATTAGTTGGCATGTTGTTTTCTTTTAGGAGGAGATTTATCAAAAAAAAATGAAACCTGAACTTGCTTGGTTACTTGGCAACGACCAAGCATATGCGTGTCCGTGTGTGTGTGTTTATGTGTAGTCATCATCTTAAGTTTGGACAAGTGAAGTGGTAGGATCACATCTGCACGATCGCTTTAAATTAACCATATATCAAATGTACAACTATCAATGCATCTACTAGGGAGTTTGACACGGGATTGCACAAACCTGAACCTGCTCGGTTCAACATTCAGATGCTGAACATGGCATGCTTCTTATTTTTTGCAGGGCATGATGTAGTGCCCAGGATGCTCTTCGGATGGCTCCCAGGATGGGATTGAACCTAGTTGAGGTACCACTGCATTTCCTTCTTCTTCAATTGTTTGTGCCCAAGTGTTGCCATTTTCTTGAGATTCTTTTTCAATTGCTTAAAGAATCGTCGGAATTTCTGTTTTCATGGTTTCTCGTTGCCGCATGTGCAGGTCCTTCCGAAATCAGGCCCTCCTGTTTCCAAGATCATAGGCTTTCACAAAGACAAGTATACCAAGGATGCCATGGAGAAAGATCGCCTAAAAGAACAAGGTATGTGATAAAATAATCCTGCTTGGGTAAATTTGTCATCACACCACAACTGAAGCTGAGTTGGAATGCTTAGAACAGAGCCACGTTTGAAAGTGTGCAACATCATATAATTTTGAACTGAAGCTTCCTTGTTGTGCGTTAACAAACATGTTATATTGTTGATTTGCAAGATCATAGGCTTTCACATATCATGTTTCAACTTTGCAGGTCATAATGCTGTACCGAGGGCATAAAGTTGTATCCAGGATGGGCTTGCACCTGGTTGAGGTAGTGCTGCATTTCCTTCTTCAATTGTTTGAGCCCAAGTTTTAGCATTTTCTTGAGATTCTTCTTCAATTGTTTGTGCGCGATCGTCAAGATTTCCATTTCTCATGGTTATCTTGTCGCCGCCCATGCAGGTCCATCGGAAATAGGACCATCCTGCTTGCAAGATCATGGACTTCCACAAAGACAAGTATAACAAGGATGTCAAGGAGAAAGAGCACGTAAAAACCAAGGTATGTGTGCTGTGCCATCACTACTGACGCTGAGTTGAGATGCTTAGAGCACAGCAAATATATTCCATGTGCTGGCTATTATATTTGTAAAGAATTTTGTTTTTCTCAAGGGAAGGGAGGAGTAAATGAGATGGTGGGATTGACTCTAACCTGTCAATCTGCTGGTTTTGATGGTTGTAGTATGTGTTGTTCAGTTGCAACATAAGACATGGTTGTGCATGTTTTGATCCTTGTTGTGGAATCGAAACAACTCCTTGTGGAATCGAAACAACATAATAATCTTCACATTTTAGTGGCATCATAATAATCTTCTTCTTCTAGTCTTCTTCTTCTAACTTTCTTCTTTCCCATTTTACAGATTTTCTTAAGATCACGGAAGCTTGGGTTGATGGATTGCTTGTATTTAGTTTTTGTTTTGACCTTGTGAAACTTGCTACCTATGGATGAAACTGTGTAATATTGATGAAACTATGTATATGTACGGATGAAATTTGCTACTATTGGTAACATGTGTTGGATACATATGTGTTCATGACTATTGGCAATATGTGTTGAATATGCTATATTGGTCATATAAATATATCTGTGTTTGATTTCTGTGAAAATGAATTGATATAAGACAAAAAAAATTAAATGGGGCAATATAGTCACTTTGCCATCAATTGGCAGATGGCAAAGAGGCCACGTGTCATCTACATGTAACATTTGGCCTGGCCTATTTGGGCTCTTTGCCATCTGACAGCAGATGGCAAATCTCTTTGCCATCTGCTGGCAGACGGCAAAGCATTCAGCCTTTGCCATCTGGCCGGCAGACGGCAAAGAGCTCAGCAACCGTTCCATCTGGCGGCAGATGGCAAAGAGCTCAGAGTTTTGCCATCTGCTCGCAGATGGCAAAGTATGTCGTTAGCCTTCTAACGAGGCTAACCCCGTTAAGAGGCTTTGCCATCCGCCGTTAGTTGGAAAAGTTACGGGCTCTTGCCATCAGCCAGCAGATGGCAAAGAAGCCTTTACCGCAGGGTTTCGCATTTAACTGTTTGTTATCTGCCGCGGATGGCAAAGCCTTTGCCATCCGCCGATTATGTTTTGCCATCTGCCATGGCAGATGGCAAAGTGCCAGATTCCAGTAGTGATATATGCATGTAGTATAGGCTTATTCCTTCATTACTCTCTATGTGTTACATTGCCAGCATATTCCATGTGTCTGACCCATTTTCGGCTGCAACTTTTCATGTTGCGAGACTTCTCGCATCGCATTTAGTAAGTGATACGTTAGGGTTACGATTTCCTATACTCAACTTTGCCGTTGGTGTTGATGGGAATCCACAACCTTGTTGCTTCCGCTATCTTTTGGATTGAGGTAATAGTATTTACGTTATTTATACATGTGATTTACCTCTGTTATAAATCCTTCGAGTACTGTGTGTGTCAGCATACCGATCCAGGGATGACACCTAAGCACAGAGACTTGATCCATTCGGGTCGGGTCGCTACAAGATGGTATCAGAGCACATGTTGACTGTACGACGTGACCCTAGAAAATGGCAAGCCCATAGGAAAGATTTTTCTCTACAACTTCATTTCCAAGAAGATCTTTTACCTCTCTTCTCTTCTGAGCTTATTCAAATATTCCCTTTTAGTGAGACCATACCCCTTTTCCCTTTTAACCACTCGAAGATTTGACCGATGAGACCACTCCAAGGAGACAAGATGTCGGACAACTAAGACCAATTGGAATAAAGAGGATTTTACCGTGTAAATGGAAACTACAATTTTTGAAGACTCTGAAGACTAGGAGATTTTGAAGGCTCTGAAGAATTCCCAGATTTTTTTTATGACCTAGGAAGGCACCCCTTATGGAACTTGGCAGACTATGGAAGTTGTCAATACCCGAGATCAAGGTGTATCAGAGAAAGACCGGAGCATGGATATTTAAAAACTCAAAGTTTTGTCAAGGGAACCCTAAGGCAGGAGATATCAACTATGGAATGATAGCTCATGGAAATGACAAGAGCAGAAACACGCTATCCATGATGTTATCGCCCGCATATGCTATTGTCACCATGCTGAGTTAAGCATGCATATGCATGAAAGGATTGGATGGTAGAAGGCTGATGGAGCACCTATCAGCAAGATGAAGATTTAACCTTAGCCGGTGCATCACCAGGATCTGGAGTATTACATCAAGAAGTTAGGGTGGATCTGTAGGAAGCCGTAGATGACAAGGAAACAGTTCGTGAAGAACTCAGGACCCAGAAGCTGCATGAACAAGACTTGAAGAGTTTGGTGACGTTGAAGATTTATTGACCTTTAGAAGACCCAACCCCTGTTACATACCTGCGTTAGATGCGACGATTCTGAGCTGTCATTTGTTTGATGTTTTCCGACAGCCACAATAAAATCTGTCATTTCAAAACTTTTGTTTGTATTGTGTGCATCCCTCTCAATCTCTCTTATCCCACCCCAAACCCATGGACCCAATAGATGATGAATGGAGATGAGCTCGTATTTTCTGGACCGTTGAGTCAATTGGAGACGGACTGATGAATTCAGAACATGGAGGATCACATGGAGAATAACCCTACAGCCGGAAAGGATATGACCCAGCATGCTCTTCCATTCTTTGAAAGAAGTGCTGCTACCTGGTGGAGGATGTACCAAACCATCAACGGATTGCAAGGAGTAACCACTTGGAAAGAATTTAAGTTGACCTTGCCAAAGTCTCGGTTTGTGTCCCAGAGAATGAAGCCTTATGGAAAGGATATGAAGAAACCTTGTGCATGCAAGCTTTGTGGAGAAATAGGACACAACCATAAAGAAAACAAGGACGAATACCCTCATAATCGGAGGATTATCAAAGGAGTTAGCCGAGGATTTTCAGGGAACTTCGATTGGAGATTGTTCCCAAAGGTTTTGTTGCAGCAATGGAAGTTCAGTCTACATTGTTGAGAAATATTCGTGAAGCTCAGAAGGATGACAAAGAGATTGCTGAGTTAAAAGAGAGGATGAGCAAAGGAAAGTCCAAAGGTTTTCGTAAGGATGAGCACGACACCTTATGGTTGAGGATAGTGTATATGTGCCCAATAATGCAAAGATCAGGAAGTTAATACTTCAGGAGGCTCATGACTCACCATACTCGATTCGCCCTGGAAACACCAAGATGTATTTGGATTTGAAGGAGTGTTTCTGGTGGACTGGTATGAAGAAGGATATTGCGGAGTATGTAGTCGTAAGTGATGTATGCCAGAGAAAGTAAAAGCAGAGCATCAGAAGACAGCAGGATTATTGCAGCCTATGCCGATACCCGAATGGAAGTAGGATAAGCTTGGCATGGATTTCATTTCCGGATTTCCCAGAACCCGATTGGGATATGATTCTATCTGGGTAGTAGTTGATTCGCTTGACCAAAGTAGCTCACTTTATCCAAGTGAAAACCACCTATACAGGTGCAAAGTTGGCCAGGATATATTTGACCAGGATCGTATGTCTGCATGGAGTTCCGAGGACCATCGTAGAGGAACACAGTTTACCTCAAAGTTTTGGAATCAGCTGCACCAGACTTTGGGTACTAGGCTAGAGTTCAGCACAACCTTTCATCCGCAGACAGATGGATAAATCAAGAGAGTCAATCAGATTTTGGAGGACATGTTGAGAGCGTGTGCGCTAGGTTATGGATCTAGTAGTGATGATAATCTACCCTACGGGGAGTTCTCATACAACAACAGTTACCCAGCCAGTTTGAAGATGGCCCCTTTTGAAGCTTTGTATGGGAGAAAGAAGCCAGACACCATTTGATGTGGGATGAAGTTGGAGACCGTCAGTTGTTTGGACCAAATGTGATTAAGGAGTCAGAAGAGAATGTTAAGTTGATTCGAGATAGACTGAAGGTAGCTTAGTCCAGGCAGAATAGTTATGCATACCCAATAACACAAGGAGGTAGTCTATGAAATTGGAGACATAGCATGTCTTCGTGTGTCCCCTCCGCGGGGATTTAAACGATTTGGAGTTAAGGGAAAGTTAGCCCCGAGATTTGTAGGACCATACCGATTTTGTAACGTATGGGAGAATTGGCTAACAAGTTGGAGTCACCCGAAGGACTGTCAGGAGTTCAGGATGTGTTTCACATTTCCCAGTTGAAGAAGTGCCATGCAGAGATGGCCAATATTTCCTTGTAAGGACGCTTGACCCTGGAAAGGATAATGATGTTCCACGAAGTGGAGTATGGATTTCATAAGTATAAGTTTTTATCTCGGTATGTGGGATATCCCACGAGGATGAAGATATGAATTACTATTGGTTATAAAGGAGTTGTGATGTTGGAAATATGGATCAACGGCAATTCCATGTTGAGTCTGAGTAATCATGTCCGAGTTTGGTGCCAATAGAAGGAAGGAAGACAGTACAATTGGATGGATTTTAAGTATGCTTGGAAGCTGGAAGTTGGATGTTGGAATAATGATCAGTTGCCCCGAGGATGTGTTCAAGGATTATAAGTGATGAGATGGGCCATAACCCACAGGCCCAGGACCTGCCAAGAAGCAAGCCCACTCTTGCTGAAGGAAAAACCCTGGAAGAAGTTACGATTTTATCGACCGACGATCCTATAGGAGTTTACGCAAAACTTGAGAGTTGTTAAGGAACTATAGTTTTTTGTTTGGCTTGCAGAATAAATGGATTTTTCCGAACTTGGTTCGTTGACAAGAGAAATTCTGCAATGCTTGTGAGGATGACCGAGTGTTAGAATGCGAGATTCGCTAAACCATGTACAAGGTAATGATTTGGGTGCGGGATGGATTGATCACCATACCGACTTACTCTTATTATTCGTGTTGCTATATGGGATGGTAAATCTGAGTGACTTACCTATAGTAGAGAGACGACGATCAAAACCCAGTTTAAACCTTAGAATGGTATAATTACTTTCCCTTGTACAAGGCAGCTTTTGCCAAACCGTAGGTTATACGGTGAGGTTCAACCCAGAACCGTTTTCTGCAGGAGAAACCATAAGTTGTTGACCACCATGAGATATCGATAGTTGATTAGTATTGGCGCCAGACCCGTCAGCTATGAAGACCCAGTTTCGGGATAATCTTACCAAGATGAAAGGACACAAGTATTGAGGAAAAGGTCATGCCACTACCGGAAGAGACCAGAGAAGGAATTATACTGAAGATCTGAGAAGACCGACACTGTCAATGATAAGGATGGAGTATATGAGTTTTGATGGAACCGTAACCATGCTTCTAAGGGTAGTAGCACCTGAGACCCCGGAGACGATCGATGGATTTTTGAGAACACCCCCAAACCCTAACCTATTTCTTTCTAGCCTCTCCGAATCTCGAGGACGAGATTCATTTTAAGGGTGGTAGTTTGTAACATCCCAAAATTCTAAATTTTGGAATGTTATAAACAAATAGATAATTTTGATTGTTGTTTGATTGATTGAGTGAAATTTGAAACTTTTTGAAAGTTAAATGAGAGGGAATAAAAGGACTTTCCCAAACTTTCATTTTTTGCTTTTATGATCTTCGGGAATTCAAATTATTTTCATCACAAAACCCTGGAGAGAAGATGACATGACTTCTTCCATTTATTTAAATGACAAGGGGTGTTGAAAATATTTGAATTTCATTTGGAAAATATTTCCAATTCTGAAACTTTATGCAACTCAATGATTTTCACGAGCGAAGATAAAATGACTTCTTCAAAACACATGAAATATGAGTTGGGAGTTTCAAAGAATTAAATTCAAAGTTCTTTTGAATTTATTTTCAATTTGGAGTTATTTGAGTTTTATTCAAATTATTTTTCTCCAAAAATAAAATACATGGAAAATAGGGTAACATGATTCCCTACATCAGAAAATTGGAGAGAAATTAATTTGAAGTCATTTTGGTATTTTAAAAATGATTTTGTTGGATTTTATTGGACCAGTAGCACTGTTTGAATTATTTGAATTTTTGTGTATTTTATTTGAAACTAGAATAATGTTCATATTGTAGGAAATCTTTTTCTGAAAATTTTGATATATAATATGCCTAGGTTCTATTTTATTTTTTTGGTTTGTTTTTATTTTATTTTCGTTGTTTAAAAAAAACTTATTCCTCCTTGAACTGGGCCGCCCAGCCAACCGCCAGGCCACAGCCAGCCATGCCCATCCGCCCACGCGCCCGTCCTCGAGCTCCCGGGCGGGACTCTCCGCCATGCACGCCGCCAAGACCGCCATGGCCGCGTGGCGCCCGCCTGCCTCCTCCCCCCTCCCGCACGCCACCTCCTCGCCCTCCCCATAAAGGCGCCGCCCGGGCCCGTGCTCTCCTCCCGAGCCACCGCCGCCGCCCTCGCCGCCGCAGATCGACGCCGCTTCTTCCAGATCTCGCCCGCCGCCGCCATCGGTTGCCGTCGCCATCGCCGCCGCCGCCTCTCCACCCCTCGCGCCACCGCCGCCACCTCGCCGCCCAGCCCCTCGCCGGGCATCGGGAGACCCCGGAGCATCGCCGGCGACCACGCCCGACGTCGAACTCGCCGGAGTTCATAGCCGCGACTCCGGTTTTCGTCAAAAAAAAAATGAACCGGTAATAAACCACTCCGGTTTCTTTTCGAAAAAACCCTTGGTTTTCTCTTCTATAAACCGGTTTGTTAGGGTTTAATTATTTAGAGAGCGTCCGTTAGTTTAGGCTCTGGAGCGAACGATTTTTGCTGTTTAGCGTTCGGTAACGAACGTTCGCTATTTAAATTTTTCTTTTTTATTTTAATTTCCGGCCAGGGACCTATCTGTGATGATTTCCTTTACAGATTAGTCCCTGATTTTCAAATGATCATAACCTTTTACTCGTTAGTCCAAATCCAACGAAACCAACGCCCACTTCTTCGTTACGATCCCCTCTATCCAGTAATCCAACTCAAACATGTTTTTGAAATTTTAAAATTTGAATTAGACCAGATTTGAATTCAAACTTTGTTTGATCATAACTTGAGTTTTATAACTCCGATTTAGTTGATTCTTTTTGCAAATCGAAGCTCTTGACCTAAACTTTCTGATAAGGCCAAATACACATAGCTTTGGTACTGTTAGAAATTGTTTTATGCTGCAAGAGTTATTTGATTTGGTTTTGATGTTTTCCGAATTGTCTTATTCGTTCTTTCTGATCTTTTGAGTGATTGCTTATTGTGGTTACTATTGATTGCTTACGATAGATTGACCGGAGTGTGACGAGTAGACCTATCAAGAGTTTTGAGTGCGAATCTTCTTCACCAACATTGCAGGCAAGTAACACTTTGATCATACTCTTCACATACCCAGTTTTTATGCATTAGAATCTATTCCTCAAACACTTGCATGATTAGGATCTAATTAAATTGTGGGATGGGAAGTAGATGAGGTAGTACCTATTACCTGTTTTATTATCAAACCTTTGGGAGTTACTTCTACGTTTGCTTATTATGCTACGCTATGCTAGTAGACGTGGATTGGGTGAGTGTATTCCATGACAGATGTGAGATTGTTATTTAATGGTTTATTTAAGGTGGCAACTTAAACACACATTTGGGTGGATTGAGGCACCTGGTTTCTATCAGGACTTGCTTGTATTTCTTCGGACCGCCACCCAGGCTCAAAGGGATCATGAGATTATTCAAACTAGAAACTTCCGTGTGCAGCCACAAGCCATTATGGGCTCTGGCGTAGTTGATTAAGTTGTGCGAACTCTTACGGGTAGACTAGAAGATGTAGGGGAAAGTAGGTGTACCGGTCTACTCACAAGTAAGGTGCTAGCACTTCTGAAAGACTATGTCTCGGTCATCCGTTTCTCAAACACCATGTAGTGCGAGAAACCAAACGGAGGCGATCGAGTCTTGTGGGGAAAAGTGCGCAAACCTCTGCAGAGTGTATAAACTAATCATGGTTAGCCGTGTCCCCTGTTATGGACATCTTGAGTATCTAGTACCTGGATATCATGTGAATCTCATCATGTTACTTCTAATTAATATTGTTGGGTTTTAATGAGTACTTTTAATTGGGATTGAGAATGTTGTCAACCATTCTCAATGTTTAAAAACCACCATGATAGTTAAATAAATTTATTCCTTTGCAGTAGGGAAAAATTGGCTTTTCGCAAAACCTTATAACCATAGAGCTTTTCCACCAGCCATATATGCATGTAGTATAGGCTTATTCCTTCATTACTCTCTATGTGTTACATTGCCAGCATATTCCATGTGCTGACCCGTTTTCGGGCTGCAACTTTTCATGTTGCAGACTTCTCAGACGACGAGTAAGTGATACGTTAGGGTTACGATTTCCTATACTCAACTTTGCCGTTGGTGTTGATGGGAATCCACAACCTTGTTGCTTCCGCTATCTTTTGGATTGAGGTAATAGTATTTACGTTATTTATACATGTGATTTACCTCTGTTATAAATCCTTCGAGTACTGTGTGTGTCAGCATACCGATCCAGGGATGACACCTAAGCACAGAGACTTGATCCATTCGGGTCGGGTCGCTACAATCTCTTCGCCTAACTAGTGCACCTATACAATTTACAATTGTATTGTGTGTGTTGGGGACACAAGAGACTCTTTGTTATTTGGTTGCAGGGTTGTTTCAAAGAGACCATCTTCATCCTACGCCTTCCACGGATTGATAAACCTTAGGTAATCCACTTGAGGGAAATTTGCTACTGTTATACAAACCTGTGCACTTGCAGGCCCAATAACGTCTACAAGAAGAAGGTTGTGTAGTAGACATCAAAGGGTTTGGAGAATTCAAACGCATTCGAGACACAGATGTTTTTGTGGTGGTTCCGATAGGTGGTGCTATCGTACATCCACGTTGATGGAGACTTCAACCCACGAAGGGTAACGGTTGCGCGAGTCCACAGAGGGCTCCACCCATGAAGGGTCCACGAAGAAGCAACCTTGTCTATCCCACCATGGCCGTCGCCCACGAAGGACTTGCCTCACTAGTGGTAGATCTTCACGAAGTAGGAGATCTCCTTGCCCTTACAAACTCCTTGGTTCAACTCCACAATCTTGTCGGAGGCTCCCAAGTGACACCTAGCCAATCTAGGAGACACCACTCTCCAAGAAGTAACAAATGGTGTGTTGATGATGAACTCCTTGCTCTTGTGCTTCAAATGATAGTCTCCCCAACACTCAACTCTCTCTCTCACAGGATTTGGATTTGGTGGAAAGAAGATTTGAGTGGGAAGCAACTTGGGGAAGGCTAGAGTTCAAGATTCATATGGTAGGAATGGAATATCTTGGCCTCAACACATGAGTAGGTGGTTCTCTCTCAGAAAATGTATGCTGGAAGTGTAGGTTCGTTCTGATGGCTCTCTCCATGAATGAAGAGGAGGTGGAGGGGTATATATAGCCTCCACACAAAATCTAACCATTACACACAACTTACCAAACTCGGTGGGACCGAATTGAGAAACTCGGTCGGACCGATTCAACAAATCTAGTGACCGTTAGGATTTTCGGTGGGACCGACATGCAACTCGGTAGGACCGATATGGTTAGGGTTAGGGCATAACGTAATCTCGGTGAGACCGATTACACAAACTCGGTGGGACCGATTTTGGTAATAAGCTAACCAGAGAGTTGGTCAGGTAAACTCGGTGGGACCGGTTCGCTCATTTCGGTGAGACCGAAATGTTACGAAAAGGAAACAGGGGGTTTACATTGCAATCTCGGTGGGACCGATCGCTCATATCGGTGGTACCGAAACGTTACGAAGGGAAACAGAGAGATTACAATCCCATCTCGGTGAGACCGAGATCCCTATCGGTGAGACCGATTTGCCTAGGGTTTGTGGCAGTGGCTATGATATCTGAACTCGGTGGCGCCGGATAGAGAGAATAGGTAAGGCCGAGTTTGACATTTGGTTTAGGTCATATGTGGATGTGGGAAAGTAGTTGAGGGTTTTGGAGCATATCACTAAGCACTATGAAGCAAGAACCTCATTAAGCAACACCTCATCCCTCTTTGATAGTATTGGCTTTTCCTATAGACTCAATGTGATCTTGGATCACTAAAATATAAAATGGAGAGTCTTGAGCTTTGAGCTTGAGCCAATCCTTTTATCCTTAGTATTTTGACGGGTCCACTTTTCTCATCCATGCCATGTCATTCATTGAGCTTTTCCTGAAATATTTATCTTGGAGAAATGTTAGCTCAATGAGCTATATGTTGTTAGGAATTACCAAAACCACCTAGGGATAGTTGCACTTTCAGTCAGCCGATAACCCACAAGTATACGGGATAGTTGTAGCCTCTTTCGATAAGTAAGAGCGTCGAACCCAACGAGGAGCTAAAGGTAGAACAAATACTCTCTCAAGTCCTATCGGCCACTGATACGACTCTACGCACGCTTGACGTTTGCTTTACCTAGAACAAGTACGAAACTAGAAGTACTTTGTAGGTGTTGTTGGATAGGTTTGCAAGATAATAAAGAGCACGTAAATAAAAGCTATGGGCTGTATAGATAAAGATGCCATAAAGTAAATATAGCGAGTGTGGAAAAGTGGTGGTAGGAGTTGTGAAATTGCCCCTAAGCAATTGACTATGTTACTAGACCGGTAATCACTATTGCATTTCTATTTGAGGGAGAGGCATAAGCTAACATACTTTCTCTACTTGGATCATATGCACTTATGATTGGAACTCTAGCAAGCATCCGCAACTACTAAAGATTCATTAAGGTAAAACCCAACCATATCATTAAAGCATCAAGTCCCCTTTATCCCATACGCAACAATACCCTTACTCGGGTTTGTGTTTCAGTCACTCACGCAACCCACTATAAGAGAATCATGAACGCATTGCAACACCCTACAGTGGGAATCCCTCACGCTTGCGCGACACAGAGGGCACCATAAGACAGCACCAATAATAAAACATGCAACTCAAACCAATCATAGCAATTCATCAATCACCGGTAGGACAACGAAAATCTACTCAGACATCATAGGATGGCAACACATCATTGGATAATAATATGAAGCATAAAGCACCATGTTCAAGTAGAGGGTACAACGGGTTGCGGGAGAGTGGACCGCTGGATATAGATGGAGGAAGGTGATGGAGATGTTGGTGAAGATGGGGCCGGTGTTGGTGAAGATCGCGGTGATGATGATGGCCCCCGGCGGTGTTCCGGCGCCACTGGAAGCAAGGGGGAGAGGGCCCCCTTCTTCTTCTTCTTCTTCTTCCTTGACCTCCTCCCTGGATGGGAGAAGCAAGGGGGGGGGGCGGGCGGCGTCCTTGGCTCCCATGGCGTGGGAGGGGCGAGAACCCCTCCGAGATTGGATCTATCTCTTTGTTTCTGCGTTCTCAGATTCTACCCCTTCACCGTTTCTTAAATATCCGGAGATCCGTAACTCCGATTGGGGTGAATCTTGCGCCCAGATCTTTCTCATAAAATTAGCTTTCTTGCGTCAAAAGAAGAGCATCAACCGCCTTACGGGTGGCCGACGACAGCCCAGGGCGCTCCTACCTCCCTAGGGCGCGGCCCCCTGTCTCGTGGCCACCCCGGACACTGTTTCGCGTTGATTTTACTTCCCAAAAATCATAAATATTCCAAAAAAAATCTCCGTTCGTTTTTATCCCGTTTGGACTTCGTTTGATATTGGGTTTCTGCGAAACAAAAACATGCAATGCATGTGAACCGCTTTGGGCAATCGGATCAATATGTTAGTCCCAAAAATAGTATAAAAAGTTGCCAAAAGTATATAAAAGTTGAATAATATTGGCATGGAACAATAAAAAATTATAGATACGATGGAGACGTATCATCAGCCACCCACTATGGTGGGTCCTAGCTAGCAGGGGGTATTCATTTTTTTGTGCGTAATAAGGAGGCACTTCCTTGCGTGCGAAGATACAGATGGTGGGTCCGACCTGTCGGTGAGGCGTTTTTTGCGAAATACAGAAGCCCTTCCCACATACAGTCCACGTACAATGCGTAATAAGGAGGAACTTTCCTTGCGTGCGAACATGGACCTCGTGTGTCCCAGCCGTCAGGCTCTCCATGTACAGTCCTCTTCCGATGACTCTCGTATGTTGACCACGCCGCGCCGAGCGCACCGAGGCGGTGGACGACGGTGAGGCCCCATACTGGAACGACCCGGAGATGTGGAAGACATGGCAGTGAGTCGCAGACAGAGAGGAGTGGGAAACTTGACTGGTTCGGGTGCGGGGTGGGCCTACACTCGGTTGAGAATAACAGGAGGTGCGGAGTGGAGGGATGGCCTAGCAGTCAGCGGGGTAGCGTTTCGCTGAGGAGCGCAAAACAACGCCGCTGGACGCCGAAGGCTGGAGCAGGCGGTCCCGGCAGCGCTGGGGGAAGAAGATGAGAGATTGAAGAAGAATGCCGGCCGTTGGATGTAAATCCAACGCCTTCTTAGGTTTCGACCTACTGGCCCACATGTCAGCCAGTCCATTTGTTTTTTGAATCCATTTGGTGGGCTGGGTGAAACAATGATGTAGCATCTATGCAACCCGTTTAAATCCCATTTGCATTTTTCTCGAAATCAGCGGACTTGCTGGGCTAGGTGAAAATGTCATGTTGGGCTAGACGGAGAAATGTTATAAAAACATAAACACATGATTGCACGTCTATTACTGCGTTGGTCAGTAAAATCTTTGCAAGCTTATGTAAGCAATCACTAGGAGTTAACTTGCCAAGTTATGTATAAACAATTGTTATTATTATTATTTTGTAAGAACTTTCAACTTACGAAATAAAATATCATTTAAATTTGATGAGTTAATAGTACGTGGGGTATTATTATTTTTTAGGCTAGACATGGGACAGTTGAGTTGGTTCTAGGGAAAAGTACTGGGAGAAAACTCAGTTTACATCGAGAAAGAAAGTGAGAGAAAATTCAGAGACCTGCTGGGTCCACCTGAGGAGGGGAATATGTTGGGAGGAAGGAGATTCAAAGCATGGCAGCCGAGTGAACTAGTTTTTTTAACAGACAAGTGAACTAGTTACATACATAAGCAAATAGCCACTAAAAAGCAATCAGGTTAATGGGTTCTTAAAAGAAATATTTCGGACAAAACAGATAATTACGACACATAGGCTAATGCATGAAACACTAAGATGATAAAGGTGCTTATAAACAGATAAAGTACAACATCTAGACCTTCCTGGCACGCTTTATCATGACGCTGTGGCTGTCCGTGTACTCGGCGGTTACGGGAAGCAGACATGCCCTCATGTCCAAGATCTGCCTGTACATGTCGTAGCATGCGTATGCGTCCTTGGCCACGTAGGTTATGTAGGCTAGATTCAGAGGTACCTCCCATGTGTTCAGGTCCTTGGTATCGTTGTCTTCTTTCATGTTGGCGTATCAGGGGTCGATGATGGTCTCGGCGAGGTCAACCACGGAGTCCTTCTCCTGCCCGTTGCTGATGACCTTGTATTGCTTCTAGATGTCGATTGTTGCACCAGATGGCCGAATCGTCGCGTTCTTCCTTCTCTTCACCATAGCGAAGGTGCAGTCGGCGCTGCCGATGAAACGGGCGAATTCTCCAAAACCTCTGATGGCCCTACAGAAGTGGTAAATGAGAACCTCGTCCCGCACACATACCTGGGCGACGGCAATCCGCTAGTCCCTGTCAGGAGACGAATGGATGGGCACAAGGTATAATCCTGCAACCTTGTGCTTTCTCATCCTGTAGGTACTGCTTGAACTCCGCGAGGCAGAGCTTCACCGAGTCCGGATCGTTGGTGTACATCACATTCAACTTGGCGCAGCCATAGGACTGAACGGCTAACTCAAAGGGGAACTCCTTGCTGAAGTCCATATCCAGTAGGCTCACCCCTCGGATCGCCATTGGGGTCTCTTCGAGTGAACGAGTGTGTAGGCGGCGACAGTTCATTTTTCAGCTCTTGGGGAACTGGATTCAACAGTAAACTAAGTGTGTATAGGCGACAACAGTTACTACCCCTCCCTCGTCCGCTGCACGCCGGCAGAAGATGCACCCTCGGCGCATTCAAATGCCTCCATTAAGAAACCTACTCCGGCCACACGTCGGTTCACGAGCGGGTCTGTATTGGTACTGTAATAACAGGAGTTAGTGGTCACTTTACTTAAATTTAATTAGCTTTAATAGAAATTTATACTTAAAAAAAGCAACGCATTGCCTCGTTCTATCAGTGCCATAGGATCAGCATGCACAAAAATTAGAATTATTATTCTCAGGACACACACGATCAACAGATTTGTCGCACTTTCACAAAGATAATATACCAAGTTTGAACTGTTTGTTATGGTTGTTGTCCTCTGCATCATCATGCCGTGTTTCCCAGCTTGCAAGATTCAGAACCAACAAATTGTTGGAAATATGCCCTAGAGGCAATAATAAATTAGTTATTATTATTATATTTCCTTGTTCATGATAATCGTTTATTATCCATGCTATAATTGTATTGATAGGAAACTCAGATACATGTGTGGATACATAGAGAACACCATGTCCCTAGCAAGCCTCTATTGGCTAGCTCGTTGATCAATAGATGGTTACGGTTTCCTAACCATGGACATTGGATGTCATTGATAACGGGATCACATCATTAGTAGAATGATGTGATGGACAAGACCCAATACTAAGCCTAGCACAAAGATCGTAGTTCGTATGCTAAAGCTTTTCTAAATGTCAAGTATCATTTCCTTAGACCATGAAATTGTGCAACTCCCGGATACCGTAGGAACGCTTTGGGTGTACCAAACGTCACAACGAATCGGGTGGCTATAAAGGTGCATTACAGGTATCTCCGAAAGTGTCATTGGGTTGGCACGAATCGAGACTGGATTTGTCACTCCGGTTGACGGAGAGGTATCTCTGGCCCACTCGGTAGGACATCATCATAATGTGCACAATGTGATCAAGGAGTTGATCACGGATGATGTGTTACGGAACGAGTAAAGAGACTTGCCGGTAACGAGATTGAACAAGGTATCGGGATACCGACGATCGAATCTCGGGCAAGTGCAATACCGCTAGACAAAGGGAATTGTATACGGGATTGATTGAGTCCTTGACATCGTGGTTCATCCGATGAGATCATCGTGGAACATGTGGGAGCAAACATGGGTATCCAGACCCCGCTGTTGGTTATTGACCGGAGAACGTCTCGGTCATGTCTACATGTCTCCCGAACCCGTAGGGTCTACACACTTAAGGTTCGATGACGCTAGGGTTATAAAGGAAGTTTGTATGTGGTTACTGCATGTTGTTCGGAGTCTCGGATGAGATCCCGGATGTCACGAGGAGTTCCAGAATGGTCCGGAGGTAAAGATTTATATATGGGAAGTCCTGTTTTGGTCACCGGAAAAGTTTGGGGTTTATCGGTAATGTCTGGGACCACCGGAGGGTCCGGGGGTCCACCAAGTGGGGCCACCTGCCCTGAAGGTTGCGTGGGCCAAGTGTGGGAGGAACCAGCCCCAAGGGGCTGGTGCGCCCCACTAGGGGCCCAAGGCGCAAGGATGGGTGGGAGGGGCAACCCTAGTCCAGATGGGCCCTAAGGCCCATCTAGTGGCGCTCCTCTCCTTCCCTCTTGGCCGCCTCCTTGATCCCATCTAGGGCTGGCCGCCCCCTAGGGGTGGAAACCCTAGAGGGGCGCAGCCCTCCCTTCCCTATATATATGAGGCCACAGGGGCTGCCCATAACACACGAGAACCTCTCCTCTTGGTGCAGCCCTGCCTCTCCTCCTCCTCCTCTCCCTTCGTGCTTGGCGAAGCCCTGCGGGATTGCCACGCTCCTCCATCACCACCACGCCGTTGTGCTGCTGTTGGATGGAGTCTTCCTCAACCTCTCCCTCTCTCCTTGCTGGATCAAAGGCGGGAGACGCCACCGGCTGTACGTGTGTTGAACGCGGAGGTGCCGTCCGTTCGGCACTAGGATCTCCGGTGATCTGAATCACGATGAGTACGACTCCATCAACCCCGTTCTCATGAACGCTTCCGCTTAGCGATCTACAAGGGTATGTAGATGCACTCTCCTTTCCTCTTGTTGCTAGAATCTCCATAGATTGATCTTGGTGATGCGTTAGAAACTTTTGAATTTCTGCTCGTTCCCCAACAGTGGCATCATGAGCTAGGTCTATTGCGTAGATTCTTTGCACGAGTAGAACACAAAGTAGTTGTGGGCGTTGATTTTGTTCAATATGCTTACCGTTACTAGTCCAATCTTGTTTCGACGGTATTGTGGTATGAAGCGGCCGGACCGACCTTACACGCATTTCTTACGTGAGACAGGTTCCACCGATCGACATGCACTTGGTGCATAAGGTGGCTAGCGGGTGCCGATCTCTCCCACTTTAGTCGGAACGGATTCGATGAAAAGGGTCCTTATGAAGGGTAAATAGCAATTGGCATATCACGTTGTGGTTTTGCGAGGTAAGAAACGTTCTTGCTAGAAACCCATAGCAGCCACGTAAAACATGCAAACAACAATTAGAGGACGTCTAACTTGTTTTTGCAGGGTATGCTATGTGATGTGATATGGCCAAGAAGAATGTGATGAATGATATGTGATGTATGAGATTGATCATGTTCTTGTAATAGGATTCACGACTTGCATGTCGATGAGTATGACAACGGCAGGAGCCATAGGAGTTGTCTTTATTTATTGTATGACCTGCGTGTCATTAAACAACGCCATGTAATTACTTTACTTTATTGCTAACCGGTAGCCATAGTAGTAGAAGTAATAGTTGGCGAGACAACTTCATGAAGACACGATGATGGAGATCATGATGATGGAGATCATGGTGTCATGCGGTGACGATTATGATCATGGAGCCCCAAGATGGAGATCAATGGAGCTATATGATATTGGCCATATCATGTCACTACTATATAATTGCATGTGATGTTTATTATGTTTATGCATCTTGTTTACTTAGAACGACGGTAGTAAATAAGATGATCCTCATTAAAATTTCAAGAAGTGTTCTCCCTAACTGTGCACCGTTGCTACAGTTCGTCGCTTCTAAGCACCACGTGTTAATCGGGTGTGATGGATTCTTACGTTCACATACAACGGGTGTTGTGAGCCTAGCATGTATGCACATGGCCTCGAACACACGCAATACACTTAGGGTTAACTTGACGAGCCTAGCATGTACAGACATGGCCTCGGAACACAGAGACCGAAAGGTCGAGCATGAGTCGTATAGTAGATACGATCAACTTGAAGATGTTCACCGATGATGACTAGCCCGTCTCACGTGATGATCGGACACGGCCTAGTTGACTCGGATCGTGTAATCACTTAGATGACTAGAGGGATGTCTATCTGAGTGGGAGTTCATAAGATGAACTTAATTATCCTGAACATAGTCAAAAACCCTTTGCAAATTATGTCATAGCTCACGCTTTAGTTCTATTGTTTAGATATGTTCCTAGAGAAAATATAGTTGAAAGTTGACAGTAGCAATTATGCGTCAGTAGAAAGCTTATGTCCTTAATGCACCGCTCGGTGTGCTAGACCTCGAACGTGGTCTGTGGATGTTGCGAACATCTGACACACACGTTTTGATGACTACGTGATAGTTCGGTAATGTTAAACGGCTTAGAATTAAGGCACCAAAGAAGTTTTGAAACGTCACGGAACATGTGAGATGTTCTGAGGGCTGAAATTGGGATTTCAGGCTCGTGCTCACGTCCAGAGGTATGAGACCTCCGACGAGTTTTCTAGCCTACAAACTAAGGGAGAAGATCTCAATCGTTGAGCTTGTACTCAGATTGTCTGGGTACAACAATCACTTGAATCGAGTGGGAGTTAATCTTCCAGATAAGATAGTGATGTTTCTCCAAAGACATTGCCACCAAGCTACTAAAGCTTCGTGATGAACTATAACATATCAGGGATAGATATGATGATCCTTGAAGTGTTCGCGATGTTTGACACCGCGAAAGTAGAAGTCAAGTAGGAGCATCAATTGTTGATGGTTGGTAAAACCACTAGTTTCAAGAAGGGCAAGGGCAACAAGGGATACTTCATGAAACGGCAAAACAGTTGCTGCTCTAGTGAAGAAACCCAAGGTTGAACCCAAACCCGAGACTAAGTGCTTCTGTAATGAGAGGAATGGACACAGAAGCGGAACCACCCTAGATACTTGGTAGATAAGAAGGCTGGCAAGGTCGATAGAAGTATATTGGATATACATTATGTTATTGTGTATTTTACTAGTACTCCTAGTAGCACCAGGGTATTGGATACCGGTTCGGTTGCTAAGTGTTAGTAACTCGAAATAAAAGCTACGGAATAAACGGAGACTAGCTAAAGGTGAGCTGACGATATGTGTTGGAAGTGTTTCCCAAGTTTGATGTGATCAAACATCGCACGCTCCCTCTACCATCAAGATTAGTATTAAACCTGAATAATTGTCATTTGGTGTTTGCGTTAAGCATAGACATGATTGGATTATGTCTATCGCAATACGGTTATTCATTTAAGGAGAATAATGGTTACTCTATTTATTTGAATAATACCTTCGATGGTCTTGCACCTAAATAAATGGTTTATTGAATCTCGATTGTAGTGATACACATTTTCATGCCAAAAGTATAAGATAGTAATGATAGTACCACTTACTTGTGGCACTGCCATGTAAGTCATATTGGTGTAAACGCATGAAGAAGCTCCATGTTGATGGATCTTTGGACTCACTCGTTTTGAAAAGTTTGAGACATGCGAACCATCTCTATTGGTGTATACGCATGAAGAAACTCCATGCAGATGGATCGTTTGGACTCACTTGATTTTGAATCACTTGAGATATGCAAATCATACCACATGGGCAAGATGGTGAAAGGCCTCGGTTTGAGAAGATGGAACAAGATAGCAACTTGTTGGAAGTAACACATTTTGATGTGTGCAGTCCAATGAGTGCTGAGGCATGCAATGAATATCATTATGTTCTTACTTCACAGATGATTCGAGTAGATGTTGAGTATATTTACTTGATGAAACACAAGTCTGAATTATTGAATGGTTCAAGTAATTTCAGAGTGAAGTTTAAGATCATTGTGACAAGAGGATAAAATGTCTATGATATAATCATAGAGATAAGTATCTGAGTTACGAGTTTTGGCACACAATTAAGACATTGTGCAAATTGTTTCACAATTAATACCGCCTGGAACACCATAGTGTGATGGTGTGTCCGAACATCATAGTTGCACTCTATTGGATGTGGTGCGTACCATGATATCTCTTATCGAATTACCACTATCGTTCATGGGTTAGGCATTAGAGACAACCACATTCACTTTAATGGGGCACCACGTAATTCCGTTGAGACGACACCGTTTGGAGAAACCTAAGTTGTCGTTTCTTGAAAGTTTGGGGCTGCGACGCTTATGTGGAAAAGTTTCAGGTTGATAAGCTCGAACCCAAAGCGGATAAAATGCATCTTCATAGGACACCCAAAACAGTTGGGTATACCTCCTAATTCAGATCCGAAAGCAATAGGGATTGTTTCTTGAATCGGGTCCTTTCTCGAGGAAAAGTTTGTCTCGGAAAGTTGAGTGGGAGGATGGTGGAGACTTGATGAGGTTATTGAACCGTCACTTCAACAAGTGTGTAGCAGGGCACAGGTAGTTGTTCCTGTGGCACCTACACCAATTGAAGTAGAAGCTTATGATAGTGATCATGAAACTTCGGATCAAGTCACTACCGAACCTCGTAGGACGACAAGGACGCGTACTGCTTCCGAGTGGTACGGTGATCCTGTCTTGAAGGTCATGTTGCTAGACAACAATGAACCTACGAGCTATGGGGAAGCGATGGTGGGCCCAAATTCCGACAAATGGTTAGAAGCCATGAAATCCGAGATAGGATCCATGTATCATAACAAAGCATGGACTTTGGTGGACTTGCCCGATGATCGGCAAGCCATTGAAATAAATGGATCTTTAAGAAGAAGACGGACGTGGACGGTAATGTCACCGTCTATGAAGCTCGACTTGTGGCGAAGAGTTTTTCACAAGTTCAAGGAGTTGACTACGATGAGATTTTCTCATCCGTAGCGATGCTTAAGTCCGTCGGAATCATGTTAGCATTAGCTGCATTTATAAAATCTGGCAGATGGATGTCAAAACGAGTTTCCTTACCAGTCTTCGTAAGGAAAGGTTGTATGTGATACAATCAGAAAGTTTTTGTCGATCCTAAGGATGCTAAAAGGTATGCTGGCTCCAGCGATCCTTCTAAGGACTGGAGTAAGCATCTCGGAGTTGGAATGTGCGCTTTGATGAGATGATCAAAGATTTTGGGTTTATACAAAGTTTGTGAGAAACTTGTATTTCCAAAGAAGTGAGTGGGAGCACTATAGAATTTCTGATGAGTATATGTTGTTGACATATTGTTGATCAGAAATGATGTAGAATTTCTGGAAAGCATATAGGGTTGTTTGAAAAGTGTTTTTCAATAGAAAACCTGGATTAAGCTACTTGAACATTGAGCATCAAGATCTATAAGGATAGATCAAAAAATGCTTAATGGCACTTTCAAATGAGCACATACCTTGACATGATCTTGAAAGTGTTCAAGATGGATCAGTCAAAGAAGGAGTTCTTGCCTGAGTTGTAAGGTATGAAGTTAAGAGTTAAAAGCTCGACCACGGCAGAAAAGAGAGAAAGGACGAAGGTCGTCCCCTATGCCTTAGACGTAAGCTCTACAGTATGCTATGCTGTGTACCGCACCGGAAGTGTGCCTTGCCATGAGTCAGTCAATGGGTACAAGAATGATCCAGGAATGGATCATTGGACAGCGGTCAAAATTGTCCTTGTAGTAAATAAGGACATGTTTCTCGATTATGGAGGTGATAAAGAGTTCGGCGTAAAGGGTTACGTCGATGCAAGCTTTAACACCTATCCGAGTGACTCTGAGTAGCAAACCGGATACGTATAGTGGAGCAACCATTTGGAATAGCTCCAAGTGGAGCGTGGAAGCAGCATTTACAATATGACATAGAGAATTGCGAAGTACACACGGATCTGAAAGGTTCAGACCCGTTGACTAAAACCTCTCTCACAAGCAAAACATGATCAAACCTCAGAACTCATTGAGTCTTAATCACATGATGATGTGAACTAGTTTACAGACACTAGTAAACTCTTTGGATGTTGGTCACATGGCGATGTGACCTATCAGTGTTGATCACATGGCGATGTGAACTAGATTATTGACTCTAGTGCAAGTGGGAGACTGTTGGAAATATGCCCTAGAGGCAATAATAAATTAGTTATTATTATTATATTTCCTTGTTCATGATAATCGTTTATTATCCATGCTATAATTGTATTGATAGGAAACTCAGATACATGTGTGGATACATAGACAACACCATGTCCCTAGCAAGCCTCTATTGGCTAGCTCGTTGATCAATAGATGGTTACAGTTTCCTAACCATGGAAATTGGATGTCATTGATAACGGGATCACATCATTAGTAGAATGATGTGATGGACAAGACCCAATACTAAGCCTAGCACAAAGATCGTAGTTCGTATGCTAAAGCTTTTCTAAATGTCAAGTATCATTTCCTTAGACCATGAAATTGTGCAACTCCCGGATACCGTAGGAACGCTTTGGGTGTACCAAACGTCACAACGTAACTGGGTGGCTATAAAGGTGCATTACAGGTATCTCCGAAAGTGTCTCATTGGGTTGGCACGAATCGAGGCGGGATTTGTCACTCCGTTGACGGAGAGGTATCTCTGGGCCCACTCGGTAGGACATCATCATAATGTGCACAATGTGATCAAGGAGTTGATCACGGATGATGTGTTACGGAACGAGTAAAGAGACTTGCCGTAACGAGATTGAACAAGGTATCGGGATACCGACGATCGAATCTCGGGCAAGTGCAATACCGCTAGACAAAGGGAATTGTATACGGATTGATTGAGTCCTTGACATCGTGGTTCATCCGATGAGATCATCGTGGAACATGTAGGAGCAAACATGGGTATCCAGACCCGCTGTTGGTTATTGACCGAGAACGTCTCGGTCATGTCTACATGTCTCCGAACCCGTAGGGTCTACACACTTAAGGTTCGATGACGCTAGGGTTATAAAGGAAGTTTGTATGTGGTTACTGAATGTTGTTCGGAGTCCCGGATGAGATCCCGGATGTCACGAGGAGTTCCAGAATGGTCCGGAGGTAAATATTTATATATGGGAAGTCCTGTTTTGGTCACCGGAAAAGTTTCGGGGTTTATCGGTAATGTACCGGGACCACCGGGAGGGTCCCGGGGGTCCACCAAGTGGGGCCACCTGCCCCAGAAGGTTGCGTGGGCCAAGTGTGGGAGGGAACCAGCCCCAAGGGGGCTGGTGCGCCCCCCACTAGGGGCCCAAGGCGCAAGGATGGGTGGGAGGGGGCAAACCCTAGTCCAGATGGGCCCTAAGGCCCATCTAGTGGCGCCTCCTCTCCTTCCCTCTTGGCCGCCTCCCTTGATCCCATCTAGGGCTGGCCGCCCCCCTAGGGGGTGGAAACCCTAGAGGGGGCGCAGCCCTCCCCTTCCCCTATATATATGAGGCCCTGGGGGCTGCCCATAACACACGAGAACCTCTCCCTCTTGGTGCAGCCCTGCCTCTCCTCCTCCTCCTCTCCCTTGGTGCTTGGCGAAGCCCTGCGGGATTGCCACGCTCCTCCATCACCACCACGCCGTTGTGCTGCTGTTGGATGGAGTCTTCCTCAACCTCTCCCTCTCTCCTTGCTGGATCAAGGCGTGGGAGACGTCACCGGGCTGTACCTGTGTTGAACGCGGAGGTGCCGTCCGTTCGGCACTAGGATCTCCGGTGATCTGAATCACGACGAGTACGACTCCATCAACCCCGTTCTCATGAACGCTTCCGCTTAGCGATCTACAAGGGTATGTAGATGCACTCTCCTTTCCTCTTGTTGCTAGAATCTCCATAGATTGATCTTGGTGATGCGTAGAAACTTTTGAATTTCTGCTACGTTCCCCAACACAAATAAGATCCAAATAATAAGTACAACAAAGATGCCTACACATCTCATTGATTCCCAACTTACAAGATTCAGAAGCAACAAATAAGATCCAAATAATAAGTACAACAAAGATGCCTACACATCTCATTGATTCCCAGCTTGCAAGATTAAGAACCAACAATAAGATTCAAATAATAAGTACAACAAAGATGCCTACACATCTCATTGATTCCCAACTTGCAAGATTCAGAACCAACCCATTAGAGCCTTTTGATAAAGTGAATATTGGGATTAAATCCATCTTGGCTAGCCATGTCATACAATCGAAGAACTTGGCGAATGCTCTTGACCGTCACAACATCTGTAGTTGAGTATTCCTGTTTGCACAGCACAAACAAGAAGAGCATGATTTCACTTTAATAGGGGCCTCCTTGAACTCAACCTGCAGCTCCACTAGGATGAGGTCAACCTCCAGCTCCATGATTCGATTCATGCACCTTTTTCTGCAGTTCACCTGAAATGAAGCAAAGATTGCATCATTCAGCTAGCAAGAAGTACTTGCTCTCGTGAGCTGGCAGGTTCTTCTTTAGTAGTTGCACTAAAATTGCGGAACATTAAGGTTTGCTGTCCGGCTCATGTAAGGTGCAACTATAATTTTCTTATCCTTTTGTGCAGTTCCACTAAAATAAAGTGCCATCGTGGTGACAGTGACGGCTCATCTTGCAAAGGCTAATAAAATGTTGCACGAGATTACCAGCAGAACTTGACGGAGATTTTGGAAACTCTAATCACCATTTTGTGCAGTTCCACCAAAATTGAGAGATGTTGCTCACGTAACATTTTAGTTGAACTGCACAAGACACTCGTTCCAAAAAAAGTGTTTTGTGCAGTTCACCAAAAGGTCACAATAGCAACAAGGTGAAATGGATATCCCTATCTGCACAAAAATATAGAAAGTAAACAGTTGCTGGTCAATAAGAATATACGAAACATATACAAAATGAAAATAAGCATCTTAATTATGTTCATGGCAATCACGCAAGGACAGTAGAAATTTTAAAACGTCAGCAATGCTTCATGTTACCAGAAGCATTACGATCAACAATGAGATTCCTCAAATATGGGATTACTTTAATGGTGGCATTGCATGTTTACTAGACACAGTAAATCAACAACAACTAAAGAGTTGGTTTAAGGGCATGGGACCGTGGGGACACCAGGACACTCAACAGCGTAAAGGAGCAACTTACTTATCATACTGGGGAAAACAGCAGGAGTGCCATTTGTAACATAGTTTAATTGCATCTTATCACCGGAGGCATTAGATTAACAATAACACTGGTTAGACATGTCCCTAAGGTAACAGTGTGATCGCTTCATTTTACATGCGCCCTTACATTAACAACAACAAAAGGTTGGTATAAGGACATGCGGCAGTGGACGCATGAGCACAATGTACCTACAAGGAGGCATAAAGTGGTGATGTCGAGTTTGTTCATGCTATGTGAGGGCAGCAAACCTAATCCTGGAGACCTTGTACTATGTGAGGGAAGCAAATCTAATCCTGGAGACCTTTTACTATGTGAGGGCAGCAAATCTAATCCTGGAGACCTTTTACTATGTGAGGGCAGCAAATCTAATCCTGGAGACCTTTTACTATGTGAGGGTAGCAAATCTAATCCTAGAGACCTTTTACTATGTGAGGGCAGCAAATCTAATCCTGGACATACTCTGTTGACTTGTCCACGAGCCGCTACTTTCTATCATTTTTTCAACTAATAATAGATCTGTTCCTTATCCAGTTTGTACCGCGTATTCCCCATTAATTCCCTTTTCAACCAAGAGACCGGTTGGTATCCGGTCTCTACTACTTTCACCATATTATTTCCTCTTTGAATCAAGTCCTAGATTCATGCTACAACTTTCCCCCTTTCTTCGTTGTTTGAACAAAGCCCTAGATTCAAATGCATGAAGTAGCTTTACCTCTAATAATTCTAAAAATTTAGGTGGCTTTGGAAGAGCTGATGGGAGTAGAAAAAGATGCACATGCAGACACGTGGGGAGCTGGGGCAGTAGAGCAAGGCCGCTTTCGAAGAACTTATACCTGAGGGTCGCCGGGATGTCGGCGGCAGCAGGTCGGATCTGCGGACAATACGGCAGGGAGGAAGAAGGGTCGGAGGACCTCCCGAGCCGGCGCTGTGTCGGAGAGAATGGCACGGGCAGAGGATCGGGCCCCTACGGCAGCTGTGGGTTTCCTCCCTCGGCGGCGATGACCGCGTGAACGATGCACCTTTTAGTCCTCTACACACACCGGCCGAAGGGATCCGACTGGATATGTGACCAGCGGTGAGTAGAGAGAAAATGTCGTTACCGCCGTCTTGTTTATATCTAGAGAGGATGAGAGAATGAATAGAGCAACCCTAGTAAAGCAGGCGCTCAGGCCCCTGCGTCCATATATAGTGGAGTGATTATCTTTTTTCTCTCCACAACAAGCGTTTCAATTTGTGTACGTGGCATTAAAGAAAAGAAACTCTCTATTTCAGGTGACTATTGTACGACTCATACTTAATACTAGTAGTACTAGTATTGTGCACTTGTGCTCCCCGCCCCTCCCTTGATTGAACAACCCCACGGATGAATAAACATACAGTAAGTACTGTATTTATATAGAACGAACAAGCTCGAACTATTTTCGCATAGTTAAAAGTTGAGGGCGGGGCTTATCCCGAGCAGTACGTGCGGCAGTTTTTGGGTAGGCGGTTTGACAGAGAGGCGAGGAGGGTGAGCGAGTGGCATATTCTCAAACATACTGCTGGAAAGGTGGGGCTGTGCGATTTGATGGCGTGTTACTGTTGGAAAGACTTGTGATATGACCACTCACTATAGTCTTGAATTACTGGCGCTCTGACCCGGGTGATGCCCCCCCTTCCGTTCCGCTCTCTAATCTGGTGCATGACACGTCGACCCGGATGCCGGCTCTCCCACATGTCAGAGTAGTAAGAAGGAGCGAAGAATGATGCGGTATATACTAGTACTACTACTACTCAGGTCGGAGGAGTGCAAACCACAGCAGCCCAGTGAACCAGCAGTGCAAACCACGGCAGCCCAGTGAACCAGCAGTGCGAACCACGGTAGCCCAGTGAACCAGCAGTGCAAACCACGGCAGCCCAGTGAACCAGCAGTGTGAACCACGGTAGCCCAGTGAACCAGCAGTAGAAAACAATGTGGTGATATGGCCATAAAAACCAATGTGCTACGGTCCACACTGTAGCATGTACAGTAACACTCCTCTTTGTTTGGATCCCTGAGTTAGAGCTAGTTTGGGTTGAAATAGCCTCAAATTATCGAAATAAAAGGGGTTAGTTTGAGCTAGTTTGCTCTAACCCAGCTAAAAAAACTAGCCCGGTGGAGAGGTTCTAATTGGGTTAGTTATCCTCGGGCCCACTAAAAGAGAACTAAAAAAATCTCCCCTGCCCGCACCAGATCACTCCCCCCTCTCGCACGACTCCTCTCTGTTCCCCATAGGGCTGCCTGCCCAAGCGCCGCCCGCCCTCTCTCTCCTCCAGCCGCCCTCTCCTTCTGGCCTCCGCCGCCCTACTCCGGCCGCCCTCTCCCTCCGGCCTTAGAAGGTCGCCCCGCTCCCCCTTCACCGGTTGTTTTTCTCCCTCTGTCGTGCGCGGCGGCGGCGCATCTACCAGGGAGGTCGCGAGAGGGGTGAGTTTGTTCGTTCCTTCTCTGTATCACGGCCATATCATTGATCTTGCTCGCTCTAGCGCTAATTCTGATTTGGAAAAGTAGATCCTGATCAAACTTGGTATAGATTTGTGGTGCACGCATGGAATAGTTTGATGCTGCTTGAGGATGTAATAAATCTTTCTAGAGGCCCAAAGATTCAGTTCACCTTTCTAGGTATTTTAGTTTCAGGCTTGCATTATTTCTAGAGGCCCAAAGATTCAGTTCACCTTTCTAGGTATTTTAGTTACATGCTTGCATTATTTCTAGAGGCCCAAAGATTAGATTCCCAGTCGGCGGCAAGCGGCCCTACTACCCATGCCGGTGTCGACCTCAACTCGCAAGGGCCGGCGTTGGAGGGGTTCCCAGGGCTTGGGCTCTACAGATCCTTCCTCCAGAGCGACGATGGCGAGCTCCTCCCTCGGTGCATGACGGGCTCCAGGCTCCCTCCCTATCGTGAATGACTTCCGTGATGAGTTAGCTCATGCTTTGTTTCATGGAGTGTTTTTTTGTGAAGCTTGATTGACGACTTGTATGTTTAAGTGGGATATCTCATTTGTATGGACAAAGTAAAAATTATCATGTTTTGCATGCTTGATTTGTAAAGATGGTTCGTTTATGTCAATTGTGAGCGGGAGGAGGCCACAGAAGAGCCGGTCACACCAAATCCGGCAGGAAATAGGGTCCAAAGTAGTCAAATGATTGAGAAAGAGCATTTATTGTCAATCTAACCCTGCCATCCATACACCTCTTTGGTTTAGAGTTAGTTCAGGGTCAGAATCTAACTCTAACCTCTAACTGAGTTAGAGTTCTCCTCATCTCGGTTCATCGCCATCATACTTTCCCCATTCCTGTGTTTTCAGTATCCTGCGAATCAAAGAGGCCCTTTTTTACAGGAAAAATCAAAGAGGCCCTTAGACTGGTTTAGGTCCGGCCATTTTTTATAAACGTGTTATGTCCAAAATTTAATGAACGTGCTCCGGTTTCTAAGAAAATAATCCGGTTTCATGTAGTAATTCATTCATTCATTTATTCTTCTGTGGGGGGTGTGCATGTAATTCGTGAGGTCTGAAATGTAAAGTACCCCGGCATATGCTCCGAGTCGTGCATGCCCTACGACCCAGATGCTCCATGTCCCACATGTCGGCGAATGGGAGCATGTGGAAATAGCCTAGGAGTACATATAGGAGGATAAATGCGTGAAAAAATATGTACTGTGAAGTGTAGCTGCGGTTCGAAAAGGAGACCTAAAGTGATGACAGCTATAGGTCGCACGCACCTAGCTAGTGGTACTAGACATACGACTAATTTTTCCCTAAAAAAAGAGCCACGAGTGCTCAGTACTCCTATTCTATAAACACGAGTCCCATCTGACAACAGCGTCCGTGCTACAGCTAGCTCTCCTCCCTCGTTTCTCTCTTCTAATTCTAAACTCGGCCGCGCCCGGTGAGCGGGGTGGGTTTGCTCAACTGCGGACCCACCTGACAGTGAAAACATTACGACTGGAATAAAAATGCCATATACTCCCTCCGTTCCTAAATATAAGCCTTTTTAGATACTATTTCAAATGGAATACAACATACAGATGTGTGTAGACATAGTTTAGAGTGTAGATTCACTCATTTTGTTCCGTATGTAGTAGTCACTTGCTGGAATCTTTAGAAAGACTTATATTTGGGAACGGAGGGAGTACTATACTAATAAAACATTAAGGCCACGAGGCGATGCAGTGCTGGTTACAGGAGGCAAGAAGAAGAGATGCATCCATCGACGATGTCCACCTCCTCGACTCAGGGCGCCGGCCACCGAACGACGCCTAAGTAGCAGCGGCTTTCGTGGCCAGGTCGACGTGCTTCTGAACAATGGCGTCCGAAGATTCCAGCCGCTGGAAGAAGGCCAACGTCTTTCTGTGCTCGCTTGCCTTGTAGTGGCCTATGTAGACCATTTCCTCATAGACGTGGATGTGCAGGTCGACGGTTTCTTGCATGGCGAGGCGTTGCGCGGCGAGTGCGGCATCGAGGTGCACATTCTTCGTCGTGACCTGCGGCACCTGCATGGCCACCAGGGCCTGAAAGAGTTCGTCACCATGGAGGCTGATGAGGGTGGCAGGCAATGAGGAGCCTGGGCGCGTGGGCTGGAGCTGTACGGCAAGGTCGTCCACGCACTTCTTGACAGCTGTGAACTTGCGGATGGAGTTGACCATCATGTCTTCCATGCGAGAGGCGAAGCCGGCGTCGGCGAGGGCTACGATGCCGGCTGTCGCCAGGACCGTCTGGAAACGCTGAGCGGTGCTGGGCCGCAGGCCGGCGCCTTGGATGATTTGGCACAGCCAAGTGCCGCTCGCGTCCATCGCCTCCATAGGTGCTTGTGGCTTCTGGTCACTTGGTCTTGGATTGGAGTGAGCAGTGTTGCACAGAGACTTGGGAGTGTAGATGGATTGGAGTGATGGGGTGCCTTTATTATATGAGAGTCCAAACTCTGTTGCATTCAAATCGTGCTGGCTGAGGATGCATCATTGACCATTCAACGTCTCGGGAACCACTACCCTCTCCCTCCTTGGCATTCAAGCACCTATGGACCCGTCGACGACGAGGTGCCTATGGTGACTTCATAAATTTCAAGATGATAGTGCCGTGCGTGTGTGCGTTCATAGGGGTGAGTGTATGCACATGTATATGAGCGCTTGCGTCTGTACTGTGTCAAAAAAAAGTAAATGCGTGTCAAAAAGAGACTAGTCAGTATACTCAATATTGTGCACCTCGGAGAGGAAAACGATAAAACTACTCCCTCCGTCCCATAATGTAAGACATTTTTTCACACTAGTGTAGTGTTAAAAACGTCTTACATTATGAGACCGAGGGAGTACGTATTTATTTACGGTGCAGATTCACTCATTTTGCTCCATATGTACTCCGTCTCGGTGTAGTCTAGTCACTTGTTGAAATCTCTAGAAGGGCAAATACTCCTTTCTGGTTTACAGGGCTATACTAACAAGTAGTTGTACGTACTAGTACAATAGTGGGCTCACATAGCAATTTTGTCTCATGCAAGAGCCTGGCTATATGCGTGCTCCAATGTTCGCAACTGCCACGTTCAGTTTGCGCTTGGCTCTTCGCCTCTTCGAGAAGAAGAACAATGATGTTACTACTACTACTTCTACAGTGTGGAATCCACTGCTGCATGTCCGTCCACCGCGAGCGGGAGGGATAGCTTGTTGTAGAAGTACTACTAAGCAAAAGCCTGTCCTCGTTTGCGAGCAACCGCGCGCATGGGCGACGGAGAAGGCGTGTAGTACTAAAATCAAGCTTCTCCTTGTTGTACGAGTTGACGCGACACATCATAGCACTGGCCCCACATGCTTGCCTCTAAACTTGGCTGAAAGACCCGCAGTGTACAATATATTTGCTGCAACCTCTAACATTTATCCACCATAAATTAAAATATATGTGGCCGTATGCATCGTTCTGATGCAGAGGCCGGGGAGCCCCCCCTTTTCAAAAAACCAAATTAAAATATATATTCCTGTCTTGACCAGATGAGCATGCAAGCTACAATCACCAGGGTGACAGGTAGGGCCAGAAGACTATTTTTTTAAAAAAAACTTTGAGACGGCCACATAGCATGGAGCCGACCCCAACGATTTTAAGCTTACAGGCACGGTACACGCTATCCTAGACTACTCTACACATGAAACTGCCACACGAGCGTCCGGGCTACGCTTGGCTCTTTGCCTCTTCGGGAAGTCAAACAATGATGGAGTACTCCTGTACTGGAGGAGTACTACAGTACGCTTCTGGCCATCTGACACCGATTGAACTGCTGCATGTCCACCGCGTGCGGGAGGGAGAGCGTGTAGCAAAAGCTTCTCCTAGTCTTGCCAGCCACCACGCTCATGGGCGAGGGAGGGACGCTCCTGCCTTTGCGTGTCTGAAAGGTGGGCCCGACAGGTGGGTGGCCAACCTGTCATACAGCCAAAGGCAGGTGCACTTAAGTCCGCGAGGCAAAGGATAATCAAACTTCTCGTTGATGTACGATTTGACGCGACACATCAAAGCACTGCACTCGATATATTTCAATAATTTGCATTTACCGATGCATTAATTACAACACATGCATGCATGCCGTGACTCTCTTGCATGTGTTGATTTAATGCACCTAGAAGTAGTATAAAATATGTGACGGTAAAGCTTTGTAATGCCCCGGCCCAAGTCGAGAGATGGTTGTGCACGAGGAGGGCGAGATCATGCAGACCGAACAGTACCCGACAATGGAGCTCTCTAAGGTCTCAATGGACCTCACCGTCCTCCACTGCCCCTTGTGCCTCCTCCCCTTGACGCCTCAAGTGTATGAGGTTCGAATACACCCCGTCCGTTCGGCTGATTGAGCAAGGTGCAGGTTTCTTGATTGATGTGTTGTTCGATTGATTTCTGTAGTGCAAGGGAGGGCACCTGGCCTGCGCGGACTGCCGCGTCGAGCGCCCCGGAAACCAATGACAGTGCTAGAAGTGCGAGCGCGGCAGTGGCTTCGACGTGCGGAACACGGCGGTGGACTCCGTCCTTTCGTCGGTGAGGGTGGAGTGCCCCACGAAGGTTGTGGGCTCTATGTCACTTACCACAAGGTCGCCGATCACCAGAGCGTGTGTCTGCTCACGCGCTGCAAATGCCCCGTGCCCGTATGCGGCTACGAAGGCCCGCCGCCAGCGCTCTACCACCACATCAGCACCGTGCATCCATGCCCGTGCACAGGATCCAGTACGGCAAGGTGCTCCAGGTGCAAGTGCCACTGTTGGAGCCACTGCTCTTGCTGTTCGTGGAGGAGGACGGCCGCGCGTTTTTCTTGGTCGGCGGCATGCTCGACGTCGGCGCGCCTATCGCCGTATCGCTCGTCTACATCAGAGCGGGGGCGTCCCCACTGCCGCACTATGTGGCCAAGCTATGGGCAAACGGCCCGCCGGGGGAGCCCAAAAGGCACGACCGACGCAGTCAAGGTGGAAATGGAGGTGACAAGCAGCAAGGATCCCGGCTACGTCGACATGCAGGAGCTGACCTTCTTCACAGTTCTGCCCAAGCTGCTGGGCGGGGCTAAACTGGTGTCCCTCCACATTCAGATTGACAAGCTCACGTCCTAAATGTTTCTACAGTGCCTTCTATTTATCTTAGTAATATGCTAATATAGGGATTACCTCGGTCTACTTTAGCTTAAGAAATGGTGGGTTTTTGTGGCGATGCAGCAATTACTTCGACATCAGATCAGTAATTTCCAACAGTCGAACGGATATTTTGTATCCGCTGGATATAAAGTTCCTTTGGGTAAGAAGTACTACTTGTCATCAAAATGGATAAAAGGAGATGTATGTAGATGTATTTTAGTTCTAGATACGTCCCTTTTTATCCATTTTGATGACAAGCACTCCCTCCGATCCACAATACATGCCTTCCATTTGTCAAAATATAGATGTATCTAGAGATGTTTTAGTATATAGGTACATCCATGATAGAGCCAATCGGATGGTTGAGAACACTACAATTCGTAGCTACAGATGCGTGTGTGACTCCCAGATGCAGAGGCCGGGGGTCATCATCCTCCTATTCGAGAAAAAACAGACGTGTGTGTGAGAGGACGAGTGCGTGCGTGCACCTCTTCTCTTCCTGTATAACGTACTAAACTCAGAGTACAAGTTTTTGTGGGTGGCACGATGGTGCGTGCGAGAAGTCACGAGAGATAGGTTTAATGCGTCTGAAAAGAAGACTAGCCTATAGCTCGCCACGCGGCTATTCCTGTCGAACGCCCCATTAACCGTAAGATATATGTATACGACGGTGCCAGTTATTGCTCGTACACAGCAGTAGAAAAAGAACTACTCCATCCGGGAATAGTGCCGCACTCCGAAACTAGAACCGTCAATAAATTTTGAGCTTGCGTCTCGTCACATTCCAAATTACTCCACGCTATATTGAATTGCAAACCTGTTCACACCGATCAGAACCTAAACGGTTTCCCACTTAGGAGCATATTAGTACCACGCTATATTGAATTGCAAACCTGTTCACACTGATCACAACCTAAACGGTTTCCCACTTAGGAGCGTATTAGTACTCGGTTATAAATACTAGTATGCCAAGATGACTGCACATTCCACCTCAACTCCTAATCCACAAAAACAAACAAGTCATTCAGCATTCTTCCCTTGCGACTACCATGGCCAGCGTGAGTTCTGGGTCGAGAGATTGCCACCAGGGAGAGGCGAGCATGGAAGCGGAAGCATGAGAGATGTCCCGCCTCGCTGCGAAAGCAGCCGACATGTCCCGCCGCGTGGAAGTAGCAGCACAGAGGTCCCGCCACGCTGCTGAAGCAGCACGGAGGTCCCGCCGCACCGTCGATGCAGTAGACTGGTCCGGCCGCGCCACGGAAGTAGCAGAGATGTCCCGCCGCGCCGCGAATGCAGCAGAGATGTCCCGCCGCGCCGCGGCGGCTTGGGAAAATTTCTCGCGGGCAGGCGACGACTGTTACAGGCGCATGCAAGCGATCATCCATAGCCAGATGGATTAGATCTCCGGCTGGGCGAGGTTGCAGGACGACATGAATGCCTCGTTTGAAAAGGCTACCGGTGTCATCCGGCAACTAAGGGAGGGGGATGAGAGGCTCCAGGCCAAGCGCGATCTGCTGAGGGCGAAGATCGTCCGAAGTGCAGACCAGCAGGAGGAGACCAGTGCCTTGTTGAAGAGGACCGGCGTCATCGTCAAGAAACTTATGGACGAGAATGACATGCTCCGCAACGAGCGCTAAAGGCTGGTGGAGGAATCCGTGGATGTTCTCAAGCAGCGTCTTGAGGACACGAAAGAGCTCATCGCCGCTCGCCCGGAGACTAGTTCCCGCGGCCTGTAGCAACGCATCAAGAAAGTAGAGATCAGCGAGCCAGATCCTTCTCTTCCTTCTTTTTTTCCCTTGTGTATTTCAGGCGTAGCCGCATGTAGCTTTTTAATTATCTTTCTAATTATGTAAGACAATTAATCGTACTTATATATTCATCAGTCCTGCTATAAGTTGCAGTAGATGCTATATAGGTCCGTCGGATCTTACATCAAGATCCGTGCTTTCAGATTTTCTTTTTTTCTCTCTTAAATCTCAGTCGAGTGAGACATAGCCACGCCATTAAACAGAGGCTCGGGCGCCATCAATGAAGACCTTGGGAGAGAGGTGGAGGACAAATGGAGGTCAAAGGGCTCTCCTCCCGATAGGCACGCGCAGGGGTCTGATCGCACGCCTCTCGTACTCAAATAGCTACCATGCACGGCGCCTCCTAGCTAATAAAAAATGGGGACACATGGCGGCACGTAAATGGTAGTAAATAGAACGCCCACAGTTTCAATAATACTTGTGTTTCCGATTGTAACATGACAACACTTGTTCCAAAATGACTTTGTTGATTGTTAATGTGTGCGCCTTCGCAAATCGGACTGCAAAATTACCACAGCATGTTGGTGCCATGTCATGGCACCAAGCCAAGCATTATTTTCATGTGTGTTTTGGATTTACAGGAATTAAAAAACTAAGTTTCTCAATGTTTCCAGCCCAGCCCACGACACCAAGAATTTTGAATTTCATTCCCATTTCTTGCATGGAACCTAGAAATTTACCCGAGGACACACATGTGATTTTTCAACCAACTTTTGTGCACCAGAACATGTGCTTGTATTTCAAATTTGAATTATGCACACAAAGGTGGCACGTTCCCTCCCAGAACCACGAGCCTTCTTGAGAGAAGCTCCGATTTGCAAGAAGCTTATACCAAAATTTGTTCCTATTCGGCCAATTTTTTTTACCACGACATGGTACTACCATGACATGACACCATGCCAAGTTTCATGATTTTAAAACCAAGTTTCTCAATGTTCTCGACCGAGCCACCATGCCCAGATGTTTGAATTTTATTCTCATTTTTTGCACGGGACCTAGAAATTCACCCGAGGACACAAATGTGATTTTTCAACCAACTTTGGTGCACGGGAGCATGTGCTTGTAGTTCAAATTTGAAGTATGCACATTAAATGACCAAAAACTCAATTAATGTGTAAATAAGGCCAAACGAAGCCGGAATAATTCCAAAATTTAACAGGGCACTCATGTAGTTCTATGTTGCCTTTGTAAATAAACTCAAGGGGGACAGCATATATCGTTTCGCACTCGAAGGTGGCACGTTCCCTCTCAGAACGACGAGCCTTCTTGAGAGAAGCTTCGGTTTGCAAGAAGCTTATACCAAAATCTGTTCCTATTCGGCCATTTTTTTTACCACAGCATGGTCATGACATGACACCCATGCCAAGTTTCATGATTTTCAGACGTGTTTTGGATTTACAAGAATTTTAAAACCAAGTTTCTCAATCTTCTCGGCCGAGCCACGATGCCCAGATGTTTGAATTTTATTCCCATTTCTTGCATGGGACCTAGAAATTCACCCGAGGACACAAATGTGATTTTTCAACCAACTTTGGTGCACGAGAGCATGTGCTTGTAGTTCAAATTTGACTTATGCACATTAAATGGCCAGAAACTCAATTAATGTATAAAAGCGACAAACGAACCCAGAATAATTAAAAAATTTAACAGGGCACTCATGTAGTTCTATGTTGCCTTTGTTAAGAAACTCAAGGGGGGGGGGGCAGCGTATATCATTTCACAGTCAAAGGCGGCACGTTCCCTCTTAGAACCACGAGCTTCCAAATCGGCCCAATTTTTTACCACAACATGTTAGTGCCATGACATGACACCATGCCAAGTTTCATGATTTCCAGGCGAGTTTTGGATTTACATAAATTTAAAATCTAAGTTTCTCAATGTTCTCGGCTGAGTCACGACGCCCAGATTTTGAATTTCATTCTCATTTCTTCCATGGGACCTAGAAATTCAACCAAGGACACACATGTGATTTTTCAACCAACTTTGGTGCACCGGAGCATGTGCATGCAGTTCATATTTAGATTATGCACATTAAAAGTACAGAAACTCAATTAATGTATAAAAATGCCAAACGAACCCGAAATAATTCCAAAATTTAACAGGGCACTCATATAATGGATACACAAAGGTGAGGCAGGTCACAATGTTGCCTCTGTAAAGAAAATCAGGGGGGAGGCAGCGTATATCATTTCGCACACAAAGGTGACACGTTCCCTCTTGGAACCACGAGGCTCGTTGAGAGAATCTCCGGTTTTGCAAGAAGCTTATACCAAAACTTGTCCCAATTCAGCCAAAAATTATACATATGAAAACAGGGTTTAGATTATTCCGAACAACTCGCTACCTAGACAAATAATGTACTATGATTTGAATTCAACATAAAATGGATACACATATTTGAATTGGAGAGCTTATGGTACATGTAGTTCATAGTGAAATATGAGTACTGCTATATGCATGTTTTTTGGTATCAAGATAATATTTAAATTATTATATAACTTGACAACAATTGTATTCAAATAAGGAAAATTGATTCAAATTTAGTCCATATGGTAGACGACAATATATATGTTCACATGGTGGAGTAAAATGTTCATATATGATGGAAGATCAAAATGTACGACTACATCAATTATAAACCGCAAGGTCACCTAACGATATATTCAAATTCAACATAACGTGGATTCAAAAATTGAAATTCGAGATCCTGGCATTTGTAATCATATAAAAAGGGACATTACTCTTTCTTTTGGTGGGAATTGATTTGTTTTTTGTTGTTGTTGAGGGAAGTGCGAATTGATTTGGTACTGTGCAGGGTAATCTTGTTCTCCCGAACTTTTTTTACATTTTTGTTGTATTTTTTTCAATGGCATCTATAGCAATATAGTAAAAGGGGACATGACTCTCTTGTGTCTTGTATGACTTGTTTTTTTACACGTTAAGTTTGTTCTGCCGAACAAGGAATCCGCACCTTGTTATCCCGAAATTTTCAAGCTCGAGTATCTTTTGTCTGACATGCTTTGAAACTCCCGCCTGTTCAACCCATGCCGCGCCTTGTTATCCCGAAATTTCGACGCGCGCGAGAACTCCCTCCTCATCCAAAATCGGTCCCGCAGCCCAGACACGCGAAATCCCCCTTCTACCCCTCAGCCGGAAATAAAGCTCCACGTCGCGGTGTCAAAACCGGTGGGGGTATGCTGGTAACTTACCCTACATTTTGGACAAGCGCGTCCCTAAGCTTGGCTACCCCTCCCCCTTCGCCCCCCATTCGTACACCGAGTCCGCCAAAACCCGCGAAACCCCACGCTCCTCCGTCGGCCTCCCGACCGCCGCCCAGCTGGAGACTCTTCCCCGACTACGTCGTCCACCGCAACAGCTCGTCGTCCCTCATCCACCGCACCGGATGAGGATCCGTTGTCGATCTCGTCATCCCGCCGGATCAACCGCCCCGTCCTCCACCTCCAAGGAGCTGCCCCGATGTTTGCCTCGTCTATCACGCCACCTCAATCCCCACAGCACCGTCTTGACCTGCCCAACCGGAACCGCAACACCCTCACCAATTCCTCTGATGAAGCCGAGTCCAACTCGGTGCCACCAAGGAGGTTCTGCACTCATCGCTGCATTTTATCTTTTATTCGATCTCACGGGGCAGCCGGTGCTCGATACCCGAGCAGACATGGCGGGTCTCCATCGACGGTGCCGTCGCCGGCCACATCATCCACGGCGTCTCTTCCTCATGTCGTTGTTTCCTCGGCGGCGACTTCCACAACGGCACTAGCTGCAGCTGCTCCGGCTCTCGCTCGCGCTGCGGCTCTGTTCTTGCTATCGGTCGCGCTGCTGCACTGCTCTTGCTTTTGTTCGTGCTGCCGCTCTGCTCTTGCTCTTGTTTGCGCTGATGCTGCTGCACGACCTCCGGCAGCAACAGGAGTTGCTGCTTTCGCACTCGCTCGCGGTGCTACTGCACGACTTGTTCTCTGCTAGTGTGTTCCCTGCTCGAGCATCTGCTGATTTAGATCACTGCTTCTCTGCTACTAGTGCCCGAACACCCTAAACATCTATTGCTATGCTCTGCTACTAGTTCAATCAGTTTCGACAGTAAAATTCAGTTTCGACTGTAAAGTTCATTTTCTCCAGTTAAGTTCAGAGTGAACAGTACTTACAACATCTGTCGGAGCGGCCGTGGCGCGGCTGATGCGTTTTACATCTAGCACTTTTTGGTGATGTATTTTGCATCATCTATTGCAGATGATATTAGGGTCCCACTTCATATTAACGTTGTCTGTCTTGTCCTGCTTCAGCCTCGTCGGCGTACACCTTACTGGAGCTGCTCCAACGACGGAACCGTCCATCACAGCGGAACAGTACCCTCGGCACCGTTTCCAGAGGCCTCGAATCTTCTTCCCCGCCTCCGACAGTCACACCAGCATCATCACCATCCTCCACGTCCAACCCAATGATGCTGAGGTCCACAAGGCTATGCCAAAGAGGTTGTACACTCGTCGCATCACTTTGTTACTCTGCATTCATGTCGATCCCTCAGGGATCCTTTGCTATGGAATTACTATTCGTGCAAATCTGTTAGAAGGAGTGAAGCAAAGCAAAACTGGAGGATTTTTTCCTTTGGAGTCTCTTTCGAAGAAAAAACGTAGGAATTTTATTCACTTGGACGTCCTTTTCAAATTAATATGCATGAAGAACAGAACTAATTGCATTACTGGCATAATAAGATTCTTATTTTTTCATTTTCACGTGGTTTGACTTTAATTTGACCACGTTTCTCCATTCATGTGTTCTTCCAATTCATGAACCAAACACCCAGGTTGACTGAAATCCTATGTTTCCAAATGCTCTGTTTTGCACGTGCATTCCTAACCTATTCCTGTGTTTTTCCTATCCCTGCGTTTATAGAATCCTCCAATTCTAAGGAGCCCTTACAGATTTACTTCATTTTCAGATAGGCGTCAAAGAAAACTCTGTGTGTTATGTCCTGCTCCTGCCGTGCCGTCATCCACCCCACCTGAGGTGCACCATCGACAGAAGCGTTCACTGCAGCAGAGATCCCCCCTGCAGACTTTCTTTTGCCACCTCAGATCATCTTCCCCGTTGCCGGTAGCCACACCAACTGCATTACCATCATCGACTGAGCAGACGAACCTGAGGACTACACAGTTCCGGAAGAGAGGTCGCAGTCTTTCGTGTTTGCTTACGTTATACATCGTTATTATTACCTGCTACTTTATCGTTCAAACTTGAGTTTTGAAATGCCCATGGGTCTCATATCGAGCCAGCAATGAATAGTATCTGTCTACTATCTGGTTCATCTGGGGTTTTCTATGTGGTTCATGTTGAGTGGGCAACAAACAATAGATGATCCATTGTGTATCTTTTTAAACTGAAGCTATAATCTACCTGCTATCATTAGTTTTGGATCCATCCACTCGTTTGCTACCATCAGTTTTGATTTTTGCATGCACCCCTTAGGCCTTACAAAATTTAACTATTTTTTTATTATGCATGTCAGATATTGTACACAATCATACTGAACATGTAGAGAAAAAGAGAAGACCGTTGCGTGGGAATATAATGTCATGCAGACGCCGCTCCATGGTGGGAAAAGTGGGCCCCCCTCCTGCATTTCCAGATTGTATTCCAGAGGAAGATAACTGTTTAGATGGGGATTCAAAAGGAGCCGACCACGCCTGTTTATCACCTGAGGTGTTTGCTCTAACCTGGCATGCTTATGTTGGTCATATCATGCATATGGCGCCTTGCATTGCTTACATTATACATCTTATATGTCATCAGCTTAGTTTAGATTTGCTTTATGTGAATGCCACCTGTTTGGTTTTTATATCATACTCCCACCATTCCTAAATATTTGTCTTTTTAGAGATTTCAACAAGTGACTACACATGGAACAAAATGAGTGAATCTACACTCTAAAATATGTCTATATACATCAGTATGTGGTAGTCCATTTGAAATCTCTAAGAAGACAAATATTTAGGAATGGAGGGAGTATATGGGAATTATGCAATGCCATCTTCTTTAGCCAGGCATCATATACGTGAATCATGCAATGCCATCCTGTTTAGCCCGTCATCGTATATGTGAGTTGTATCGTGCCATATTTTGTTCCATAATGTATTCCATTTGTCAACAATGTTTATACATTCATCTACTCTTCCTGTGCATCAGCCATTTGAGTCGGTCATGGGAAAATCTGGAGTGAAAACAAGGTCTTCTAAGCAGTCAGTGCTACCTGTCGATGCAGATTTCTTGCTGGTTACAGATAGCTCCTTAGAGGAGGATTTAGAGACAAATGACTGAGGGAGTCCTGGATTAGGGGGTGTACGGATAGCCGGACTACCATCATCTGCCAAACTATCATTGGCCGGACTATCATCATCGAACGGACTCCAAGACTATGAAGATACAAGATTGAAGACTTCGCCCCGTGTCCGGATGGGACTTTCCTTGGCGTGGAAGGCAAGCTTGGCGATACGGATATGTAGATCTCCTGCCATTGTAACCGACTCTATGTAACCCTAGCCCTCTCCGGTGTCTATATAAACCGGATGGCTCTAGTCCGTAGGACACAACAACAACCCTTACAATCATACCATAGGCTAGCTTCTAGGGTTTAGCCTCCTTGATCTCGTGGTAGATCCACTCTTGTAAACATCCACAATATCAATATCAATCGAGCAGGACATAGGGTTTTACCTCCATCAAGAGGGCCCGAACCTGGGTAAAACATCGTGTCCCTCGTCTCCTGTTACCATCCGCCTAGATGCACAGTTCGGGACCCCCTACCCGAGATCCGCCGGTTTTGACACCGACATTGGTGCTTTCATTGAGAGCTCCTCTGTGTCGTCCTGGGTGAGACTTTTCTCCCCGGACAGATCTTAAGATTCGGGCGACCGCCGCTGCTGCAGCCAACTCACTTGGCCATCACGGAGCAGATCGAAGCTCGCCCCTGGCCGTCGAGGTCAGGTTTGGGAGCCTAAACTTCATGGGCGATATCCGGGGACTTGATCTTGATGGATCTGAGCCACAGCCGAAGCGTGCAGCGTTATTACGATGGGCATGAACTAACTCTGCCGCGGACAGCACCACGGAGGTCCGCTGCGAATCGCTCCGACTCATAGTCCGGAGCCGATCGCTGATCGAGGGCGGATGGCTGGACACCGCCTCGGGAGCTGCAACTTCTACGGCGATGGGCGAACACTTACCTTGTCCCGCATAAAGCCCATGACTCCGAGGTGCGGACTCTCTCGCGGACTCCGAACCTCCTGCGCCCTGCCGGCCCGAATCCGATTGGGCGCCGATCATGGAATTCACCGCTGCGGACATCTTTCACCACTCGCCCTTGGCGATATCGTAAATTCATGAAGCATCTCTCGCTATCCGGAGAGCCCTGGCGTACTACGGCCAGGATGGTTGGGGCGTGACGACGAAGAAATTCAGAGCCCGCCCACCACCCACCGTAGCCACCGTCGATGATTTAAGCGGCGTACTCGAAATACGACTCGAAGACATCGGCGGTATGGGCGACGATGCGGAGACTACCAAGAACCAGTGCCTATAGGACACTGGAAGACCACCTCGTCATACGACATATACATGGTGGACACCCCAAAGGGAAGCAATAACGAGGAACAACGGGACGCGGCAGAGGATAATCCCGCCGATAAAAAACCAAAACGGCGACGTAGACGCTGCCCTAAGTCCCGCCTCGATCAAAGCAGCCTTCCTAACGACCCAGCGATAGAGCAGGGCAAACCAGCGGATGACGAACAGGACGAGCCGGATAATCAACCCCTTCACGGAGCAATCAACAGTCCGGACACAACACCGGAGCATAAGAACATACACAAAAGACTCGTCGCCTTTGCAAGAAGTTTGAAGAAGGAAAACGGAAGCTCAAAACAGCGAAGACACGCTCGAATGAAGTGGAGCAAAGTATTCAAGACTCAGACAAATATGGCAATGGCCATCAAACAAGAAACTACCGAGCGCAAGCTGCTGCGAGAATTTGACGAGGAAGCCATAGAGCCTTCACGGTCAAAAATAAAGAGGCCGCTGGCGGATAGGCGGCCGATGACAGGCCAAAAGCGACAAGCGGGGCCGCACACAAGCGAATTATAATCACAGGAAAGCGGACGGCCCAACTAGGTCCATCTACGGGCCAAAAAGAGGGCCCCAGGAAGTAACACAACACAACAAGTGTTGAAGACAGCGGCACACCCAAATACAGGGGCGCCGCACACCCGCTATGTTTTACCGATGAGGTGCTGGATCATGAATTTCCAGCAGGGTTCAAACCCATGAACATAGAGGCATATGACGGTACAACAGACCCCGGAGTCTGGATAGAAGATTACATACTACACATACACATGGCTAGAGGAGATGATCTCCACGCCATAAAATACCTACCCTCAAGCTCAAAGGGCCAGCTCGGCCTTTGGCTCAAAAGCCTCCCGAAAACACTGTTGGAAGTTGGGAAGAGCTTGAGGACGCGTTTAGAACAAATTTTCAAGGGACTTATGTCCGCCCTCCGGATCTGCACGATCTGAGTCATATAACCCAACAGCCCGGAGAGTCGTGGCAGAATTCTGGAACAGGTTCCTTACCAAAAGAACCAAATAGTCGACTGTCCGGACGCGGAAGCCTTAGCAGCTTTTAAACACAACGTCCGAGACAAATGGCTCGCCAGACACCTCGGCCAAGAGAAGCCAAGAACAATGGCCGCGCTAACAAGCCTCACGACGCGCTTTTGCGCAGGGGAAGACAGCTGGCTAGCAAGATGCAGCACCAGCGATCCGAGTACATCCGATATCAGAGATGGAAACGGAAAGTCACGGCGCAGGAAAGATCAGCGCCGGAATAAAGAAAAAAGCCCAAAGGGCACGGCGGTCAACGCCGGATTCAAAAGCTCGCGGCCAAACAATAAAACACGGCCTCTTAAGGACAACAGAGACGAGCTATCAAATTTAAACAAAATTTTAGATCGGATATGTAAAATCCATAGTACCTCCGGAAGGCCTGCAAACCATACCAACCGAAATTGTTGGGTTTTTAAACAGTCCGGCAGACTCAACGCCGGACACAAGGGGCTCGATGCGCCAAGCGAGGACGATAACGAACCCCACCAGCAGAGCACCGGAAGTCAAAAGACTTTCCCACAAGAAGTCAAAACAGTAAACTCGCTTCACGTGATAGTACGGAAAACCAACAAGTGTCGCACGGTCCACCTCAGTGGAACACCGAGATTGGATGTCAAAACCAATCACTTTCGACCATCTGGATTAGTCCAGAAGTATCCAGAACGCAGGATAGACTGCCCTGATATTGGATCCCATAACAGATGGACTGCATTTCACGCAGGTTTTGATGGACGGTGGCAATGACTTAAACCTGCTATATCCGGACACAATCCGCAAGTTGGGATAGACCATACTGCAATTCGGCATAGCCGCACTTCCTTCAAAGGAGTGGCGCCAGGCCCTTACGCCAGGTGCACAGTTTCATTATTACTAGAAGTTGTGTTCGGGTCACCTGACAACTTCCGACGAGAAAAGCTAACCTTTCATATCGCCCCATTTAAAAGTAGCTATCAAGCATCATGGGGACGGAAGCTTTCGTCGCTTCAATGCAATACCACATTACGCGTCTCTCACGCTTAAAATGCCCGTCCACGTGGCATCATTTCATTAAAAGGTCGCTTGAGACCCGGACACGGCTGGGCGAGTCCGGAATAAATAAGCAGGGCTACCTAGCCGCACACCCCTTCACAAGGGTTTGCACATATAAGCCATAATGAGCTAGCATAGGCTCAGCTTTATTAATCTATATTTCAATTTTTATGCACTTTCTCGCACGATTTGTTTTCCAACCAAGTTCCTCTCTTCTTTGAGATGAACAGCGTGCACACCCGTCAGGATACGGCACTGCGGAGACCTGAGACTTGAGCGTGCAGAGGGACCCGTTGCAAGGACTCATTTCAGACTAAGACCCTACGTAAACCTTTCTTACTGTCTCTTGTTGCTATAATCCCTTGGTTTATCATTATAACCAGAGTGGAGACTGGCGTTTTGGCATCGGCCGCGCCAGAAGAACCTGCCCGTACCTGGACACAAGGGGCTTAGGGCTTTGTTTTGCCCGCTATTATAAAGACCGAACACCTTCGGGAGTGTTCGGCGTCTCGAGTTAGGCCTTATATGCATCAGCTCCGTATCATGTCTTTGGTCAAATGTTGGGTTTGCCCGGCTCCTGTGTTTTGCTACCTTACGTTCCGTATCATCGGCTAACGCGGCTCCAGGAGAACTACTGCGATTGTGCCCCAGTTCGGCCGGGCGAGCACCTCAGGAGAGAAAGCCAAAAACTGACTGTCATGATACAGCGAGACTGGTCAACCACTCGATCGACCATGGGAATTTTAGGATTCCTCCGCTTTGACGAAGGGCGTTTCGGCCAGCACATCTACGCGCCCCAAATTCGGTGGCGCGGTGCCCCAGGGGCTATGTCGTAGCCCCACCCTCGAACTCCATGGCTAAGTGAAAGTGATAAAGCATTATAGTCCGGTGGCCTCGTTTGCTACGCTACCACCTCCTTTACAGGACCGAGACGTCAGATTAAGTGTGAAATCGCGCTATTTGTTGTGAACACTCCCGCACCTTGTGCGTGGGGGCTGAAGCCGACGACTGCCATCTTTCAGGTTATACACACGTATACATGAACGGCCGCATAAGGAGATATTCTATTACTTGAACGCACAAGTATAAAAGGCGCTTACATCATAAATATCGTTTTACATCATATAAACGTTCATTCGAACGTAACATTTTTTTAGCACTGCGACTCTATTACACGAGCACCACGCAGCACTTCGCCAAAATAGTGCTCGGCGGGTAACCGGTTATCATCCGAACCCGGGGTCGCAACAGCGGTGGCATCCATCTCTGTCCAATGTGTCTTCACACGGGCGAGCGCCATCCGCGCACCCTCTATGCAGGCCGACCGCTTCATCGCCTTTATATGCGGCACCGCCCCAAGAAATTGCTGCAATAAACCAAAGTAACTTTTCGGCTGGGGCCTATCTGGCCGGATATGGGTCACTATATCCGTCATAGCAAGCCCGGACAACCTATTTAGCACAGCCCACTCGGCCAAACGGTCGGTCAGCGAAAGTGAACGCTCCGGACTATGGAATTGAGACCAAAACAGCTCTTCCGTCTTGTGATCCTTCTGGCTTCGAAGATGCACAACGACATCCACCGCACTCGCTGCTAAGTCCATATAAGGGTCCTCTGGACCCCACAGTTGGCCCAGCTGAGCATATTTTGGATCCGTAAACCTTCGGGACAGCAGAAAAGGCTTGCCAGCTACAATATCTCCGGCCTGGCGCAGCTCTTCCTTTATAGCCCGCATTGCGTAGCGGGCATCCTTAACCTTCGGTGGCCTTCCGCAGGTCTTCTTGCCCCGCTAGGCGCTCCTTCCCAAGAGCCTCATTGCGGTCGGTAGCATCTTTTAACTTCATGGCCATTTCGGCCATCTCTTCCCTGCTCCGGCAGTGCACGACCCTTTCGGCCGCTAACTCCTCGGCCGCCCTCGAGGCCGCCGCATTACTCCTTCTGGCCTGCTCCTTGGCTTGAGCAAGTTCGGCCCGAAGGCTCTCCACAGCAGCGACACTATCTGCATTTCACGCACATGTTGTAAGGCGCTGGCTTCGGCTCCTTTACCAAGTGACCGCGCAGTAACACTTACCTTGCGACTCATCAAGTCGCCTGTTGACCAGCGTGATGTCCGCATCCGCAACATCGAGTTGCCGCTTTAGTTCCGCAACTCCATCAGTCCGGCTGGCCTCCGGACGACCCGCCACCTGCATCGGCACGACGGGAATTTAAACCTGCGATTTTGATCCTCGGCACGCTGTCGATTTCGACACCCTACCGAGTCTCAGGGGCTACTATCTATATAGGGCGCATTCTATATGCAAAACTGTTAAAAGGTGTGCATTTTTACGTACCTCAAACCCCGCCAGCAAACTCCTGATGGCATCGTGCATCCCACCTTCGGCGGACGAAATCCTTTCAATCACCATGCTCATCAATGCGTGATGATCTTCTGAGATAGACGCCCTCTCAAGCAGATCCTTCAGTCGTACACCAGTTGGCGCCGAACTATCCGGCTTTGCCAAACCTGGGGGCTCCCTCCATGACGACACTTCAGGCTCGTCCGCCCTATCCGACGGCGCCCCGGACGGAGGCGTCTCGCTCTCTATCATCTCCGGACGAAGGTCCCCCGAAGACGAGCTCATTTTCGAAGGACGGAGATCCGAACTACAAGGTAAGAACTTTAGTTATCCACAGAAGCACAAATAGGGATGTCCCTTATTATAAAACTCCTTTCTTTCTACTTACGGCTCGTTGGAGGGCTGACTCTTTAAGGGAGATTGTGCGGCGGGGCCTCCCGGACGCAGGACCTCTGGCGAAGATTTCTTCCCCGTTTAGGGGCTTTTGCCCAGGTCCTCGGAGGCAGTCCTCTTCTCCCCTTGGAGGGAGGGATTCTCGATCCCCCCCTCTTTCAAGAGCCTCCTTAGGCGAGGCAGTAGCTTCCCTGCTTTCCCCTTCGTCTTCCTCTGAAGGCGCAACCTCAAGCATCCGGACCAGCACGGGATCCGGCGCGGTCTCGGGGAGGGGGGCCGGACACCATATCAATTTTGCTTCCGCTATCCACTCCTGTGTAGAAGGAAGTTGGTCATAAGGCGGATTATGGAAAGGCAAACAAACGGTATGTCCGGACTCGGAACTACTTACTTGAGTATCCGGGCGATTGCAGCTTAGGCCAGCATCCTCGGTCAATTCCGGACGCACCTCTTGCGATCCGAAGAATAATTTGTACATCTCCAGGGGTGTCATACCCATGAAGGGTTGAAGAATCCGTGGGCCCTCCGGATTAAACTCCCATAGCCGGAGAGGGCGGCGTTTGCAGGGAGGGAGACGCCTAATCAGCATAACCTGCATCACCACCACCATATCGACCTCCCTCGTTTGGAGATCTCGAATCCGGCCCTGCAGTAGGGGCACGTCCTTTGTGGCCCCAGTTGAGCCTTGGTTGACCCACGACATCAACCGTCGTGGAGGTCCCGGGCGGAATAAGGGCGGCGGATTTTGTCTGCAGCCCCTCGGAACGGTAATATAGAACCACTCTTGCTGCCACAGGCCGAGCTCCTCTTGGAAGGAGCCAGCGGGCCACGGGCATCGGCCCTCTTACTTATGGCGCCCGCCACACTCCGCTTGAGCGCCCCGATCATCTTGGCGCCACATTGAAGGTCTTCACCACAGGCGAAGTGAGGGGTGACGCGAGGAAGGCTTCCTGAGCGACAATAAGCGGAAATATGGAGGATGGACTCGGAGCCAAATCGTGGAATTCCAACCCATAGTAAAACATGAGGCCCCCTCACAAAAGGATCCATCGGAAGCCTAAACTCCGGCGGAGGTGGGATCTGAAAACGACATACTCGCTGGGCTCGGGGTGGGGATAGCCTGCCCTTGGCGGGCAACCTGTCGAAATCTCATAAGCCGGTGCTTGGCCTCCGCAACTTTATCACGTCCTCCTCCGTGGCGGAGGAGGGCATCCACCGACCACGGAGGTCGGAACCGGACATCGTTGAAAGTCCAAGCGCTCGAATCTGGAGCTCTAGGTGCTGGAACTTGGGCGAGGAGAGGATTCGATGGAGGATTGAAGAAAAAAGCGAGCCTTGGTCCCGTTATAAAGAGGAGAATACCAAGAGCCGTCTCCGTGACCGCTTGGGACGCGCCGATAGAGGCGTGGCGAGCAGGCGCGGTTGGGTTACCTACGTCCGTATTAATGAGAATCCCGGATTAAGGAAACACAATCTCTGCTCGACAAGGCGTGCCAAGGAAACCGCTTCGCTAAATCGCTTGAGGTGGTAAAGTAAAAACAATTCAAGTAATGGCTTGGTAGTGGTGTGACGTCATGCCACAAAAAGCGTCCAGCAGATTGAACTTGTGTATATATTATTCTCTCTACGGTGGAATGTGGAATTTATTTTGCGAGCGGACACTATCCTGGTGTTCACAATCTTCTATCATTCGGAGGAGGAACCCGCCTTGCAATGCCAAGCAATATCTGCGCCGGACTTATCGTCATTGAAGCCTGGTTCAGGGGCTCTTGAGGAGTCTGGATTAGGGGTGTCCGGATAGCGGACTACCATCATCAGCCGAACTATCATTGGCGGACTATCATCATCGACGGACTCCAAGACTATGAAGATACAAGATTGAAGACTTCGCCCCGTGTCCGGATGGGACTTTCCTTGGCGTGGAAGGCAAGCTTGGCGATACGGATATGTAGATCTCCTGCCATTGTAACCGACTCTATGTAACCCTAGCCCTCTCCGGTGTCTATATAAACCGGATGGCTCTAGTCCGTAGGACACAACAACAACCCTTACAATCATATCATAGGCTAGCTTCTAGGGTTTAGCCTCCTTGATCTTATGGTAGATCCACTCTTGTAAACATCCACAATATCAATATCAATCGAGCAGGACGTAGGGTCTTACCTCCATCAAGAGGGCCCGAACCTGGGTAAAACATCGTGTCCCTCGTCTCCTGTTACCATCCGCCTAGACGGACAGTTCGGGACCCCCTACCCGAGATCCGCTGGTTTTGACACCGACAATGACCAATCGTATCCCCCCCCCCCGAGGTGCATGGTCTAACTTGGCTGGGTTATATTGCTCATATCATGCATATGGTGTCTTGCATTGCCATGCCATCTGCTTAGATTAGACATGCTTTGTGTGAATGCCTCCTGTTTGCTTTCTATATCAGATATGTGAATTATGCAATGCCATGTTTTTCAGCCAGTTATCATATATGTGAATTATGCACCGCCATGGAGCCAGGCATCATATATGTGAATTATCTCATGCCATCCTTTTTTCATTACGTATTCCATTTGTCGACAATCTGTGTATATTGAACTACTCTTCATGTGTATCATCCATTTGAGCGGTTATGGCAAAATCTGGAGTGAAAACAAGGTCTTGAGCGAGCAATGGTACTGTTGAAGCATATATCTCGATGGTTCTGAGGAGCTCCTCGGAGGAGGATTCGAGACAGATGACCGATGCTATATCCCACCGAGGTGTATGCTCTAAGTTGCAATGTTTATATTTCTCATATGATGCATATGGTGTCTTGCATTGCTTAGTTTAGACATCATATGCACAATATTGAATTCCATCTGCTTAGTTTAGAGATCATACATGCGAGTGCCGGCTGCTTAGTATATGAATCAATTATGTCAATTATATCATGCCATCTTGTATACATAGACAACATGTATGTGAATTATTTCATCCCAACCTATTTTAGAAAGACATCATATAGTTTTGTCATGTCATCCTGTTTAGGTACTCATCACATGTTGAATTATGCCATTATATCCTGCAAAGTTATCCATCATATATCTGAAACTGTGTCATGCTATCCTATTTAGTTAGGCATCATATATGTGAAATTGTGTCATGCTGTCCTGTTTGGCTAGACAACATATATGTGAATTACCATCATCTATCATACAATGTCATCAGACGTTCAATTTCTTTTCTTGTTTATCACCCATTTGAATTGGAGGGGTGATGGCAGTATCTAAGGGAGCAAAACCCGTTCTTCACAAAAGACAGTGCTACCCGTCGATGCAGATAGAACCATGGTTGTACTGGCCCACAAAGTAGCCCCACCACACATAATCGAGACTCTTCCAGATTGCACACTTACACCGTTGGGCAGAGAACCTTCTACAACCCATCTAACCGCAACCCCAGCGTATAGTAACCCACTTCTAGTTGACAAAGCACCATGTCCACCACGAGTACCCCCACACGAGCAGTTTGTAAAGCTACTGCAGTGCCCAAAGCACGAAGACCACCACAGCTAACCCAAACTCCACGTTTAAAGCAGAAGAGCAACTGTTCTTAGGTCAGATTCCATAGCTATAGTCCATACTCCTTTGTTGTTGCATCATTGTATTTACTCATACCAACTACTTTCGAATTTGAAGGATCCAATTGAAACTCCAATGGCGCAACAGGTATGTTTTAAACCTATTTCTTTAACTGGATTGCTGTTCTAACTTCTTGCTCTATGTTGATTACAGTTTAAGTTGTATAAACAGTTATGTTCTCATGTGATGCACATTACAAGTGCTGCTAATGCTGTGTAGTTTCTCACACTTATATTCTGTCTATGCTGCTGTGTCTTAAAATTATATGAGTTGAACTGTGTCTCTATCTTGACTAGGGAACATAAACTAGAGTGATATGGACAATACAGTGACCATAGTACATAGATATATGTTTGTTTCATGTTGTTATCCTGTCCACCTTACTACTGAACCGGTTTACCAAAATGAGTTTCGTATACTACAAGCTAAACTTGTGATGTGTCTGCTTGTTTCTCTTGTAGTATGCAAACAGAATATTGGAGAAGAGCACCCCACTATGCAATGGTAGAGAAAGTAATGCTGATAAGGTTCAAGATAGTGAGACAACCCTGTTGGTCTCCAACAAAGGTGATAAAAACGATCTTGTAGACAGTGAGAAAACCCCACAGTCCTGCGTTGATGTAGTGTTCGAGTTACTGGCCAGTACCGCTGGCACAAGCTCTTCGGACTCGCTGCCTCAATCACTTCGGCTTCTTCAGTCTCACTATAAGCTGAAAGGCATCAGTCAGCTGTGCTGCGTCAAGAAGCTGAAGGACTAAGGAAGTCCCTGCAGAATTTAGATGCGTACTTTCTTGTGCAACAGCAAGCGCTGGAGGATTTAAGCGCCAAACAAGAGAAAGGTAATAAGCTTGCTAAGCATCTTTCCAGCATTATGGGTACCCAGGATATTGTTTCTCGAACTCTTCTGAAGTGGTTTCAGTTCTGGACTTGTTTTGCTGCAGCATTTATATGCCGCTTGGTGGCGAACTTTGATGCCCAGAAGATGTAATATGTGTAATAGCCGTGATAGCCTAGCATAAGTTGCTTGCTTATTTATTTCCTTGTTGTCTTGTTTATTTGTTTGCTTGTAGTCAGTGCAGTTCTTTTTCCGCGGTTTGCTAGTGGCTGCAATAACCTATTTTTAAAAACTAGGCCACAATAACCATGGGCTAATATTTACTGTAGTGACACTGGGGCTTCTACGGGCCGTAGAAACAGTGGGCCTTCTACGGACCGTAGAAACAATGGGCCTTCTACGGGCCGTAGAAACAATGGGCCTTCTATGGGCCGTATCATCAATGGGCCATATACGGGCCGTATGATCGATTGGCCAAACATGGGCCAATAACAGACCGCATTATGGCCGTAAACGGGCTAGAGTTGGAATCGTCCGTTCATGGGCTGACCATAATGGGCCATCGTTAATAGGCCATATTTGATGACGCTATGAAAACGACCCAACAAATTAACGGACCACAAACGGGCCGACTGTAACCACGGGCTGAATTTGGCCCACAAGCAGAAAATGACAGTAACGGGCCGTAAGTAAACGAATGTTGGAAATGAGCCCAAGAATTAATGGGCTCTAAGAAGGCCGAAAGATAACATGGGCTGGAAACGGCCCAACGGAATAACGGGCCGTTAATGGGTATAAAGTGATACACTGTTCATTATGGGCCAGTTTCACCATGGGCCGTTAATGGGTATAAAGTGATACATTGTTCATTACAGACCAGTTTCACCACGGGCTGTTAATGGGCCAAGAGTTACAAAGGGCCTCATATGGGCCGAAAAGACGTCATGGGCCATACATGGGCTAGAAGTGAAAACGGGCTGGAATCATATTGGATGGCCCAGATGACGCTACTGGGACTAATTCAGATAGGGCGTAACGAGCCTTGGGTTAGCGGGCTGTAAATGGGCTATATGCGAACATGCCGTTAACAGGCTTTCCATGGGCCGGCCCGTCACCTTTTGACCAAGTCAAACGGGTCGGCCTTTTCACAGGAATGGGCCTCTGTTCGGCCGTGCCACGTGGCGACGTATCATAAGCGCCTTCTGTCCAATGAATGGATGACATCTGTCCCAACGATGAGCCGACACGTGCTTTCTCCAGCCAATGATGATTTTACACGTGGAAAATCCCCATTGGTTGAGGCTGTTAATGGGTTATCGTATCCAAAACCTGACCCGATAGCTTAACGGCGTTCCATTATGGTGGATGCCACGTGTCGGTCACCCTTGACGAAAGCACTTCTGTGACGCGCGATTTATCGTCATGGAAGTGGACACTTCCATGATGATAATTTTGGTAATGTCATGGAACACTTCTACGACAGCACAGGTATGACTATCTTGATTCTGTCATAAAATCGTCATGGATGTACATGCATGACAAAAAACGCGACCTACTATGACAAACACGTATCATCATGGAAGTGTATTTTTTTGTAGTGCCCTTTCAAAGTTTATTAGGCCTATGAGCCACCAAAAGTTGTCCACATTTGTTAGACCGCTGCACTAATTGGGCGTCTCTTATCACCTCGACCCCTTTCTTCCCACATCGATAGATGGAAAGCCAGCGCAAATGCTTCACTGGTTGGGTATGCATGCACGTTGCATGCGTGAGGTAGCCAATGCATGTGTGCGGTTAGTTAGTAAGGCTAGTTAATAGGAGCGATTAAGCAGTAAATATAGCAGATTTATTTCATGTATCCTCTACTAGGGTGTTTTTTCTTGGTCCTTGTGTTGTGGCTCTTGGTCCCAATAAATCCGGACGGAGGACAACACGAATGATCATTGAACCCCCTTCACTCATGGACTAGGCGAAGAAAGGACCAATCCAGGCGATTGTAAGCCTTTTGGAAATCCATCCTAAAGAACGCACCCTTCTATCACTGCACCGTAACTTCAAGACCAATTTCATGAAGTGCCAAAATCCCATTGTGAATATGGCTCCCCTTAAGAAAGGCGAATTGTAAGGGTGTGTAATGCGTTCAACCACAGGGGAAAACGCATCGCACACACACCTTAGTGAGGACCTGTTGGAGGAATGGAGGACACTGGTCACTGTGATCGGTCTAAAGTGATAGATATCTGCTGCCCCAACTAGTTTGAGCATCATGGTAACCACACAGAAGTTCAGGCAGGAATGTGCAATGTCCCAATGTAGAATTTCTTGGAACATTGGCATAATTACCGCCTGTGGATGCCGTCAGAACTTCTGGAAGAAGGAGATCGGAGGTCGTGCGGATCTGGCGTCGAACTAGCCTTCATCTCCGCAATAGCTCTGACCAACCTCCTTAGGAAAGAATGGGAGGGTAAGTTTCACATTCTTCTTAGTTGATACCTGATACGTACATTTTACATCATTATTTTTCACTATTTTTTAACTTATCTCAATGTTATATTTCACAATATGATGCAATTCTAATGCATTTTCTCTCTTAAAATGCAAGAGACATCAATGAGAGGGGGATTATCGACAGCTAGAAATCTGACCTGAAAAAGCAACATCAGAGATAGCAATTATACGAAGCTCAAAATGAAGTGTGGATTTTTTGTGAATTGTTTTGGAATAGATATAGAATTATGGAGCAAAAATGAGCAGAGGGGGCCCACCAGCCAATCACATGGGCAAGTGGCGGGGCAACCCCCTAGTCACGCCACTTGTCCGTGTGGGCCCCTGGTGGCTCTCCTCTCGACATCCTTTGGCCATAAAATCCTATTCGCCCTAGAAAAATAAAAAAACAGTTTTAGGACTTTCTGCCGCCATCTGCGAGGTGGAACTTGGGCGGAGTACTTTTGCTCTCCGGCGGAGTGATTTTGCCAGGAAAACTTCCTGTTGGGAGGGGGGAATCGAAGCCTTAATCATCACCAACACTCTATTCATCATGGGGATAATCATCTTCATCAATATCTTCACCAGCACCATCTCATTTCAAAACTCTAGTTCATCTCTTGTGCTTAATGTTTGTGTCAAAGCTCAAATTGGTACTTGGGGTGCTAGTAGTGTTAATTACACCTTGTAGTCGATGCTAGTTGGTTTTATCGGTGGAAGATTGTTATGTTCAGATTGTTAAACATATATTTATACCCACTGATCATGATACATATGATGAGTTGTGAGTAGTTCTTTTTGTTCTTGAGGACATGGGAGAAGTCTTGTTGTTAGTAATCATGCGGAATTGATCACCGTTCAATGTTTGATATTATGGTGTGTTCTTCTTGTGGTAGTGTTATGTGAACGTCGACTACATCCCACTTCACCATCTTTGGGCCGAAAGGAAGACATCATGGAATTAGTTTGTAGATGATGGGTTGTATGAGTGATAAAAACCTAAACCCCAGCTTATGAACTGTTCCGTGAGGGGCTATTTCGGATCCACATGTTTAATACTATGGTTAGATTTATCTTAATTACTTCTCTTGTATTTGTGGATGCTTGCATGGAGGGTATAATCATAAGTAGGTGTTTGTTCAAGTAAGAACAATACCTTAGCTCTGGTCCACCAACATAATACTTATCAAGAAAATGAACGTTAAATGAATGAATCATGGTGAGAGTAACTTGTTGATATTCGTGTGTGTCCTCAAGAGCATTTTAATCACTATAAGAAGTATTACCGGCTTGTAGTTGGCACAATTAGATTGGGCCATTGCTGCACCTTGCTAGTTTTGTTACTTGTTACCTGCTACCAATTACCTTGCTATCGAAATATCTATCAAAATCATCTTACAACACTTGAAGTGAAAACCTTGCGAAAAACTGCATATCAATTCCTTCTACTCCTCGTTCAGTTCAACGCTCTTACATATCGAGAGGACTACGATTGATCTCCTATACTTATGGGTCATCAATGGTCAACAATCCATCGCCAACGAGCCAGTAGACCAGGGGCTCCACCAAGAAGGGGCTCCTTAAAGAAGGAGTAAATGTTGGCGGAGATGCCCCCCGCATCCTTCAAGAGGAACACTGCTTACCAAAGGCACAGGATAGATCATTTCTAACGCCGCCCGATCACAATGTCATGGAAGTAAGGGGTGTTGGCATCTCCCTCCAGAAGCCAATTTTGATGTCTCTATTATCACAAGAAAATCTCCGCACCATTAAAGATCTCCATAAGGGGGCTTAAGGGTGTTCCGTTGAAGCCACACCTCAAAGGTAAGACCAGATCCCTCTGTTGCCATGTAGAGCATCTGAATCTGGCCTAGGATAGCTGCCTTGTGAGCCCGAAGCTCAGCCATTTTCACATTTTCAAAAGTAGAAGCAATACAATTACATTTGCATATTTACACATGGCATCCCATCATTAGTTCAATATGTCTTCTTTGCTTTTATTCTCCCTCGTTGTTGGTCCTAAGGGCACCTCCAACAATTCACCTAAGAATTTACTATAGGTATAGGTATGATACATCAACAACGGAATGACATGGTGACGAAAAAAGCTGAGAGATAAGTCGTTTCTCCAAGGATAGACGAGTACTTCTAATGTACCAAGGATGAAGAAAATGATGGGAATGGCCTTTGGAGCATTGCGCGGTTACTTAAATTGCTATTTTTTCAAGACCATGAAGAATAAAAAAGCAATTAAATAGTCCTGAGGGGTGTTGGTAAGATGATGAAAAAACAAACAGTTGGAGAGGTTGTAACTTTAATAGAACTTGTGTATTCTCTCTCCTCGTAGCACCAACCTTAATAGTGGCTTGTTGAAGATGCCCTAAGGCTAGTCATAGTGGGGAGTAACTTAGACTAGTATTATGCATATGACACTAGTCTATGTTACTACCTTCATAGTGCAAAGTAACATAAAAGTAGTATCATAGATGGTTGCATTTATTAGATTGTAGACTCATTTTGCTTTGGGTCCCGTTATGTTACGGTAACATATTATGTTACTCTAAACACCTCTCTCATCATTAACTACATGCCACATAAGCAAGCTTGTCTTGAAATGCCCTATGTTACTAGCCAAGTTACTCCCACTATGATCAGCCTAAGAGGATCTCCAACGATGTTCCCTAAAGAGATGCCCTCAAATATTTGCTGAGCATGTCCATGGACAGCTAGCCGGGCGGAGTCCCTTCAACGCTATTCCTCAAAATCCCCTACCCAGTTCCTCTTTTTTCACTAAAACAAAATTTCTCTAGCAACAATTCAATGAAACACTTAGTACTTACAAACAAATGCAACCAAAAGCAAAAATACTGAATGTTTGACAAGTTTCATAGTTTGCATCCATAAAACAAGTAAAAGCATCAGATGTCCAAACAAAATGACTCATACCCTACCCCTCTTTTTCCACGTAGCATGTAAAAATGCTCCCATGCATTTAGTGAACATACTTCGCCACATGAGAATCCAAGTCGTTGCTACTTTCGAGCTACGTTGGGATTTCCCCGAAGAGGAGGGGTGATGCAGTACAATAGAGATAAGTATTTCCCTCAGTTATGAAACCAAGGTTATCAATCCAGTAGGAGAACCAAGCAACACTATGTAAACAACACCTGCACACAAACAACAAATCCTCACACCTAACGTGAACAAGGGGTTGTCAATCCCTTGGCGGTCAATTGAAAGATTAAATTGTATGGTGATAGGAAAATAGATTGCACACAACATAAAATAAAATAAATAAAGTAAAATTGTAGCAAGTATTTCACTAGTAGAAAACAGGCCTTACGTTCAAGCCTGATAAGCCCAGTAGTCCCGGTTCAGTCGCGAACCGGGACCCATGGGCCCATTGGTCCCGGTTCGTGAGGCCAGGGGGCCTCCCGGGCCTCGTGGGGGCATTGGTCCGGTTCATCTGGCCCCTTTGGTCCCGGTTGGTGGGACGAACCGGGACCAATGGGCCTCGCTCCTGGCCCACCACCATTGGTCCCGGTTGGTGGCCTGAGCCGGGACCAAAGGCTGGTCTTTAGTACCGGGTCAAGCCACGAACCGGGACCAATGAACCAGCCAGGGGAGAGGGCTTTTGTGTGTAAAACATTAAAAGCAAAAACAATTTTCATAAAATAAATAAAAAAGCAAAAAAGAAAAATAAATAAATAAGTAGAAACAAAATAAAATAAATAAGTAGAAACAGAAAAAACTTTAATAAATAAGTTGAAACAAAATAAAATTTAACGAAGTAAAATAAATCAAAATAACAACAGTAAGTAGAAACAAAATAAAATAAATGAAGCAAAAAATAAATAATTTTCATAAAATAAATAAAAAAGCAAAAAAGAAAATAAAATAAATAAGTAGAACCAAAATAAACTTTAATAAATAAGTAAAAACAAAATAAACTTTAATAAATAAGTAAAACCTCTAGTATTATTGAAACTAAAATTATACAAAATTTATGCAACTAAAGTTATCAAAGTATTTTCTGTTAAAAACATTAAAAGAAAAAGATTTTTCATAGAGAATTTTTGTTATAAACTAAAATAACAAAATATGTTTTTGAAATGATAAAACACAGTAATATTCAATAGCAGGAAAAAGAATCACTCAAAAATCATGTTTATAGTAAAGTTATTCGAAAACTAGTGATTCACACAAATTTCAAATTTAAACTATTCAAATTGGAAAACAAATGGCACTAACAGAAAGTTTATAATTTTTATTACCTAAGAGCATAAGGAACTAAAAAATAAAGCAAAAAAAAAAAGAAAATAAATAATGCGAAAAACAGGGAAAAATAAAAAAAATGCCACCTACTAGGCCACTACGGCCTGAATACGACTAGAAACCCTACCATGGGCCAGAATTCAGGCCTGCAAAAGGCCCAGTAGGCCCAATAGGCATAGAAGTGACAATTAGGCGTGTAAGCCTGCAATTGTGAGGAGCTCAAGAGGGATGCGGCAGTGGGGCTTATAAACCACTGCTCGCCCCTCTCAACTAGCGAGGCGGGACTAAAGTTTTGGCCACGGGCAGCACGAGGCCTTTGGTCCCGGTTGGTGGCACCAACCGGGATTAAAAGTGGGCATTGGTACCGGTTCGTGGCACCAACCGGGCCCAATGCCACCCTTTAGTCCCGGTTGATGCCACCAACCGGGACCAATGGCCTCTGCTTCCCGCCCTTTGGGCTGCTGAAAAGAGGCCTTTGGTCCCGGTTGGTGGCACCAACCGGTACCACAGGGGGGCATTGGTCCCGGTTGTTTCCACGAACCGAAACTAAACGCTTTGGTATATAAGAAAACACTTGTGAAATTTGCACTTCTCATCTCGCAGTTGCCGCCCCGACGACGCTGACGACATTGACGCCGCCAGGCTGCCCCAACGCCGCCCCTGTCATCGCCGTCACCGTCGCCGACGCCCGCGCCTGTCGTCGCCGTCGCCCGCGCCCTCGGCCGACGCCATCGCTATTGGGTAACATAGTAATTTCAAAAAAATTCCTACGCACACGCAAGATCAGGGTGATGCATAGCAACGAGAGGGGAGAGTGTTGTCCATGTACCCTCATAGACCCAAAGCGGAAGCGTTAGCACAACGCGGTTGATGTAGTCATACGTCTTCACGATCCGACCGATCAAGTACGGAACGTACGGCACCTCCGAGTTCAGCACACGTCCGGCTCGATGACGTCCCACGAACTCCGATCCAGCAGAGCATTGCGGGAGAGTTCCGTTAGCACGACGGCGTGATGACGGTGTTGATGATGCTACCGACGCAGGGCTTCGCCTAAGCACCGCTATGATATTACCGAGGTGGAATATGGTGGATGGGGGCACCTTACACAGCTAAGAGATCAAGAGATCAATTGTTGTGTCTATGGGGTGCCCCTTGCCTTAGTATATAAAGGAGGTGAGGAGGGGAGGGGTCGGCCCTCTCTATGGCGCGCCCTGGGGAGTCCTACTCCCACCGGGAGTAGGATGCCCCCCTTCCATGTAGTAGGAGTAGGAGTCAAGGAAAGGGAAAAGAGAAAAGAAGGAAAGAGGGGGCGCAGCCCCTCCCCCAAGTCCAATGCGGACTAGGCCTTGGGGGGGCGCGCAGCCTCCCCTCTCTCTTTCCCCTAAAGCCCAATAAGGCCCATATACTCCCCGGCGAATTCCCATAACTCTCCGGTACTCCGATAAGTACCCGAATCACTTGGATCCTTTTCGATGTCCGAATATAGTCGTCCAATATATCGATCTTTATGTCTCGACCATTTTGAGACTCCTTGTCATGTCCCTGTTCTCATCCGGAACTCCGAACTACCTTTTGTACATCAAAACACATAACTCATAATATAAATCGTCACCGAACTTTAAGTGTGCGACCCTACGGGTTCGAGAACTATGTAGACATGACCGAGACACGTCTCCGGTCAATAACCAATAGCGGAACCTGGATGCTCATATTGGCACCTACATATTCTATGAAGATCTTTATCGGTCAAACCGCATAACAACATACGTTGTTCCTTTTGTCATCGGTATGTTACTTGCCCGAGATTCGATCGTCGGTATCTTAATACCTAGTTGAATCTCGTTACCGACAAGTCTCTTTACTCGTTATGTAATGCATCATCCCGCAACTAACTCATTATTCACATTGCTTGCAAGGCTTAGAGTGATGTGCATTACCAAGGGGGCCCAGAGATACCTCTCCGACCATCGGAGTGACAAATCCTAATCTTGAAATATGCCAACTCAACAAGTACCTTCGGAGACACCTGTTGAGCACCTTATAATCACCCAGTTACGTTGTGACGTTTGGTAGCACACAAAGTGTTCCCCCGATAAACGGGAGTTGCATAATCTCATAGTCACAGGAACATGTATAAGTCATGAAGAAAGCAATAGCAACATACTAAATGATCAAGTGCTAAGCTAACGGAATGGGTCAAGTCAATCACATCATTCTCTAATGATGTGATCCCGTTAATCAAATGACAACTCATGTCTATGGCTAGGAAACTTAACCACCTTTGATTCAACGAGCTAGTCAAGTAGAGACATACTAGTGACATTATGTTTGTCTATGTATTCACACATGTACTAATTTTCCAGTTAATACAATTCTAGCATGAATAATAAACATTTATCATGAAATAAGGAAATAAATAATAACTTTATTATTGCCTCTAGGGCATATTTCCTTCAGTCTCCCACTTGCACTAGAGTCAATAATCTAGTTCACATCACCATGTGATTTAACACCAATATTCATATCTGCATGTGGTTACACTACAAGGGAAAAGGCTAGCAGCAGCGCGGGTTTTAGGTGTATCAGTAGCGCGGGGTGGGGCGCGACTAATAAGGCGCCACAGCTAACATATAGCAGTAACGCGTGGTCACCGCGCCATCTGCTACACAAGTGTAGCAACAACGCGATTCTTTCGAGCACGCTATTGCTAGTAGCTCTAGCGCCCTTTGCAGCAACGCGCTACTGCTATAGCGGCGCTGCTGCTAACTTCTATACACTCGCTACTGCTAATTTAACATGTTTTCTGGTTTTTTTGGGCATATTTGTTTTGTATTTGAACAGGCTTTATAGAAGAATCTTTAGCAAATATAAATGTCATCATGATACACCTACAAATGCCTGCGAGACCACGAATATAATCATAGCATATACATACAAATAGTCTCATCATAATCATCCTCCAACACAAAGTGGTCTCTCGTCATCATCTCGAAAATAGCGATACAAGTCCTTGATTACTTGCAAATACATCGTCATCCATCTAAACAACGGTATACGCGAGAAGAGCTATCACTTTGAGTACATGAGTTCGTATCCCTCTCTCGCATTAGCGTGAACCTAAACTAACTACTGCCTGTCGCTCGGAAACCGGAAACCGGCAACACCTGGGCCTGACACTCCGGCCACTTATCGTATATATACTCCTGGCGTAGCACTTCTTCGCCATCGATGATCTATGCACCTGCATCATCACATGAGTCGATGATATGCAACATATATAGTTGAGCAACAGAAAGAGACAGACTTGACAAAAATAGAAACAACATATCATAAGCATAAATAACAAAGTTCATCGTACCCAAAATGCCCTAACTAGAGTGATCTTCGCTAGTCGAGGAGGAGGACGGTTTAATTACATCACAAATAAAGTTTCACTGTTGTCATACGGAAAGTATGGACTAAACAGACACATTGTCATATATCGACAATCACTCCAACATGCCGTGCCATCCATCGAGGTCAGGGAGATAGTCCCCGAGCTTAGTGAAAGGCTTCATGTCGAGATCTTTGAGAGGCTATCCATGTTCGGACGTCTTCCGCGACATTTGTCCTTCTCGGTAGAACATCCCTGTTTTTCCGACGACCTCTTTCATGATGATTTGGGCAAGTTCGCGTTGGATGTTATAGAACTCAGCTCGAAGTCGATGATCCTCGATATCTCCTATGTCCTTTGCCCATTGCAGAATATGGGCATCGCCAGATGTAGGTGACAATTGAAGGTTCGGTGATCCCGTCGTACTCCAGCATGTGGTGTAGGACATAGAATCCATCATTAAGAGAATCGTTCGGTTCTGGATGCAGCAGAAGTCGGTCTTATGGCGAAGGCGGCCCTGCCGCCCTTCTCTTCTTGTCCCTAACCTCTCCACCCCTTGCTTGGTAGTAAAACATAGCACTGTCGAGAACATCCTTGATGTGGGTGTAATCCTTTTTGTGAATGTTCTTCGACGAGTCCAAGTAAAGAACGTGGGAGAATCGGGGGTAGAGGATGATGAGGATGGCGCGCCCGCCGCTGCACAAAATAAGTACACCTCAAATTAATTAGCCTCCACCGTGCAAATGAATTATTAAAATCGAAGGAAGGATAGCAGCGCGGATGACTTACGCGGGATGATAGGGCACAAGAATCGCCTCCTTGTCCTTATTGGCGAGCATGAAACTGACGATGTAATCCCTCGCGTATTCACGCTGCTTTGCACAGACTCCCAAGAAGCTCTCGTGCATGTAGTACGGGTCAGCGACACAGATATGACGTATCTGCTCAACCCCAATGATGTAGTTCATGTGCAAGGCATAAAGGCGGACAAACGTAAAATCCAGCTTCTTCACGTGAAACATGTCGAATATGTAATCGAATCGGAGGAAGAACTTATCCGCAGGGAAGCTGTCGACGTACGACATTTGCCGCGGAACGTTAACCACGTACAGTGGGTATCCTGGATCTTTCGAGGCGATGAGGCATTTCTCTACCCGCAGCACATCATCATGAAGTCTCCTTAGATCGCCGAATCTGGCCCGTAGCGCTGTTGCAGGTAGGATTGGTTGACCGGGGATATGCCATTTATCCGCATCGGGGATATCTATACGGTCCTGAAGCCGAGGCTGCTGAGGCGGCTGGATCATAGAATCAGCTTTTTTGCCTTTCCTCGCTTTCTTCCTAGACTTCTTTACTACCGGAAGGTCGTCAATAATACGTTGAGATGGTAATTCAGGCACTGACTCATGATGCTCAAACCCTGAGGAGGCGCCAGTATAGACATACTGTTCAGCGCCATCGTCATCCTCATCCTCATCCATGGCGACGTCATCAGCGACTAATGGAGCCTCCTCCTTACCCCGTCCGCTATCACCCAACCCGACACCCGACGCTAATTGGGTAGGTGGGGTGTTGATGTTCATACCTTGCTGAGGCTTCGTGCTCGTGGGTGTGCTCCCGGCCGCCTCCAGACGAAGCAGACTCTTTGGCCACAACAGGACCCACCCATTGCAACAATCACCAAGCCGCCACGGTGTCTCCTCGTCATCCACCAGTAGTATTGGAGGAGGCAAATTCTCGTGGCCCGGTTCGAAAATGGCCATGGAAACCTTGAAGACGTTCGGGGAGATCGGTCGGCTGTGGAACAATGGTTCCTTCGGCTTCATTATCGTCGCCTTCCCCACGGCCACCTTCTGGTCGCCGATGGTGTACAATATGGTGCACGGGGTTTCGTCGGCCTGCAAAGAAAAGTCTGCGACGTGAGACATCCGAAAGGCAACGAAAAAGGGAGATTATACATTTATATTGAAGGGGGCCGGTGTGACAGATACCATGAGGGCGTCGAGCTCAGCCAAAGACGAAGCACCGCCGAGCACGTCCGGTGCAGGAGCCGGTGCGGGAGCAGGTGCTCCCAAGAAGTCAGCAAGGGGAAAGTCCTCTGCATTTTTTTCTGGATTTTTCCTTGTCCAAGTGATAACGCCCGTCACCAAGGAAGTAGACAAATCTGCAACCACCTGTTTTGCGGCAGCTCCCGCTGTTGCGACTGTCTGAGATGATTTCTTCTCAACCGCAATCCCAACCTTCTTGTCGATGTTTTCTTCAGTTAACCTCTGTCTTTCCTTTCTCTCCTCCGTGGTCTCACGGTAGTACTTCTTCCACGTGGCGCCGTCTCCGACACCGTGCACGCGTCCATACGACGGTCGAGTATCCACCGGTTGTCGTTTCAATATGTTCAACGCCCGGTTGGATGGAGTGTCCCACTTGGGCCTCGCCAATGCCTTAGAAGGCGAGTCGCTTTCGGCCGCAATCCGGTGCTGCTCTCTCTGCAAAAGGCACAAGGATCGTTTACAAATATGACTAACGTGTGCAGTCGAATTGATCAGAAACTAAAATTACCAGCAGTCTCATGAACTCCGTAATGACCGGTGTTGTCTCGTAAACCTTCTTGATGGGTCCCAACGGTGCGGGCCCTCGGGGCGTCACGCTCCTGCGGGGCGGTGAAATCCGCCAAGGGTGCAGGATGCCTGACTTCGCGGCTTCGCGTCCTCCTTGGCCCATTTGGACCTCTTTCCGCCATAACCACGGCTTCCGGGGTGGTGGCTCCCAATGTACTTAGACTTTTTTTTGGCAGCTTCGGCCTCGCAAGCCTCCTTGAATATTTGAAACTGCTCTTCCGTGATTGTCGGATTATCCTTTATAATCTCGGAGTAGGGTTCCCCGTCGTTGATCTTTTCTTTCACTCAATTTTTCCAGGCGGCCAACGCGTCGCTAAACTTGGTCATGGCGTGTTTGTTTATCTTCTTCATTGCGGGTCCTCGCCGGATCTTCATAATCCTTCTCATTCCGCCCGGAACAAGAATATCTGGTGAAACTTCTTTAGGAGGGAGCTCCTCATATTTTCTATCTTCTGTAGTTACTCATCATTGATGGTGGCGGTTGTCCGTACGATGCAGCCAATTTGATTGCCGTAGCACGCGCGCGCTTCCTCGGGCGCCTTCGGCTCAAAATTGCCGTCGTCCACCTCCGTGACCACCAGTCTAGTAGTCCCGAGTTTGTTAGGAACCCGTTGCCTCTTTGCTTTCGGTTCTACACCGGCTCCGCTCCCTGAGGCAGCATCGGTCTCAGCGCCGGTCTCGATGCCGGTCTGAATCTCAGCGTCGGTCTCAGTCTCAGCACCGGTCTACATGTCGGTCTCAGTCCCCGATGCCACCGGTGGGCCCAGCAACAACATCGGTTGATCGTCGATACGGCTAAAATATTAAATGCGCCGCCAGTAGACGTCGTCATAATCACCGAACCCTGTCCTTCATCGTTGCTAGCCATGTTTCCTATGATTAAATCTAGTCAATTAATTCTAGACCTAATAAAATGAATAATGACATAAAAAAGGACTATTGTTTTGTAGGAATGTTGACTCCTTCCTGGTGCAGCAAATCCAGGGCACTCGATATGTCCTAGTTTGTAGCACAAGTCATGCCGAAATTCACGGAAAATTTCGGCATGACCTTTGCTAAAAAGTGGACAAATCGAGAACCTGAAATTTTCCGGAACAGAAATGAATCAACATTCCGGCAAAACATAGGCCACTCAGCATCATTCCCTGGAAACAACAAAGACAATTGGGCACAATCGAACAACTTCAATGAAAAGATATAACATGAGCAAACAGTATTGAGGAATTTGCATATAACATGGCCACTTCAATGACAAGATATAATCAACAATAATGGAATATGCAAATGAGCATCAATGACATATAGCTACTGTTCTGTTTAAGTTTTTGAAAAGAAAAACAATTCTGTTTTTTGTTTATAGCTAAATGCCATAGCTACTGTTTTTTATTTATAGCTAAATACTTTTGTTTTTTGTCTAAAGCTAAAAGTATTTATAGCTACTGTTCTGTTTGACCAAGTTTTTGAAAAGAAAAACAATTCTGTTTTTTGTTTATAGCTAAATGCCATAGCTACTGTTTTTATTTATAGCTAAATACTTTTGTTTTTTGTCTAAAGCTAAAAGTCTAGGAACTACATTTTCTCTAACCCTTTTGACCTCACCAGAATTTCCACAGCAAGACCTTAGTATCTACACCCAATTTCTTAAAAAATATTCAGGTCCATAGTCCAAATAATTCAAATTTCATTTGAATGAAATTTGGAACAAATTCAGGTCCGTAGTCAAAATATTTTTTATAGCTAAGTGTTTTTTGTTTATACCCTCTGTTAATTTAAATCTAAATGCTACTATTATTTATATACCCTCTATTAGTTTAAAGCTAAATGGAATTACTGTTTAGGAATTTTCATAAAAACTGCCCTAGCTAATTTCCTAAAAAAATTGCAAATCATTTTTCCTAAATGCTATAAAATGCCTACTGCCCTAAAAAAATCTAGGGTTCATATGAACCCTAGGGGTTCATATGAACATCAACACAGTATCAACACATATATATAATTGCCCTAGCAGAGAGAAATAGGAGGGTAGGGACAGTAGAGGCATAGCCTTACGGTCGGGCGGCGAGGCAGGCTCAGCTCAGGGGCAGGGCGGTGAGGTCGGGCGGCGGGCGGCGAGCTCGAGGGAGGCGACAGTGAGGTCGACAACGGCCTCGGCGGCGGCTGTGAGGTCGAGGGGCGGCCTCGGGCGGCGGCGGCGTGGTCAAGGCGGCGGGCGGCGGCGGTGTGGTCGGCGGCCTCGGGCGGCGGCGGCGGCGGTGTGGTCAAAGCAGGCAGGCAACGGGCGGCGATGGAGCAGTTGGGGGACATGGGGAGTAGAGAGGGGGAGAAAGGACTTAGCGAAATTTTGAGCCAGGGCCGCCGGGATTTTAGTCAAACTAGCAGCAGCGCGTTTTGCTGAAACGAGCTATAGCTAAGATAGCTATAGCGTGTTCCAGAGAAACGAGCTGCAGCTAACCCTTTCTGTTTTCTTTTTATTTTTCTTTTGTTTTCTTTACATTTTCTTTTTTTTCATTTCTCCTTTTTCTATTTCTTTCATTTTCATTTACTTTTCTACTTATTTTTTTATTTATTTTCTTTTACATAGCAGTAGCGCTGTAAAGAAGAAACGCGCTGCTACAATGTTTTTAGCTGTAGCGTGCTTCTGGGAGAAGCGCTGCTACTATTCCTAGCCTACCGGCCCTAGTGAGAGAATTTTAGTACTAGCGCTTTTCTGTGAAGACGCGCTGCTGCTAAAATAATGATTGCAGCATGGTTTTGCAACAAGCGCTACTGCTAAGTAGCGCTAGCGCTGAGTTTTGACCAACGCTACTGCTATACCTCTGGGTATAGCGTTTTCCCTAGTAGTGTTAATACCCATAGTTCACATCGTCATGTGATCAACACCCAAAGAGTACTAAGGTATGATCATGTTTTGCTCGTGAGAGAAGTTTTAGTCAACGGGTCTGTCACATTCAGAGCCGTATGTATTTTGCAAATATTCTATGTCTACAATGCTCTGCACGGAGCTACTCTAGCTAATTGCTCCCACTTTCAATATGTATCCAGATTGAGACTTAGAGTCATCTGGATTGGTGTAAAAGCTTGCACCGATGTAACTCTTTACGACGGGATCTTTTATCACCTCCATAATCGAGAAATATTTCCTTAGTCCTTACTAAGGATATTCTTGACCGCTGTCTAGTGATCTACTTCTAGATCAAAACTTGTACTCCCTTGCCAAACTCAGAGCAAGGTATACAATAGGTCTAGTACACAGCATAGCATACTTTATAGAAGCTATGAATGAGGCATAGGGAATGACTTTTCATTCTTTTTCTATTTTCTGCCATGGTCTGGTTTTGAGTCTTACTCAACTTCACACCTTGCAACACAGGCAAGAACTCCTTCTTTGATTGTTCCATTTTGAACTACTTCAAAATCTTATCAAGGTATGTGCTCATTGAAAAATCTTATCAAGCTTCTTGATCTATCTCCATAGATCTTGATGCTCAATGTGTAAGCAGCTTCACCGAGGTCTTTCTTTGAAAAACTCTTATTCAAGTATCCTTTTATGCTATCCAGAATTTCTATATCATTTCCAATCAACAATATGTCATCTACATATAGTTTTAGAAATGCTACAGAGCTCCCACTCACTTTCTTGTAAATATAGGCTTCTCCAAAAGTCTGTATAAAACCATATGCTTGGATCAACTCATCAAAGCGTATATTCCAACTCCAAGATGCTTGCACTAGTCCATTGATGGATCGCTGGAGCTTGCACATTTTGTTAGCACCTTTAGGATTGATAAAACCTTCTGGTTGCATCATATACAACTCTTTTTTAATAAATCCATTAAGGAATGTAGTTTTGACATCCATTTGCAAGATTTCATAAAATGTGGTAATTGCTAACATGATTCAGACAGACTTAAGCATCGATACGAGTGATAAAATCTCATCGTATTCAACACCTTGAACTTGTCGAAAAACTTTTTGCGATAAGTTGAGCTTTGTAGATAGTAACACTACTATCAGCGTATGTCTTTCTCTTGATGATAAATTTATTTTCTATGGCTTGCCGATCATCGGGCAAGTCCACCAAAGTCCACACTTTTTTCTCATACATGGATCCCATCTCAGATTTCATGGCCTTCAAGCCATTTCGCGGAATCTGGGCTCATCATCGCTTCCTCATAGTTCGTAGGTTCATCATGGTCTTGTAACATGACTTCCAGAATAGGATTACCGTACCACTCTGGTGCGGACTGTACTTTGGAAGACCTACGAGGTTCTGTAGTAACTTAATCTGAAGTTTCATGATCATCATCATTAGCTTCCTCACTAATTGGTGTAGGAATTGTCGGTGTCAAAACCGGCGGATCTCGGGTAGGGGGTCCCGAACTGTCCGTCTAAGGCTAATGGTAACAGGAGGCGGGGGACACAATGTTTACCTATGTTTGGGCCCTCTCGATGGAGGTAATACCCTACTTCCTGCTTGATTGATCTTCATGATATGATTATTACAAGAGTTGATCTACCACGAGATCGTAGAGGCTAAACCCTAGAAGCTAGCCTATGACTATGATTGTTGTTGTCCTACGGACTAAACCCTCCGGTTTATATAGACACCGGAGGGGGCTAGGATTACACAGAGTCGGTTACAGAGAAGGAGATCTACACATGCGAATTGCCAAGCTTGCCTTCCATGCAAAGTAGAGTGCCACCCGGACACGGGACGAAGTCTTCAATCTTGTACCTTCATAGTCCAACAGTCCAGCACAAGTACAAAGTCCGGCTGTCCGAGGACCCCCTAATCCAGGACCCCCTCAGTAGCCCCAAAACCAGGCTTCAATGACGATGAGTCCGGCGTGCAGATTGTCTTCGGCATTGCAAGGTGGGTTCCTTCTCCGAATACTCCATAGAAGATTTTGAACACAAGGATCATGTCCGGCTCTGCAAAACAAATTCCACATACCACCGTAGAGAGCGCAATATTCCACAAATCTAATATGCTGACAACTTTTTGTAGCGTGACATCACGCCGCGGCCCGGTCATTACACGAACCGTTTTTCCCATCCTACTACCACACGTATTGTGAGGCAGTTTTATTGGCACATCTTGTCGAAGCAGAGATCGTGTTCCCCTTATCACGGGATTCTCATCAATACGGGTGTGGGTAACCCAACCGTGCTTGTTAGTATGACTCCTCGATTTTAGGCAAGTTCCAAACGGCCACGCGGAGGATGCTTGATATTCACTCTCTTTATAAAGGGACCAAGACATGTCCTTTTCTTTCCACGCTCGATCCTTCCCTTCCCCTACCTCGAGTTCCAACACCCAAGGTTCAGGCTAAGCGCTTCGGACCTTCGACGATGTCAGGATCCAACCTTCAAGGCCAGTGGATGGCCTCTTCTGTCACAGAGGAGGACATCAAGAAGCTTAGGGAGGCTAGGTATCTGACCGCCAAAATCCCCCACAGGCTACCTGCTCAAGGGCAGGTTATCCCCACTCCCGAACCCAACGACAGTGTTGTATTTGTTTCCCACTTCCTCCGAGGGCTAGGCTTTAGTCTTAATCCCTTCGTAAGAGGGCTCATGTTCTATTACGGGCTAGATTTCCATGATCTAGCTCCAGATTCCATCCTTCACATCTCGTCGTTTATCGTCGTGTGTGAGGCCTTCCTCCGCATTACCCCACACTTTGGCTTATGGCTCAAGACCTTCAATGTGAAGCCGAAGATGATCGACGGGCGACATGCAAAGTGCGGAGGCGCTATAATAAGCAAAGGTGCCGACGCCCTATGGCCAAAGGGTTCCTTCCCGGAGGTGTCCAACTTATGGAAATGGGAATGGTTTTACATCACAACACCCCGAGGTACAAAGTGGGTGGCTGCCCCAGCCTTTCGCCCAGGTCCTCTGCCCCAACTGGTGTCATGGGTCAACAAAGGGCTAGAGTGGGGGGCCAGTTAATGACATGCTGACATTGCAAAGCCGCATCCAAGATCTCCTCAAGAGGGATGTCAGTCTCTTCAAAGTAATACAAGTAATGCTAGTTCATCGGGTCCTACCATGCCAACGTCGATCCCTGTTGGAAATATGCCCTAGAGCCAATAATAAATTAGTTATTATTATTATATTTCCTTGTTCATGATAATCGTTTATTATCCATGCTATAATTGTATTGATAGGAAACTCAGATACATGTGTGGGTACATAAACAACACCATGTCCCTAGTAAGCCTCTAGTTGACTAGCTCGTTGATCAACAGATGGTTACGGTTTCCTGACCATGGACATTGGATGTCGTTGATAACGGGATCACATCATTTGGAGAACGATGTGATGGACAAGACCCAATCCTAAGCCTAGCACAAAGATCGTAGTTCGTATGCTAAAGCTTTTCTAATGTCAAGTATCATTTCCTTAGACCATGAGATTGTGCAACACCGGATGCCATAGGAATGCTTTGGGTGTACCAAACGTCCAACGAATCGGGTGGCTATAAAGGTGCACTACGGGTATCTCCGAAAGTGTCATTGGGTTGGCACGAATCGAGACTGGATTTGTCACTCCGTGTGACGGAGAGGTATCTCTGGGCCCACTCGGTAGGACATCATCATAATGTGCACAATGTGACCAAGGGGTTGATCACGGGATGATGTGTTACGGAACGAGTAAAGAGACTTGCCGGTAACGAGATTGAACAAGGTATCTGCATATCGACGATCGAATCTCGGGCAAGTACAATACTGCTAGACAAAGGGAATTGCATACGGGATTGCTTGAATCCTTGACATCGTGGTTCATCCGATGAGATGATCGTGGAACATGTGGGAGCCAACATGGGTATCCAGATCCCGCTGTTGGTTATTGACCGGAGAACGTCTCGGTCATGTCTGCATGGTTCCCGAACCCGTAGGGTCTACACACTTAAGGTTCGGTGACGCTAGAGTTGTTATGGGAAATAGTATGTGGTTACCGAAGGTTGTTCGGAGTCCCGGATGAGATCCCGGACATGACGAGGAGCTCCGGAATGGTCCGGAGGTAAAGATTGGTATATTGGACGAAGGGTATTGGAGTTTGGAATTATTCCGTGGGTACCAGGTGATGACCAGCGTGTCCGAAAGGGGTTTCGGAGGCCCCGGCAAGCATTGCTGGCCTTATGAGCCAATGGGAGAGGGCACATCAGCCCACTAAGGGGCTGAGCGCCCCTCCCACCCCATCTCACGTAACCTGGAGAGGTGGGGGCGCCACCCTAGGGCAGCCACCTCCCGGCTTGGGGGCAAGTTTCCTAGGGGTGGGGCGCCAAAACCCATCTAGGGTTTCCCCTATGGCCGCCGCCCTCCCTAGGGAACCCTAGGCGCCTCCCCTCCTCCCTTCCCCTATATATAGTGAGAGAGAGAGAGGCAGCCGCACCTTGCCCCTGGCGCAGCCCTCTCCTCCTCCAACACCTCCTCCTCCTCCGTAGTGCTTGGCGAAGCCCTGCCGGAGAACCACGAGCTCCATCACCACCATGCCGTTGTGCTGTCGGAGTTCTCCCACAACTTTTTTGAAATGTCACGGAACATATGAGATGTTTCGAGGGCTGAAATTGGGATTTCAGGCTCGTGCCCACGTCAAGAGGTATAAGACCTCCGACGAGTTTCTTAGCCTGCAAACTAAGGGAGAAAAGCTCAATCGTTGAGCTTGTGCTCAGATTGTCTGAGTACAACAATCACTTGAATCAAGTGGGAGTTGATCTTCCAGGTGAGATAGTGATGTTTCTCCAAAGTCATTGCCACCAAGCTACTAGAGCTTCCTGATGAACGATAACATATCAGGGATAGATATGATGATCCTTGAAATATTCACGATGTTTGACACCGCGAAAGTAGAAATCAAGAAGGAGCATCAATTGTTGATGGTTAGTGAAACCACTAGTTTCAAGAAGGGCAAGGGCAAGAAGGGATACTTCATGAAACGGAAAATCCGCTGCTGCTCTAGTGAAGAAACCCAAGGTTGAACCCAAACCCGAGACTCAGTGCTTCTGTAATAAAGGGAACAACCACTGGAGCAGAATTAACCTAGATACTTGGTAGATGAGAAGGCTGGAAAGGTCGATAGAAGTATATTGGATATACATTATGTTAATGTGTACTTTACTAGTAATCCTAGTAGCACCAGGGTATTAGATACCGGTTCGGTTGCTAAGTGTTAGTAACTCGAAATAAAAGGCTACGGAATAAACGGAGACTAGCTAAAGGCGAGGTGACGATATGTGTTGGAAGTATTTCCAAGGTTGATGTGATCAAACATCGCACGCTCCCTCTACCATCGGGATCGGTGTTAAACCTAAATAATTGTTATTTGGTGTTTGCATTGAGCATAGACATGATTGGATTATGTCTATCGCAATACGGTTATTCATTTAAGGAGAATAATGGTTACTCTATTTATTTGAATAATACCTTCAATGGTCTTGCACCTAAAATGAATGGTTTATTGAATCTCGATCGTAGTGATACACATGTTCATGCCAAAAGATATAAGATAGTAAAGATAGTACCACTTACTTGTGGCACTGCATCATATTGGTATAAAACGCATGAAGAAGCTCCATGTTGATGGATTTTTGGACTCACTCGTTTTGAAAAGTTTGAGACATGCGAACCATGTCTATTGGTGTATACGCATGAAGAAACTCCATGCAGATGGATCGTTTGGACTCACTTGATTTTGAATCACTTGAGACATGCAAATCATACCACATGGGAAAGATGACTGAAAGCCTCGTTTTCAGTAAAATGGAACAAGAAAGCAACTTGTTGGAAGTAATACATTTTGATGTGTGCAGTCCAATGAGTCTTTGAGGCACTATGATGGATAGCGTTATGTTCTTACTTCACGGATGATTTGAGTAGATCTGAGTATATTTACTTGATGAAACACAAGTCTGAATTATTGAATGGTTCAAGTAATTTCATAGTGAAGTTGAAGATCATCGTGACAAGAGGATAAAATGTCTATGATATGATCATAGAGATGAGTATCTGAGTTACGAGCTTTGGCACGCAATTAAGACATTGTGGAAATTGTTTCACAATTAATACCGCCTGGAACACCATAGTGTGATGGTGTGTCCGAACATCATAGTTGCATCCTATTGGATATGGTGCGTACCGTGATGTCTCTTATCGAATTACCACTATCGTTCATGGGTTAGGCATTAGAGACAACCGCACTCACTTTAATAGGGCACCACGTAATTCCGTTGAGACGACACCGTTTGAACTATGGTTTGGAGAAACCTAAGTTGTCGTTTCTTAAAAGTTTGGAGCTGCGACACTTATGTGAAAAGGTTTCAGGTTGATAAGCTCGAACCCAAAGCGGATAAATGCATCTTCATAGGACACCCAAAATCAATTGGGTATACCTCCAGTCTCAGTTCCGGAAGCAATAGGGATTGTTTCCCGAATCGGGTCCTTTTTCGAGGAAAAGTTTGTCTCGAAAATTGAGTGGGAGGATGGTGGAGACTTGATGAGGTTATTGAACCATCACTTCAACTAGTGTGTAGCAGGGCACAGGAAGTTGTTCCTGTGGCTCCTACATCAATTGAAGTAGAAGCTTATGATAGTGATCATGAAGTTTTGGATCAAGTCACTACCGTACCTCGTAGGGTGACAAGGATGCGTACTACTTCAGAGTGGTACAGTAATCCTGTCTTGAAGGTCATGTTGCTAGACAATGATGAACCTACGAGCTATGGAGAAGCGATGGTGGGCCCATATTCCGACAAATGGTTAGAAGACATGAAATCCGAGTTAGGATCCATGTATCAGAACAAAGCATGGACTTTGGTGGACTTGCCCCATGATCGGCAAGCCATTGAGATAAATGAATCTTTAAAAAGAAGACGGATGTGGACGATAAGGTCACCGTCTATGAAGCTCGACTTGTGGCGAAGAGTTTTTCACAAGTTCAAGGAGTTGACTACGATGAGATTTTCTCATCCGTAGCGATGCTTAAGTCCGTCGGAATCATGTTAGCATTAGCTACATTTATGAAATCTGGCAGATGGATGTCAAAACGAGTTTCCTTACCAGTTTTCGTAAGGAAAGGTTGTATGTGATACAATCAGAAAGGTTTTGTCAATCCTAAGGATGCTAAAAGGTATGCTAGCTCCAGCGATCCTTCCATGGACTGGAGTAAGCATCTCAGAGTTGGAATGTACGCTTTGATGAGATGATCAAAGATTTTGGGTATAGAAAGTTTATGAGAAACTTGTATTTCCAAAGAAGTGAGTGGGAGCACTATAGAATTTCTGATGAGTATATGTTGTTGACATATTGTTGATCAGAAATGATGTAGAATTTCTGGAAAGCATATAGGGTTATTTGAAAAGTGTTTTTCAATAGAAAACCTGGATTAAGCTGCTTGAACATTGAGCATCAAGATCTATGAGGATAGATCAAAAACCGCTAAATGGTACTTTCAAATGAGCACATACCTTGACATGATCTTGAAGGTGTTCAAGATGGATCAGTCAAAGAAGGAGTTCTTGCCTGAGTTGTAAGGTATGAAGTTAAGAGTTAAAGCTCGACCACGGCAGAAGAGAGAGAAAGGACGAAGGTTGTCCCCTATGCTTCAGACGTAGGCTCTATAGTATGCTATGCTGTGTACCGCACCGGAAGTGTGCCTTGCCATGAGTCAGTCAAGGGGTACAAGAATGATCCAGGAATGGATCATTGGACAATGTCAAAATTGTCCTTGGAGTAAATAAGGACATGTTTCTCGATTATGGAGGTGATAAAGAGTTCGGCGTAAAGGGTTACGTCGATGCAAGCTTTAACACCTATCCGAGTGACTCTGAGTAGCAAACCGGATACGTATAGTGGAGCAACCATTTGGAATAGCTTCAAGTGGAGCGTGGAAGCAGCATTTACAATATGACCTAGAGATTTGCGAAGTGCATACGGATCTGAATGTTGCAGACCCGTTGACTAAAACCTCTCTCACAAGCAAAACATGATCAAACGCCATAACTCATTGAGTCTTAATCACATGATGATGTGAACTAGTTTAGTGACACTAGTAAACTCTTTGGATGTTGGTCACATGGCAATGTGACCTGTGAGTGTTAGTCACATGGCGATGTGAACTAGATTATTGACTCTAGTGCAAGTGGGAGACTGTTGGAAATATGCCCTAGAGGCAATAATAAATTAGTTATTATTATTATATTTCCTTTTTCATGATAATCGTTTATTATCCATGCTATAATTGTATTGATAGGAAACTCAGATACATATGTGGGTACATAAACAACACCATGTCCCTAGTAAGCCTCTAGTTGACTAGCTCGTTGATCAACAGATGGTTACGGTTTCCTGACCATGGACGTTGGATGTCGTTGATAACGGGATCACATCATTTGGAGAATGATGTGATGGACAAGACCCAATCCTAAGCCTAGCACAAAGATCGTAGTTCGTATGCTAAAGCTTTTCTAATGTCAAGTATCATTTCCTTAGACCATGAGATTGTGCAACTCCCGGATGCCATAGGAATGCTTTGGGTGTACCAAACGTCCACAACGAATCGGGTGGCTATAAAGGTGCACGGGTATCTCCGAAAGTGTCTGTTGGGTTGGCATGAATCGAGACTGGGATTTGTCACTCCGTGTGACGGGAAGGTATCTCTGGGCCCACTCGGTAGGACATCATCATAATGTGCACAATGTGACCAAGGGGTTGATCACGGGATGATGTGTTACGGAACGAGTAAAGAGACTTGCCGATAACGAGATTGAACAAGGTATCGGCATACCGACGATCGAATCTCGGGCAAGTACAATACTGCTAGACAAAGGGAATTGCATACGGGATTGCTTGAATCCTTGACATCGTGGTTCATCCGATGAGATGATCGTGGAACATGTGGGAGCCAACATGGGTATTGTAACATCCCAAATTTTCAATTTGGAATGTTATACATTAGGTCATCATGCATATCATATTTTCTCGCATTTTTTCCGATCCTAGAAAATTTCACGCAACTCAAGGACCCTCGGAGAGAGTTGGAAGTTTCATTATTTTCATATTTGGGATTTCCCAAATTTTGAAAATGGGATCATTGGATTTATTTAATTATCTTCATAAAGTTTCCTATAAAAAAATTAAGAGAGGGAATAATATGACTTTCCCAACATTTAGGAAAAATGAAGATTTTATAAATAAATCAAGTTTGGCTTTTGGAAGATTTATTTGCTTTAGGCAAAATGAGCTTAAAAAAAATATGCATGTTTGCCGTTTTAAAGTTCATTTTGTTCGACTCATTTTAGGAGTCGGGAAAATTAATTTTATTAAATTAGGAGTTCGTTTTTTTTTTATCCGTTTAGTTTTGTTTTAAAAAACTGTGCTTCCCGGGCCAAGGCCCAGCCTGCCCAGCCGGCCGCCCTGCCCCCCCCCTCTCTCCTCGCGCAGACACTCATGCATGGGCGCTCCTTGCCGCCAAGCCGCGCCGCCGCTCGTGTCCGGTTGGGACACGAGGCCACCGCCGCCCTGCCCTCCCCAAGCGCGCCACCCCCCCTCCTTAAATACCGCCACCCCCCCTCTATCACCCGCCGCCCGCCCCCAACCCGAGCCCGCCGCCCGAGGACGCCGCCCGCCGTTCCTCGCCGTCGCCGAGCACCCGCCGACCCGCCGCCCTCCCGCCCCCCGGACCCCCGGGCGAGTCCGGAGCCCGCCAGGGCCAAGTCACCAGAGGTAGCCGCCCCGCCCCGCCCCGGTCCGGTTTTCTTTAAGAAAACCCGATCCGGTTTTTTTTAAGATGTTCGGTTTTTTTAAAACCCTAGATGGTTTTATTTTTTCGGTTTTCTTAATTAACGAACGTTCACCGAACCGTTCGTTTCAATGAATGTGTTCGTTGGATTAGTTCTGTTAACGAACGTCCGTTATTTAATCCGTTCGTCGTTTTCTTTTAATCGGATTTAATCCGTTATTTTTCTGATTCGATTTCCGATCCGATTTTCAAATCTGTTTTATTTCTTGCTCGTTTATCGGAATCAGGTGATTCAAGCGCCTGGAGTTTCGTTACGAAACCGCCGTTCCGACTAACCTACTTACACAGAGTTTTGCTACTGTAAAATTTTAACCTAGTTTCAGATTGCTAAACCGAGTCGTTCTCTCTCGAGTTTCGACTTTCGATGCTTTATTTGATTCGATTCTTTTGCAACCAGGGTTCTTAAGTTGAACTATCTGGTTAGATCTTTTATTTGAGATTTCCCTGTGCATTAGATGAGTACTTATTGTATGCTTGTTGTTTGTCTGCGTTAGATCACCCGGAGTGCGCCGCTTGTTACTTCGAATCTCTAGGTCTCGCGGATCATCAGCAAGGCAAGTAACACTTGATCATACCTTTTCTACTACCCAGTTTTATTGCATTAGATCAAACCCTCAAACACTTGCATGCTTAGGATCTAATTAAATTGTGGGATTGGGAAGTAGATTGAGGTAGTACCTATTACCTGTTACTTATGAAACCTTGGGAGTTACTTCTACGTTTACTTATTATGCCATGCTATGCTAGTAGACGTGGATTGGGTGAGTGAATATCCAAGACAGATGTGAGATTGTTAATTAATGGTTTATCTAAGGTGGCAACCTAAACACACATCTGGGTGGATTGAGGCACTGGTTTCTATCAGACTTGCCTGTTTTTCTTCGGACCGCCACCCAGGCTCTAAGGGATCATAAGATTATTCAAACTGGAAACTTTCGTGTGCAGCCACAAGCCAATTATGGGCTCTGGCGTAGTTGACTAAGTTGTGCGAACTCTTACGGGTAGGCTAGCTGATGTAGGGGATGTAGGTTGGTACGGTCTACCCACATGTAAGGTGCTAGCGCTTCTGAAAGACTATGTCTCGGTCATCCGTTTCTCAAACACCATGTAGTCACGAGAACCAAGCGGAGGCGATCGAGTCTTGTGGGGAAAAGTCATAAACCTCTGCAGAGTGTATAAACTAATCATGATTAGCCGTGTCCCCGGTTATGGACAATTTTGAGTATCTGGTAATTGAATATCATGTGAATCTCAACATGTTACTTCTAATAAATGTATTGGGTTTTGATGAGTATTTTTAATTGGGATTGAGGATGCTGTCAACCATTCTCAATGTTTAACAACCACCATGATAGTTAAATAAAATTATTCCTTTGATGTAGGGAAAAACTAGCTTTATGCAAAAATGTAACCGTAGAGCCTTACCATCAGCCATATATGCATGTAGTATAGGCTTAATCATTCATTGCTCCTTATGTGTTACATTGCCAGCATATTCCATGTGCTGACCCGTTTTCGGGCTGCAACTTTCACGTTGCAGACTTTTCAGACGATGAGTAAGGTGTTAGGTCGTGGTTCTATACTCAGTGATGCCGATGGAGTTGATGGACTCACTTATCTTCCAAGCCTTCCGCTGTTATTATTAGATGGCCTTAAGCCATATTATTGTAATAAGTTCCTTTGTGAACAACGATGTAATAAGTGTGTGATTGCTACTCTGCTATAAATCCTTGAAATCTTGTGTGGTGTCGACATTCGATCCAGGATGACACCGAGCACGAGACTTGATCCATTTGGGTCTGGTCGCTCAGAGAATGGTATCGAGCACACGCCGATCGTAGGACACGACCACTAAGTTAAAGCCATAGATCACTACTCTCTTCCCATTTTCTAACCCTCATCTTTTCTACTCTCTCTAGGATGACGGACGCGAAGATCAAGTACACCCAACCGGATGAAGGCACACCTTTTGGATTTCACTTGAAGGAAGTTACCAAGTACCGAACATTGGACTACCAAGTTTCACGGGACTTTCAACGCCACTCTGCTCAAGAGGAGCGCTGGAAGATTCACGCTCACGTTCAGAAGGACATTCGCCCCAATCACCAAGCCTATAGATAGTGTTTTCGATTGCACCAACTTGGAGTCAGGAAAGAGCATGGCAGCTCACATCACCATGGGACGCATTGGGGAAGTTTATCAAGAAGATCTCAAGGACACCATCTACCAGATTTATGGACGCCGAGATGACAAGCTGGGACGTCGTCGGCACCAAGAAGGATAGATCTATTGCAGCGTTCATCCAGAGTTAAATCAGCACATTCGACGCGGGAGAACCAAATGTGCAATGACATGTTGGAGTTGCGAAGACAAAGGAAGGATCCTCGGCTGGAAGGAGAACTAAAGACTACACGCAAGGACTACATGGACGAGATCGTAGCTCTGGCAAGACACAATAACGATCTTAAGTACGAGATCGAAGAACTCAAGAAGAAGTTGGCACTCAGGAATGAAGACCAGTATGTCGAATACCCAAGCTACTACATCAACATCGATGACACCGATTGGGATCCAAGTGAACCCGACTTTGAAGACGAAGCTGGAGCAGACATCATGGAGTCTTCCACCGGTTCAAATTAGTAGAAGTCCCCCACATACTAGTAGTATTTCCCTCCATGTAAACATTGTAGTACACGCACTTTTGCGATAGTTAGATCGATGTAAGCCCTTGTTTGATTGAATGAAGTGATTTTGTGTGCATTTGCTCATGTGCATTTGGGTAGTGATTCCCCTTAGACCTCATTCTACTCTTAATTTCTCTTATTTTCTAAACCCATCAGATGCCTCCGAGACGCGACCCCGGGTTTGTTTTCCCGCCAGAGATCACCCAACTGATCCAGCAGCAGAATTCCCTGATTCAAACATTGGTGCAGAACCAGGGCAACAACAACAACCCACCACCACCACCACCTGCGGATCATCTGACTCGTTTCCTTAGACTAAACCCGCCGGTGTATTCCAGTAGCACCGAGCCGATTGTAGCAGATGACTGGCTCCGCAAGATAGGAAGGGAGTTGACCACTGCAGGATGCACAGATGGTGAAAGAGTGAAGTTTGCAGCACATCAGCTTGAAGGACCCTTGCAGCATGGTGGGAGAATTTCACAGCCACTTACCCGTGAACAACATCACATGGGATCAATTTCAGCAAGCTTTTCAGACTTTGCCCATGTTTCAGCAGGAGCCATGGCCATGAAGAAGCGTGAGTTTCGCAACTTACGCCAAGGAGGAAGGACTGTTGGCGATCGTGGATGACTTTAGTAAATTAGCACGTTATGCCCCGGATGAGCGTTGCTACCGATGCAGCTAAACAGGAGAAGTTTCTAGAAGGACTGAATGATGAGTTCAGCATGCCGTTGATGGTAGCAAGTTTCAACAACTACCAGGAGTTGGTAGACCGAGCCCTCATGTTTGAAGGAAAGCAGCAGGAAATTGAGAACCGCAAGAGGAAGTATGGACAAGGGAAGTATAACTCTGGAGCCCAGCAGAAGCCTCGTTATACCCCTAAATCAGGAATTCAGTTTCAGCATACCCATGGGGGAGGTAATTCGCACAACCACAATGGCACTAAGAATGGGAACGGGAATGGAGGAAGCAATGGACAGAACCGCACCAACCCGTCAACACCATCCAAGGTAGACCTGAGTCACATCACTTGCTTTAAGTGCCGCAAGACTGGGCATTATGCAAATGACTGTCCAGAAGGCCAGAATGGAAATGGCAATGGAAGCTCTGGAAAGAAGCCCAACCCTTTCAACAGGGGACAGGTGAACCACATTGATGTGGAGGAGGTTGAAGATCAGCCCGATGCGATGTCGGTAAGTTTTTGGTTAAGTCATTTCTGCGGTTGTTCTTTTCGATCTTGGTGCATCACATTCATACATATCAAGGGGATTTGTGGATAAGTACAAGTTACCGACCCAAGCCCTTAGGTCACCCATGCTAGTAACCTCACCCGGAGCAGAGTACATGGCTAGTAAATGGTGTGATCGATTGCCATTAAGGATTGGACACTATGTTTTTCCCTCAGATCTAATAGTTCTGGAATCCCAAGGATTGGATGTGATATTAGGTATGGATTGGTTATCAAGGTATGGAGGAAACATAGATTGCTCCACTAGATCAATTTTGCTCACCACACCAGAAGGAAGAAGGATCAAGTATGTATCACGGCACGAGCCGAGAAGAGCGCAAGTTAATTGCTTATCGAGGTGGTGCGGGAAGAAGTACCGATGGTGAAGGATTATCTGATGTATTTCGGAAGAGTTGCCGGGAATGCCACCGGATAGAGACATTGAGTTTTGATCGAGCTGTTGCGAGGAACAGGCCCGATATCGAGCGACCGTCAGAGGATGCCCGCAAAGGATTTGGCGGAAATCAAGAAGCAGATTAAGGAACTATTGGATAAAGGTTTTATACGCCCAAGTTCTTCACCTTGGGGATCACCCGGGTTGTTAGTGGAGAAGAAGGATGGATCTTTAAGAATGGTTGTTGATTATCGTGGATTGAATGAAGTAACAATCAAGAATAAGTACCCACTACATATGATAAATGATCTGTTTGATCGCTTGCAAGGAGCCAAAGTGTTTTCCAAGATCGACTTGCGATCAGGGTACCATCAGTTGAAGATTCGGGAGCAAGACATACCCAAGACAGCATTTACCACGAGATATGGACTGTATGAGTATACCGTTATGTCATTTGGACTGACTAACGCACCAGCCTATTTCACGAACCTGATGAACAAAGTGTTTATGGAGTTTTTGGATAAGTTCGTCGTGGTGTTCATTGATGACATTTTGATTTTCTCGAAGAATGAAGCGGAACACAAGGAACATTTGCGATTGGTTTTGGAGGCGAGGAACACCAGTTGTATGCCAAGTTCAGCAAATGTGAGTTTTGGCTAAAGGAAGTTGGATTTCTCGGACATGTTATATCCGGAGAAGGGATAGCAGTTGACCCCACAAAGGTTGAGACCGTAACCAAATGGGAAGCACCAACGACAGTTGGAGAGATTCGGAGTTTCCTTGGACTCGCAGGATACTACCGAAGATTCATTGAGAATTTCTCAAGAATTGCTAAACCTATGACTGAATTGTTGAAGAAGGAAAACAAATTCATATGGACTGAGGACTGTGAGGCAAGTTTTCAGGAGTTAAAGAAAAGATTGGTTACCTCACCAGTCTTGATATTGCCAGATCAGACTAAGGACTATGAGGTGTATTGCGACGCTTCACGTCGAGGACTTGGAGCAGTGCTTATGCAGGAAGGAAGAGTTGTTTCGTATGCTTCACGACAACTTAAGCCCCATGAGTTGAATTATGCCACTCATGATTTGGAGTTAGCAGCCGTTGTGCATGCCCTGAAGACGTGGAGACATTTTCTCATTGGAAATCATTGTGAAGTATATACGGATCACAAGAGTTTGAAGTACATCTTCACACAGAAGGAATTGAATCTCAAACAAAGGAGATGGTTAGAACTTATCAAGGATTATGATATGAGATTGCATTATCACCCCGGAAAGTCTAATGTCGTAGCAGACGCATTGAGCCGTAAGAGCCACGTAAATACCCTAATGATGGGAGGAATACCCAATGAGTTAGCCGAGGACCTTCAAGAGCTATGTTTGGAAATAGTTCCGAGAGGCTATGTAGAAGCATTGGAGATTCAGTCGACACTGATGGACAAAATCAGAGAAGCCCAAAAGGCAGATAAGGAAGTTGCCTCTATAAAGGAGAAAATGAGCAAAGGAAAAGCTAAAGGATTTCGTGAGGATGAGCACGATACCCTATGGTTTGAAGACCGTGTTTATGTGCCCAATGACCCAGAGATCAGGAAGTTGATTTTACAAGAAGCCCATGATTCACCCTATTCGATTCACCCAGGAAATACCAAGATGTATTTGGATTTGAAGAATATTTTCTGGTGGACCGGAATGAAGAAGGATATTGCGGAGTATGTAGCAGTTTGTGACGTATGTCAGAAAGTAAAAGCAGAGCATCAGAAGCCAGCAGGATTACTACAACCATTGCCGATACCCGAATGGAAGTGGGATAAACTAGGCATGGATTTCATCACAGGTTTGCCAAAGACCCGTTCAGGATATGACTCGATTTGGGTTATAGTCGACCGTTTGACAAAGGTAGCTCATTTCATTCCAGTCAAGACTACCTATAGCAGTGCTAAGTTGGCAAAGATATACATGACCAGAATTGTGTGCTTACACGGAGTTCCGAGGAGCATCATATCAGATAGAGGAACCCAGTTTACCTCGAAATTTTGGAACCAGTTGCACGAAACATTGGGAACCAGACTGGAATTCAGTACAGCTTTCCACCCACAGACCGATGGACAGACTGAGAGAGTCAATCAGATTTTAGAGGATATGCTGAGAGCTTGTGCACTAGATTATGGATCTAGCTGGGATGATAATTTGCCGTATGCAGAATTTTCCTACAACAACAGTTACCAAACCAGCTTGAAGATGGCACCTTTCGAGGCTCTGTATGGAAGAAGGTGCAGGACACCGTTGTCATGGGACGAAACTGGAGATCGTCAGTTGTTTGGACCAGATTTGATTAAGGAGTCTGAACAGAAAGTTAAGTTGATTCGAGACAGGCTCAAGGTAGCCCAGTCCAGACAAAAGAGCTATGCCGATTCAAAGCGCAAAGCGATTGAGTATGAGGTTGGAGACAGAGTATATCTCAGAGTATCCCCGCTTCGAGGAGTTAAGCATTTTGGAGTTAAAGGAAAGTTAGCACCCCGTTTCGTTGGACCGTATAAGATTTTGCAACGCATGGGAGAAGTTGCGTATAAGTTGAAATTGCCAGAAGGACTGTCAGGAGTTCATGATGTATTCCATGTTTCTCAGTTGAAGAAATGTCACCCCGAGATAGCAGAGGTACCGTTAAGAGACACAGTGCCACTGGAAGCAATTCAGTTGAAGGATGACTTGACATATGAGGAAAAACCGGTTAAGATTCTCGATTATGCCAGCAGAGTTACCCGCAGCAAGGTTATCAAGTTTTGCAAAGTTCAGTGGAGCCACCATACTGAGGATGAAGCCACCTGGGAAAGAGAGGAAGTTTTGCTCAAGGACCACCCTCACCTATTTTCTAGCCAACCCGAATCTCGAGGGCGAGATTCATCTTAAGGGGGTAGGTTTGTAACATCCCAAATTTTCAATTTGGAATGTTATACATTAGGTCATCATGCATATCATATTTTCTCGCATTTTTTCCGATCCTAGAAAATTTCACGCAACTCAAGGACCCTCAGAGAGAGTTGGAAGTTTCATTATTTTCATATTTGGGATTTCCCAAATTTTGAAAATGGGATCATTGGATTTATTTAATTATCTTCATAAAGTTTCCTATAAAAAATTAAGAGAGGGAATAATATGACTTTCCCAACATTTAGGAAAAATGAAGATTTTATAAATAAATCAAGTTTGGCTTTTGGAAGATTTATTTGCTTTAGGCAAAAATGAGCTTAAAAAAAATATGCATGTTTGCCGTTTTTAAAGTTCATTTTGTTCGACTCATTTTTAGGAGTCGGGGAAAATTAATTTTATTAAATTCGGAGTTCGTTTGGTATTTTTTTTGATCCGTTTAGTTTTGTTTTAAAAAAAACTGTCGCCCACAGGCCAAGGCCCAGCTGCCCAGCCAGCCGCGCCTGCCCACCCTCCCTCTCGCACAGACGCCTGCTGGCTCTCTCCCGCCAGACGCGCCGCCGCCGCCTCGTGTCCGGTTGGGACACGAGGCCACCGCCCGCCTTGCCCCTCCCCAAGCGCCGCCACCCCCTCCTTAAATACCGCCCCCCCTCTCTCACCCCGCCGCCCGCCCCAACCCGAGCCCCGCCCGCCGAGGCGCCGCCACCGCCGTTCCTCGCCGTCGCGAGCACCCGCCGACCCGCCGCCCCTCCCGACCCGCGGACCCGCCCCCGAGCCCGCCGAGCCCGCCGCGAAGTCACCGAGGTAGCCGCCCGCCCGCCCGGTCCGGTTTTTTTAAGAAAACCCGATCCGGTTTTTTAAGATGTTCGGTTTTATTTAAAAAACCCTAGATGGTTTTATTTTTTCGGTTTTCTTAATTAACGCGTTCACCGAACCGTTCGTTTCAATGAATGTGTTCGTTGGATTAGTTCTGTTAACGAACGTCCGTTATTTAATCCGTTCGTCGTTTTCTTTTAATCGGATCTAATCCGTTATTTTTCTGATTCGATTTCCGATCCGATTTTCAAATCTGTTTTATTTCTTGCTCGTTTATCGAATCAGGTGATTCAAGCGCTGGAGTTTCATTCTTAAACCGCCGTTCGACTAACCTACTTACACAGAGTTTTGCTACTGTAAAATTTTAACCTAGTTTCAGATTGCTAAACCGAGTCATTCTCTCTCGAGTTTCGACTTTCGATGCTTTATTTGATTCGATTCTTTTGCAACCAGGGTTCTTAAGTTGAACTATCTGGTTAGATCTTTTATTTGAGATTTCCCTGTGCATTAGATGAGTACTTATTGTATGCTTGTTGTTTGTCTGCGTTAGATCACCCGGAGTGCACCGCTTGTTACTTCGAATCTCTAGGTCTCGCGGATCATCAGCAAGGCAAGTAACACTTGATCATATCTTTTCTACTACCCAGTTTTATTGCATTAGATCAAACCCTCAAACACTTGCATGTTTAGGATCTAATTAAATTGTGGGATTGGGAAGTAGATTGAGGTAGTACCTATTACCTGTTACTTATGAAACCTTGGGAGTTACTTCTACGTTTACTTATTATGCCATGCTATGCTAGTAGACGTGGATTGGGTGAGTGAATATCCATGACAGATGTGAGATTGTTAATTAATGGTTTATCTAAGGTGGCAACCTAAACACACATCTGGGTGGATTGAGGCACCTGGTTTCTATCAGACTTGCCTGTTTTTCTTGGACCGCCACCCGTGCTCTAAGGGATCATAAGATTATTCAAACTGGAAACTTTCGTGTGCAGCCACAAGCCAATTATGGGCTCTGGCGTAGTTGACTAAGTTGTGCGAACTCTTACGGGTAGGCTAGCTGATGTAGGGGATGTAGGTTGGTACGGTCTACCCACATGTAAGGTGCTAAGCGCTTCGAAAGACTATGTCTCGGTCATCCGTTTCTCAAACACCATGTAGTGCGAGAACCAAGCGGAGGCGATCGAGTCTTGTGGGGAAAAGTCATAAACCTCTACAGAGTGTATAAACTAATCATGATTAGCCGTGTCCCCGGTTATGGACAATTTTGAGTATCCGTAATTGAATATCATGTGAATCTCAACATGTTACTTCTAATAAATGTATTGGGTTTTGATGAGTATTTTAATTGGGATTGAGGATGCTGTCAACCATTCTCAATGTTTAACAACCACCATGATAGTTAAATAAAATTATTCCTTTGATGTAGGGAAAAACTAGCTTTATGCAAAATGTAACCAGAGAGCCTTACCACCAGCCATATATGCATGTAGTATAGGCTTAATCATTCATTGCTCCTTATGTGTTACATTGCCAGCATATTCCATGTGCTGACCCGTTTTCGGGCTGCAACTTTCACGTTGCAGACTTTTCAGACGATGAGTAAGGTGTTAGGTCGTGGTTCTATACTCAGTGATGCCGATGGAGTTGATGGACTCACTTATCTTCCAAGCCTTCCGCTGTTATTATTAGATGGCCTTAAGCCATATTATTGTAATAAGTTCCTTTGTGAACAACGATGTAATAAGTGTGTGATTGCTACTCTGCTATAAATCCTTCGAAGTACTGTGTGGTGTCAGCATTACTGATCCAGGGATGACACTGAGCACAGAGACTTGATCCATTCGGGTCTGGTCGCTACAGGTATCCAGATCCCGCTATTGGTTATTTACCGGAGAACGTCTCGGTCATGTCTGCATGGTTCCCGAACCCGTAGGGTCTACACACTTAAGGTTCGGTGACGCTAGAGTTGTTATGGGAAATAGTATGTGGTTACCGAAGGTTGTTCGGAGTCCCAGATGGGATCCCGGACATGACGAGGAGCTCCGGAATGGTCCGGAGGTAAAGATCGGTATATTGGAGGAATGGTATTGGAGTCCGGAATTATTCCGAGGGTACCAGCTGATGACCAGCGTGTCCGAAAGGGGTTTCGGAGGCCCCGGCAAGCTTTGGGGGCCTTATGAGCCAAGGGGAGAGGGCACATCAGCCCACTAAGGGGCTGAGCGCCTCCCACCCCATCTCACGTAACACTGGAGAGGTGGGGCGCCACCCTAGGGCAGCCACCCTCCCGGCTTGGGGGCAAGTTTCCTAGGGGTGGGGCGCAAAACCCATCTAGGGTTTCCCCTATGGCCGCCGCCTCCCCTAGGGAACCCTAGGCGCGCCCTCCTCCCTTCCCCTATATATAGTGAGAGAGAGAGGGCAGCCGCACCTTGCCCCTGGCGCAGCCCTCTCCTCCTCAACACCTCCTCCTCCTCCGTAGTGCTTGGCGAAGCCTGCTTGGGAGAACCACGAGCTCCATCACCACCATGTCGTCGGTTGTCGGAGTTCTCCCTCAACTTCTCCTCTCCCCCTTGCTGTATCAAGAAGGAGGAGAAGTCCCCGGGCTGTATGTGTGTTGAACGCGGAGGCACCATTGTTCGGTGCTTAGATCGGAATCAACCGCGATCTGAACCGCTGCGAGTACGACTCCTTCATCCGCGTTCTTGTAACGCTTCCGCTTAGCGATCTTCAAGGGTATGAAGATGCTCATCCTCTCCCTCTCTTGTTGCTAGAATCTCCATAGATTGATCTCGGTGATGCGTAGAAAATTTTGAATTTTTGCTACGTTCCCCAACAATCTCTCCGTATGTGGGAGTTCAACCCGGAAGGACCGCAAACTATTCAACACTTCTTCGGCGTGACGCTCGAAGGGATGTATGAATTATTCTTCGGATCACGAATAAAGTGTCCGGACACCACCGAGGATGCGAGTCTCAACTGCAACCGTCCAGATACCCAAGTAAGTAATTCCGCGACCGAACATGTTGTCTTTATATTTGTCACAACATCATTCTGAAAAATTTCCCTCGTCCGGGACTGGATAAGAAAGGCGGAAAGGATCAGGTGTTCGGCCCCTCTTCCCGAAGGCTCGCCGGATCCTGTACTGACCAGGATGTTGGCTCGCGCACCCTATCAAGTGCCATCAGGAGAAGGTGAGGGGAGGAATAGATAAGCTAAAGGCGGGCTTCATACGTTACACATCCAAACCGGGGGAATTAGTGCCTCCGTGAAGGAGGATGATCAGGGAGGTGAATCTAGAATCCTCTCTCCCCACGGGAAGAAAAGGACCGCCTCTGAAGACTTGGAAACGGAGGTTTCCAAACGAGGGAAGAAACCTTCGCCAGGGGGCCCTGCCCCGGAGGGCGTCCTTACCGCACAGCGCCCGAAGGGGGCCAGCCATCAACCGACCCGTAAGTGAACAAAGGCACTTTGGTAAATATATCCTGCTTTTTCTCTGAGAATAACGATCGAGACGTATGTTTTGCAGTCCGGCTCATAGCCCTTCTCAACAAAGTTCGTCTTCGGGGGATCTTCTTCCAGAGATGATGGAGAGCGAAACGCCTCCTCCTGCTTCCCCGCCTCGTGAGGCAGACGACCCTGAGGTGTCGTCGCGAAAGATTTCTCCTGATCCACAAAGGCCAGAAGGTAACTCTTCGGCCGCCCGAAGTCCGGGGTTCTCGGCTCCTAAGGAGACCAACAGAAAAAGCCCTGGACTATCCGGTGTACAACCAGACACATTGATGGATCTTTTGGAGCAAGCGGCTATCTCAGAGGCACATCGTACCTTAAAGGGTACGGTGGTTGAGAGGATCTTATCCGCCAAAAGAGGATTGAATGAAGCTTTTACGAGCCTACTAAGAGGCTTTGAGGTACGCAAAGTAATATATATATTTTTGACTGTACCGCACACGCTAGGTGTGCTCTATACAGATAGTAGCCCCTGAGACTCTGGTTGCCGTCCAGAGGCGGCAAGCGGAGTATCATAGTCTCACGTAATGATAGCGCCTCTTTCATGTGCAGGCTGCTGAGAGTCCGGCGGCTAACCGAACTGCTGATTTTGCTGAATTGAGGCGGCAGCATGATGTGGCAGATGCGGACATCAAGCTTGTGAACAAGCAGCTTGACGAGGCACAGGGTATGTATATTTGGGTGGTCAGCAAATATTAAGAGGAGCATGATGCTAGTATCTATAATATGCTTTGAATGCAGATGGAGCTGCCGCCGTGGAGACTCTTCGGGCAGAACTTGCCCGAGCCAAGGAACAAGCCAGGAGAAGCGATGCGGCCGCCCTAAAGGCAGCCGAGGAGTTAAAAGCTGAACAGGCTGCTCATCGCCAGAGCAAAGATAAAATAGCGAACATGGCTCTTGAGCTGCAAAATGCCGCCAGCCGATATGAGCTCCTCGAAAGGGAAAGCCAAGTAAAAATGGCTAACCTGAAGAAGGCCTTGGAAGCAGCCAAGGAAACGCGCTATGAAATCAGAGAGGCGCGGGAAGAGCTTCGACAAGCCGGAGATATCGCGGCTGGGAAGCCCTTCTTATTGCGGACGAAGTTCGGCGATCCTAAGTATGCCCCTGTTGATCAATTGTGAAGTTTGGCAGACGCGTACTTGGCTTTAGCAAAGAGTGCTACTAATGCGACGGAGTATTTCAAAGATCAGAAAGATCATGAGGTGGAAAGATTGTTCTGGTCGCAGTTCAGTAATCCAAGGCGTCCGCTGCTATTGAATGGGAAAATGGCCGAGTGGGCCGAGCTCCATAGGTTTTCCGGGCTTGCCATGAAGTCTGTCGTGGATCGTCTGTGGCCGAAGGAACCAAGTCCGGATAGTTATTTTAGTTTGGTGCAACGATTTTTTCATGCTGTGTCGCATATCGATGCTGCCAAGAGGTCGACATGCATAGAGGGTGCGCGGATGGCTCTTGCCCATGTTAAGACATATTGGGCGGAGATGGAGGCCACCGCTGTTGCAACCAGGGGTCCACCCGGAGGCCAGGACTCGCCCGAGCCCTATTTTGAAGAAGTCCTAGAAGGGGCCCGTTTAATAGAGGCTCAGTGCTCAAAGAGTACCATGTTTCAGTGACATGTATCTTGATTGTAAAAACAATGCTTTTTGATAATAGAGGCTATATTTATACTTTTGCCCGTAAAGTATTGTGGTGCCTTGTAAGTGCATCTAGTGCCCCTTAGTGATTTTGGTGTATTGAAGACTTATAGGTTAAGGGACTAATGTGTTTATGAGTGTACACAGGTCTATAAGTCTATGAGGAGTTTGATATTTACACGTAAAGTCGACCCTAAAAATGAAGTTCTTCGATCAAGACTTTGATATTCAAGACTTTTCAAGACTTTCAAAGTGAAGAAATTGGTGTGACCTTGAAGACTTGGTATTCACTTGAGGAACATGAAGCGTGAAGACTTTTGTTTTCGTAGTTTCGTTTTCTCTTTCTTGAGTCATAGGAAACACCGTACTGTTAAAGGGGGTCGAGGAAATACCAAGGAAAAATTTCCATGTGATGCTCAACTCAAAATCCTACACCTACCAATCCCTTCGAGTGAAGCCTTTGGAAATCTCATACAGTTCAGTCAATTTCTTCAGTGACAGAGATGAAGTTCTTCTAGTCGCTGAGGAATTTTTTCTGACTGGGGAGTTAGGAATTCGCCAGAGCGGATTGCCTACACAGTGAGGAACATGATAGCCCTGAGGAATTTGAGATTCAAATTTCCGACCGTTGTTGTGATGCGCGCCAGCTGTCCCAAAATATCTTATCCACCTAACGGTCATATAATTGAAGGGCATTTATGTCTTATCATGTCGGGCTGCTCCCTAGGCTATAAATAGCCGCCCCCTACAACCACTACCTGGTTGGCTGCTCCGAGAGAAACTTGACACTTGTCATTTAAGAGCAACCCATCCTCCGAGGACTTTGAGCGAAAATCATCGAGTGAGGAAAACCCAAAACCAAACCCTACAAACCCAAAGTGATTGAGCATCATCAAGAGATTGATCCTGCGTGGATCCGATGCTTGTTACCTTTGAAGACTGTGCTTCTTCCAAACGGTTAGGCGTCATGGTCTAGAGCATCCAAGAGGAATTGTGGATCGCCGAGTGACCAAGTCTGTGAAGGTTTGGAAGTCGCTCAAGACTTACCACGAGTGCTTGGACGAGGTGTGTGACCTTAGTTCAAGGAGAATACCGTGAGGACTTGGTGTCTGAGCTGCGTGCTCGGTGACTAGGTGTCCGGACTGTGTGTCCTCGAGTTTAAATACTCGGCCGCTCCAACCAGACGTACAACTGAGACAGCAGTTGGAACTGGTCTACCAAATCATTGTCTTCACCAACGTAACTGGTTCTATTTCCTCAACTCTTTCATTTCCTCATTACTGTGTTGAGTGTTCGTTCATATCTGTGTTTGAAGATTTTGACTGAAGACTTTCTCAATTTCCTCAGTTCAATTTCTTCAGTCTGTTTGTCTTCATCTTGTGCTATCCTGTGTTTACGCTTCCTGTACTCTTTGGTTGTCTTCATTTCATCATGATGACCATGCCCGCATTCTTTTATGCATATTTCTGAGTACTTATTCCGCTGCAAGTAGTTCTTCACTTAGGAATTTCCTCACCGGCAAATTCCTCATTGAAGAATTCATAAAAATCGCCTATTCACCCCCTCTAGTCGATATAACGCACTTTCATGCCTCCTGTGCGGCCGTTTATGTATGTATGTATATAACCTGAAAGTTTGAAGTCGTCGGCTTCAGCCCCCACGCACATAATGAGGGGGTGTTCGGTAAAGCGCATAATCACACTTATGCCAACGTCTTGGTCCGTTAAGGAGGTGATAGCGCGGCGAACGAGGCAATCGGACAATATAGCTTTAACACTTCTGCTACCTCTTGAGCACTGCATTGGATTTCCCCGAAGAGGGGAGGATGATGCAGCAAAGTAGCGTAAGTATTTCCCTCAGTTTTTGAGAACCAAGGTATCAATCCAGTAGGAGGCCACGCACAAGTCCCTCGTACCTGCACAAAACAATAGCTCCTCGCAACCAACGCGATTAGGGGTTGTCAATCCTTCACGGTCACTTACTTAGAGTGAGATCTGATAGAGATGATAAATAATATTTTTGGTATTTTTGATATAGAGATGCAAAGTGTAAAGTAAAAGGCAAAGTAAAAACAAAGCAAGTATTAAAGTGATGGAGATTGATATGATGAAAATAGACCCGGGGGCCATAGGTTTCACTAGTGGCTTCTCTCAAGAGCATAAGTATTCTACGGTGGGTGAACAAATTACTGTTGAGCAATTGACAGAATTGAGCATAGTTATGAGAATATCTAGGTATGATCATGTATATAGGCATCACGTCCGAGACAAGTAGACCGACTCCTGCCTGCATCTACTACTATTACTCCACTCATCGACCGCTATCCAGCATGCATCTAGAGTATTAAGTTAAAAACAGAGTAACGCCTTAAGCAAGATGACATGATGTAGAGGGATAAATTCATGCAATATGATAAAACCCCATCTTGTTATCCTCGATGGCAACAATACAATACGTGCCTTGCAACCCTTTACATCCTGGTAAGGACACCGCAAGCTCGAACCCAAAGCTAAGCACTTCTCCCATTGCAAGAACTACCAATCTAGTTGGCCAAACCAAACGGATAATTCGAAGAGACTTGCAAAGATAATCAATCATACATAAAAGAATTCAGAGAAGATTCAAATATTATTCATAGATAATCTGGATCATAAATCCACAATTCATCGGTCTCAACAAACACACCGCAAAAACAAGATTACATCGAATAGATCTCCACGAGAGAGGGGGAGAACATTGTATTGAGATCCAAAAAGAGAGAAGACGCCATCTAGCTACTAGCTATGGACCCGAAGGTCTGAGGTAAACTACTCACACTTCATCAGAGGGGCTATGGTGATGATGTAGAAGCCCTCCATGGTGGATGCCCCCTCCGGCGGAGCTCTGGAACAGGCCCCAAGATGGGATCTCATGGATACAGGAAGTTGCGGCGGTGGAATTAGGTTTTTGGCTCATGTTCTGATCGTTTGGGGTTACGTAGGTATATATAGGAGGAAGGAGTGCGTCGGTGGAGCAACAGGGGGCCCACGAGGCAGGGGGCGCGCCCCCCACCCTCGTGACCGCCTCTTTTGTTCCTTGGAGTAGGGTCCAAGTCTCCTGGATCACGCTCGGTGAGAAAATCACGTTCCCGAAGGTTTCATTCCGTTTGGACTCCGTTTGATATTCCGTTTCTTCGAAACACTGAAATAGGCAAAAAAATAGCAATTCTGGGCTGGGCCTCCGGTTAATAGGTTAGTTGCAAAAATAATATAAAAGTGGAAAATAAAGCCCAATAAAGTCCAAAACAGTAAATAAAGTAGCATGGAGCAATAAAAAATTATAGATACGTTGGAGATGTATCAACTTCCACTTAGCCATAGGAGTTTGACGGTGGGGCTATGCTACGTCTTGAGCTTGCGTTGGTTTTCCTTGAAGAGGAAAGGGTGATGCAGCAATAGTAGCGTAAGTATTTCCCTCAGTTTTTGAGAACCAAGGTATCAATCCAGTAGGAGGCTCCTCAAAAGTCCCATGCACCTACACAAACAAACAAGAACTCGCAACCAACGCAATAAAGGGGTTGTCAATCCCTTCACGACCACTTCCGAAAGTGAGATCTGATAGAGATAATATGATAAGATAAATATATTTTTGGTATTTTATGATATAGATTGTAAAAGTAAATATGCAAATAAAAGTAGATTGAAAGCTTATACTATAAGAGATAGACCCGGGGGCCATAGGTTTCACTAGTGGCTTCTCTCAAGATAGCATAAGTATTACGGTGGGTGAACAAATAACTGTCGAGCAATTGATAGAAAAGCGCATAGTTATGAGATTATCTAGGCATGATCATGTATATAGGCCTCACGTCCATGACAAGTAGACCGACTCCTGCCTGCATCTACTACTATTACTCCACACATCGACCGCTATCCAGCATGCATCTAGAGTATTAAGTTCATAAAGAACAAAGTAACGCATTAAGAAAGATGACATGATGTAGAGGGATAAACTCATGCAATATGATATAAACCCCATCTTTTTATCCTCGATGGCAACAATACAATACGTGCCTTGCTGCCCCTGCTGTCACTGGGAAAGGACACCGCAAGATTGAACCCAAAGCTAAGCACTTCTCCCATTGCAAGAAAGATCAATCTAGTAGGCCAAACCAAACTGATAATTCGAAGAGACTTGCAAAGATAACTTAATCATACATACAAGAATTCAGAGGAGATTCAAATATTTCTCATAGATAAACTGGATCATAAACCCACAATTCATCGGATCTCGACAAACACACCGCAAAAAGAGTTACATCGAATAGATCTCCAAGAAGATCGAGGAGAACATGGTATTGAGATTCAAAGAGAGAGAAGAAGCCATCTAGCTAATAACTACGGACCCGAAGGTCTATGGTAAACTACTCACAACTCATCAGAGAGGCCTTGGAGATGATGTAGAGGCCCTCCATGGTCGATTCCCCCTCCGGCAGAGCGCCGGCAAAGGCTCCACGATGGGATCTCGCGGATACAGAAGGTTACGTCGGTAGAATTAGGTTTCGTGGTCTCTTCTGATGTTCTCGGGCTACGTGGGTATATGTAGGAGGAAGAAGTAGGCTGGTGGCCGCCCGAGGGGCCCATGAGACAGGGGGCGCGCCCAGTAGGGGGGGGCGCCCTCCACCCTAGTGGCCGCCTTGATCATTTCTTGACTTCCACTCCAAGTCCTCTGGATCACGTCCGTTCCAAAAATCACGCTCCCGAAGGTTTCATTCCGTTTGGACACCGTTTGATATTCCTTTTCTTCGAAACACTGAAATAGGTAAAAAAACAGCAATACGGGCTGGGCCTCCGGTTAGTAGGTTATTCCCAAGAATGATATAAAGTGTAAAGTAAAGCCCATAAACATCCAAAATGGGGAATATAATAGCATGGAACAATAAAAAATTATAGATACGTTGGAGACGTATCAGGCTACTATATAACCCCTGGTACGTCCACGTTCATCCGAATAGGGTGCGTGCACATACGTGACCAGGAAACCAGTCCTTCGTTAATGCGGAGGAATCGCGAAGATTCCGCTGAGTCATCGAGTGGTTGACCAGTCTCTCGCTTTATCATGACAGTCAGTTTTTGGCTTTCTCTACTGAGGTGCTCATCCAGGTGAATTAGGGCACAATCACAGTAGTTCTCCCGGTGCCACCTTAGCCGATAGAGCAGAACGTAAGGTAGCAAAACACGGGAGCCGGGCAAACCCAACTATTGACCAAAGACATGATTCGGAGCTGATGCATATAAGGCCAAACTCGCGACGCCGAACACTCCCGAAGGTATTCGGACTTTACAACATATACTGGGCTGAGTACCGCTCTTGATATTGAGCCCTGAATTTCCAGGTACATGCATTAATCTAGCGTGACGAAATGCCAATAACGGCAATATCCCTCTCGGTTGTTTTAAGTGCGCGGAGGGTCTGAAGCAACAAGAGACAATAAAAAAGGTTTACACATGGTCTTAATCTAAAAATAAACCTTTGAGCGGGGCCCTATTGCACGTCTGCGCCTTTGTCTCCGTTGTGCCGTATCCTGGAAGGGTGTAGCATGATGATCATCTGTAAAAAAGAAAAACCCAGGTGAAAGACTCTTGCGAAAAGTTGGTTATTCTTAATGAACCATGAGAATTCAATCTATTGTATATTAGTAGGGTCGAGCCGAACTATGGACCCTTTTACATGCTGGCAGCCCCTAGTACCACATATGGGGGCATATCCATCGACCAAGCTCAGTTTTATCTGGGCTGCTACAACTAGTGGTGGGTCGGACACTTCTAGCCGTGTCCGTGGTCTTGACGACCGGTCATTTATTCGGGTTGGGGAGGCCGTTCGGTGGTTCGGCTGCTAGAGCCGCCACATATTCTTCCGCACGCGAGGAACACTCTGTATTTCCGCTAATTGTGATGACGCCACGTGGACCAGGCATCTTAAGTTTAAGATAAGCGTAATGCGGAACTGCGTTGAAATGAGCGAAGGTCATTCTTCCGAGTAGTGCATGGTAGCCGCTTCGGAATGGAGCGATGTCGAAGATTAGTTCTTCGCTTCATAATTTGTCGGGCGAACCGAATACAACCTCTAGTACTAGAGAGCCCGTGCAGCGGGCCTCTACACCTGGTATTACTCCTTTAAAGGTAGTATTGCTTTGGCTGATTCTTGATGGGTCTATCCCCATCTTGCGGACAGTGTCCTGATATATCAGATTAAGACTACTGCCGCCGTCCATGAGGACTCGGGTGAGATGGTGTCCGTCAATTATTGGGTCGAGCACCAAGGCAGCCGAACCCTCCATTCCGGATACTAGTCGGATGATCCCTGCGATCGAAAGTGATCGGGCAGGCCGACCATGGGTTGAATTTGGGAGCAACTGGTTCCACAGCGTATACGTCTCGGAGTGCGCGCTTGCGCCTCCTCTTTGGTATATGGGTTGCATAAATCATGCTCACTGTTTTGACCTCTGGTGGAAATTTTTCTGTCCCCTAGTGTTCGGCTGGCGAGGCTCGTCCTCTTCTTCACTTGGTGTCTCCCTCCCTTTGCGTTCATTTAGCTTGATGGCCTTCTTGAAGACCCAGCATTCTCTGTTGGTGTGATTTGCAGGTTTCTCGGGGGTATCATGGATCTGACATAATCTGTCTAGAATTTTGTTTAGGTTAGACGGTCCATCTCTGCTGCCTTTAAATGGCTTTTTCCGTTGACCGGGTCGAGAGCCCCTGAATTTGGCGTTTACGCTGTGTTCTCTGGGCCGTCTTCATTATTTCGACGCTTGTTTTTATTGCGTCGTGGCTTCCCGTTGCCATCCCTGACTTCGGATGTTCCTGGGTCGCTGGTGCCTCTAAGGGCCAAGCAACTGTCCTCGCCCGCGCAAAGGTGGGTCATGAGGCTTGTTAGGGCTGCCATTGTCCTCGGCTTTTCCTGGCCGAGGTGTCTGGCAAGCCATTCGTCCCGGACACTGTGCTTGAAAGCCGCTAAGGCTTCGGCATCCAGGCAGTCGACGATTTGATTCTTCTTTGTGAGAAATCTGTTCCAAAGCTTACAGGCTGACTCTCCGGGTTGTTGAATGATGTGACTTAAATCGTCTGCATCAGGAGGTCGGACATAGGTCCCTTGAAAATTAGCCCTAAAAGCATCCTCAAGTTCTTCCCAACTTCCAATTGAGTTTTCGGGAGGCTTTTCAACCAGTGCCGAGGTGGTCCCTTTAGCTTGAGGGGCAGGTATTTGATGGCTTGGAGGTCATCTTCGCGAGCCATGTGGATGTGAAGAATAAAGTCCTCAATCCAGATTGCAAGGTCTGTCGTTCTGTCATATGCCTCTATGTTTACGGGTTTGAATCCCTCTGGAAATTCATGATCCAGCACCTCATCGGTGAAGCACAGGGGGTGTGCGGCACCCCTGTATTTGGATGTGTCATGGCATGCGTCCGATGGTTGTTGTGTTCGGTGTTGATTCCGAGCTGGTATTCGATCAGTATAATTGTTTTGGTGGCCGTGATCCTGCGCCGGAGCACGCTTCCTAGATCCATAGATGGACCTGGCCATACCGGCTTTTTTGTCCATGTGCTCACGTAAATTGTGTGCTAACTTGTGCGCAGCGTCATTAGCTGCCCTGTCGCGGCCACGGGGTGGTCGGTCCGGCAGATCGGCCGTATTATTTTTCGGCAGAATGGGCTCTATAGCCTCGTCTTCGAATTCGGGAAGCAACTTGCGCTTTGGGTAGCTCTTTGTGTGGAGATCGCCACTGTATTTTTCCTCAGTGTCGAGCACTTTGTTCCATCTGTGGTTGAGCATATCCTGCGCGGCCTTAAACCTTTGCTTCTGCTTTTTCAAGCTCCTCGCGGTGGCGATAAGCCTTTTGTGGAGGTTCTCCTGTTCCAAGTGCTTTTCCCAGATCACGAATGCATCGTCGTCTGGACTGTTCTCCTCTCCGGAGACAGGTTGATGAGTTTTACCCTCGGCATCACTATGATCGGACAGCGGCTCCGGACTATGTTCGTCATCCACTGGCTCCTCCTGCTCCATCGCTGGGTCCATGGGGTCGTCGTTGCCTTTGGAGTCGACCGGGCTATTATTCTTTCTTGCGCTGTTATCGCTGTTTTTGATGTGGCAGGATTTAGAGCGGTGCCGTCGTTAGCGCTTTGGTTGCTTCTCGAGAGGATTATCCTCCGTTGCATCCTTCCGTTCCTCGCCGTTGCTTAATTTGGGTGTGTCCACCATGTATATATCATATGATGAGGTGGTTGTCCAACGCCCTTAAGGTGGTGGTTCTTGTTCTTCTCCGGCATCGTCGTCCATACAGTCGATGTCTTCGAAGTCGAAATCAAGCATGTCGGTTGAGTCGTCGACAGTGGCTATTAAGTGGGTGGTGGGTGGGTAACAAATTTCTTCGTCGTCCACTTCCCACTCAAGCCGGACATAGTTCGGCCAAGAGTCTCCTGACTGGGAGAGAGATTTCAGTGAATCTAGTACGTCGCCCAAGGGCGAGTGCTGAAAGATATCCGCGGAGATAAACTCCATGATCGGTGCCCAATCTGATTCGATAGGCACGGATGCGCGCGGTTCGGAGCCTATGGCCAGATACGAGTCCGCGGGTCTGGTGACACTGACCTCATTGGAAGCGAAGTCTGTGTTCGACGCTATCGCCGATGAGTGTGCGGCCTCCGTGGCGGGGTCTATCCACCCATCCTCAGACGGCACGGCCTGCTCCCGATTTAGAGCCGGGGCAGCTGCAGGTGCATTCTCCTGAACATCGTCTGATTATAGATCTAAGTCATGCTCATCGTGACTATACGACGCACCTGTAATGGGCTCGAATCCATCGGAGATCAAGTCTCCGCGGATGTCGGCGGTGTAGTTCAGGCTTCCAACCTGACCTGATGGCCAGGGGCGTAGCTATCGACCTGCTCTAGATGGCCAAGCGAGTTGGCCCGCGGTGCGAAGCCGCCGAATACAAAGATCTATCCGGGGAGAAAAACCTCACCCTGGATTGCATCGCTGTGGATGGTTGAAGGAGCCATCAAGCCTTATTGTGACGACACAGTGGAACTCTCAATGAAAGCACCAATGTCGGTGTCAAAACCGGCGGATCTCGGGTAGCGGGTCCCGAACTATGCGTCTAAGGCTAATGGTAACAGGAGGCGGGGGACACAATGTTTACCCAGGTTCGGGCCCTCTCGATGGAGGTAATACCCTACTTCCTGCTTGATTGATCTTGATGATATGAGTATTACAAGAGTTGATCTACCATGAGATCATAGAGGCTAAACCCTAGAAGCTAGCCTATGATTATGATTGTTGTTGTCCTACGGACTAAACCCTCCGGTTTATATAGACACTGGAGGGGGCTAGGGTAACACAGAGTCGGTTACAGAGAAAAGGATCTACATATCTAAATTGCCAAGCTTGCCTTCCACGCAAAGGAGAGTCCCACCCGGACACGGGACAAAGTCTTCAATCTTGTATCTTCATAGTCCAACAGTCTGGCACAAGTACATAGTCTGGCTGTCCGAGGACCCCCTAATCCAGGACTCCCTCAGGAATCACTGGAACTGATTTCTGTGATGAACTACTTTCCAATTCGGGAGAAGGTACAATTACCTTATCAAGCTCTACTTTCCTCCCACTCACTTCTTTTGAGAGAAACTCCTTCTCTAGAAAGGATCCATCTTAGCAACGAATATCTTGCCTTCGGATCTATGAAAGAAGGTGTACCCAACAGTTTCCTTTGGGTATTCTATGAAGACGCACTTCTCCGATTTGGGTTCGAGCTTATCAGGTTGAAACTTTTTCACATAAGCATCGCAGCCCCAAACTTTAAGAAACGATAACTTCGGTTTCTTGCCAAACCTACAGTTCATAAGGTGTCGTCTCAACGGATTTTGATGGTGCCCTATTTAAAGTGAATGCAGCTGTCTCTAATGCATAACCCCAAAATGATAGTGGTAAATCGGTAAGATACATCATAGATTGCACCATATCCAATAAAGTGCGGTTACGACGTTCGGACACACCATTATGCTGTGGTGTTCCATGTGGCGTGAGCAGTGAAACTATTCCACATTGTTTTATATGAAGGCCAAACTCGTACCTCAAATATTCTCCTCCACGATCAGATCGTAGAAACTTGATTTTCTTGTTACGATGATTCTCCACTTCACTCTAAAATTCTTTGAACTTTTCAAATGTTTCAGACTTAGATTTCATTAAGTAGATATACCCATATCTGCTCAAATCATCTGTGAAGGTCAGAAAATAACGATACTCGCCACGAGCATCAACACTCATTGGATCACATACATCGGTATGTATTATTTCCAACAAGTCAGTAGCTTGTTCCATTGTTCCGGAGAACGGAGTTTTAATCATCTTGCCCGTAAGGCACGGTTCGCAAGCATCAAATGATTCATAATTAAGTGATTCCAAAAGTCCATCTTTATGAAGTTTCTTCATGCGCTTTACACCGATATGACCCAAACGGCAGTGCCACAAATAAGTTGCACTATCATTATTAACTTTGCATCTTTTGGCATCAATATTATGAATATGTGTATCACTACGGTCGAGATCCAACAAACTATTTTCATTGTGTGTATGACCATCGAAGGTTTTATTCATCGACTTTAAATGAATAACCGTATTGCAATAAACATGACTAAATCATATTCATGCTCAATGCAAACGCCAAATAACATTTATTTAGGTTTAACACTAATCCCAAAAGTATAGGGAGTGTGCGATGATGATCATATCAATCTTGGAACCACTTCCAACACACATCATCACTTCACCCTCAACTACTCTCTGTTTATTCTGTAACTCCTATTTCGGGTTACTAATTTTTAGCAACCGAACAAGTATCAAATACCCAGGGGCTACTACAAACAATAGTAAGGTACACATCATAACATGTATATCAAATATACCCTTGTTTATTCTGCCATCCTTCTTATCCACCAAATATTTAGGGAATTTCTGCTTCCAGTGACCATTTCCTTTGCAGTAGGAACACTCGGTTTCAGGCTTCAGTCTAGCTTTGGGCTTCTTCACGGAAGTGACAACTTGCTTGCCATTCTACATGAAGTTCCCTTTCTTTCCCTTTGCCCTTTTCTTGAAACTAGTGTTCTTGTTAATCATCAACACTTGATGCTCTTTCTTGATTTCTACCTTCATCGATTTCATCATCATGAAAAACTCAGGATTGTTTTCGTCATCCCTTGCATACTATAGTTCATCACGAAGTTCTACTAACTTGGTGATGGTGACTAGAGAACTCTGTCAATCACTATCTTATCTGGAAGATTGACTCCCACTTGATTCAAGCGATTGTAGTACGCAGACAATCTAAGCACATACTCACCGCTTGAGCTATTCTCCCATCTTTTAGCTATAGAACTTGTTGGAGACTTCATATCTCTCAACTCGGGTATTTGCTTGAAATATTAACTTCAACTCCTGGAACATCTCATATGGTCCATGACGTTCAAAACGTCTTTGAAGTCTCGATTCTAAGCCGTTAAGCATGGTGCACTAAACTATCAAGTAGTCATCATTTTGAGCTAGCCAAACGTTCATAACGTCTGTATCTGCTCCTGCAATAGGTTTATCACCTAGCGGTGCATCAAGGACATAATTCTTTTGTGCAGCAATGAGGATAAACCTCAGATCACGGACCCAGTCTGCATCATTGCTACTATCATCTTTCAACTTAGTTTTCTCTAGGAACATATAAAAACATAGGGAAGCTATAACACAAGTTATTGATCTACAACATAATTTGCAAAATACTATCAGGACTAAGTTCATGATAAATTAAAGTTCAATTAATCATATTGCTTAAGAACTCCCACTTAGATAGACATCCCTCTAATCATCTAAGTGATCACGTGATCCAAATCAACTAAACCATGTCCGATCATCACGTGAGATGGAGTAGTTTTCAATGGTGAACATCACTATGTTGATCATATCTACTATATGATTCACGCTCGACCTTTTGGTCTCAGTGTTCCGAGGCCATATCTGCATATGCTAGGCTCGTCATGTTTAACCTGAGTATTTTGCGTGTGCAAAACTGTCTTACACCCGTTGTATTTGAAAGTAGAGCTTATCACACCCGATCATCACGTGGTGTCTCGGCACGAAGAACTTTCGCAACGATGCATATTCAGGGAGAACACTTATACATTGAAATTTAGTGAGAGATCATCTTATAAAGCTACCGTCGAACTAAGCAAAATAAGATGTATAAAAGATAAACATCACATGCAATCAAAATATGTGACATGATATGGCCATCATCATCTTGTGCCTTTGATCTCCATCTCAAAGCATCGTCATGATCTCCATCGTCAACGGTATGACACCATGATCTCGATCATCTTGATCTATATCAATGTGTCATCACATGGTCGTCTCGCCAACTATTGCTCTTGCAACTATTGCTATCGCATAGCGATAAAGTAAAGAAATTATTTGGCGCTTGCATCTTTATGCAATAAAGAGACAACCATAAGGCTTCTGCCAGTTGCCAATAACTTCAACAAAACATGATCATCTCATGCAACTACTTATATCTCATCACGTCTCGAACATATCATATCACAACATGCCCTGCAAAAACAAGTTAGACGTTCTCTACTTTGTTGTTTCAAGTTTTACGTGGCTGCTACGGGCTGAGCAAGAACCATTCTACCTACGCATCAAAACCACAACGATATTTTGTCAAGTTAGTGCTGTTTTAACCTTCTCAAGGACCGGGCGTAGCCACAGTCGGTTCAACTAAAGTTGGAGAAACTGACACCCGCCAGCCACCTATGTGCAAAGCACGTTGGTAGAACCAGTCTCGCATAAGCATACACGTAATGTCGGTCCGGGCCGCTTCATCCAACAATACCGCCGAACCAAAGTATGACATGCTGGTAAGCAGTATGACTAGTATCGCCCCACAACTCACTTGTGTTCTACTCGTGCACATAACATCTACGCATAAACCTAGCTCGGATGCCACTGTTGGGTAACATAGTAATTTCAAAAAAATTCCTGCGCACATGCAAGATCATGGTGATGCATAGAAACAAGAGGGGAGAGTGTTGTCCACATACCCTCGTAGACCGAAAGCGGAAGCGTTAACACAACGCGGTTGATGTAGTCGTACATCTTCATGATTCGACCAATCAAGTACCGAATGTATGACAACTCCGAGTTCAGCACACGTTCAGCTCAATGACGTCCCACGAACTCCGATCTAGCAGAGCTTTGCGGGAGAGTTCCGTCAGCACGACGGCGTGATGACGGTGTTGATGATGCTACCGACGCAGGGCTTCGCCTAAGCACCACTACGATATTACCGAGGTGGAATATGGTGGAGGGGGGCACCGCACACGGCTAAGAGATCAAGAGATCAATTGTCGTCTCTATGGGGTGCCCCTTGCCTCAGTATATAAAGGAGGAGAGGAGGGGAGGGGACGACCCTCTCTATGGCGCGCCCTGGGGAGTCCTACTCCCACCGGGAGTAGGATTCCCCCCTTCCTTGTAGTAGGAGTAGGAGTCAAGGAAAGGGAAAAGATAAGAGAACGAAGGAGGGGGTGCAGCCCCTCCCCCTACTCCAATTTGGACTAGGCCTTGGGGGGCACGCAGCCTCCCCTCTCTCTTTCCCCTAAAGCCCAATAACGCCCATATACTCCCCGGCGAATTCCCGTAACTCTCCGGTACTCTAATAAATACCCGAATCACTCGAAACTTTTCCGATGTCCGAATATAGTCGTCCAATATATCGATCTTTCCGTCTCGACCATTTCGAGACTCCTCGTCATGTCCTAGATCTCATCCGGGACTCCGAACTACCTTCGGTACATCAAAACACATAACTCATAATATAAATCGTCACCGAACTTTAAGTGTGCGGACCCTACGGGTTCGAGAACTATGTAGACATGACCGAGACACGTCTCCGGTAAATAACCAATAGCGGAACCTGGATGCTCATATTGGCTCCTACATATTCTACGGAGATCTTTATCGGTAAAACCGCATAACAACATACGTTGTTCCCTTTGTCATCAATATGTTACTTGCCCGAGATTCGATCGTCGGTATCTTAATACCTAGTTCAATCTCGTTACCGGCAAGTCTCTTTACTCGTTATGTAATGCATCATCCCGCAACTAACTCATTAGTCACATTGCTTGCAAGGCTTATAGTGATGTTCATTATCGAGAGGGCCCAGAGATACCTCTCCGACAATCGGAGTGACAAATCCTAATCTCGAAGTACGCCAACTCAACAAGTACCTTCGGAGACACCTGTAGAGCGCCTTTATAATCACCCAGTTACGTTGTGACGTTTGGTAGCACACAAAGTGTTCCTCCGATAAACGGGAGTTGCATAATCTCATAGTCAAAGGAACATGTATAAGTCATGAAAAAATTAATAGCAACATACTAAACGATCAAGTGCTAAGCTAACGGAATGGGTCAAGTCAACCACATCATTCTCTAATGATGTGATCCCGTTAATCAAATGACCATCTTTGATTCAACGAGCTAGTCAAGTAGAGGCATACTAGTGACATTATGTTTGTCTATGTATTCACACATGTACTAAGTTTTCGGTTAATACAATTCTAGCATGAATAATAAACATTTATCATGAAATAAGAAATAAATAATAACTTTATTATTGCCTCTAGGGTATATTTTCTCCAGTCGCCTCCCCGAGCACTGCCCTGACACTCTCGCCGCCGACCCGTAGTCGCCCTTGTCGTCGCCGGCCCGCGGTCGCCCTCGTCACCGCCGCCCGCTCCTTGTCGCCGTCGCCCCGCGCCTTTGCCCTGCCCCGACGCCCCGACCCGCCGGTGCCCTGCCCTAACGCCGCCGCCCACACGCCGCCGCCATGTTCGATCCGGTCGGCTTCCTCTTTGTATTTTTTTCAGAATTTTTGTTCATATATAAGATGATTTGTTTTTTGCATTTTTATAAAAATGTATATAGGTATGTATGTTTTCTGTGTATATATGTTCATATTTGCAAAATTTAGATTTTTAGAAAAGTTGTATCTATGTATGTTCTCTGATTTAGTGCATTTTAGGTTAGTTTAATTTTTAGAAAAGTTCTATATATTTAGGAATAAGGAAGAGAAGGAAGAAGGAAGAAGGAAGAAGAAGCAAAAGTTTTATATATGGAATAGTTACATTTTAGAAATTTTTATATATCTAGCTAGGAAGAAGGAAGAAGAAAGAAGAAGAAAAACTTTGATAATGCAAAAGTTGCATTTTAGAAAAGTTTTATCTAGGAAGAAGGAAGAAGGAAGAAGAAGAAAAAGAGGAGAAGAAAAAGGAAAATAATAAGAAGAGGAAGAAGGAGAAGAAGAAGGAGAAGAAGAAGAGAGGAAGAAAAGGAGAAATAAATAAGAAGACGAAAAAAAGAGGAGAAGAAGAAAGGAATAGAAGAGAAGAAGAAAAAAATAGAGTAATTTCTATTTTTTCCTTCTTCACCTCTATTCCTTTCTTCTTCTCCTCTTTTTTCTCTTTTTCTTCTTTATCGGGTATGTAGTTGTCGATATACCACCTCCCCGATAACTTTGACATGAGGGGGGAGGGGTCGATATACCACCTCCCTGATAACTCCGACATGAGGGGGGGTCGATATACCCCCTTGATGTCTACTACGCAACCTTCTTCTTGTAGACGTTGTTGGGCCTGCAAGTGCACAGGTTTGTAGGACAGTAGCAAATTTCCCACAAGTGGATGACCTAAGGTTTATCAGTCCGTGGGAGGCGTAGGATGAAGATGATCTCTCTCAAGCAACCCTGCAACCAATTAACAAAGAGTCTCGTGTCTCCCCAACACACCCAATACAATGGTAAATTGTATAGGTGCACTAGTTCGGCGAAGAGATGGTGATACAAGTGCAATATGGATGGTAGAAAAAGGTATTTGTAATCTGAAAAATATAAAAACACCAAGGTAACAAGTGATAAAAGTGAGCGTAAACGGTATTGCAATGATAGGAAACAAGGCCTAGGGTTCATACTTTCACTAGTGCAAGTTCTCTCAACAATAATAACATAGAAAGATCATATAACATGCCCTCAACATGCAACAAAGAGTCACTCCAAAGCCACTAATAGCGGAGAACAAACGTAGAGATTATGGTAGGGTACGAAACCACCTCAAAGTTATTCTTTCGGATCAATCTATAAAAGAGTTCGTACTAGAATAACACCTTAAGACACAAATGAACCAAAACCCTAATGTCACCTAGATACTCCATTGTCACCTCAAGTATCCGTGGGCATGATTATACGATATGCATCACACAATCTCAGATTCATTCAACCAACATAAGAGTACTTCAAAGAGTGCCCCAAAGCTACTACCGGAGAATCAAGAACGTGTGCCAACCCCTATGCCTAGGTTCATGGGCGGAACCCGCAAGTTGGTCACCAAAACATACATCAAGTGGCACATGATATCCCATTGTCACCACAGATAATCACGGCAAGACATATATCAAGTGTTCATAAAAGACTCAATCCGATAAGATAAGTTCAAAGGGGAAACTCAATTCATCACAAGAGAGTAGAGGGGGAGAAACATCATAAGATCCAACTACAATAGCAAAGCTCGGGATACATCAAGATCGTATCACCTCAAGAACACGAGAGAGAGAGAGAGAGAGAGAGAGAGAGAGAGAGAGAGATCAAACACATAGCTACTGGTACATACCCTCAGCCCCGAGGGTGAACTACTCCCTCCTCGTCATGGATAGCGCCGGGATGATGAAGATGGCCACCGGAGATGGATCCCCCCTCCGACAGGGTACCGGAAAGGGGTCCCGATTGGTTTTTGGTGGCTACAGAGGCTTGCGGCGGCGGAACTCCCAATCTATCTTCTGTTTTGGAATTTTTAGGGTACGACGGTATATATGGGTGAATGGAGAACGTTGGTGGAGCTACAGGGGCCCCACGAGGCAGGGGGCGCGCCCAGGGGGGTGGGCGCGCCCCCCACCCTCGTGAGCTCCTCCCGTATCTTCTGACGTGGAGTCCAAGTCCATCAGGTGGGTTTCCTTCCAAAAATAACTTCTCCAGTTGATTTCGTTCCGTTTTGACTCCGTCTGATATTCCTTTTTCTCGAAATACTGAATAGGCATAAAACAGCAAATCTGGGCTGGGCCTCCGGTTAATAGGTTAGTCCCAAAAGTAATATAAAAGTGGAAAATAAAGCCCAATATTGCCTAAAACAGTAGATAATATAGCATGGAGCTATAAAAAATTATAGATACGTTGGAGACGTATCAAGCATCCCCAAACTTAATTCCTGCTCGTCCTCGAGTAGGTAAATGATTAAAAAAGATAATTTTTGATGTGGAATGCTAGTTGGCATACTTTCAATGTAATTCTTCTTACTTGTGATATGAATATTCAGATCCATAAGATTCAAGACAAAAGTTCATATTGACATGAAAATAATAATACTTCAAGCATACTAACTAAGCAATCATGTCTTCTCAAAATATCATGGCAAAAGAAAGTTCATCCCTACAAAATCATATAGTTAGGCTATGCTTCATTTTCGTCACACAAAGATGTTCCCAACTTCTATACCCCCGATGACAAGCCAAGCAATTGTTTCATACTTAAATAATCTCAAACTTTTTCAACCTTCACGCAATACATGAGCGTGAGCCATGGATATAGCACTATGGGTTGAATAGAATATGATGATGGGGATTGTGTGGAGAAGACAAAAAAAAAGAAAGTCTCACATTGACGAGGATAATCAACGGGCTATGGAGATGCCCATCAATTGATGTCAGCATGAGGAGTAGGGATTGCCATGCAACGGATGCACTAGAGCTATAAATGTATGAAAGCTCAACAAAAGAAACTAAGTGGGTGTGCATCCAACTTGCTTGCTCACGAAGACCTAGGGCATTTGAGGAAGCCCATCGTTGGAATATACAAGCCAAGTTCTATAATGAAATATTCCCACTAGTATATGAAAGTGACAACATATGAAACTCTCTATATGAAAAACATGGTGCTACTTTGAAGCAGAATATATGAGACTCGCTATATGAAGAACATGGTGCTACTTTGAAGCACAAGTGTGGAAAAAAGGATAGTATCATTGCCCCTTTTTATTTTTTTTATTATTTTTTATATATTTTTTTGGGCCTTCTTTTTTTTCTTTGGCCTTTCCCTTTTTTGGGGGGGAACAATGCTCTATAGAATGATGATCATCACACTTCTATTTATTTACAACTCAACGATTACAACTCGATACTAGAACATAGTATGACTCTATATGAATGCCTCCGGCGGTGTATCGGGATGGTGCAATGAATCAAGAGTGACATGTATGAAAAATAATGCATGGTGGCTTTGCCAAAAAATACAATGTCAACTACATGATCATGCACTGGCAATATGACAAAAGTAAAGTATGTCATGAAGATGAACGGAACGGTGGAAAGTTGCATGGCAATATATCTCGGAATGGCTATGGAAATGCCATAATAGGTAGGTATGGTGGTTGTTTTGAGGAAGATATAAGGAGGTTTATGTGTGATAGAGCGTATCGTATCACGGGGTTTGGATGCACCGGCGAAGTTTGCACCAACTCTCAAGGTGAGAAAGGGCAATGCACGGTACCGAAGAGGCTAGCAACAGCGGAAAGGTAAAAGTGCGTATAATCCATGGACTCAACATTAGTCAAAAGAACTCATATACTTATTGCAAAAATTTAGAAGTCATCAAAAATCAAGTACTACGCGCATGCTCCTAGGGGGATAGATTGGTAGGAAAAGACCATCACTCGTCCCCGACCGCCACTCATAAGGATGCACAAGCCAGGTACACTTCATGTTTCAAATTTGTTACACAACTTTAACCATACGTGCATGCTACGGGACTTGCAAACTTCAACACAGGAATTTCTCAAATTCACAACTACTCAACTAGCACAACTTTAATATCACTACCTCCATATCTCGAAACAATTATCAAGTATCAAACTTCTCTTAGTATTCAACACACTCATAAGAATCCTTACAAATCTTGTATGCTTAGCATATTAGAATTAAGCACATTACCATGCTATTAAGACTCTCAAAATAATATAAGTGAGGCATGAGAGTTCATCTATTTCTTCAAGATAAAACTACCATCATGCTCTAAAAGATATAAGTGAAGTACTAGAGAAAATGACAAACTACTCCGAAAGATATAAGTGAAGATCAATGAGTAGTCGAATAATTATGCAACTATGTGAAGACACTCCCAATTAATAATTTCAGATCTTGATACTTTATTCAAACATCAAGCAAAGCTAAAGAAAACTACATTGCAAGGATAGCACAACTCATGTGAATAAGCAAAAACTTCGGCTCAACCGATACTAACTGATAGTTGTTGAAGAAGAAAGGTGGGATGCCTACCGGGGCATCCCCAAGCATAGATGCTTGAGACTTCTTGAAATATGATCTTGGGATGCCTTGGGCATCCCCAAGCTTGAGCTTTTGTGTCTCCTTAATACCTCTCATATCATGGTTTCTCTTTTTATCAAAAGCTTCATTCACAACAAACTCAACAAGAACTCATGAGATAGGTTAGTATAAACCAATGCAAAACCTTATCATTTTGTACTGTAACAAATCACTAGTATTATTATTCAACATTGCATACTAAATGCCTCTGCATATTTAATACTCCTATCCTTAAATAGAATCATTAAACAAGCAAACATATGCAAACAATGCAAACGTAACAGCAATCTGCCAAAACAGTACAGTCTGTAAAGAATGCAAGAGTATCAATACTTCCCTGACTCCAAAAATTATGAAATAACATCCCCACTGTAATAAATTTATCAGAGCTCAATATGCAAAAATATTCAACATTATAACACTCTCTGACTTTTCTAGAGAATTTTTGCAACAGCAGTAAACTTTCTGTTTTCAAACAGTAACATGTATACTAGCAAAATAAGCATGGCAAAGGCTATCCTTGACTTTTTTTATTGAAACTAAAGATGAAAAACACTAATCTAACTAAAATCAAGCAAAACAAAACAAAATGACATGACACTCCAAGCAAAACACATATCATGTGGTGAATAAAAATATAGCTCCAAGTAAAGTTACCGATGAACGAAGACGAAAGAGGGGATGCCTTCCGGGGCATCCCCAAGCTTAGGCTCTTGGTTGTCCTTGAATATTACCTTTGAGTGCCTTGGGCATCCCCAAGCTTAGGCTCTTGCCACTCCTTATTCCATAGTCCATCGAATCTTTACCCAAAACTTGAAAACTTCACAACACAAAACTTAACAGAAAACTCGTGAGCTCCGTTAGAGAAAGAAAACAAAACACCACTTCAAGGTACTGTAATGAACTCATTCTTTTATTTATATTGGTGTTAAACCTACTGTATTCCAACTTCTATATGGTTTATAAACTATTTTACTAGCCATAGATTCATCAAAATAAGCAAACAACAAACGAAAAACAGAATCTTTCAAAAACAGAACAGTCTGTAGTAATCTGTAACTAACGCAAACTTCTGGAACTCCAAAAATTCTAAACTAAATTGGTGGATCTGAGGAATTTGTCTAGTAATAATCTGCAAAAAGAATCAACTAAATATCACTCTCCAGTAAACAGTTCTAGCTAATCTCGTGAGCGCTAAAGTTTCTGTTTTTTACAGCATGATCATAAAGACTTCACACAAGTCTTCCCAAAGGTTCTACTTGGCACAAACACTAATTAAAAGACAAAACCACATCTAAACAGAAGCTAGATGGATTATTTATTCCTAAACAGAACCAAAAAGTTAGAAACTAAAATAAAATTGGGTTTCCTTCCAACAAGCGCTATCGTTTAACGCCCCTAGCTAGGCATGATGATTTCAATGATGCTCGCATAAAAGATAAGAATTGAAAAATAAAGAGAGCATCATGAAGAATATGACTAGCACATTTAAGTCTAACCCACTTCCTATGCATAGGGATTTTGTGATCAAACAATTTATGGGAGCAATAATCAACTAGCATAGGAAGGTAAAGCAAGCATAACTTCAAGATTTTAAGCACATAGAGAGGAAACTTGATATTATTGCAACATGTATAAGCATTTGTTCCTCCCTCATAAAAAATTTCAGTAGCATCATGAATGAATTCAACAATATAACCAGCACCTAAATCATTCTTTTCATGATGCATAAGCATAGAATTTTTATTACTCTCCACATAAGCAAATCTATTCTCATCAATATTAGTGGGAGCAAACTCAACAAAATAATTATCATGTGATTGAAAATTAAGATCAAGATGACAAGTTTCATGGTTATCATTATTCTTTAGAGCATACGTGTCATCACAATAATCATCATAGATAGGAGGCATGCTTTCATCATAGTAAATTTGCTCATCAAAGCTTGGGGGACAAAAAATATCATCTTCATCGAACATAGCTTCCCCAAGCTTGTGGCTTTGCATATCATTAGCATTATGGATATTCAAGGAATTCATACTAACAACATTGAAATCATGCTCATCATACAAAGATTTAGTGCCAAACATTTTAATGCATTCTTCTTCTAACACTTTGGCACAATTTTCCTTTCCATCATACTCACGAAAGATATTAAAAAGATGAAGCGTATGAGACAAACTCAATTCCATTTTTTTGTAATTTTCTTTTATAAAATAAACTAGTCCTAAAACAAGAAACAAAAAGATTCGATTGCAAGATCTAAAGATATACCTTCACTTACCTCACCTCCCCGGCAACGACGCCAGAAAAGAGCTTGATGTCTACTACGCAACCTTCTTCTTGTAGACGTTGTTGGGCCTGCAAGTGCACAGGTTTGTAGGACAGTAGCAAATTTCCCTCAAGTGGATGACCTAAGGTTTATCAATACGTGGGAGGCGTAGGATGAAGATGGTCTCTCTCAAGCAACCCTGGAACCAATTAACAAAGAGTCTCTTGTGTCCCCAACACACCCAATACAATGGTAAATTGTATAGGTGCACTAGTTCGGCGAAGAGATGGTGATACAAGTGCAATATGGATGGTAGAAAAAGGTATTTGTAATATGAAAATTATAAAAACACCAAGGTAACAAGTAATAAAAGTGAGCATAAACGGTATTGCAATGATAGGAAACAAGGCCTAGGGTTCATACTTTCACTAGTGCAAGTTCTCTCAACAATAATAACATAGAAAGATCATATAACAAGCCCTCAACATGCAACAAAGAGTCACTCCAAAGCCACTAATAGCGGAGAACAAACGTAGAGATTATGGTAGGGTATGAAACCACCTCAAAGTTATTCTTTCGGATCAATCTATAAAAGAGTTCGTACTAGAATAACACCTTAAGACACAAATCAACCAAAACCCTAATGTCACCTAGATACTCCATTGTCACCTCAAGTATCCGTGGGCATGATTATACGATATGTATCACACAATCTCAGATTCATTCAACCAACATAAGAGTACTTCAAAGAGTCCCCCAAAGCTACTACCGGAGAATCAAGAACGTGTGCCAACCCCTATGCCTAGGTTCATGGGCGGAACCCGCAAGTTGGTCACCAAAACATACATCAACTGGCACATGATATCCCATTGTCACCACAGATAATCACAGCAAGACATACATCAAGTGTTCATAAAAGACTCAATCCGATAAGATAACTTCAAAGGGGAAACTCAATTCATCACAAGAGAGTAGAGGGGGAGAAACATCATAAGATCCAACTACAATAGCAAAGCTCGGGATACATCAAGATCGTATCACCTCAATAACACGAGAGAGAGAGAGAGATCAAACACATAGCTACAGGTACATACCCTCAGCCCTGAGGGTGAACTACTCCCTCCTCGTCATGGATAGCGCCGGGATGATGAAGATGGCCACCGGAGATGGATCACCCTCCGGCAGGGTACCGGAAAGGGGTCCCGATTGGTTTTTGGTGGCTACAGAGGCTTGCGGCGGCGGAACTCCCGATCTATCTTCTGTTTTGGAAGTTTTAGGGTACGACGGTATATATGGGTGAAAGGAGAACGTCGGTGGAGCTACGGGGGCCCCACGAGGCAGGGGGCGCGCCCAGGGGGGTGGGCGCACCCCCCACCCTCGTGAGCACCTACGGATCTTCTGACGTGGAGTCCAAGTCCATCAGGTGGGTTTCCTTCCAAAAATAACTTCTCCAGTTGATTTCGTTCCGTTTTGACTCCGTCTGATATTCCTTTTCCTCGAAATACTGAAATAGGCATAAAACAGCAAATCTGGGCTGGGCCTCTGGTTAATAGGTTAGTCCCAAAAGTAATATAAAAGTGGAAAATAAAGCCCAATATTGCCTAAAACAGTACTCCCTCCGTCCCATAATGTAAGACGTTTTTTGACTCTAGTGTAGTGTGAAAAAACGTCTTACATTATGGGACGGAGGGAGTAGATAATATAGCATGGAGCAATCAAAAATTATAGATACGTTGGAGACGTATCACCCCTCCCCTATAACTTCGACATGAGGAGGCATAAGGGGTCGAGGGGTCGAGGGTTCGGGGGTCGTCGAGGGTTCAAGGGTTGAGGGGTCGAGGGTTCTAGGGTTCTAGGAATATGCAAAAGTAAGAATTTTTAATGTTCATAGAATTTTTTTTGTGATATTACTGTCGAATATGCAAATGTTTGTATGTTCATTTGTAAAGAATATGTCTACTTTTTTTGTACTAGATGATGATGATGATATATGAAAACTTGGTCAATTTTTTTTTTGTAATTTTGTTCGATGAATATTTTCTGTTAAAACTCGTATTTAGTTTGTTCGATGAATGTTTCATGGGAGAGAGGGAGTAAAAACTCATCAGACATGAGGGGGGAGGAGTCCCCCTCAGGTTCCTAACTCTCTCAGGAATTCAACATATATTCAACATGAGGGGCGGGGTCGATACCCCCTCCCTGATAACTTCGACATGAGGGCGGGGGTCGATATACCCCCTCCCCGATAACATTTTTCCATGTATGTATGTCTTCGTTGTCGATATACCCCCTCCTTTACCAAGTTAAAAGAGCGTTGTCGTTGAGGCCACCCCGAACCCTTTAAGCGTTGCCGAGGCCACCCCAAACCCTAGAGAAGCGTCGAGGCCATTAATTAATATAATTCCTTGTTGTGAATAACTATAGCTAGGTCTACGTTTGCCACTAATATATCCAGTTGTCATGTTTGTATAATAATTGCCATGTTGTAATATTTGCAGAAATATGGAGCACGGCCAAGACGAGGAAGCAGAACGGGTGTTGGGGGACATAATCATAGTCGGAGCTGATGTCATGTCGTATCTCAACGAAACCGATGGTCTGGAAGGAGGGCGTGAAGAAGCAGGCTACGATTATCGAACAACGGAGGAGGAAGGACATGATTATGATGGCTCCGGTGATGGAATGCCGGTGCTATAAGGAGGCTGTGATGACGTCTCCGGTGACCGAACAGAGTCCGGCCAGGTATATATATTAATTAAGCCTGTGCTGACTAGCTAATTGATGCATTCATTGTTTTGGTATCTACACATATTAACTCTCGTCTTTCTTCTTATTTCTAGCCCTCTGGATCGAGCACGACTTCGGTGAAGAGGCGAGGCCCGAAGAAAAAGTTGCGCTCAGATGAAAGGTTCACGATCGCAGCAATTGCATGCGATGGCCAACCAATTGAACCCCTCCCGACCAAGGAGGCATTTACTGCTCAGTGCGGGGTTCTTGTTAGGGACATGATCCCGATCAGCGTCGAGCTATGGAATCAGCCTAAGGATGAAGAGCTTCAAGTTTCTTTTGTCGAAGATAGATAGAAAGATGATCTATGGAAAGCGCAGAAGGTAAATTTCACCCTACCGGAAGAGGAGGGTCCGGAGAATCCAGTTAAGGAGCCAATGATCAAGTCCTTTGTGTTCAAGAAGATGGCAGATCTATTCAGGAGGTGGAAGAATGAGCTGAAAGCAAAGTTTGTCGACAAAACAAGACAACAGAATTCATCGGTCGATTTGAGAAGCTCAGAGATCAATGGGATGCATTTATGGCCAACAAGACATCGGAGAGGAGTAATAAGATGTCAGCGATAAACAAGATAAATGCTGCGAAGAAGGAGCATCACCATCGCACGGGGTCAGGTGGCTTCCTCAAAGCCCGACCATTGTGGGCCAAGGCTGAGAACGACCTGCTTGATAAAGGGGTCGAACCAGAGACATTGAACTGGCCAGACCGTTGCCGGACTTGGTTCTTCAGGGTTGGCGGAACCTTGGACCCTTTAACAGGGAAGTGTGTTTGGACAAGGGAGCAACTGTGAATACCCCTCACGAAGCTTCATCACTATATTAACGCAGCGCGGGTAGGGACGTTCGTTCCAGACAGAAAGAAGGACGAGCTCACAATGGCCCCCGGGAATCCTGAGCACCCTGGACGGACACAAGGCAGGCCAGGCTCCATTCCGTGGAAGGCTAGGTTTTAAGATGCAGGCGGTTACAAATGCCAAGAGAGGAGGAGGAAGGTGGAGCAGAGCGAACTGTAGGAGCTGCACGCAAGGGTGCAGAAGCTAGAGGAACGAGATGCAGTCTGAAGCAAGCGACCTGCCAAAGCTACCCCTGAAGCTACCCCGCCGTCTCAGCGGAGAAGCAGCGGGCTTCCACCGAGCTGCTTCAACTGGAGCCTATCTTCACGGCTCCTGCTAGCTACCCCGTGGATGCTATCACAGAGTCTCAACATTGCCACCTTATGACGCAATGCAGAAGTTCAAATTCAAGGCGGATGTCGGCCCTGTTAGACCTCCTGAACCCAGCGCAACTTTTCACTACCGTCCATTTCCAGAAGGATATGCTAGGGTGACGGTGGAAGAAATAACAGAGGGATTTGAGGAGCTCGTGCTTGACCACCCTACCGGTGAAGAGGAGACTCGGCTGGGTTCTGCTTTGAAGACTCCATGCCTATGGCGGAAGGAGCTCATCAACCTTCCGAACTGGACGCCTCCGCCTCCTCCTCCTCCACCGGCGAGTCAGGGCACTCCGCCTCCTCCTCCGCCTGCTCCTCCTGCGAGTGATCAGGGCACTCCGCCTCCTTCTCTGGCGCGTGGCGTCACTCCGCCTCCTCCTCCGCCTGCTCCTCCGTCGAGTGATCAGGGCACTCTACCTCCTTCTCCGGTGTGTGGCGGCACTCCGCCTCCTTCTCCGCCTGCGATGGCGCGCCCGACCAGCCAGCCTCCTCCTTCTCCGCCTCGTCAGCAAGGGCAGAAGAGACCCGTCGCCGCTCCAGCTGCTCCGGCGCATCGCAGTCCTTCTCCTCCGCCTCGTAAGCAACTAAAGAAGAAAGTCGCAGCCGCTAGGCCTGCTCCGACATCTAGCAGTACAGGTGGGAGGAAATACAGATTCGGTCCATCTCTCAAGACTCCGGAGAAGTTACCATACGAGATGACCGAGAAGGAAAATGAGGAGATCTGTTAAGCCCAAGTGAAGGACTACTTCACAACGCAAAGAGCTAAGAGACATCCACCTCCGGAGGAGAAGATAGATCCGGTGAAAGCGAAGCGCACTTTGGATGCCCTGAAGCGCACTATATAAGGAAGCGAAGCGGTCGGGAAGTACTTGCAGTGAAAAAAGGTTACAAGAATGAAGAACTGGGAAAACAATTCCCCAGCTCGGCGAACAAGCGAACCAATCGTGCTCCCCGCTCAAGGTGTCTAGCGATATCGTCGCTAATCATCCGGGGATCTTTCCCGGTACCAATCCTGGAGATTACGACAATGTAAATTTTGATATAATGGAGGTGGACGAATTCAAGTACGAGTACGGGAAGTCTCTCGTCAAAGATGGAACTACTCTATGCGAAGATTCCATGATTGGTACATGGAAACCTGCAGAAAGCAGTCAGCTGGGAAGAAAATCGATACTTTGACGCTGAAAGTTAAAGAGGATCAACACGAACTCATTGGAATTGAGGAGTTGTCTGTTCCATATGAGGATTTCTTCCAGTTTTTCAATCTAAAGGCCATCGATAAATTAACGGTCACTCGCTACTCTCTGTAAGTACTACTTCTTTCATTAAGTCTCTATATATAGCTCAGCTCTTTCATTGCATGTATATATAATTATCCTCACTATATTATGCAGATTGAAGATCGTCGAATGCAGAAAAGCTGAAATGTATGATATTGGGTTCATTAACACAAATCTCATAGATGAATTTTTAGTTAAATTTCATGTCGAAGAAACCAAGGAGAACTTGCTACGATCGTTGGTAATAAATCAAACCAAAGATACAATACTCTTTCCTTACAACTTCAAGTGAGTGTTACTGTCTTGTGCATACTCGGTTTCCCTTAATTATTACTCGAGGTTATAGTAATTAATGTAATTGATGAGTTATATGCATGCGTGCGCAGTTTCCACTATATTCTCCTAGAGATTAAGATTGACCAGGGACTCGTAAGTGTCTTAGACTCGAGACGAAAAGATCGCGAGGAATATGCGGACATGTCTAAAATGCTCGAGAAGCAAGTTGAGTCGATCATTATCGCACCACATCGGCAACTTTGTTCAAATCATGATATCAAGTAATTGTTTCCTTTATCTCGCAGGGTTTGGAAAGTATTCACCGCACAAGTTTCGGGACTGCCGCGGATCTGCAATGGAAATTCCCGAAAGTAAGTACTACTAGCTAGCTAGTTCCACGCATCTCCCGTTGATTCAAGCTACTTTCATCAATGCCATTTATAAAGCTTCATCATTAGTTTGATTGACCTCTATTTCTCGTAAAATGCTTGTGGCAGGAACCCGGGAATAATTACTGTGGATACTACGTCTGTGAGTTCATCTACAATGTGACGACCAAGAATAGGCGGGGCTACTTGATACGTCTCCAACGTATCTATAATTTTTTATTGTTACATGCTATTATATTACCCCTTTTGGATGTTTATGGGCTTTATTTTACACATTTATATCATTTTTGGGACTAACCTACTAACTGGAGGCCCAGCCCGTATTGCTGTTTTTTTGCCTATTTCAGTATTTCGAAGAAAAGGAATATCAAACCGAATCCAAACGGAATGAAACCTTAGGGAGCGTGATTTTTGGAATTAACGTGATCCAGAGGACTTGGAGTGCAAGTCAAGAAGCAGCCGAGGCGGCCATGAGAGGGTAGGGCGCCCGCCCCCACCCCCACCCTATAGGGCGCGCCCCCTGTCTCATGGGCCCCTCGGGCGGCCGCCGACGTACTTCTTCCTCCTATATAAGCCTACGTACCCTGAAAACATCCAGGGAGCCAACGAAACACAATTTCCACCACCGTAACCTTCTGTATCCATGAGATCCCATCTTGGAGCCTTCGCCGGCGCTCCGCCGGAGGGGGAATCGACCACGGATGGCTTCTACATCAACACCATAGCCCCTCCGATGAGTTGTGAGTAGTTTACCACAGACCTTTGGGTCCATAGTTATTAGCTAGATGGCTTCTTCTCTCTTTTTGGATCTCAATACAATGTTCTTCCCCTCTCTTGTGGAGATCTATTCGATGTAAACTCTTTTTGTGGTGTGTTTGTCGAGATCCGATGAATTGTGGGTTTATGATCAAGTTTATCTATGAGAAATATTTGAATCTCCTCTGAATTATTTTATGTATGATTGAGTTATCTTTGCAAGTCTCTTCAAATTATCAGTTTGGTTTGGCCTACTAGATTGATCTTTCTTGCCATGGGAGAAGTGCTTAGCTTTGGGTTCAATCTTGCGGTGTCCTTACCGAGTGACAGAAAGGGTTGCAAGGCACGTATTGTATTGTTGCCATCGAGGATAAAAAGATGGGGTTTATATCATATTGCATGAGTTTATCCCTCTACATCATGTCATCTTGCTTAAGGCGTTACTCTGTTCTTATGAACTTAATACTCTAGATGCAGGCAGGAGTCGGTCGATGTGTGGAGTAATAGTAGTAGATGCAGGCAGGAGTCGGTCTACTTGTTGCGGACGTGATGCCTATATACATGATCATGCCTAGATAATCTCATAATTATTCGCTTTTCTATCAATTGCTCGATAGTAATTTGTTCACCCACCGTAATACTTATGCTATCTTGAGAGAAGCCTCTAGTGAAACCTATAGCCCCCGGGTCTATCTTTTATCATATTTGCTTCCAATCTACTTTTATTTGCATCTTTACTTTTTCATCTATATTATAAAATATTAAAAATATATTTATCTTATCATACTATCTCTATTAGATCTCACTTTCGCAAGTGGCCGTGAAGGGATTGACAACCCCTTTATTGCATTGGTTGCGAGTTCTTTGTTTGTTTGTGTAGGTGCGTGGGACTTTTGAGGAGCCTCCTACTGGATTGATACCTTGGTTCTCAAAGGGAAATACTTACGCTACTATTGCTGCATCAACCTTTCCTCTTCAAGGAAAACCAACGCAAGCTCACGTAGCAAGAAGGATTTCTGGCGCCGTTGCCGGGGAGGTCTTCGCTCAAGTCAAGACATACCAAGTACCCATCACAAACTCATCTCCCTCGCATTTACATTATTTGTCATTTGCCTCTCGTTTTCCTCTCCCCCACTTCACCCTTGCCGTTTTATTCACCCTCTCTTTCCCAATCTCCTACTCTCTTTTCGCTTGCCTTTTTTTGTTTGATTGTGTGTTGGATTACTTGTTGCCATGGCGCAAGATAATACCAAATTGTGTGATTTCTCGAATACCAATAATAATGATTTCCTTAGTACTCCGTTTGCTCCTCTTAATGATGTTGAGTCTTGTGAAATCAATACTGCTTTGCTGAATCTTGTTATGAAAGATCAATTCGCCGGCCTTCCTCGTGAAGATGCCGCTACTCATCTAAACAACTGTGTTGATTTGTGTGATATGCAAAAGAAGAAAGATACGGATAATGATATTGTTAAATTGAAGTTATTTCCGTCTTCACTTAGAGATCGTGCTAAAGTTTGGTTTTCGTCTTTGCCTAAAAATAGTATTGATTCTTGAAACAAGTGCAAAGATGCTTTTATCTCTAAGTATTTTCCTCCCGCTAAAATTATCACTCTTAGGAACGATATTATGAATTTTAAACAACTTGATCATGAGCATGTTGCTAAATCTTGGGAAAGAATGAAATTGATGATTCACAATTGCCCTACTCATGGTTTGAATTTATGGATGATCATACAAAATTTTTATGCCGGTTTGAACTTTGCTTCTAGAAATCTCTTAGATTCAGCCGCGGGAGGCACGTTTATGGAAATCACGTTAGGAGATGCTACAAAACTTCTTGATAATATTATGGCTAATTATTCTCAATGGCACACCGAAAGATCTTCTAGTAAAAAAGTGCATGCTATAGAAGAAATCAATGTTTTGAGTGGAAAGATGGATGAACTTATGAAATTGTTTGCTACTAACAATTCTCCTCTTGATCCCAATGATATGCCTTTGTCTACTTTGATTGAGAATAATAATGAATCTATGGATGTGAATTTTGTTGGTAGGAACAGTTTTGGAAACAATGCTTATAGAGGAAACTTTAATGCTAGACCGTTCCCTAGTAATTCCTCTAATAATTATGGAAATTCCTAGAATAATTCTTATGGCAATTTTAATAAGATGCCCTCTGATTTTGAGAACAGTGTGAAAGAATTTATGATTTCTCAAAAGAATTTTAATGCTTTGCTTGAAGAAAAATTTCTCAAAGTTGATAATTTGGCTAGGAACGTTGATAGACTTTCGCTTGATGTTGATTCTATTAAACTTTGATCGTCTCCTCCTAAGCATGATATCAATGAGTCTCTCAAAGCAATGAAAATTTCCATTGATGAGTGCAAGGAAAGAACCGCTACATTGCGTGCTAAGAAAGATAGCTTTATAAAGGCGTGTTCTTCTAGTTTCCATGAAAATAATGATGAGGATCTTAAAGTTATTGATGCGTCTCCTATTAGATCTTTGTTTTGCAATATGAATCTTGATAATTATGGGACTAAATATGAGTCAACTTTACCTAGAAGGCGTCCCAAGAATTCGGAGTTTTTAGATCTTGATGCTAAATTTGGTAAAAGTGGGATTGGAGAGGTCATGACTTTAAATAATATTGAACCCACTATCTCGGATTTCAAGGAATTTGATTATGATAATTGTTCTTTAGAAGGTTGTATTTCCTTGTTGCAATCCGTTGTTAATTCTCTTCATTCTTATAGTCAAATAAAGCTTTTACCAAACATATCGTTGATGCCTTGATGCAATCTTATGATGAAAAACTTAATTTGGAAGTTTCTATACCTAAAAAACATAATGATGAGTGGGAACCTACTATAAAGATTAGAATTAAAGATCATGATTGTTTTGCTTTGTGTGATTTGGGTGCTAGTGTTTCCACGATTCCGAAAACTTTATGTGATATTCTAGGTTTCCATGATCTTGATGATTGCTCTTTAAATTTGCACCTTGCGGATTCCAACATTAAAAAGCCAATGGGAAGGATGAATGATGTTCTCATCATTGCAAATATAAATTTGGTGCCCGAAGATTTTATCGTTCTTGATATAGATTGCAATCTTTCTTGACCTATTATTCTTGGTAGACCTTTCCTTAGAACGATTGGCGTGATTATTGATATGAAGGAAGGGAATATTAGATTAAAATTTCCATTAAAGAAAGGCATGGAGCACTTTCCAAGAAAGAAAGTCAAATTACCTTATGAATCTATCATGCGAGCTACTTATGAATTTAGTGCCAAAGATGGCACTACTTAGATCTATCTTCACTTTTATGCGTAGCTAGGGGCGTTAAACGATAGCGCTAGTTGGGAGGCAACCCAATTTTATTTGTGTTTTTTGTTTTTGTTCCTATTTAGTAATAAATCTTGCATCTACATTCTTTTTAGATGTGTTTTTATCTTTTAATTAGTGTTTGTGCCAACTAGAACCCATAGGCTAACCTATGATGATAGTTGATTTGATTCTGCTGAAAAACAGAAACTTTGCACGCACGAATTTAGTTTTTTAAATCACAGAAACGTGCTTTTGCGTTGATTTTTTTTGCTTCTGATCAATTGACAAATTTTCCAGGACTTCCTATTTTGTTAGGATTTTTAGAGTTCCAGAATTTTGCGTTAGTTACAGATTGCTACAGACTGTTCTGTTTTTGACAGATTCTGTTTTTCGTGTACTGTTTGCTTATTTTGATGCATCTATGGCTAGTAAAATAGTTTATAAACCATAGAGAAGTTGGAATGCAGTAGGTTTAACACCAAAATAAATAAAGAATGAGTTCATTACAGTACCTTATGTGGTGGTTTTGTTTTCTTTCACTAACGGAGCTTATAAGATTTCCTGTTCAGTTTTGTGTTGTCAAGTTTTCAACTTTTGGGTAAAGCTTTTATGGACTATGGAATAAGGAGTGGCAAGAGCCTAAGCTTGGGGATGCCCATGTCACCCCAAGATATTCAAGGATAGCCAAAAGCCTAAGCTTGGGTATGCCCCGGGAAGGCATCCCCTCTTTCGTCTTCGTTCATTGGTAACTTTACTTGAAGCTATATTTTTATTCGCCACATGATATGTGTTTTGCTTGGAGCGTCGTGTATTATATTAGTATTTGCTTTTTAGTTTACGACAATCATCCTTGTTGTACACACCTTTTGGGAGAAGCCTACTTGATTAGAATTTGCTAGAATACTCTATGTGCTTCACTTATATCTTTTGAGCTTGATAATTTTTGCTCTAGTGCTTCACTTATATCTTTTTAGAGCACGGCGGTGGATTAATTTTGAAGAAATTGCTAGACTCTCATGCTTCACTTATATTATTTTGAGAGTTTTTTAGAACAGCATGGTATTTGCTATGGTTACAAATTTGGTCCTAGAATGATGAGCATCCAAGTTAGGTATAATAAAAACTATCATAGAAAGTGAATTGGATGCTATGACCAATTTGATACTTGATAATTGTTTTGAGATATGGAGGTAGTGATATTAAAGACATGCTAGTTCAGGTGATTATGAAAAATACTTCTGTTGAGGTTTGTGATTCCCGTAGCATGCACGTATGGGGAACCGCTTTGTGATGAAGTTGGAGCACAATTTTATTTATTGATTGTCTTCCTTATGAGTGGCGGTCAGGGACGAGCGATGGTCTTTTCCTACCAATCTATCCCCCTAGGAGCATGCACGTAGTACTTTGTTTTTGATGACTTCTAGATTTTTGCAATAAGTATATGAGTTCTTTTGACTAATGTTGAGTCCATGGATTATAGGCACCCTCACCCTTCCACCATTGCTAGCCTCTCTTGTGCCGCGCAACTTTCGCAGGTACCATACACCCACCATATACCTTCCTCAAAACAGCCACCATACCTACCTATTATGGCATTTCCATAGCCATTCCGAGATATATTGCCATGCAACTTTCCACCGTTCCGTTCATATGACACGCATTACTTTTGTCATATTGCTCTTTGCATGATCATGTAGTTGACATCGTATTTGTGGCAAGGCCACCTTCATAATTTTCATACATGTCACTCTTGATTCATTGCATATCCCGGTAGACCGCCGGAGGCATTCATATAGAGTCATATCTTGTTCTAGCTTTGAGTTGTAATTCTTGAGTTGTAAATCCATAATAGTGTGATGATCTTCATTATTAGAGCATTGTCTCAGTGAGGAAAGGATGATGGAGACTATGATTCCCCCACAAGTCGGGATGAGACTTCGGACTTTACAAAAAGAAAAAAAAAGTCCAAAAAGAAAACAAAAAGAAAAAAAAGAAAGGCCAAAGGAAAAAAAGAGAAAAAGAAAATAAAAAAATGAGAGAAAAAGAGAGAAGGGACAATGCTACTATCTCTTTATCCACACTTGTGCTTCAAAGTAGCACCATGATCTTCATGATAGAGAGTCTCATATGTTGTCACTTTCATATACTAGTGGGAATTTTTCATTATAGAACTTGGCTTGTATATTCCAATGATGGGCTTCCTCAAAATGCCCTAGGTCTTCATGAGCAAGCAAGTTGGATGCACACCCACTTATTTTCTTTTGTTGAGCTTTCATATATTTATAGCTCTAGTGCATCTGTTGCATGGCAATCCCTACTCAATCACATTGATATCTATTAATGGGCATCTCCATAGCCCGTTGATACGCCTAGTTGATGTGAGACTATCTTCTCTTTTTTTTTTGTCTTCTCCACAACCACCATTCTATTCCACATATAGTGCTATGTCCATGGCTCATGCTCATGTATTGCGTGAAAGTTAAAAAAGTTTGAGATTATTAAAGTATGAAACAATTGCTTGGCTTGTCATTAGGGTTGTGCATGATTAAATACTTTGTGTGATGAAGATAGAGCAACAGCCAGACTATATGATTTTGTAGGGATAACTTTCTTTGGCCATGTTATTTTGAGAAGACATGATTACTTTGATTAGTATGCTTGAAGTATCACTATTTATTATGTCAATATGAACTTCTATTTTGAATCATTTGGATCTGAACATTCATGCCCCAATAACGAAAATTACATTGAGAATTATGCTAGGTAGCATTCCACGTCAAAAATTCTGTTTTTATCATTTACCTACTCGAGGATGAGCAGGAATTAAGCATGGGGATGCTTGATACGTCTCCAACGTATCTATAATTTTTGATTGTTCCATGCTATTATATTACCCCTTTTGGATGTTTATGGGCTTTATTTTACACATTTATATCATTTTTGGGAAAAACCTACTAACCGAAGGCCCAGCCCGTATTGCTGTTTTTTTTTTGCCTATTTCAGTATTTCAAAGAAAAGGAATATCAAACGGAGTCCAAACGGAATGAAACCTTCGGGAGCGTGATTTTTGGAACGAACGTGATCCAGAGGACTTGGAGTGCAAGTCAAGAAGCAGCTGAGGCAGCCACGAGAGGGTAGGGCCCCCCCTATAGGGCGCGCCCCCTGTCTCGTGGGCCCCTCGGGCGGCCACCGACGTACTTCTTCCTCCTATATAAGCCTACGTACCCTGAAAACATCCAAGGAGCCAACGAAACACAATTTCCACCACCGTAACCTTCTGTATCCATGAGATCCCATCTTGGAGCCTTCGTCGGCGCTCCGCCGGAGGGGGAATCGACCACGGAGGGCTTCTACATCAACACCATAGCCCCTCCGATGAGTTGTGAGTAGTTTACCACAGACCTTCGGGTCCATAGTTATTAGCTAGATGGCTTTTTCTCTCTTTTTGGATCTCAATACAATGTTCTCCCCCTCTCTTGTGGAGATCTATTCGATGTAAACTCTTTCTGTGGTGTGTTTGTCGAGATCCGATGAATTGTGGGTTTATGATCAAGTTTATCTATGAGAAATATTTGAATCTCCTCTGAATTCTTTTATGTATGATTGAGTTATCTTTGCAAGTCTCTTCGAATTATTAGTTTGGTTTGGCCTACTAGATTGATCTTTTTTGCCATGGGAGAAGTGCTTAGCTTTGGGTTCAATCTTGCGGTGTCCTTACCCAGTGACAGAAAGGGTTGCAAGGCACGTATTGTATTGTTGCCATCAAGGATAAAAAGATGGGGTTTATATCGTATTGCATGAGTTTATCCCTCTACATCATGTCATCTTGCTTAAGACGTTACTCTGTTCTTATGAACTTAATACTCTAGATGCAGGCAGGAGTCGGCCGATGTGTGGAGTAATAGCAGTAGATGCAGGCAGGAGTCAATCTACTTGTTGCGGACGTGATGCCTATATACATGATCATGCCTAGATAATCTCATAATTATTCGCTTTTATCATATTTGCTTCCAATCTACTTTTATTTGCATCTTTACTTTTTGCATCTATATTATAAAATATCAAAAATATATTTATCTTATCATACTATCTCTATTAGATCTCACTTTCGCAAGTGGCCCTGAAGGGATTGACAACCCCTTTATTGCGTTGGCTGCGAGTTCTTTGTTTGTTTGTGTAGGTGCGTGGGACTTTTGAGGAGCCTCCTACTGGATTGATACCTTGGTTCTCAAAAACTGAGGGAAATACTTACGCTACTATTGCTGCATCACCCTTTCCTCTTCAAGGAAAACCAACGCAAGCTCAAGACGTAGCACTACTTTAAAAGACAATATGAAGTGCGTAAGCAAAAATATTCACAAGTTTATTTTATTACCATCATTTCTGTTGAGTTTCCTTCATATATTTGTGTTGACCCCCTTATTCAAATTAGATGTGGGAGATGTGGAATGAACTCCTACCACAAGATCGCATGCGAGCAATTCAAGAGGAATTGGCTGGATTCTTTCTTGACCACGTCGTCAATAAAGCCGGAGAATACCACCATGCATGTGGAAGTTGAGTTCATATGTTAGGGTATTGTAAGAGATCTTACACATTGTATATATATGTAGCCAGTACCGTCGGTAAGATATACGAAAACTTGTTGTTCGACCAATCTCTCGGAGAGAAGGAGAGGTCGATCACTTCTCTCTGTATATGTTCATGACGATCTTCTATACTTAATAGTTTCCTTCATTTGCTTACTAGCTAGCTAGCGTGTCGAGTCCTCTCTATAGGTAGCATCGACCAAGCACGGAGATAAGAGAGGACACTTCTCTCTATTAGCTAGCTAACACAATATACGAAACCCCTAAATTAACCCTACAAAACCCTCCAACCCCCCCTTCAGAAAAATAAAATAAAAAACCCAGCCCCTGGAATGCTGACACGTGGAAGGCTTTTGGTCCCGGTTGGTGACACCAACCGGGACAAAAGGCCCCCATACCTGGGCAAGCGGCAGCGGCCACGTGGAGCCCCATCTGTCCCGGTTCCTGGGCGAACCGGGACTAAAGGGACATGGCTTTAGTAACAACCCTTTATAACCGGGACAAATGACCCTCACGAACCGGGACAAATGGAGATTTTTCTACTAGTGTTTTTAGGATTTTTATATGATAAAAGATAGATCCGGGGGCCATAGTTTTCACTAGAGGCTTCTCTCGAGAAAACATATATCATATGGTGGGTAGACAAATTACTATTGGGCAGTTGATAAAAAGGCAAATAATTATGACGATATCCAAGGCAATGATCACGTATATAGACATCACGTCCACGATAAATAGACTAAAACAATTCTACATCTACTACTATTACTCCACACATCGACCGCTATCCAGCATGCATCTAGTGTATTAAGTTCACAAGAAACGGAGTAATGCCTTAAGCAAGATGACATGATGTAGACAAGATAAACTCACATATGAATAAATCCCATCTTTTTATTCTTAATAGCAATGATACATACGTGTGATGTCCCTTTATGTCACTAGGATTGAGCATCACAAGATTGAACCCATCACAAAGCACGTCTTCCTATTGCAAGATAAATCAATTTAGTTGGCCAAACCAAATCAATAGATTGGAGAAGAAATATGAAGCTATAAAAATCGTGCATAAAAGAGTTTGGAGAAAACTCAAATGATATTCATGGATAGATCTGATCATAAACTCATAATTCATCGGATCCCAACAAACACACCGCAAAAAAGAATTACGTCGGATAGAACTCCAAGAACATCAAGGTGAACATTATATTGAAGAACATCAAGAGAGAAGAAGTCATCTAGCTACTAACTATGGACACGTAGGTCTGTAGTAAACTACTCACGCGTCATCAGAAGGGGCAGCAAGGTTGATGTAGAACCCCTCCGTGATTGAATCCCCCTCCGACGGAGTGCTAGAAAAAGTCCCCAGATGGGATCTCTCGAGAACAGAGGCTTGCGGTGGCGGAAAAAAATATTTCATGGACTCCATAGTAGGTTTCCTGATTTTAGAAAATTTATAGAGGTGGAGTTAGGTCAAACAGAAGCTTGTGGGCCCCACAAGGTACCAGGGCGCCCCCTGGTGCCTTGTGGGCTACTGCTTCGTCTTCTGGTCCCCTCCCGAAGCTTCCAGGGTCTCTTATTGCCAGAAAAAAAATCTCCAAAAAGTTTTGTGGCATTTGGATTTCGTTTGGTACTAATATTCTGCAAAGTAAAAAACAAGCAAAAAACAGCAACTGGCACTGGGCACTAAGTTAGTAGGTTAGTCCAAAAAAATGATATATTGTTGCTTGTAAATGTGTATAAAACATCCAAGATTGATGCTATAATAGCATGGAACAATAAAAAATTATAGATACGTTGGATATGTATCATTCGTCGGCCTTCATGTACAAGGATTTGAACTCCTCACACATTTGCTGACCGCAAGCTTCTTCTCCTCGAGGTTCATCTTCTTTTTATTGCATATCCATGAAAGGTTTAAACATCTTCACGTTCTTTTCCTCCTTTAGTTCATTGTGCTTGGCACTCGCCTCCTCCTTTGACGTCATGATGTCCTCCCACCTGTCCATCATTAGTTCATGACGCTATTTATTCTCGTGCAACGATGTTCCCGGGGCTGAACTGCTGGCTATTAAGGAGGGACTATCTCTGGTGTTGCAATGGAACAACCTACCAATTAGTACTGAATCAGACTGCCTTGAAGCTGTTACAATGGTTAAAAAGAAAATTGGAGATTGTTCTAGATTATCTTTCGTGCGTGATAAGATTCATGAGTTGATGAAAGACCATATAACTTGTATTGCTCATACTAGACATTGCCAAAATGCAGTTAGTCATTACCTTTTAAGCTTTGGCAGAGTACATGTTCGTACTGCTGTATGGTTAGGTACTTAGCTTCGGGTCCGGGTGACGTACACCTTCTCTGTCAATATGATTGTAATCTTTGATCATTGAGCAATATAAGTTTTCCTGCAAAATGAAAATGTTGAAAAGTATCACTATAAGATCACCAATTAACTACCACATATAGTAGTACGAGGTGCATAACACAATAAGAGTATCTGTTCAAGAGAAGGACATTGTATTGTGATGTGATCTTGAAGAGAGACTGCACAAAGGAAGAGAATCCTGGCCTGCATTTTTCCAGGGATTGTGCAACTTCAAGTTTTCATACAACAATTCCACAAAAATGAAAGTTTTTTAAGGCAAAACAGAAATTAAAGTTAATAGGATTGGTCATCATGTTAGAGATCGAGGAAGTTGCCCATGCATGTAATGAATTTTATGGAGATCAATTTTATTATTATTGTTTAGAAAAAAAATTAGAAAACGGAGATGCGAGGAACCGAAAAAGAGAGACTGTGACCTGATCTTGAAGAAGAGACACTGCAAAAAGGAAGAGAATCCTGACCTGCATTTGTCCAGGGCGTACGCCATTTCAAGTTTTCATACAACAATTCCACCAAAATTGAAGTTTTGTTGTCAAAACAGAAATGAAAGTTAATTAGGATTGGTCAACATGTGGCCTGGGGTCCACCTTCCAGCCGAATTAGAGATCGAGGGAGCAGCCCATGCATCGTCATGCATCGCGACGCAGTAATCATTTTCTAAGGAGTGGAGATGCGAGGAATCGAACCCCGTGCCTCTATTCAGCTTTGATTAGCGCTCTACCAATTGAGCTACATCCCCTTTCACATGAACTGCTCTTTAATCCAAGTAATTAACTATTATAAGCCGCGAGTAAATAATTTATTTAGGGTAAACGTGAGTGAAAATTTAAGGTAATCAATCCTGAGACCTTTTTGCGGTGACGGCCCATGAGTACATCTGAAGCATGAAACCAAATCCACGAATAGCACGCTGCTCTTCATTTCAAACCAGGTACTGTCTGGCCCATCAAGGACTTTGTTTTTAATAAAAAAAAAACGCAGCATTCCCTGCAGAGAAGGGCCAGCATAGAGTTAAAGAAAGAAGATATTTTCTTCTTTCACGCATTCCAAGTGATTTCTGTCAAAAATGAAAAATTTGTGAACTAGTCAGTTTGATCCGTCTAATATTCGTGGTAACCGGAGCCAAGTGATTTCTCTCAAAAATGAAATTTGTGAACAAGTCAGTTTGATCCGTCTAATATTCCTGGTAACCGGAGCCATCATAAAATGCATATACTCCCTCCGTTCCTTGGTATTTTGCTTCTTTTTTTGTGTTAAATACTGGACTGCATTAGAGTATAGACTACTCCCTGTAAAAAAAAAGAGTGATTTTTCAGCTTTGAATGCATAGGCACCCTCTATGAACAGTAAAATTTAAAAAAAAAATCAAAAGCTTTGCAGCATCAAAGATGATCATCAAAAGCTTTGCAAAGATGATAAAACTTTCTAGGTGTTTGCAAGTTTTCATGCCAATAAACCAACGCGGTCACACGCATAGATCAGCGGTCCGACGGGTGCCTCCTCCAGTTCTCGGTGCAGATGCATTCATGGCACCGCGTGGCGCCACTCCGGCGTGTCGCCCAAGGGAGCAAGCCCGTCTATGTAAGTCGGACGATGGCAGTGTGCAACCCTAGCCCGTCTCATTCCTTCGTTCTCCCTCCCACTACGCCGCCAACTTCCCTCTCCCTCTACCGCCCCGTAACCATGGCCTGGCAGAGGATCACCACATATGCAATGCTGATGCCGGAAAGCCGGTTGCAGATTGAGCAGGAGATCCGAGCCAGGCGTGCCGCTGCTATTGGTGCAAGTATGCCACCGGATTCGCCTGAGCTAGAAGATATGAGGCATATGTGGAGTCCAACTGACGCTTGATCTGACAGCAGAGGGTGGAGATCGACAAGCTCTTCGCCTCTAGTTGGACAACGACGAGCCGGAGAGCGGCGGAGCTGCCACACGCGTCCATCTACCTGAAGCCGGGGACAGGGATAGTGGGCATCTCCAATGATGAGTAGTTTACATATATATGTAGTACGTAGGTTCTTTATGTGCATGCATGGGTAGTATGGACTTGAGGTTTCATGTTTGAGGTACATGGTTTGTGGTGGACAATTTTTTATGTGATGTTCGGTCACTGTCCACGGACGCGCCCGGGCATGTCCATGGGCGTTTGGTGGCCTGATTTTGGTACTTCTGATTGTAGATGCTCTAATATCATCAATTAACTAGCACATATAGTACGTACTAGAAGGGTTGGGCGCGATGCGTCGTTGGTTTTGTTGAGTTTCTTTAAAAAGTAATCATTCTGTTTCAAAATGTAATGTGTATTACTTTTTTGAAATGGCAAACCTTTTAAGTTTGATCAAATTTCTAGAGAAATATATCAAAATCCATAATACCATATCGATATATTTAGATTTATCATGAAATGAATTTTTATACTTTTTTTGTTTAATATTGTGGATGTCGATATTTTTGCTCTGAAGTCGGTCAAATTTAAAGAAATTTGACTTTCTAAAAAACTAATACGCCTTATATTTTGTAACTGCTGGAATATTTAGTTTGGCAGGTGAGGAGATGATAGAGTGTGCTTTATTTTTATTTACAATATGTTGATTTGGTGGGTTGTGGTGTTATTCTGTGTTATCTGCTAACCAATCTATATTTATGTGGAGAAATTTCTGTGTCGGTGATTGCATATACTTTAGTGGTGCTACAGTATTACATGGTGATGCTTCTCTTTTCTAGGTGGTGGGAGGATGCGTGTGATTGATATATTTTTATAGACCGGTTGTTGCTATAGATTTGAAAAGTTGTTGGTCCGGTCAAAATTGTAAAGCAAATCCAAAATTAATACCTCAATCAAATGAAAGAGCTTCAAGATTAGAGAACATAGTGAACTAAAAGAATTGAATGGGAGAGCTTGAGAAATTATTTACCCGGTCAAAATTGGATGACACGGTTCTAAATTGAATACCTTAATTAATTGTGAGGCCTTAAAATTAGAAAGCACAATATCTAGTATAGAAGAATTGAATGAGAGTGCTTTGTAAAATTGATGACCCGGTCAAAATCAGATGACCTAATTTTATTTGGAGACCTCAATTAAATATGGGCTCTCTAAAACTAGGGAGCTTAGTGTTATAGAGGATGAGGTGCATAACACAACAAGCTTGAAAAAATAAGTTGCACACCACAATAGGAGTATCTGTTCAAGAGAAGAACATTGTACTTTTTTCTGGATGGAAGAAGAACATTGTACTATATGACGTGATCTTAAGAAGACATACTGCAAAAGGAAGAGAATTCTGACATGCATTAGCTCAGGGATTGTGCAACTCCATGTTTTCATAGGACCAAACTTTGAAGAGACTTTTTGAAGGAGGGCTTACGTGAGATTTTCTTAGCATTTTGCACCGCAAACACTCATGCAAGCCTACATCCTCGACAACGAGGCAGCGCCAAGCAGCAGCCGGGCGACGGCGGCTGCGTAGGTGCCCCGGCTGACCGTCTTGGAAGCGTTGGCCCTACCTGAAAGTTTACCGGCCATGTGAATCGTGTGCCTCATGAGCTAGCTAGCTTGTATAGTCTTCGTGATAAAAATTACATGTCCCTCGGATGATGATCCAGCTAGCTGTCACATGATAGAACCATAGGTTGCCGGTGGTCGCTCCCCACAAAATTGCTGGGACCGGTGGTGAGTTTTGCTGGGACCGGCGGTGAGTTTTGCTGGGACCGCACATCTTTTTGCCGGAGCCATGGCCGCCATACAAGATGCGGGGTAGATGTTTTTGACCTCCGGCAGGCAGCGACAACAGTGAGGCGGCGAGCCGGCAGCAGGGGAGGAGGTGCGAGGGCGCGCTGCAGTGGGGTAGTGATTCGGGCGGGCGGAGGAGGTGTGCGGGATTCGCAGGGGCGACGAAGACGACGACCAAGTCCACAGCGATACAAGCGTGATCCAACGGTTCCACGGGGCTCTGTTTCATGCAGATCGAACGGCTCACGCGGGACCAGCTAAAATCTTTGGCTGGCGCGCCGGCGCCTATCAGTCGCCATTCAATAAAGCTAGCCATGATGGTCTTCGCTAAAAAACCCACATCAAATAACAATGTTTGACTAAATTAATGTTTGCCTCATGAAGACATAAGCCACTTGATAAATGGTAGCTAGTCACTACATCGAGCATCAAGGGTAAGCAAAACCACTTTTAGCAAAGCATTTTTCATGCTAGATTAGTCAAAACTAAAATGAGAAGAGGGACCATGAGACGGTGACTTGCAACTTGTAGGCGCCAAAACCGAGAAGACCACAACTTCTACCGGCCTTCTTTGGCGTGAAAACTATGTCGTCCCTTGTAGTAATTTGTCCACGTCGTGCCGCGACGATGGAGACTCTGAGCTTTCCTCCTTTGAGTTTGACAGAGACGACACGCCGTGTAAGCTTTGATGAGGCCATCATCGGCAATGACAAGCAATTTATCATCATTTCCGGCAGCAAGCAGCAAAACTTCTAGATCATCTACACCTATGATACCCGCGGTGAATACACATTGAAAATCAACTGGCCATGATGAACCACCAACTAGTCGCACACCGATTGTCGCCACCATGGAGTTTTCAATGATACGGGTTGCTAACTCTAGTGTGCTACGCTTGCTAGTGTAAAACTCAGTATATAACCCGGTATTTGTGAACTGTAGGTAAAAGAAACTTAGGTCCTCAGCCTCAGTGGTGCCCTTAACTTTGAGCATGACCTCGAAGGTCCCAGGATCGATTCATGCCATGATAGCACGGAGAGGACCTGTCAATGAAAGTTATGGTTGCTGCATATAACGTTAGTCCATTAAGTACACTAACTGACAATGTGTTTTTCAGCATGCGTACATGGGACGGCAAATGAAAAGAAAACAAGAAACATGCACACACACGCACGCGTGCGCGCGCGTGCACACACACACACAAATTACCTCCTCCGTGATGATTTGGCAATCACTTCTTGAACGAGCAAAGGTAAGATTATGTTTGTAATTGTCGCAAAAATCGCGTGCGCCGATCGTACCAAACACTTGAAGCGGCCACTTTAAAGCCCCCTCTTATCGATGCGACTTTTTTTTTGCGAAATCTTATCGATGCGACTTTGATAGAGAAGATCTTCAAGGTATCTCCAACGGAGTTGAAGCGGTGATGACGAGGGTCCTCGTCGGTGCAAAGCATGGGAGGAATAGTTGCTGCATCGATCGGAGCAAATTAGTAGTGTATACTAAAACTATCATATTCTTCATTTTGGGGGAAAAACATGCTGTCTCTATTTGAGGAGCTAGGAAAAAGTAACCGTTTTACTAAATCACATCTAGACAGAGGATGAAGAAGCTCACTGGTGTCCTCGAAGCGATCGTGTTCCGAGCCCCAGCCGTGGTTCCAATAAACCCGGTGGTACCCGGCGTCGTTGGCCTCCCGGTCAGACTCGTCCAGGTTAGGGTACCAATGCTCCTCCCTCAACTTGGTGTGGTACGCCGCCATCATCTTCTCCTGGTATGGTATCCCTGTCACGTTAAAAGTTTCCCAGCCGCCTGGAATTATTCGGTTCTAACTATACAACTGAAAGCGTACGTACAACGTTCTCAGATGGAGTCCTCTTCTTTTTGCTTGGCTCAGATGGAGTCCTCATCGGATGCACATATATATACTCCATATATATACACACACATGACACCGGCCGGCCGTATACATGTGATCGGCTACCATATACACAACGCAAACCGAGCAAAAACAAAAAACAAAAGAATATATCGACACACCATACGCGCACGGCCGCTGCGCATCTAACAAGATCAGCGACGGCAAAGGCCGCGGCGACATGAATGTTCAACCTGCAGCCTCGTTACCGTACCACGACATCTTAGACATCCTCTCCAGGACACCCGTCGACAAGTCTGTCTGCCGGTTCCTATGCGTGTCCACAGGGTGGCTGGACCTCCTCTCCAACAACGTGCTCTTCGTCGATACTTCCACATATTATGGGTAACGTAGGAGACATCTCTATTTTCTCCCGGGGTTTTAGTTACCACTGCTTAGCTTTTAATTTGCCTCTCACCATAAAATTAAATGTCAATAACCCGTCCTCCTCTCTTTGAACAAGGGGCGCTTCCGGTTCTGTGCGTGCTTCAAACAATTTTGTCTTCTCCATATTACCATATCTCTAGAGCCAATAAATTTCTATGAGGAACTACTGAACTCAATCACTTGCTGCCGTTACTCAACAGTTTTCTGTTGAGGTCTATCCTGTAGAGGTAGTCAAATTGGATCAGTGATCGATTTCTAGGTTTCGTCGTAAACCTAATTGGTCACTTCCAAACCGCCGTGCACAGGCGCCGCCATGGTCCTCTCCTCGTCAACTCAGGATCCTTCCAGGAGGAAGAGCCCGCGGGAGGCCGTGGCATGCATCTCCTGGACGTGGACGGACACGTCGTGAGGGTCATCAAGGGCGCCGGTGGATTTGGGATGATGTGTGACACCACTGTCGACGACCTTGTCTGCGTCAACGGCGCTTCCTACGATGGCGTCCAAGTGGTCGATCCAGCCACCGGGGAGGTGCTCCTGAGGTGCCCACAATTGGAGGTGGTGGTCAAGCACGGCGCGGTCCCTTTCGTCGCCACGCGCTACTACAACATCTTTGGCTTCGGCCACGCCGCCTTGTCCGGTGAGTACAAGCTGATCCGCCTCGTCGCCGATGGCAGCTGCGAGGTCTTCACTTTGGGGGACAACAGAGGGTGGAGGCAAGCGCAGAGGCCGCCGATTCGCTTCCGCTCCCAGCGAGGCTCTCCTGTCACCGTCGATGGCGTCCTCTACTTTTTGGAGGAGGCAAAACACCAAAACGACGACACGCTGCACTGCTTCGACCTCGAGAGTGAGCAATGGATGCCCGAGGTGATCCAAGGGCCACAGAAATTATACGGCGAGAAGAAGTGGAGGGACACACTCGCAATCCGCATAACAGAGCTCAATGGCGCCTTGTGCATGGCACAGTCCGTGTGCGAGGACATGAACACGGCCAGACTACGGGGCGACCCATTCACCAATATATGAATCCTGGACAATTCTGATAAGAGAAGTTGGATCAAGGTCTACACGATCCTAATGGCCCCATCCACATGCCGCTATATGCCGCTCAGGGTGATGCAGGACAGAAAGTTGCTCCTACAGTGCTCTCTCAGTAATAAACGATTGTTGATGCTTCAGATCTATGATTCTTGCACCGATACATGCACCGACATTACATGGGCGCCAAATGACCTCGCGGGTAGAATTGGGCTATGTAGCTTTCGGTTGGAGCATCGTGTGCCGTCCAATAACATGCTAGCACTTTTCTTAGACCAAGCATTGTTGTTCCTCAGCGACTAGTGAAAAAGGAAGTTGTGAATTACTAATTACCATGTGAACGACTTTTTCCTTGTGCACTCTTTTTTTGGGTAGCCTTTTCCTTGAGAGCAACATATAAAGCTTTAATGAAATACATTGCTCTCAAGGAAAAGGCTACCCAAAAGAAGAGTTCACAAGGAAAAAGCTGTTCACATGGTAATTAATTGACAACTTCCTTTTTCACTAGTTGCTGAGGAACAACAATGCTTGGTCTAAGAAAAGTGCTAACATGTTATTGGGCGGCACACGATGCTCCAAGCGAAAGCTACATAGCCCAATTCTACCCGCAAGGTCATTTGGCGCCCCTGTAATGTCGGTGCATGTATCAGTGCGAGGATCATAGATCTGAAGCATCAACAATCGTTTATTACTGAGAGAGCAATGAAGGAGTAACTTTTGGTCCTGCATCACCCTGAGCGGCATATAACAGAATGTGGATGGGGCCATTAGGATCGTGTATGCCTTGATCCAGCTTCTCTTATCGGAACTGTCCAGGACCCATATGTTGGTGAATAGGTCGCCCGCTAGTCGTCCGGCCCTGTGCATGTCCTCGCACGCGGACTGCACCATGCACAAGGCGCCATTGAGCTCTGTTATGCGGATTGCAAGAGTGTCCCTCCACTTCTTCTCACCGTACAGTTTCCGTGGCCCTTGGATCACGTAGGGCTTCCATTGCTCGCTCTCGAGGTCGAAGCAGTGCAACGTGTCGTCTTTTTCGGTTTTGCCTCCTCCAAAAAGTAGAGGGCGCCATCGACAGTGACAGGAGAGCCTCGCTGGGAGCGGAAGCGAATCGGCGGCCTCTGCACTTGCCTCCACCCTCTGTTGTCCCCCAAAGTGAAGACCTCGCAACTGCCACCGTCGACGAGGCGGATCAGCTTGTACTGATTGGACAAGGCGGCTCGGCCGAAGCCAAAGATGTTGTAGTAGCGCGTGGCGACGAGAGGGACCGCGCCGTGCTTGACCACCACCTCCAATTGTGGGCACCTCACGAGCACCTCCCCGGTGGCTGGATCGACCACTTGGACGCCATCGCAGGAAGCGCCGTTGACACAGACGAGGTTGTCGATGCTGGTGTTACAATCATCCCAAATCCACGGGCGCCCTTGATGACCCTCACGACGTGTCCGTCCACGTCCAGGAGACGCATGTCACGGCCTCCGGCGGGCTCTTCCTCCTGGAAGGATCCTGAGTCGATGAGGAGCGGGCCGTGGCGGCGCATGCATGTGCACGGCGGCGAAGACCGGGTTGTTGGAGAGGAGGTCCAGCCACCCCTTGGACACGCATCGGAACCGGCAGACAGACTTGACGGGCGTCCTGGAGAGGATGTCGAAGATGGCGTGGTACGGTAACGAGGCTGCAGGTGGAATACTCATGTCGCCGCCGCCCTCGCCGTCGTTCATCTTAGATGCGCCGCCGCCGTGCGCTAATGGTGTGTCGATCTAACCTCTTTTTTTTGCCGGTGTATATCGATATCGATCTAATCCAATCGGTCGGCGTTGTGTATATGGTAGCCGATCATTAACGTGAGCAAGATACGTATCAATTGATCGATACAGTACGACGAGATGGATCGAGAGATCCAGGAGGAGCAGAAAGCGAGGAGGAAGGGATACCAGGAGAAGATGATGGCGGCGTACCACACCAAGTCGATGGAGGAGCATTGGTACCCTAACCTGGACGAGTCTGACCGGGAGGCCAACGACGCCGGGTACCACCGGGTTTATTGGAATTACGGCTGGGCCTCGGAACACGATCGCTTCGAGGACACCAGTGAACTTCTTCATCTTCTATTTACTACTCCCTCCGTCCCATAATGTAAGACGTTTTTTAACACTACACTAGTATTCAAAAGCGTCTTACATTATAGAACGGAGGGAGTACTTTTTTCCTAGCTCCTCAAATAGAGACCGCATGGATTTTTTTCCTAAAAAAGAAGAGTACTGTATGACTAGTTTGAGTATATACCATAATTTGCTCCCATCGATGCAGCAACTATTCCTCCCATGCATTGCACCGACGAGGACCCTCATCATCACCGCTTCAACTGCGTCACAGATACCTTGCAGATCTTCTCTATCAAAGTCGCATTGATAAGAGGGGGCTTAAAGAGGCCGCTCCAAGTGTTTGGTACGATCGGCGTACGTGATTTATGAGACAATTACAAACATAATGTTATCTTTGCTCGTTCAAGAAGTGATTGCCAAATCATCACGGAGGAGGTAATTTGTGTGTGTGTGTGTGCGCGCGCGCATGTTTCTCGTTTTCTTTTCATCTATGGTCCCATGTATGCATGCTGAAAAATGCATTGTTAGTTATTACAGTACTTGATGGACTAACGTTATATATATGCAGCAACCATATCTTTCATTGACGGGTCCCATTCGTGCTATCATGGCATGCTTGAATCCTGGGACCTTCGAGGTCATGCTCAAAGTGAAGGGCACCACTGAGGACGAGGATAGAGACCTAAGTTTCTTTTACCTACAGTTCAGAAATGCCGGGTTATATACTGAATTCTACAATAGCAAGCGTAGCACATCAGAGTTAGCAACCCGCATCATTGAAAACTCCGTGGAGGCAACAATCGGTGTGCGAATAGTTGGTGGTTCATCATGGCCAGTTGATTTTCAATGTGTATTCACCGCGAGTATCGTCGGTATAGATGATCTAGAAGTTTTGCTGCTTGCGGCCGGAGATGATGATAAATTGCTTGCCATTGCTGATGATGGCATCATCAAGCTTACATGGTGTGTCGTCTCTGTCAAACTCAAAGGAGGAAAGCTCAGAGTCTCCATCGCGGCACGACGTGGACAGACTACTACAAGGGACGACATACTTTTCACGCCAAAGAAGGCCGGTAGAAGTTGTGGTCTGCTCAGTTTTGGTGCCTACAAGTTACAAGTCGCCGTCTCCTGGTCCCTCTTCTCATTTTAGTTTTGACTAATCTAGCATGAAAAATGCTATGCTAAAAGTGGCTTTGCTTACCCTTGATGCTCAATGTAGTGCCTAGCTATCATTTATCAAGCGGCTTATGTCTTCATAACGCAATCACTAATTCAGTCAAACATTGCTATTTGATGTGGGTTTTTTAGTGAAGGCCATCATGGCTAGCTTAATTGAATTAACCAACACCCCGCCAGACAACTAGCGGGATCATCATCCCAGGGACATGAAATTTTATCATGAAAACTACAAGCTAGCTAGCTCATGAGGCACATAAATTCACATGGCCAGTAAACTTTCAGGATCATGAAACACACGGCGCCGACAAATTGTGGGGAAACTTTCCGACGGTAAACACATGGTGCGAGAAATCGGGCAAGGTATCACATATTTGGCGAGAAATTTATGGCAGGGAGATATCAAGCGAGGAAAACACGACATCAAAGTCCCTTCTTTCACGCGGCAAATATTAGGCATGAAACACCTAGCACTCGAAACTAAGTGGGAAACTTTTGGTTTGGAAACACGTGAATAAAAAATTGGCGGAAAACACATGGCATGAGAAATTGGGCGGGAACCTGTTGGGCAGGACATGTTGGGCCAAAAACACATGGCATGAGAAATTGGACAGGAAACTTTTGCGCGGCATAAGTCGGTCCGGAAATACATGGTATGAGATATTGGACATGAAACTTTCAAGGGGGTGGGGGCACATGCGCCGACAAAACAAGGTTGGAAACTTTTGGGTGGGAGATGAGTAGGTAGTATATGGCGACAAATAGTGAGTGGGAAACACATGACATGAGAAATCAGGCAGGAAGCTTTCTCCATCTCTGTACCTCTAGCTTCCCAGCTCTTCCTCCTGACCGACCCTACCTCTCCTTCCTCGTCCCGCTTCATCCAACTGCGCCTCATGTCTTACTCCCGATCCATGGAAGCATTAGCAATTGCCACCTCGTTGCTCTTTCGATGGCAGTGGCCCTGCCAAATCCAAATATGCAATTATCGTGGCCATGTGTTGTAGCGGGTCGACAAGAACATCATCTAGCACCGCGAGGCGACAATGTGCAATGTGCATGCTGATGATGTCTATGGGATTGCTTAATTCCATTGGGCCATATCACGGGCCGGCCTTCACAAAGTTTATTTCCTTCTTTCTAGATCTTTTGGTAATGATGAATCTTCTGAAGCGGCCGCAGCTGCATGCACATCAGTGAGGTCAATGGCCTCGAGGTTAAGGGGGAAGAGACGAGCTTTCGAGCATGTAGCTGAGCTTGTTGTAGGCATGGCGTCGGCAACGATGGATATGTAGAACCTTGGCGTTAGTACCCAGATGATGTGTCATGAGATGAGCTTTTTTTCTCTCCTAATTCCTCTGCTTGGCAGTGGTTGTAGTTAGCCGGAGTCGGTTGCCCCAGCCAGAAAGTGTTGCAAGGGGTCGATCGCCGGTATGAAAAGGAGTGGCGATATGGGATCGCCCTGCCTGAGTCCCCATAATGGAGATATTGTAGGTCCTAAACAAACCATAGGCAGGGATTCCCATGTTTGGATTTGAAGCATGGCCTCCGTCTCTAGCCTAGGCATATTGCATACTAGATCGTCGATGGCGCGAGTTGCCGCACACATCTATTTGAACAATAAAATGATAGATTAAGAAAAATATGGTCACATCAAATATATTAAAGTTGCATAAATAAAAACCATACATTAGTCGGTAATTGAGGGTAATCTCATATATATATATTGGTAAAAGCAAGGTTCACAAATAGAAATTGGCTCGGTATGACAACATACTCAACAATGTAACACTGAATTGCAAAATAAAACTCCATCAGTGCATGATATGATACTTTACAAGGATCAAGGTGAGCTTGTATTAAAATAGCAATGTTCAAAATTGATCATGTTAAGCTAAAAGAGATCACCTGAATATATATCGTATGGTTTCATCAGAATCTGATTCTTGCAAAGCATCATGTCGCGGAGATATAATGGTTGAAAATATACCAACGTAACTTCTTCTGTTTGATCCTGTAATAGAAGAAAGGGACCACTCAATTACTCAAAACGGAAAATTCAGTACTACAGAAATTCATATGTTCCTGTAGCCTGTAGGCGATTAGTTCTTAGAGAGAACATTCAACCTTAAGTCCTCAACATTCAACCTGAAGTCCTAAATTAGCATCTTGGCAACTAACACTCATTTACAAATAGGAAAATCCAACCTACATATTCAGGCATGAGGATGCAATTCAGGCGTTAGGTACTTAATTATAAGCAAGAAATTAGGGTTTTTCCTTCTATCTTGGCTTCTGCAAATTAATAATCCTTTCGAAGAAACAACTATGTGTATTCCGGAGACAAGAAATCGGGATTCATAGAACGCATTTGTTAATCGAATCAGGAATTCTCCTCGTCACAACATTAACCTTGGCATTGATTTGAGTAGCACTTCGGTTTTGAAAGCAAACTGCTCACCGACGGACTTCATATTGCAATATGAAGTACCCTGCTAGGAACTCAGAGATGTCCAGGAGTTCCACACGAAGTAGCCTTTCACATTGGCTCCGCTTCTGTGGAGCAAAAACTGCATCATGGGTTTCAAAAAAAAATTGGTGGAATTTATTTGAATAACTAACTTTCAAGTACTCCACTCTGTCGGTGTCATCGAGAATGTCATTCGCGGATGCCTTGCCTGAAGAAAGATCTTTGCCAAACTATATCAAATCCACCGAATCGATTAATTTTAGATGAAAACCGAACCAAAAATTTGGAGATCGGTGTGACCAGGAAGTAGATCGACTTGCCATTCTCTTGGACATAAATGGGGAGGCCCCCATAGGTTCTGTCAGGTAGAGCAGCACACATCGTAATCCTTTTAGGTCGTCTGGATAAGCCATTGCTACGTACTGCACTCAAGAGAAAAAAGTAGCATGAACCAGAATTCCAGTTCAACTACTTCATGTCCAAAACAGATGAAGCAAGTAGCATTTTTGACAAAAAATAGTTGGAAATTTTTTACCTCACTTGTTGCTGGATCTGCTCTAGAACCTGCATCACTGAAGTAAATATGCTGTAAGTATACATTTTGAAAGATTCGACAATATATGTTTAACGAACCAAGCTCCCAATTGTAGCCGCCGGTGCACAATGCAGCAATATGCCCATGCAGATATAAAATTTCCTTACCTCTATGGTAAACTGACATGTCTGCTGCATAGTCATGAACACCTTCATTTAAAGGGCGATCATTCACATAGACAGAATAGTAATGATTTATTCTTTGAAATCAATAGCACCAATATGATTTATTCAGATTGGGATTTTGTGAACCACGGGAGGCGAGAACCAACATTCGTCTTCATGGCTTGTGGGTAATCACCAAACACCAAGGTTTGTGGTGTCCTATACGACAACAAGAATCCGGAAGCAAAGATAAGAGTCTAAATAACAAAGCAGCTGAACACAAAGTCTTGATATCTTTTAGTTGCTTCTGAATCCACAGTAGAGTTCATCAAAGGATAAGTCCAAACTGAATAGATGTTTATGCCAACAACTCCCTTTTGCACAAGCTAAGCCCAAGATACATTGTGTGAGAACACAATTTTTTGCACATGAAATTCATGGTGCTGCACTAAAATAACTTTGTTTGTGTAGTTCATGAGACCTTATGTTTAAAAATTAGAACATACTCACTCCGTCCGGAAATACTTGTCCTAGAGATGGTTGTATCTAGACTTATTTTAGTTATAGATACATCCATTTTATTCATTTGTAAGACAAGTATTTCCGGATGGAGGGAGTACAATCTTATACGAAAATAATCATGAAACACTAAGAAATTGTATGGCTAACAAATAGTTCTTTGTTGATTGGCTTGATAATATTGACGTTCCTGAATTGATCTTAGATCTGAAATCTTACAAGATTTATCTTTCAAAAATATTAACAATGTGCTGGCAGAAAGGAGCTGGTGTTAATTTTAGGAACAAGATAACTCACTTTCACTATAAGCAGAAACAATTCTGTAAAACGTATTGCAAAAACAAAATAGATAGACTCATGAAACCGGCGGGCCTTGATTGGATCGCCGTAGCCACTGCGCCTACGCCCCTGGTCGGTGGTACGAAACCATGCAGCTCGCTGCGTCTCCATGGAAGCAGTGCTCTCGCCAATGGTGGAGGGCCGCCGCCGCTGCACCTGCGCCCCCTGGCCGGTGGCCACGGGACCAGCTGCTCGCTGCGTCTCCATGGGATCCGTTGCTCCCGCCAATGGAGGAGAGGCGGCGACATGCCTAATGGCGTCTGCACACTGAAGGCCTGCCACGAGAGTGGGAAGCCAACTCGCTGCCGCCGGCGGCCCCGTGGGACGAGAGGAAGAGGCCCATCGCGTATTACTCTGTTTTTCTCTTGAGCAAAGGGAAGAGGCCCATGGCTATGCGACGACCATCTTGGACGACTTCGCACATGGGGACGCTGAATCTGTCGGTGCGGCCAGGGAATGATATGGCTAGACATGCCGACACCGCCATTAATTGGAGGTTCATGTCTGGGGAGGGGAGGTTGCTCGAGGTCAATGTTAGTGGAGCGTGATGGCCTGCTTGATTCTCCTTGGCGCCGGGGTCTTCGTACGCGTTGTATCTCACGTATAGTGAGATGTATGCTCGGCTCACTGAAGAAATGGTTTTCTTTATTTCTCTCCGGTTTTATTGTTTTTCACTGTTTTTTCTTTTCTTTTTTTCTTTGGTTTTCTTTGCTTTTTTGGTTTGGTTTTTTATTTCTTCACCGGTTTTCTCAGGGTTTTTTCTCTTCATTAAAAAGTTAGTTTTCTATTGCTATTCACTGATTTTCTTCCATTTTTCATCCGTTCTTAACTATCCTTTCGTTCTTTTTGTTACTTTCAATTATGTTTGTTTCATTATATATTTTCATCGGTTTACTTTCTTGTTCAACACACGTTCACTTTTTTCAGTACATATTCAACATTTTTCGTATACATTAAAAACATTTTTATATACATGTTAAACATTTTGAAATACATGATTAACATTTTCTGAAAATTATATTTTGTATTTCTACTTTTTCCATACAGATTTAGCACTTTTGGTATATATCTAATACATTTCTCTATTACACGTTTACCATTTTTTGAATACAAGATTAACATTTTTAATACATATTCAACATTTTTCTCATACACATTTTCCAGATTTTCGAAAAAATATTTTTTTCGAATACAAGATTAATTCTTTTAAAATACATAATCAACATTTTTAATACATGATCAACATTTTTCATACACATTTTCAACATTTTCAAAAAAATAATAACATTTGTGGAATACAAGATTAATTTTTAATACATAATCAACATTTTTTTCTATACACAATTATCATTTTCAACTCTCTGATTAACTTTTTTAAATATAATATTAACATTTTTGAATATATGGTCAACATTTCTCTATACACATTAAATATTTTCGAATACAAGAGTAACAATTTTTTTAATACATGGTCAATATTTTTCTATGCACATTTAACATTTTTTGAATGCTTGGTTAACATTATTTTTCAAATGTATTTACATAAACTGTTTTGTACTGCATTTACTTATAACATTTTGAACTATAAAGAAAGTAAATAAGGATAAAAAACAAAAATAAAAATAAAATGGTGGGAAAAAAATAACAAGGTTGTGGCCTCCCGCGCGCCTGGGCCAGCGCATCTTGCGCCTCTTTCAAGCCAGACTTCCCTCGTTCTCGGTGAAGCGAGGTATAGCCGCGCCCGGCTTTGTAGGGCTTCTTCCGCTTGGGATTAGCTAAATGGGCCCACAGAAAAGCCCAGTGCACCACAGATATTCATTTTTTCTTCTAGGGTAGAGCCCATTTAGGACGGTTGGGCCAAGAAAGAAAATTGCTGTGGAGCGTGGAATTGGCAGCAGATTTAACGGCTCAAATCGACCATACCCAAGCATCTATTCAGGGAGCTTTTTCGCGACGAGGATTGCCCACTTGGATGAAAATGACGCATGTTGTATTACATATTTGACGCGTGGTATTAATTTGGTACCTGGCTGTGTACAAATGAGTTGTGGATTCGGTGTTTCATTTGAAATTTTTTGAACGTGTGTGCAGGTTGGTTTAGTTGGTTTAGTATTTTCTGTTGCGTGTGGGCCAGTTTTTGTGGTGAATTTCGTCTTCCGACAGCCCTTTTTTCTTCGAGGCTTCTTTGGTTTTGTGATTGGTCGCTGTCAATCTCTGCCGCTGTTGGCCCGGGTCGCTTTCTGGCTTCTGATGCTTCTTTGGTTTTGTGATTGATCGCTGTCAATCTCTGCCGCTGTTGATTCCTGTCGCTGTCGTTGCGTGCATGGCGCTACTGGTTCGGTTGTTGTTTCCTGGGGAGCTGGTCAAGATAGTGGTTTCTGGATATCTTGATGCTGGCTCGAGACTTCTCCCCTTCTCTCGCGAAGACTCCAGCGATCGGCCACTGCTTGCCACTCTGCCATCGGCCGCCGCTTGCCGCTCGCCGCTTTGCCACCGCCCCGGCGGTCCATCAGATCACTATATAAGCAGGCCCCGGTTTCGCCCGTGCACATGAGGCCGCAACTGCGTAGGGACGGCTCCACCGAGCCGATACCATGAGGCGCACCCGGGGAGCTGCCTCCGCCTAGCCACCCAAAGCATCATGCATCATCCCCTCTAGCCGCTCCGATCCCCTTGCCATCCCCCAGCTCCAGCCCAACTCCGAGAGTGTTGGCGTTAATCGGCCCCGCCGGCATGGCCATATTCACGCCCCTGCTCCCTTGCATCCTGTGCGCCATCGACCTCTCCTCGGAAATCTACAACGTCGATGGCGGGGCGCACCGTCGCTGGCTAAGGTCGACCCTGCGTGCGCCACCCACACCCCGCGTACAACGGTCGTGGCCTCCACCGGCCACGGCAGTCCGAGCGCCCCGGCCTGGCTCGCCATGTGCCGTCTCCCCCTACAACCTGAGGGTGTGGTGCGGACGAGGTTGGGACGGCTCCAATGTTCTTCGTCGACGTCCACGGCTCCGCGAGGCCAACCAGGAGAAGCTGGCATCCATGGAGGGATTGAGCCAAGAGCGCTGCCTTTGTCGCTCTCTGGCTCTCCTGCCAATCTCCGCTATCCGGTGCCACTGTCTGACCCTCAGCAGGCTCTCTTTCCCTCCTCCGTTCTGTACAAAAAAAAAAAGATAATCATTTGCCTCTCCGTTCTCTTCTGTACAATTTAGTAACTCTTATGATGTTAAGATAAGAAAGTGAGGAACATATTATGGGGTATTGCTGGTTGGTCGATTGTTTAAATCAGATGCTGGTTTGCAAGTCTGCCATGTGTATACGAGTATGAGTACGAGACTACGAGCAATTGATGTTAGTGAATTTCAAGGCTATGAGATACTAGAAAATTGAGGAGCTAATTGTAACTGCACCATCCCTTTGAAATCAGAATCACATCTTAACATGATGCATACCATAACTGATGATAAAAAAAATTCGTTGCAGCAGTTGCTGGGTTTGTGGATTTTTTTTCTGAGCGGATTGTGGATCTTATTGTAGATTCAGCACTTGGAAGCTGAAGTAACACTACAGAAGTTCTCTACTCTTTTACTCTTTCTAATGCCCTTCCATCTGGAGCAGTTTAATTTATTCAATACACGACTTGTCATTTTCTCCCTATGTAAATCTTCAGCCTGGCCATTCTATTTTGAAATGAGTTACAATATCATGGACTTGCATATTTAACCCCATCGGTAACATGTTGGGTTTATGGGATTTTGCTTGCCTTCTGTGAGCAAACTTCAGATGAAAAGCAGCCACAAAATGCATCAGATCAAGTGTTGATGGAGATTGTACTAAAGAGGTAATCTGTTTGAACTTCAAATATACATATTGCTGTGGTCTTGAACTCTTGATTACCATGGGCCATATGTTAATTTTCCCCAGTTTTCTGTTTTGATTTCTCTTGCTCAAGGCTCGAGAGCCAAACATGTGATGTTGTTTGCAGATATCGTTTGCATGATCAACTTTCACTGGATAAGGGCATGCTTATAGACGATCTAGATTCAGGTTGTCAAGCAGGAGCACTCAAAGTGGTAAGTAAGTTACTGAAACAATACCATGTGTTTGGCACTTTCTCTAATAAGCACCCTTCTTTTCCAGGTGAAGTTGATGAAGAAATGGAAAGAGAAGACTCATCCATACAGGAAAAATTGGATATGGAGCTGCAAGATTTAAATAAAGGACTTCAGCAAAAGGAGGTACTATTTTCCTTCCATTATGATTGTAATTGTTCATATACGAAAATTAAACTTATCTGGCTCGACCTGGACACTTTGTTCACATGTATTGAATAATCTTCCATTCTGACATCCATAGTAAACTCATGTTCAAAGATAACCACACTTTTGCCCATCATAACCTAAATCAGATTTCCATCTCCTCAATGTGTAGGGTGGTTCATGCCCAGCTTCTGCTCGGGGTGCAGCAATAGATGCAGCTGCATCAACAGCGGCAATTTGTGGTGATTCATTCACAGTTCATCTTCTAGACCAAGCCCCGGACGTCACTCACCTTACTTATAGTCTATACAAGGCCTTCCTTGCGGTCACCACTGCTGAGCCTCTCCATATAGCAAATTTATATGGCCAAGCACCTTTGGTGTGGAAGCCACGGCTGAGCCATTATATGTTGCAGATCTTATATGGCCAAGTTTGGTTCTGGATTGAAAGAAAAGAAGTGCTCTTAATTAAGGTAATGGTGTCTTCCAAGAAGGGAACATGCAAGTGCATAAGCTAGGTAGAGACACGTTAATAACAGTAGGCATAAAAAAGATCCATTGAAATATAATCCACAAGCTGGTGCCCTGGTGAAGAAATTAGTGTAAGTTAAGGAGATACAGTATATGTTGACCATTAAGTGCTTAAGGCCAACTGTAGGACATCAGATTTGGCAGTGGATCAACACTGATTTGCTTCTTGGTATTTGTTTTTCACTGTTGGCTGTTCACAAACGCAAGATCGTACTTCATACAGAAGCTCTTCTATAATATGTAGGCTTAGCTGATTCTCTGATTCAGATGAAGCTTTTTTAGAATATGCAGGCTTAGCTGAATCAGAGCGAAATGAGATGTCAGGTGCACCTTATAATAAGCCTGCTTTAATCCTGCGATCCTTTTATCCGTTTCTTGGACCTCCATGCTAAACCTGCTACTGACGTACCATTGTGAACGTTTTCTCAGTTTCTTGGATGTTCATGCTAAGCCTACTACTGACGTAGCATTGTAATCAGTGGCCTGCTAAGCCTACTACTGACGTAGCATTGTAATCAGTGGCCTGCTAAACCTGCTACTGATGTAGAATTGTAATCAGTGATCTAACGCGTGATCCTTAATCCATCTGGTTATTCCTGATACAATGGTAAAACCTATTAGCTCACATTTCATATTTTGTAGCTTCATATTTTTACATAGAAACATACACTATAAAAACCTCTACAAGCTTGAATATGAGAAACAGGTCGGTGTGGGCGAAGCAAAATTGTTGTAAGCCCCAGATTGCACACATACCATTTTTGTCTTAAATCCAAATTAGTCAAAGAAGAAAATAAAATTGCAACCCAGCACTACTATCATGCAACACATTCCGTCATATGACTCATCAACGGGGCGCGGCGTGCCGCCGCGCGGGCACGGCTAGTATCACACGAACGGACGACCATAAACTGCTAGGCTGTGAGACGGCTTGGTTTAGGCATAGTTTTACTATCCTAAATTGCTTAACTAGGTGTGCACATGATGACGATGTTATAAAGTAATTATACATATCAGGCAACAAGAGACCGCTAAAGACCCTTTTGCATGTAGAGGGAATCTGGGGTTACAAAGATTGTACTTCAGCAGAACTCATGCGGATCAATCATGTAGGTAGTATTCCATTTTGAAGATTATTTGTGTTAGACAGAATAGTAGGTGAGAACAAAAACATGGTTAATTCTTACAATTTTCTCTTTGTCGCAAAAAAATCTTACAATTTCTCCGAATTTCCTTAGACAATATCAGGCAATTTCTTTCAGTGGGAGGCTAATTGCATTATAAATTCTCTACTTACCTGCTGCTGATACACCACGGCTTCTTCTCCTTCGATGCCGCGATGACATCCTTCACTGGTCCGTCCACACGGCGTCCATCGCTGTCTTCTTTGGGACTTGCAGTGGCCCAATGTGGATCATCCTCTTCGCTGGGGCACCCACGCAGCTGTTGTCAGACTGATAGGCGCAGTGCAAAATGCTAAAAAAAATCTCACCTAAGCCTTCCTCCAAACAATTTCTTCACAGTTTGGTCCAAGACTGGGGCTATAGCCCCCCTCCCCCTGCCCTGAGTTGTACATAGCTCCGCCACTGAACACATGCATGGTCTCCGCCACAGACTCTCCCTCACCTCCTGCTGTCGTCACCCCGAGCCCATGTTGTCGTCGTCCTTGTGGGGCTGCTAGTTCATCTGGTCTTAGAGAAAGTGGTTGCAGCTAAATCTGCTAATTATGGAGATTCACTTTCACAACTCTAGTGTATTCCCTTCCTCCATAATAACTGCCAATATAAAGGCTAGAGGGGTAAAAACCCACTCTAGCAGATTTCTTCATCCCTCTATTTACATAATTTTGACGGACGCTCCAAAGAAAGAGTAGTGTAGCCTTCATATCTTAAGGACGACTACTAGCGGGTAGAAGACAGGAATGCATGGTTGCGTTGTTTTTTATTAAAGAAAGATGGCAGTGGGTAAGCGAGCTGGCAGTTGGTAATGTGCAAGCCAATTTAACATAGATAAGTACTGAAAGATACCAAAAACAGTTCACCCATGGTTACAAACACTTAGCTATATATCTTAAATGTTTCGGTCAAAGCTATTCCTAACAAAATAGTCACAGTTTAAAAATCGTAAAACCCTTCTTTGGAGCCAAAGATTGTCAGGATGGTTGGGGAAGGAGGTGCTTCCGAGGCCCGCACAAGAGATGAAGGTGGCCTACCCCGTCGAAGCCAAAGACGGAAGGTAGAGGAAGAGAGGCGACACGGTGGGGATGAAGTGGAGAGGAGGAGGTGCAGCAGCGTTGGGAATTTTTTGGATGAAAACCAAAATGGGGTAAGAGAAAAAGAACGGCAAGATAAGATGTGAGTGTGGGACCCGGGGTGAGATATTTCTGGAAGTGAAACTGACCACCATAGTTTTAAGACATCTCAATGTAATTTCTCAACGAAGACAATGAAAAAGAAAGAAAATCCAAAGCTTATGTCTTTACGTGTCAATTAGAGATGAAGCACCAGGGTCGGGTGCCTTCTCGGACAGCATTAAATCAATCACCTCCTAAGAGCATCTCAGCCCCCCCCCCCCCCCCGCCCCAGGAGCCCTTTTTCTTCGCGGCGACCTAAAAGGGCAAAAATCGGCCCAGCCAAGCCCCCCAAGCACCCCCAGGACCTCAAAAAAGCGCCGGCAAACCCAGGCCAAACCCAGCGCGTCGGGGGGCTATTGGGGGCACCGGCGGAAGCAACGACCAATCCTATTCCTCCATGCATCCTTTTTATTGGCGATTGTCCTGGGGGCACCCACGACTATTGTCCGGCGATGGTCCCGGGGGCACCTACGGCTGAAAAACGTACTCTCTGTCCCCCCGGCGGAAGCGTTTTGCCCCCCAGGACGTGGTATTTTTGGTCCGGCGATTTTCCTGGGGGGCTCCAACGGCTGGAGATGCCCTAAGGCTCATCCATGGAGAAGTCAGCATCGAAGTGTTGCAGGTCATGGTTTGGTGGTTGCAGAAATTCCCAGTTAAGCTTGCATGTGCCATTAAAAGGCACCTCCATTAGGCCCTTGAAATGTTGCAACAAGATTCCAACCTTCTCCTCATGAATATGGGTCTATGTTCCGCATTGTTTCTTCAGGGTTGGAATGTGATTCTTTCAATGTCTCCCATTCGCAAGTGAAAAAGTCTCGTATTTCCATTGCTAGCTCTGATTGTAGTCAATCTAGATTTCAGTGTCCATGTCACTCTATGAATGGCAGCCAACGCAAGAAATCTAGCCTTCAACAAACGCCTTAGATTCAGCTCGGCGTCAGACAGTACCCTCTCTTCTTGTTACACATTGATACGTCTCCAACGTATCTACTTTTTCAAACACTTTTGCCCTTGTTTTGGACTCTAACTTGCATGATTTGAGTGAAACTAACCCGGACTGAGGCTGTATTCAGCAGAATTACCATGATGTTGTTTCATGTGTAGAAAACAAAAATTCTCGGAATGTCCCGAAAATCCTCGGAGGCACTTTTTTGAAAATATAAAAAATACTAGAGAAAGAATCAAGACCAGGGGGCCCACACCCTGTCCATGAGGGTGGGGGGCGCGCCCTCCCCCCTGGGCGCGCCCCCCTGTCTCATGGGCCCCCTGAGGCTCCGCCGACCTCAACTCCAACTCAATATATTATGTCTCGCGGAGAAAAAAATCAGAGAGAAAGTTTCATCGCGTTTTACGATACGGAGCCGCCGCCAAGCCCTAATCTCTCGGGAGGCTGGTCAGAGTCCGTTCGGGGCTCCGGAGAGGGGGATTCGTCGTCGTCGTCATCATCAACCATCCTCCATCACCAATTTCATGATGCTCACCGCCGTGCGTGAGTAATTCCATCGTAGGCTTGCTGGACGGTGATGGGTTGGATGAGATTTACCATGTAATCAAGTTAGTTTTGTTAGGGTTTGATCCCTAGTATCCACTATGTTCTGAGATTGATGTTGCTATGACTTTGCTATGCTTAATGCTTGTCACTAGGGCCCGAGTGCCATGATTTTATATCTAAACCTATTATGTTTTCATGAATATATGTGTGTTCTTGATCCTATCTTGCAAGTCTATAGTCACCTATTATGTGTTATGATCCGACAACCCCGAAGTGACAATAATCGGGATACTTCTCGGTGATGACCGTAGTTTGAGGAGTTCATGTATTCACCATGTGTTAATGCTTTGGTCCGGTTCTCTATTAAAAGGAGGCCTTAATATCCCTTAGTTTCCACTAGGACCCCGCTGCCACGGCAGGGTAGGACAAAAGATGTCATGCAAGTTCTTTTCCATAAGCACGTATGACTATATTCGGAATACATGCCTACATTACATTGATAAATTGGAGCTAGTTCTGTGTCACCCTATGTTATAGCTATTACATGAGGAATCGCATTCGACATAATTATCCATCACTGATCCATTGCCTACGAGCTTTTCACATCTGGTGCTTCGCTTATTTATTTTTCCTTTGCCACTGTTACAATTACTATAAAACCCAAAAATATTGCTATTACTACCTTTACCTTTTACCACTATTGCCATTGCTATCATACTACTTTGCTACTAAATACTTTGCTGCAGATACTAAGTTTTCCAGCTGTGTTTGAATTGACAACTCAATTGCTAATACTCAAGAATATTCTTTGGCTCCCCTTGTGTCGAATCAATAAATTTGGGTTGAATACTCTACCCTCGAAAGTTGTTGCGATCCCCTATACTTGTGGGTCATCAAGACTAATTTCTGGCGCCGTTGCCGGGCAGCATAGCTCTATTCTCTGAGGCACTTGGGATTTATATCTGTTGATCACTATGAAGAATTTGAAGGACGCTAAAACCAAGATCTATCCCTCAACTATGAGGGGAGGTAAGGAACTGCCATCTAGCTCTGCACTAGATTCTCCTTCTGTTATGAATAAGCTTGCGACACCTAGACCTGCTACTGCTATGAATTCTGATATGTCGCATGTTATCGATGATGCCACTTCTGCTTTGCATGATACTTATGATGAAACTACTTCTGTGTGTGATACTACTTTGCCAATAGGTGAATTTCTTGATGAACAACTTGCTAGGGCTAGAGAGAATGAAATTATTGAAGATGCTATTATTGATGATAGTGATGATGAAAGATCTCTGAATGATTATGAATTGCCTGTTGTTCCTGAGGGTTATGTTATGGATGAAGAAACTGCTAGAGATTTTCTTGCTTGCAATGATAGATCAGATCTTAAGAAATTGTTAGCTAAGCTAAAACAAAAGACTCTAAATGCTAGAATGAAACATGACCCCGCTTTTGCTACTTCACCTATCTTTGTTACTGATAAGGATTATGAATTCTCTGTTGATCCTGAAATTATTACTTTGGTAGAATCTGATCCTTTTTATGGCCTTGAATCTGAAACTGTTGTGGCACATCTTACCAAGTTGAATGATATAGCTACCCTGTTTACTCATGATGATAAATCTCGCTACTTTTATATCCTTAAGATTTTTCCGTTCTCATTAAAGGGTGATGCTAAGACTTGGTATAATTCTCTTGCTCCTGGTTGTGTGCGTAGTCCCCAGGATATGATATATTACTTCTCTGCTAAATATTTCCCTGCTCATAAGAAACAAGCTGCCTTGCGGGAAATATATAATTTTGTGCAAATCAAAGAAGAGAGTCTCCCACAAGCTTGGGGAGGCTTCTCCGATTACTTAATGCTTTGCCAGATCATCCACTTAAGAAAAATGAAATACTTGATATCTTTTATAATGGACTAACCGATGCTTCCAAGGACTACTTGGATAGTTGTGATGGTTGTGTTTTCAGGGAAAGAACAGTCGACGAAGCTGAATTATCATTGAACAATATGTTGAGTAATGAGAATAATTGGACTCTTCCTGAGCCAATTCCTGAACTAATTGAGCCAACTCCTGAGCCTATTCCTAAACCCACTCCGAAGAAGAGAGGTGTTCTATTTCTCAGTCCTGAAGATATGCAAGAGGCAAAGAAATCAATGAAAGAAAAAGGTATTAAAGCTGAAGACGTTAAGAATTTACCTCCTATTGAAGAAATACATGGTCTTAATATACCGCATGTTGAAGAACCACATTGTCTTGATAACCCGACACAGGTAGTAAAGGTAAATTCTCTCTATAGATATGATAAGGATGAAATCCCATCTACTAAATTTCATAGCCCATGCTTAGATGAATTTGATGACTTTATGGCTAGGCAAGAAAGTTTTAATGCTTATGATGGTAGAGAGTTAAAGAATAATGCTTTCGAGTAGGACACGTGAGTGACAATATGGCTAGAGTTAAAGGTGAACTTAAACTCATTAGCAAATATGCGTCTATGGTTGCTACTCAAGCTGAGCAAGTACTTAAAGCTCAAAATGATTTGCTTGATGAATTAAATAATAAAAATGACTTTGCTGTTAGAGTGGCTACTAGAACTGGTAGAATGACTCAGGAACCTTTGTATCCTGAAGGCCACCCTAAGAGAATTGAACAAGATTCTCAGAATAATAATCTAGATGCTCCCAATTCTTCTAAGAAGAAGAAAAAGAAGAACGATAGGACTTTGCAAACTTATAGTGAACCTAATGTAGAAACACCTGAGAATCCTAATAATACTTCTATCTCTGATGCTGAAACACAATCCGGAGATGAACATGAACCTGATGATAATGCTAATAATGATGTTCATGTAGATGCTCAACCTAGTAATAGCAATGATATAGAAATGGAACCTGTTGTTGGTCTTGATAACCCACAATCAAGAAACCAACGTTATGATAAGAGAGATTTTGTTGCTAGGAAGCATGGTAGAGAGAGAGAACCATGGGTTCAGAAACCCATGGCCTTTCCTCCTAAACCATCCAAAACAAAGGATGATGAGGACTTTGAGCATTTTGCTGAAATGATTAGACCTATTTTCTTACGCATGCGCTTAACTAATATGCTTAAATTAAACCCTTATGCCAAATATATGAAAGATATCATCACTAATAAGAGGAAAATACCTGAAGCTGAGATTTCCACCATGCTTGCCAACTATACCTTGAAGGGTGGAATACCTAAGAAACTTGATGATCCCGGAGTACCCACTATACCTTGCTCTATTAAAAGAAATTATGTTAAAACTGCTTTATGTGATTTAGGAGCCGGTGTTAGTGTTATGCCTCTTTCCTTGTACCACCGTAGACTTGAATTAAGTAAGTTGACACCCACTGAGATATCCTTGCAAATGGCTGATAAATCAACTGCTATACCTGTCGGCATTTGTGAGGACGTGCCTGTTGTTGTTGCGAATGTTACTATCTTAACAGACTTTGTCATTCTTGATATTCCTGAGGACGACAGTATGTCGATTATCCTGGGTAGACCCTTTTTAAATACTGCAGGTGCTGTTATTGATTGCAACAAAGGCAATGTCACCTTTCATGTTAATGGAAATGAGCATACGGTACATTTTCCGAGGAAGCAAATCCAAGTTCATAGCATAAATACTATTGAGAAAATTCCATCAATTATTATTGGAGGTTTTGAATTTCCTCTCCCTATTGTTAAGAAAAAGTATGATATTCTTATTGTTGGGGATCTTCATATCCCCGTTGAGGTAACCTAGTGTCACTTCGAAATTTCTCCGGTTCCGTGTTATTTGGAATGAGTTTGTTAACAAGACTTGATCAACCTTGTTAGTAGATTCATTTTGATGATCATGAGATGGATGAAACTAGAAGGCACAACCTTCTGTACCCTCTTTTTACTTTCTATTATTTAGAATAAATAAAACAAAAATAGTATTATCCGCCTGTTTTCTGAATTATCCGTGCAATAAAAAATGTCCCGAAAATAAAAGTGCTCCAAATGCTCTGCAAATTTAGTATGATTTTTTATGGAATATTTGAGGATTTTAGGCACTAAAATCACTGCAGGAGGGGCAAGCACCAGGCCACGAGAGTGGAGGGCGCGCCCACCCCACCTGGGCGTGCCCCCCTATCTCGTGGGCCCCTCGTAGCCCCCCTCCACTTATGCCAGCACCCACACACTCCATTTTCTACCCAAAAAAATCCCCATCCAGCTCAATCACGAGTTCTAGCTCGTTTTGCTGCGATTTTCGATCTCCTTGCTCAAAGCTCCATTCACAAAACTGTTTTGGGAGATTGTTGCTTGGTATGTGACTCCTCCATTGGTGCAAATAGTTTTTGTTTTAGTGCTTTATTCATTGCAAATCCTTGCTGCCTTGGTGATCCTGTTCTTGAGCTTGCATGTTAAATTTATGAGGTTCCAAGTAATTCTAATGCATGATATAGGCTCTAGGCACTTGTAGGAGTAGTTGCTACCATTCTTGTGAAGTTTTATTCACTTTTATTTTGAAGTTACTAAAATTTCGGAAATTTTCAGAAAATGTTAATGAGACTTTTAAGGGGCTCTTCTAGCCAAAGCTCTCAGGGAAAACAAGCTAAAGAGAAGGAAAAAGCCAAGTATAATCTTCCTCGCTTAGCGGAAGTACGGTCGTGTGAATGGCCATGTGATAATTTTTTGAAAGAAGCTGGAATTCATGAAGATTTTTATTTTTTGATCGAGAGTGCGGGCCTCACCGATTTCCTCCACGATCGGATAGATCAGTATCTCTCACTTACCAATACTTTCGTGCAAAATTTTTATTACTATCCTAAGAAGTCACCGCCTTCAGTATCATTTCATTTATATGATGAATTCAGAGAAATGGCTTTACATGATTTTTGCGCGGTATGTAGGATACCTTTTGAGGGAGAGTTAGAGGAACCCCATCGTGAAGATGTGGATGGCTTTGTTAACACTATAGCTGTAGAGGAGCCAAAGAAAGGTTCCGAGGCAAAAATCTCTAGCATACACTTTCCTGTCTTACGTTACTTTGCTATATTTGCTAGTAGATGCTTGATTGGTCATGGAAATAGTGGAAACTTTAACGTTCCTGGTATTATCATTCTTCAGCATGCTTTGTATGGAGACCATAGTTTTAATATGGGTGCCGTCATTGCTAAACGGCTAAGCCTAAATCGTACAAAAGGCCCCATAATTGGAGGTATCTATGCTTCACATCTTGCTAGACATTTTAGGATACCTTAGGCACTATGAGAAAGTGGAGACAATCTTGCCCTCTTACATTTTAGATTACAGGAGCATGGTAGCACACAACTTTATTGTTCAGAATGATGATAAGACGCTCCTGTATAACTTGAGATTTAATAATAAACACAGTGAGACTATTATTCTGCCTGCACCTTTGTTGTTTGATTTGACTGCAGATAATTTTCTTGTTACACCGGAGGCGGTGTACGCTCATCGAGGCCAAGCATCCACTCCAGAACCTGAACCTGAGCCGGAACCTGCACTGAACCCTTATCGTGCATCATCTTTCCAGTGGGATCCAGAGATGGCCAGCCAGTGGTATCCTGATTACACTTCCCAGTACACCGGGGAGAGTAGCAGCGGTCCTTGGCATTAAACCAACTTAGGCCAAAAGCCTAAGCTTGGGGGAGTACGTATTTCTCACCGACTTTACATTCATGTTCACACACTACACTAGTCGTCGGTGCTCATACTCTTTCATTGTATTATCCATGCTAGTTTAATTTTCTTTTTCTACTTTTCTTCTTGTGTGCTTGATAAACCTTAAGAAAAACAAAAAATTAGTTAGTTTTATTTCCATGCTTGTAGTAGAATTAAAATGAAAACCCAAAAAGATTTCTCGTTCTTCTTTTTACTTGTTGGGAGCTTTCCCGTGTAAATAGTTTTATTTTTCTTTTCTTTCCTTTGGGGGTCGAGAAGACCATATTGAAAATGTTTAGTGGCTCTCATATGCATGATTGTCTATTTAATTTAGAGACCATATTATTTGTCTTCTCTTTTGAGTTGTATGCTTGCAGATTCCTGCTTAGTCCAATGCACGTACACTCTTATTATTATACACATCGTTCGGTCGTGCAAGTGAAAGGCAATAATGACGATATATGATGGACTTATTGAGATGAGAGAAGCTGGTATGAACTCGACCTCTCTTGTTTTTGTAAATATGATGAGTTCATTGTTCCTGATTCAGCTTATTATGAAGTAAAAATATTTGCAATAACATTTAGAGATTATAGTTGCTTGTGACATGCTTGATTAGCTTTGAGTTATAATGGTTTACCTTGCGTGCCAACAGGCTATTAGAATGATTATGATGTGGTATGATGGGATGATATCCTCCTTTGAATGAATTGAGTGACTTGACTTGGCACATGTTCACGCATGTAGTTGAAACAAAATCAACATAGCCTTCACGATATTTATGTTCATTGTGGATTATATCCTACTCAAGTTTGTATTCGGTGTAAATTAGTTTTAATGCATGTTTATGACTGTTTTCGCTCTCTTAGTTGGTCGCTTCCCAGTAATTTGCTAGCCTTCACCTCTACTAAGCGGGAATACTGCTTGTGCATACAAACTCCTTAAACCCCAAAGTTGTTCCGTATGAGTCCACCATACCTTCCTATATGCGGTATTTACCTGTCGTTCCAAGTAAATTTGTATGTGCCAAACTCTAAACCTTCAAATGAAATTCTGTTTTGTATGCTCGAGCCGCTCATGTTTCTACTAGGGCTGCCTATATCTTGCATGCTAGGTGGGTTATTCTCAAGAGGAGTGGACTCCGCTCCTCATTCACGAGAAAGGGCCGGTAACCGGGATGCCCAGTCCCATGATCCAAAAAGATCAAAGCAAATCAAAATAATTAAATAAAACTCCCCCAGGATTGTTGTTAGTTGAAGGCACTCCTTGTTTCGAGCAAGCCATGGATTGATGCTTGTTGGTGGTTGGGGGAGTATATACTTTTACCATTCTGCGTGGGAACTACCTATAATGCATGTAGTATGGGAGATACAGCCATCTCATAGTTGTTGCGTTGACAGCAAAAGTATGCCGCTCAAAATGTTATTCAATCTCTATTTTAAAATCGAGCTCTGGCACCTCTACAAATCCCTGCTTCCCTCTGCGAAGGGCCTATCTATTTACTTTTATGTTGAGTCATCACCTTCTTATTAAAAAGCACCCGCTGGAGAGCACACTGTCATTTGCATTCATTATTATTGGTTTATATTGGGTATGACTTGACTGGATCTCTTTTACCATGAATTACAATGTTTATCCTTGATCTTTAAAGGTGCTCTGCATTTATGTTTTGCGGTCTCAGAAAGGGCTAGCGAGATACCATTTTGTTATATCATGTTATGATTGTTTTGAGAAAGTGTTGTCATCCGAGTTTTATTATTATCACTCGCTAGCTGATTATGCTATTGATATGAGTAATTGTGAGACCTGAGTGTTATTGTGAGTATGTTAGTTTATAATAATGTTGAAACCTAAATGATGGCTTTGCATGTTTACAACAACAAGAGAAAATAGAGTTTGTAAAAGTTTTTCATTACCACTTTCAGTTTATCAAATGAATTGCTTGAGGACAAGCAAAGGTTTAAGCTTGGGGGAGTTGATACGTCTCCAACGTATCTACTTTTCCAAACACTTTTGCCCTTGTTTTGGACTCTAACTTGCATGATTTTAATGAAACTAACCCGGACTGACGCTGTTTTCAGCAGAATTACCATGATGTTGTTTCATGTGTAGAAAACACAAGTTCTCGGAATGTCCTGAAAATCCTCGGAGGCACTTTTTGGAAAATATAAAAATACTGTAGAAAGAATCAAGACCAGGGGGCCCACACCCTGTCCACGAGGGTGGGGGGCGCGCCCTCCCCCTGGGCGCGCCCCCTGTCTCGCAGGCCCCCTGAGGCTCCGCCGACCTCAACTCCAACTCCATATATTCTGTCTCGCGGAGAAAAAATCAGAGAGAAAGTTTCATCGCGTTTTACGATACAGAGCAGCCGCCAAGCCCTAATCTCCCTCGGGAGGGCTGATCTGGAGTCTGTTTGGGGCTCCGGAGAGGGGGATTCATCGCCGTCGTCGTCATCATCAACCATCCTCCATCACCAATTTCATGATGCTCACCGCCGTGCGTGAGTAATTCCATCGTAGGCTTGCTGGACGGTGATGGGTTGGATGAGATTTACCATGTAATCAAGTTAGTTTTGTTAGGGTTTGATCCCTAGTATCCACTATGTTCTGAGATTGATGTTGCTATGACTTTGCTATGCTTAATGCTTGTCACTAGGGCCCGAGTGCCATGATTTCAGATCTGAACCTATTATGTTTTCATGAATATATGTGTGTTCTTGATCCTATCTTGCAAGTCTATAGTCACCTATTATGTGTTATGATCCGACAACCCCGAAGTGACAATAATCGGGATACTTCTCGGTGATGACCATAGTTTGAGGAGTTCATGTATTCACCATGTGTTAATGCTTTGGTCCGGTTCTCTATTAAAAGGAGGCCTTAATATCCCTTAGTTTCCACTAGGACCCCGCTACCACGGCAGGGTAGGACAAAAGATGTCATGCAAGTTCTTTTCCATAAGCACGTATGACTATATTCGGAATACATGCCTACATTACATTGATGAATTGGAGCTAGTTTTGTGTCACCCTATGTTATAGCTATTACATGAGGAATCGCATCCGACATAATTATCCATCACTGATCCATTGCCTACGAGATTTTCACATCTTGTGCTTCACTTATTTATTTTTCCTTTGCCACTGTTACAATTACTATAAAACCCAAAAATATTGCTATTACTATCTTTACCTTTTACCACTGTTACCATTGCTATCGTACTAGTTTGCTACTAAATACTTTGCTGCAGATACTAAGTTATCCAGGTGTGGTTGAATTGACAACTCAAATGCTAATACTCAAGAATATTCTTTGGCTCCCCTTGTGTCGAATCAATAAATTTGGGTTGAATACTCTACCCTCGAAAGCTGTTGCGATCCCCTATACTGGTGGGTCATCACACATCTACGTGGAAAATGATGTCATTCACAATAGCCTCATGCAGTCGCCAATCTGATATGTGGCCTCTACTCCACCGAGCGACAAAGCAAGGTGTGTAGGATTCTAAAGGCGTCATGGGAGCACACATCCTGGTCAGAAGTCTCCTAAATCGTCTCCCTAAACCTAGACAAGTTACCCAAAAAGATTCAAATATGAACCCTTGATAGTGCTTGATCACCATCCTCTAACATCACAAATTGTAATGATATGTTGTCCTGGGATTCTATTCGCATAAATGATCCCAAAAAGAGTGCAGAGTTTAGGAACAACAAATAACAACATGTTGCCATTGTCATGTGGACCTGAAAACTTTGGTGCATGGTAGTAACATGTGAGTGTGGCTCGGCTCATGTGGTGCTACACTGCGCTATGTGGAGAAGTAGTCACTGATGCAATTTTGTTCATACACGAAGTCCAACATAGCATTACAATGACAAGATAGTGAGTGTACCTACATGATGGCTCGGTCGCATATTTCCCCTCCATGAATGATTGACAGGGCTGGCCCATAGCATGCGCAAAAGCTATCATCGCCCTCGAGAGGTGAGGGCCCCAGATACAAATTGTACCGTTAACCATTATAAGATTATACATTACACCCCAAAGATTACAAAACACATAAAAGATAGCCTCAATTTGTAGAAGCGCAAGTTGACATCACACACTAATGGTTTATACTAAGTGAGGACAAACCAATCCAACTTGAGAAATTGAGTTTAATTACATTGCTAGTCTCTCTTGATGATGGACATTAGTGCACAATTTTCATTTTACAAATCAAAGGATATCTCATATGCACCAAATCAAACCAAGTGAATCTAGAAGAGCATGTCATATAATTGAATCATATGCGAAAGTACAATCGACATAAAATGTTATTTGATGATTATTTAATAGCTCAAATTTAAATAGAAGTACAAATCATGCACAAATTGTAACCTATTACTGAACCCAACTTGCAAATTACAATTGCCATGCATAGAAGATTCTATTAATATATTTACCTAATATACACTAGAAACTACTATTAAGATATTTTTGGTGTGTATGATTTAGAAATGTCTACCATGATATTGAATAACATTAAGAAAATATATAACCACACACATAGATACACAAAGATATGTGTATACACTATATAGTTTTTCCAATATTAGAAAAATATTCAAAAAATTAGCAAAAAGAGATTGTTTGTTACGTTTTACAATTTAAATTTAGTACAATAAAATTAAAATTATACACATTACAAATGTATAACAAAGAATACTATAATTTTATATATAAATATTGTTATGGGTTAACTATGATCACTAATTAGAATTCTAATGTGGTACAATTAGTTTATAATAGGTATAAAAGTTTACTATAAAAATACTCCCTCTGTAAACTAATATATACAATATGGCCATGGACATCAATTTCTTTAAGTAAATCAGCGCCCCTAAGACACTCCTCCAACTCTTCATGCCTAAAAGCATATATACAACAGTTTCCAATTAAACGAAAAAAACTGATTTCTGTAAATAATAATAAAATAAAAGGGAAGGGAAGATATTGAGGCCATTAACTTTTGGGCATTTCAAGAGATCTTAACTCGAGTTGTTGCATGGATAAATGAGTGAGAGGCAAATCAATTGGAGACCAAACCACTTCTATAACATAGAATTCAAAATGCATTAGAAATCAGTACCTTTTGTCCATGTATGGTTACATATCAAGAATCTCCCTGAAGCGCACATGTCCTTCCAGCTTAACATACCCATCAGGATTAGGGGCATTTTTGTGCCTAATCAACCTAACCACCATTACATTTGGAGCTCTAGTTATAAGAAGTCTTCTCCTTGCAGCTCTATGAACTTTTGTTGTTTCTGGTTCCTGCCTATTCTGGTTATGCCTCCCAATGTCACTAGCTGACTCCACAACATGTTTTGTTTTAGAATTCGGGTATGCTCGCATTAGTTGCATCAGTGCAAGACTGAGAGAACCAATTAGGTAGGAACTATTTCTCAGTGTACAAAGAGAAGCGGTCCTCAATTGATGCAGGCGCATCACCAGCATGCACCTCAGCTTCAACTTTGTTGCTTCTCAAAGCTATAGTTGGGAGATTCATATAGAATTGGCAGTCAGAATACAAGGGTGCTTTGAGGCCTATCGGAACTGTGTGATCATTCTGTGTTGGATATAATACTACACTCCTACCCACAAAGATATAATTGACAACTATGACCTTCTTTGAAGCATCCGTTGAAAGCTGGCATGTTTTAGCTTCCTCTTTGTCCAAACCATGAAGAAAATGTTGGAGTAGCTCTTCATTGTTTTCCATTTCGCCGCTATAGAATTGAGGCCACCTTGAGCAGACAGTTGCAAACAGTTTGCGTTGGTCAAGCGAGCTTTTGCATTCTTTGAAGCACTTGTGTCGACAGCTGCTTAAAAAGAAAATAATTGGCCTTGTGCAAACCTTTGGTCCCATCATTAATTATGTTGCGCAATGAGGCAAGGGTGAGCAGGCATTGCAGCATAGCGTTGAAAAAGCAAGTGTTCCTGGCATTCGGCAACCCCGGATGACATTACATGTGGCCACATCCTCCTTGGATATCTCCTTTTAGTTGCATGTGGAAATTGTTGGGGAACGTAGTAATTTCAAAAAAAATCCTACGCACACGCAAGATCATGGTGATGGCATAGCAACGAGAGGGGAGAGTATTGTCCACGTACCCTCGTAGACCGTAAGCGGAAGCGTTATGACAACGCGGTTGATGTAGTCGTACGTCTTCACGATCCGACCGATCCAAGCACCGAACGTACAGCACCTCCGAGTTCAGCACACGTTCAGCTCGATGACGATCCCCGGACTCCGATCCAGCAAAGTGTCGGGGATGAGTTCCGTCAGCACGACGGCGTGGTGACAATGATGATGCTCTACCGGCGCAGGGCTTCGCCTAAACTCCGCGACGATATGACCGAGGTGGAATATGGTGGAGGAGGGCACCGCACACGGCTAAGAGATCCAAGGGATCAATTGTTGTATCTTTGGTGCTAGCCCTGCCCCTCTATTTATATGTTGAGCTCCGGGGTCGAAACTTGGAGCAAAAGCCTCCTCAAAGTTGGTTTTGCCGAAAGGCAAGAGTCCCACTCGGACTCAGGACCAACGCCACAATCCTTGGCGTCGGCCCAGACGCCATGGGCCTCGGCGTCGCCCGGGGCCGACGCCAGGTCTCGGACGTTTGGCCCCTGGCCTCCATAAAACTCTTTTTGCACCGACCTAAAGCCTCATGGGCTTGACCCCTTGGCCTAAACATATCATCCAATATATGAATCTTCACGTCTCGACCATTTCGAGACTCCTCATCATGTCCCCGATCTCATCCGGGACTCCGAACTCCTTCGGTACATCAAAACATGTAAACTCATAATATAACTGTCATCGAAACCTTAAGCGTGCGGACCCTACGGGTTCGAGAACTATGTAGACATGACCGAGAACTATTCTTGGTCAATAACCAATAGCGGAACCTGGATGCCCATATTGGTTCCTACATATTCTACGAAGATCTTTATCGGTCAAACCGCATAACAACATACGTTGTTCCCTTTGTCATCGGTATGTTACTTGCCCGAGATTCGATCCTCGGTATCCAATACCTAGTTCAATCTCGTTACCGTCAAGTCTCTTTACTCGTTCTGTAATACATCATTTCGCAACTAACTTATTAGTTGCAATGCTTGCAAGGCTTATATGATGTGTATTACCGAGAAGGCCCAGAGATACCTCTCCGACAATCGGAGTGACAAAACCTAATCTCGAAATCGCCAACCCAACATGTACCTTTGGAGACACCTGTAGTACTCCTTTATAATCACCCGATTACGTTGTGACGTTTGGTAGTACCAAAGTGTTCCTCCGTAAACGGGGTTGCATAATCTCATAGTTACGGAACATGTATAAGTCATGAAGAAAGCAATAGCAATATACTAAGCGATCAAGTGCTAGGCTAACGGAATGGGTCATGTCAATCACATCATTCTCCTAATGATGTGATCTCATTAATCAAATAACAACACATGTCTATGGTTAGGAAACATAACCATCTTTGATTAATGAGCTAGTCAAGTAGAGGCATACTAATGACTATATGTTTGTCTATGTATTCACACATGTATCATGTTTCCGGTTAATACAATTCTAGCATGAATAATAAACATTTATCATGAAATAAGGAAATAAATAATAACTTTATTATTGCCTCTAGAGCATATTTCCTTCAGTCTCCCACTTGCACTAGAGTCAATAATCTAGTTCACATCATCATGTGATTCAACACTAATATTCACATCTGTATGTGATTAACACCCATAGTTCACATCGTCATGTGACCAACACCCAAAGGGTTTACTAGAGTCAATAATCTAGTTCACATCGCTATGTGATTAACACCCAAAGAGTACTAAGGTATGATCATGTTTTGCTCGTGAGAGAAGCTTAGTCAACGGGTCTGCCACATTCAGAGCCATATGTATTTTGCAAATATTCTATGTCTACAATGCTCTGCACGGAGCTACTCTAGCTAATTGCTCCCACTTTCAATATGTATCCAGATAGAGATTTAGAGTCATCTGGATTAGTGTAAAAAGCTTGCATCGATGTAACTCTTTACGACGGGCTCTTTTATCACCTCCATAATCGAGAAATATTTCCTTAGTCCTCACTAAGGATGTTCTTGACCAATGTCCAATGATCTACTCCTAGATCACTATTGTACTCCCTTGCCAAATTCAGAGCAAGGTATACAATAGGTCTGGTACATAGCATAGCATACTTTATAGAACCTATGGCTGAGGCATAGGGAATGACTTTCATTCTCTTTCTATCTTCTGCCGTGGTCGGGCTTTGAGTCTTACTCAATTTCACACCTTGTAACACAGGCAAGAACTCTTTCTTTGACTGTTCCATTTTGAACCTTTTCAAAATCTTGACAAGGTATGTACTTATTGAAAAACTTATCAAGCGTCTTGATCTATCTCAATAGATCTTGATGCTCAATATGTAAGCAGCTTCACCGAGGTCCTTCTTTGAAAAACTCCTTCAAATACTCCTTTATGCTTTGCAGAATAATTCTACATTATTTCCGATCAACAATATGTCATTCACATATACTTATCAGAAATGCTGTAGTGCTCCCACTCACTTTCTTGTAAATGCAGGCTTCTCCAAAAGTCTGTATAAAACCATATGCTTTGATCAACTCATCAAAGCGTATATTCCAACTCCGAGATGCTTGCACCAGTCCATTGATGGATCATTGGAGCTTGCACATTTTGTTAGCTCCTTTAGGATTGACAAAACCTTCGGTTGCATCATATACAACTCTTCTTTAATAAATCCATTAAAGAATGTAGTTTTGACATCCATTTGCCAGATTTCATAAAATGTGGCAATTGCTAACATGATTCGGACAGACTTAAGAATCGCTACAGTTGAGAAAATCTCATTCTAGTCAACACCTTGAACTTGTCGAAAACCTTTTGTGACAAGTCGAGCTTTGTAGATAGTAACACTACTATCAGTGTCCGTCTTCCTCTTGAAGATCCATTTATTTAACATGGCTTGCTGATCATCGAGCAAGTCAATCAAAGTCCATACTTTGTTCTCATACATGGATCCTATCTCAGATTTCATGGCCTCAAGCCATTTCGCGGAATCTGGGCTCATCATCGCTTCCTCATAGTCCGTAGGTTCATCATGGTCTAGTAACATGACTTCCAGAACACGATTACCGTACCACTCAGTGCGGATTTTACTCTGGAAGACCCACGAGGTTTGGTAGCAACTTGATCTGAAGTTTCATGATCATCATCATTAACTTCCTCACTAATTGGTGTAGGAATCATGGAACTGATTTCCGTGATGAACTACTTTCCAATAAGGGAGAAGGTACAATTACCTCATCAAGTTCTACTTTCCTCCCACTCACTTCTTTCGAGAGAAACTTCTTCTCTAGAAAGGATCCATCTTAGCAACGAAAAACTTGCCTTCGGATCTGTGATAGAAGGTGTACCCAATAGTTACCTTTGGGTATTCTATGAAGACGCACTTCTCCAATTTGGGTTCGAGCTTATCGGTGAAAACTTTTCACATAAGCATCACAACTCCAAACTTTCAAGAAACGACAGCTTAGGTTTCTTGTTAAACCATAGTTCATATGGTGTCGTCTCAACGGATTTAGATGGTGCCCTATTAAACGTGAATGCAGTTGTCTCTAATGCATAACCCCAAAACGATATTGGTAAATCGGTAAGAGATTTCATTGATCGCACCATATCAAAATAAAGTACGATTCTGACGTTCGGACACACCATAACGTTGTGGTGTTCCGGTGGCGTGAGCTGTGAAACTATTCCACTTTGTTTTAATTGAAGACCAAACTCGTAACTCAAATATTCATCTCCACGATCAGATCGCGAAACTTTATTTTCTTGTTACGATGATTTTCTACTTCACTCTGAAATTCTTTGAACTTTTCAACTATTTCAGACTTATGTTTCATCAAGAAGATATACCCATATCTGCTCAAATCATCTTGTGAAGGTCAGAAAAATAACGATACTTGCCACGAGCATCAACACTCATTGGATCGCATACATCGGTATGTATTATTTCCAATAAGTCAGTATCTCGTTCCATTGTTCCGAACAACGGAGTTTCAGTCATCTTGCCCAAAAGGCACGGTTCGCAAGCATCAAATGATTCATAATCAAGTGATTCCAAAAACCCATCAGCATGGAGTTTCTTTATGCGCCTTACACCGATATGACCCAAACGGCAGTGCCACAAATAAGTTGCACTATCATTATTAACTTTGCATCTTTTGGCATAAATATTATGAATATGTGTATCACTACTATCGAGATCCAACAAACTATTTTCATTGGGTGTATGACCATTGAAGGTTTTTATTCATTTAAACAGAACAACAATTATTCTTTGACTTTAAATGAATAACCGTTTTGCAATAAACATGATCAAATCATATTCATGCTCAACGCAAACACCAAATAACATTTATTTAGGTTTAACACTAATCCCGAAAGTATAGGGAGTGTGCGATGATGATCATATCAATCTTGGAACTACTTCCAACACTCATCGTCACTTCCCTTCAACTAGTCTCTGTTTATTTCAGAACTCCTGTTTGAGTTACTAATCTTAGCAACCGAACAAGTATCAAATACTCAGGGGCTACTATAAACACTAGTAAGGCACACATCAATAATCTGTATATCAAATATAACCTTGTTCACTTTGCCATCCTTCTTATCCACCAAATATTCAGGGGTAGTTCCGCTTCCAGTGACCAGTTCAATTGCAGCAAAAGTACTTAGTCTCAGGCTTAGGTCTAGACTTGGGCTTCTGCACTCGAGCAGCAACTTGCTTGCCGTTCCTTTTGAAGTTCCCCGTCTTCCCTTTGCCCTTTTCCTTGAGACTAGTGGTCTTGTCAACCATCAACACTTGATGTTTTTCTTGATTTCTACCTTCGCCAATTTTAGCATCGCGAAGAGCTCGAGAATCTTTTTCGTCATCCCTTGCATACTATAGTTCATCACGAAGTTCTACTAACTTAGTGATGGTGACTAGAGAATTTTGTCAATCACTATCTTATCTGGAAGATTAACTCCCACTTGATTCAAGCGATTGAAGTACTCAGACAATCTGAGCACATGCTCACTAGTTAAGCGATTCTCCTCCATCTTTTAGCTATAGAACTTGTTGGAGACTTCATATCTCTCAACTCGGGTATTTGCTTGAAATATTAACTTCAATTCCTGGAACATCTTATATGGTCCATGACGTTCAAAACATCTTTGAAGTCCCGATTCTAAGCCGTTAAGCATGGTGCACTAAACTATCAAGTAGTCATCATATTGAGCTAGCCAAACGTTCATAACGTATGCATCTGCTCATATTGAGCTAGCCAAACGTTCATAACGTCTGCATCTGCTCCTACAATAGGTCTGTCACCTAGCGGTGCATTAAGGACATAATTCTTCTGTGCAGCAATGAGGATAAACCTCAGATCACGGATCCAATCCGCATCATTGCTACTAACATCTTTCAACACAATTTTCTCTAGGAACATATCAAAATAAACATTTGAAAGCAACAACGCGAGCTATTGATCTACAACATAATTTGCAAAAATACTACCAGGACTAAGTTCATGATAAATTTAAGTTCAATTAATCATATTACTTAAGAACTCCCACTTAGACAGACATCTCTCTAGTCATCTAAGTGATCACGTGATCCAAATCAACTAAACCATAACCGATCATCACGTGAGATGGAGTAGTTTTCAATGGTGAACATCACTATGTTGATCATATCTACTTTATGATTCACGCCGACCTTTCGGTCTCCATGTTCCGAGGCCATATCTGCATATGCTAGGCTCGTCAAGTTTAACTCGAGTATTCTGCGTGTGCAAAACTGGCTTGCACCCGTTGTAGATGGACGAGAGCTTATCACACCCGATCATCACGTGGTGTCCGGGCACGACGAACTTTGGCAACGGTGCATACTCAGGAGAACACGTCTTGATAATTTTAGTGAGAGATCATCTTAAAATGCTACCGTCAATCAAAGCAAGATAAGATGCATAAAGGATAAACATCACATGCAATCAATATAAGTGATATGATATGGCCATCATCATCTTGTGCTTGTGATCTCCATCTCCAAGCACCGTCGTGATCACCATCGTCACCGGCGCGACACCTTGATCTCCATCGTAGCATCGTTGTCGCCTCGCCAACTATTGCTTCTCGACTATCGCTACCGCTTAGTGATAAAGTAAAGCAATTACATGGCGTTGCATTTCATACAATAAGCGACAACCATATGGCTCCTCGCCGATTGCCGATAACTTCGGTTACAAAACTTGATCATCTCATACAATAAAATATAGCATCACGTCTTGACCATATCATATCACAACATGCCCTGCAAAAACAAGTTAGGCGTCCTCTACTTTGTTGTTGCAAGTTTTACGTGGCTGCTACGGGCTGAGCAAAACCGTTCTTACCTACGCATCAAAACCACAACGATAGTTCGTCAAGTTGGTGCTGTTTTAACCTTCGCAAGGACCGGGCGTAGCCACACTCAGTTCAACTAAAGTGAGAGAGACAGACACCGCCAGTCACCTTTAAGCAACGAGTGCTCGCAGCGGTGAAACCAGTCTCGTGTAAGCGTCTGCGTAATGTCGGTCCGGGCGCTTCATCTCACAATACCGCCGAACCAAAGTATGACATGCTGGTAAGCAGTATGACTTGTATCCCCACAACTCACTTGTGTTCTACTCGTGCATATAACATCAACGCATAAAACCAGGCTCGGATGCCTTTGTTGGGGAACGTAGTAATTTCAAAAAATCCCACGCACACGCAAGATCATGGTGATGGCATAGCAACGAGAGGGAGAGTATTGTCCACGCACCCTCGTGAGACCGTGAAGCGGAAGCGTTATGACAACGCTGTTGATGTAGTCGACGTCTTCACGATCCGACCGATCCAAGCACCGAACGACGGCACCTCCGAGTTCAGCACACGTTCAGCTCGATGGCGATCCCGGACTCCGATCCAGCAAAGTGTCGGGATGAGTTCCGTCGACGACGGCGTGGTGACGATGATGATGCTCTACCGGCGCAGGGCTTCGCCTAAACTCCGCGACGATATGACCGAGGTGGAATATGGTGGAGGAGGGCACCGCACACGGCTAAGAGATCCAAGGGATCAATTGTTGTATCTTTGGTGCTAACCCTGCCCCTCTATTTATATGATGAGCTCCGGGGTCGAAACTTGGAGCAAAAGCCTCCTCAAAGTCGGTTTTGCCCGAAAGGCAAGAGTCCCACTCGGACTCCAGGACCAAACGCCACAATCCTTGGCGTCTGGCCTAGACGCCATGGGCCTCGGCGTCTGGCCCAGGGCCAGACGCCAGGGTCTCCGGCGTTTGGCCCCCTGGCCTCCGCAAAACTCTTTTTGCACCGACCTAAAGCCTCATGGGCTTGACCCCTTGGCCTAAACATATCATCCAATATATGAATCTTTACGTCTCGACCATTTCGAGACTCCTCGTCATGTCCCCGATCTCATCCGGACTCGAACTCCTTCGGTACATCAAAACATGTAAACTCATAATATAAGCATCATCGAAACCTTGCGCGCGGACCCTACGGGTTCGAGAACTATGTAGACATGACCAAGAACTATTCTTGGTCAATAACCAATAGCGGAACCTGGATGCCCATATTGGTTCCTACATATTCTCTGAAGATCTTTATCGGTCAAACCGCATAACAACATATCGTTGTTCCCTTTGTCATCGGTATGTTACTTGCCCGAGATTCGATCGTCGGTATCCAATACCTAGTTCAATCTCGTTACCGGCAAGTCTCTTTACTCGTTCCGTAATACATCATCTCGCAACTAACTTATTAGTTGCAATGCTTGCAAGGCTTATATGATGTGTATTACCGAGAAGGCACAGAGATACCTCTCCGACAATCGGAGTGACAAAACCTAATCTCGAAATACGCCAACCCAACATGTACCTTTGGAGACACCTTTAGTACTCCTTTATAATCACCCAGTTACGTTGTGACGTTTGGTAGTACCCAAAGTGTTCCTCCGGTAAACGGGGGTTGCATAATCTCATAGTTACCAGAACATGTATAAGTCATGAAGAAAGCAATAGCAATATACTAAACGATCAAGTGCTAGGCTAACGGAATGGGTCATGTCAATCACATCATTCTCCTAATGATGTGATCCCATTAATCAAATAACAACACATGTCTATGGTTAGGAAACATAACCATCTTTGATTAATGAGCTAGTCAAGCAGAGGCATACTAGTGACTATATGTTTGTCTATGTATTCACACATGTATCATGTTTCCAGTTAATACAATTCTAGCATGAATAATAAACACTTATCATGAAATAAGGAAATAAATAATAACTTTATTATTGCCTCTAGAGCATATTTCCTTCAGAAATAGGGTCCTCGAATATGTACTTTGAGTGAGGATATGACGAACTACTGGATCCCTTGCCCTCCGCCTCCACCGGTTTCATCCGCGTTGTCACCACCTCCTTCTTGTCCCAACCATCATCATGCTCTGAGTCCAATCCTAGCTAGAATCTAGCTCCTTCAAATCAAATGGGTTAGTGTTTGGCCCTAAACCACCACCATGATCCTCCGAGTACCAATCCCAACTACTCCCTCAAACTAATATATGACTTTTTAGCTCGCTACTTTAGTGAGCTAAAAACTGTTATATTAGTTTACAAAGGGAGTAGGATTTTGCTCCTTCGGATCAACTGGGTTGGTGTTTGGCCCTAAACCAATTGAAGCATTTGTTGACTTGGTTGCGCCTTTGTTTTGTGATGGCCGAAATTGGTGATGTCAAGCAAGCACGGGACAAAGAACATCCTTGTCCAGCCAGCCATATGTTGTCATCAAGATACATGATGGTCTGTCCCGATGACATACATACATACATACATACATACATATACGTGAACCGTGTGCTATTCAGTACTCGCCGTTCAAGAATACGGAGAATCCATATCGAATTATGCACAATATGCAAAGATGGTTGATTAATTTGGCTCTCAAAGCCATTCGGTCTGGTATGAGAAACTAGGACAACATGAATATACTATAGCTAGATTGTGTTTCTTTATTCTGCATTATATTATATTCCTACTTTGAAACCGAAGCCAGTTGATTGCTTCGTAGTTAGATAGCTTTCTTTGTAGTTAGATAGCTTTTGTATATCCAATTTGTTGTTGCAGGTCATCACGATGAGAAGGATCCATTGGGTAGCCAACTTTGTACACATGTACCATGGATTACATCAATCAGGTTCTCACATATAGTAACATTATATCTTCCACTTTCTATCTTCAACAACAGCAAATAACCAGCAACAGAAAAGGCAGCAGCAGTAGAGAAATCAATCTGAATCTCTCTCACTCTCTCTCTTCTTCTTTCTCTGATCCTCTTCTTTTCACCGCATAAAGCAACACATAAGCAAATTCATGACAAAAACAGTAGCGACCTAGGCAGCATCAAAGGTGCGTACACCGAGGCCTCCACCATCAACCGTCATCTGCGACCTCATCGAATGCCTAGGGTTGGGTGCCGCGCCAGCCATGTCAGGGTCGAGCTCACGCGATGTCGCCTTCACGGACTGTGCACGCCACCCGTTGCGAGTTAGGGCATGAACTACGGAAGCATCATCAAACTGCTGCCTCAGCCCTGACACATCTACAAACAGAGGTGAAACCATTGCTCACTGCTCAATGCAAGCAGCAGTAATGTGGACCCCTTCTCTCTTATCTCTTTGCATTTCCTTTCCAATCTTTTACGTACGAACCTCACAGCACCTACCTGGCAATCCAGTTCTCCTCGTCCTTTTTTTCCTTTTTCCCTTCTTTTCTCCATGGAGCAGCTACTTCTTCTGTAGGATGCACCTGACACCTGCGAGGCTACACCTTTGCCTCCATCTGGCATCTGAACTTACATGGACCTGCAAGGCATCTGTCCATGTAGGAGCGTTGGCATGCCCTTAGGACATGTACAATGGTGGTATATGGATACAGATGCCCCACGAGAAAAGGTAGTTTGAGGCAACAACATTGATGCTTTTTCCCCAACGCAAGCTACTATTAGTGGGCCTCATCGAGAAATAGAAAACAGAAACTTTAATACATATGCATCTCTACTTTTCACTTCAACTTTTTCAGCATTTTACATCGGACCATACTTTTTCTTCCCAAGCACCTGCCTCTTGCAGAGGATCCCGCTTCCCTTTCTGAACCTACTTTCACTGACATCTAATACACAAATCAGGCAACAAAAGACCGCAAAAGACCCTTTTGCATGTAGAGGGAATCTAGTTTGCAAAGATTGTACTTCAGCAGAACTCATGAGGATCAATCATGTAGGTAGTGTTCCATTTTGAAGATTATTTGTGTTAGACAGAATAGTAGGTGAGAACAAAAACATGGTTAATTCTTACCATTTCTCTGAATTTCCTTAGACGATACTGATACGTCTCCAATGTATCTATAATTTTTTATTGTTACATGCTATTATATTATCTGTTTTGGATGTTTTATATGCATTAATATGCTATTTTATATTATTTTTGGGATTAACTTATTAACCCAAAGCCTAGTGTCAGTTTCTGTTTTCTCCTTGTTTTTGAGTTTCGCATAAAAGGAATACCAAACAGAGTCCAAAACGGAATAAAACTTTCACGATGATTTTTCTTGGACCAGATGTGGCACCCCGGCTTAGAGAAATTGGAACGCCCCATATTCCATCTCAGATATCAAGGAGAAGTCTTCTGGAATATGACACTGCTTGACATAGAACAAATCAACTCTTAATACAAAGGATAAATACACGGGTTTGATGTTACAGAGGATCACATCAGCACGGCGACACTACGCCTGCGATACTACACTTGATCTATGCTAGCAGCGGAACAACTCGTAGCAACGGAAATCTTCTAGCAGCGGAACAACGACGAAGGTGGTGAACTCCACTCCACCGGGACTCTGGCTGGGACACGATCTAGCTCGCACAATCGGTAACCTCGACAAACAAACAATCAATCAATCAATCAATCAATCATGGCATCACCTGCAATCTGACATGACACGTCAGGTCACTACATTGAATGTACTTGCAAGCTCACAACAACCAAAAGCATCAAGTCAAGACAATAACATAGCATTTAATAGATTAATTAATTAACAGCTACCATGATGCGAAAGCAACTACTAAGCATGATATGAAACTACTAGAATGTTGATAAGCCAACATCTCAATCTCAATAACCATCTCACTCTTGGCTATCCGGCCAAGCAATATACCATCTCGATCACCTCGTGATCACATGATCACCTCGTGATCGAAACATCCACATGATCACCTCGTGACCACATCACAAACTGAATGATCATCCTTGAGATCATCTCAGCATCATCATCGGCATCCTGCCAAACTATTACAGCTCACATCATAATATCAGCATATAAATCATCTATAAGTCATTCCGTCATGTGAGTGTTGATCGAATGGTGTGACCTAGTGCGAACTGTGCCCATGACCGAGGACGTGACTATCAATAGATTAAACACACACACTCTGCAGAGGTTAGCACATTGTACCCACACTACGCACTCCCATTCGGGTGGACCAACGACATTCCAACAAAAACCGATATATTGCCCATGACACTCTCCCGGTCACTCCGACCAACTCCCCTCTGGGCTAGGTCCTGGGTGGCCCCGATGTCAACCAATGACATCCAATGAACACCGTCGTGGAAAAACAAAAAGGTCCCAAACAGGGACAAAAAAGGTGCCTAACAACAACTACGGGCACACAAGGCTTATGTCTGCCTACCTGATCAGGGTAGCGCGCGCCCATAACCTTGCCTCGTTGGAGGCACCGACGATAGACATGTCAATAGACCGCGTTAGGGCCTTATCATAAATGCAAATGTGGTTGCACTGGGAAAGCTCGGTCCGATGCCACCTGACCAACTAAATGACGGAATTTATCCCAAAGTATAACTGATACTCCGATATCATCTACCAACCTGTGATCCAAGTCATAGCAATATCCAACAACTAATCCAAGGCATAATATCGTCATATCAAAATACTACGAGGATAGCATAAAAACTACGAGCATGTTGAATCCAAGAACAATAATACTACTAATCCAATAGCAAGAACCAGATATCCAGCTAAGATCCACATGCAAGCATCATCTCCGAAAATAATACTCCAAATCAACATACCAACTACCATCATGAAAATAATCATACTAGCAACTAATAATCCAATGGCAACATGACATCCCTCAACAGCATGCAAAATATAAACCCTAATAATCCAAACAACATCATGACCATAGCAAGATCAAAAACCACTCCGAGAATTATGCCATGATCAAGTCACATGTTGCTAAAGCAATATTTTAAACAAGTTCAAATAAGTAAACCATGTCACTCCATTGCAATCATGCAAATGGAGGGTGTGGCTTGCCTGGGAAGGATGAATACACCGGGAGGAAGTGCGAAAACCTCGTGGAAAGAGTCACCGGAAAACGTTCTCTCTCGGAGGGGGCTTATTAAGGGAAAGGGCAAAATGGTCATTTTCAGAATGTCAAAACATGGTGAAAATGACTCCATCGGAACAGGCTCGACGAAACGAAAAAGTGGGATTTGGAATCACCTCATTTGGAGCTATGGTTGAAGAGTTATGATTGTTTTTTCTGCGAGGGACCTATTTGTAATAAAATTCTAACAAACAGGCCCTCAGTTGAAAAACCGAACGCATCTTTTCAGAAAATACGTTTTCCAGAGAGTAAAACGCATTCTGGCCTGAAGAAGAGGAAAATACGCTTTCGGTGGATGAAAGCGTACACGTGCAAAACCCGTGTCCACTATCCACGTCAGCAGGGGCGGGGCCAGCGAGCTGGGACGCTGACGAGCAAGGTCCACCTACAGGTCAGCTCCTTCTTCTTTCTTTGCTGCACACCCGCGAGGCAGAGGGAGGCCACCGGTGTTGGGCGGCGATTGCCAGCGACTCCGGGCACCGTTCGCCGTGCTCCGACCACCGGCGTGCTCGAGGGAACGAGCCGCGCCCACTTGTGCACAGCACGACTGTCGAGAAGCCCAAGAGCAAGAGGAGGCGAGGCCGTGGCGGACGACGGCGTCGGTCGAGGTGGGTGTCGGCGATGAGGTTGACCCGAAGAGGAAAGCAGGATGCGAGGAGGATCAGAGGGTCGAGGAGGCTCCTCTGGTGGTGGAAATAAGGGGAGAGGAGGCTCGATTCATCGGAATCAGAGTGGACAGAGGCGGCGACTAAGGCAGAAATGGTGGACATGGAGGGCGGCTCGAGCTCGGGGAAGTGGTCAGGGGGGCTAAAGGAGAGTGGTGAGGCTGATGGCGAAGGGAAATGGCACCGGGGTGGCCTTATATAGCCGGAGCAAGGTGGTGCCGCGCTGGCGTCGCCACGAACGCGTGGCCGGCGCCGCGGATGTGTGTGCACGCACCCGAGCTCGGTGGAGACGACGGAGGAGGAACAGGGGAGGGTCTCACGGGGCAGAGGAGGCCAACGGAGCACGGGGAGGAAGAAGACGACGACGAACTGTGCCAAATGGCCACTATTCGCCCGTGGGCACACGGCGGCGAGCGGCGGTGAGGAAGCTGCCGGAGGGGGAGCGGGGTCCAGGGAAGTGGCGATGACGAGGGTAAGAGACTGGACATGGTCATGCTCGCGAAGACGACGCGAGGGAAAGGGGCCGAGGCACAAACGACGCTCTAGACGCGGCCCAGCGAGCAGAGCGCGTGAATAGGCATGCCAGCTGCGCAGTCACCATGCGACATGGCACGGGGAGGGGCTGTAGGGGATGGAAAACCTTGTCTAGGGTGTTGTCTCTCCAGGGTAGGTTGCAACTGAGGTGATAGAGAAAGAAATGGCATTGTGGTTGGGTTGGAACTAAGCTCTGAAGTTGGCAGTAGCAATCTTGACCACTCTGATGTGATCAACCTAGTGAGGTTAAGATGGAAATAAGATGTCAGGGAGGTTTAGGATAGGAAGGACTATAATCCTGGAGGTTTTGAGGAGAAATGGATCACAAAACAACATGGTTGCTTTGTAACCTCACATTTGGTCCAGAAACTTGAGCATGATGATGGACTCACATGGAGTATCAACTTGAGCTCAAATTTGACAAGGCAGGGTTATTTGGCCATATGAAGATGCTGTAAAAGTTTCATGCCAAAATAGTACTTGCTTCACAAACATCCCCACTAACCAGAAACTTGCAATAATTTTGGAGGAAAATGGCTTAAGGAAATGATCCCAAAATTTGGTGGAGAGATGTGATATAGGTAGGAGCATGACCTGGTACTTTTTCAGAATTAATAAAGCAATATAAAATACACTTGCTTCACAACCTGAAAATATTGCCAGAAGCAAAGATTTGGTCTTGTGCTCACATAAATTATTGGATGGAGCTGAAAATTGGAGGAGGGCAATTATATGAGCACATTAAGAGGAATGGAAAATTTCAACTCACTTGGATACTCCTAGCTAGTACTTCCTTCACAATGGCTTTTGTTTGACAGAAATTTTGAAAAATCATTGAGGAAGATTGGCTAGGCAAATGAAGTTGAATTTTGGCATGAGTTAATGATTTGGACATACAAGAATTCCCAAAAAGTTTGGGAGCAAACAAGATAGGATAAATGGCACTTCCTTCACAGAATGCCATTCATGACAGAATGGAAGAATGAATATTGGAGAGATATTTTTGAACTGGCCAAGGATATGTTTGGGCATATTTCGAGAAATATATGACCCAAAGAAATTATGAGAATTAATTGGGAATTTTTTTTATGGACAGAAATATAGGTTGCTTCACAACCTAGGGCAAATAGGATAATTCCTTTAATAGAAAAGGAATATTCCCCAAGAAAAAGAATATTGGGATTTGGGCTAGGATGGAAATGGCATGGTCTTGGGATGAGTTTGAGGATGATGAGCCACTTGGGAGAAGAAGAAATGATGATTTCCCAGGTTGCAAGGCCACAGAACCACTCCAAAAAGGAGCAAAAAGCCACTACGAGGGAAAACCCTAGTAGTAGCACGGGTTTTAACACTATCAGTAGCGCGGGCAGCCGTGCTACTAATAAGGCGCTACAACTAACAAATAGTAGTAGCACTCTCTTCTCCCGCGCTACTACTACTGACTATTGTAGTAGTGGTTTTCCCAGATGCGCTACTAATAAGTAGTTGTAGCGATTTTCTTTGCCCGCGCTACTGCTGTAACTTTCAACATTCTTTCCAATACCCCGTTTCAATAAACTAGAATTTCACATATACCAGATAACAATATCATTAACCACAATACCATATAGTCATACAGTATCATAAAGCATTATAGGTATTAGGTAGTACTAGATAACAATTTCATATATAGTCAACATGCATCTGATACGTCTCCAACGTATCTATAATTTTTATGGCTCCATGCTACTTTATCTACTGTTTTGGACTATATTGGGCTTTATTTTCCACTTTTATATTATTTTTGGGACTAATCTATTAACCGGAGGCCCAGCCCAGAATTGCTGTTTTTTGCCTATTTCAGTATTTCGAAGAAACAGAATATCAAAAGGAGTCCAAATGGAATAAAACCTTCGAACGTGATTTTCTCACCGAACGTGATCCAGAGACTTGGACCTGCTCCAAGGAACAACCGAGGAGGTCACGAGGTGGGGGCACCTCTGGCGCGCCCCCGCCTCGTGGGCCCCTGTTGCTCCACCGACGCACTCCTTCCTCCTATATATACCCCACGCACCCCGTCAGATCATATACGGAGCCAAAAACCTAATTCCACCGCCGCAACCTTCTGTATCCGCGAGATCCCATCTTGGGGCCTGTTCCGGAGCTCCGCCGGAGAGGGCATCTACCATAGAGGGCTTCTACATCAACACCATAGCCTCTCCGATGAAGTGTGAGTAGTTTACTTCAGACCTTCGGGTCCATAGTTAGTATCTAGAAGGCTTCTTCTCTCTTTTTGGATCTCAATACAATGTTCTCCCCCTCTCTTGTGGAGACCTATTCGATGTAATCTTCTTTTTGCGGTGTGTTTGTTGAGACCGATGAATTGTGGGTTTATGATCCAGCTTATCTATGAATAATATTTGATTCTTCCCTGAATTCTTTTATGTATGATTGAGTTATCTTTGCAAGTCTCTTCGAATTATCCGTTTGGTTTGGCCAACTAGATTGGTAGTTCTTGCAATGGGAGAAGTGTTTAGCTTTGGGTTCAATCTTGTGGTGTCCTTGCCCAGTGACAGAAAGGGTTGCAAGGCACGTATTGTATTGTTGCCATCGAGGATAACAAGATGGGGTTTTTTTTTCATATTGCATGAATTTATCCCTCTACATAATGTCATCTTGCTTGAGGCGTTACTCTGTTTTTAACTTAATACTCTAGATGCATGCTGGATAGCGGTCGATGAGTGGAGTAATAGTAGTAGATGCAGAATCGTTTCGATCTACTTGTCTTGGACGTGATGCCTATATACATGATCATACCTAGATAACCTCATAATTATTAGCTTTTCTATCAATTGCTCAACAGTAATTTGTTCACCCACCGTAGAATACTTATGCTCTTGAGAGAAGCCACTAGTGAAACCTATGGCCCCCGGGTCTATTCTCATCATATCAATCTCCATTACTTTATTACTTGCTTTGTTTTTACTTTGCCTTTTACTTTTCACTTTGCAGCTCTATATCAAAAATACCAAAAATATTATTTATCATCTCTATCAGATCTCACCCTCGTAAGTGACCGTGAAGGGATTGACAACCCCTAATCGCGTTGGTTGCGAGTAGCTATCGTTTTGTGTAGGTACGAGGGACTCGTGCGTGATCTCCTACTGGATTGATACCTTGGTTCTCAAAAACTGAGGGAAATACTTATGCTACTTTACTGCATCATCCTCTCATCTTCGGGGAAATCCAACGCAGTGCTCAAGAGGTAGCAAGAAGAATTTCTGGCGCCGTTGCCGGGGAGTTTGCGCAAAAGTCAACCATACCAAGTACCCATCACAATCCCTATCTCTCGCATTACATTATTTTCCTCTCGTTTTCCTCTCCCCCACTTCACCCTTTGAAAGATCGAGGATGTCGCCTAGAGGGGGGGGTGAATAGGCGCTTTAAAATAATTACGGTTTAGGCTTGAACAAATGCGGAATAAACCTAGCGTTAATTTGTCAAGCACAAAACCTACAACAACTAGGCTCACCTATGTGCACCAACAACTTATGCTAAGCAAGATAAGCAACTATGTGATAGCAAGATATATGACAAAGAACAATATGGCTATCACAAAGTAAAGTGCATAAGTAAAGGGGCTCGGGTAAGGATAACCAAGGCACGCGGAGACGACGATGTATCGAAGTTCACACCCTTGCGGATGCTAATCTCCGCTTGGAGCGGTGTGGAGGCACAATGCTCCCCAAGAAGCCACTAGGGCCACAGTAATCTCCTCACGCCTCGCACAATGCAAGATGCCGTGATTCCACTAAGGGACCCTTGAGGGCGGTCACCGAACCCGCATAAATGGCAACCCTTGGGGCGGTCACCGAACCCAGACACTTTGGCAACCCTTGGGGCGGTCACTGAACTCGTCAAATTGCTCGGGCGATCTCCACAATCTAATTGAGACCCGACGCTGCCGGAGCTTTACACCACAATGATTGAGCTCGAACACCACTAACTGCCTAGGGCGCCCAAGCACCCAAGAGGAACAAGCTCAAGGGCACCAAGCACCCAAGAGTAATAAGCTTCTCAACTTGTAACTTCCACGTATCACCGTGGAGAACTCAAACCGATGCACCAAATGCAATGGCAAGGGCACACGGAGTGCCCAAGTCCTTCTCTCTCAAATCCCACCAAAGCAACTAATGCTAGGGAGGAAAATGAGAGGAAGAACAAGAAGGAGAACACCAAGAACTCCAAGATCTAGATCCAAGGGGTTCCCCTCACAAAGAGGAGAAAGTGATTGGTGGAAATGTGGATCTAGATCTCCCCTCTCTTTTCCCCCAAAAACTAGCAAGAATCCATGGAGGGATTGAGAGATAGCAAGCTCGGAGAAGGTCAACAATGGGGGAAGAACACGAGCTCAAAAGGATGAGGTTCAATGGGGAAGAAGACCCCCTTTTATAGGAGGGGGAAAATCCAACCGTTACCCCACTGAGCAGCCCCGCACAGAACGGTACTACCGCTAGGGAAGGGCGGTACTACCGCTGAGGGCGGTACTACCGCTCCCTATCCAGCGGTACTACTGCTACTGAAGAGAAAGGCAGGCCATCGCCCCAGAGCGGTACTATCAGAGGAGTAGAGCGGTACTACCGCCGAGCGGTACTACCGCTTCTCTCGCCGCTACTAGTGCCGCAAAACCCGACACGAAAAACTTCGTTCGAGAAACGAGGTGAAGTAGCCAGACGCGACAGGTACTACGGCCGAAACTCCCAAGCGGTACTACTGCTCGAGAGCTGTACTACCGCTTGAGCGGTACTATCGCTCCGAGAGCGGTACTACCGCTGGGAGCTTCAGGTACTACTACGCTGAGGGTCACGGTACTACCACTCGCACCAACCTTAAGCCACAACCACGAAAACAAGGAATACTCCAAGGAAAACCAGAACTGCCATAACTTCTTCATATGAGCTCCGAATTGAGCAAACTCAAGCTTATTAGATAGAGCAAGACGAGTAGCATCAAAACAGCGACTGGTTATAGTAAGAAGAGGCAGGGGAGGTATGCTTAGCAAACAAAGAAGAGACACCTCCAACAGAGAAGAACCGGCATACCCTCCAACATCGAAAACATCATAGAAGATGCATGTGAACTCCGTTTGATGAACTCGAGCTTGTCATAAAATGACCATAAGCTCCAAATCTCACAAGGAGAAGAACCAAACAAGAACCAATAAAGATGATGCAAGGATGCAATGGTTTGAGCTCTCTACGAATGATACGATCAAGCAACTCATCGAGAGCCCCCTTGATAGTACGGCAACGATCCTATAACCCGGTCTTCCACAACTACCATGAGACCGTAAAATAGAAAACCTATCAAGGGCAAACCTTTGCCTTGCACATGGTCCACTTGAGCTAGATGATGACGATCTTGACTCCTCAAGATGGACCACCTTTCTTGATTGCGTTGGCTCAAGAAGACTAGTTGATTGCTCCCCATACTCCACTATGGGTGAGCCACTCTTCCCACATCTTCACAAGTCCATTGTCGCCACAATGGACGGCAAGCTTCAAGCATATGATCTCTTCGTGATGATTCAACTTGAGCTTGCACACCGCAACCTAACCCCACAAAGAACTCTCACGAAGACCATGGGTTAGTACACAAAGCGTAATGGACAATGCTTACCATACCATGGGATCACTTGATCCCTCTCGGTACATCTTCTACGCTTTGTGAGTTGATCAACTTGATTCACTCTTGACTTAGTCTTGATCAACCTTGAATCTTTCCAACTCTCTTCATTTGGATGATGTCTTGAAGGTACACATGAGTGATCACACAATATTCTTCTTCAAGACATGCTTGCAATAAGCTCAACACTCATAAGACCAATCTTTGGATAATTCCTTGAATAGCACCTTGGTCGACACAAAACTCTCCTTGAAACCAACACATGTACTCCAAGAAAAGCCTATGGACAAAACCTTCAAATAAACTCAAGGCAACCATTAGTCCATAGAGAATGTCATCAATTACCAAAACCACACATGGGGGCACCGCATGTCCTTTCACCCTTGCCGTTTTATTTGCCCTCTCTTTCCTAATCTCCTCCTCTCTTTCCCGTTTGCCTTTTTCCGTTGCCCTTTTGTTTGCTCGTGTGTTAGTTTGCTTGCTTGTCGTCATGACTAGTCTCATATCCACTCCTATATCTCCCGAGAATGAAGTTTTAAATTTTAAACAAAGGGAGGGAGAAAATCTAAAAGACGCTTGGTATAGGATTTGCAATGCTCAAAATAGATCTACCAGGAAGCAATCTACTTCTGTTCTCCTTCGTAATTTTTATTTAGGCGCTAATACTTGGTCTAGATATATCCTTGATACCATTACCAGAGGGAATTTCTTGGGTAGCCATACTTTTGATTCTTACAATGCTTTAATAGATTTATTTGGCTCACCACCCCCTTTGATTAATGGAACTATGTTAACTTTGGAGCATGTTATGCAAAGACTTGAAATTATCGAGAATAAAGTTGCTACAATTGAATCAATTGAAAATCTTGATAAAAAGATCCACAATAAAATTACCCAATATGGATCTAAGGTAGGAACGACTTTAAAAAATATTAAAGAAAAAGAACCCATAGTTAACGAGAGAATAAATCTAGATTCCACAAGAATCGATAAACTAGAGGGTATCATTACCAACTTGGGAACTGCTTTTTCTTCCATTCAAAACACTCCAAGTTCGTCCACTAAAAAACCTAAGCTTATTTATGTTCCTAAGAGTAAGGATGAATCATCTAGTAAGGAAATTGCGGATCTTAAATCTATAAGTGTTCATCCGAATCTTTTTGCCATCACTAAGGAACCCTTTGCTATGAAAGAATTTTTCGATCTTGCGCCTAAGAGTTTGATAATTACTAGAAAGAAAGAAATTTCTAAAAAAGATAGATGCCTCATTGAAGAATTGCCTACCAAAGATGGCAAAACCTAGATCTATCCTTGCTTTTATGCCTAGCTAAGGGCGTAAAACGATAGCGCTTATTGGGAGGCAACCCAATTTTATTTTGTGTTTTTTGTTTTTGCTTCTGTTTAGGAATAAATAATTCATATACTTTCTGTTTAGATGTGGTTTTATGTTTTAATTAGCGTTTGTGCCAAGTAGAACCTATAGGATAAGCTATGATGATAGTTGATTTGATTCTGCTGAAAAATAGAAACTTTGCGCTCACGAGAAAAAATTCAATAAATCACAGAAACGTGATTTTGCATTGATTCTTTTTGCTGCTGATCAATAAACAAATTGTCCAGTACGTCCTAGTTTGATAGAATTTTTAGAGTTCCAGAAGTTTGCGTTAGTTACAGATTACTACAGACTGTTCTGTTTTTGACAGATTCTGTTTTTCATGTGTTGTTTGCTTATTTCAATGCATCTATGGCTAATAAATTAGTTTATAAACCATAAGGAAGTTGGAATACAGTAGGTTTAACACCAATATAATAAAGAATGAGTTCATTATAGTTCCTTAAAGTAGTCTTTTGTTTTCTTTCACTAACGGAGCTCACGAGATTTCTATTGAGTTTTGTGTTGTGAAGTTTTCAAGTTTTGGGTGAATTCTTTTGATGGATTATGGAACAAAGAGTGGCAAGAGCCTAAGCTTGGGGATGCCCATGGCACCCCCAAGATAATCCAAGGACACTAAAAAGTCAAAGCTTGGGGATGCCCCGGAAGGCATCCCTCTTTAAATCTACTTCCATCGGTAATTTACTTGGAGCTATATTTTTATTCACCACATGTTATGTGTTTTGCTTGGAGCGCCTTGTATTATTTGTGTCTTTGCTTGTTAGTTTACCACAATCATCCTTGTTGTACACACCTTTTGAGAGAGCCATACATGATTTAGAATTTGCTAGAATACTCTATGTGTTTCACTTATATCTTTTGAGCTTGATAGTTTTGCTCATAGTGCTTCACTTAAACCTTTTTGAGCGTACTAATTTTTGCTCTAGTGTTTCACTTAGATCTTTTAGAGCACGGTGGTGGATTTGTTTTAAAGAAACTATTGATCTCTCATGCTTCACTTAGATTATTTTGAGAGTTGTTTCACTTAGAACACTCTTGCAAATATATTTCTACTAAGTATAGATTTCTACACTACCAAAAGACACAGTACTACACATTTCTACTACACATTTCTACACATTTATACTAAGCATAGATGCTACTAAAGGGCATTGAAAAACTCTATAAAATATAGGTTTCAATATGACAAATAAATAGGGATTATTTCCCACAATTTGAACATTTTAGTTTTTATGTTTGAGAATTTTGAATTTTGGACTTTAATTTGAATTTGAATTTGAAAAATGATTTGGTTCAAGAAAGGATTAGCAACAGTAATGTGATAACATGGCACCATTAATAGGGGATTACTGTACCTTAATTATCCGGGCATCACAAATACTGTAGCATATAATGCATGCTCTACGCAATTTGAGAATTTCGGCAACACTCATGAATCGTTGCCGAAAGAATCTGAAAGTATTATGGAGCAATCCCTTCCAGAAGCGGTTGTGACTGCGTTAAAAAAAGAGCTTGGCACAAAATAAGAGGATTAGTGCTCTTTGCCTTCAACAATATGAAAAGGGGTTCTTTCCTGATTATGCTGCAATAAAGGCTAGAGTTTTGCAAGAAGATGAAATTTCATCAATTGATAGAATTGGCGAGAGAGCATATGGTTATACAGCAGTGCATACACCTCCACCTAGTTCTGCAGCATATTATACACCCCCTACACAGTTGCAAAATTTTGGCAAAATTGTGGCCATGTGTTGTAGCGGGTCGACAAGAACATCGTCGAGCACCGCGAGGCGGCAATGTGTGATGTGAATGCTGATGATGTCGATGGAGTTGCTTAATTCCATTGGGGCACATCACGGGCCAGCCTTCACAAAGTTTATTTCCTTGTTTCTAGATCTCTCAGTAATGATGAATCTTCTAAAGCGGTCGCGGCTGCATGCACACCAGCGAGGTCAATGGCCTCGAGGTTAAGGGGGAAGGGACGAGCGTTCGAGCATGTAGCTGAGCTTGTTGTAGGCATGGCATCAGCAACGACGGATATGTAAAACCATTGGCGTTAGTACCCAGATGATGTCTTGTGTGATGAGCCTTTTTTGTCTCCTAATTCCCCTGCCCGACAGTGGTTGTAGTAAGCCGGATCGGAGTCGGTTGCCGCAGACAGCAAGTGTTGCAAGGGGTCGATTGCCAGTATGAGAAGGAGTGGCGATATGGGATCGTCCTGCCTGAGTCCCGGTAATGGAGATATTCTAAGTCCTAAACTAAACAAACCATAGGCAGGGATTCCCACGTTCGGATCTGAAGCATGGCCTCCTGATACGTCTCCAACGTATCTTTAATTTTTCATTGTTCCATGCTATTATATTACCCGTTTTAGATGTTTATGGGCTTTAATTTACACTTTTATATCATTCTTGGGACTAACCTACTAACCAGAGGCCCAGCCCGAATTGCTGTTTTTTTTGCCTATTTCAGTATATCGAATGAAAGGAATATCAAACGGAGTCCAAACGGAATGAAACCTTCGGGAGCAATCTTTTTGGAACAAACGCAATCCAGGAGACTTGGAGTGGACATCAAGAAGCAGCTGAGGCGGCCACGAGGGTGGCCGACACGCCCAGTAAGGGTGGGCACGCCCCCTGCCTTGTGGGCCCCTCATGGCTCCCCTGACCGACTTCCTTCGCCTATATATATCTACGTACCCCGAAAACATCCAGGAACACCACGAGAAATTATTTCCACCGCCGCAACCTTCTGTATCCGCGAGATCCCATCTTGGAGCCTTCGTCGGTGCTCCGTCGGAGGGGGAATCGACCACGGAGGGCCTCTCCATCACCACCAAGGCCTCTCCGATGAGTCGTGAGTAGTTTACCACTGCGGGTCCATAGTTATTATCTAGATGGTTTCTCCTCTCTCTTTGAATCTCAATACAAAGTTCTCCTTCCTCTTCTTGGAGATCTATTCGATGTAACTCTTTTTGCGGTGTGTTTGTCGAGATCCGATGAATTGTGGGTTTATGATCAAGTTTATCTATGAGAAATATTTGAATCTCCTCTAAATTCTTTTATGTATGATTGGTTATCTTTGCAAGTCTCTTTGAATTATCAATTTGGTTTGGCCTACTAGATTGATCTTTCTTGCTATGGGAGAAGTGCTTAGCTTTGGGTTCAATCTTGCGGTGCTCGATCCCAGTGACAGTAAGGGAAACGACACGTATTGTATTGTTACCATCGAGGATAGAAAGATGGGGTTTATATCATATTGCATGAGTTTATCCATCTACATCATGTCATCTTGCTTAATGTGTTACTCTGTTCTTATGAACTTAATACTCTAGATGCAGCCAGGAGTCGGTCGATGTGTCGAGTAATAGTAGTAGATGCAGGCAGGAGTCGGTCTACTTGTTGCGGACGTGATGCCTATATACATGATCATGCCTAGATATTCTCATAACTATGCAATTTTCTATCAATTGCTCGATAGTAATTTGTTCACCACCTTAATACTTATGTTATCTTGAGAGAAACCACTAGTGTAACCTATGGCCCCCGGGTCTATCTTTTATCATATAAGTTTTCTATCTACTTTTATTTGCATTTTTTACTTTTCAATCTACATCATAAAAATACCAAAAATATTTATCTTATCATATTATCTCTATCAGATCTCACTTTTGCAAGTTACCGTGAAGGGATTGACAACCCCTTTATCGCGTTGGTTGCGAGGTTCTTGTTTGTTTGTGTAGGCGCGTGGGACTTTTGAGGAGCCTCCTACTGGATTGATACCTTGGTTCTCAAAACAGAGGGAAATACTTACGCTACTTTGCTGCATCATCCTTTCCTCTTCAAGGAAAAAACCAATGCATGCTCAAGAGGTAGCACCTCCGTTTCTAGCCTAGGCATACTGCATACAAGGAAAAGCAAGTTGTACCTGTACGCAAGGCATGGCTGTGCGACGGCCATCTTGGGCGCTGAATCTGTCGGCGCGACCAGCGGACGATATGGCTGGACATGTGGACGCCGCCGTTAGAGGTTGATGTCTGGGGAGGGGAGCTTCCACTCGAGGTCAACCTTAGTGGAGTGTGACGGCCTGCTTGATTCTCCTTGGCGGCGGGTGCTTCGTACGCCAGGGCTATATATCTTGCGTAAGATGTATGCCCGGCTCGCTGAAGAATTTTCCCTGCTAGCTACAGTACAGGGTCGGCCCGTTCGTTCAATCGCACGCGCATTCGCTCCGTTCATTCTGTTCGCTTCGCGTTCGCATCCTTTTTTTGTTTTTCTTTTGGTTTTCTGTATTTCTTCAATGGTTTTCTCTGGACTTTCTGTTTTTCTTTGTTTTTCTCTGATTTTATTGTTTTACATCGGCTTTCTTCGCTTATTTATTTGTTTTCATTGGGTTTTTTAATTCATTTTTCATTTTTCTTTCATTCTTTGTTATACTTTTATTTTCTTTGTTCCTTTTTGTTTTCTTTGCTTTTTCCTTTTTTTATTTTTTATTGTCTATTTTCATCGTTTTACCTTTTTGTTCAACAGACGTTAACTTTTTTAAGTACATATTTAGCATTTTTGTATATATTGAAAATATTTTTATACACGTTAAACATTTTCAAATACATGATTAACGTCTTTTGAAAACCTGTATTGCTTTATTTCTAAAAAATTCATACACATTGTACATTTTTGGTATATACCCCAATACATTTTTCTATTACACATTTAACATTCTTGAATACAAGATTAAACATTTTATTAATACATGGTCAGCCATTTTACATACACTTTTTAACATTTCTAAATGCTTGATTAACATTTTCAAGTACCATATTAACTTTCTTTAAATATATGTTCAACATTTTTCTATACACATTTAACATTTTCAAATGCTTCCTTAACATTTTCTAAATATAAGATTGACATTCTTTGAATATATGGTCAAGAATTTTCCACATTTAACATTTCAAATGCATGAGTAACATTTTTCAAATATAAGATTAACATTTTTAACATGGTAAATATTTTCTATACATATTTAACATTTTTATAATGCTTGATTAACATTTTTAGTACAAGATTTGTTTTTCAAATACTTGATTAGTAATTTTAAAATACATCATCAACTTTCTTCATACACATTTGTATTTTAATTTATACATTTTTGTATACATGAGAAACATTTTTCAAATGCTTGGTTAACATTTTTTCAAATGTATTTACATAAATTGTTTTTGTAATATATTTATTTAGAATGTTTGAAAGTATAAACAAAAGTCAAGAGGAAGCAAAAAACAAAAACAAAACATGTAAAAAGAATAACAAGGTCGTGGCCTCCCGCGCGCCTGGGACGGCCCATCTCGTGCCTCTTTCATGCGAGACTTCCATCGCTCTCGCTAGAAGCGAGGTATAGTTGTGCCCCGCTTCATAGCGCTTTTTCCGCTTGGGATTAGCTAAATGGGCCGGCACAAAAGCCCAGTACACCACAATCTTCGTTCTTTCTTTCGAAGTAGAACTGTATTAGGACAATTAGGCCAAGAAAGAAAACTGTGGTAGACCACGGAATTGGCAGCAGATTTAACAACTTAGATCTACTAGATCACACGAACGGACGCCCATAAACTGTCAGGTCGTGAGAGGGCTTGGATTAGGCTCAGTTTTACTATCCTAAATTACTTAGCTAGGTCCGCACATGATGACGATGTTATAAAGTAGTTGTACATATCAGGCAATAAAAGACCGCAAAAGACCCTTTTGCTTGTGGAGGGAATCTAGGGTTACAAAGATTGTAATTTAGCAGGACTCATGCGAATCAATCATGTAGGTAGTATTCCATTTTGAAGATTATTTGTGTTAGATAGAATAGTAGGTGAGAAAAAAACATAGTTAATTATTACCATTGCTCTAAATTTCCTTTGATGATACCAGACAATTTATCTCAGTGGGAGACTAACTGCACTATAAATTCTCTACTTGCCTAGTGTTTATACACCATGGTTTCTTCTCCTCCGATGTCACAATGACATCCTTCATAGGTCCGTCCACCCATGTCCAACATTGTCTTCTCAGGGACTTGTAGTGGTCCGATGTGGATCATCCTCTCCGCTAGGGAACCCACACAACCATTGTGGGTTTGATAGGAGCAGGTGCAAAATCCTAAAAAAAATTCTCACCTAAGCCCTCTTCCAAAGCATTTCTTCATAGTTTGGTCCAAGCTTGGGGGATAGCTCCCCCCCGCCATGAAGTTGCAAATTCTTCCTCGCCTCTTAGCATCGTCACCCCGAGCCCATGTTGTCATCATCCTTGTGGGGCTGCTAGTTCATCTGGATTAGAGAAAGCGATCACAGCTAAATCTGCTAATTACGGATATGCACTTTCACAACTCTACCAGAGTCGGTGTATTCCTTTTCTCCATAATAACTGCCAATATAAAGGCTAGAGGAGTAAAAACCCACTCTAGCAGATTTCATCACTCCCTCTATTTGCACAATTTTGACGGGCACTTCAAAGAAAGAGTGGTGTATTGGACATGGAGTATCTGCTCCGAAGCTCAAATGCACCCTCGGTGAATAGTAAAATCAAAAAAATAGTAAAAAAATGAAAGAAAGAGTGGTGTAGTGGGCATGAGGAGGAAACATAGATTTTGTCAGTTGTGCACCATATGAAAGCCTTAGTAGTAGAATAGGAAGATGTGCATGTGGTTTAATGGGCTAGGCCAGCCCATCTAGCTTATTTCTTCATGCTAAGTGCAAATACCTTATTGCGCCTAATTCCGCTTAATCACGCAGAATCTACAAAAGCGTGAATAGTTGGCCAAACGCATAATTAACACCTGAACTTTGGTAAAAACTCACTCTAGCAGATTTCATCGCTCCCTTTCTTTGCATAATTTTGACGGACGCTCTAAAGAAAGAGTGGTGTAGCCTCCATATCTTAAGGATGTGGAGGATGTTTAGAGTGCACTAAAAAACATTGAACTTCTTCCTCTGTAGCACTCATTTATTTTTCTTTTCTTGGCATTTGACCCCGTATCACTTTCGTGGGCACATCCGCCCGTCATCTCCAACCATCTCGTCCTATCGGTTTCCCACCATGTGTCATCCTTTGTCACCGCCTGCCGTTTCCCGCTAGAAAAGCTCGGCAGTGAATCTTCCCCTCCCACACCTCTCCTTCCCTCTCCACCTCCTCAACCCAGGTTTAGTGCCACCTAGTGCCTCCCCGGTTTCACTGCCCATACCCAACGGCGCCTCCTCCCATCCTCGCATCCTACCATGCCACCGCGCCACGACGCCTCCTCCCATCCTTGCATCCTACCATGCCACCGCGCCACGCCGCCTCCTCCCATCCTACCATGCCATCGCGCCACGACGCCTCCTACTGGCTGGACCTCCTTAGTGAGGAGAACACATAGTTGTTGGCGGCGCGAGCTCCCCTCTGCCAAGGCTGCATTAGCGTTACCCATGCATGTCAATGCCTCATGTGCCGGTTGGTCGACGTCTTCCTCCCATGGCGCCGAGCTCTGGAATCCAGCTTCGATGACTCCTCCTCCTTCTACTGCGCCATCCCATCCCCGGCTTGCACTGATGGGTGGACTCCGACTCTGACGACCTTGCCCCCTCAACGAGATGAGCGGGCAAAGCTTGCTGCCCCGCCCGCAACAATGACACCCACGATACCGTTGACAAGACGGGCGTATATCGCCAAGTGGATCGCGCGGCGCACAGGTCCGTCGAGGACATCCGCCCTCGGGAAGAGCGCGAGCTCCACTCCTGGTTCCAGCACTCGTGCTTGGATGCCGCCGTTCATATATTGAATGTCTTGTCAAGAGCTATAAACCGAGTGATTAACCGTGCGGCGCTAAAAGATACCATGAATGGTTTTGAGAAAAAGAAATTTCAAAATGTGCGGTCATGTAAAACCCTAGCATCAAAACTCGTGGTTTTGTGGGATTTAACCCGAAGCAGAGGAGCCAAAGCCGCCGTCGAAATCTCCATTCGAATCCCCTCCCTCCCCTCCTCCCCATCTCGCCATGCTGCCGTCGCACCTCAACGGCCACTCCCCGCTGGCGCGCCGCCGCCCCCAGCTCCCCGCGGCCACCCCGCCCGCCGCCGCCGTCGGGGAGCCCCCGGCGGCGGGCCCGGCGGGGGACGCCGCGCTGGAGGCGCACGACCGCGTCTACTTCCAGTCCTACTCCCACATCGGCATCCACGAGTCCATGATCAAGGTGAGCCCCCTTCGCCCCCGCCCCTGCCCGCCCGATTCGGCCGCTCGCCCGCCCTCCCGCGGACGCCCCCAAACCCCTAAACCCCACCGCGAGCAGAGCCGGCCGGGGGATCCGCTCTGTCGCTGAGTCCGGGCCGCGTTTTGTGTTGGGGGAGCTGACCCGTGCGGCGCTCTGGATTTGGATTTGGCAGGACAGGGTCAGGACCGACGCGTACCGCGAGGCAATCATGCTCCACCAGAAGTTCATCGAGGGGAAGGTAGAAACGCTCCCCTGACTCTGAATTTTTTTTGATTTAAGTGTCTGGACAGTCTGTTCTGAATTTTGGCTGTTGGTTGAGTTGTGCAGGTTGTTATGGATGTGGGGTGTGGGACTGGGATACTCTCGGTCTTCTGCGCTCGTGCCGGTGCGAAACGGGTAAGCTGCGAGCTAACTCTGCTCTTGCGGTGGTGGCCGGTCATTTTAGAGGCCTAGTGTTTGTCCTGGATGATAGATATGGCTCTCCTGCTTTGTTAGTCCTGAGTCTTTAGACGGTGTACAATTAAAATTTTACAGCGATCTCTACTGCAATGTAACTAGTACTAGTGTGCTGGGATCCAAAGGCAGTGTTGCACTTCCAGTTTCAGACCTCTGCTTGCAAATTACCGAGCGGCTGAAATGAAATGGCCCTCCTCAATCCCCACGTGCCACAGCAAGTGTTATGATGTGGAATTTCAAGGCCTAACTCTGTTCATGCTATCAGAAAAAAAAAACTCTTGACTGATAAGAGTTATCTTTTGCCAAGATTTTATTTAAGTGGAATTTCCTGTAGTATAATGACCTATAATATAAATTACCTGCTTTCACTAATCTATATGTTCGACCTTCTAACAGTGAGCTTTTCCTCTCTGCCTCTTTTCAAATGCTCTTACAGGTATATGCGGTGGATGCTAGTGAAATTGCTACCCAGGTAACATGCTACTTGTGAAGATGTACTCTGAAATCAACCTGTGTGCTTTCCTCCTTCTGTTGTCATTTTCCTGTAACTTGTCGAAATGTATTTTTGTAGCATTTAGGATGAACATAAGTGTAGTGATAACCAGTTATGCTCAAGGAAAATAGTTTTATACATTATCTTCTTATTGGGTATTTGAAGACTGTTTACTTCTGTTTTTATATCAATATCCATTATGCCCCAATAGCAGGAAGGTTGTACTTACAGATCTCTTCCTTTTCATGCAGGCTAGTGAAATTGTAAAAGCAAACAATTTGGCTGATAAGATTGTGGTCATTCATGGACGTGTTGAGGCGAGACTCTTATCTTTACATTTCTTCTTTGTTAAAATTAGTTTGTTCACTCTGTGTTGGGATTATTGATCTCCGTGTCTGAACAAGCTACACATGTTTCCCTACGGAAGTTTTGTTTGCATTTTCTGCTGGTATGCAGACATGTAGTTCCTTCAGAGAGTTGGGTTTTTTACAGTTAAAATAATGTTAGCATAAGCAGGACATTAAGCTTGTGTTTCCTAAAATTGGTTTTGCATGCGACTTTCTGTTCAGCTATTTTTGTTGCAAATATATTTACATTTTATTTATTGCGTTCTTTATTTTCCCTGTTTGCACTTTTTGTTAATTAATGTTGAGTTGGCAGTGCAGGATGTTGATGTTGAGGAGAAGGTTGATGTAATAATATCAGAATGGATGGGCTATATGCTTCTCTATGAGGTGCCTTTTTGATAGCCTATGTTGATTGTTTGCGTTGCATTTTGATATGCTATGCCTTTGTAAATTCCTAAACTTATGATGGTTTTTTCCCCTGTAGAGTATGCTGCCAAGCGTTCTATTTGCAAGGGATAAATGGCTTAAGCCAGGGGGTCTTATCCTACCTTCTCATGCTACGGTATAATTATCATATGGAATTTAATTTGTCACACACGTGGCCACAGAATAGCACAAAAGCTTGCACACAAAAGTATTTCACTAGTACAAGCAATAAATATGTTAATGGATTACTTGCTATTTTGTGAAGCCATTTAGTGATGCTCTTAAGTAGGCAAAGTTAACAACTCTGCTGCTCTAATTATTTATAAGTTTTAAAGGAGGCATCATCTGGTAGGAAATATTCTTCCATGCACAACTGAGCCTGGTTACCACCTCCTTGAGACAGCAACCATTTTGTGGTGTGTTATTCCAAACCTGAATACTTATAAACCCTTCTTTTGCCAGCTTTTCATGGCACCTATAACAAATTCTGATAGATATGAAGGAAGCGTTGATTTCTGGTGTGATGTTTATGGCATAAACAGTAAGTTGTTGTCGTGTTACGTCCAGAGTTTTAGTATGCATTGCTGTCACTATCTGATTTTGCATGGTGACTCCTGCATTCAATGGTGATTCTGAACTTTGCTGCTGCAGTGTCTGCTCTTGTGCCACTTGCCAAAAAATTCGCATCCGAGGAGCCCTCCATTGAAATAGTTGGTGGAGAAAATGTTATAAGTTGGCCATTTGTGGTAAGTTTTCGCAACATTATCAGATAAATAACTATATTTATCTGTTGAGATTTATTGTAATGTCTAACCCTTTTGTTTTATTGGGGCCATGTTTCCTTGGGGACAGGTGAAGCACATTGATTGCTACACTTTTACGGTTGAGGAATTCAAGTCTATCACCACAACGTACAAAGTTTCATCAATGATGTTAGGTAATTCATGTGATTTAATCTGTCTCAATCCACTTCCTATGTGCTGAATCTGTTATTTTAATTGCATTATCTTGTATTATGATATAATTTCAAATTTAAGCATCGAGGAACTTAGTTGATACAATGATCCGATGCTCTAGTACTCTAGCATGTTTCCTTATGGTGAGTATTTCCGATTCCAATTTTAGTGTTTGACCAATTTAAAATTTCCTCATGCGTGCCAAGGATGGAATAAATATTACATTTGCTACATAAGCTGTACTGAATTGGGGGTTATTTAGGTACAATACAAGATACAATGTTTGTTGGCGTGCTAATGATGCACTATGCCCTCAGCATGTTTGATACAACTTCTTAGCAACATTTTTCCTGTTAGTGTCGTCCAAATTGGTAATGATATTTTGCTGTCACTTATGCTAACAACCAATCAGCCATCACTAGACAGCAATCAGAATTGATGTTTGTTGGTTAGTCTTGCTACAGTAGCTGCTGTTGTCTGGCAGTGCATCTCCTAATATTATGCACCGTGAGTGCAATTTAATTTATGGCTGCTCTTTTCATTGTGTTGTCCCACCCCTTTCCTAATTTTCCAAACAGGTTATTTTTCATCTAATTATCTTATTTATTGAGAATGCATTTCATCTAATGTTTTGAATCTCTGTAGCAACCTAGTACTTTTGCATTTCTCCTTGACAAGAAATTTGAAATTTTGTTACCTCTGATGTGAAGCTCCAATTCACGGCTTTGGTCTCTGGTTTGAGGTGGAGTTCAATGGGCCTGCAGAGTCTTGTAGCAATTTGTCCGATTCGAGTCCACTTGATATTATTCAGAAGAAAAGGCGCAGGGCATCAGATAGCACAGTTGTGCTGTCCACAGCCCCAGAAGACGAGCCAACCCATTGGCACCAGGTTCTGATTGAAATGGCCATTTCCTTGGTGAAACACTTCGTTGTTCATTTATTTGGTTATTCTTGCTCCTTTTGCTAAATTTGCTCATGTCGTCTTTTGCAGACAATTTTGTACTTCCCTGATCCTATAGGGGTGACGCAGGATCAAATCATAGAAGGCTCTGTAACAATCACCCCGAGCGAGGAGAATCCACGCTGTCTGAATATTCACTTGGAGTGCTCGTAAGTTTCTGTCTACCATCCTTCTGTAGTTTTATTCGAGCAGATGCTACATCTGTTATATCGGCAAAAACAGAGACAGTTACTCAGTCTAACTGTGCCTTGTTAGCATCTGTCCTTATGGGTTCGGTTTTAGCCAGCTACACGCGGTCAATAAACTCTTTATTACGTCACGCTGTTCAGTCTGTACTACATTGTTTGGAATTTGTCAGTTTTGCGGTCCATACAAGCAAATACTTCAGAATCGCTAGCGTGAAATAATAATGTGTATGATGCCTAATCGTGTTATAAATGCCATTCACAGATAATTTGTTTTGTCGAATGCAAACTTAATAGAATAGAAAATCTCATCCTCTCTGATGCTATACATTTTGTTTCCATACAACAGCACGGGAGGTCAAAACGTGGTGAAGGATTTTGCAATGCGGTGATCGGCGTGGTCCCTCAACCTGTCAGCTCAATTCCGCGGTAACTAGCCAATGGGCCCAAGGCCTAATCCACATTTCTCACTGACCCGAACCTGGCCCAAGACCTGGCTGTACTCTCTACTCAATTGGTTCAAAAAATATATCCATGTTACTTAGGAGGCACAGGGCCAGGATATTTTTGGTCGAAACAAGTTGCAGGCAGCCGTCCAGTACTTTTGTTATTGTCTGGTAATTACTTGTTTTTGCTGTAACAGTAGATGAAGGCGGTAGTTTGCCTTGTTATGCTAACTGGCTGCAACATTTTTTGAGATTATGTTGAATTACAATTTTTGGCGTGAGCTGTTTTAGTTGCTGTTGACATCGATTTTGTCGTCTGACAGTTCTCTTTTGCGTGCTAACTACCTGCACGTGCAGAACAGTTGTCAGCACATGCTATCATGCTTTGAGAAAATTTGTGGTCGGTTTACAAATGTTTTTCTCGGCATACACCATGAAAATCGAATTCAAAATGGTATGACCATGCAAGTTGAGCATGTTTTAATGTAATTGTGTACATATATGGCTAATTGTTGCCAAGTTGTTTATTTTATATTGTGTGTACTCCATGACCGAGCTGTACATTTCATTCTGATCCTGTATTCATATGCGGGCACCTATTTGCTCCAACACTAGTACATGTGAAAAATTGAAGTTCTTGATTTATCTGAAGTCAACTAGTTTAAATTTGACCAATTATATAGAATAATATGCTAAGCTCTACAAAACCAAATACGCATAGTATAAAAAGATATATTTCATAAAGGATCTCATGAGAATAATTGTCTGTTCTAGATGGTAATTTTTTTTTTGTAGAATTGGTCAAACTAAAACAAGCTTGACTTAAAACATGTATAATTTGGTGTTCTACATGTGTGCGCTTGCATGACATTTTTTTGTACTAGTGCAATCTCACACCTGTATATTTATTTTTATACATGCATACAATATATATATACACATATACATACGCATATATCGAAAATGTATTATCATCATTATGCAGAAATAAGCATATAATAGTGAGATTTCTGTAATAATTTTTTCTAAAAAGTAATGGATTAGTGACATCGATACTACCCTTACAAAAGAAAAGATAATGAAAACTAAAGAAAATTCAAAAATCAAATAAAAACTAAAAATCAAATAAATGAAGTTTCAGTATGGAAAAATGAATTGTGGCATTGGTATTACCCTTAAAGAAGAAAGAAAAATAAATCTAAAACAAAATCAAATAATAAAGTTTTCTAGGAAAGAATGAAACCCTTTAAAAAGAAAGAAAATGAAAAATAAAACCTTTCAAAACTTGCACTAAAATTACACTTTCTGAAATATGCAAAGAATAAGCATACAATTTTTCTATATTTTTGGAACTAAAAATGGGAACAGTTTCTAAAACATGAATATTTTTAATACGTAAACCTTTTGAACATATTTTGAAATTTCCAAACATATATATAATTTTGGGATAATTTTTTGAAAATGTGAGCAATTTGAATAACGAGAACATTTTAAAAAAATACAGGAACTATATTTAAGGAAAATAAACTAAAAAAAACCTAGCAAATAACCATGAAGAAAACCAATATGAAAACAAAAAAAAAAACAGGCTGGAACAGTCTGGAATGTTTCCAGAACCGGTAAAAACCGGACAAAAACCTGCCTAAAAACCATATACTTGTATGGAACATATACGTGTGATCTAAATTGGGCGAGCGTGTAGATATAGACCGGGGTTTTCCTAAGAAAAAAAAAGATACAGATGTGGTTAAAGAAACAACCTCTGCTAAAAAAAGGTTAAAGAAAAAACCGGTTTTGATGAACCGGTGGGTCTTCACCGTGAGAAGTGAACCTTTCCGGGTGGATCAAGCAGTCTCACTTCATCCGTTCGTTCCCGGCAGCGATGTCAGCTGCTTCCTCCTCAAGATCCACCGCCTCCGCCGCGCTGCGGCCTCAGCCACCTTGGCGGCAGGCATCCCTCCCTCGGCGCCGCCTGCCGCAACCGCCCGGTGCCCTCCCCCCTGCTTCTAGGATCCTGATATTGCTTGTATTCCGGATGTGATGAACTTTGAATAAAATTCCCTAGTTACCTTAAAAAAAAGGACACGGCCTCTGCGCGCGACAACATGACGCGAGCGAGCGCGTGAGCGACATGATCAGGCTGAGCGAATATCAAAGACAAACAAGATCAACGGTTCTGAACTTAGATGCGAGATAGTATTTTACATCTAGATGTAAAATAGCAAATTTGAATTTTCATCTATTACTATGTTCACCAACTGGTCCCCTTCTTAGAAGCATTTCCGTTGCATGTATTTTATTTAGTCAGGTCTTTCCATACAAGGAAAAAAGTGGTGAAATAATCTTTATAGTTTTCTGTTGTTTACCATAATCTATCCTTTACTTGTTCATGTTAGCCCCATGTCATTTACTCAAATCAGTGCCTTTTATCCATCCATAATGGTTTCCCTTTTGACTCTGGAATTATCTTTTCGATTCTTTTATCAAACTGAAATGAATAGCTCGAGAGCCGATTCTGTATTCTGAGTCTACTGTACATGTTTAATTCTTCTTAATTTCGAACTATTTTTTGTGTTTACACCAGATCCAGGTTTTTGCATGGACAAAACAAAAAGGGGAAAACAACAGCAATAAAAAAGGCCGCAATCCCATGGAGGAGGTGGCGCTGACTGGCTTGCGACTGGTGGTATCACCAATCTTGAAGTAGTTCATCACTAAAGCTTCAACATACCTTGATGTTGATTGACGCATGAGCTCCATCAACTGGAGGCCTGCTTTTTTTTCAAACTTTGAAACTCTTTTGTAATATTGGAATTTCTCATGATTATTTTTAATATTCTTTAGAATATTTTCTTAAAACCTGATTTTTTTAACTTTGAAATTTCTGAGAGTTTTTGGAACTAAAAAATGGGAACAGTTTCTAAAACATGAATATTTTTTAATACGTAAACCGTTTGAACATATTTTTGAAAATTCCAAACATATATATAATTTTGGGATAATTTTTTTGAAAATGTGAGCTATTTGAATAACGAGAACATTTTTAACAAAATACAGGAACTATATTTTGAAAGGAAAAGAAACTAAAAAAATGAAAAAAACCCTAGCAAATAACCATGAAGAAAACCAATATGAAAACAGAAAAAAAAAACAGGCAGGAACAGTCTGGAATGTTTCCAGAACTGGTAAAAGCCGGACAAAAACCTGCCTAAAAACCATATACTTGTAGAACATATACGTGTGACCCAAATTGGGCGAGCGTGTAGATATAGACCTCTGCTAAAAAAAGGAAAGAAAAAACCGGTTTTGATGAACCGGTCTTCACCGAGAGAAGTAAACCTTTCCGGGTGGATCAAGTAGTCTCACTTGGTCCGTTGAACCCCATTCCTTCCCGGCGGCGATGTCAGCTGCTTCCTCCTCAAGATCCACCTTGGCGGCAGGCATCCCTCCCTCGGCGCCGCCTGCCGCAACCGCCCGGTGCTCTCCCCCCTGCTTCACGCGCGACCTCCATGGGTCGTGCCCTGCCGCCGGACGGAGAGGTCAAGGCCCTGACGCGTTGGGCGAGTGATTGACTCGCAAAGCCGAACTATCAATTTGCAAGGTATAACTGCGCTCCTATGTGACACTTGTTCTGTTCAGTAAATTTTTCTCTGAAAAGAAGTACGGAGTACTACTGTACTACTCCCTCCGTTCCTAAATATAAGTCTTTTTAGAGAATCCAGTATGAACTACATACGGAGCAAAATGAGTGAATCTATATTCTAAAATATGTCTATATATATTTGTATGTAGTTTGTAGTTGAATCTCTAAAAAGACTTACATTTACGAACAGAGGGAGTACTAGTTATTAGTCGTTTTCACTGAACTAATCAGGAATGTTCCAATTCAGTTCTACTCATCGTGAGTTTGTGACAATCAGATATCCGAACCCTATCGAGGGCCATTTCCAGTTCTCCCTGTTGTCATGGATTCCCTGCAGGTATGAAGACTCCAGGGGCGGTCATTGTATACTGCTGGCCATATCATTTTCATTCAACTAATTAGAAGAAATGTTCATCGAGGACCATTTTCAGTTCCCTGTAGGTATGAAGTATAGTGCTGGCCATATCATTTCCATTGTATACTGGTGATGAGTGTTACACTAGTTCTGTTCAGTTAATTTTTCTCCGAAAAGAAGTACTGTACTAGCACTCCCTCCGTCCCAAAATTCTTGTCTTAGATTTGCCTAGATACGGTACATCCGTATCTAGGCAAATCTAAGACAAGAATTTTGGGACGGAGGGAGTACTAGTTATTAGTCATTTCATTTTCATTGAACTAATTGGAAGAAATGTTCCGATTCAGTTCCGCACATTGTGAGTTTGTGACCATCAGATATTGGAACCCAAATTGAGGGCCATTTTTCGTTCTGTGTTGTCATGGATTCCCTGTAGGTATGAAGATTCCAACGGGGTCGCTAGCTGTATGCTGCTGCTGGCCACAGCTTTCAGGTTTCAATTCTGGAATGGTGCCACTCAGAAAACCATGAAAGGCCACTGATGGATGGTGATGGGGGAGAAAATAGCCAAGGGAGAAGGAGAGGCCACCTAATCTTATCCCTCTTTTTTGACCTGTTGAGCACCGCCCCTCGTTTCGCTTACAGTACAATACTCATCCTATTCCCATTCTCCCTCTGCCGTCCATAGTTACCTTACATCCAACTTCCTTGCCTTGCCCGCGCAACGAGCAGACGAGGAGTGGTGAGCTCCAGCAGCGCTGCGTCTCCTTTCATCTGCGTAAGCTTCATCTCCTTCCTTTGCTGTCTTCACGCGTTAGCTTCTCCTTCAGATTTTCATGGATTGATTTGTTGCCGTAGTCTGCATATTTTTATGCACACAAAAGAAGAAACACGCAAGTATGTGTCATCAATCTGAATACTATGGTCAATTGGTTCAAACTTCAATCAAAAGAAGAAGCACCAGAAATCTGCTTCTAGGATCCTGTTTCTTATCCACAACACTTAAACAAGAAAAAACAAGTAAATCTCGCCGCGGTAGATTATCGGTCAGTTACTGTGTTTATTTACTAATTGGTCCCCTTCTTAGAAGCACTTCCGTTGTTTGTGTTTTATTTACTCAGGTTTTTTCATACCAAAAGTAAAATAAAATTGAGTGCTGAAAATAGTCTTTACGGTTTGCTGTTGTTTACCATAATTACCATAATCCATCGTTTACTTGTTCATGTTTGACCTATGTCATTTCCTCAAATCAGTGCCTTTTATCTATCCATAATGGTTTCCCTTTTCCCTATGGAATTATCTTTTTGATCTTGTAAAAAATTGAAATGAATAGCTCAAGTCTGCATTTAGAGTCTACTCTACATGTTTAATTCTTCCTAATTTCGCACTATTTCCTATGTTTACACCAGATCCAGGTTTCTGCATGCACAAAACAAGAAGGGGTAAACAGCAGCAACAAAAGAAAAAAAAAACCCGCAGTTCCATGGAGGTGGCGTTGGCTGGCTTGCGACTGGCGGTATCACCAATCTTGAAGGAGCTCATCACTAAAGCTTCAACATACCTTGGCGTTGACTTGACGCGTGAGCTCCATCAACTGGAGACCACCGTCATGCCGCAGTTCGAGTTGATGATTCAAGCTGCTAACAAGCGCAACCAGAGGGCCATGCTGGACAGATGGATCCAGGAGCTCAAAGAAGCCTTGTACAAGGCTGAGGACCTGTTGGATGACCAAGAGTACAACTTTCTCAAGCGCAAAGCAAAGGGCAAGAAGGATTCCTCCACCAGCACGGTTTTAAAGCCTCGGCATGCCATGTCGAGCGTGCTGTCCAATCTGCGCCCGGAGAACAGAAAGCTGCTCAGTCAACTGAATGAACTGAAGGACATCCTGACGAAAGCCAAGGACTTTTGTGACCCGCTCTGTTTACCAGCTGGCAACAATGTTGAAGGTCCTTCTGTACAAGTAGCAAGTGTTCCTCTGGCTACATCGATACCACCTCCGAAAGTGATTGGTCGCGACAAAGACCGTGATCATATAATACACCTCCTTACCCAGACGAGTGCCGCTGAGGCTAGTTCTGCCATGTACTCAGGTTTGGCCATTGTTGGAGCTGGAGGCATGGGAAAATCAACCCTGGCACAATATGTTTACAATGACAAGAGGGTAGAAGAATATTTTGATGTCAGGATGTGGGTGTGCATCTCTCGCAAACTTGATGTCCGTCGTCATACACAGGAAATTTTCGAGTCTGCAACAAAGGGGGAATGCCCACGCCTTGACAACCTTGACACTCTCCAGGGAAAACTAAGAGATAAACTGCAAGAATCTGGGAAGTTCCTGCTGGTTCTGGATGATATTTGGTTTGATGATTCCAACAATCAGACGGAGTGGGACCAACTGCTAGCTCCTCTAGTTTGTCGGCACGCTGGAAGCAAAGTTTTGGTAACTTCACGACGGGATACATTTCCTTCTGCTCTTCGTTGCAGTGAAGTAGTATTTCGTTTGCAAAACATGGAAGATAGTCAGTTCCTGGCACTGTTCAAATACCATGCCTTCTCTGAACCAGAAATCAGAAATCCACAGTTGCATGAAAAACAAGAAGAGATTGCAGAGAAAATCATTAAAAGGCTTGGGAAATCTCCTTTGGCTGCAAAAGTTGTGGGTTCCCAGTTGAAAGGAAAAACAAAAATCAGTGCATGGAAAGATGCTCTATCTATACAGATTGACAACTTAAGTGAGCCCAGGAGAGCTCTGCTATGGAGTTATGAGAAGTTAGATCCACGTCTACAGAGGTGCTTTCTTTATTGCAGCTTATTTTCGAAAGGTCACAAGTATGACATCGAGGAGTTGGTTCACCTGTGGGTAGCAGAGGGATTTGTTGATTCATGCAACATGAGCAAGAGAATGGAAGATATTGGAAGGGATTACTTCAATGAGATGGTCTCTGTTTCATTCCTTCAACCAGTTTCGAATGGATATACCCATGTTATGCATGATCTTCTTCATGATTTGGCACAGTCACTCTCGAAACAAGACTGCTTTAGATTGGAAGATGATAAGATGACGGAAATACCATGCACCGTTCGACATCTCTCTGTTCGTGTTGAGAGTATGATACAACATAAGCAAAGTATCTGCAGGTTACATCATTTACGCACTGTTATCTGCATTGACCCAGTAACAGATGATGTAAATGACGTTTTTAATCAGATACTGCAGAGACTGAAGAAGTTGCGTGTACTATATTTGTCATTCTACAATAAGAGCAAGTTGCCAGAATCTATTGGTGAGCTGAAGCACCTTCGATATCTGAACATTATCAGAAGTTTGGTTTCTGAGCTGCCGAGATCATTGTGCACTCTTTATCACCTGCAGTTTCTTCAGTTCAGTGATAAAGTCCATAGTTTGCCTGAGATGCTCTGCAACTTAAGTAATTTACGTCATCTTCAGATGTATGGCGATATGATGGGCTCAATATACAAATCAACTCGGCAGCATCTCCCTCAAATTCCTAACATAGGCAAGCTAACCTCACTCCAAAACCTTGAGGATTTTTATTTGAAGAAGCAGAAGGGATATGAGTTGCGAGAGCTGGGGAACATGAACGAGCTTCGTGGCAGTTTAAGTATCAAAAATCTTGACATTGTTACTGGGAAGGATGAAGCCTTAGAGGCGAAGCTACATCAGAAAAGTCATCTCGAAAGCTTGCATTTTGCCTGGTGTTGCAGGAATGATGTTAGTGCAGAGGATTGTTTACATTTGGAGGTTTTAGAAGGTCTAAAGCCACCGCCACAACTATTGGCTCTTGCAATCCAAGGTTATAGAGCAGTGAAATATCCAAATTGGTTGTTTGAGGATTCACATTTTCAGAATTTGGAATCCTTTTCGCTTGCTGATTGCAGTATGTTAGAAGGCATACCATCTAATATCGACCTCTTCAGGAATTGTTGTTCACTTGTCCTCGAGAATGTCCCAAACCTGAAGATATTGCCTTGTCTTCCAGCTAGTATTAAAAAGTTAAAAATAAAAAAATGTCCACTGCTTACCTTTGTTTCAAACTATGAGCTGGGACAACATGATCAAAGTGAGAACATCAAGAGGATTGACCATGTGGAATCACAACTTGCTTCTGTATATGAGGTATCTCAAGGACCAACGATTTTTTGGAAGGTACTGTCCTCTGAACATTCATCATTTAAGCAGTTCATCCCATTGATTGACGCTGGTACATCGTCACATCTTCAAACCATTGGAAGTGCTCTTGGAAGATGGCCAGGTGAAATATTAGGTGTAAAAGAGGATATCATCAAGGCATGGATATGTTGCCACAAGCAGAGGATAAGACTAATCTATGCAGGAACAGCAGAGCTGCCGCTGGTTCTACCATCAAGACTTTGTGACCTTACTCTTTCTTCATGCAATATTACAGATGGAGCATTAGCTGTTTGCCTTGATGGTCTCACTTTACTGAAAAGACTGAGCTTATCAAAGGTTATGACTTTAACTACACTCCCATCACAAGAGGTCCTCCAACATTTGACAAAGCTTTATAACATGAGAATCAAAGAATGCTGGTGTCTCCGATCATTAGGGGGGATACGAGCTACTACCTTTCTTAGGCGTCTTATGTTGGATTCCTGTCCTGCTTTGGAGTTGGCAAGTGGAGCAGAAATTATGCCGTTATCCCTTGAGGTGCTCTGTGTGTGGAGATGTGTGCTTGGGGCTGACTTCTTCGGTGGTGACTGGCCACAAGTGAGAGATATTTACATACGGGGTTGCAGAAGCACTGCAACCTTGTCGTTTGGTAGTCTAACCTCCCTTGAATTATTATCACTTTCATCTCTGCCAGATTTGTGCTTGCTTAAAGGATTGCCTTCCCTGCAACTTCATGATCTAGTTTTACACAATGTTCCCTGTCTCACCACCGAGTGCATTTCACAATTTCGAGTCCAGGAATATCTCATCATTAGCAGCTCCGTGATGCTCAACCGCATGCTCTCGGCTAAAGGTTTTACAGCCCCCCCACAACTCGGTATTGAATGGAGCGAGGAGCCATCGGTTTCATTTGAAGAACCTGCAAACTTCACATCTGTTGTGCGGCTGCAATTTAATGAATGTGAAATGAGGTCCCTACCAACAAATCTGAAGTGCTTCTCCAGTCTGATGGATCTCCGAATTATAGACTGTCACAACATATCATCTCTACCAGATCTGCCACCCTCCCTCCAGCGCATAAGTATAGTGGATTGTGAACTCCTGGAGAAGAGTTGTCGTGCACCTGATGGAGAAAGCTGGCCAAAGATTGCGCATATCCGCTGGAAGGATATTCATTCAGGTGGGATTCGCAACTAGAATGAAATGTAAAGGTAATGCATTTTTAACCATACTAATGTGTAGTAGTAATTTTATTTATTCTTGATGCTTCAAATACTTCATTTGATATGAGGTTCCCTCCATGCGTTTTTTTGTGAACAGCTGTCCCATGATCTCATATGGGGTGGAGTACCTCAAGTTCAACTCTTTCTCCCGTCATTGGTGCGGTCCCCTTGGTTTCCTTGTTTGCTGATCGCGGCATAAGTGGCTGGCGGCCGAGCCACTGATGGCCCATGAGAGCCTGGTTGTTCATTGATGCCCACGAACGGTTGTGGAGGCATGAGCCAAAATTTGCGCCTTGTTCTATACTATAGACAGTCGTTGCTTTGTTATCCTTACTGGGAGTCAAAGTTATTGTTGTTGGATTTTGATTTTTATACTTGAAGCAGTGCCCTAGGTGCTATTTTCTCTAGTTATACCACGCTTCTTCTATTTAGGTAGTTTGCATTGTATGTACAACTTGGACAACGGTGATTTTTGATACTAGCGAATATTTTCTCTTGAGATATAATTCTTGCTTCATACTCCCTCCGTTCGAAAATAGATGACCCAACTTTATACTAACTTTGTACAAAATTGAGTCATCTATTTTGGAACGGAGGGAGTATTATGCTTTTACTTTCATCAGACTGTCCATCTCTGTTTTCAACTGTGAACGCGTGAGGCTTTTCAAGCTGGTCTGAACTTTTGCTGCTTGGAGTTAGGAACCATGGAAAGGGCATTTTGTATCTATCACTTGGAACATCTCTTGAATGAACAGAGGAGGCTCGCATGGTTGGTCGACAGAGTGGGTGCTTCCTTGGTCGCCAACGTACGTCTCAGGCCAGCAGCTCCGGCGACAACTTTATAATCTCGGGCTTGCAGGTGCCATCAGATACAGGAGACCATCTGCCGGGATCGGTGGAATTCGACCAAATCCCACAACTAAATAGATTGGGTATAAATAGATTAGTGAATGAAGAATCCAAGTGTTTCATCAACCAAATCAACTGATTATTTCCTTTTGAAGCTTTTTCAAATGATGGATTGCTCTACAATAAGCTAGAGATTTAGCAGGTGTGCTCTTTCTTTGCCCTCTCATGCATGCACGCCTCTACAGGGCTATTCAGAGAACCGGTTCCAGTTACAAACAATTTAACTAAGGCATGACATTGCAAGCAACACTAACTGCAAACGGTAAAAGCTCAATCCTAGCTACCCACCCTGTCTGAACGATGACATCATCTCACCCATTATTCCCTTTTTGCATTCGCAGATGTCACTCACATATCGCTTTTTGAATGCAATATCCATGTGGTGTCTGGTGGCAGGGAGCAAAGGAAAGTCATCTCCTCGTTCTCTGTTAACATTTTCTATTTTATTTGATGTACAACAGCACCGGAGGCCCAACCTTGGTCAGGGATTTCACAGTGAGATGAAATTGGAGTGCTGCCCCCACTTGCAAGACTCTTTTTCAGCAACCACAAATCCAAGCCACTTGTCATTGACGCTGAGCTTATTGTATGTACCTTTTATTTTTGAGAGAAATGGTGTTTATATTAATTTAAGAATACATAGTCATTACAATCTCGTTGTCATCCACCGCCTGCGAACTATTCGATGTGGTGCCGAGCTAGTCACCTGCACCGAGAGGGGTCTTCTCGAACAGGTCATCCGCCTGCCGCTGCCGATCTACAGTACTCTCTATTCCGGCACCGGCACCGCCGCCTTCCTTGTGACCTTGTCGGTCGAGTGAGAGAGGGAGTCCAGACTAGGGCGAGTAAATTTGGGGAAACTGTACCCCTTCGCGGCGTGACTAGGTTAAAGGAGCGGTGTTAACGTCTGTCATGCCTCGCTGTTCGCCTTTGCAACATGGACCTTTCAGGTGGGGCCGGGCTGTCAGGTTCCCTGCCAAAACACAGTAACCGAGCATTTAGTGGTTTCGACAACGTGATTACTAAAAACGATGCCATGGGCAAACTGCTACGAAAATGGTGATTATTTTATTTTATGCATTGTGCGCAATTATGATGGTTTTTGGCATTTTACTCCCTGATTACCAGGTCCTGTAGTACTTTGCAGACACGTGCGGTCGGAGAAGCAAAGCAGCCGCTAGTCGGCCTGCGAGATTTCAAGATACCATAGATAGATAGAAGCATTGCCGGGTATAGGAGTCCAACCCAAACTCGTAGATATATATACTCACACTTAAGAGCCATGAGCATTATTACCAGAAAAGCAACAGCGGCAGTTCATGGAGTAGTAGACAGGAGGAGAAATCCGTCCGTCACCCCGAAGTTATTTACCATATCGTAGTCCGATTATGCACAGGATCGAGTAGCATATAGGAATTCTAATCCTACTCAGACGGCTGCCGGCCGGTGCCTATTATTAGCCTATATATATATATGCACGAGCCCCTCCCAATCAATCGAACAAGCAATCTCTGCTTGCTCTCGCCGGAAACAAAGTCAGCTAAGATAAGATGGCCGCCGCCGCATCCCACGATGTTGAGTTGCTAGACCTCGTGAGCTTCGGGTACACGCTCCTCCACCATGGCCTCGTCATCGCCGACGCCGACCACGACTCCGCGGACCTCGACACGTTCAAGCTCCTCCTCGCCGACAACACCGTCGTGTACAAGAACGCTGGCGACCTCAGGGTGGTTGACAGGAGCTACCTGCGCCCCGGCGACGTGGTCGGCTCCGCGTTCGATGATGACGGCCAGCTCGGCGTCGTCACCGGCGTCACCACCGTGCTCGACCTGGCCAAGCGCGGCACGGAGACACATGTCATCACGGGCGTGTCCCCGTCTAACCTCAGGCGCGCAAGGAGCTTCAACCTCGGCGACTTCGTCGTGTCGGGGCCGTGGCTCGGCCAGGTCGTGGAGGTGTCCATCGACGTGGATGTGCTGTTTGATGATGGGGCGGTCTGCAGGGTCACCAACGCAGACTCCAACAAGCTAAAAAGAGTGGACGGCGCCGGTGCTAGCAGCAACATCATGTATCGCCATCAAATGAACACTCTCGTCAACCCCGGGGAGCACGTCAGCGCACCAGACACCTGTTCCCCCTTCAAGGCTGCACGCTGGCTTAACGGCTCCTGGAATCCTGACCATCAGATAGGCACCGTCAGCAAGGTGGAGACGTCCGGCGTCCTTGTCTGCTGGATTGCATCCATGCATCATGGCACGGACAAGGGGCTCGTCAAGGCATCCGCCCCTTCGGCCTACCAGAATCCGGACGATCTTACTTTCTTCTGCGCCGCATACGGTTGTAGCTGGGGGGTAGCTGACCGCTGCTTTTTCCGCAAAGACAATGTTATTGATGATGAATGTGAAGCACCAACTGCTAAGGTGGAGGTGGAGTTTCCCATGATCGTCGCCAATACTCGTACCGCTGTCGACGTGCTGTGGCAGGACGGCACACGACAACATGGCATAAGTTCAGCCACAGTCGTCCCCTTTGAGCTAGTGGATGAAGACTTATTCCCAGGGGATCACGTCGTCGGTGTTCTTCCTATTGATGCTAGTGTGAACAATTACGTTTTTGCTGATGGAACTGAATTCAAAAGGCCCGTGGGCGTCATCAAGAGCCTGCACTACGGAGACCGGACGGCTCGCGTGTCATGGTTCAAGGATGTGGAGCACACCAATGAGGCTAGGGCTAGGGAGGTCGAGTGCGATGATACTGTGACTGTGTATGCCCTGAAAAAAGACTCTTCTTACCTATCTGCTGACTATGGAGATATTGTCATTCGTCTCCTGCCATCAGGATCAACCAGCGGTGAAATCACACCATTGCTAAAGGGCAACAAGAAGAAGAGTGTCTTTGCAGCCGATCTTTCATGGCTGGGGCATGTTGTTGACCTTCTCAATGATGGACATGTCCAAGTCAAGTGGGGCGATGGTAGCATGTCAATGGTACGTTGAAAAATTCTGTTTACTACTCTACTAGCTAGTCACTTCTTGTTGGACTCTACTCAACTCATTAACTGTTCTCGATCTGATTTCGTGTGTGCTGCAGGTATTGCCCCATGAGATTGTTGTCGTCGAGGAGGAGCACTATTCAGATCTGTTGGATCAAATGGACAACTGGGTAGTGGTCGACAACATCGTTGATGCACCTGAAGAACTGGCTACGGCTAACACGGTATTATATCTATCCTTCTAACATTGTCCACTTCTATACAAACAAAAACAAAAATCAACTTAAACCAGGACCTACTTCGGGTTGTCCCGACCGGTCGGCACCAAAGAAAAATAAACTGACACACGCATAATTTATACTGAATTATTATATGTATGGATTCATCTCAATTGATGTGGCAATATGTTTTATCTTATTTTAGGACCACGATCTATGGAATTCAACTGATGGTAATGGTGTTGAAGATGACAGCCCGACAGCAACAAAGAGTACAAGCCTTTTGGGTCTTGCAACCCAGTCTTTGCTCCAAATGACCGACGGCATGGTGGCTCGGTGTAAAGGATACATGCCCTTGTCGTCATCGCCAAGCTCAGAGTTACCTACGCCCATGTACGATGAAAGTACTAGTGGTGATACAGCGGAGACCATCGATGCCGCCATGACAAGGAACATTGAGGATGTGAACAGACATGATTTGGCCGAGGAGGGGACGAAGGCTGACGAGTAGCCCTCTGGATAATGATTAGCATGACACCGCGGACTATGTAATTATAGTTTTATTGGAAAATGATGAAAAATCAAATTTTGTGATTTTAGACAGATATAAAGTGGTGGAGATTGAAACTAGCCCTCAAGTTATAATGGTTGATTTAATCTGTTCGTGTTTCAGATATATTCACCTCCCTGGATTCACAGCATGATCTTTCAAATTTCCATGTGCATTTGCTAAATGTATGAGGATCGTTGGCCTTGCATGATGAGTATGTACACACTGGAGTATATGAAAAGGGAAGGGAAGGAAAATCCTGGGTTAACATTCTTTGTTGAAAAAGAAACGAAAATGTCCATTTTGTGCCGTTTGGGTAGTTTTTTCGATTGTTCTGGGAATTAATCAATCAGCTGTTGTGTTGGGTAGCTATTTCATTTGTGAGACAACGTTCAGTTCTAAGGGCATGCATGTTTCGTTCATAACTAACTAATTTGTCAGGCAAGTGCGGCTTGGAAAAAGTTTGGCTCATTATACAGCGGTAAACAGTGGGTACACTAGACTTCACAGATGGCCCAAACCCTCGGAACCGGATCCTCTAGCATTGAGAAGGAAAGTTAGAGAAGCTATAATACCCTAACTTTCCTTCATTCTATCCATATGATTATGGCTAAAATGACTTAATTTAATTTGCAAATTGATGATCTACTGTGTACATCTATAGTAATTACGTAAAAATAAATTAATCGTGAAATAAAATTAATTTTAAATTATTTATATTTACAGTAAATACCAACAGTAAACAACGTACTAATTATCTACTAACAGTCCTTAACTTTCCTTCTTCATTTTACACTAGGCTAACACTGTAGCACCGTGACTTTCCTTCACAATGTTAGAGGATCCGGTTCCCAAACCCTCTACCAACAGTAACCAGATTATATAACGTAAAAAGACTAGAACTGTATTGTAGTGTGTACAAAATAGTACAAACAAACAATTACCAATCGATTTTTTGTGCACTTCATTTGTCTTTAGTGTTGTGCGTAATTTTTGGGTGTTTTTCATCAATGTCGTTAGCAGCGGAAACTAGGTATACGAGTGTCGGGGTATTCGGCAGAAAAATGATTTTTGCACGGGGGATGGTATTAGTGTTCTTCAGTCCCGATTGTCTGCGTCAATTTTGCTAGGTGAATGGGAGCTGCTGCACTGCTAACTCAGGATGCCATTTTGAGCGTAGTTGCTTCTAGATATTCACTCAAAATCATTCCAAAATAGACTAGTACATACATATAGTGTGGATATGACATGGTGATTATTTTGTTCATGGCAACGAGAGAGTGGCTAAGGTGATTTGGAGGAGTGATTGGTCGTGGAGACATGTTGGTTTAGTTCGATTTTCTGAATACAGGCTTGTTTCTCATCAGTAGTCCTTCACATTGGAGATACATCTCTGTATGATTGTTCAGTTTATCATTTAAGTCTTTGTTCAGTGACTATGGTTGCATCATTTTTCAGTCATAGTAATTTTTAACGGTAGAACTAAACAGAACACACCAGGCCCTCTCTTAGTTTTTTAAGTCTCTTGGCTCCCTATGTTTTATGTTCGAGTTTGTCCTTATTCCTCAGTCCTTTTTATTCTTCTCGAGTAATCAGTGTTCTTTCTTCAGTTTGTGTTCAGGCTCCTAATAAGTTTCTATTCAGTGTTCTTTCTTCATTATAGTAGGGCAAAAAAGAATTGATTATCTCAGTCTTTTCATTATTCGGTGTCATTGCTTTCAGAAAGCTCAATAATTTCAATTTTAGTCATCATTTTCAGTTTGGTCCTTCGTTCTAAAGTTTTTCTTGTTTGCTGTGTTTATTCCTTACTTTGTTAATCAGTCATTGTTTAGTTCGTCACTGAATCTTCTTTGGTCCCTCTTTGCAATTTATTTTTATCAATCCTTTGTCTTTAGTCTTTTTCTTCAGCTACATTTTTTCTACTGTCTTTTAATCCAAGCATTAGGTTTTACGTACATGCAAGCTATCTCTCCGTTCGGAAATATAAGTCTCTTTAGAGATTCCAATTGGGACTACATACAGAGCAAAATGAGTGAACGTACACTCTAAAATATGTCTACATACATCCGTACATAGCTCTTATTGAAATCTCTAAAAAGACTTATATTTAAGAACGGAGGAAGTACATTGGACACATTACTCTTTAGTTTTCTTAATTCTTCTTTGTTCACTTTTCAGTCATATTCTTTTAGTCTTTAACTATGTCATTGCCTCCTGCCTTCAGTCCATAGTTTTGTTTTTCCCTATTTCCAATTTCAATTTTTTTACTTCTCAGTCTATATAAGTAAGCAATCGTCCGCGTGGGTGACTCGGGTGACGACTCGATCCCTTTTCTCAAAGCCATCCCCGTGTTCCTTCCCCTCTCCGCCACCAGGCTTACCCGCGCGGCTGACGGCGGCGGCGGGGTTCCGTTCCTGTGGTGATTTGGGGGGCGTTTGTCCAGGTACATGCAGCGCCTGGAGGTTGTGAAGGCGGAATTATCAGGGGCGCCGACAATCCAAACGGGGTTGGATCCTGCGAGAGCTTTGCGGGGGCGGCCAGATTGGCAACATAGTGCCTGCCACCATTGCTCATGGACACCATTAAGGAGTGCCATCTCGAATGGATGTAGTCGCTCCCAACGCCGTCAATTTCCTCAGCAGGATCATGGGAGCCACTACCCTATTCCATGGCAGGAGTGTAAGTCCGCCCGTATTGGACTCTCCTCGTACGTACGTCCGCCTCCCATGGCATCCTCCATCCGGGGAGCCCAATTGGTTGAGGCGGAGGCCTAACATAGCCACGGCCATCTCTAGCGGGGAGGCGGCAATCTTTGCGGTCCTTCACTCGTGCTCGCCGTAAATCTGCCAGTAAGTTGTTGGGCGGCTATCGGTTCTACGACAATAACATAAGGAACAATGACCTATTTGATCAGCCGCTGCAGGCGAGGATAGAGGAGCATGGCAGATTCACTTTGATAGATTTTCTAAAGATCAAGATAATTTTGAACGCATTATAAATTGTGTTGTGACAAAATTCATAGATTTTGCACAATAAAATTTTACGTGCTAATTTCAAAAGAAAAAAAGGAGATTCCCATGGCAGTCTCAAATAAAAAAAACCATGGTCGAAATAACAATAAATTTGCCACTGACAATGCAAAAATAACATTTTCCATTAGAACAATCTAGGAATGTACTATAAAACTTAAGTGTTCCCATGGCTTAAACATGAGAAAGTTTTCCAAGGGTAGTTCGCCGCTGTTATCTAGTCTAATTAATATAGTTGAGATGGTCTCAGTACTAAGACTGCGATGCTACATAGAGTAAAACTACGATGGTCAAATTTGCCATGGTAATAAAAATAAATTTGCCATGATACATAGAGTAAATTTTCCATGATGTGTGAAACAAAATTTTCATGTTTCAAAAAGACTAGTACAAATGCCCGTGCGTTGCAACGGGCCAAAAATTCATAAAACATGTGATGTGTGACAGCGCGCGTCATTTTTTATATCCATTTCTGATAAAATTCGGTACAAGTTTATAATGTTATCGATTTTCAGAGTATGACGTGTGGATGTAAATAAGTCACCCTAATATCTTTCATCTATGAAAGAGTAGTGGTTCATGTAATAGTCTAGTAATCGGTTCTATTTTTTACTTTCCGAACAACACAAATATTTCTTTATTTTAAAATAATTAGACAATTTTGAAATTTTTAATCTTTTTATTAGAACAGAAACATCTTTTGAAGATGAACATCTTTTTGAACACATGTTTTTAGATATGAATTTTGAAAATTTTGTGATCAATTTAAAATGGTTTAGTTAAAATAAATTGGAACATTTTTTGGGAGTTTTGTGCATTTTTAAAAAAGCGTGAACATATTTAATAGCATGATTTTTTTAAATAAGAAGAATCTGAAACACTATTTATCTTAAAAACACACACGCTTGGTGTCCGGAATTAAAAAAAGAATTGTTGGTGTCCAGACCATGTAGTGTAAAGTTGATAAAGTCATTGGTATGTCCTTTGATGGCTCCTCCTTCGTCTAGCACTATCATCTGGTGGAAGAGCAATGGTGTAAGTGTTTTTAGCGGGACATACAGACGGTGAAATTGTTGTATACTATTCTAGAGTTTAATAACTAATCAAAAGTTTTAAATTATAATTTTCAAAAGATTTAAATGCAATCAAATTTATTTTGAATGGAAGAGTAGTGGTGCATTGAAGTGAGATTGTTTATATACGTTTTTTTGTTAATATTTGAAAGCAAACAGATTTTTACTATGTTAATATATTTTTTAAGAAAATTTGGTTGCTTGGTTTGCTAGATTATATAAAGTTCATTTTCTTTTGCACTACTTGAACTTGGCCCAAAGACCGAACCGCCTCACTCCCCATCATCACCATGAGAAAGGCAAATATGTTTTGGTAAATTTCATGTGGAGCCCACGTACACCATCCATCACGTGTACGCTTCTTGGAACATTTCACTCACTTTTAATGATTGTATCTGATAATGTGTTCATAAAATGTGGTAGGCATGAACATTAAACTATGATAGTTGCAAACAAACAACAGCAGGTAATTTAATAGGTCTTCCTTCAGGAAACAATTTGCAATGGGTAGCACACATAGCAATATCCCGTAGCTTCTCTGGTCGGTGCAGCCATTTAAATAAGCAATCGAGCACAAAAAATCCCCACCGAGTTATCCTCCACTGGTGGAAAAACAGGCTTCCGTCCAGCCCCATAAGTCGCGAAGCTGTAGGAACCGCGACTAATGGGACCTTTAGTCGCAGTTCTGGAGGTGAACCGCGACCAAAGGCCTGGGCCCAGGGCGCTCGGTGGCCAGCTGGCCCACGTGAGGGTCTTTAGTCGCGGTTGGCCAGGACAACCGCGACTAAAGGCCTTCGGGCACCTTTAGTCACGGTTTGCCAGGCCAACCGCAACTAAAGCCCCTCCCCTATATATACCCATCCAGCAGCCAACACTTAGCCATTTGGAGCCATTCTCTTCACAAGTGGGTGTAGGTTTGCTTTTGGTTCCTCTTATGCACATAAGGTGTTTGATGAAATGCCCCAAGAGCATGAAACAAAAATGACATGAAGTGTTGGAGCCACACTCTTCGATCGCGGTTAGCAACTTGATGAACCTTTGATGTGTCATTGATAAAATATGCATGTGTGTAGTTCATTGTTTAATTTATATTGTTTGTAGCTAGTTAGTTTAACAAATGCATGATGGTTAATTATATATTTTATATTATAATAATGCAGATGAATCGGCAATGGATGTACGGTAACCGACTCTCCGGCGAGTTCACTACGGGTTTGAAAGATTTCCTCGTAGTGGCTAATGCGAACAAGCGGGGTTTTGTTATCTGTCCATGTGTTATCTGTAAGAATGAGAAGGGTTACTCTTCCTCAAGAGTTGTTCACATGCATCTGCTTGAAGGGTTTCATGCCAAGCTATAATTGTTGGACCAAGCATGGAGAAAGAGGGTTATAATGGAAGAAGATGAAGAAGGGATGATTTCATCGATGAAAGCTATCTTGCTCATTTCGGTGATACTTTCATGGAGGATGCTGAAGGTGAAGGGAAGGTGAAGAAGAGGCGCGTGATGATCCGTTGATGATCTTGGTCGGACCATTGCTGATGCGGAGACGCTGAGAAACTGAAAAGGAGAGGAGAATTTGGATCGCATGTTAGAGGATCACAGAAAGGCGCTGTACCCGGATGCGATGATGGTCTGAAAAAGCTGGGCTGCTGCTGGATTTGCTGAAATGGAAGGCAGAGGCAGGTGTAGCTGACTCGGCATTTGAAAACTTGCTGAAAATGTTGAAGAATATGTTTCAAAGGATAACGAGTTGCCCGCCTTGACGCGTCTGAAGCAAAGAAGGTTGTCTGCCCTCTAGGTTTAGAGGTTACGAAGATACATGCATGCATCAACGATCGCATCCTCTACCATGTGAATCGAGAATTTGAATGAATGCCGGTATGCACTGCATTGCGTTATAAGATCGAGGCGATGACCACGGTGCGATGTTGAGGGCCGAAACCCAGGAAGAGGGTTCCGCCAAGGTGATGTGGTATGCTCCTATAATACCACGGTTGAAACGTCTGTTCAGGAACAAAGAGCATGCCAAGTTGTTGCGATGGCACAAAGAGGACCGTAAGTCGGACGGGAGTTGAGACACACCGCAGATGGAACGCATAATGGAGAAAGATCGACAGATGGTTCAAAGATTTTGCAGCTGACGCAAGGAACATAAGATTTGCTCTAAATACGGATGGCATGAATCCTTTTGGCGAGCAGAACTCCAGCCATAGCACCTGGCCCGTGACTCTATGCATCTACAACCTTCCTCCTTGGTTGTGCATGAAGCGGAAGTTCATTATGATGCCGTGCTCATCCAAGGTCCGAAGCAACCCGCAACGACATCGATGTGTACCTAAGGCCATTAGTTGATGAACTTTTACAGCTGTGGGGTGGTGTCCGTGTGTGGGATGAGCACAAACAAGAGGAATTTGACCTCTGACGTTGCTTTTCGTAACCATCAACGATTGGCCTGCTCTTAGTAACCTTCGGGACTGTCAAATAAGGGATACAATGCATGCACGCACTGCTTACATGAGACTGAAAGTGTACATTTGCCAAATTGTAAGAAGAACGTGTACCTTGGGCATCGTCGATTTCTTCGAAAATTCATCCAAGAAGAAAGAAAGGCAAGCATTACAGCGGCAAGGCAGATCACCGGCGAAGCCTGCGGAACGACCTGGTGCTGAGGTATTTGATATGGTCAAGGATTTGAAAGTCATCTTTGGAAAGGGTCTGGCGGACAATCAGTTCGAAGGGAGCCGGCGGGCACGCAGCCATGTGGAAGAAGAAATCTATATTCGGGAGCTAGAATATTGGAAAGTCCTAGATGTCCGCTCTGCAATCGGCGTGATGCACGTTACGAAGAATATTTGCGTGAACCTCCTAAGCTTCTTGGGCGTGTATGGGAAGACAAATGATACAAAGGAAGCACGGCAGGACCAGCAACGTTTGAAAGACCACGATGACCGCATCCGGGATGGTTTCAAGGTCGTGCCAGCTACGCTCGACCAAAGAAGAGAAGGTCATCTTTTTGAATGCCCGAGCAGTATGAAGGTCCCGTCTGGATTCTCGCCCAATATAAAGGGAATAATAAACATGGCGGAGAAAAAGTTCCAAAACCTGAAGTCTCACGACTGCCACGTGATTATGGCGCAATTGCTTCCGATTGCTTTGAGGGGCTCCTGCGGAAAATGTTCGAGTAGCCATTGTGAAGCTATGTGCATTCCTCAATGCAATCTCTCGAAGGTAATCAATCCAGAAGTTCTACCACGGTTACTGAGCGATGTGATCCAATGTCTTGTCAGTTCGAGTTGGTGTTCCGCCATCCTTCTTCAATATTATGACGCACCTCCTGGTTCACCTAGTCGAAGAGATTTTCGTTCTCGGTCCTGTATTTCTACACAATATGTTCCCCTTGAGAGGTTCATGGGAGTATTAAAGAAATATGTTAAGTAACCGTGCTAGGCCAGAAGGAAGCATCGCCAAGGGCTATGGAAATGAGGAGGTAACTGAGTTTTGTGTTGACTTTGTTCCTGACCTTAAGCCGATTGGTCTTCCTCGATCGCGGCACGAGGGGAGACTAAGTGGAAAAGGCACGATCGGAAGGAAATCAACGATATGTATGGACGGCCATTCTCGGTGAAGCACACCACCTTTGTCTTGACCAATTCCAGCTTGGTGGCTCCGCACTTTGAGAAACACAAGAATATTTTACGTTCTGACAACCCGGGGAAGCCTGAATCCTGGATTAGGAAGGCCCACATGGAGACTTTCGGCAATTGGTTGAGAAAACATTTAATGAATGACAATGATGTTGTAGATCAGCTGTACATGTTGGCCAAGACACCATCTTCGACTATAACGACTTTCCAAGGGTACGAGATAAATGGGAATACATTTTACACGATCGCCCAAGATAAAAAGAGCACCAACCAAAACAGTGGTGTCCGCTTTGATGCAGCAACCGAGAATGGGCATGAGGTCACATATTATGGTTACATAGAGGAGATATGGGAACTTGACTATGGACCCTCCTTTAAGGTCCCTTTGTTCCGGTGCAAATGGTTGAAGCTAACAGGAGGTGGGGTAAAGGTGGACCAGCAATACGGAATGACAATGGTGGATTTCAACAATCTTGGTTACCTTGACGAACCATTCGTCCTAGCGAAAGATGTCGCTCGGGTTTTCTATGTGAAGGACATGAGTAGCAAACCGAGGAAACGGAAATATAAGAAAACGATCAGTACATCTTGCGATGATCCAAAGCGCCACATTGTTCTTTCAGGGAAAAGAAACATCGTGGGAGTGGAGGACAAGACAGACATGTCAGAAGATTATAATATGTTTGCTGAAATTCCGCCCTTCAAAGTGAACACCGACCCAAGCATTAAGTTAAATGATGAGGATGCTCCATGGATACGGCACAATCGTAAGCAAGCAGGGACACAAGGGAAGAAATGATGTGTAATAATTTATTGTACCAAACTTTGTTGAATGGATCATGTGAATTATATTACCCGTGATGTGTTTGGTGTCCATTTTCGAATGATTCGAGATACCACTGATGATACATGAAATTTGGAGTGATTTAGTCATACTCCTGCCTAGGCGTATAATATGCATACTCGTAGTCTTCATAGCCGCCGTCGTCGTTGTCTTGGTAGTAAATCGCCTTCTAAGTTGCCGCCGTAAATGCGTCGCTGCTGTCGTCGCTGCTTTGTCGTCGCTGTCGTCGGCGGCGCCGTGGCTCGAATCGAGGGTAGCGCAGGCGGGGATATCGCCGGCCGTGATGTAGTCCATGACGCTCTGCAGAGTCCGCCATACCACCATAGCCGACGGCCGCCTCGTGGAAGTTCCCGGAGGCAGACCGTCCTCCTCATACTGGCGAGCGCCTCTCACGCCGATTGATGAAGAAGGCGTCCCAAGTATGCTGGTTATCGGGATGCCGGCGGGATTCATCCGCTGCTCCGGCGTGAGGTCGAGGTAGTAGTGGTTCGTGATGGCCGCCCGCGCGCAGATACCCGAGGGACGGAGGGACTGCACGCCGCCGGGCGCTTAGGCTCCAGCCGGTGGGGGCCTTGTAGCCCGGTGGACAAGGGTAGTTCGAGGCGCAAAGCTCCTCCACCTGCTGGTAGGTTAGAGTGGGTGCGGTGGAAGCCATGAGAGAGTGATGAGAGATTGTAGAGATGTGATAATGCTGGCCAAGCCGGGCTACATATATGTAGTGAGAAATGGCGGGAAAAATGGGAGCGGGAAGACAGGAGGCGGGAAGAAAGTGGCGGGAAGAAAGAGGCGGGAAGACAGGGAAGATATGGCGGAAGAAGAGGAATCAGAGCTGGTCATCTAACCTTTAGTCCCGCTGGTTGGTGCAACCGGGACTAAAGGTTAGACAGACGCGTGGGTAGCGCCTGACGCCTGTCGGAGGAACAAGACAAAGCGAAGCGGCGCCGTGCCTATAAAAGGAGCATCGTCACGCGAAGATAGAGGCGTGAAGAAATGGCGGGAAGACATAGGCGGAAAGAATGGCGGGAAGACGGCGGGAAGAACTTGTGGGAAGACAGAGGCGGCCGGGAAGAACTTCTCTGAATTTTTGATATATTATTTGTATTTTAGAATTTTGAAATGAATTAGTTCTATTTTTCTGAATTTTTGATATATTATTTGTATTTTAACATATTGAATTGAATTAGTTTTATTTTTGACATATTATTTGTGTTTGAAATTGTACATTCATATGCATGTATGTAGTACCGTAGAATATGTGAAACTCCTTCAAAATTAAAATAAAGCACAAAAGAAATAAAACAATACAAATTAAACAGAAAACAATACAAATTAAAAAGAAAACAATACAAATTAAACAGAAAACAGGTTTGGGGGGGCTAAAAGGCCTTTAGTCGCAGTTAGCCAAACCAACCGCGACTAAAGGTGGGGCGCTGAAGCATAAAAACCATAAAACCCCTTTAGTCGCGGTTGGGCAGGCGACCAGCGACTAAAGGGCACCTTTAATCATGGTCTCGTCGCCAACCGCGACTAAGGGGGCTATAAATACAAGCCCTCGGCGCGCCCGCCGTTCTCGCCTGTTCGTCTCTGCCGCGCCCTCGGCGCCGCCCGCCCTCGCCCTCGCCCTCGCGCCGCCCGCCGTCGCCCTCGCCCACCGCGCGCGCGCCGCCGGCCGGCCTCGGTACTGCCGCCTCGCTCGCCCCTGTAACCCCCTCGCCGACGCCCTAGGGTTTCCGCCCTCGCCCCCAGCCCTAGCCGCCCGCCTCCGACCTCCCTCCCTCCCCCTCCCCTCTCCACCCCCGCCGTCGGCCCTCGTCCGCGCGGCCACCCACCTTCCCGATCCCCGCCGGCATGCCGTCGACCTCCGCCTCGTTCCCCTGACCCTCCACGCCGGCGGCCTCCAACGGCGGGAAGACGGACATCGTCCTGGTGGAGATGCAGATGAGGAGCAGCACCTCGCCGGGCGCCGTGGTCGCCGCCAGCGAGCCGACGTTCCTCGCGGTGCCGGCGGTGTACCTGGTCCCAGGACCGGACGGCGGCGGCATGGAGATGGAGGTGGCCCTCAACGCTTGATCGACAAGAGCTCGCCGTGATCGGACTGATGGAAAAAAAATGTTAAACTCATATATGAAAATGGTTAAACGTGTATTTAAAAAATATTCTTGATACAAAAAAATGTAGAATGAAAACCAAAATAAAGAAAGAGGAAAATGAAAACAATGAAATCCAAAAAGGAAACTAAAGGAAAAATGAAAATGAAAAATAAAAGCAAAGAAACAAACGCAAAAAAATAGAAAACTATGAATACCGACAAAGAAACAAAGAAAAACAAAAACTCGCTGAAAACTAAGAAGTAGACAAAAAACCAAAGGAAAAAAGAAGGAAAATTTGAAAAAAGGGAAAATGGATAAAAACCATGAAAGAAACAAAGAGAAACCAAAAGAAAAACGAAAAAACAAGATATAGCAACAAAAAAAAGAATACCAAAAAACCGAAGAAGAAAGAAAAAACCAAACAAATCACAAAAAAGAAACAAAAAAACGAAGAAATAAAAACAACTCCGGGCTTTCATCCTAAATTAGGAAGCGCCTCATTTAGTTCCACGACCCCAACAGTTGCGCAATGGCTAACAACACCCTCAACTACGGAGGCGACCTAGGATCATATCCTCGCATGCCCTATTTTTTCTTCCTTTTCTCCCGTTTTAGTACTGCTCTGGGTCGACCCATTACTGTATTGTCTTCATGTGAGTGATCCTTCCATCTCGCGTGAAGACGTGGTTGACAAATGTTTAATTGCTTGCAAAGTTTCTTCACAAAATGACATTCGTGAAGACGTGGTTGTCTGTTGTCCTCGCCTCCCTCTCCGTGTGTGTTGTCCTCGCCTCCCTCTCCGTGGCGCCGTGCGTCCGCCGCCCGTCTCGCGCTCTACCGCGACACCCTCTCCCACCCCTTCCTCGCCCCTCCTTTTGCCACCGCCTTTCGCCACCGCCACCGCCACCGCCCCTTCTTCACTTAATTAATTTGTTTTTACTACATGTTTTCAGGACTGACATAATGGCGGACGATAGAGCTGACCCGATTATGGACAACTATGATCCGGACGGTGAAGCACATATGTTCGCATCATAAACGGCGATATTCAATATGTGCCGACCGGAGAAGAAGAAGATGATATCTCTTCTTATCTGAACCTTGACGGTGAAGATGAAGGCGCCGTCGACAAGATGATGTCAAGAAACGTCGATAAGCAGCGATCTTCAAATGGAAGTAGCAACCACCTCCGCGCCGAGGTATATATATACATTGAGCCTCTGGTGATACAAACTAACTGATTTGAATAAATATGTGTGTACTAACGCGCGACTCTCTTTCTTATTTTAGCCCTCGGCGGATCGTGAAACAATCGAGTGCGTCGTCAAAGCGTGGCGCAACCAAGACGATGAAACAAGGAGAAACATGCACCATCGAGGTTGTCGACGGTGCAACCGGCAGGCCGCTGGAGCCCGCAAGAACGCCACCAAGTTTGTCAGCCAATGCGGAGCCATTGTTAGAGACAACGTCTCGATCACCGTCAGGAGTGGAATGAGCCAAAGAAGGCACGAATTGATGGTTTCACTTTTGTCGATAAGAGAACAAAAAAAGATTGCTTCAAGAAGCTTATGGAACATTTCGTTCTACCTCCGGAATACAACAAATTCGATGAGGAGGGTAACAAGATTGAGGAAAACAAGGAGAGGAGGAGGCTAGTCAAACAGTTCGCTCTTCATAAGATGGCGGCGCATTCGGAAATTCAAGCAAAATCTAGCCCGTGACTTTGTCAAGCAGAACAAGACTCCGGATTTCAAAGGACAATATGAGAAACTGAAACATGATTGGCCAGAATTTGTGAAGCAAAAGAAATCGGAGCAGTTCATTCAAATATCGAAAAAAAATAAGGAAAATGCGGCTAAGAAGGAGTACAATCATGTTATGGGGCCAGGAGGGTATCGCATTTGGGTGCCTAGGTTGGAGAAGATGGAGAACGAGATGAGGGTGCGAGGAATCCGTCCAGTGCGGAGGATGGGACCCAAGGGCCAAAAGTTGGTGAAATGCGGGCATGGGGAACGCTGAACCGGAGACAAGGGAGTGTGTTTACGGGGCAAATTAATTAAACCCACCCAAGCCCTTATTGGCGCAATGAAGGATGCTCAACAGGGAAGATCAAGTTCAACAGAGAGAACGACGCGCGACAAAAGCCCTCGGGAATCCTGAACACGGAGGGCGTGTACGAGGCATGGGGCACATTCCGTGGAAAATAGGGTTCCCCGAGCGATGACCCGTGACGATTCTGAAGCCGTAAGAGAAAGATGGATCGGGAAGCAGATGTTGTGGCGCGGTTGGCATCGGAAATGGATGTGATGAAGAAAACCATGAGTGTACTAGTAGCCGAAAGAGATGCAGCTCGGGTGCAGCATGAAGATCATCCAGCGGATCTCCGATCGAAATTACTGCACCGGAGCCTCTGGTGGTCGAAATTACTGCACCGGAGCCTCTGGTGGTCGAAATTACTGCACCGGAGCCTCCTCGCTACCCCGTGGACGATATAAAGGAGATGAAAGAATGTCATCTGTATTATCCTATCGGGAACATGTCCATGAAGGTAGCCATCGACAGTGCTTTACCATGTTTACAGGAGCACTCCACCACAACAACCCCATTCAAGATGGCTATGCTCGTGTCACGGTGGAGGACATAGTCCAAGGGTTTGAGGACCTGGAGATTGACATTGCTACACTGAAGGGAGAAAAGACTTGGAGATGTCAAGCGCCATTTCATTCTATGGCAAAAGAAGTTTATCAAGTTTCAGGAGGCGCCAAGGACAACAAGTCCACCCCTACGGTGGTGGTGGTGGCGGTGGCGGTGGTGGTGGTGGTGGTGGTGGTGGCGGTTCACCTACACCTCCGCCACGTAAGCCGACGCCGCCCCAGTCCTAACGTCGGCGGGTGATCATCCGCCGCCCAGATCCTCGTCCGGCGGGTGATCGACGCCGCCCCAATCCACCTACGGCAAAGAGGCGAAGCAGTCCTGATTATTAACCCGGACCCTTATGTACCTAAGACCACAAAGGTACCGGAGCCATCATTGAAGCCTCTCCCCACAAGGCCTTGGGAGCGTAGTGCCGAGGAAGTCGGCGCGACGCGGCTGCTGATTTGGAGAAATGGAAGGCGGACTGCAAGAAGAAAGAGAGCCCGAGCCCAAGCCAGTATTTTCGATAAGCAAAAGAAGTGGGCTAAGTCATTTTGAGCACACCGTCCCAAGCCATGAAGAATCTGCCGACGACTATGCACGTGAACTTGAGGCAGGCACTCATGTTCAAGGAGAACAAAGAGCGGAGAAGGCGAAAGTAAAAAAGCGGAAACAAGTTGCCCAACTCGGGAACAAAGTAAACAATCGATTGCCCGCTTATAGTGGAAGCCTTCTGTCCGGATGACCCGAGATCATACAAGCTGCGGCAACACAGGGATTGGTATACGAAAGTGCCGAGAACAAGCGGCCAACTTAGGTATTACTCTTCGTGAACTGTTAGGCCTTGATGAGGCGCCAGTGAAGGAGGTAGTAATTACATATGTCAAGAATGGGCCTCTCGTCGAGCCTGCGCGGAAAATGATCTACGACCAAATGAAAGGTCTGCTGAATTGGTACAAGGGTTACATAAAAAATAAAAACGCCAAAGAATATATTTATGCGGAAGTTAGACATGAGCATCACTTCAAACATTACTATGTACAAATTGCACTGAGTGAATTGTTCCAGCTTTTCAATCTGCGCGAGCTCGACAAATCTATCATCGGTTGCTATGTTACGTAAGTGATTTATTAATTTCTACCCCATCTCGTTCATATTGCCTGCACTATATATATGTCCTAACTATATTGTTGTGTCCGCTATTATACATGCAGAATGAAGATTAAGGAATGCAGAGTAAGGAACATCCATGATGTTGGGTTCATTGACCCACACATCGTTAATGGACATGTGTTGGGCGTCACCCGCCGACGTGGAGGCAGACCTGTGGCAGTTTCTTACAAAGCAGGAACTCAAAAGTGATATTCTATTTCCTTACCATTTTGGGTGAGTGTTTCTGTCTTGAGCACATTCTCTTTGTTTACTCCATGCATGGTATGTGGCGGCTAATCGATGAGTTATGCATGACGTCTGTGCATGTATCGTGTCCGCAGTTCCTTTGGATTCTGCTAGTAATTAAAGTTAACACCTCGTAATGTCTCGCCCACGACTCTCTGAATATGGATCCAAAGCTTTGGGTCGACATGAGAAGAATGCTGCAGAAGTAATTATTTTCATTCATTTGCGCTCTATATCGATCGGCCTATTTCATTCATTTCCTAATATCAAGTAACTAATAACTCTCTTGTTCATTTAATTTTCTTTGCCTCGTAGGGTTTGGAGACGGTTCGTAGATACAAAGGTCGGTGAATTCAAAAAAGAGCTAGAATTCAAAATGTTAAAGCCTAAGAATGCTGGGGATATTCAGCCACCGTTGACCAATCTATGTGGATACTATGTTCGTGAGATGATCCGAGATACACCTCGAGCGGGTTCGAGTGATACCAATGCTCGGAGGAATAACCTCCGTGGATGCTTAGTCCGTAAGCTCGCTTCCGACCACTTCAAGAGGAACTAGCTGGATGGTTCAGCAGGAAGTCCTCCATCCTAAAGGAGAACACTATTACGAGGACGTAGAACTTTATATGGATTAAATCATGTATGGAAACTTGTTCAAAATTGTATATGGTCATCCGATGATATTGAATATATATTGTATATTCCTCTTGAATTCTTTTGGTTCTAATTTCAAATTTATTTGAAATTGTACATTCATATGCATGTATGTAGTACCGTAGAATATATGAAACTCCTTCAAAATTAAAATAAAGCACAAAAGAAATAAAACAATACAAATTAAACAGAAAACAGGTTTAGGGGGGCTAAAACCCTAAACCTGCGGCGGCCTTTAGTCGCGGTTGGCGAAGAACGCGACTAAAGGTCCTCCGCCCGACGGCCGCTGGCGCCCACGTGGGACGGGCCGTTAGTCGCGGTTCTTAAGCAGCCGCGACTAAAGGTGGGGGCTTTAGTCGCTTATTTGGTCGCGGTTGCGCAACCGCGACTAATGGCAGTTGCGAACCGCGACCAAAGGCCTTTTTTCCACCAGTGCTCTTACACAGCACCGCTCCTCATCACCAGCACCCAACAACAACCCACCCAGGAGCACTGCTCCTCCTCCTTCGCCCTCCTCCACAACCAAACAAGAAGAATGGATCGAGCACGCGCGCGATCACACCTCCTCCAACCCGCCCCTGATCTTGCCGACCTGACAACCTCCTCTCTCGGAGCCGACGATTCACTTCACTCCTGGAGTGCGCGGCCGTGTCGTGCCCGGCCTGTGTGTGCACCCCCTCCTCTCCAATTGCTCTCCTCTCCCCCCTCCTTTCTCCCCTCTTCCTCTCTCAGTTCTTTCTTTGTCCCTCGGCCATGAGCGGGAGCCTCGCCGCTGCCGCGAGCGTCACCACGGGGACGTCCTCCGGTCGTCGCGCCGCCGTTGCCTCAGACTTCGCCGGCCGCCCCCGCTCAAATCCACGGGATCCGTGTCCCCCAAGCTGCCAGAACGCTGCGTGGATTGTAACCTCCTATATTATTGGGGATTTCTTTGGTATTCCTTTGCTTCCTCTTCCCACTTCTGTGATTAATTCCTCAGTTCCATCACGTCCTCTGCTTGTTGACTACAATGGTAACTATGAAATTAAAGTATTTGCCATGGTCCATAAACTAAATTTGCAATGTTTCAAAAAGCAAATTTGCCATGGTTAAGTGAGAAAAAAAATCCTAAAGCTTGCCATGGAAGTGCTGCAAAAAGATCTAAATTTGCCATGTATGGGAGACAAAAGATGTTATGAATTTTCCATGTGAAAATTTAGAAAAACTTCTAAGTTTGCCATGGGTAGAAAATCATGATTATCATGATCCCCAAACATGATTCTGTTCTTTTTTCACATTTTTCCGTGAATTAAAGATCATATTTCTATGTCTCGGAACATGAAAACTTTAAGAATCTGTAATAATTACATGGATAATTAAGAGTTTTTTCTAGGGATTTAGTTCTCCAGAACACATGTCGAATTTAGTTGAGAAGGCAAATTTAGTTCTATGAAACATGCCAAATTAGGAAATGTGTAATGTACCCTAAAGAAGACACAAGCATAGCAGATAAAAAATGATTGGTTCACCGATTGATTACAGCAGCATCAAAACTAAAACAGAAACATATGGCAAATTTAGTTGAAATGGCGAAATTCTGGTGAGATGGAAAATTTAGTTTTCTTAAAACCATGGCAACTTTGGAAAATCTGTAATGTACCCTGAAGAAGGCACACAACAAAATTGATTGGTTGACCTAAAATTGATTGATTAAAGCAGCAGCAGCAGCAAGCGAGCGAGCTAACACTAAATTGATCTCATTGCCGACCTGACAACCTCCTCTCTCGGAGCCGTAGATTCACTTCACTCCTGGAGTGCGCGGCCGTGTCGTGCCCGGCCTGTGTGTGCACCCTCTCCTCTCCAATTGCTCTCCTCTCCCCCCTCCTTTCTCCCTCTCCCTCTCTCAGTTCTTTCTTTGTCCCTCGGCCATGAGCGGGAGCCTCGCCGCTGCCGCGAGCGTCACCACGGGGACGTCCTCCGGTCGTCGTGCCACCGTTGCCTCAGACTTCTCCGGCCGCCCCCGCTCAAATCCACGGGATCCGTGTCCCCCAAGCTGCCAGAATGCTGCGTGGATTGTAACCTCCTATATTATTGGGTTTTTTGTATTCCTTTGCTTCCTATTCCCACTTCTGTGATTAATTCCTCAGTTCCATCACGCCCTCTGCTTGTTGACTTGCAACGCCGGCGACGTATAAACGTTGATGGTATTGGGTGCGAAGTAGCGAGGTGGGACTATTATTACCATAACAGGGCCTAAATCATCCTTTTTTTAAAGAAAAGGTGGGCACCAGGGCCCCACGTGGGTGACAGGGGACGGCTCATGGGCTGTTTCATTTGCTTGGCCTTTTTCTCGATGAGCTGTTTCGTAAAATCGGGGGTAAGAAACGAACGAAACGGTTTTAGTACCACCTCGCGTATATGTTTTAAATTCAAATTGAAAACGTAAAATCACGGGAAGAAGCGTATTGTGACGGTGAACACGCGGAGTCAATCTGTGCTTTATTATTAGGGAAAGATAAATGACCATGTTCTGAAATGTATTCACCATGGTCCACCAGGTATAAAGCCATAGTACAAAAAGTAAATTTGCCACGGTCCAAATATGTATAAAAAAATCATGGTAACAATTTTTTTTCCATGGCCAAAATAAAAGTTTGTTGTGATAAAAAAAGAACTTTCCATGGTTTGTGAAACAAAATTTCCATGTTCCACACTTTTTTGCATGGTAACAAATATGACATGTTCCATTTTTTTTTGCTATGCACAAAAAAATTTACCATGGAAAATTATTAACCATGGTCCACCAAGTACAAAGCCATGCTACAAAAAATAAATTTGGCATGGTCCAAAATTTAAAATTTGCCATTGTAACATTTTTGTTTTGCCATGGTGAAAATCTAAGTTCCCGTGACAAATCTGTTGGGTAACGTAGTAATTTCAAAAATTTTCCTACGATCACGCAAGACCATGGTGATGGCATAGCAACGAGAGGAGAGTGTCTGTCCACGTACCCTCGTGAGACCGAAAGCGAAGCGTTATAACAACGCTGTTGATGTAGTTATGCGTCTTCACGATCCGACCGATCCAAGCACCGAGCGTCACGGCACCTCCGAGTTCTGCACACGTTCAGCTCGATGGCGATCCCGGACTCGATCCAGCAAAGTGTCGGGATGAGTTCCGTCAACACGACGGCGCGGTGACGATGTTGATGCTCCACCGGCGCGCAGGGCTTCGCCTAAGCTCATGACGATATGACTTCTCGGCGCAGGGCTTCTCCTAAGCTCATGACGATATGACGAAGTGGAATATGGTGGAAGGGGCACCGCACATGGCTAAGGCAAGATCCGTAGATCAACTTGTGTGTCATGGGGTGCCCCTGCCCCGTATATAAAGGAGCAAGGAGGAGGTGGCGGCCTAGGAGGGGCGCACCAGGGGGAGTCCTACTCCCACCGGGAGTAGGACTCCTCCTTTCCTAGTAGGAGTAGGAGAGAAGGAAGGGAAGAGAAGAAGGGTGCGGCCCCTCCCTAGTCCAATTCGGACTAGGCCTTGGGCGCGCAGCCTGCCCTAGGCAGCCCTCTCTCTTTCCCGCAGGGCCCAATAAGGCCCAATACTTCTCCCGGCGAATTTCCGTAACTCTCCGGTACTCGAAAATACCGAATCATTCGAACCTTTCCGAACTCGAATATAGTCGTCCAATATATCGATCTTTACGTCTCGACCATTTCGAGACTCCTCGTCATGTCCCCGATCTCATCCGGGACTCCGAACTCCTTCGGTACATCAAAACTCATAAACTCATAATATAACTGTTATCGAAACCTTAAGCGTGCGGACCCTACGGGTTCGAGAACTATGTAGACATGACCTAGAACTATTCTTGGTCAATAACCAATAGCGGAACCTGGATGCCCATATTGGCTCCTACATATTCTACGAAGATCTTTATCGGTCAAACCGCATAACAACATACTTTGTTCCCTTTGTCATCGGTATGTTACTTGCCCGAGATTCGATCGTCGGTATCCAATACCTAGTTCAATCTCGTTACCGGCAAGTCTCTTTACTCGTTCCGTAATACATCATCTCATAACTAACTCATTAGTTACAATGCTTGCAAGGCTTAGGTGATGAGTATTACCGAGAAGGCCCAGAGATACCTCTCCGACAATCGGAGTGACAAAACCTAATCTCAAATCGCCAACCCAACATGTACCTTTGGAGACACCTGTAGTACTCCTTTATAATCACCCAGTTACGTTGTGACGTTTGGTAGCACCAAAGTGTTCCTCCGTAAGCGGAGTTGCATAATCTCATAGTTACAGGAACATGTATAAGTCATGAAGAAAGCAATAGCAACATACTAAGCGATCATGTGCTAGGCTAACGGAATGGGTCATGTCAATCACATCATTCTCCTAATGATGTGATCCCGTTAATCAAATGACAACTCATGTCTATGGCTAGGAAACTTAACCATCTTTGATTCAACGAGCTAGTCAAGTAGAGGCATACTAGTGACACTATGTTTGTCTATCTATTCACACATGTATTATGTTTCCGGTTAATACAATTCTAGCATGAATAATAAACATTCATCATGAAATAAGGAAATAAATAATAACTTTATTATTGCCTCTAGGGCATATTTCCTTCAGTCTCCCACTTGCACTAGAGTCAATAATCTAGTTCACATCGCCATGTGATTTAACATCAATAGTTCACATCTATATGTGGTTAACACCCATAGTTCACATCGACATGTGACCAACACCCAAAGGGTTTACTAGAGTCAGTAATCTAGTTCACATCGCTATGTGATTAACACCCAAAGAGTACTAAGGTGTGATCATGTTTTGCTTGTGAGATAATTTTAGTCAACGGGTCTGTCACATTCAGAGCCGTAAGTATTTTGCAAATTTCTATGTATACAATGCTCTGCACGGAGCTACTCTAGCTAATTGCTCCCACTTTCAATATGTATCCAGATTGAGACTCAGAGTCATCTAGATTAGTGTTAAAACTTGCATCGACGTAACCTTTTACGACGAACCTTTTTCACTTCCATAATCGAGAAACATATCCTTATTCTACTAAGGATAATTTTGACCGCTGTCCATTGATATACTCCTAGATCACTATTGCACTCCCTTGCCAAGCTTAGTGGTAGGGTATGCAATAGATCTGGTACACAGCATGACATACTTTATAGAACCTATGGCTGATGCATAGGGAATGACTTTCATTCTCTTTCTATCTTCTGTCGTGGTCGGGTTTTGAGTCTTACTCAATTTCATACCTTTGCAACACATGCAAGAACTTTTCTTTGACTGTTCCATTTTGAACTACTTCAAAATCTTGACAAGGTATGTGCTTATTGAAAAAACTTATCAAGTGTCTTGATCTATCTTAATAGATCTTGATGCTTAATATGTAAGCAGCTTCACCAAGGTCCTTCTTTGAAAAACTCCTTTCAAATACTCCTTTATGCTTTGCAGAATAATTCTACATTATTTCCGATCAACAATATGTCATTCACATATACTTATCAGAAATGCTGTAGTGCTCCCACTCACTTTCTTGTAAATACAGGCTTCTCCTAAAGTCTGTATAAAACCATATGCTTTGATCACACTATCAAAGCATTTATTCCAACTCCGAGATGCTTGCACCAGTCCATAGATGGATCGCTGGAGCTTGCACATTTTGTTAGCTCCTTTAGGATTGACAAAACCTTTTGGTTGCATCATATACAACTATTCTTCAATAAATCCATTAAAGAATGTAGTTTTGACATCCATTTGCCAGATTTCATAAAATGTGGCGATTGCTAACATGATTCGGACAGACATAAGCATCGCTACAGTTGAGTAAATCTCATTGTAGTCAACACCTTGAACTTGTCGAAAACCTTTCTGCGACAAGTCGAGCTTTGTAGATAGTAATGCTACTATCAGCATCTGTCTTCCTCTTGAAGATCCATTTATATAATATGGCTTGCCGATCATCGGGCAACTCCATCAAAGTCCACACTTTGTTCTCATATATGGATCCCATCTCAGATTTCATGGTCTCAAACCATTTCGCGGAATCTGGGCTCATCACCGCTTCCTCATAGTTCGTAGGTTCATCATGGTCTAGTAACATGACTTCCAGAACATGATTACCGTACCACTCTGGTGCGGATCTTACTCCGGAAGACCTACGAGGTTTGGTAGCAACTTGATCTGAAGTTTCATGATCATCATCATTAACTTCCTCACTAATTGGTGTAGGAATCACCAGAACTGATTTCTGTGATGAACTACTTTCCAATAAGGGAGAAGGTACAATTACCTCATCAAGTTCTACTTTCCTCCCACTCACTTCTTTCGAGAGAAACTTTCTTCTCTAGAAAGGATCCATTTTCGCAACAAATATCTTGCTTTCGGATCTGTGATAGAAGGTGTTCCCAATAGTTACCTTTGGGTATTCTACGAAGACGCATTTCTCCGATTTGGGTTCGAGCTTATCAGGTGAAAACTTTTTCACATAAGCATCACAACTCCAAACTTTAAGAAAGCGACAGCTTAGGTTTCTGCTAAACCATAATTCATACGGTGTCATCTCAGCGGATTTAGATGGTGCCCTATTAAGCGTGAATGCAGCTGTCTCTAATGCATAACCCTAAAAGCGATATTGGTAAATCGGTAAGAGACATCATTGATCGCACCATATCAAAATAAAAGTACGGTTATGACGTTCGGACACACCATTACGCTGTGGTGTTCCAGGTGGCGTGAGTAGTGAAACTATTTCACATTGTTTTAACTGAAGGCCAAACTCGTAACTCAAATATTTTTCCTCTGCGATCATATCGTAGAAACTTTTCTTTTCTTGTTACGATGATTCTTCACATCACTCTGAAATTCTTTGAACTTTTCAAATGTTTCAGACTTGTGTTTCATCAAGTAGATATACCCATATCTGCTCAAATCATCTGTGAAGGTCAGAAAATAACGATACTTGCCGTGAGCTTTAACACTCATCGGACCGCATACATCAGTATGTATTATTTCCAATAAGTCATTTGCTCGCTCCATTGTTCCGGAGAACAGAGTCTTTAGTCATCTTGCCCATAAGGCATGGTTCGCAAGCATCAAGTGATTCATAATCAAGTGATTCCAAAATCCCATCAGCATGGAGTTTCTTCATGCGCTTTACACCAATATGACCTAAACGGCAGTGCCACAAAATAAGTTGCATTATCATTATTAACTTTGCATCTTTTGGTTTCAATATTATGAATATGTGTATCACTATGATCGAGATCCAATGAACCATTTTCATTGGGTGTGTAACCATATAAGATTTTATTCATGTAAACAGAACAACAATTTATTCTCTTACTTAAATGAATAACCGTATTGCACTAAACATGATTAAATCATATTTATGCTCAACACCAAATAACACTTATTTAGGTTCCACACTAATCCCGAAAGTATAGGGAGTGTGCGATGATGATCATATCAATCTTGGAACTACTTCCAACACTCATCGTCACTTCCCCTTCAACTAGTCTCTGTTTATTCTGTAACTCCTGTTTCGAGTTACTAATCTTAGCAACCGAACGAGTATCAAATACTCAGGGGCTACTATAAACACTAGTAAGGCACACATCAATAACCTGTATATCAAATATAACCTTGCTCACTTTGCCATCCTTCTTATCCACCAAATATTCAGGGGTAGTTCCGCTTCCAGTGACCAGTTCCATTGCAGCAAAAGTACTCAGTCTCAGGCTTAGGTCTAGACTTGGGCTTCTTCACTCGAGCAGCAACTTGCTTGCCGTTCCTTTGAAGTTCCCTTCTTCCCTTTGCCATTTTCCTTGAGACTAATGGTCTTGTCAACCATCAACACTTGATGTTTTTCTTGATTTCTACCTTCGCCGATTTTAGCATCGCGAAGAGCTCGAGAATCTTTTTCGTCATCCCTTGCATACTATAGTTCATCACGAAGTTCTACTAACTTAGTGATGGTGACTAGAGAATTCTGTCAATCACTATCTTATCTGGAAGATTAACTCCCACTTGATTTAAGTGATTGAAGTACTCAGACAATCTGAGCACGTGCTCACTAGTTGAGCGATTCTCCTCCATCTTTTAGCTATAGAACTTGTTGGAGACTTCATATCTCTCAACTCGGGTATTTGCTTGAAATATTAACTTCAATTCCTGGAACATCCCATATGGTCCATGACGTTCAAAACGTCTTTGAAGTCCCGATTCTAAGCCGTTTAAGCATGGTGCACTAAACTACCAAGTAGTCATCATATTGAGCTAGCCAAACGTTCATAACGTCTGCATCTTGCTCTTGCAATAGGTCTGTCACCTAGCGGTGCATCAAGGACATAATTCTTCTGTGCAGCAATGAGGATAAACCTCAGATCACGGATCTAATCCGCATCATTGCTACTAACGTTTTTCAACATAATTTTTCTCTAGGAACATATCAAAACAAACATATAAAAGCATAGGGAAGCAACAACGCAAGCTATTGATCTACAACATAATTTGCAAAATACTACCAGGACTAAGTTCATGATAAATTTAAGTTCAATTAATCATATTATTTAAGAACTCCCACTTAGACTGACATCTCTCTAGTCATCTTAAGTGATTACGTGATCCAAATCAACTAAACCATGTCCGATCATCACGTGAGATGGAGTAGTTTCAATGGTGAACATCACTATGTTGATCATATCTACTATATGATTCACGCTCGACCTTCGGTCTCCGTGTTCGAGGCCATATATGTTATATGCTAGGCTCGTCAAGTTTAACCTGAGTATTCGCGTGCGCAACTGTTTTGCACCCGTTGTAGATGGACGTAGAACTTATCACACCCGATCATCACGTGGTGTCGGGTACTCTGAACTTTGGCAGCGGTGCATACTCAAGGAGAACACTTCTTGATAATTTTAGTGAGAGATCATCTTATAATGCTACCGTCAATCAAAGCAAGATAAGATGCATAAAGGATAAACATCACATGCAATCAACATAAGTGATATGATATGGTCATCATCATCTTGTGCTTGTGATCTCCATCGCCAAGCACCGTCATGATCACCATCGTCACCGGCGCGACACCTTGATCTCCATCGTAGCATCGTTGTCGTCTCGCCAACTATTGCTTCTCGACTATCGCTACTCCTTAGTGATAAAGTAAAGCAATTACATGGCGTTGCATTTCATACAATAAGCGACAACCATATGGCTCCTGCCATTGCCGATAACTTCGGTTACAAAACATGATCATCTCATACAATAAAGTATAGCATCACGTCTTGACCATATCACATCACAACATGCCCTGCAAAAACAAGTTAGGCGTCTTCTACTTTGTTGTTGCAAGTTTTACGTGGCTGCTACGGGCTGAGCAAGAACCGTTCTTACCTACGCATCAAAACCACAGCGATACTTCGTCAAATAGACTCCGTTTAACCTTCTCAAGGGACAGGCGTAGCCATACTCGATTCAACTAAAGTGAGAGAGACAGACACCCGCCGGTCACCTTTAAGCAACGAGTGCTCGGGCGGTGAAACCAGTCTCGCGTAAGCGTCTGCGTAATGTCGGTCCGGGCGCTTCATCTCACAATACCGCTGAACCAAAGTATGACATGCTGGTAGGCAGTATGACTTGTATCGTCCACAACTCACTTGTGTTCTACTCGTGCACATGACATCAACGCATAAAACCAGGCTCGGATGCCACTGTTGGGTAACGTAGTAATTTCAAAAATTTTCCTACGATCACGCAAGACCATGGTGATGGCATAGCAACGAGAGGGGAGAGTGTCTGTCCACGTACCCTCGTAGACCGAAAGCGGAGCGTTATAACAACGCGGTTGATGTAGTCGTCGTCTTCACGATCCGACCGATCCAAGCACCGAGCGTCACGGCACCTCCGAGTTCTGCACACGTTCAGCTCGATGGCGATCCCGGACTCCGATCCAGCAAAGTGTCGGGATGAGTTCCGTCAGACGACGGCGTGGTGGCGATGTTGATGCTCCACGGCGCAGGGCTTCGCCTAAGCTCCATGACGATATGACTTCTCGGCGCAGGGCTTCTCCTAAGCTCATGACGATATGACCGAAGTGGAATATGGTGGAAGGGGCACCGCACACGGCTAAGGCAAGATCCGTAGATCAACTTGTGTGTCATGGGGTGCCCCCTGCCCCGTATATAAAGGAGCAAGGAGGAGGTGGCGGCCTAGGAGGGGCGCACCAGGGGGAGTCCTACTCCCACGGAGTAGGACTCCTCCTTTCCTAGTAGGAGTAGGAGAGAAGGAAGGGGAAGAGAAGAAGGGTGCGGCCCCTCCCTAGTCCAATTCGGACTAGGCCTTGAGGGCGCGCAGCCTGCCCTAGGCAGCCCTCTCTCTTTCCGCAGGGCCCAATAAGGCCCAATACTTCTCCCGGCGAATTCCGTAACTCTCCGGTACTCGAAAAATACCGAATCATTGGAACCTTTCCGAACTCCGTATATAGTCGTCCAATATATCGATCTTTACGTCTCGACCATTTCGAGACTCCTCGTCATGTCCCGATCTCATCCGGGACTCGAACTCCTTGGTACATCAAAACTCATAAACTCATAATATAACTGTCATCGAAACCTTAGCGTGCGGACCCTACGGGTTCGAGAACTATGTAGACATGACCTAGAACTATTCTTGGTCAATAACCAATAGCGGAACCTGGATGCCCATATTGGCTCCTACATATTCTCGAAGATCTTTATCGGTCAAACCGCATAACAACATACTTTGTTCCCTTTGTCATCGGTATGTTACTTGCCGAGATTCGATCGTCGGTATCCAATACCTAGTTCAATCTCGTTACGGCAAGTCTCTTTACTCGTTCCGTAATACATCATCTCATAACTAACTCATTAGTTACAATGCTTGCAAGGCTTAGGTGATGAGTATTACCGAGAAGGCCAGAGATACCTCTCCGACAATCGGAGTGACAAAACCTAATCTCGAAATCGCCAACCCAACATGTACCTTTGGAGACACCTGTAGTACTCCTTTATAATCACCCAGTTACGTTGTGACGTTTGGTAGCACCAAAGTGTTCCTCCGTAAGCGGAGTTGCATAATCTCATAGTTACAGGAACATGTATAAGTCATGAAGAAAGCAATAGCAACATACTAAGCGATCATGTGCTAGGCTAACGGAATGGGTCATGTCAATCACATCATTCTCCTAATGATGTGATCCGTTAATCAAATGACAACTCATGTCTATGGCTAGGAAACTTAACCATCTTTGATTCAACGAGCTAGTCAAGTAGAGGCATACTAGTGACACTATGTTTGTCTATCTATTCACACATGTATTATGTTTCCGGTTAATACAATTCTAGCATGAATAATAAACATTCATCATGAAATAAGGAAATAAATAATAACTTTATTATTGCCTCTAGGGCATATTTCCTTCAAAATCATCATAAGTGGATGATATGTCAAATAAATAGAATTGCTTAATAATCCCGACTGAATTTTCATTTTACAAAACATGAGGGCAATCATTTGTCTACTACAATTGTAACTATGAAATTAAAGTATTTGCCATGGTCCATAAACTAAATTTGCAATGTTTCAAAAAGCAAATTTGCCATGGTTAAGTGAGAAAAAAAAATCCTAAAGCTTGCCATGGAAGTGCTGCAAAAAGATCTAAATTTGCCATGTATGGGAGACAAAAGATGTTATGAATTTTCCTTGTGAAAATTTAGAAAAACTTCTAAGTTTGCCATGGGTAGAAAATCATGATTATCATGATCCCTAAACATGATTCTGTTCTTTTTTCACATTTTGCCGTGAATTAAAGATCATATTTCTATGTCTGGGAACATGAAAACTTTGGGAATCTGTAACAATTACATGGATAATTTAAGAGTTTTTTCTAGGGATTTAGTTCTTCCGAAACACATGGTGAATTTAGGTGAGAAGGCAAATTTAGTTCTATGAAACATGCCAAATTAGGAAATGTGTAATGTTCCCTGAAGAAGACACAAGCATAGCAGATAAAAAATGATTGGTTCACCGATTGATTACAGCAGCAGCAAAACTAAAACAGAAACATATGGCAAATTTAGTTGAAATGGCGAAATTCTGGTGAGATGGAAAATTTAGTTTTCTGAAAACTATGGCAACTTTGGAAAATCTGTAATGTACCCTGAAGAAGGCACACAACAAAATTGATTGGTTGACCTAAAATTGATTGATTAAAGCAGCAGCAGCAGCAGCAGCAAGCAAGCGAGCAACACTAAGTTGACCTGAGACGGGAGGGAGAAGAGGCACTCAAGCGTATAGCCGACGGACGCCATGCGAGGCCAGGCAAGACCATGCATGACGAGCGAACGTGGTGCGCTCCTCCACGCGCGGCTGCCGGAGACTGCCTCTGCCCCTCCATATGCGGGCGGCACTCCGTCCGACGGGCTGACTCCGTGATCTACGTACTCCCTAGCCAAGAAAGAAACGGAAACTCGAGTGATTACGACACGAGTACGACCCGGAGTCCACCGTAGGCACCGCCTCGCGGGCCAACCAATAAATTCCCCCGGTTCCCACCCTAGCCCAACACGTACGCAGAGAAGCTCCTGTGTCTTTCGTTCGCTTTTCCGCCGCCGCGTCTTTGTTTGCTACTAACTAGGGCTTCGTTTCGCCTCCCAATACTCCGATCCATGGCGGCCGAGGAAGGTGAGAAGAAGATGATCACGCTCAAGAGCTCAGACGATGAGGAATTTCAGGTCGAGGAGGCGGTCGCCATGGAGTCGCAGACCATCCGCCACATGATCGAGGACGACTGCGCCGACAACGGCATCCCTGTCCCCAACGTCGACTCCAAGATCCTCTCCAAGGTCATCGAGTACTGCAAGAAGCACGTCCAAGCCGACGCCGGCTCGTCCACCTCTACTGCAGCCGCCGCCCCCGCCGAGGACCTCAAGAGCTTTGACGCCGAGTTCGTCAAGGTCGACCAGGCTACCCTCTTCGACCTCATCCTCGCTGCAAACTACCTCAACATCAAGGGATTGCTCGACCTTACTTGCCAGACCGTTGCTGACATGATGAAGGGAAAGACTCCCGAGGAGATCCGCAAGACTTTCAACATCAAGAATGACTTCACACCGAGGAGGAGGCCGAGATCCGCAGGGAGAACCAGTGGGCTTTTGAGTAGACAAGACAAGCATCTAGTTAGCTAGGCACCGTTTCGTTGAATTACTGCTTAGTATTCCTCTTTTTTTTTAGACTTCGTATTATGCAAGAGAAACCTATCAATTACTTCTGAAACTGAATTGTTATTTGTCAAGTGGATGTTTTGATTGTTGTTTGTAAAGTTAATTTATGTGTGTGATTTGAGATATTTTGGCTATCTTGAAATAGCCTTATTGTTTCAATTTTATATCTACATATTTGCTAAAGATCTGTCGAAATCTTGATTTGCATTTGGCTTCAGGTCGAATATTTAGTGACTATTGGATCATTGTCACGAATCCCAGCGTGCAGCATCAGCATTTGTCCGTCGTCGCGAGCATGTGCGCGTTTTAGGTTTTTGGGTTGCGGTCTCCACTCTCCACCCGTATCACTGAGTCGTTTTTGCTAGCGAGAGATAGAATCCTGCCCTGGAATTATTTGCCCAACAGTTGTGCTCAGAATTACATTTTGAAGCACAAGTCGTAGGTACGTACCCTTTGGTGTGGCACAGCACTAAATCACATAAGAATGGACAGGATCTTGTTAGTTCTGCAGCTGCTAACTGCAAACGACTGCAGCATAAGCATCTCACATTTGATTGAGCTTGTGCAATGCCGTGCGGCTCGAATCGATGGCTCAAGGCCCAGAACTGCAGCAGCAAATAACCAATGATCTCCCATTAAAGCGCAGACAGACCATTACTTCTTCCCGATGATAGTAGGCACGCCATAACAAACAGGAGATGCGCCGATCATAAGTGCAAGCCTGCATGCACGCCTAGCTTCACTTATATGCCAAGCTATCCGCCTGTGCCCGCAACTACAGCAATTACTACTGCCATCTATCTCTGATGTTTGTTGCTGTTTCTGACCTCGTCGTGTAGCTTTTCATCTTTGCGTCCTACCATTATCCTTTGCAGCAGCAATGGTCGTGGGCTCAAACCCTGGTGTTAGTGGGCGGCAACATTTACGGCAATTCTTAAAATTATCTTGCAACCATGAATTAAGCAATGCTTTACTAAATCGATCGATATCTTTATCCGAGACGTCCCAGAAATTTGCAATGACGCAAGGAGAACCAGCAGATAAATAAGACAAAGGTGCCCCTTGAGGAGCATAACCTCTTTTGCAATGAAGTGTCCCACTGCTGCCACCCATAAGAAGAGCAGCTGCGCGGTCATCTCACTTCTCAATTTCCTTTCCGGAGACATACAGACTTCCTGCAACAAATTTTCCAGACTAGTCCGTGTTAGTACAACAGGTACCTGAGCTACCAGTTTTTATAAGTATCTGAATACTGGACACTTAGTGGTTGGAGTTCATATTCCTTCCTAGACAGTAATAGCATCAACTTAATATATTAATTAGTTGGCACTAGCATCACAAGCACTAGTTTCTACTGATACATATGCCGCTACTACTACAAGTGATTTATAGCCTAAAATTATAGTGCCATCTAGTTAATGTTCTCGTGGAAGCTTTCAATAAAGCTGGGTGAGCATTTTGTACAATTATAAGTTTCTACTGATACATATGCCGCCACACGAGCTTGCTGGGCTCGGCACCTGAAAGGCAGCACACGATCAATCTGGATGTCCTGGAGCTCCTGACGCTTGACCTAGCACACCTTGAGGTCCCGTTCACGACGGAGGAGGTGGAAAAAATGATCAAGTCGATGCCCCTGGACAAGGCGCCGGGCCAGGACAGGTTCACTGGCCGGTTCTTTGCGGCATGTTGGAACACAATTAAGGATGATTTCATGAGTGCGTTTGACCTCTTCCATAAGGGCGACATGAGAGGCCTGGCTACGATCAACAAAGCCATCGTCTCGCTTCTACCGAAGAAGGAAGGAGCTGTCAACATCAAAGATTTCAGGCCAGTCAGTCTTGTGCATGGTGCGATCAAGATCTTTGACAAAACCCTCATAGCGCGCCTGGTGGATGACCTCCCAAAACTTGTGGGCCAACAGCAAAGTGCTTTTGTTCGAGGACGATCAATCCATGACAACTTCATGCTTGTTCAAGGTACGGCAAGGAGACTACATGCACTCAAAAACCCATCGGTGATGCTCAAGCTGGACATTTCGAAAGCTTTCGATTCGATACAATGGCCCTTTGTCCTGGAGGTGCTGAGAAGGATGGGGTTCGGACAGACATGGATTGTGTGGATATGTGGGTTGTTGGCCACCTCCTCCACCAGAATCATGACGAATGGCATACCCGGAAGGCCAATCCTGGGCTGTCAGGGGCTGCGACAAGGAGCGCCTTTGTCGCCCATGATCTTCATTCTATGCATGGAACCACTGCATGGCCTCTTCAAGTTTGCAGCACACAGGAACTTACTTGCGCCCCTCTCCAGAAGTGGAATGAAATCGAGAGTGTCCATGTTCGCGGATGACGTCATGGTCTTCTTCAAGCCAACGGCGGTGGAAACACGCACGTGTGGAGCAGTGCTACATCTATTTGGGCAGGCGTCGGGGCTGAAAGTAAACATGAGCAAGAGTGCCGTCATTCCAATCCGGTGCTCCCAGGAGGAGATTGACATGGTTTGCGAGACTCTGGGCTTCCCAGCAGGGGGTTTCCCTTGCACGTACCTGGGTTTGCCACTAACCCTGCGGAAGCAAACAGCTGTGCAGCTTCAAAGGATGGTGGATTTACTGGCACGTTGCCTGCCGCACTGGAAGGCAGCCATGATGCCCAAGAGCGGTCGGCTCATTCTAATCACTTCTGTGCTATACTCCATCCCGATCCACTCGATGCTTGCACTAGACCTGCCCTGAAGACGCTAACGGCCCTCATCAAAATCTGTCGAGGTTTCTTGTGGTGCGGTAAGCAAGAGGCGAATGGTGGGAACTGCACAGTGGCCTGGGACCTGGTGTGTACGCCCAAATGGGCAGGTGGCCTCGGCATCCCTAACTTACACTAGCTCAACAAAGCTCTGCGGGCCAGATGGCCATGGTTGCAAAGGTTGGACAGGTCCAAGCCGTGGGCAGAATTCCACATGCCCGTGCTGAAGGAATCCATGGCCCTGTACTGTGTTGCAACCCATGTCGTAGTAGGGAATGGTAGAACTGCTCTATTCTGGGAGGAAAGGTGGCTTGAGGGGCAGCGAATATGTGAGATTGCTCCGGCAGTATATGGGAGGGTCTCGAGGCGGGCGAGGAGAACTCAGACGGTTCTTGCGGCGACATCCAATCATACCTGGGCCAGGGACATTGGGCCGGACCTCACAGCCGGCGAGCTCGAGGAGTTCCTCCGGCTATGGCACAAGGTATCTACGGTCCAGCTCACTGAGGACTCCGAGGACACGGTGCGCTGGGCCTGGGAACAGCATGGACAGTTCTCGGCGCACTCCGCCTACGGCGCAAGATTTATGGGCTTAGAGACCTCGCCGACGGCGGCATTCACTTGGCAATCGAAAGCCCCTCTCAAATGCAGGTTCTATGCCTGGCTCACCTTTAAGGATCGCTGCTGGACATCGGAGAGACTCGCACGACGAGGACTGCCACACCAAGATGCATGCCCACTTTGCGATCAAGAGGAGAGTCCATTCAACATCTACTTATCATCTGTACCTTTGCACGACAGATTTGGCACTGGTTTGTCAAGAGAACAGGCAGACAAAGCTTCGCTCCTAGGCGGGCGAATCACTGGGCGTGGGCACTCAGGCAGGAGGGAGGCTGCCAGCACAAGAAGCCCACGTGCGCTAAATGTCTACTTGACATGTGGATGATTTGGAAGCATCACAATGACGTCGTTTTCAACGGAGCAACACCTTCTATGGTGGCCTGCATCAGACAGATAAGCGAGGAGGGAAGCTGGTGGGAGAGGGCTGGCCTGATCCGGCAAACGGAGGGCTTACCGTGGGTGGCTCCGGAGTAGCTAGGTGTGTGAGTTGGGTGGAGTTGGGCAAAGCCTAGCTGTAAATATTTTATACAGACAAACGCCTCCGGGAGTATTTCCCTTCCATCTATAATGAATGATACGCATGCTTGCGTATTAAAAAAAAACAAAACAAAATAAATTCACATGGTAGCTATGCCGATAGCAGATTGTAATAGACAATAGGGTGCTAGACAGTATATTTTAGCAAGTGCTATTTGTATCCTGTAAGGTGGATACCATGGTAGTAGTGCACTACACTTAGATAGCTTCAAAGGCTGAAGCTGTCGAAGTTGAAATGACTCCGACAAAAGCACAACACACAAAGTGGATAAAATGACAAAACTATCAACCTAAATACTGCAAAGTGCACCTGCGCTATTTGGTTATTTCTGGCGCATGTGCTAGGCGACAAAAGTCGTTCGCTGTGTGTAACAATAGCGTTATCCAATAGGTAGTGTAAAGAATACTTATGCGCCTGCATGTGCCGACGTCATCTATTTATTCCGTTTCAATTTTTTTAAAGCTACAACTTTTGAACCGAGTGTCAGAAGAAGAACCGTTTTCACCGCTAGGTTCCTCGTGACGAGCTCTTCAAAACTAGATCCCATATGAATATGTTTTGATGAATTATTTTAAAAGCAACTTTGATGCTAGATGAAGCAACTTTAGTGCTAAACATGAGCAACTCTGATGCTGGATGAATTGCACCGTGTGTATAACTAACTTCACCTGTAGCCACCTAGTTAGTTGTGTGCAACAGTGTAATAGGTGGTCACTATGATTTCTAAGTTGTATACATCGGAAAAGAAGTTGTGGATTGTTTAGTTGCCTACCATATTGTGAAAGTTTCTTACCGTAGAGTGGAAACTTGTCTAACATGGCTTCTAAGTTGTCTATCCCAGAAACCAGGTTGCCCTTTCACTACGAAGTTGCCTACGAGTGATCTTCAATTTCCTACAATACTATGAAAGTTGTCCATCAAGAGACCTAAGTTGCCTACACTATTGGAAAAAAATTGTGGGATCTAAATCATCTATCATGATTACAAATTTTGAACTATGTGGGGATGGGTGGTATGAGATCCGTGTGCTTTCCTTTTCTAAGGAAGTCTGCCCGCTAACGCTATTGAGCACACGGGTGTTGGCTTGCCAGGTCGTGACGAGCTCTTCAAATCTAAACCCACATGAATATGTTTTTGATATTTTTTTATTTCTTTCAGAAAGCAACTTAAACGCTAGATGAGACAACTTTAGTGCTAAACAGAATCAACTCCACTCCAATTTAAATTAACTAATCACCAACAATGAGCAACTAACTAGTAATAGAGAATAACTTTGAACAGAGGTAGACAACATCATATCACCTTTATAAGCAACTTTCTTTCTATGAGAGATAATTTTAGTGCTAAAAATAGGCAACTTCACTACACTTTCCGTCCTAATTAAATTTTTTCTAACATTCTCCTAACTTCCTCATCGGTACTTCTAAGTTGCATATTGTTCATGCTTGTATGTTGTTATTTCTAAACTGCCTATAATACTATGAAGTCGTCTACCATTCATACTCTTGTGTCTGCTATTGCTAACTATAATAGGCAACTTAGTGGTCAATTTTGGCAACTTTAGAGTGTTTGCAGGCAACTTAGAAAAACAATGATAAACCACTTCACAATATTGTAGGCAACTATTTTTGCAAAGTTAGGTAACTGAGCAGCAATGATAGGAACTAATTACCAATAGTAGGCAACTAGGCATCAATGGTAGGCAATTTACAATATTTATAGGCAACTGAACATCAATTGTAGGCAACTGACTATCAAACAATATGCAAATGAGCAACCATGATAGGCGTGTTGGGATAATGTTAGTAAAATTCACAGGTACACATAGTGCAGTGAAGTTGTTTTGTTTGTAGCACTAAAGGGGCCTTATGTTTTGTGTGATTTTTTTGTTTTTACACAAACAAACCTAATAGGCAGTCCTACTAGGCCAAAGAGAAGAAGTTGGTTCCCTATAGCATGATAGTTGCTTCCTTCACACCCAAAGTTTCCCTAAAAAAGTATCCAGTTGCCCACAATCAACCATACAGTTGCCTAAAACAAAGTATCCAGTTTCCCACAATTAACAAATAGTTTGCTTAAAACCATGTATCCAGTTGCCCAATCCTCACGAACATAAACATTTACCAAGAACATTATTTGGTAAATATCTAAAGTTTTTAGATACATGTAATTAAGTTTGGGTCATAGAGGTGGAGTCAAGATTTTTCTCTCCTCGGGTGGGATCGCTTGGTGCGACCGTAGAGGGGAGTGGGTGTGGAACTGGTTAAGTTTCCTAGCTGGAGATATGTGGCACATGAATATGTGTGTGTGTGCGCGCTCACGCGCGCGCGCGCGTGTGTTTTGTCCTCTGCTAGTGCCTAGTTGCCTAACAAAAACGGTGGAGTTGTTCAGGCTTGGACTACACAAGAGTTGTCTGGTGAACTTAGTCTTTTCTATATGTGACCGCTTTATCTGGATACCATGTCAGACTGAGAGTACACAAGAGTTGTCTAGTGAACGCATTGGAGTTGCACAAAAACACCCCAAAACATGCTGGCTTTTTTAAGTACAACTCCAGTGCATATAAGTCACATAGTTGTTTTTCTTTTCTACCCCCAATGGGCTCTGTTGGGTGAACTTAGTCTTTTCTATATGTGGTTGCATTTATCAATATTTGAAGTTGTTGTTGCCACCTCCTTGTTACAACAAAAAATGTTGCCGCAGTGGGGACAACGTCTCCTCTTTTACGCGGCATCTAGTTTTGGACGTCGTGTTTGCTCGGGAGGGCGGAGAGGGCATCGTCAAACAGCGGTCGGAGGTTGAACATTGGGTTGGCATCTCCATTTGTAGCGTGGACTCTTTGTCGATCGCGGGGGCCTCCTTTTGTCGTCTGAGGTGATGGGATCCTGCTTGATGTCGAAGGGAGCAATCGACGCTGAGGGGCCCTGAGAACGCCCCCTCCTTGTCCGGCTTGGAGGATTTCAGACGTACGAACTTGTTCAAACAAATTTGGTGACCGTCATTGGATGGTTAAAAGTGTCTAGAGAGGTCGATCCCGACATTTGGGGCGATTTGGTGATCCGCGTTGGAGTTGTCTTTATGGTAGGCGACTTATAGGTGAAGCTAGTCAACTGGTAGTCATGGTAACCAACTTAGAAGGATCCTTTGCTAATAGGTAGTCATACTAGGGGAAAATAGGAGTTGCTTTTTTATAGCATTAAAGTTGCCTCTGTAGTACACAAAGTTGCTCGAGAAAAAAAGTTCGTCGTAACCTACTCATATGGGATCTAGTTTTGAAGAACTCGTCGCGAGAAACATAACGGTGAAAACGAATCTGAATTTTGACACTCAAATCAAAAGTTATGACTTTTTAAAGTTTTTGATCCCCTAATAAATGCATGTGGGATATATAGCGTGAGCACATGGACCTGGCGCTTTTCTTTTTGAAGCAATAGAAGAGGACCTGTTGATTTCCTTTCTTTAAAAGGAAAGTGTGCTCAATCCGACGAACGAGTGCACGGGCGCCGGCTAGCTAGGTCCATCAACTATCAATATTTAGATCCATACTGCAGTGCCACTTCCATGTACAAAGTAGAGAAAAATGATCATGATTCCTCAGGGCCAAGACGAGCTCTTCGACTGTTGGAGCATCCCAGCATTTCTCTTCATGCCATCGATGCATCATGATTATATATGCTGGTAATTGTTTTAAGAATAATCCAAATGTATCCTTTAACAAAATTGCATCATTCTTAGATTCGTGGGCTATTTACTCATGGCATGTTAAAGCTTTTAGCATGCCGCATTATCTTCTTTTTGAAAAGGAGGATGACCCCGGCCTATGCATATGGACGATGCATGCAACCATTTTATTAATTATTCACAAAGACCTTACAAAATAATACATCAGTAAGTCTGAAGCCATCATCTTTACAATATCTGCCGCTACTCCGGACCACTTGATGAAGGGGTGCCGATTGTCCGAGCTGAATACCAAACAGACCTTGCACCAAGGCCTAACATCTAAAGCCAGCTCAGTGCTTCATGCCGAGTTTGCCGGGTGAAGGGCGGGCAAGGATGAGGTGGTGCATGGTCTCAAGTGCCTGGTCGCAGAGGGGGCATCGCGCGGGGTGTTGCAGCCACAACGAGCAAGGCAGTCTGCAGTCCAGCATCTGTCGAGGTGGGCAAGCCAGTGGAAGAAGCGGGCGCGCGACGGCGCCTAGTTTCTCCAAGTGAGTTTCCAGGCGGCGCAAGTTGTGGACCCGGCGAAGGTGGTGGTGTAGGCTGATTTGGTGGAGCAGACGCCATTTGCCATCCATTTCTAGATGAGGCGATCTGGCTCTGCAGAGAGGGTCATGCCATCGATCATGTGCCAAATTTGGAGGTATTCCGATCTCGTGGATGACGACAGTGCCCTGGATGTCCCGCGCCCATCGATTGGCGCCCAACCCTTCTGCAACTGTCCTGATCTTGCAATGATGCTTGGGGATGCACTCGTATAGGAGTGGAGCGATCTCACGGATAGACCGTCTAGCAATCCAATAGTCGTCCCAGAACAGGGCCTCGGTGCCATTCCCAAGATGCATAGTGGTGGAGACGAAGAAGAATGCACGCTCCTCAGCAAAGAATTTGTGGTCGAGGCCCGCTAGGCTCTGGTGGTGTTCGTGCAGCTGAACCATGGCCACCGTGTCAGCAGCGCGAGGCTGGTGTCTTGTGGTCGCGGACTCTGTGCCACGCAGGAGATCAGCGGGCAACCCTTTGCCACTTGGCGTGGTTGTGCCCGCCGTTTGCCTCCGCGCGCCCGACCCAGAGAAAGCCTCGCTGGATCTTCTCGAGCGCTTTGATGGTCTTCTTGGGGGCGCTAAGAAAGCAGCTGGTGAATCGGGATCATGCTAAGGACAACCTTCATGAACGCGAGTCGGCCGACTTTGTTCATGAGGTGTGATTTCCAACAGGGGAGCATATGGGCGGTTTCATCTCTGACGGGCTGTAGTTGGGCGCGGAAGGACGACACAACTTCGGAGGATGCCGGGTAGGTTATAGGCAGCTTGACAATGGGGCAGCCTAGCAATTCGACAACGGTAGCGGCCTCATCCGCGCTGCTGCGAATCAAGGTGGCCATGCTCTTCGTGAAGTTAACCTGGAGCCCAGAGGCGAGCCCAAATAGCCGCAGGATGCTCCTGACGGCGGTGACATCGCTCAAGGTGGGGTGACAAAAGAGGATCATGTCGTCCGCGTAGAGGGAGACCGATGGCATCGGGCGCAAGGGGTGCAGATGTTGTAGAACACCCAGCTCCGTGGCACGGTGGAGTAGACGTCCTAGCGTGTCAACCACGAGCACAAAGAGCTGACGAGATAGCGGATCGTCCTGGCGAAACCCACATCTGTGCGAAATTGCTAGGCCTGGTTCTCTGTTGATGAGCACCTTAGTGCTTGCTGAGAAGAATAACATGGCCAGCCAATCTAGAAACCTGGTGCCGAAGCCGTATTGGCAAAGGGCATCGAACATGAATGGCACTTGACCGAGTCAAAGGCACGTGCCAGATCCAGTATCAAGAGCACGCGTGGGGTGCTGAGCTGATGTAGCAGTTGGGCGGACTTCGCGCACGAGGATGAAATTGTCGTGTGGGCTGCGTTCTGGGATGAAGGCATTCTGGCTCGTGCTGATGAGGGAGTTGAGCTTTTGTGCGAGACACAACGGCAGAACTTTGGCGAAGATCTTGGTGACCATGTGGATGAGGCTTATGGGGCTGAAGTCGCCTAAGGCATGTGCGTCCGCACGCTTGGGGAGTAGGTTGAGTAGTGCATGGTTAAGGCAGCTGAAGCCACGGCCTCACAGCTCGTAGAGCTGGCGGAAGATGTCGACGAAGTCCTGCTAGAGATGGGCTAGCACGCGCGCAAGAATCGGCCGTGAAGCCATCAGGGCCGGGGCTTTGTGCATGGGGAGTCGCTTAACCGCCTGGCAAATCTCCTCAGTGTCGAAGTGGGCGTCCAGGTCCTCAAGGCTGGCAGGAGTGCTGAGCTCGAAGAGGTCAAGGGCGTAGTCGCGGGGCACCTCCGAGCTCAACTATTTTAGGACGGAGGAGATATAATTGTAGCTCTTATGAATTATAGTTTTTTTGCTCTTTGTGAATTATCATGTGTCTTGTGATTGGCTAATTGCATTTCTCAAATATTCAGGCGCTAGTTTTCTTGGTTCAAGTGTTGGGTGTGACGGCGATGTCAAAATGAGCATGTCGAAAGATAGCACAACAGCAGTGGGGTAAGACATCTTTTCTGAAGACTTGAAATACAAGTGACTCTGCATGTCGTGGTCTGATCTTCCCTTAATCTGGATTACTTTGCCTTCACATGGATAAAATAGAACAAAATGCTTGCCTATTGTGTTGTGGTGTTCTTCTGTGATTGTGATAATCTTTCTTATTGATGAGATCTGTCTCTTGTAGTTCATGCTGGGCCCTTTTTGCGCTGCATACTATAGGGTTTGGTAATGGTCAATGTTTAGTTTTGATAGGTTCCTTGTGTTGGGATTTTTACTTTTTAATGAGTATCAAATAAAATAAATTGCTTACCTATTGGTGTAGTGATGTTGTGTATTGTTAGAACTAGTTAATTATTGGTCTTGTTTGATAGGATAGGATAAGAAGCGGTATTCTCTACTTTATCTTTTACCAAGTGCTAGTGATGTGCTTTCTGTTGCTGATAAGAACTATAGCTAATTACCTCAATGGTACTTACTTCTGGGTACAAGAACCAAGTACCGACGATGGGCCGTGCATACAGAGCAGCTTGCCACCGATGACCTCCACCAGGACCTGAGTGCCACCTGGCAGCACCCGTGCCATGTTCTTTTGGTACAGCTATGTGAGACCACTGTCCCATCTCTACTTGGTGCCGATGATTGAGCCAATGGTTGTGGGTTTAGTTATATGGTCATGTTGTCTCTGGTGGTGGTCTTCTGGCCACCACAATCTTGGTATGTGCTATTTTTTGGGTTTTGGTATGAATTCAATGTATCTTGGTGTGTTACTGTCTTGGGTATAAAATTTGATATGAAAGGACTAAATAATTTTACTGCACATTCTCTAGTGTCTAGTAATTGTCCATGTCTAGGTTAGAGTCGATGATATTTTGTGGCTGGATTCCACCTCTCTTGGCTCTCGGGGACCTAGCCATAAGTCATGTGTCCTTGTGTTGCATTTACCACGAGCAACTTCAAGCCGAGAGATTCATCATCTACTCCAACCGATGAGACCGTCAAGACGAGTTCCATCAAATGCTTCACATGTGGAGGCCGAGGCCACAAGACATTCGAGTACATCAACTTTTGCACCATGATCGCCACGACGACGACACCTATGACTCTATGAGTGACGGAGAAATGGAATCCCTTGAACATGTGGCCATGCACCGGCAAGTGAATGAACATGAAGACGATCAAATCTTTTGTGACAATGATTCGAACCCTGCTCTTGTTGTCTCCAAGGTCTTGACGCTTCAACACCAACAAGAGGAAGACCAACGTTGGCACTTCTTCCACACCAAAACAAGCATCAACGGTCATTCCGTCAAGGTCATCATCGATGGAGGAAGTTGTCACAATTTGGCAAGTGAAGAGCTATGTTCCAAGCTACAATTAATCAAGATGAAGCATCCTCGCCCCTACAAGGTCCAATGGCTTAGCGACTCCCGCACTATTCAAGTGGAGCACATGGTGCAAGTATCCTTCAAGATCGCGAATATGAAGACACCTTGGAGTGTGATGTGGTTCCCATGTCCGTTTGCCACCTCCTACTTGGACGACCATGGAAATTCGACCGCGGCGTCATCCACAATGGGAGAACAAATCAATATAGCTTCCAGATGAAGGGAAAGGAGTACGTGCTACGACCCATGTCGCCTAGCCAAGTGATCGCCAGCAAACAAGCTTCTACACATCATGGAGAGAATAGTGAGAGAGTGACCCACCCAAAAGAGAGTGAGCGCCACAAGCCAGAAATGAGTGCCTCCATGATGAGTGACAAGAAAAACCTAGTTCTCTTAGCTACCAAATGAGAGATAAGAAAAGTGTGCGAGAACCCATCAAGTGTCATACACTATGTCCTAGTGTGCAAGGATGAAGCTGCAAGGACTAACATTTCTCACCATCTACCTTTAGTGTTGTCTCATTTATTGATATGCGGATGTTTTCCCCGATGAGCTACCTCCCTACCACATCAACCCGAACGAGACAAAAGAAATCCAAAGGCAAGTACAACACCTCATTGACAATGGACATGTATGTGAAAGCTTAAGCCCTTGTGCCGTTTCGATTATTCTTGTGCCTAAGAAAGACAGTAGTTTAATGAATGTGAAATGAGGTCCCTACCAACAAATCTGAAGTGCTTCTCTAGCCTGACGGATCTCCGAATTATAGACTGTCACAACATATCATCTCTACCAGATCTGCCACCCTCACTCTAGCGTATACGTATAGTGGATTGTGAACTCCTGGAGAAGAGCTATCGTGCACCTGATGGAGAAAGCTGGCCAAAGATTGCGCATATCTATTGGAAGGATATTCATTCAGGTAGGATTCACATCAAGAATGAAATGTAAAGGTGCATTTTCAACCATAATAATGTGTAGTAGTAATTTTATTTATTCTTGATGCTTCAAATACTTTGTTTGATATGAGGTTCCCTTCATGCGTTCTTTTGTGAACAACTGTCCCACAATATCTTACGGGGTGGAGTACCTCAAGTTCAACTCTTTATCCCGTCATTGCTGTGGTCCCCTTGGTTTCCTAGTTTGCTGATTGCGGTTACGTGGCTGGTGCCCATGCAATTGATGGCCCATGAGAGCCCGGTTGTTCATTGATGATTGCGATCTAATATCGACCTCTTTAGGGATTGATGTTCACTTGTCCTCAAGAATGTCCCAAACCTGAAGATATTGCCTTGTCTTCCAACTAGTATTAAGAGTTAAAAATAAAAAAATGTCCACTGCTTACCTTTATTTCCAACTATGAGCTGGGACAACATGGTCAACGTGAGAACATCAAGAGGACTGACCATGTGGAATCACAACTTGCTTCTGTATATGAGGTATCTCAAGGACCAACGTTTTTTGGAAGGTGTTGTCCTCTGAACATTCATCATTTCTGCAGTTGATCCCATTGATTGATGTTGGTACATCATCAGATCTTCAAACCATTGGAAGTGCTCCTGGAAGATGGCCAGGTGAAATATTATGTGTAAAAGAGGATATCATCAAGGCATGGATATGTTGCCACAAGCAGAGGATAAGACTAATCTATGCAGGAACAACAGAGTTGCCGCTGGTTCTACCATCAAGACTTTGTGAACTTACTCTTTCTTCATGCAATATTACAGATGGAGCATTAGCTATTTGCCTTGATGGTCTCACTTTACTGAAAAGACTAAGCTTATCAAAGGTTATGACTTTAACAACACTCATGTCACAAGAGGTCCTCCAACATTTGACAAAGCTTTATAACCTGAGAATCAAAGAATGCTGGTATCTCCGATCATTAGGGGGTGATACGAGCTTCTACCTTTCATAGGCGTCTTATGTTGGATTCCTATCCTACTTTGGAGTTGGAAGTGGAGCATAAATTATGCCGTTATCACTCAAGGAGCTCTGTGTGTGGAGATGTGTGCTTTGGGCTGATTTCTTTGGTGGTGACTAGCCACAAGTGAGAGATATTTACATACGGGGTTGCAGAAGCACTGCAACCTTGTCGTTTGGTAGTCTAACATCCCTTGAATTATTATCACTTTCATCTCTGCCAAATTTGTGCTTTATTAAAGGATTGCTTTCCCTGCAACTTCATCATCTAATTTTACACAATGTTCCCTGTCTCACCACCGAGTTCATCTCACAATTTTTGGGGAGGTTTTACAACCTCCCCACAACTCGATATTGAATGGAGTGAGGAGCCATCAATTTCATTTGAAGAACTTGCAAACTTCACACCTATTGTGCGATTGCAATTTAATGAATGTGAAATGAGGTCCCTACCAAAAAATCTGAAGTGCTTCTCCAGCCTGACGGATCTCCGAATTATAGACTGTCACAACATATCATCTCTACCACATCTACCACCGTCCCTCCAGCGCATATGTATAGTGGATTGTGAATTCTGGAGAACAGCTGTCGTGCACTGATGGAGAAACCTGACCAAAGATTGTGCATATCCGCTGGAAGCATATTCATTCAGGTGGGATGCACATCTAGAATGAAATGTAAAGGTAATGCATTTTCAACCATAATAATGTGTAGTAGTAATATTATTTATTCTTGATTCTTCAAATACTTCATTTGATATGAGGTTCCTTCATGCGTTCTTTTATGAACATATGTCCCATGATCTCTTATGGGGTGGAGTACCTCAAGTTCAACTCTTTCTCCCGTCATTGGTGTGGCCCCCTTGGTTTCCTTGTTTGCTGATCGCGCCATACATGGCGGTGCCCATGCAACTGATGACCCATGAGAGCCCGGTTGTTCATTGATGACTGCGAATGGTTGCGGAGGCATGATGCCAAAATTGCCCTTGTTTTATACTATAGACAGTCGTTGTTTTGTTATCCTTCTGGGAGTAAAAGTTATGTTGTCAGATTTTGTTTTTATACTTGAAGCACTGCCCTAGGTGCTATTTGCTCTAGCTATACCACACTTCTTCTATTTATGTACTAGTTTGCATTTAACAGCTAGGACGACGGTGACTTGTGATACCGGTAGATATTTTCATTTGAGATATAATTCTTACTTGAGATTATGCTTTCCCGTCAGACTGTCCTTCTTTGTTTTTAGCTGTGAACACGCAAAGCTTTTGCAAGCTGGATTGAATTCGAATTGCTTTTTCTATCCAAAAAGTCTTAACTGCCATGTGCAGAAGTGCAAGTTTTTCATACTTATAAAACAGTCCTTTTAAGTTCTCCACATGTAGCTATGGTCCACATAGTGGAGTTTGGATCTTCTTTTCTCTAATTATGATCAACTTATATTTTTCAGCAAACCAATGTAGATGCATCTAGTTACTATAACAGAAACATCTTTTGAAGATGAACATCTTTTTGAATACATGTTTTTTAGATATGAATTTTGAAAATTTTGTGATCAATTTAAAATGGTTTAGTTAAAATAAATTGGAACATTTTTTGGGTGTTTGTGCATTTTTAAAAAGCGTGAACATATTTAATAGCATGATTTTTTAAATAAGAAGAATCTGAAACACTATTTATCTTAAAACACACACGCTTGGTGTCCGAATTAAAAAAGAATTGTTGGTGTCCAGACCATGTAGTGTAAAGTTGATAAAGTCATTGGTATGTCCTTTGATGGCTCCTCCTTCGTCTAGCACTATCATCTGGTGGAAGAGCAATGGTGTAAGTGTTTTTAGCGGGACATACAGACGGTGAAATTGTTGTATACTATTCTAGAGTTTAATAACTAATCAAAAGTTTTAAATTATAATTTTCAAAAGATTTAAATGCAATCAAATTTATTTTGAATGGAAGAGTAGTGGTGCATTGAAGTGAGATTGTTTATATACGTTTTTTTGTTAATATTTGAAAGCAAACAGATTTTTACTATGTTAATATATTTTTTAAGAAAATTTGGTTGCTTGGTTTGCTAGATTATATAAAGTTCATTTTCTTTTGCACTACTTGAACTTGGCCCAAAGACCGAACCGCCTCACTCCCCATCATCACCATGAGAAAGGCAAATATGTTTTGGTAAATTTCATGTGGAGCCCACGTACACCATCCATCACGTGTACGCTTCTTGGAACATTTCACTCACTTTTAATGATTGTATCTGATAATGTGTTCATAAAATGTGGTAGGCATGAACATTAAACTATGATAGTTGCAAACAAACAACAGCAGGTAATTTAATAGGTCTTCCTTCAGGAAACAATTTGCAATGGGTAGCACACATAGCAATATCCCGTAGCTTCTCTGGTCGGTGCAGCCATTTAAATAAGCAATCGAGCACAAAAAATCCCCACCGAGTTATCCTCCACTGGTGGAAAAACAGGCTTCCGTCCAGCCCCATAAGTCGCGAAGCTGTAGGAACCGCGACTAATGGGACCTTTAGTCGCGGTTCTGGAGGTGAACCGCGACCAAAGGCCTGGGCCCAGGGCGCTCGGTGGCCAGCTGGCCCACGTGAGGGTCTTTAGTCGCGGTTGGCCAGGACAACCGCGACTAAAGGCCTTCGGGCACCTTTAGTCACGGTTTGCCAGGCCAACCGCAACTAAAGCCCCTCCCCTATATATACCCATCCAGCAGCCAACACTTAGCCATTTGGAGCCATTCTCTTCACAAGTGGGTGTAGGTTTGCTTTTGGTTCCTCTTATGCACATAAGGTGTTTGATGAAATGCCCCAAGAGCATGAAACAAACATGACATGAAGTGTTGGAGCCACACTCTTCGATCGCGGTTAGCAACTTGATGAACCTTTGATGTGTCATTGATAAAATATGCATGTGTGTAGTTCATTGTTTAATTTATATTGTTTGTAGCTAGTTAGTTTAACAAATGCATGATGGTTAATTATATATTTTATATTATAATAATGCAGATGAATCGGCAATGGATGTACGGTAACCGACTCTCCGGCGAGTTCACTAAGGGTTTGAAAGATTTCCTCGTAGTGGCTAATGCGAACAAGCGGGGGGGTTTTGTTATCTGTCCATGTGTTATCTGTAAGAATGAGAAGGGTTACTCTTCCTCAAGAGTTGTTTACATGCATCTGCTTCAGAAGGGTTTCATGCCAAGCTATAATTGTTGGACCAAGCATGGAGAAAGAGGGGTTATAATGGAAGAAGATGAAGAAGGGATGATTTCATCGATGAAAGCTATCTTGCTCATTTCGTGATACTTTCATGGAGGATGCTGAAGGTGAAGGGAAGGTGAAGAAGAGGCACGTGATGATCCGCTGATGATCTTGGTCGGACCATTGCTGATGCACGGAGACGCTGCGAAACTGAAAAGGAGAGGGAGAATTTGGATCGCATGTTAGAGGATCACAGAAAGGCGCTGTACCCGGATGCGATGATGGTCTGAAAAAGCTGGGCTGCATAATGGATTTGCTGAAATGGAAGGCAGAGGCAGGTGTAGCTGACTCGGCATTTGAAAACTTGCTGAAAATGTTGAAGAATATGTTTCAAAGGATAACGAGTTGCCCGCCAAGACGTCTGAAGCAAAGAAGGTTGTCTGCCCTCTAGGTTTAGAGGTTCGAAGATACATGCATGCATCAACGATCGCATCCTCTACCGCTGTGAATACGAGAATTTGAATGAATGCCGGTATGCCTTGCATTGCGTTATAAGATCGAGGCGATGACCCCGGTGACGATGTTGAGGGCCGAAACCCGGAAGAGGGTTCCCGCCAAGGTGATGTGGTATGCTCCTATAATACCACGGTTGAAACGTCTGTTCAGGAACAAAGAGCATGCCAAGTTGTTGCGATGGCACAAAGAGGACCGTAAGTCGGACGGGAGTTGAGACACACCGCAGATGGAACGCAATGGAGAAAGATCGACAGATGGTTCAAAGATTTTGCAGCTGACGCAAGGAACATAAGATTTGCTCTAAGCACGGATGGCATGAATCCTTTTGGCGCAGCGAGCTCCAGCCATAGCACCTGCCCGTGACTCTATGCATCTACAACCTTCCTCCTTGGTTGTGCATGAAGCGGAAGTTCATTATGATGCCGTGCTCATCCAAGGTCGAAGCAACCCGCAACGACATCGATGTGTACCTAAGGCCATTAGTTGATGAACTTTTACAGCTGTGGGTGGTGTCCGTGTGGGATGAGCACAAACAAGAGGAATTTGACCCACGACGTTGCTTTTCGTAACCATCAACGATTGGCCTGCTCTTAGTAACCTTCGGACTGTCAAATAAGGGATACAATGCATGCACGCACTGCTTACATGAGACTGAAAGTGTACATTTGCCAAATTGTAAGAAGAACGTGTACCTTGGGCATCGCCGATTTCTTCCAAAATTCATCCAAGAAGAAAGAAAGGCAAGCATTACAACGGCAAGGCAGATCACCGCGAAGCTCGCGGAACGACCGGTGCTGAGGTATTTGATATGGTCAAGGATTTGAAAGTCATCTTTGGAAAGGGTCCCGCGGACAATCAGTTCAAGGGAGCTGACGGGCACGCAGCCATGTGGAAGAAGAAATCTATATTCGGGAGCTAGAATATTGGAAAGTCCTAGATGTCCGCTCTGCAATCGACGTGATGCACGTTACGAAGAATATTTGCGTGAACCTCCTAAGCTTCTTGGGCGTATGGGAAGACAAATGATACAAAGGAAGCACGGCAGGACCAGCAACGTTTGAAAGACCCGATGACCGCATCCGGAATGGTTTCAAGGTCGTGCCAGCTACGCCTCGACCAAAGAAGAGAAGGTCATCTTTTTGAATGCCCGAGCAGTATGAAGGTCCCGTCTGGATTCTCGCCCAATATAAAGGGAATAATAAACATGGCGGAGAAAAGTTCCAAAACCTGAAGTCTCACGATCGCCACGTGATTATGACGCAATTGCTTCCGATTGCTTTGAGGGGCTCCTGCGGAAAATGTTCGAGTAGCCATTGTGAAGCTATGTGCATTCCTCAATGCAATCTCTCGAAGGTAATCAATCAGAAGTTCTACCACGTTACAGTAACGATGTGATCCAATGTCTTGTCAGTTTCGAGTTGGTGTTCCGCCATCCTTCTTCAATATTATGACGCACCTCCTGGTTCACCTAGTCGAAGAGATTTTCGTTCTCGGTCCTGTATTTCTACACAATATGTTCCCTTCGAGAGGTTCATGGGAGTATTAAAGAAATATGTTCAGAACCGTGCTAGGCCAGAAGGAAGCATCGCCAAGGGCTATGGAAATGAGGAGGTAATTGAGTTTTGTGTTGACTTTGTTCCTGACCTTAAGCCGATTGGTCTTCCTCGATCGCGCACGAGGGGAGACTAAGTGGAAAAGGCACGATCGAAGGAAATCAACGATATGTATGGACGGCCATTCTCCGATGAAGCACACCACACCTGATCGACCAATTCCAGCTTGGTGGCTCCGTGCTTTGAGAAACACAAGAATATTTTACGCTCGACAACCCGGGAAGCCTGAATCCTGGATTAGGAAGGCCCACATGGAGACTTTCGCAATTGGTTGAGAAAACATTTAATGAATGACAATGATGTTGTAGATCAGCTGTACATGTTGGCCAAGACACCATCTTCGACTATAACGACTTTCCAAGGGTACGAGATAAATGGGAATACATTTTACACGATCGCCCAAGATAAAAGAGCACCAACCAAAACAGTGGTGTCCGCTTTGATGCAGCAACCGAGAATGGGCATCAGGTCACATATTATGGTTACATAGAGGAGATATGGGAACTTGACTATGGACCCTCCTTTAAGGTCCCTTTGTTCCGTGCAAATGGTTGAAGCTAACAGGAGGTGGGGTAAAGGTGGACCAGCAATACGGAATGACAATGGTGGATTTCAACAATCTTGGTTACCTTGACGAACCATTCGTCCTAGCGAAAGATGTCGCTCAGGTTTTCTATGTGAAGGACATGAGTAGCAAACCGAGGAAACGGAAATATAAGAAAACGATCAGTACATCTTGCGATGATTCAAAGCGCCACATTGTTCTTTCAGGAAAAGAAACATCGTGGGAGTGGAGGACAAGACAGACATGTCGAAGATTATAATATGTTTGCTGAAATTCCGCCCTTCAAAGTGAACACCGACCCAAGCATTAAGTTAAATGATGAGGATGCTCCATGGATACGGCACAATCGTAAGCAAGCAGGGACACAAGGAAGAAATGATGTGTAATAATTTATTGTACCAAACTTTGTTGAATGGATCATGTGAATTATATTACCCGTGATGTGTTTGGTGTCCATTTTCAATGATTCGAGATACCACTGATGATACATGAAATTTGGAGTGATTTAGTCATACTCCTGCCTAGGCGATAATATGCATACCGTAGTCTTCATAGCCGCCGTCGTCGTTGTCTTGGTAGTCGCCGCCTTCTAAGTTGCCGCCGCCGCCGCCGCTGCTGTCGTCGCTGCTGTCGCCGCTGTCGTCGGGCGGCGCCGTGGGTTCGAATCGAGGGTAGCGCAGGCGGGGATATCGCCGCCGTGATGTAGTCCATGACGCTCTGCAGAGTCCGCCATACCACCATAGCCGACGGCCGCCTCGTGGAAGTTCCGAGGAGGCAGACCGCCCTCCTCATACCGGCGAAGCCCTCTCACGCCGATTGATGAAGAAGGCGTCCCAAGTATGCTGGTTATCGGGATGCCGCGGGATTCATCCGCTGCTCGGCGTGAGGTCGAGGTAGTAGTGGTTCGTGATGGCCGCCCGGCGCGCAGTACCGAGGGACGGAGGGACTGCACGCCGCCGGGCGCTTAGGCTCCAGCCGGTGGGGACGCGGTAGCCCGTGGACAAGGGTAGTTCGAGGCGCAAAGCTCCTCCACCTGCTGGTAGGTTAGAGTGGGTGCGGTGGAAGCCATGAGAGAGTGATGAGAGATTGTAGAGATGTGATAATGCTGGCCAAGCCGGGCTACATATATGTAGTGAGAAATGGCGGAAAAATGGGAGCGGGAAGACAGGAGGCGGGAAGAAAGTGGCGGGAAGAAAGAGGCGGGAAGACAGGGAAGATATGGCGGAAGAAGAGGAATCAGAGCTGGTCATCTAACCTTTAGTCCCGGCTGGTTGGTGCAACCGGGACTAAAGGTTAGACAGACGCGTGGGTAGCGCACTGACGCCTGCCGGAGGAACAAGACAAAGCAGAAGCGGCGCCGTGCCTATAAAAGGAGCATCGATCGCCAAGATAGAGGCGTGAAGAAATGGCGGAAGACATAGGCGGAAAGAATGGCGGGAAGACGGCCGAAGAACTTGTGGGAAGACAGAGGCGGCGGGAAGAACTTCTCTGAATTTTTGATATATTATTTGTATTTTAGAATTTTGAAATGAATTAGTTCTATTTTTCTGAATTTTTGATATATTATTTGTATTTTTAACATATTGAATTGAATTAGTTTTATTTTGACATATTATTTGTGTTTGAAATTGTACATTCATATGCATGTATGTAGTACCGTAGAATATGTGAAACTCCTTCAAAATTAAAATAAAGCACAAAATAAATAAAACAATACAAATTAAACAGAAAACAATACAAATTAAAAAGAAAACAATACAAATTAAACAGAAAACAATACAAATTAAACAGAAAACAGGTTTGGGGGGGGGGGCCCAAAGGCCTTTAGTCATGGTTGGCCAGACCAACCGACGATTAGCAGGGTTTAGTCATGATTGGCCAGACCAACCGCGACTAAAGGTGGGGCGTGAACGCAAAAACCCGCTAAAACCCCTTTAGTCGCGGTTGGGCAGGCGACCAGCGACTAAAGGGCACCTTTAGTCATGGGTCTCGCCGCCAACCGCGACTAAAGGGGGGCTATAAATACAAGCCCTCGACGCCGCCCGCCGTTTCGCCTGTTCGTCTCTGCGCCGTCGACGCCGCCCGCCCTCGCCCTCGCCCTCGCGCCGCCCGCCGTCGCCCTCGCCCACAGCAGCGCGCGCCGCCAGCCCGGCCTCGGTACTGCCGCCTCGCTCGCCCAGAACCCCTCGCCGACGCCCTAGGGTTTCCGCCCCGCCCCAGCCCTAGCCGCCCGCCTCCGACCTCCCTCCTCCCCTCCCTCTCCACCCCGCCGTCGGCCCTCGTCCGCTGCCACCCACCTTCCCGATCCCCGCCGGCATGCCGTCGACCTCCGCCTCGTTCCTCGACCCTCCACGCGGCGGCCTCAACGGCGGGAAGACGGACATCGCCCTGGTGGAGATGCAGATGAGGAGCAGCACTCGCCGGGCGCCGTGGTCGCCGCCAGCGAGCCGACGTTCTCTCGCGGTGCCGGCGGTGTACCTGGTCCCAGACCGGACGGCGGCGGCATGGAGATGGAGGTGGCCCTCAACGCTTGAGACGACAAGAGCTCGCCGTGATCGGACTGATGGAAAAAATGTTAAACTCATATATGAAAATGGTTAAACGTGTATTTAAAAAATATTCTTGATACAAAACAAATGTAGAATGAAAACCAAAATAAAGAAAGAGGGAAAATGAAAAACAATGAAATCCAAAAAGGAAACTAAAGGAAAAATGAAAATGAAAAATAAAAGCAAAGAAACAAACGCAAAAAAATAGAAAACTATGAATACCGACAAAGAAACAAAGAAAAACAAAACTCGCTGAAAACTAAGAAGTAGACAAAAACCAAAGGAAAAAAGAAGGAAAATTTGAAAAAGGAAAATGGATAAAACCATGAAAGAAACAAAGAGAAACCAAAAGAAAAACGAAAAAACAAGATATAGCAACAAAAAAAGAATACCAAAAACCAAGAAGAAAGAAAAACCAAACAAATCACAAAAAGAAACAAAAAACGAAGAAATAAAAACAACTCCGGGCTTTCATCCTAAATGAGGAAGCGCCTCATTTAGTTCCACGACCCCAACAGTTGCGCAATGGCTAACAACACCCTCAACTACGGAGGCGACCTAGGATCATATCCTCGCATGCCCTATTTTTTTCTTCCTTTTCTCCCGCTTTAGTACTGCTACTGGGTCGACCCATTACTGTATTGTCTTCATGTGAGTGATCCTTCCATCTCGCGTGAAGACGTGGTTGACAAATGTTTAATTGCTTGCAAAGTTTCTTCACAAAATGACATTCGTGAAGACGTGGTTGTCTGTTGTCCTCGCCTCCCTCTCCGTGTGTGTTGTCCTCGCCTCCCTCTCGCGTGGCCGTCGTCGCCGCCTGTCTCGCGCTCTACCGCGACACCCTCTCCCACCCCTTCCTCGCCTCCTTTTGCCACCGCCTTTCGCCACCGCCACCGCCACCGCCCCTTCTTCACTTAATTAATTTGTTTTAACTACATGTTTTCAGGATGACATAATGGCGGACGATAGAGCTGACCCGATTATGGACAACTATGATCCGGACGGTGAACCACATATGTTCGGCATCATAAACGGCGATATTCAATATGTGCCGACCGGAGAAGAAGAAGATGATATCTCTTCTTATCTGAACCTTGACGGTGAAGATGAAGGGCGCCGTCAACAAGATGATGTCAAGAAACGCCGATAAACGCATTTATCTTCAAATGGAAGTAGCAACCACCTCCGCGCCGAGGTATATATATACATTGAGCCTCCGTGATACAAACTAACTGATTTGAATAAATATGTGTACTACGCGCGACTCTCTTTCTTATTTTAGCCCTTGGCCGATCGTCGAAACAATCGAGTACGCCATCAAAGCGTGGCGCAACCAAGACGATGAAACAAGGAGAAACATGCACCATCGAGGTTGTCGACAAGGCAACGGCAGGCAGCTGGAGCCCCGCAAGAACGCCACCAAGTTTGTCAGCCAATGCGGAGCCATTGTTAGAGACAACGCCTCGATCACCGCCCAGAGTGGAATGAGCCAAAGAAGGCACGAATTGATGGTTTCACTTTTGTCGATAAGAGAACAAAAAAGATTGCTTCAAGAAGCTTATGGAACATTTCGCTCTACCTCCGGAATACAACAAATTCGATGAGGAGGGTAACAAGATTGAGGAAAACAAGGAGAGGAGGAGGCTAGTCAAACAGTTCGCTCTTCATAAGATGGCCGACGATTCGGAAATTCAAGCAAAATCTAGCCCATGACTTTGTCAAGCAGAACAAGACTCCGGATTTCAAAGGACAATATGAGAAACTGAAACATGATTGGCCAGAATTTGTGAAGCAAAAGAAATCGGAGCAGTTCATTCAAATATCGAAAAAAATAAGGAAAATGCGGCTAAGAAGGAGTACAATCATGTTATGGGGCCAGGAGGGTATCGCATTTGGGTGCCTAGGTTGGAGAAGATGGAGAACGAGATGAGGGCGCGAGGAATCCGCCCAGTGTACGGAGGATGGGACCCAAGGGCCAAAAGCTGGTGGTACGGGCATGGGGGAACGCTGAACCCGGAGACAGGGGAGTGTGTTTACCGGGGCAAATTAATTAAACCCACCCAAGCCCTTATTGACGCAATGAAGGATGCTCAACAGGGGAAGATCAAGTTCAACAGAGAGAACGACGCGCTGACAAAGCCCTCGAATCCTGAACACGGAGGACGTAGACGAGGCATGGGGCACATTCCGTGGAAAATAGGGTTCCCCGAGCGATGACCCGTGACGGTTCTGAAGCCGTAAGAGAAAGATGGATCGGGAAGCAGATTTTGTGGCGCGGTTGGCATCGGAAATGGATGTGATGAAGAAAACCATGAGTGTACTAGTAGCCGAAAGAGATGCAGCTCGGGTGCAGCATGAAGATCATCCAGCGGATCTCGGAAGCCAGCAGCGGAGAAGCAGCGTGGCTTCCACGGAGGCCCCACCGGCTGGTGCAGATGCACCGACGATCGAAATTACTGCACCGGAGCCTCGGTGGTCGAAATTACTGCACCGGAGCCTCGGTGGTCGAAATTACTGCACCGGAGCCTCCTCGCTACCCGTGGGCGATATAAAGGAGATGAAAGAATGTCATCTGTATTATCCTATCGGGAACATGTCCATGAAGGTAGCCATCGGCAGTGCTTTACCATGTTTACTCGAGCACTCCACCACAACAACCCCATTCAAGATGGCTATGCTCGTGTCACGGTGGAGGACATAGTCCAAGGGTTTGAGGACCTGAGATTGACATTGCTACACCGAAGGGGAGAAAAGACTTGAGATGTCAAGCGCCATTTCATTCTATGGCAAAAGAAGTTTATCAAGTTTCAGGCGAGGCGCCAAGGACAACAAGTCCACCCCCACGGTGGTGGTGGTGGCGGTGGCGGTGGTGGTGGTGGTGGTGGTGGTGGCGGTTCACCTACACCTCCGCCACGTAAGCCGACGCCGCGCCCAGTCCACAACGTCCGGCGGGTGATCATCCGCCGCCCCAGTCCTCGTCGGCGGGTGATCGACGCCGCCCCAATCCACCCACGGCAAAGAGGCGAAGCAGTCCTAGATTATTAACCCGGACCCTTATGTACCTAAGACCACAAAGGTACCGGAGCCATCATCAAGCCTCCCCACAAGGCCTTGGGAACGAGTGCCGAGGAAGTCGACGCGCCGCTGCTGCTGATTTGGAGAAATGGAAGGCGGACTGCAAGAAGAAAAGAGAGCTCGAGCCCAAGCCAGTATTTTTCGATAAGCAAAAGAAGTGGGCTAAGTCATTTTGAGCACACCGTCCCAAGCGCGAAGAATCTGCTCGACGACTATGCACGTGAACTTCGCAGGCAGGCACTCATGTTCAAGGAGAACAAAGAGCGGGAGAAGGCCGAAAGTAAAAAAGCGGGAAACAAGTTGCCCAGCTCGGGAACAAAGTAAACAATCGATTGCCCCGCTTATAGTGGAAGCCTTCTGTCCGGATGACCCGAGATCATACAAGCTGCGGCAACACAGGATTGACTGTAACGAAGTGCCGAGAACAAGCGCCAACTTAGGTATTACTCTTCGTGAACTGTTAGGCCTTGATGAGGCGCCAGTGAAGGAGGTAGTAATTACATATGTCAAGAATGGGCCTCTCGTCGAGCTCGCAGAGAAAATGATCTACCCGACCAAATGAAAGGTCTGCTGAATTGGTACAAGGGTTACATAAAAATAAAAACGCCAAAGAATATATTTATGCGGAAGTTAGACATGAGCATCACTTCAAACATTTCTATGTACAAATTGCACTGAGTGAATTGTTCCAGCTTTTCAATCTGCGCGAGCTCGACAAATCTATCATCGGTTGCTACGCTACGTAAGTGATTTATTAATTTCTACCCCATCTCGTTCATATTGCCTGCACTATATATATGTCCTAACTATATTGTTGTGTCCGCTATTATACATGCAGAATGAAGATTAAGGAATGCAGAGTAAGGAACATCCATGATGTTGGGTTCATTGACCCACACATCGTTAATGGACATGTGTTGAGCGCCACCCCCCGACGTGGAGGCAGACCTGTGGCAGTTTCTTACAAAGCAGGAACTCAAAAGTGATATTCTATTTCCTTACCATTTTGGGTGAGTGTTTCTGTCTTGAGCACATTCTCTTTGTTTACTCCATGCATGGTATGTGGCGGCTAATCGATGAGTTATGCATGACGTCTGTGCATGTATCGTGTCCGCAGGTTCCACTGGATTCTGCTAGTAATTAAAGTTAACACCTCGAATGTCTCGCCCACGACTCTCTGAATATGGATCCAAAGCTTTGGGTCGACATGAGAAGAATGCTGCAGAAGTAATTATTTTCATTCATTTGCGCCTATATCGATCGGCCTATTTCGCTCATTTCCTAATATCAAGTAACTAATAACTCTCTTGTTCATTTAATTTTCTTTGCCTCGTAGGGTTTGGAGACGGTTCAGAGATACAAAGGTCGGTGAATTCAAAAAGAGCTAGAATTCAAAATGTTAAAGCCTAAGAATGCTGGGGATATTCAGCCACCGTTGACCAATCTATGTGGATACTATGTTCGTGAGATGATCCGAGATACACCTCTGAGCGGGTTCCGAGTGATACCAATGCTCAGAGGAATAACCTCCGTGGATGCTTAGTCCGAAGCTCGCTTCCGACCACTTCAAGAGGAACTAGCTGGATGGTTCAGCAGGAAGTCCTCCATCCTAAAGGAGAACACTATTACGAGGACGTAGAACTTTATATGGATTAAATCATGTATGGAAACTTGTTCAAAATTGTATATGGTCATCCGATGATATTGAATATATATTGTATATTCCTCTTGAATTTTTTTGGTTCTAATTTCAAATTTATTTGAAATTGTACATTCATATGCATGTATGTAGTACCGTAGAATATATGAAACTCCTTCAAAATTAAAATAAAGCACAAAAGAAATAAAACAATACAAATTAAACAGAAAACAGGTTTAGGGGGGCTAAAACCCTAAACCTGCGGGCGGCCTTTAGTCGCGGTTGGCCAGAAGAACCGCGACTAAAGGTCCTCCGCCCCGACGGCCGCCTGGCACCCACGTGGACGGGCCGTTAGTCGCGGTTCTTAAGCAGCCGCGACTAAAGGTGGGGGGCTTTAGTCGCGCTTATTTGGTCGCGGTTGCGCAACCGCGACTAATGGCAGTTGCGAACCGCGACCAAAGGCCTTTTTTCCACCAGTGCTCTTACACAGCACCGCTCCTCATCACCAGCACCCAACAACAACCCACCCAGAGCACTGCTCCTCCTCCTTCGCCTCCTCCACAACCAAACAAGAAGAATGGATCGAGCACGCAGCGATCACACCTCCTCCGTCCCGCCCCTGATCTTGCCGACCGACAACCTCCTCTCTCGAGCCGACGATTCACTTCACTCCTGGAGTGCGCGGCCGTGTCGTGCCCGGCCTGTGTGCACCCTCCTCTCCAATTGCTCTCCTCTCCCCCCTCCTTTCTCCCCTCTTCCTCTCTCAGTTCTTTCTTTGTCCCTCGGCCATGAGCGGGAGCCTCGCCGCTGCCGCGAGCGTCACCACGGGGACGTCCTCCGGTCGTCGCGCCGCCGTTGCCTCAGACTTCGCCGGCCGCCCCCGCTCAAATCCACGGGATCCGTGTCCCCCAAGCTGCCAGAACGCTGCGTGGATTGTAACCTCCTATATTATTGGGGATTTCTTTGGTATTCCTTTGCTTCCTCTTCCCACTTCTGTGATTAATTCCTCAGTTCCATCACGTCCTCTGCTTGTTGACTTGCAACGCCGGCGACGTATAAACGTTGATGGTATTGGGTGCGAAGTAGCGAGGTGGGACTATTATTACCATAACAGGGCCTAAATCATCCTTTTTTTTAAGAAAAGGTGGGCACCAGGACCCCACGTGGGTGACAGGGGACGGCTCATGGGCTGTTTCATTTGCTTGGCCTTTTTCTCGATGGGCTGTTTCGTAAAATCGGGGGTAAGAAACGAACGAAACGGTTTTAGTAGCACCTCGCATATATGTTTTAAATTCAAATTGAAAACGTAAAATCACGGGAAGAAGCGTATTGTGACGCTGAACACACGGAGTCAATCTGTGCTTTATTATTAGGGAAAGATAAATGACCATGTTCTGAAATGTATTCACCATGGTCCACCAGGTATAAAGCCATAGTACAAAAAGTAAATTTGCCACGGGCCAAATATGTATAAAAAAATCATGGTAACAATTTTTTTCCATGGCCAAAATAAAAGTTTGTTGTGATAAAAAAAGAACTTTCCATGGTTTGTGAAACAAAATTTCCATGTTCCACACTTTTTTGCATGGTAACAAATATGACATGTTCTATTTTTTTGCTATGCACAAAAAAATTTACCATGGAAAATTATTAACCATGGTCCACCAAGTACAAAGCCATGCTACAAAAAATAAATTTGGCATGGTCCAAAATTTAAAATTTGCCATTGTAACATTTTTGTTTTGCCATGGTGAAAATCTATGTTCCCGTGACAAATCATCATAAGTGGATGATATGTCAAATAAATAGAATTGCTTAATAATCCCGACTGATTTTTCTTTTTACAAAACATGAGGGCAATCATTTGTCTACTACAATGGTAACTATGAAATTAAAGTATTTGCCATGGTCCATAAACTAAATTTGCAATGTTTCAAAAGCAAATTTGCCATGGTTAAGTGAGAAAAAATCCTAAAGCTTGCCATGGAAGTGCTGCAAAAGATCTAAATTTGCCATGTATGGGAGACAAAGATGTTATGAATTTTCCATGTGAAAATTTAGAAAAACTTCTAAGTTTGCGATGGGTAGAAAATCATGATTATCATGATCCCCAAACATGATTCTGTTCTTTTTTCACATTTTGCCGTGAATTAAAGATCATATTTCTATGTCTCGGAACATGAAAACTTTAAGAATCTGTAATAATTACGTGGATAATTAAGAGTTTTTTCTAGGGATTTAGTTCTCCAGAACACATGGCGAATTTAGTTGAGAAGGCAAATTTAGTTCTATGAAACATGCCCAATTAGGAAATGTGTAATGTACCCTAAAGAAGACACAAGCATAGCAGATAAAAAATGATTGGTTCACCGATTGATTACAGCAGCAGCAAAACTAAAACAGAAACATATGGCAAATTTAGTTGAAATGGCGAAATTCTGGTGAGATGGAAAATTTAGTTTTCTTAAAACCATGGCAACTTTGGAAAATCTGTAATGTACCCTGAAGAAGGCACACAAAAAATTGATTGGTTGACCTAAAATTGATTGATTAAAGCAGCAGCAGTAGCAAGCGAGCGAGCTAACACTAAATTGATCTCATTGCCGACCTGACAACCTCCTCTCTCGGAGCCGTAGATTCACTTCACTCCTGGAGTGCGCGGCCGTGTCGTGCCCGGCCTGTGTGTGCACCCCCTCCTCTCCAATTGCTCTCCTCTCCCCCCTCCTTTCTCCCTCTCCCTCTCTCAGTTCTTTCTTTGTCCCTCGGCCATGAGCGGGAGCCTCGCCGCTGCCGCGAGCGTCACCACGGGGACGTCCTCCGGTCGTCGTGCCGCCGTTGCCTCAGACTTCTCCGGCCGCCCCCGCTCAAATCCACGGGATCCGTGTCCCCCAAGCTGCCAGAATGCTGCGTGGATTGTAACCTCCTATATTATTGGGTTTTTTTGTATTCCTTTGCTTCCTATTCCCACTTCTGTGATTAATTCCTCAGTTCCATCACGCCCTCTGCTTGTTGACTTGCAACGCCGGCGACGTATAAACGTTGATGGTATTGGGTGCGAAGTAGCGAGGTGGGACTATTATTACCATAACAGGGCCTAAATCATCCTTTTTTTAAAGAAAAGGTGGGCACCAGGGCCCCACATGGGTGACAGGGGACATCTCATGGGCTGTTTCATTTGCTTGGCCTTTTTCTCGATGAGCTGTTTCGTAAAATCGGGGGTAAGAAACGAACGAAACGGTTTTAGTACCACCTCGCGTATATGTTTTAAATTCAAATTGAAAACGTAAAATCACGGGAAGAAGCGTATTGTGACGGTGAACACGCGGAGTCAATCTGTGCTTTATTATTAGGGAAAGATAAATGACCATGTTCTGAAATGTATTCACCATGGTCCACCAGGTATAAAGCCATAGTACAAAAAGTAAATTTGCCACGGTCCAAATATGTATAAAAAAATCATGGTAACAATTTTTTTTCCATGGCCAAAATAAAAGTTTGTTGTGATAAAAAAAGAACTTTCCATGGTTTGTGAAACAAAATTTCCATGTTCCACACTTTTTTGCATGGTAACAAATATGACATGTTCTTTTTTTTTTGCTATGCACAAAAAAATTTACCATGGAAAATTATTAACCATGGTCCACCAAGTACAAAGCCATGCTACAAAAAATAAATTTGGCATGGTCCAAAATTTAAAATTTGCCATTGTAACATTTTTGTTTTGCCATGGTGAAAATCTAAGTTCCCGTGACAAATCATCATAAGTGGATGATATGTCAAATAAATAGAATTGCTTAATAATCCCGACTGATTTTTCTTTTTACAAAACATGAGGGCAATCATTTGTCTACTACAATGGTAACTATGAAATTAAAGTATTTGCCATGGTCCATAAACTAAATTTGCAATGTTTCAAAAAGCAAATTTGCCATGGTTAAGTGAGAAAAAAAATCCTAAAGCTTGCCATGGAAGTGCTGCAAAAAGATCTAAATTTGCCATGTATGGGAGACAAAAGATGTTATGAATTTTCCATGTGAAAATTTAGAAAAACTTCTAAGTTTGCCATGGGTAGAAAATCATGATTATCATGATCCCCAAACATGATTCTGTTCTTTTTTCACATTTTGCCGTGAATTAAAGATCATATTTCTATGTCTCGGAACATGAAAACTTTAAGAATCTGTAATAATTACATGGATAATTAAGAGTTTTTTCTAGGGATTTAGTTCTCCAGAACACATGTCGAATTTAGTTGAGAAGGCAAATTTAGTTCTATGAAACATGCCAAATTAGGAAATGTGTAATGTACCCTAAAGAAGACACAAGCATAGCAGATAAAAAATGATTGGTTCACCGATTGATTACAGCAGCATCAAAACTAAAACAGAAACATATGGCAAATTTAGTTGAAATGGCGAAATTCTGGTGAGATGGAAAATTTAGTTTTCTTAAAACCATGGCAACTTCGGAAAATCTGTAATGTACCCTGAAGAAGGCACACAACAAAATTGATTGGTTGACCTAAAATTGATTGATTAAAGCAGCAGCAGCAGCAACAAGCGAGCGAGCTAACACTAAATTGATCTCATTGCCGACCTGACAACCTCCTCTCTCGGAGCCGTAGATTCACTTCACTCCTGGAGTGCGCGGCCGTGTCGTGCCCGGCCTGTGTGTGCACCCTCTCCTCTCCAATTGCTCTCCTCTCCCCCCTCCTTTCTCCCTCTCCCTCTCTCAGTTCTTTCTTTGTCCCTCGGCCATGAGCGGGAGCCTCGCCGCTGCCGCGAGCGTCACCACGGGGACGTCCTCCGGTCGTCGTGCCACCGTTGCCTCAGACTTCTCCGGCCGCCCCCGCTCAAATCCACGGGATCCGTGTCCCCCAAGCTGCCAGAATGCTGCGTGGATTGTAACCTCCTATATTATTGGGTTTTTTTTGTATTCCTTTGCTTCCTATTCCCACTTCTGTGATTAATTCCTCAGTTCCATCACGCCCTCTGCTTGTTGACTTGCAACGCCGGCGACGTATAAACATTGATGGTATTGGGTGCGAAGTAGCGAGGTGGGACTATTATTACCATAACAGGGCCTAAATCATCCTTTTTTTAAAGAAAAGGTGGGCACCAGGGCCCCACGTGGGTGACAGGGGACGGCTCATGGGCTGTTTCATTTGCTTGGCCTTTTTCTCGATGAGCTGTTTCGTAAAATCGGGGGTAAGAAACGAACGAAACGGTTTTAGTACCACCTCGCGTATATGTTTTAAATTCAAATTGAAAACGTAAAATCACGGGAAGAAGCGTATTGTGACGGTGAACACGCGGAGTCAATCTGTGCTTTATTATTAGGGAAAGATAAATGACCATGTTCTGAAATGTATTCACCATGGTCCACCAGGTATAAAGCCATAGTACAAAAAGTAAATTTGCCACGGTCCAAATATGTATAAAAAAAATCATGGTAACAATTTTTTTCCATGGCCAAAATAAAAGTTTGTTGTGATAAAAAAAGAACTTTCCATGGTTTGTGAAACAAAATTTCCATGTTCCACACTTTTTTGCATGGTAACAAATATGACATGTTCCATTTTTTTTGCTATGCACAAAAAAATTTACCATGGAAAATTATTAACCATGGTCCACCAAGTACAAAGCCATGCTACAAAAAATAAATTTGGCATGGTCCAAAATTTAAAATTTGCCATTGTAACATTTTTGTTTTGCCATGGTGAAAATCTAAGTTCCCGTGACAAATCATCATAAGTGGATGATATGTCAAATAAATAGAATTGCTTAATAATCCCGACTGAATTTTCTTTTTACAAAACATGAGGGCAATCATTTGTCTACTACAATGGTAACTATGAAATTAAAGTATTTGCCATGGTCCATAAACTAAATTTGCAATGTTTCAAAAGCAAATTTGCCATGGTTAAGTGAGAAAAAAAATCCTAAAGCTTGCCATGGAAGTGCTGCAAAAAGATCTAAATTTGCCATGTATGGGAGACAAAAGATGTTATGAATTTTCCTTGTGAAAATTTAGAAAAACTTCTAAGTTTGCCATGGGTAGAAAATCATGATTATCATGATCCCTAAACATGATTCTGTTCTTTTTTCACATTTTGCCGTGAATTAAAGATCATATTTCTATGTCTGGGAACATGAAAACTTTGGGAATCTGTAACAATTACATGGATAATTTAAGAGTTTTTTCTAGGGATTTAGTTCTTCCGAAACACATGGTGAATTTAGGTGAGAAGGCAAATTTAGTTCTATGAAACATGCCAAATTAGGAAATGTGTAATGTTCCCTGAAGAAGACACAAGCATAGCAGATAAAAAATGATTGGTTCACCGATTGATTACAGCAGCAGCAAAACTAAAACAGAAACATATGGCAAATTTAGTTGAAATGGCGAAATTCTGGTGAGATGGAAAATTTAGTTTTCTGAAAACTATGGCAACTTTGGAAAATCTGTAATGTACCCTGAAGAAGGCACACAACAAAATTGATTGGTTGACCTAAAATTGATTGATTAAAGCAGCAGCAGCAGCAGCAGCAAGCAAGCGAGCAACACTAAGTTGACCTGAGACGGAGGGAGAAGAGGCACTCAAGCGTATAGCCGACGGACGCCATGCGAGGCCAGGCAAGACCATGCATGACGAGCGAACGTGGTGCGCTCCTCCACGCGCGGCTGCCGGAGACTGCCTCTGCCCCTCCATATGCGGGCGGCACTCCGTCCGACGGGCTGACTCCGTGATCTACGTACTCCCTAGCCAAGAAAGAAACGGAAACTCGAGTGATTACGACACGAGTACGACCCGGAGTCCACCGTAGGCACCGCCTCGCGGGCCAACCAATAAATTCCCCCGGTTCCCACCCTAGCCCAACACGTACGCAGAGAAGCTCCTGTGTCTTTCGTTCGCTTTTCCGCCGCCGCGTCTTTGTTTGCTACTAACTAGGGCTTCGTTTCGCCTCCCAATACTCCGATCCATGGCGGCCGAGGAAGGTGAGAAGAAGATGATCACGCTCAAGAGCTCAGACGATGAGGAATTTCAGGTCGAGGAGGCGGTCGCCATGGAGTCGCAGACCATCCGCCACATGATCGAGGACGACTGCGCCGACAACGGCATCCCTGTCCCCAACGTCGACTCCAAGATCCTCTCAAGGTCATCGAGTACTGCAAGAAGCACGTCCAAGCCGACGCCGGCTCGTCCACCTCTACTGCAGCCGCCGCCCCCGCCGAGGACCTCAAGAGCTTTGACGCCGAGTTCGTCAAGGTCGACCAGGCTACCCTCTTCGACCTCATCCTCGCTGCAAACTACCTCAACATCAAGGGATTGCTCGACCTTACTTGCCAGACCGTTGCTGACATGATGAAGGGAAAGACTCCCGAGGAGATCCGCAAGACTTTCAACATCAAGAATGACTTCACACCCGAGGAGGAGGCCGAGATCCGCAGGGAGAACCAGTGGGCTTTTGAGTAGACAAGACAAGCATCTAGTTAGCTAGGCACCGTTTCGTTGAATTACTGCTTAGTATTCCTCTTTTTTTTTAGACTTCGTATTATGCAAGAGAAACCTATCAATTACTTCTGAAACTGAATTGTTATTTGTCAAGTGGATGTTTTGATTGTTGTTTGTAAAGTTAATTTATGTGTGTGATTTGAGATATTTTTGGCTATCTTGAAATAGCCTTATTGTTTCCAATTTTATATCTACATATTTGCTAAAGATCTGTCGAAATCTTGATTTGCATTTGGCTTCAGGTCGAATATTTAGTGACTATTGGATCATTGTCACGAATCCCAGCGTGCAGCATCAGCATTTGTCCGTCGTGCGGAGCATGTGCGCGTTTTAGGTTTTTTTGGGTTGCCGGTCTCCACTCTCCACCCCGTATCACTGAGTCGTTTTTGCTAGCGAGAGATAGAATCCTGCCCTGGAATTATTTGCCCAACAGTTGTGCTCAGAATTACATTTTGAAGCACAAGTCGTAGGTACGTACCCTTTGGTGTGGCACAGCACTAAATCACATAAGAATGGACAGGATCTTGTTAGTTCTGCAGCTGCTAACTGCAAACGACTGCAGCATAAGCATCTCACATTTGATTGAGCTTGTGCAATGCCGTGCGGCTCGAATCGATGGCTCAAGGCCCAGAACTGCAGCAGCAAATAACCAATGATCTCCCATTAAAGCGCAGACAGACCATTACTTCTTCCCGATGATAGTAGGCACGCCATAACAAACAGGAGATGCGCCGATCATAAGTGCAAGCCTGCATGCACGCCTAGCTTCACTTATATGCCAAGCTATCCGCCTGTGCCCGCAACTACAGCAATTACTACTGCCATCTATCTCTGATGTTTGTTGCTGTTTCTGACCTCGTCGTGTAGCTTTTCATCTTTGCGTCCTACCATTATCCTTTGCAGCAGCAATGGTCGTGGGCTCAAACCCTGGTGTTAGTGGGCGGCAACATTTACGGCAATTCTTAAAATTATCTTGCAACCATGAATTAAGCAATGCTTTACTAAATCGATCGATATCTTTATCCGAGACGTCCCAGAAATTTGCAATGACGCAAGGAGAACCAGCAGATAAATAAGACAAAGGTGCCCCTTGAGGAGCATAACCTCTTTTGCAATGAAGTGTCCCACTGCTGCCACCCATAAGAAGAGCAGCTGCGCGGTCATCTCACTTCTCAATTTCCTTTCCGGAGACATACAGACTTCCTGCAACAAATTTTCCAGACTAGTCCGTGTTAGTACAACAGGTGAGCTACCAGTTTTTATAAGTATCTGAATACTGGACACTTAGTGGTTGGAGTTCATATTCCTTCCTAGACAGTAATAGCATCAACTTAATATATTAATTAGTTGGCACTAGCATCACAAGCACTAGTTTCTACTGATACATATGCCGCTACTACTACAAGTGATTTATAGCCTAAAATTATAGTGCCATCTAGTTAATGTTCTCGTGGAAGCTTTCAATAAAGCTGGGTGAGCATTTTGTACAATTATAAGTTTCTACTGATACATATGCCGCCACACGAGCTTGCTGGGCTCGGCACCTGAAAGGCAGCACACGATCAATCTGGATGTCCTGGAGCTCCTGACGCTTGACCTAGCACACCTTGAGGTCCCGTTCACGACGGAGGAGGTGGAAAAAATGATCAAGTCGATGCCCCTGGACAAGGCGCCGGGCCAGGACAGGTTCACTGGCCGGTTCTTTGCGGCATGTTGGAACACAATTAAGGATGATTTCATGAGTGCGTTTGACCTCTTCCATAAGGGCGACATGAGAGGCCTGGCTACGATCAACAAAGCCATCGTCTCGCTTCTACCGAAGAAGGAAGGAGCTGTCAACATCAAAGATTTCAGGCCAGTCAGTCTTGTGCATGGTGCGATCAAGATCTTTGACAAAACCCTCGCAACGCGCCTGGTGGATGACCTCCCAAAACTTGTGGGCCAACAGCAAAGTGCTTTTGTTCGAGGACGATCAATCCATGACAACTTCATGCTTGTTCAAGGTACGGCAAGGAGACTACATGCACTCAAAAACCCATCGGTGATGCTCAAGCTGGACATTTCGAAAGCTTTCGATTCGATACAATGGCCCTTTGTCCTGGAGGTGCTGAGAAGGATGGGGTTCGGACAGACATGGATTGTGTGGATATGTGGGTTGTTGGCCACCTCCTCCACCAGAATCATGACGAATGGCATACCCGGAAGGCCAATCCTGGGCTGTCAGGGGCTGCGACAAGGAGCGCCTTTGTCGCCCATGATCTTCATTCTATGCATGGAACCACTGCATGGCCTCTTCAAGTTTGCAGCACACAGGAACTTACTTGCGCCCCTCTCCAGAAGTGGAATGAAATCGAGAGTGTCCATGTTCGCGGATGACGTCATGGTCTTCTTCAAGCCAACGGCGGTGGAAACACGCACGTGTGGAGCAGTGCTACATCTATTTGGGCAGGCGTCGGGGCTGAAAGTAAACATGAGCAAGAGTGCCGTCATTCCAATCCGGTGCTCCCAGGAGGAGATTGACATGGTTTGCGAGACTCTGGGCTTCCCAGCAGGGGGTTTCCCTTGCACGTACCTGGGTTTGCCACTAACCCTGCGGAAGCAAACAGCTGTGCAGCTTCAAAGGATGGTGGATTTACTGGCACGTTGCCTGCCGCACTGGAAGGCAGCCATGATGCCCAAGAGCGGTCGGCTCATTCTAATCACTTCTGTGCTATACTCCATCCCGATCCACTCGATGCTTGCACTAGACCTGCCCCTGAAGACGCTAACGGCCCTCATCAAAATCTGTCGAGGTTTCTTGTGGTGCGGTAAGCAAGAGGCGAATGGTGGGAACTGCACAGTGGCCTGGGACCTGGTGTGTACGCCCAAATGGGCAGGTGGCCTCGGCATCCCTAACTTACACTAGCTCAACAAAGCTCTGCGGGCCAGATGGCCATGGTTGCAAAGGTTGGACAGGTCCAAGCCGTGGGCAGAATTCCACATGCCCGTGCTGAAGGAATCCATGGCCCTGTACTGTGTTGCAACCCATGTCGTAGTAGGGAATGGTAGAACTGCTCTATTCTGGGAGGAAAGGTGGCTTGAGGGGCAGCGAATATGTGAGATTGCTCCGGCAGTATATGGGAGGGTCTCGAGGCGGGCGAGGAGAACTCAGACGGTTCTTGCGGCGACATCCAATCATACCTGGGCCAGGGACATTGGGCCGGACCTCACAGCCGGCGAGCTCGAGGAGTTCCTCCGGCTATGGCACAAGGTATCTACGGTCCAGCTCACTGAGGACTCCGAGGACACGGTGCGCTGGGCCTGGGAACAGCATGGACAGTTCTCGGCGCACTCCGCCTACGGCGCAAGATTTATGGGCTTAGAGACCTCGCCGACGGCGGCATTCACTTGGCAATTGAAAGCCCCTCTCAAATGCAGGTTCTATGCCTGGCTCACCTTTAAGGATCGCTGCTGGACATCGGAGAGACTCGCACGACGAGGACTGCCACACCAAGATGCATGCCCACTTTGCGATCAAGAGGAGAGTCCATTCAACATCTACTTATCAACTGTACCTTTGCACGACAGATTTGGCACTGGTTTGTCAAGAGAACAGGCAGACAAAGCTTCGCTCCTAGGCCGGGCGAATCACTGGAAGCGTGGGCACTCAGGCAGGAGGGAGGCTGCCAGCACAAGAAGCCCACGTGCGCTAAATGTCTACTTGACATGTGGATGATTTGGAAGCATCACAATGACGTCGTTTTCAACGGAGCAACACCTTCTATGGTGGCCTGCATCAGACAGATAAGCGAGGAGGGAAGCTGGTGGGAGAGGGCTGGCCTGATCCGGCAAACGGAGGGCTTACCGTGGGTGGCTCCGGAGTAGCTAGGTGTGTGAGTTGGGTGGAGTTGGGCAAAGCCTAGCTGTAAATATTTTATACAGACAAACGCCTCCGGGAGTATTTCCCTTCCATCTATAATGAATGATACGCATGCTTGCGTATTAAAAAAAAACAAAACAAAATAAATTCACATGGTAGCTATGCCGATAGCAGATTGTAATAGACAATAGGGTGCTAGACAGTATATTTTAGCAAGTGCTATTTGTATCCTGTAAGGTGGATACCATGGTAGTAGTGCACTACACTTAGATAGCTTCAAAGGCTGAAGCTGTCGAAGTTGAAATGACTCCGACAAAAGCACAACACACAAAGTGGATAAAATGACAAAACTATCAACCTAAATACTGCAAAGTGCACCTGCGCTATTTGGTTATTTCTGGCGCATGTGCTAGGCGACAAAAGTCGTTCGCTGTGTGTAACAATAGCGTTATCCAATAGGTAGTGTAAAGAATACTTATGCGCCTGCATGTGCTGACGTCATCTATTTATTCCGTTTCAATTTTTTTAAAGCTACAACTTTTGAACCGAGTGTCAGAAGAAGAACCGTTTTCACCGCTAGGTTCCTCGTGACGAGCTCTTCAAAACTAAATCCCATATGAATATGTTTTGATGAATTTTTTTAAAAGCAACTTTGATGCTAGATGAAGCAACTTTAGTGCTAAACATGAGCAACTCTGATGCTGGATGAATTGCACCGTGTGTATAACTAACTTCACCTGTAGCCACCTAGTTAGTTGTGTGCAACAGTGTAATATGTGGTCACTATGATTTCTAAGTTGTATACATCGGAAAAGAAGTTGTGGATTGTTTAGTTGCCTACCATATTGTGAAAGTTTCTTACCGTAGAGTGGAAACTTGTCTAACATGGCTTCTAAGTTGTCTATCCCAGAAACCAGGTTGCCCTTTCACTACGAAGTTGCCTACGAGTGATCTTCAATTTCCTACAATACTATGAAAGTTGTCCATCAAGAGACCTAAGTTGCCTACACTATTGGAAAAAAATTGTGGGATCTAAATCATCTATCATGATTACAAATTTTGAACTATGTGGGGATGGGTGGTATGAGATCCGTGTGCTTTCCTTTTCTAAGGAAGTCTGCCCGCTAACGCTATTGAGCACACGGGTGTTGGCTTGCCAGGTCGTGTGAGCTCTTCAAATCTAAACCCACATGAATATGTTTTTGATATTTTTTTATTTCTTTCAGAAAGCAACTTAAACGCTAGATGAGACAACTTTAGTGCTAAACAGAATCAACTCCACTCCAATTTAAAGTAACTAATCACCAACAATGAGCAACTAACTAGTAATAGGGAATAACTTTGAACAGAGGTTGGCATCATCGTATCACCCTCATAAGCAACTTTGTTTCTACGAGAGACAACTTTAGTGCTAAAAATAGGCAACTTCACTATATTTTCTGTCCTACTTTTTTTAACATTCTCCTAACTTCCTCACCGGTACTTCTAGGTTGCATATTGTTCATGCTTGTATGTCGTTGTTTCTAAACTGCCTATAATACTATGAAGTCGTCTACCATTGATACTCTTGTGTCTTCTATTGCTAAGTGCTAACTATGATAGGAAACTTGGTGAATTTTAGCAACTTCAGAGTGTTTGCAGGCAACTTCAAAACAATGATAAACCACTTCACAATATTGTAGGCAACTATTTTTGCAAAGTTAGACAACTGAGCAGCAACGATAGGCAACTAGGCATCAATGTTAGGCAAATTATAGTATTTATAGGCAACTGAACATCAATTGTAGGCAACTGACTATCAAACAATATGCAAATGAGCAACCATGATAGGTGTGTTGGGATAATGTTAGTAAAATTCACAGGTACACATAGTGCAGTGAAGTTGTTTTGTTTGTAGCACTAAAGGGGCCTTATGTTTTGTGTGATTTTTTTGTTTTTACGCAAACAAACCTAATAGGCAGTCCTACTAGGCCAAAGAGAAGAAGTTGCTTCCCTATAGCACGATAGTTGCCTCCTTCGCACCCAAAGTTGCCCTCAAAAAAGATATCCAGTTGCCCACAATCAACCATACAGTTGCCTAAAACAAAGTACCCAGTTGCCCACAATCAACAAATAGTTTGCTTAAAACCATGTATCCAGTTGCCCAATCCTCACGAACATAAACATTTACCAAGAACATTATTTGGTAAATATCTGAAGTTTTTAGATACATGTAATTAAGTTTGGGTCATAGAGGTGGAGTCAAGATTTTTCTCTCCTCGGGTGGGATCGCTTGGTGCGACCGTAGAGGGGAGTGGGTGTGGAACTGGTTAAGTTTCCTAGCTGGAGATATGTGGCACATGAATATGTGTGTGTGTGTGGCAGCAGCAGCAGCTGTGTGTGTTTTGTCCTCTGCTAGTGCCTAGTTGCCTAACAAAAACGGTGGAGTTGTTCAGGCTTGGACTACACAAGAGTTGTCTGGTGAACTTAGTCTTTTCTATATGTGACCGCTTTATCTGGATACCATGTCAGACTGAGAGTACACAAGAGTTGTCTAGTGAACGCATTGGAGTTGCACAAAAACACCCCAAAACATGCTGGCTTTTTTAAGTACAACTCCAGTGCATATAAGTCACATAGTTGTTTCTCTTTTCTACCCCCAATGGGCTCTGTTGGGTGAACTTAGTCTTTTCTATATGTGGTTGCATTTATCAATATTTGAAGTTGTTGTTGCCACCTCCTTGTTACAACAAAAAATGTTGCCGCAGTGGGGACAACGTCTCCTCTTTTACGCGGCATCTAGTTTTGGACGTCGTGTTTGCTCGGGAGGGCGGAGAGGGCATCGTCAAACAGCGGTCGGAGGTTGAACATTGGGTTGGCATCTCCATTTGTAGCGTGGACTCTTTGTCGATCGCGGGGCCTCCTTTGTCGTCTGAGGTGATGGGATCCTGCTTGATGTCGAAGGGAGCAATCGGCGCCGAGGGGCCCTGAGAACGCCCCTCCTTGTCCGGCTTGGAGGATTTCAGGCGTCTGAACTTGTTCAAACAAATTTGGTGACCGTCATTGGATGGTTAAAAGTGTCTAGAGAGGTCGATCCCGACATTTGGGGCGATTTGGTGATCCGCGTTGGAGTTGTCTTTATGGTAGGCGACTTATAGGTGAAGCTAGTCAACTGGTAGTCATGGTAACCAACTTAGAAGGATCCTTTGCTAATAGGTAGTCATACTAGGGGAAAATAGGAGTTGCTTTTTTATAGCATTAAAGTTGCCTCTGTAGTACACAAAGTTGCTCGAGAAAAAAAGTTCGTCGTAACCTACTCATATGGGATCTAGTTTTGAAGAACTCGTCGCGAGAAACATAACGGTGAAAACGAATCTGAATTTTGACACTCAAATCAAAAGTTATGACTTTTTAAAGTTTTTGATCCCCTAATAAATGCATGTGGGATATATAGCGTGAGCACATGGACCTGGCGCTTTTCTTTTTGAAGCAATAGAAGAGGACCTGTTGATTTCCTTTCTTTAAAAGGAAAGTGTGCTCAATCCGACGAACGAGTGCATGGGCGCCGGCTAGCTAGGTCCATCAACTATCAATATTTAGATCCATACTGCAGTGCCACTTCCATGTACAAAGTAGAGAAAAATGATCATGATTCCTCAGGGCCAAGACGAGCTCTTCGACTGTTGGAGCATCCCAGCATTTCTCTTCATGCCATCGATGCATCATGATTATATATGCTGGTAATTGTTTTAAGAATAATCCAAATGTATCCTTTAACAAAATTGCATCATTCTTAGATTCGTGGGCTATTTACTCATGGCATGTTAAAGCTTTTAGCATGCCGCATTATCTTCTTTTTGAAAAGGAGGATGACCCCGGCCTATGCATATGGACGATGCATGCAACCATTTTATTAATTATTCACAAAGACCTTACAAAATAATACATCAGTAAGTCTGAAGCCATCATCTTTACAATATCTGCCGCTACTCCGGACCACTTGATGAAGGGGTGCCGATTGTCCGAGCTGAATACCAAACAGACCTTGCACCAAGGCCTAACATCTAAAGCCAGCTCAGTGCTTCATGCCGAGTTTGCCGGGTGAAGGGCGGGCAAGGATGAGGTGGTGCATGGTCTCAAGTGCCTGGTCGCAGAGGGGGCATCGCGAGGGGTGTTGCAGCCACAACGAGCAAGGCAGTCTGCAGTCCAGCATCTGTCGAGGTGGGCAAGCCAGTGGAAGAAGCGGGCGCGCGACGGCGCCTAGTTTCTCCAAGTGAGTTTCCAGGCGGCGCAAGTTGTGGACCCGGCGAAGGTGGTGGTGTAGGCTGATTTGGTGGAGCAGACGCCATTTGCCATCCATTTCTAGATGAGGCGATCTGGCTCTGCAGAGAGGGTCATGCCATCGATCATGTGCCAAATTTGGAGGTATTCCGATCTCGTGGATGACGACAGTGCCCTGGATGTCCCGCGCCCATCGATTGGCGCCCAACCCTTCTGCAACTGTCCTGATCTTGCAATGATGCTTGGGGATGCACTCGTATAGGAGTGGAGCGATCTCACGGATAGACCGTCTAGCAATCCAATAGTCGTCCCAGAACAGGGCCTCGGTGCCATTCCCAAGATGCATAGTGGTGGAGACGAAGAAGAATGCACGCTCCTCAGCAAAGAATTTGTGGTCGAGGCCCGCTAGGCTCTGGTGGTGTTCGTGCAGCTGAACCATGGCCACCGTGTCAGCAGCGCGAGGCTGGTGTGCGCGAGGTCGCGGACTCCCATGCCACGCAGGGAGATCAGGCGGGCAACCCTTTGCCACTTGACGTGGTTGTGCCCGCCGTTTGCCTCCGCGCGCCCGACCCAGAGAAAGCCTCGCTGGATCTTCTCGAGCGCTTTGATGGTCTTCTTGGGGGCGCTAAGCAAGCAGCTGGTGAATCGGGATCACGCTAAGGACAACCTTCATGAACGCGAGTCGGCCGACTTTGTTCATGAGGTGTGATTTCCAACAGGGGAGCATATGGGCGGTTTCATCTACGACGGGCTGTAGTTGGGCCGCGGAAGGACGACACAACTTCAGAGGGATGCCCAGGTAGGTTATAGGCAGCTTGACAATGGGGCAGCCTAGCAATTCGACAACAGGCGCGGCCTCATCCGCGCTGCTGCGAATCAAGGTGGCCATGCTCTTCGTGAAGTTAACCTGGAGCCCAGAGGCGAGCCCAAATAGCCGCAGGATGCTCCTGACGGCGGTGACATCGCTCAAGGTGGGGTGACAAAAGAGGATCATGTCGTCCGCGTAGAGGGAGACCGATGGCATCGGGCGCAAGGGGTGCAGATGTTGTAGAACACCCAGCTCCGTGGCACGGTGGAGTAGACGTCCTAGCGTGTCAACCACGAGCACAAAGAGCTGACGAGATAGCGGATCGTCCTGGCGAAACCCACATCTGTGCGAAATTGCTAGGCCTGGTTCTCTGTTGATGAGCACCTTAGTGCTTGCTGAGAAGAATAACATGGCCAGCCAATCTAGAAACCTGGTGCCGAAGCCGTATTGGCAAAGGGCATCGAACATGAATGGCACTTGACCGAGTCAAAGGCACGTGCCAGATCCAGTATCAAGAGCACGCGTGGGGTGCTGAGCTGATGTAGCAGTTGGGCAGACTCGCGCACGAGGATGAAATTGTCGTGTGGGCTGCGTTCTGGGATGAAGGCATTCTGGCTCGTGCTGATGAGGGAGTTGAGCTTTTGTGCGAGACACAACGGCAGAACTTTGGCGAAGATCTTGGTGACCATGTGGATGAGGCTTATGGGGCTGAAGTCGCCTAAGGCATGTGCGTCCGCACGCTTGGGGAGTAGGTTGAGTAGTGCATGGTTAAGGCAGCTGAAGCCACGGCCTCACAGCTCGTAGAGCTGGCGGAAGATGTCGACGAAGTCCTGCTAGAGATGGGCTAGCACGCGCGCAAGAATCGGCCGTGAAGCCATCAGGGCCGGGGCTTTGTGCATGGGGAGTCGCTTAACCGCCTGGCAAATCTCCTTAGTGTCGAAGTGGGCGTCCAGGTCCTCAAGGCTGGCAGGAGTGCTGAGCTCGAAGAGGTCAAGGGCGTAGTCGCGGGGCACCTCCGAGCTCAACTATTTTAGGACGGAGGAGATATAATTGTAGCTCTTATGAATTATAGTTTTTTTTGCTCTTTGTGAATTATCATGTGTCTTGTGATTGGCTAATTGCATTTCTCAAATATTCAGGCGCTAGTTTTCTTGGTTCAAGTGTTGGGTGTGACGGCGATGTCAAAATGAGCATGTCGAAAGATAGCACAACAGCAGTGGGGTAAGACATCTTTTCTGAAGACTTGAAATACAAGTGACTCTGCATGTCGTGGTCTGATCTTCCCTTAATCTGGATTACTTTGCCTTCACATGGATAAAATAGAACAAAATGCTTGCCTATTGTGTTGTGGTGTTCTTCTGTGATTGTGATAATCTTTCTTATTGATGAGATCTGTCTCTTGTAGTTCTGTGCTGGGCCCTTTTTTGCGCTGCATACTATAGGGTTTGGTAATGGTCAATGTTTAGTTTTGATAGGTTCCTTGTGTTGGGATTTTTACTTTTTAATGAGTATCAAATAAAATAAATTGCTTACCTATTGGTGTAGTGATGTTGTGTATTGTTAGAACTAGTTAATTATTGGTCTTGTTTGATAGGATAGGATAAGAAGCGGTATTCTCTACTTTATCTTTTACCAAGTGCTAGTGATGTGCTTTCTGTTGCTGATAAGAACTATAGCTAATTACCTCAATGGTACTTACTTCGGGTACAAGAACCAAGTACCGACGATGGGCCGTGCATCTGAGCAGCTTGCCACCGATGACCTCCACCAGGACCTGAGTGCCACCTGGCAGCACCCGTGCCATGTTCTTTTGGTACAGCTATGTGAGACCACTGTCCCATCTCTACTTGGTGCCGATGATTGAGCCAATGGTTGTGGGTTTAGTTATATGGTCATGTTGTCTCTGGTGGTGGTCTTCTGGCCACCACAATCTTGGTATGTGCTATTTTTTGGGTTTTGGTATGAATTCAATGTATCTTGGTGTGTTACTGTCTTGGGTATAAAATTTGATATGAAAGGACTAAATAATTTTACTGCACATTCTCTAGTGTCTAGTAATTGTCCATGTCTAGGTTAGAGTCGATGATATTTTTGTGGCTGGATTCCACCTCTCTTGGCTCTCGGGGACCTAGCCATAAGTCATGTGTCCTTGTGTTGCATTTACCACGAGCAACTTCAAGCCGAGAGATTCATCATCTACTCCAACCGATGAGACCGTCAAGACGAGTTCCATCAAATGCTTCACATGTGGAGGCCGAGGCCACAAGACATTCGAGTACATCAACTTTTGCACCATGATCGCCAACGACGACGACACCTATGACTCTATGAGTGACGGAGAAATGGAATCCCTTGAACATGTGGCCATGCACCGGCAAGTGAATGAACATGAAGACGATCAAATCTTTTGTGACAATGATTCGAACCCTGCTCTTGTTGTCTCCAAGGTCTTGACGCTTCAACACCAACAAGAGGAAGACCAACGTTGGCACTTCTTCCACACCAAAACAAGCATCAACGGTCATTCCGTCAAGGTCATCATCGATGGAGGAAGTTGTCACAATTTGGCAAGTGAAGAGCTATGTTCCAAGCTACAATTAATCAAGATGAAGCATCCTCGCCCCTACAAGGTCCAATGGCTTAGCGACTCCCGCACTATTCAAGTGGAGCACATGGTGCAAGTATCCTTCAAGATCGGCGAATATGAAGACACCTTGGAGTGTGATGTGGTTCCCATGTCCGTTTGCCACCTCCTACTTGGACGACCATGGAAATTCGACCGCGGCGTCATCCACAATGGGAGAACAAATCAATATAGCTTCCAGATGAAGGGAAAGGAGTACGTGCTACGACCCATGTCGCCTAGCCAAGTGATCGCCAGCAAACAAGCTTCTACACATCATGGAGAGAATAGTGAGAGAGTGACCCACCCAAAAGAGAGTGAGCGCCACAAGCCAGAAATGAGTGCCTCCATGATGAGTGACAAGAAAAACCTAGTTCTCTTAGCTACCAAATGAGAGATAAGAAAAGTGTGCGAGAACCCATCTAGTGTCATACACTATGTCCTAGTGTGCAAGGATGAAGCTGCAAGGACTAACAATTCTCACCATCTACCTTTAGTGTTGTCTCATTTATTGATATGCGGATGTTTTCCCCGATGAGCTACCTCCCTACCACATCAACCCGAACGAGACAAAAGAAATCCAAAGGCAAGTACAACACCTCATTGACAATGGACATGTATGTGAAAGCTTAAGCCCTTGTGCCGTTTCGATTATTCTTGTGCCTAAGAAATACAGTAGTTTAATGAATGTGAAATGAGGTCCCTACCAACAAATCTGAAGTGCTTCTCTAGCCTGACGGATCTCCGAATTATAGACTGTCACAACATATCATCTCTACCAGATCTGCCACCCTCACTCTAGCGTATACGTATAGTGGATTGTGAACTCCTGGAGAAGAGCTATCGTGCACCTGATGGAGAAAGCTGGCCAAAGATTGCGCATATCTATTGGAAGGATATTCATTCAGGTAGGATTCACATCAAGAATGAAATGTAAAGGTGCATTTTCAACCATAATAATGTGTAGTAGTAATTTTATTTATTCTTGATGCTTCAAATACTTTGTTTGATATGAGGTTCCCTTCATGCGTTCTTTTGTGAACAACTGTCCCACAATATCTTACGGGGTGGAGTACCTCAAGTTCAACTCTTTATCCCGTCATTGCTGTGGTCCCCTTGGTTTCCTAGTTTGCTGATTGCGGTTACGTGGCTGGTGCCCATGCAACTGATGGCCCATGAGAGCCCGGTTGTTCATTGATGATTGCGATCTAATATTGACCTCTTTAGGGATTGATGTTCACTTGTCCTCAAGAATGTCCCAAACCTGAAGATATTGCCTTGTCTTCCAACTAGTATTAAGAGTTAAAAATAAAAAAAAGTCCACTGCTTACCTTTATTTCCAACTATGAGCTGGGACAACATGGTCAACGTGAGAACATCAAGAGGACTGACCATGTGGAATCACAACTTGCTTCTGTATATGAGGTATCTCAAGGACCAACGTTTTTTGGAAGGTGTTGTCCTCTGAACATTCATCATTTCTGCAGTTGATCCCATTGATTGATGTTGGTACATCATCAGATCTTCAAACCATTGGAAGTGCTCCTGGAAGATGGCCAGGTGAAATATTATGTGTAAAAGAGGATATCATCAAGGCATGGATATGTTGCCACAAGCAGAGGATAAGACTAATCTATGCAGGAACAGCAGAGTTGCCGCTGGTTCTACCATCAAGACTTTGTGAACTTACTCTTTCTTCATGCAATATTACAGATGGAGCATTAGCTATTTGCCTTGATGGTCTCACTTTACTGAAAAGACTAAGCTTATCAAAGGTTATGACTTTAACAACAGTCATGTCACAAGAGGTCCTCCAACATTTGACAAAGCTTTATAACCTGAGAATCAAAGAATGCTGGTATCTCCGATCATTAGGGGTGATACGAGCTGCTACCTTTCATAGGCGTCTTATGTTGGATTCCTATCCTACTTTGGAGTTGGAAGTGGAGCATAAATTATGCCGTTATCACTCAAGGAGCTCTGTGTGTGGAGATGTGTGCTTTGGGCTGATTTCTTTGGTGGTGACTAGCCACAAGTGAGAGATATTTACATACGGGGTTGCAGAAGCACTGCAACCTTGTCGTTTGGTAGTCTAACATCCCTTGAATTATTATCACTTTCATCTCTGCCAAATTTGTGCTTTCTTAAAGGATTGCTTTCCCTGCAACTTCATCATCTAATTTTACACAATGTTCCCTGTCTCACCACCGAGTTCATCTCACAATTTTTGGGGAGGTTTTACAACCTCCCCACAACTCGATATTGAATGGAGTGAGGAGCCATCAATTTCATTTGAAGAACTTGCAAACTTCACACCTATTGTGCGATTGCAATTTAATGAATGTGAAATGAGGTCCCTACCAAAAAATCTGAAGTGCTTCTCCAGCCTGACGGATCTCCGAATTATAGACTGTCACAACATATCATCTCTACCACATCTACCACCGTCCCTCCAGCGCATATGTATAGTGGATTGTGAATTCCTGGAGAACAGCTGTCGTGCACCTGATGGAGAAACCTGACCAAAGATTGTGCATATCCGCTGGAAGCATATTCATTCAGGTGGGATGCACATCTAGAATGAAATGTAAAGGTAATGCATTTTCAACCATAATAATGTGTAGTAGTAATATTATTTATTCTTGATTCTTCAAATACTTCATTTGATATGAGGTTCCTTCATGCGTTCTTTTATGAACATATGTCCCATGATCTCTTATGGGGTGGAGTACCTCAAGTTCAACTCTTTCTCCCGTCATTGGTGTGGCCCCCTTGGTTTCCTTGTTTGCTGATCGCGCCATACATGGCCGGTGCCCATGCAACTGATGACCCATGAGAGCCCGGTTGTTCATTGATGACTGCGAATGGTTGCGGAGGCATGATGCCAAAATTTGCCCCTTGTTTTATACTATAGACAGTCGTTGTTTTGTTATCCTTACTGGGAGTAAAAGTTATGTTGTCAGATTTTGTTTTTTATACTTGAAGCACTGCCCTAGGTGCTATTTGCTCTAGCTATACCACACTTCTTCTATTTATGTACTAGTTTGCATTTAACAGCTAGGACGACGGTGACTTGTGATACCGGTAGATATTTTCATTTGAGATATAATTCTTACTTGAGATTATGCTTTCCCGTCAGACTGTCCTTCTTTGTTTTTAGCTGTGAACACGCAAAGCTTTTGCAAGCTGGATTGAATTCGAATTGCTTTTTCTATCCAAAAAGTCTTAACTGCCATGTGCAGAAGTGCAAGTTTTTCATACTTATAAAACAGTCCTTTTAAGTTCTCCACATGTAGCTATGGTCCACATAGTGGAGTTTGGATCTTCTTTTCTCTAATTATGATCAACTTATATTTTTCAGCAAACCAATGTAGATGCATCTAGTTACTATAACACCCTTTATCATATCAGATTTTTTAAGTGAGTATACCATAGAACATCTTTAGCTAGTACCACATTACCGCAACACATCATTCAATTCCTTAAGTTCCTCCATGACCTAGTTCTTCATGCATAGCTCTATGTGACTTCATAAGAGAATAATGTACCCAAGTATAGAATGATATCTGCATATACGTTTTTCAAATTTCCCCAGAACAAGGTGAAGGAAGATGCCCTCTTGACCGGCAACTGAGAATTTCAAAGTTGCTTTTGAACTGCATGCACAAGTCCATGTAATCATGTAGTAGATGACCTGATAAGTCTATTATGTAATAAGCCACAGTTTTTGTATATGTTTGGATGCTTCTATATGTAGGCAGTAAAACAAGCAACTACAACTGTATGGCATAATAGAGTTCGATGTCACAAGTTTGGTGAGGCTGAGAACTACTTTCTATTAATAGTTAAGAACTACTTTTGTGTCCCAAGTTTGGTGAGGCTGAGAATTCCTCTTCGAATTTCTTTTATTTTTTTTATTTCTCCGTTGTTGGAACTACTTTTTATATAGAGCTGGTAAATCCTTAATTCAAATATAGTTCTCACATAGATCAACTATATGAATATAGTTCAATAAATCTGGTATTAGTTCACATTTTTTTGAAATAGTTCACCAAACTAAAACATGTCCACCATATTCAAAATTAGGTCACCTAGTTTGAATCTTGTCCACTAATTTCAAACATATTTCACCTAGTTTGAATCATGTCCACCATAACACCCTTTATCTGGTGCACTGATGCCACATCCTCTCCGCCGTTGCCGCCGCCGCCGCCTCGCCCGCCGGGGTGGACTCACTCTCAACGAGGACATCCTCTCCGTCATCGCCTCTCGCCCAAGTCGTAAGTCACACGCGCACCCCGCACGCGGATGAATGGGTGTTTCTTGTATATATAAAGGATAACAACGGCATATGGTGGAGACTAGAAGAGAACAAGGAGCGGTGTCCATAGCAAGAGGCAAGGCCGTGACGCGGATCACTGACGTGGCGCAATCCAGACCATCCTCCCTGGTTGCTCGGTGACCAAATGCTTGTAGTTAATCTCCCCGTAATCAGCCTCCTCCTCCCACGAGCTCACCCAACCCAGCCCAGCCTTGTGTTCGTTCGTTTCGTTGGCTGCATGCATGCAGGAGACGAACAAACGGGGCATTATTTACGAGAATGCCTACTCTTCGTTCGTTGGCCGCATGCATGCAGGAGACAAACCAATAGGGTATTATTTACGGTAGTAATAAAACACAAGATTAATTGCATGCATGAGACGAACCAACAGGGTATTATTTACAGGAGTAATTAAGCACAAGATTAGTTGTCGCCTCGGCTCCCCCCGACTAACAAACCCAACCGAAGCAGTTTGTAGTAATTACATGAATAGTACTTGCTTCTACAATGGCCTCAAGAATACTCTGTTTTCTACCAAATCAATTTTCAAGATCAGCCTGCTTTTGTTTTAGGATGTCAGACATAGACAGGGTGGATTGCATTATGCTCAATTGTTCCGGGGTAAGTTACCGCAACAGCTCATATTTCTTTCCTAATGTTCAAGTCTCCACTTGTTTGATGCTGACGGACATCGGATTTGTAAGCCAATCTTTCACCATCCATCCAGCTCATTCTTGTTTTGTTTTGCACATAACAGAGCACACATGCAAATGCATCAGCCATCCAGAGAGAAAGCACAAATGGGGAGACCAATATTTTATTTGGTCGCCAATCAACCCATCCAGAAATAGAGTCTTGATTTGCACACTCCAAATAATACCACTACTGACTGATGCATGTTGGTAAGCAACATGTTCCACAACAAAAATAAAACACACCAGCTATCATCTATCTTCATCTGTTTGTTATTCACAAATGTTAAAAAAGTCAACTAACTAGACCAACAAGAATCTAATCCTTTTCATGATGGCCTCAGGGCCGCCCTTCTTCATAGTCACAAGCTAAGAAAGGGCTAGCAGCACTTGAAGAGCACAATACAAGCAAAGGTCTCTACATGCGAAACTTGGATGATAAGTAGCATGTTCCACCAGTCGTCCGGCTGACCGTTGCTGGTCGTCAACAACAAAAAATTTCAACCCAAGAAGTGGCCACCAGGGTGGAGGCAGGCAGGCCCCTGGAGTAAACTGCATGATCATCTTCCTACAAGCTTCATCAATCAGCCAACTAGTACTAAGCTTCATCAATCGCGGACCCTATTGTCACTTGACCTCGGCCACACTATTATAACGCCATCAGTCTTCTCGCTCCGCCCTCTACAAGATCAGATTTCCAGCAATGTTAGCTGCGGATCCACCATCTCCAGCATCCCAACATGTTCCTCCAGCATAGATTTCTAGGCAATCCTCACCATCATGTCAGATCCCTGGGTGGACAGAAAACATAATTAATGGCCAAGTAATGAGCTAACACGATAACGATCAGGAGCAACCAATAAAATAAGCCACATTGATTTTGTTGGCTATTTCAAGTTTGTAAAACAGCAAGAGCTATGAACAGAATGGCTAATGAACATGCCCTACAGGAACATCGTATATGTTCACAAGCACCTAGAGAGGCAAAGGCAGGACCAAAGAAATATACACACGGCCTAATGAGCCCCGATTTTGTTGCTTCTCCAATAGTAAGTCTGGTTTGCCTAGTGCAATTACACACATTTGCCCAGTTCAACTATTTTACCATCTTGCAATGCGTGGTGTGAGGGAATAGGGAAACTAGCATCTAGTGCTCCTATGTAATGAATTTAAGCAAGGTGGTATGGTAGGTATAAGTAACTAGCAAAAGAGTTGCTTTATATATTTATATTACATTTTTGTTGATAGGGTGATTCCTCGTTTTTATAGTTTCCTAACCAACTATAGTCCTTTAACCTCAAGATATTCTTCCGATTAAACCAATTTTTTTTTTTGCAATCATCATTAATTAATATCTCAGTTGCTTTAGCGCTAGTACTGGAATTCAGTCAAGGAATTGGAGATGGAGCTTGAACAAATTGTAGCTTGCATGTTGCAATAGATGTTTGTTACCAGCCTCAAATGCAATTCAATCTCTGGTATGCTTGACAAAATGACACTTTACCTTCAGAGGTTGTGGCGTAATCATCTAGCTTCCACCAATATCCTAAACATTACCCCTTTGTCATATTGTTATTACTGACGAAGTTGGCAACATCTGATTCATGTCCGCGGATGGCAAGGGTCAGGGTGTGCACAACCAGGACAAGAATCAGGATGAGGGATAACGTCTATGAGGTTGGCAGCATCTAGACGTGTAGATGCGTGAGAGTAATTGGAATATTTCTCACCAAGCGCGATGTAGTCTTGTGACGGTCGATGTAGAATAATTGACAGAATTAATTCTCCATGATGTACAATTCAAGCTATTTTTTGTGTGAATGGATTTTTGTCATCGATACAGTCCAGTTGATGGGAGGGTTTGGCAAGAAGAGCTCCAGATCAAAGGAGGGGGCGTGTTTTTTGCATGGGGCCATGGAGGTAGTAGCCCTTTCCTTCGGGTGGTGAAGGAAGGCTCACTCTTCGGCTATTGTATGAATGAAGAGAGCTCTTCGGTCCAAACGAAGACGAACGGGAGGACAAAGAGGACCTCTTCGGCCCAACAGAGGACGACCGATGCATAAATTTGAAATTTACTAAATCAGAATGATAGTTTCAAAATTTCATAAAAAAATTACCCTAGTGCTTCAGCTATGCAAAGCCTTTCTTTTTGGATGCTCAAAATAAGCAAATAAATAGCAAGCATGGGGCAAGGAAAAGGAAATATTTGTAGTACAAAATTATTAATGTTTAACCATTTTAGTCTATACTCTATCGACATCTTGGTAAAAAGGCATAAAAATAAGCATCTGTTTTTTTTTTCACGGCCATGGTTATACCTATTTGAAAGCATGAAGTTAGAGTGCTCAGATTATGATGGGTGTTCTTGCAGCATTGAGCACTGGCTACTTGGAACTTCGGCAAGTTCTGAATTTCAGTTTCCCCTTTAAAGACGAACACTCTTCATCTATCCAAGTATGACATCTTATTTATAGAAATCCAAAACAATCAGTGTACCATTTTTTATACCATAGCTCAAGCAATTCCTTCTGGGTGCACGAATTCCCCGCTGAATTGGTGGTCCCGGCGACTCAAATAAAACTCTCTCTAACAAGCAGCTCAAGCAAGATTGGTTTATGCTCTACTTCATCGGTGGATGCTTTCAAAAGAAAGAAATGAGAGGACCTTCAATACTATCGGCTTCACCCTGAGTATTCTCTTCCGAAAAACCGCTGAAGAGAGCAGGCTCTGAATGCAGAGCAAACATCACCTGATGCTCACCAGAGCTAAACACGCAGACGCCATCGACCCTGGCAGGGGGGCCGACGCACTTTATCTCTAATCCTTTTAGTTGGCTCGCTGCTATAGCAAGTACTCCCTCCGTTTCTAAATATAAGTCTTTGTAGAGATTTCATTATGGACAACATACGGATGTATATAGATGCATTTTAGAGTGTAGATTCACTCATTTTATTTCGTATGTGGTCCATAGTGGAATCTCTCCAAAGACTTATATTTAGGAACGGAGGAAGTAGCTTATAGGCAATGATTTCCTTTTTCCTGTACTAAACTTTGATTGGTTTTTCTCCACCCTATCGATGAAAATGCAGTGCTGATTGTGTTGCGTAAAAACAAAAATCTTAAATGCTTCAAGTAGATCTTAGTTAATAAAAGCTAATTAGTTGCATTACGACTTTCTATGCGTATGACCAACCGAAGTTGATTTTTATTGTTTTTTGAAATAGTATGTGGCTATCTATTTTTGCGGGAATGTGACTATCTTTTTGATAAATGCGTTTTGTAGCATTATGTTAATATATGCAACTAGAAAATGTGAAGAGACCGTGGCAATGCACGGGCAGTCAACTAGTAAGGATAGGGTGTGGGTGCGTGTGTTGATAGGAGTGAGTGTATGTGCATATATGTGAATGTCGGTGATTGCACTGTGTTAAGGAACACAACTGCAACATTCTCTAGACAAACACAGCTGCAACACACCCTAGAAAATTAAAAGGGCTTTCCAAGTTTTTTCGGCCCACAGTGGTAGAGTCTGCAGCAGTTTCCTCGGCCTCCCAAACCGGAGAGTGTACAATGGCTAGAGGAAAATTCGATGGCAGCCAAACACCCGGAGAGCTTAGAGTATCTCCAGCCGTTGTGCCCCCCAGAAGGTATTTTTTCAACCTCCTGGGGAGGCCCCGGCGAAAATTTTACATTGGGAGAGCTTAGAGTATCTCCAGCCGTTGTGCCCCCCACAAGGCATTTTTTTCGGCCTCCTGGCCCCGGCAAAATTTTTACATTAAGAACGAAGATTCTTCCAGCCATCCCCCCACCCCAGCACTTCTGTCTCTTCTTCTCCCGTGTGCCACCTCATCTTCCTCACTCCACCACACCGCCACCACCACACCGGCCTGCTCGCCGCGTCTGTTGCCATGTCGCCCCGGCTGCCTGCTCGCTGGCTCAGGCGCCCTGCAGCTCGCCAGCGCCAAGACGCCCTGCAGCTCGTCCTGCTGCTGGCTTCGTCCGCCACGCCGGCCTGCTCACCCTCCGCCGCCAAACTTCCTTCGAGGCCTCCCGCGAGACCGCCTGGCCTCCACCGCGGTCGAGCCGCCGTCCCATCTTGCCCTGCTCCATCCACGACCGCATCCCCAAGTCCCAGCTCGCGTTGACTCGAACGGCGGCCGAGGCCTCTTCTGCGTTGAGCTACTTCGCCTCGAGCGCCCGCGCCGTCGACGCTGGTTTCCCTCGCTCAGCGGCCTCGCGCCGCCTGGCTCGGTTCGCGCCGCCCGTCCGTGCTGGCGCGACCTGCGCCTCCGCACCTCTGCTCGCCGCCTATGGCAGGCCTCGCCGCCCGCGCCCGCCCACAGCATCGCCGGAGGAGACGACGAGGAGGTCGAGGGCGTCTGCCGCCTCCCCGCACCGTCCGCCGTGGCCCGGCCCCCTTGGCCTGCATCCCGCACCTCTCGCCCGCTGCCCGCCCTGCTCCGTTCCTGGGTGGAGAGAAGGAGAAGAGAAGAGAGAAGCACGTGGGTGGACCCCGGACGAAAAGTGGGGAGAGAGGGAATGGGAGGCTGACGGCGGGCCCAACCGCATGCAAAACACTCTCTCTCCTCCCCCAGCTGCCCCCCGGGATCCTGGGTTTGGGGTGAGAGCGCCGGCCAGGTTTTTCGCCAAATCCGGCGATAATTGACGTCCTGGGGGCGTGAGTGGAACATTTTTCAACCGCCGGCACTGAAAAAGTGCTCCTGGGGGGCTTCCTAGGGGGCCTAGTGGAGATGCTCTTAGGCCTCGACAAAGGCTCTCCTGTCATCCGCCAGTTGGAGCCAAGCGAGGTCCTCCGCCATTGAGACCCTTTCAGCCTCCGTGCAACTCGGTTTTTGTGAAATACGAAAGTTTAATCATCAATGTATTTTAAATGTTTTGATCAAATATATGAAAGTCTAATACATGGATTTTTCTTGAAATATACCTTATCATATAACAATTCTCTTAAATTTTATGGTACACTGTAGTAAAAATTGATGACTGAAACCTAAGCATCAAATTTGGAGAAAAAATATACAATATTCACAACGTGATGATTCAGAGCTTAATATTTTTACAATTTCCGCATAACTAGGTAGTCCTCTAAGTAAACATGCCTAAACCCTAAAACCTAAATATATAAAAGGTCAAAACAGCGATTTAATGCGCATCCTAGCTAACTACTCTACTAGAATGAAGCTTTTAGTTAAGTGAAACTATAAACCAACTAACTAATGTATGCGTGCAAGTCACCTCAGGGCTGAGGTGACATAGTGCACAGACAACTAATTTGTTAACATGATACAGGTTAACAAATCGAGTTACTTTTCAGTAATTGGATTTTAGTAAGCATCCACACAATTGATTTAAGTACGGGTAAAGCATTGTACCATTAGGTAGCTAGTGACAAGATCAACAAATCGTATGCTAATTTATCTCCCAGGAATGGCCTGCCAACTTTCCGTTCGAGGTACTCGCAAAATAAATGCGTTCAAGATCTTTTCTTTACCAAAAGAACTTTCCGATCAACACTTGAACCAACTCTAGCTACCACTCAATTATTGTCTAGTGCCCGGTACCGGTGAGCACAGCATCCTGCTTTACTGAATGATCCTTGAAAGCTTGATAATGTGCACCGTAAGGCTTGGCATGTTGCATTTCTCACTCTTTTATCACAGCACACGACTGCCTGCTCCAAAACTGTCCATATGTAAGTACTCATCATGGTTTGATGCAAACTTGCTCGCTCGAGTTACTTGTTCAAACACCGCAAAATTCTCCATTTCATACCATACATTTGCACCAATTTATAAATCTAAGTAGCATTTTCTCATATTTAACGTTGATACGGCAAGGGATGGATGTGGACCAAACATAACTAGGTAATCAAAGATAGATTGTTTTCTCTACTGTAAAAAACAAGCATTTTGGACACTTGCAACCACCAATAGTTTCTAAAACGTTGATTTGCCCAGTTTCATCATTTGTAACCACCAATAGTTTCGAACATTCTTTCCCCTCTCGCAGGGCGACTCAGGAAAGCCTTCCTCCCCTCGATCTTCGCCAGTGAGCCCGTGGATTTGCCTCCCCTTGTCCTGCCGCTCCGGCGGCCGGTGGCGGGGAGGGGATTTCTGGTGCCTCGTCTCCGGCTAGTAGATAGATTAGTTCTTGCAGGGGTGGCGTTAGGACGGATGGCGACGCTTCTTCTTCGAGTCAGTCTTTCGGGCTCTGATCCTCGTCAAGTTTGTCTGCTGGGACAGATTAGACGGAGCTCCAACGTAGATTCCTGCCAGCTCCTTGGGGCGTCGAGGTTAGGGTTTCTCGCCGTGTGTATGCAACGGCGATATTTGGATCTTCGCCAGCGAGCCCGTGGATTCGCCTCCCCTCCGCCTGCTGCTCTGGCGGCCGGTGGCGGGGAGGGGATTTCTGGTGCCTCGTCTTCAGCTAGTAGATAGATAGGGTTTTAGTTCTCGCAGGGGCAGCGTTTGGAATGGCGGCGCTTCTTCTTTGAGTCAGTCTTCCGTGCTCCGATCCTCCTCAAGTTCGTCTGCTGGGACGGATTAGACAGAGCTCCGGCGTAGATTCCTGCCAGCTCCTCTGGGCGGCGAGGTTAGGGTTTCTCGTTGTGCATATCAATGGCGATATTTGGTGTCAGATTCTTCAAATCGATTCAAGGATTCAACAGCGACTGCAGCTCCGGGACGCTGGTCCTTAGGGGCACACACATGAAGACTTCCTGGTTGTCATCGACAAGGTCAGGCCGACTCCGGTATGGGAGCGGCGACAGCGGCGCGTCGGTGGCTCGTTCTGGCGGCGGCAATGGTCGTACGGTGGTCCATGGACCTCAATGTATTTTTTTTATTATATTTGAGGTGCTTTGTACTTCCGGTGAAACTTTATAATAGATCTGATCTTTTCAAAAAAAAAAAGCAGTAATAGTTTCTAAAATATTTCGGTCGGGTGTACAGAAATCATATGTACAGATTTATCTTCAAAAATGTTTACATAATATAACAACAATTCTGTTATGTTTTTTTGGATATGTTTTAACAAAAAATAGTGATAAAATCTGTTATCATTTAAAATTTGAAAGACCATGTCAACATGCAAAGCATGCACACACTTTGTATGAAAAAAATTGCAGGTCGATACACATCATTCAATCATATACATTGAAAACCAGAATGCCAGATTCCAAAATTCAAAGGGAGCTAGATAGTGGGTTGTGGCTATATTGTCATGCAATCTTCTGGAACGAAACTTATTAAATGATATTGTGCATACCAACTAATTGCATCCATCCATTCATGCAAGTGACCTATGGTGACATAGTGCAGAGACAACTAATTTGGTATCTTACGGTATATGTCAACAAATCGAGCCACTTTGCAGTAGCCGGCATTTAGGTTAGCTAGTAAGCACGCATCCACGTAACTAAAATACTTGTAAAGAATCTTGGGCTAGCACTAGCTAGTGACAAGATCCACAAATCATACCCTAATTAATCTTCAAGAATGGAGACTGCTAACGTTGGGTTCAACACCTGAACTAACTCTAGCTACCACTCAGTTCAATCATTGTCTAGTGGCCGGTACCCGTGAGCACACCATCGTGAACTTCCTTATCTCCTTTTCACGACGGCAAAATGAAGTCGAGAATTTTAAAGTGATAATAGTACAACCGACTCAGATGTCATGTTTGAAAATGATGTGTTTCTTGCATAGAAATATCTGCATGATAAGATGATTGCTCTCCACGGCCAAAAAGAAACCCAACTTTCTAACTCATCCCACTCATAGGCATATCATACTAATTAGTTGGCATAGCTGTATGAAAGGATCGAACTACATGACTTTTCCATTCCTTTCACTTTGAGATGTCGAAATAATTAGTGGGGAAAGATGGCAATGATGGTTAACTTTCATCTCGTAATCATTTTGTGGTTATGCTCTCTATGCAAACATCTTGCATGGCAGGCGAACGTGGCAGACTATCTGTTGTGATATGTAGAACTTGAATGTTCCTTGTAGCGCATGTGTTGCTTTTGCATGCGAAACTGGAACAGTAAGGATTATCTAATAGATGGACCAGCTTGACCCTAAGAAAAATAGATGGATCAGCATGTATTATATACAGAAACATGTAAATAAACCAAAACAGATAACGCATTTGCTATTCCTTGACTAGTCATAGTGGTAGTAACATATGTAGTAACATGCATGTCACATAAGCAAAAGAGATGATGTGGCAAGCAATTAAAGAATAGAGAGACAAATGGAATAACACATAGCGCTTCTCAATGAAAGATGACTCTACAAAACAATAAATAAAGGTGTCGCCGGCGTCGCAACGGGGCAATAGGATTAAGTGGTTTGCGTGCCCCCCCACCTCCTTTCATTTTGAACACCCCTTCCCCTCGATGGACCTCGAGACAGGGACGTTGCAGCGTCGTTAGCAAGGGATCACCAAGACTACGCCAGAGTGAAGGACGGGATTTGATTTGTAGTCGTCGCTAGGTGGTCCACGAGCCTGATTGTAATTTTGTTACTTCTGGTGTTCTCTGTATTGCTATGACCGATGATGAATAGATTGAAAGTTTCTTCAAGAAAAAAAGAAGGTGCGATGGATAGGGAGAAGAAGAAACAGAACATTGGTACACTTGAGGATGAAGAAGAAGGGGGTTGTTGGTTTTCCATATAATGGTCCATGTAAAATCGACTCTAAAAGTTCGAAAAAATCAATCGCATGATGTATAGGCGGTCTCCAAAGATGAAAGAAAGACAAAAGGCACGATCGAATCTACAGGCAAAAGGCCTTTCTATTGAGCCAAAAAAAAAAAAAAAACACAGCATGCACTCCAGAAACCCCTAACCAATCATTAAAACCGGTCAAAAAAACGCGTTCACTAACTTGCGTTCGATGTTACGATCGATCAAATGGACTTTATTACCAACAATGCGTTATCATACGTGGCAAACACACAAGTGCATGAACCACAGTAGCTATTGCCACCCACACACCGCGGAACTCATAAATCCTCCGGGCCTCTCAAGCTTCGTCTTTTCCACTACCACAGTAGCTACGTGCGCACCATGGCCATGCACGCCGCCGCAATGACCACCACGCTTCTCCCCCTCGTCCTCCTCTTCGTCTCCGCCGTGACCATGTCCGGCGCTTCGGCTTCGTCACCGTCGTCACTGCGGTTCCACTACATCGACCCTCGCAACTTCACCATGGTCGCGGCCACGTCACCGTCCACATCCTCGTCGCCGCGCCGCGATGGCCGCCCCTCGCTCACGCTGCTGCACCGCGACGCCGTCTCCGGTAGGACGTACCCGTCGACACGGCACGCCATGCTTGGTCTCGCGGCAAGGGACGGCGTGCGGGTAGAGTACCTCCAGCGTCGCCTCTCGCCGACGACGATGACGACGGAGGTGGTGTCGGGCATCTCCGAGGGCAGCGGCGAGTACTTCGTCCGCGTCGGCGTGGGTTCGCCCCCCACGGAGCAGTACCTCCGGAAGCGACGTCATCTGGGTGCAGTGCCACCCCTGCGCCGAGTGCTACCAGCAGGCCGACCCTAGCTTCGACCCGGCCGGGTCAGCGTCCTTCGCCATCGTGCCGTGCGGCTCCGGCGTCTGCAGGACGCTGTCCGGCGAGTCCTCCGGCTGCGCCAACTCTGGAGCGTGCCGGTATCAGGTGTCCTACGGCGACGGGTCATACACCCAGGGCGTTCTCGCGATGTGTAAGAGACGCTGGCCATTGGGCGTTGCTAGTGACTTTAGTCCCACCTCGAATAAGGGAGGAGGCTAGGACCACCTTATAAGGAAGAGTGCCACACTCCCTTCAGGCTAGTCTTTTGGGATGTAGTGGGCTCTTTGCTTGTAGTGGTGTGTCCGATGCGCACCGGAAACCTCCGAACATATGCCGGAGGTTGGGAGCTGGGTCTGGGACGCTAACAATTCGTATCAGAGCTGGGCCCCAGTCCGCCCTGTTTAGGGGATGGGGTGTCAGAGACACTGGCCATTGGGCGTTGCTAGTGACTTTAGTCCCACCTCGGATATAGGAGGGGGCTAGGACCACCTTATAAGGAAGAGTGCCACATTCCCTTCAGGCTAGTCTTTTTGGATGTAGTGGGCTCTTTGCTTGTAGTGGTGTGTCCGATGCGCACCGGAAACCTCCGAACATATGCCGGAGGTTGGGAGCTGGGCCTGGGACGCTAACACGATGGGCACCGTGTGGGTGCCCCTGCTGCGCAACGCGCAGGAGCCGAGCTTCTACTACGTGGGCCTGACAGGGCTGGGCGTCCGCGGCGAGAGGCTCCCTCTACAGGATGGGCTCTTCGACCTCACCGAGGATGGCGGCGGCGGCGTGGTGTTGGACACCGGCACGGCCGTGACACGGCTCCCGCCGGACGCCTACAGCGCGCTGCGAGACGCGTTCGCGGACGCCGTTGGCGGCGGCCTCCCGCTACGACCTGAGCGGGTACGCGAGCGTGTGCGTGCCGACGGTGGCCCTCTACTTCGGGCGGGACGGTGCGGCGCTGACGCTGCCGGCGAGGAACCTGCTGGTGGAGATGGGCGGCGGCGTGTACTGCCTGGCGTTCGCGGCGTCGGCGTCGGGGCTGTCCATCCTCGGCAACATACAGCAGCAAGGTATCCAGATCACCGTCGATTCCGCCACTGGCTACGTTGGCTTCGGATCAGCTACGTGCTAGCACAAGCCTAGTTACTACTCCCTCAATTCAGAATTACTTGTGCCTAAAATGAATGTATATAGAACTAAAATACGTCTAGATATATTCATTTCTGCGACAAGTAATTTCGAACGGAGGGAATAGTTCTGCTGCCACGTCCCACGTTGAGGATCGCAAAAGGCGCGCGTATATATACAGCTGCAGGATGGGATCGTATTGTACAGTATATACATATATGTAGGTACTCCGTGCTACTAATTAAGAGTCTAGTGGAGATAAGCAAAGGAACTTTGTAAGTATCTTCCTCCCGAAGACAAGGAAAATCGATCTAATTTTCTGCCGTCGTTCTCCGGCGGCTCCCCTTCGTTGACGACCTCGGTCATCGATGATGAGTGGGGTCGCCGAATTCATGCGTGTGGATAGTTTTAGGCCAAAGTAGCTTAGTTTTTTAGGTTGTTCATCGTCTTGGCTTCGGCGGCGGCAATGGCAGCGTTGAATAAAATTTCTTCATATCCTACTCCGATGAGACGATTGGTCTTATCGTTGGGGGTGGATTCGAAATCTAGTCTGTTCAAGCACAGATGGTGTGGCGGCGGCGGCATCCTCATGGTGGACAAGTGTCTTCGGGCTCCAGCGTCGGCGCGGAGTTTGGGAGGTAGTCCAGGAGCAGATGCAGATTGTGGTCTGCATCGACAACATCTGGAAGACAAAACTTGTGCTGGGTTCGTGGTTGATGGATGACAGGTGTGGTTTCCTCATTCGGCGTCTTATTCATGGTGGGGTGTCAGATATGGAGTTCGATGGCGTGTCCGGGGTGTTGCCCTGGTCCGATTCGTTCAACGACAATGGCTTCACTTTTGGGGAGCCACCTTCGAGGTCGGCAAAAGCTACTTATCAGCGCGTCGAGCTCGGGTGAGGAGGTGATTTGTTATTCTATTCTTCAGTGGCTGTTGTGGTGGTGTCGGAGGCAAGGAATGAACATTGGTGTCAAACTCAGAGATATTCTGCTCTCTTTTTAGTTTTTCATATCAATCTTTAGGTGCCTTGTATTTTGATCTTTATCATATGAATGATACACGTATTACCATGCAAAAAAAAACTTTGTAAGCAGAAGCAAAGATGAATAATTCATGGTTTTGTAGTTATTTTCAAATCTTTATTTCTTTGTCACACATCAATGGAACCGGATCTTTCTTCGCAAAAGAAAAACGAACCGGATCTTTCATGGAAAAAAATCAAACCGGATTAAGTTTTGAACACTCTTAAAAAAAGCACATCAACAAATCTAAGATTTCATAAAAAGGAAAAAATTATGCGATAATTTTGCTGAAGAATTTCTTTGAGATTGCATACAATTTAATAGTCTATTCAAGATTTGATAATTTTTCTGAGAAATTATCAAATCTTGAATAGACTCTAAATTGGGTAGCGCCGGAGATCAGGTAACTGAATTTAATATTAAGATCAGTCACTTTTTTAGGAGATTATCCGATTGCATCACACGACAGCTCAGTATCCATTCCATTACACTCGGCCGTTCACACATACAACAGCCAACCCGCTAATCGCATGTGCAGCAGTTTACAAGTCCTTTGTGTATACCTAGGTTATCAATTTTATAACCCTAAATATAAACTATATAACACAAAAATTATACCGTTTGAAAATAGAATATCTGAAGTTTATATTGGTATATTTTTTTATAATATATGACTTGTATTAGGTTGGTCAAATTAACGACCTAGGAGCACGTGCACGCCAGAGAGGGAACAAGTACTAAAGTGAATGTATTAGTGGCATTGGTATTTCCTTTAAGAAAAAATGGAATTAAAAAACTCACACACAACTTTGCACCGAAATTGCACATTGTTGTAATATGCAAAAACAATGATGTAACCATTAAATTTTGCCACATATTATATACTATTTGTATGTATACATTTATTCTCGCCCAACATCCCAAAAATACCACAAGAGAAAAAAATTTAAAAACAAGTAATAAAGGAAAGAAAAAACAAAAACAAAAACACATAAGAGCAGAAAACCGAAAAAGCATAGGAGAAAGAAGAAGGCTATGTTGCACTGGAATGGGCTTCAGCCTGTTAAAGAATTGACTGGCCCATAGCTAGCTAAAGTTTTACCATCATTGTTTACAATCCAAGAAAAGGCCTAGCCAAATCAACATGTTCATTGTAAGAAAAGTTTTACCATCAGTGTTGTCTTTGCCAACCACGTAGGAGTATGTTCTGTGCCTATGAGCGTGCGGGATGAGTTAGAAAGCCAAATTTATTTTAGTTGCTCACTTTGTAGGCCGCGGAGAGGGACCCTTCATCTGATCATGCAATACTTATGCTATGCAAAAACACACGCCATTTTCCAAACCATGACATTTAGGTCGACCGTACTTTTGTCCTTTTAATTAGTATCTGTCCCTAGGAGATTTGTGCGCTCACCGGTACGAGCCACTAGACAAATGATTGAGTATTTGAGTTGGTTCAAGTGTTGAACGCAAAGCTGGCGGTCCATTTTTGGAAGATTTATTAGTGTATGATTTGCTCGACCGACCTTGCCATTAAGGTGTAGCTAGCTAGTGCTGGGTGCTTTACACATACTTTAGTCCTTGCATGCGTGCTTAATTCCTAGCTAGATATGCCGACTGCTGAAAAGTAACTTGATTTGCTAACCTGTAATCGTAGGATATCAAATTGCATGCGAACCATGTCACGCCAGAAGTCATCACAAGCATGGATGTGGTTGGCGTAATTTTCACTATTATTTCGGTAAACTTTCGATCTAATCATCAACTATCACAAGCACGGATGTGGTTGGCATACGTTTCACTATTATTTTGATAAACTTTCGATCCATCAACTATTAAAGCAGTACAAAAACCATCATAAATAACAAGAATTACATCCAGGTCTATACACCATCTAACTTTGTTTTACAAGACTAGCTAGGACGTACATTAATAGTTTTTTGTTACTCCTTTCATATCTAGGCAAATCTAAGACAAGTACTCCTTTAGGGATTAGGAGTAATATGGATAAGAGGGATTATCTGTAAAAAATAAAATATTTCTCCATTACAGTTTATAAATATGACAACACTTCTTCTACCTATATTATATAGTCATGTACTCTGCATTAGTCCCTCGAAAACATCAGCGTTACGAGCAATAGGAAGGACGCACATCACACCTGCTTTAGAAATGTGTGTTCCCCAAAGATCAAGTTACATAGTTGGTATATATCATTAAAACAAGTTACTCCGTTCGTCTGAAATTACTTGCAGCTTAAATGTATAAAAGCATCTATGGCAGGGCGCCTCAAACCGGTCCCAAATGCCGGCCGGGCGGATCAGTCACTGACCGGTAAATATAAAAATCAGCCCACCCAGGCGCCTCAAGCCGGCCTCAAATGCTCCGGCTATCTCGCGCCCCTTATATCCAGCCCATATGTAGGGCGGCCCGGACGCGTCTGCCACGTCTGGCCAGCCCGCCACCGACCCTACTCCGTCCAAGCATAGCTGAGCTCAAAAAGGCCAAGTTCGAACGCTGCAATTACAATCCAAGCACCCTAAGGAAACACTGCCCAAACATAGGTGAGCTCAAAAAGACCATACAGGAAATAAGCACATCAGCAGCCGCAGCCTGGCACTTCACACACCACAGCATGATTCGTGTGGCTTCATGCGATCTGCTGACCGATTGTAACCATACGATGAGCATGATCTGTTCGCACGTTTTTGTGCACGAAACAGACGAATCCACCATGGCAAATATTTCCACTCGCCACATGGCACACATGGTTGCATAAACATTTGCCGCATCATATATAATAAGTACATTTTATTGTGTGTATCATAATATATTCCCGTGTCCGTGTGTATAAACTCGTCATGCAAAGCAATTTTCCTAGTACATTTAACAAAAGCGGGCAGAAATTAGAAAAAAATCATGGCGTTAATCCAGGGAGGTGATCATGAACAGAGTAAATTAACCTTCATAACTTGAGGGACTAGTTTCAATCTCCACCATTTTATATGTGCCTAAATCACACAATTTGATTCTTCATCGTTTTGTAATAAAACTGTAATTACTTGTCCATGGTGTCAAGGTAATGGTGATCCGAAGGGCTTGTCATCAGCTTTCGCCCCCTTGGGAAAATAGTGCCCGTTCGCATTTAGAACGTTCCTCGCCATGGTAGCATCGGATGTCTCTATTGTATCATCGCCGTCATATGTGGGCACAAGTAATCCTGAGCTTGGTGATGACGACAACGGCCACCAGTTCCCTGTCAGGTATTGCTTAACCCGAGCCACCATGTTGCCTGTCCTTTGAAACAAAGACCGGCTTGCAAAGCCCAAAGGGCTTGTCCTCGTCATTGCCGGGTTGTCGCCTTCGACACCGTTATTGTCAGCCGGATTCTGTAGACCATGGTCCTAAAATAAGATAAAATATATTGGTACAACAATTAAGATGAATCCATCGAAATAATAATTCAGTATAAAATATACGAGGTCCTAAATTCAGTATAAAAAATTTGTCCGGTGGTTTAATTTTCTTTGGTGGAGACTGGTCGGGACAACCCAAAGTGATTTTGATTTTTCTTTGTCGAAGTGGACATTGTTAGAAAGATAGATGTATACCGTGTTAACTGTGGCTGCGGTTGGTTCTTGAGGTGCATCACCCATGTCGTCGACCACTACCCAGTTTTCCATTAAATTCAACAGATTCATGTAGTGCTCCTCCTTGACGACAAGAATCTCTTGGGGCAATACCTGCAGCACAAGTATGCGCAATCAAATCAACAAAATTAAACTAATGAGTTGAGTAAAGTCCAACAAAAAGCAACTATATATATAGAGTAGTAACAGAAAGTGTTCACGTACCATTGACATGCTACCATCACCCCATTTGACTTGGACGTGTCCATTATGAAGTTCAGCAACATGCCCCACCCATGAAATGTCGGATCCAGCAGCACTCTTCTTCTTCTTGCTATGAATCAGTGGTGTGGTTTCTTCACCGTTGGCTGATCCTGACGGTAGGAGGCGAATGACAATATCTCCATAGTAAGCATATAGGTAAGAAGAGTCTCTTTTCAGCGCGTATAGAGTCACGGCATCGTCACACTCAACCTCACCAGCCCCGTTCAACCATGACACGCAAGCCGTCCGGTCTCCGTAGTGCAGGCTCCTGAGGACGCCCACGGGCCGTGACAATGGAGTTCCATCAGCAACATTGCCATTGTTCACACTAGTAGTAGTCTTGCCATCGTGGTCTCCGGTAGCATCAACATGAAGAACACCGACGACGTGATGTCCCGGGAATAACTCTCCATCCACTACCTGAAAGGGGGCGACAGTTGCTGAACTTATGCCGTGTTGTCGTGTGCCGTCCTGCCACAGCACGTCGACGGAGGTACGTGTGTTGGCAACGACCATGGGACACCCCACCTCGGCCTGAGCAGTTGGTGCTTCACATTCATCATCATCAGTCGCATTGCCTTTGCGAAAAAAGCAGCGGTCAGCTACCCCCCAGCTACAATCGTACGCGGCGCAGAAGAAAGTAAGATCGTCCGGGTTCTGGTAGGCCGAAGGGGCCGATGCCTTGACGAGCTCCTTGTCCGTGCCAAGGTGCATGCATGGATGCAATCCAGTAGACAAGGACGCCGGACGTCTCCAAGTTGCTGACGGTGCCCATCTGACGGTCAGGGTTCCAGGAGCCGTTGAGCCAGCGTGCTGCCTTGAAGAGGGAAGACGGGTCTGGTGAACGGACGCGCTGCCCAGGGTTGAAAAGAGTGTTCATTTTACCGCGATACACTCGTTGTGTTTTGTTGCCGCCAGCTGAGGTGTCATACACTAGTTGTAGCTTCTTGGCCTCTGCGTTGGTGACCCTGCAGACCGCCCCGTCATCGAACAGCACATCCACGTCGATGGACACCTCGACAACCCGGCCAAGCCACGGCCCGGACACGACGAAGTCGCCGAGGTTGAAGCTCCTTACGTGCCGGAGGGTAGACGTGGGCACGCCCGTGATGACATGTGTCCCCGCGGCATGCTTGGCCAGGTCGAGCACGGTGGTGACGCTGGTGACGACGCCGAGCCGGCCGTCATCGTCGGACGCCGAGCCGACCACCTGTCCAGGGCGCAGGTGGCTCCTGTCAACCACCGTGAGGTCCCCGGAGTTCTTGTACACGACAGTGTTGTCGGCGAGGAGGAGCATGAACACGCCAACGGGGATGTCGTGGTCCGCCTTGGCGTCCGCAATGACGAGGCCATGGTGGCGGAGCTTGTGTCCGAAGCTCACGAGGTCTAGCAAGTCAACAACCTGAGGTCTAGCTCGTGAGGCCATCTTTTTTCCGGCGAGAGGACACCGAAGGCTGGCTGCCTTGGGCCGACTGCTTGTTCGATTGATTGGCAGAGGAGGCTCGTATGATAGCCGGTGGTGTTGCAAAGCTAGCTAGGAGTAGGAGGTAATACACGTGTATATATATATATAGGCTAGAATTCTTATACGAATCTCGGTCCTCTCCTGTGCACGATCGGTGTAACGTACGATATGGTAAATACTAACTTCGGCGTGACGGATTCGTCCTCCTGTGCACAATCGGGCTTAATTTTGGGTGCGAGTTCGGATTGGACTCCTATAACCAGCAATGCTTCCAGTACTGTATAAAAATAGCGCCGGCAAAGTAGCACTGTTTTGCTTTCCCACGGCGTGGTTGCAAAGTACTCCATCCAGATCGATCGCTCTTGACGGTCCGCTAATTAGGGGATTAGCAGCGGCATGATGGATAGGAAGCGAGACATCAGGTATGATCCATCCGTTTAATTTCCTCTTAGGGTTAATTTCACAATCTTGATACTCTTATCCTTCAAAACCAATTTAGGCGAAACCGTAGGAGGAGTTCCTACCGTGTATTTTCTTCAATAAATTTTCATGTAAAAGCTTACATGCGAAATTGTCCTTCATTATTTAGACGAGTATTTGATTAGAGTTGATGGCTGATGAAAGTATTATATTAGACCAACAAACCAAAACGCCGTGTCGACTATCTTTTCTGCCCCAAAATTGTTGATTGTTGCTAGCCTATTATGACTTGCGGTATATTTATGGAAAAAAGGTGTTGCTAAATATCAGTCGACTAAGACTTTGTTATGTCTCAGTCGATGCTCTATTCGTAAGAGCTTGCATACGGATCCGTGCAAAAATTTCTTTTCCGTTTTTAGTTTTTCCTTTTTTATATACTATATCACTTGATTGAGACTTGGTTAACTCTCATAGAACTATCCACACCTTTATGGTAAAAGGAAGATCACCCGTGCGACTGGTTGGATGGGCTTGCATATGCTTTCGTGTCTTGTATATTGTTGTCCTTTCACTAAAATAATATTTCCGCACATTGTGTATTTCTACAAATCAAGTGCCTTTTTTTATCTCCACTGTTAATATATATATAATTAAACTTCTCTCAATGGGTGTAGCTAAGAAAAACACTTTCACTTGGATTTTATTATTTTGCCTACGGTAAATCATGCTCTAAAGTCTTGTTTTTCATGTCAATGGACACTATAGACTATCTAATAAGAGAACAAATAGTATATACTGATGAGCAAGCCTACTTAATGAAGCCTTTTCTTAAACCATGGTTTTTTGATGTGACATGCTTGTTTCATCCATTATGCATGCTTCGTCTCTAACGTGTCTTATCATATTTTTTTACATTGGGCACCAAAAGCCTTGGGACCAAAAAATTCAAGATGCCAAGAAAAACTTTTAGACTTTGCCGCCGTGATGAGTACGGTACATTCTCTTTTGGCGAATGTCGTATGCTCAAGACTACATCGTTGGACCGTGAAACAGACAAGCGCATTTGTCTTGCATCAGTACTTGATGACTACAATGAACTCGTGAAGAGAGGTATGCTTACGTGGGAAGCTTACAAAGAGCACCACCACACCATTGAAAACTCACTACAAATTATCAGGGACAGTATCAGGAAATACAAGGAGCGTCGCTTGCAAATGGGCCTATTTTACTTGGTGCAATATCGAAATGGCCATGGGCTACAAGGCATACGACCCCATACACACTTGTACCACATGCCTCTCAGGGAAGCGCTCAGGAAATGCCGACAAGAAATAAAAAAGAGAAAACAACTACTGGACGCATCCAACAATTCTGGGAAATTAAACATTCGTCACACCATCGTGTTAAGTCCGTCTTTGAAGAGGCTGGTTGTATATACCTTGTCTTCCATTTTATTAGGTTGCGTGATAATATTTCTTTGAAAGGTTTTGAACGGTGTGGAGTATTGGTTGCTTTTTGTATGATGGTTTTTTTCCTTGGGTCAGATATTTTTCTCTTAATGCCTAAAGAAAAACTATGCTTTCAATGTAACGGATGTTAATCCTTTCACCATGTGTTTTCTGATTAACACCACATATTTTTACAGGGATTGAGTGGCTATTTAGGGAACAATGGAGACAAGGAAAGGGTGTTTTGCCCCCGCCCCTATTGAGAGAGAGAGAGAGAGAGAGAGAGAGAGGTGATCCTTCAGGATGTATTCCAATTGGTGCATAGGATTCTGCCCCCCCTAGGCTTAAAACCTTTCTCGGGATTTTGACGGGGTCTGCTGATATTTAATTTTCCTGAGACTCAAAAACTGCAGAAAATAGGAACTTGCATAGGACACTAAATTAATAGGTTAGTTCTTGATAAAGCTTTGAAACCATTGCACAAATTAAAAGATAATAGGCATGAAACATACGAAAATTAGAGTTATGTTGGAGACGTATCACACACCGCACCGGCTTTGCCCGGCGGCCTTGTCCGACGATAGCGAGGGGAATCGGATCTCTAGGTGCTTCGCTAGCTTGTCCTCAAGGTCCTATTCGGCCCTGGGGTGCTCGACCCATCTATCGTTAAGCTCGTCCTGTTCAGATTTGAGCTGTTGGGTCTTGTGCTTGATGCTCTTGGCCGTATTGGCCAATACACTGCGAAAAGTTTCAAGATGAGGCGCCTCAAGGGATCCTCAACGAAACCAAATTTGTTGGGACTGAGGCTTCTATCCTCTCGGACTCTCAATAATAGTCAACGTCATCGGGGTTGTCATCTCCCCCGTTGATTATACCGTCATCGATGCTGTTGTTGCCAGCGTCTTGATTCTCGGCGCCATCGCAAGCGGTGTCTTTATTGGCGGTGTCACCGTTTCTGGTGCCGCCGTTGCTTGCATCACCATTGTCGGTGCCTCCATTTATGGCAGCCTCTGCATCGGCGCTTGGGTTTTTTCCGTTGCCTCCTCCGTCCTTAGGGGTGTCTTGCTGGGAAACGTAGCATACAATTTCAAAAAAATTCTACGCTCACGCAAGATCTATCTAGAAGATGCATAGCAACGAGAGGGGGAGAGTGTGTCTATGTACCCTCATAGATCGAAAGCGGAAGCGTTTGACAACGCGGTTGATGTAGTCGAATTTCTTCTCGTTCCGACCGATCAAGTACCGAATTTACGACACCTCCGAGTTCTGCACACGTTCAGTTTGATGACGTCCCTCGAACTCATGATCCAGCAACGTGTCGGGGAAGTAGATGAGTTCCGTCAGCATGACAGCGTGGTGACAGTGATAGTGATGTGACCCGCGCAAGGCTTCACCTAAGCACCGCGAGAATATGACCGAGGGTGTAATCTGTGGAGGGGGGACGCCGCACATGGCTAACAGATGTTGTTGTGTGTTCTAGGTGCCTCCCCCTCATATATATAGGTGGGAGGGAGAGGGAGCAGCCAAGAGGGGCGCCCCAAGTAGGCCGAATCCTACTTGGGGTTCCTTCCCAATTCGGACCCCTTTCCTTTTTCACCGGAGGGGGAAGGAAAGAGGAGAGAGGAGGGAAGGAAGGGGGAGGCCAAATCCCTCCCCTTCCTTCTCTCTTCCCGTCTTTCCTTTCTCCTCTGGTGCGGCTCATATGGGGGGCGCATCAGTGCCTGCTGGCTGCTGTGTTTCCCCTCTTGGCCCATTAGGCCCATATCTTTGCCGGGGGGCTGCCCGGAACCCCTTCGGGTGAAGCGATATGTGCCCGGTACCCTCTGGAACACTTCTGGTGTCCGAATAATGATGCGATCCCATTCATCAAATGACAACACATGTCTATGGTTAGAAAACTTAACCATTTTTTATTAACGAGCTAGTCTAGTAGATGCTTACTAGGGACACAATGTTTTGTCTATGTATGCACACATGTATCAAGTTTCTGGTTAATACAATTCCAGCATGAATAATAAACATTTACCATGATATAAGGAAATATAAAATAACAACTTTATTATTGCCTCTAGGGCATATTTCCTTCTGTCTCCCACTTGCACTAGAGTCAATAATCTAGTTCACATCGCCATGTGATTTAACACCAATAGTTGACATCTTTATGTGATTAACATCCATAGTTCACATCTCCATGTGACCAACACTTAAAGGGTTTACTAGAGTCAGTAATCTAGTTTACATCACTATGTGATTAACACCCAAAGAGTACTAAGGTGTGATCATATTTTGCTTGTGACAGAAATTAAGTCAACGGGTCTGCCATATTTTGCAAATTTCTGTGTCTTCAATGCTATGCATGGAGTACATATCTAGATTGAGACTTAGAGTCATCTAGATCAATGTCAAAGCTTGCATCGACGTAACCATTTACGAAGAACTATTTATCACCTCCATAATCGAGAAATATTTCCTTAGTCCTCTTAGGTAACTAAGGATAATTTTGGCCACTGTCCAGTGATCTACTCCTGGATCACTATTGTACCCATTTGCCAAACTCCTGGCAAGGTACAAAATAGGTCTGGTACACATCATGACATACTTTATAGAACCTATGGCTGAGGCATAGGGAATGACTTTCATTCTCTTTCTATCTTCTGCGGCGGTCAAGCTTTGAGTCTTACTCAACTTCACACCTTGCAACATAGGCAAGAACCCTTTCTTTGACTGATCCATTTTGAACTTCTTCAAAATCTTGTCAAGGTATGTGCTTTGTGAAAGTCCTATTAAGCGTCTCGATCATCCCTATGGATATTTATGCCCAATATATAAGTAGCTTCACCGAGGTATTTCATTCAAAAATTCTTATTCAAGAATCCTTTTATGCTATCCAAAAATTCTATATCATTTCCAATCAATAATATGTCATCCACATATAGTATCAGAAATGCTACAGAGCTCCCACTCACTTTCTTGTAAATACAGGCTTCACCGTAAGTCTGCATAAAACCACATGCTTTGATCACCTCATCAAAGCATATATTCCAACTCCGAGATGCTTGGACCAGTCCATAGATGGATTGCTGGAGCTTGCACACTTTGTCAGCACCTTTAGGATCGACAAAACCTTCCGGTTGCATCATATACAACTCTTCTTTAAGAAATCCATTAAGGAATGCAGTTTCGACGTCCATTTGCCGGATTTCATAAAAATGTGGCAATTGCTAACATGATTCGGATAGACTTAAGCATCACTACGGTTGAGAAAGTCTCATCGTAGTCAACCCCTTGAACTTGTCGAAAACCTTTCGCGACAAGTAAAGCTTTGTAGACAATAACATTACCATCAGCGTCAGTCTTCTTCTTAAAGATCCATTTATTCTCTATGGCTTGGCGATTATCGGGCAAATCCACCAAAGTCCATACTTTGTTCTCATACATGGATCCTATCTCAGATTTCATGGCCTCAAGCCATCTGTTGGAATCTAGGCTCATCATAGCTTCTTCATAGTTCGTAGGTTCGCCATGGTCTAGTAACATGACTTCTAGAACATGATTACTATACCACTCTGGTGCGGATCGTGTTCTGGTCGACCTACGAGGTTCGGTAGTAACTTGATCTGAAGTTTCATGATCATTATCATTTGCTTCCTCTCTAGTTAGTGTAGGCATCACGGGAACTATTTTTTGTGATGTGCTACTTCCCAATTCGAGAGAAGGTACAATTACCTCATCAAGTTCTACTTTCCTCCCACTCACTTCGTTCGAGAGAAACTCCTTCTCTAGAAAGGATCCATTCTTAGCAACAAAGATCTTGCCTTCGGATCTGTGGTAGAAGGTGTACCCAATAGTTCCTTTTGGGCATCCTATGAAGACGCACTTCTCCGATTTGGGTTCGAGCTTATCAGGCTTAAGCTTTTTCACATAAGCATCGCAACCCCAAACTTTAAGAAACGACATCTTAGGTTTCTTGCCAAAACAAATTTCATACGGTGTCGTCTCAACGGATTTAGATGGTGCCCTATTTAACGTGAATGCAACTGTCTCTAATGCATAACCCCAAAATAATAGCGGTAAATCGGTAAGAGACATCATAGAACGCACCATATCTAATAAAGTATGATTACGATGTTCGGACACAACATTACGCTGTGGTGTTCCAGGTGGCATGAGTTGTGAAACTATTCCACATTGTTTATAATGAAGGCCAAACTCGTAAATCAAATATTCGTCTCCGCGATCAGATCGTAGAAACTTTATTTTCTTGTTACGATGATTCTCCACTTTACTCTAAAATTCTTTGAACTTTTCAAATGTTCCAGACTTGTGTTTCATTAAGTAGATATACCTATATCTGCTCAAATCATCTGTGAAGGTTAGAAAATAATGATACCCGCCGCGTGCCTCAACACTCATCGGACCGTATACATCGGTATGTATTATTTCCAATAAGTCATTGGCTCGCTCCATTGTTCCGGAGAACGGAGTTTTTGCCCATGAGGCATGGTTCGCAAGTATCAAATGATTCATAATCAAGTGACTCCAAAAGTCCAGCTACATGGAGTTTCTTCATGTGCTTTACACCAATATGACCTAAAAGGCAGTGCCACAAGTATGTTGCACTATTATTATCAACTTTGCATCTTTTGGCATCAACATTATGAATATGTGTATTACTACGATCGAGATTCAATAAACCCTTTACATTGGGTGTATGACCATAGAGGGTTTTATTCATGTAAACAGAACAATAATTATTCTCTGACTTAAATGAATAACTATATTGCAATAAACATGATCCAATCGTATTCATGATCAACTCAAACAACAAATAACATTTATTTAGGTTCAACACTAATCCCGAAGGTAGAGGGAGTATGCGATGGTGATCTTATCAACCTTGGAATCACTTCCAATACACATCGTTACCTTGCCCTTAACTAGTCTCTGTTCATTTTGCAACTCCTATTTCAAGTTACTAATCTTAGCAACTGAACCAGTATCAAATACACTGGGGTTACTATGAACACTAGTGAAGTACACAACAATAACATGTATATCAAATATACCTTTGATCACTTTGCCATCCTTTTATCCGCCAATTATTTGGGGTAGTTCCACTTCTAATGACAATTCCCTTTGTAGTAGAAGCACTCAGTTTCAGGCTTAGGTCTAGCTTTGGGATTCTTCACCGGAGTAGCAACATGCTTGCCATTATTCTTGAAGTTCCCTTTCTTTCCCTTGCCCTTTTTCTTGAAACTAGTGGTTTTGTTAACCATCAACACTTGATGCTCTTTCTTAATTTCCACCTTTGCTGATTTCAGTATCGCGAAGAGCTCAGGAATCATTTTCGTCATCCCTTGCATATTATAGTTCATCACGAAGTTCTAGTAGCTTGGTCATCACGAAGTTCTAGTAGCTTGGTGATAGTGACTAGAGAACTCTCACTAGTAGAAAATAGGGCTACCGTTCGGCCCTGGCCAGCCCATTAGTCCAGGTTCTTCAAGAACCGGGACCAATGGGGGGTATTAGACCCGTTTCGTGAGCCCAGGGGGCCGGCCGGGGCCTCGTGGGCATTGGTCCCGGTTCGTGTGGAACCATTTGTCCCGGTTCAAGCCATGAACCGGGACCAATGGTCCTCGCTCCTGGCCCACAACCATTGGTCCTAGTTCGTGGCTTGAACCGGGGCAGAAGGGGGTGCTTTAGTCCCGGTTCATGCCACGAACCAGGACAAATAACTTGCCTATATATACCCACCGCCGCGGCAGAGAACTCCAGTGCTCTGTTTTTTGAATCGGGCGAGGAGAGGGCATTTGGGTGCTCTAGTTCACCTCCTATGCACATGATGTGTTCGATGAAATGCCCGAGCCACACTAGTTAAGCTTTCTCCTCTCGAAGCTCGACCTCGGAGCTCCACTTTTTTTTCGAGATTTGTCTAGATTTAGCGGTCCGTCACGCCCCGTCCCCGTTTTCACCGCCGTTGATCGCCCGCGCCGATCTCGTCGCCGGCACCACCGTGCTGAGCCTCTTGTTCTTATCTTCTTTCTGATACTTGTCTGATTTTCTTACTTTAGGTAGATATTTGTCTGATTTTGTTACTTTTGACACACATAATTATATATAATGCACGCAGATGAACCGACAATGGATGTATGGTGACAGACACACGTCAGAGTACATTAAGGGCGTGCATAATTTTCTCAAAGTGGCTGAGGCAAACAAGCAGAATGGTTTTATGTGTTGTCCATGCACTAAATGTGGGAATACGAAGTCTTACTCTGACCGGAAAATCCTTCACACCCACCTGCTTTACAAGGGTCTCATGCCACACTATAATGTTTCGACGAGGCATGGAGAAATAGGGGTTATAATGGAAGACAGCGAAGAAGAAGATGACGATGACAACTATGTGCCCCCTGAATACGGTTATGCTACAACGGGGGGAGCTGCTGAAGATCAAGAGGAACCAGACGATGTGCCCGATGATGCTGCAACGGGGGAAGCTGCTGAAGATCAAGAGGAACCATACGATGTGCCTGATGATGATCTCCGCCGGGTCATTGTCGATGCAAGGACGCAATGCGAAAGTCAAAAGGAGAAGCTGAAGTTTGATCGCATGTTAGAGGATCACAAAAAAAAGTTGTACCCCAATTGTGAAGATAGCAACACAAAGCTGGGTACCATACTAGAATTGCTGCAGCGGAAGGCAGAGAATGCTGTGCCTGACAAAGGATTTGAGAAGCTACTGAAAATATTGAAGAAGAAGCTTCCAAAGGATAATGAATTGCCCGACAGTACGTACGCAGCAAAAAAGGTCGTATGCCCTATAGGATTGGAGGTGCAGAAGATACATGCATGCCCTAATGACTGCATCCTCTACCGCGGTGCGTACGAGGATTTGAACGCATGCCCGGTATGCGGTGCATTGCGGTATAAAATCAGACGAGATGACCCTGGTGATGTTGACTGCAAGCCCCGCAGGAAGAGAGTTCCTGCGAAGGTGATGTGGTATGCTCCTATAATACCACAGTTGAAACGACTGTTCAGAAACAAAGAGCATGCCAAGTAGATGCGATGGCACAGTGAGGACCGTAATAAAGACGGGAAGTTGAGAGCACCCGCTGACGGGTCGCAGTGGAGAAAAATCGTGAGAGAGTACTGGGCTGAGTTTGCATGTGACCCAAGGAATGTATGGTTTTGTTTAAGCGCAGATGGCATTAATCCTTTCGGGGAGCAGAGCAGCAATCACAGCACCTGGCCCGTGACTCTATGTATGTATAACCTTTCTCCTTGGATGTGCATGAAGCGGAAGTTCATTATGATACCAGTTCTCATCCAAGGCCCTAAGCAACCCGGCAACAACATTGATGTGTACCTAAGGCCATTAGTTGAAGAATTTTTACAGCTGTGGAATGGAAACGGTGTAAGTGCGTGGGATGAGCACAAACAGGAGGAATTTAACCTGCACACGTTGCTGTTTGTAACCATCAACGATTGGCCCGCTCTCAGTAACCTTTCAGGACAGACAAACAAGGGATACCACCCATGCACGCACTGTTTAGCTGACATCGAAAGTATATACCTGGGAAGCTGCAGGAAGAATGTGTACCTGGGCCATCGTCGATTTCTTCCGACCAACCAACAATGTTGAAAGAAAGGCAAGCATTTCAAAGGCGGGGCAGATCACCAGAAGAAGCCCGCCATGCATACCGGTGATCACGTACTTGCTATGGTAAATGATTTACACGTAATCTTTGGAACGGGTCCCGGCGGACTAGCTGTTCCGAGTGACGCTGGGGGACACGCACCCATGTGGAAGAAGAAATCTATATTTTGGGATCTACCCTACTGGAAAGACCTAGAGGTCCGCTCTTCGATCGACGTGATGAACGTGACGAAGAACCTTTGCGTCAACCTGCTAGGCTTCTTGGGCGTGTATGGGAAGACAAAGTATACAACTGAGGCACGGGAGGACCTGCAACGTTTGCACGAAAAAGACGGCATGCCTGCAAAGCAGTGTGAAGGTCCTGCCAGCTACGCTCTTACCAAAGAAGAGAAGGAAATCTTCTTTGAATGCCTTCTTAGTATGAAGGTCACGACTGGCTTCTTGTCGAATATAAACGGAATAATAAATATGGCAGAGAAAAAGTTTTAGAACCTAAATTCTCATGACTGCCACGTGATTATGACGCAACTGCTTCCGGTTGCATTGAGGGGGCTTCTACCGGAAAACGTCCGATTAGCCATTGTGAAGCTATGTGTATTCCTCAATGCAATCTCTCAGAAGGTGATCGATGCAGAAATCATACCAAGGCTAAGGAGTGATGTGGTGCAATGTCTTGTCAGTTTCGAGCTGGTGTTCCCACCATCCTTCTTCAATATCATGACGCACGTCCTAGTTCATCTAGTTGACGAGATTGTCATTCTGGGCCCCGTATTTCTACACAATATGTACCCCTTTAAGAGGTTCATGGGAGTCCTAAAGAAATATGTCCGTAACCGCGCTAGGCCAGAATGAAGCATCTCCATGGGCTATCAAACAGAGGATGTCATTGGGTTTTGTGTTGACTTCATTTCTGACCTTAAGAAAATAGGTCTCCCTAAATCACGGTATGAGGGGAGACTGACTGGAAAAGGCACGCTTGGAGGGGAGACAATAATATGCAGGGACTGATATTCTTGGTCTCAAGCACACTGCACAGTTCTATAGAACTCTACCTTGGTGACCCCTTATGTCGATGAACACAAGAACAGTCTGCGCTCCAAACACCCGGAGCAGTGCGACGACTGGATTAGATGTGAACACATCAGGACTTTCAGCAGTTGGTTGGAAACACGTCTCAGAGATGAAAACACTGTTTGTGATGAGCTGTACTCGTTGTCCAGGGGACCATCTTCGACTGTTACGATTTGGAAAGGATACGAGATAAATGGGAATACATTTTACACGTTCGCTCAAGATCAAAAGAGCACCAACCAAAACAGCGTTGTCCGCTTTGATGCAGCCACCGAGAGGGGAAAGGACACATATTATGGTTACATAGTCGACATATGGGAACTTGACTACGGAGTAGATTTAAAGTCCCTTTGTTTAAGTGCAAATGGGTCAATCTTTCAGGAGGCGGGGTACAGGTAGACCCACAGTACGGAATGACAATAGTCGATCTGAACAATCTTGGGCACATTGACGAACCGTTCGTCCTAGCCAATGATGTGGCACAAGTTATCTATGTGAAGGACATGTCTACCAAACCGAGAAAAAGAAAAAATAAGGAAGCGAATACATCATACGATGAGCCAAAGCACCACATAGTTCTTTCAGGAAAAAGGGACATCGTGGGAGTGGAGGGCAAGACAGACATGTCCGAAGATTATGAAAAGTTTCATGAAATTCCTCCCTTCAAAGTCAAGGCTGACCCAAGCATCCAGATAAATGATGAAGATTATCCATGGTTACGACGCAATAAGGAAAGACACAAGCGAAGAAAAAGTGAAGACTTTCTCCACAACTATTATGATGATACCATGCCAACTTTCAACCTTTTTGTAGTTCATTTGAAATGCATGTTGTAACAGACAAGTTTCCGTATGAAATCCTGATTGTCCGTTTTGTACACGAAGTGCATCCAGTTTTTGCCGTAACCCTCTCAACTTTCTTGCATAAGCTATGTGGATGAAATGATGATACCATGCCAAAATAAAAGAGAGGCGCAATGCTCACCTGCACGTTGCTTAGCTTCAGCCAACGTGCGGTGAGCATCGCGCTTCTCCCTTCATCATCTCTACACTCAGGGCTTATAAACCGCTATGAAAGTGCCTCTCGCTTGGCGAGGTGGGACTAAAAACAGCTGCAGAGAGAATCAACTAAAACTCTTTTACGGTTCATGCCACGAACCGATACTAAAAAGGTGCTCGTGGGGCCCCAGCCTTAAAACCTGTACCAAATAAAATGCCTTTGTAACAACCTTAGAACTGGTACTAAAGAAATCAACTAAAAAGCTTTTATAAACCTCTAGTATTATTGAAACTAAAATTATATAGAATTTTGTTACAAACTTTAATAGCAAAAAGAATTATCATAAAATAAATCAATAAGTAATTAGAATTTTGTTCAAAACATTAAAAGCAAAAAGAATTATCATAAAAGAAAATAAATAAGTAATTAGAATTTTGTTACAAACTTTAATAGAAAAAAGAATTATCGTAAAAGAAAATAAATAAGTAATTAGAAACAAAAAAGAAAGCAAAAAAACTGGGAAAAATTAAAAAAAGTGCCACCTACAGGGCCACCACGGCCTGCATATGACTAGAAACCCATTACTAGGGCCAGGATGCAGGCCCGCAGTAGGCCCAATAGGCTCACAAGCAGAGGGAGTGATTTTAGGCCCGTAAGCTTGCAGTAGAGAGGAGCTCGAAGTGGTTGGTTCGGCAGGGCTTATAAACCACTCCGAGCCCCTCTCGGCTAGCGAGGTGGGACTAAACATAGCACCGCACCGCGCGAGTTCCAGGACACGACCTTTGGTCCCGGTTGGTGGCACCAACCTGGACTAAAGGGACGCATTGGTCCCGGTTGGTGGCTAGAACCGGGACAAATGCCCACCTTTAGTCCCGGTTGGTGCCACTAACCGGGACTAAAGGCCTTTGTTTCCTGCCCTTTGGGCTACTGAAAAGAGGCCTTTGGTCCCGGTTGGTGCCATCAACCGGGATTGAAGGGGTGCATTGGTCCCGGTTGGTGCCATGAACCGGGACCAATGCTCTGCCTATATAAGCGGCACTCGCGAAAATTTATTTTAGTTCGTTCTTCCCCGCCGCCCGACGCCGCCAGGCTGCCCGTCCGTCTCCGCCTCGCCGTCGCCGTCGTCGCCCCGCGCCGTCCGCGCCGCCTGACGCCATCGCCACCGCCGCCCGCACCCGTGCCCCCTGCCCCTGCCCGTCGCCGCCCGCCTGCCCAAGACCGCACCGCCGCCTCACCGTCGATCGTCGCCCGCGCCGCCCGACCAGCGCCAAGACTCGCCGCCCCGACACCGTCGCCGTGAGCAAGATTTTTGCTAATTTAATTTGATGTTAGTAGTAGTTAATTTAGATGTGTAGTTAATTTAGATGTGTAGTTAATTGAGTTAGATTTTGTTAGATTTTTTTACATTTTGTTAGATTTTTTGTAGTTCATAGATTTTTTGTTAGATGTGTAGTAATTTAGATGTGTAGTTCATAGATTTTTCTGTTAGATTTTTCTCATATTGTGTAATTATTTTGTTCATATTGTGTTAGAGATTTTTCTGTTAATAGATTTTTTGGTGATATTATTGTTGAATATGCATGTTTATGTGTTCATATATATGCAAAGATCTAATATGTCAAATTTTTATGATTTTTTCTGTTCATAGAATTTTTATGATTTTTTTCTGTTGTAATTTTGTTCATAGTATTTTAATGATTTTTTGTTCATAGTATTTTCTTTGTCAATTTATTGTGTATGTATACAAAATTGTGAATGATAGAAGTCATTTATTAATATGTTCATATTTAGAATAGAGGAAAAGGAAAAATAAGAAGAGAAATTGTTTAATATAATTAGTTAGAAAAATAATAGAACTATAGTTAAACTAGTTTATTTTTAGTAAGTACTACTTTATTTTATTTATAGTAAGTGCTTCATATATAGTTGAACTAGCTAGTTGATTTAATAAACTACTTTATTTTACTATATATAGAAGTAGTTTGTTTTTAGTAAGTACTACTTTATTTATTTATAGTAAGTGCTTAGTAGTTGAACTAGTTGATTTAATTAATAAAACTACTTTATTTAACTATATATAGAAGTAGTTCCCGCATCGACGTTGGCGATGCCTATCCCGTATCCTCGTCGTCGTCGACTCGGTGGCGGAGGCCTACTTGATCAGGGCCATGTTCGGGACTGGGCTCCGCCAGGCTGGTATTGGGAGATGCTACCTTCCGGGGGACGTAGGTTGGTGAGGAGGCAGCCCGTTGTTGACACGATCCTTGTTTGGTGGCGGTCGCGTGGGCCAGTGATGGTGCCGAGGCTTCCGGACACCGCGGAGGTGGTACGTCACCGTGTCAGCGAGGAGGACGAGCACGTCCGTCGCTACATGGTTGCATTGGAGGGCAGGTTCGACAATACCTGGCAGGTTTTTCAGGGATCTCACTGGAGCTATGATCCTGTGATGGTTCCTTATCTTTGGGTGTCCACCGCCCGCGACGATACCCGTCGGGCGCTACGGTTCTAGCTGTATTAGTGATGCTATATATATGATAGTATTCGAGGAGTATTAGTGATAATATTCGACGATGTACGGACAAAAGAGATGATGTACTTTTGCTTATAATTGAATGCATGCTAATTTGAATACTACTTTATTTTATGATTTTGGTTTGCTTATTGAATGCTCATATTGGAAAAGTACTCCTACTTCGAATGCTAAAATTGGAGAGCCCCCTCCATCATCCACACCGCCGTGGGGGTAGCTTCTCCTTCATTCGCGTGTGCTAGACAATTTGGTGTAATAATGCAGACGGGAATGAAAGGAGGAGATACGTACCATCACCGATAGTCAACCCGTGATTAATAATAATGATATAATTTTGGTTTTTTAGTACATATATTTATTTCTACAAGTTTAATATTTGAATTATGAACATAGGCCGGAAATGTCGTACTCGGACGACGAAAACCGCCCGGGGGAGTGCGACTGGTGCCATGATGACCGAGGTATGTGCGACAGGTTCATTAAGTTGGACGAAGATCGGCGCTTCAGCATTAAGCTCGAGGAGACCTTCGATGTTTATACGGTACGCAACGACGACAATACTAGTTTTTTCGTAATTAAGCACGACTTCAACTATTTTAACGTGTATTTTTCATCTTTTCCAATTCGACTAGCTTATCCCATGCTATGCAAGACGCTATGTCTTGGAGAGGATGGATTTTGAAGACCATGAAAGTATGGAAACCAAAACAATTCTCCTAAGGACCCATCATGGTGTGGATTTTAAAGTAAAGCTGTACAATGCTGAGAGTGTAACCCGTTTTGGTTGCAAAAATCGGAAAGCACTTTGCAAGATGTATGGTTTTGATGAGTGTATGCTTATCACCATGGATCTTGGTGATCCTACAATCGAGCAAGACAATATGGACATTTGGGTCCTTGTGGATACACCTCCAATTCTTCCCCCATGTGAGCTTAACATAGTTATTAAGTAATTTATATTGTTTATTTCAAAATAGTTGACAACTTATTTCCATTGACAGGTTATTTTCATTCTTCAAAGAATGTGCGGAAGATGGTAGACAAAACCCACTACACCGATGGCTCCGAATTAACTTATAAGGAAAAAAATCATCTGATCGCATTTTGTACTGATCTTGAGAATTACAATGTCTACAATCGAACTCCTCAACATTATGGTCAATACGTGCCACTAGTGCACGTGTTGAACTACGGTAACTACCATGGAGATACCCTGGTAAGATTTTTTACTATTACGACATCCGTGCATCTTTTTGCATACTCCTAAAACTAGTACATCATTGCTAACTACAAAGTTATTACTATGTTTTTCAACATATAATTCCGAATGATTGTGTGCCTCATCTGATGTATACGCACGGTAGCCTTCATGTTTTGAACATACAACCAGGTCGTCCTACGAATCTCAACTGTCCATACCGGATTTCTAAAAGAAGTGGAGACATGACAATTAAAGAATGGAAAAAATATATGGACAGTCGTAAGGAGCTTCTTGGAAGCAAAAGGAAGCGAAGCGCAAGAATTGGAGACAGGATGATCTCCATTCTTCATAATGGAGAGTCAGGGTCTATATTGTTTTATCCTATTTTACCTTAAAGGTGTTTAGGTCCTACCTGATACTGATGATCATGTGCTAAGAACAATTATGTAGGGTTGGGTTCGATGACTATGAGGATGATGACCGTATGACTTATTATTAATAACGAGTAGAAGTTGTATCATGATGCATGATTAGTAGGACTTGTTATTATATATGATGATGTATGATGCGAGCATGCATGAGTTATTATATATCAGCGGGTGAAATGAACATAGCAGTAGCATTTGTAAACCAAGGACGAAGATATAAGAGAGGACACTTCTCTCTATTAGCTAGCTAATAACAACGTAAAATTAACCCCCAAAACCCCTAAACCAGCCACTTTTTTTAAAAAAAGAAAAACCTCAGCTCCAGCCAGCTGCTGACGCGTGGAGGCCTTTTGGTCCCGGTTTATGTCACCAACCGGGACCAAAGGCCCCCCCTGCCTGGGCTGCCCGCAGCGGCCATGTGGATTCCCATCTGTCCCGGTTCGTGTAAGAACCGGGACTAAATGGGGGAGGCATTACTAACGACCTATTAGTCCTGGTTCAAGAACCGGGACTAAAGGCCCTTACGAACCGGGACAAATGCCCTGTTTTCTACTAGTGTCTGTCAATCACTATCTTATCTGGAAAATTAACTCCCACTTGATTCAAGCGATTGTAGTACCCAGATATTCTGAGCACATGCTCACTGGCTGAGCTATTCTTCTCCATCTTGTAGGCAAAGTACTTGTTAGAGGTCTCATACCTCTGGACACGGGCATGAGTCTGAAATACCAATTTCAGCTCTTGGAACATCTCATATGCTCCATGGCGTTCAAAATGTCTTTGTAGCCTCGATTCTAAGCCGTAAAGTATGGCGCACTAAACTATTAAGTAGTCATCATACCGAGCTTGCCAAACGTTCATAACATCTGTGTCCGCTCCTACAATAGGTATGTCACCTAGCGGTGCATCAAGGACATAATTCTTCTGTGCAGCAATGAGGATAATCCTCATATCACGGACCCAGTCCGCATCGTTGCTACTATCATCTTTCAACTTAGTTTTCTCTAGGAACATATCCAAAAACATAGGGGAGCTACAACGCGAGCTATTGATCTACAACATAAATATGCAAATACTATCAGGACTAAGTTAATAATAAATTAATTTTAATTAATCAAATTACTTAAGAACTCCCACTTAGATAGAGATCCCTCAAGTCATCTAAATGATACATGATCCAAATCAACTAAACCATGTCCGATCATCACACGAGATGGAGTAGTCATCAAAGGTGAACATCTCTATGTTTATCATATCTACTATATGATTCATGTTCGACCTTTCGGTCTCCAGTGTTCCGAGGCCATGTCTGTTCATGTTAGGCTCATCAAGTTTAACCCGAGTATTTAGCATGTGCAAAACTGTCTTGCACCCGCTGTATGTCAACGTAGAGTATATCACACCTGGTCATCACGTGGTGTCCCAACACGACGAACTGTCGCAACGGTGCGTACACAGGGAGAACACTTATACCTTGAAATTTAGTTATGGGATCATCTTATAATGCCACCATCATACTAAGCAAAATAAGATGCATATAAAAGATAAACATCACATGCAATCAAAATATGTGTCATTATATGGCCATCATCATCTTGTGCTTTTGATCTCCATCTCCAAAGCATTGTCATGACCTCCATCGTCACCGGCTCGACACCTTGATCTCCATCATAGCTGCATGGTCGTCTCGCCAAATATTGCTTCTACAACTCTCGCTAATGCATAGTGATAAAGTAAAGCAATTACATGGCGTTTGCATTTCATACAATAAAACGACAACCATAGGGCTCCTGCCAGTTGCCGATAACTTACAAAACATGATCATCTCATACAACAATGTATATCACATCATGTATTGCCCATATCACATCATAACATGCCCTACAAAAACAAGTTAGACGTCCTCTGCTTTTTTGTTGCAAGTTTTACGTGGCTGGTGCGGGTTTCTAGCAAGACCACAAGGGTGATTTATCAAGTTTTCTGTGTTAACCTTCAACAACACTACAAAAAAAAGACACATCCGTGACATTTTGGGTCGAACAATTTTTTTTCTGTCATACTTATGACACTTCTATGACGATAATTGTGACAAAACCCGGTATCATAATAGATGTGGTGGGCTCCTACTTCTATGACAAAAAATCATGACAGAAAATGGGCTTTTCGTCCTGGGCGGGCCGGAGACGCAGTTGCATGACATTCTTTGGGCCGTCCATGACGGAAAAAACTGTGGTAGAAGCGAGGGCGAGGAAAATTTCGGGGAGTTCCCGGTTACGGTGGGCGGTCGGGGGCCGAGCGATGCGCGCTTTCTCATACACGACGGCGCATGTGTGCGGCGTTAGCTCTAATCGAACCCGAGCGAGGCATTGGGCTCTAACTAAACTCGAGCGACATTACCGCTGCAGCTACGACATTCGAACCCGAGCGATCGATCAATGGCTGTTAACTGAACCCGATCGAGCGATTCCTTCGTTATTGCTGCTAACTGAAGCCGATCGATGCTGCCTCTCTAGATGAACAGTGAGTGTTGCGGGGGGGGGGGGAGGGGGTTGGATGAATGGTGAGCGGTGGGGGTGGATGAACAGGACCCCGTGGCGTTGCCTCGATCGAGCCAGTTGGGGCTGGATGAACATGACCCCATGGAGGGCTGGATGAATAGGACGAACCAGTGGAGGGCTAGATGAACAGTAGACGATGGAGGGGTGGTTGAAAAGTAGTCGGTGGAGTAGCGCGCGGTGGAGGCTGGATGAACAGGAGCCCGTGGAGGCTGGAGGAGGTCGACAGTAGCCCGTGGAGGCTGGAGGAGGTCGACGGTGGAGATGAACAGTATCTCATGGAGTCCCGTTTTGCGGTACTCCATACCCCCGATGAACAGGACCCCCGTTTCGACCGTAGCGCTCCAACACAAGTCCGTTTCGTCCGTTTTGCGGTACGCCACACCCCTCCCGATCAAAAGGACCCCCGTTTCCACCGTAGGAGGTCCGTTCCCTCCGTTTTGCGGTACGGCAGACCCCTCCAGATGAACAGGATGCCGTTTCGAACGTGGCCGGTCGAACACAAGGCCGTTTCCTCCGTTCTGCGGTACGCCAGGCCTCGTTCCCATCGCCTGTTCCGTCCAAGCCGGTTGGCTCCCACGTGTTCCGTTGCCTCCCGATGAACACGACGCATTCCGTTGCCTCCCCATGAACACGACGCATTCCGTTGCCTCCTCATGAACACGACGATGACGCGGTTTCTCCGTTCCGACCAAGCCATGTACACAAGCCCTGGCCATACGTATGCGCGAGTAAGCGTTCGAGGCCCCGCCCGTATGTACACATATGTGGCCGTATTTTCTTTCTTGCACACTGGCCGCTGTACGTACGTGTACATGCTACGTGCGCGCCTCTACTACGACACGTACGCGCCTCTACTACGACACGTGCACGTCTCTACATCGACCAGTATATATGTACATACATGTTCGCGACCAAAATGACCACGCTACGTACGCTTCGACCAGGTGGGTCCCGACTGTCAGGCACTTCCTTGCGTGCGAAGATGTAGATGGTGGGTCCCAACAGTCAGGGGGGCGAATCGATTTTTTATTTTTTGCCCGGACACACTTCCTTGCGTGCGAAGATGTAGCTGGTGGGTCCCAGCAGTCAGGGGGCGAATCAATTTTTTTTGCCCGGAAGCACTTCCTTGCGTGCAAAGATGTAGCTGGTGGGTCCCAGCAGTCGGGGGGAAACATTTTTTCGTGAAATATGGTGTCCCGTCCAGTGGGTCCCTGCTGTCAGGTGGAGGAATCATTATTTTCCGTGTAATAAGGAGGCACTTCCTTGCTGCAGCCGTGGACCCAGCTGTCAGCCTCTCCACGTACAGACGTACAGTCCACGTCCGATGGAGGTCGTTCCTTGACCACGTTGACCATGCCGCGCCGAGAGCACCAGGGCGGTGGACGACGGTGAGGCCTAGGAAGGGGACGACGCGGAGCCGGGGAAGACGCGACAGTGGAAGCCCACGCGGAGAGGAGTACGAGGGTTCACTGGTTCGGCTACGGTGTGAGGCTGCCGTCGCCGCAGGGCCTGGCCAGCGGTGGGAATAGTAGGGGGCGGTGAGGCCTCCGCGGCAGCACAGCTGGCCACGGGAGGCAGGAGCATGTGGCACGACCGGCGCTGCTTTGGGCGGCTGGAGCAAGAAGACCAGAGGTTGAAGAAGCACTACGGCTGTTGGATGGACATCGTACGGTCATTGAAGCTAGAATTGTTTATATTGACTAAGTTGACAAAGCCCTTGGTACGCGCCAACTTAGTAGGCTTACAGGTCAGCCTCCGAAATGGTGCGCCCCAGATGTCAGGGGGAGCAATCATTTTTTGGGCGGCCGAAGCTAAGAATATCCGAGATTGAAGAAGAAGCACGACATCCGTTGGATAGACATCCAACGGCCACTGCTGCTAGAACCGTGTGTTGACTATAATAAGTTGACAAAGCCTTGCATACGCGTCAACTTATTTTTTTAGGGTTCGCGTCAACTTAGTAGGCCCACAAGTGTGTGGCAGAGAACTTATAGCCCATTTGCGATTTGTAAGAATGTAAAACCCTTTTTTGAATTCTAATGGAATTTACTACAGCCTATTTATAGTTTGTTAAAAGCAAAGCCTATTTTCTAGCTAGGACAACGATTAATAATTTCAACCAACCGTTGAAGACATAATTCTATAAAATTTCCCACATTTTGATGGGATCTGAAATATTTTTATCCCGAAATTTCTAGTCAAATTAAATATAAATTTGTATTACGTAAAAATCCAACGAAACATTGCGCACGCAACAATGAAAATTTAAGATTTTCAAAATCCATAAATATTATTTTATAAACTAATTTCGTGTTTGGTGCATTTTTTATTGTTACTGCCCATTTTTTATAATTACATCCCATTTATTATCTTTTAAAGCCCATTTTCCAGTTAAGCCTATTGCATCCCTCCTAGGAAAGATTTGCAGCTCAACGGGGCGGAGAATACCAAGTTGACCTTGCCTGGGTATCACTCAAAAAACGTATAGCTGGGGTAGCCATTTTCATCTTGAAAAAATTAATATCTGGGCTGGATATCTGGCCTGGGCTAGACGGGCCACAACCCGCCTAGTTAATACCCTGCTCTCCTCAGAACAACAACGAAATTATCGCCAAGAAAAACTCTTTAGTGCTCACGCCTCAAAAACACAAATACTGCTCGAGCTGCTTGGTCCCAGCTGTCGGCCGCACCCGATGCAATTCTCTCATTTATATTGACTACGTAGGTTGACAATGGTGTGGGACCGTGATGTCAGGAAACCAGGAGGAAGCAAAAAACATATAGTTGTACATAATAAGAAGGCACTTGCGTACGTACGGCTATGGCCCTAGTGGGTCCCTAGTGTCATCCAGTCAAAATAAAGTCATCTCTTGAATCCTCATATTCGTTGACGATGTTAACAATGTTCGTCGCCACGGCGAGCGCAACAAATCGAAGGACGACGGAGCCCTACGGATGGTATGATACAACGCGCACTGCTCATTCAGAAAGCCAGGATCATCGGACACCTATGAGCAACTTAGAGAAACTGAGACGACATGAAACGTTAAGGCCGCGCTTGGGAGCTCTGGTTTATTTCAAACCGGTATTAAAATAGAAGTGTAATTTACTCGTCATTGGAAACAACGCATAAAATACAGGCGTAATGAAACCGAGGGCCCGAGGTCTGTAAGTAAAACCGGCGGGTTACGCGTGTAATTTGAGAGACTAGTGTATATTTTACGAGCACTGCTATATGGACGACATTACCAGACGATACATGCACGACATGCGTATCATGACATCCATGGGCAAGGCTGAAACAACAGCTAACGGCTGCATTAGCAATCGTCCGAGTGTCGTTCAGCGTTTTTATCGTGTGTGAAGTACTTCCGATATTTTACTAGTCGAAATCGACCAACCAAGAGCTTCGCCCGAGACTATCTGCTTTTATTTACAAGCATCAGTTTTACAAGCGGTTTTGGTTGGAAAACGACGATCCAATCACGGCCTAATATCATGAGTTGGTCGGAAGATCATATGGTTTCACGTCTAACCTACCCTACTTGTCGTATATGCTATGAATGAAACATAAGACGATGAACTTCTTAAGCACGGAAACAACATAAGAGGATGATCTTCTTAACAAGTAAATCACTGGCATTAGATCGACATGCAAAACAATACGAAGCATTATTCTCAGGAGGCACGGTGAATAGCTCGTGATGCCGCATGCCACAACATTCCAAGATCAACTTTGCAATCAAACACAAGGCCTGGCATTACATAGACAATATTCAGAACAAACTCTTAACATAGGAATATCTCAGCAGAGTAACTATTTACTTCTAAACTGAACACAGGAATAGGAAAAAACAATCGACGCTGCTCACAGCAATGGCGTCCCACTCAAAAATATCAAATGCATGTCTTCTGGCTAACATCAATGAGCAAATTTTGACAAGGTTTTCCAATTCCAATATATTAAACTAACATCTTCTTGCTAACATCAATGATTAAACTTTGACAAGCTTTTCCCATTCAAAATATGTAATGCCTATGATCATGGAGTCCTGTCGTAGCTTCTTACTTGTTTGGGCACTTTTTGCCCAGTGCACTCCACGTGTTGTAGAATTGCCAATGCTTTCTGCAGACTAGTCATGTCACCAGCGTCTAATAATACTCTGTAAAGCATCTCGGTCATTCCTTCTATAATGTAGCGCAAACAGTGACTGCTTCTTTCTGCAAAGTGGAACGACCAACTGGACCCAGTAATGCAGCAGTTTGCCTTGGACACATTGGCTCCTTTTGTGCAGTTCAACTAAAATCGAAGTCAGAATAAAACCGAGCTTTAATTTTGATATCCATGTAAGCAACAATAGGTATAAGGGAAACAATTACTGAGAAATAACGATTGATGACTTGTACTCCGAGAAGAAAATCATCTACCAATCTACCTTATCTTAATGGAAAACAAAGCAGGAGAGTAGCAATTCTCCATCAGTGTGATTCATTCATATTGACCAAGGCATTATCTTAACAATGCCTTGTTTCAACATGTATAAAGAACGACAAAGTAGAAAAGTACCATTCCGAAAACTATGCAACTGATTCATTTTAACAGAGAAATTATCTTAACAATACCTTGGTTAAACATGTAGAAAGAACTATAAAGCAGGATAGTACCATTCCTAACAAGTGTTGCAGTTTTGCACTAAGATTCAGTAGTTGATTAATTCTGAGAGTGGCGTTGCTTACTTTTACCAGCGACATTAGATTAACGAAAAGCATAAACAGTTCCAGGGGAGAGTGGGCGCAACAACAATATGTGCTTCCATCTACTTATAAAGGGGGTGATGCAGAGTTTGTTGTAACAAAGCAACAAGCATCATGTCTGGGTTGGTCCCATTTTCGTTCACTACTTAATGGGAAAAGACAGCAATACAATAGCTTCAATTCAACATTTATTTAAAATAGTAACAATACAAGTAGCACAACATCTCAAAGCACACTCCACAATCATGTGGATGAAGGCCTGTACTGACCTTTCATGAGAACACCAGGATAAAATATGAATCTGCCAACACGAATAGGAAATCCAATCTCGTTTTGTGCAGTTGCACTGATATCAAGCGAAGTGTTTCGCGTAGCGAAGCAAAATGTCGCAATAGCAACAAGTTGAATAGATATCCATGTTTAAACAGAGGCAAAAAAGGAATCAATTACTGGCTAATAAAGTAGGATGAAACATGCGGCCACAAAAATGGTAATCCCGCTAATCCCTAACAAGTGTTGCAATTTTGAAATAAGATTCAGTAGTTAATTCTAAGAGTGGCATCAATTACTGGCTTATAAAGGGGGTTATGCTGAATTTGTTGTAACAAAGCAACAAGCATCATGTCTGGGTTGGTCCCATTTTAGTTCACTACTTAATGGGAAAAGACAGCAATACAATAGCTTCAATTCAACATTTATTTAAAACAGTACCAAAACAAGTAGCACAACATCTCAAAGCACACTACACATCACGTGGACGAGACCAAGTTTTGAAACAACTCGCCACGAAGACTGGAAACAAATCTCGATCTCCTTTTGTGCAGTTCCACCAAAATTAAGCAAAGTCACCGGTGTGACATTCAAGTTGAACTTCACAAAACACTCTTAAAACATAAGTGTTTCGAGTAGCGAAGAAAAAGGTCGCAATAGCAACAAGTTGAATCGATACCCCTGTTTTAACAGAGGCAAAAATGGAAACAATTACTTGCCGATAAAGGAGGATGAAACAAACGGTGACAGATAGAAGCATCTAACTTACCTTGGATGGAAAACAAAGTAGGATAGTAGCATTTCTTAAACGGTTGCATTGATTCATATTAACAGACATTCTCTTGAAACAACATTTGTTAAAAAATGTAATTTACTTTTAACAATGGCATTGCTTCAATTTTCCGGAGGCATTCTTAGATTAACAACAACAAAATAGCTGTATGGGACATGCCAGCACCATGTGCGTCCACACGTATAAATGGGTGATGCAGAGTATGTAGCCAAGCAGCATATATGCGTTGGTCCCATATTTGTTCTCTTTGAACCTTTTTCCTATGTGAGGGCAGCAAGTCTAGTCCTGCACAAACTACCCGACCCCCAGTTTCTTTCCCTTTTCAACAAAGAGATCGGTTCCTTACAGATGTGTGTACTGGGTTACCCCCTTTTCCCCTTTTCGACCAACAAAGCGGCTGGATAGCCAGTCTATACTACTTTCCGTCCCTCCTTTCCTCATTGAACCACGTCCTAGATTCTTGCTCCAGTCCACCGCACCCTTCTTTCCTCTTTGAACCAAGACCTAGATTCGACTACATATCGAAAAAGATCCACATGCAGCTAGAGCAATGACGGTTTCAAAGACACTTATACCTTAGGGTCATCGGGATGTGGGAAGGCGTGCGGCGGGAGGGCGGATCTGCCCACACTACGTACGGCAGTGAGGAAGAAGGGGTCGGTGATACGTCTCTGTCGTATCTACTTTTCCAAAGACTTTTTCCCTTGTTTTGGACTCTAACTTGTATGATTTGAATGGAATTAACCCGGACTGACGCTGTTTTCAGCGGAATTGCCATGATGTTGTTTTATGTGTAGAAAACAAAAGTTCTCGGAATGATCTGAAACTCCATGGGATGTCTTATAAAAAATAATAAAAAATCCTCGCCAAAGATGAAGACTAGGGGGCCCACACCTGTCCACGAGGGTGGGGCGCCTCTAGGGCATGCCCCCACCTCGTGGGCCCTCGAGACCCTCCGACGCCAACTCCAACTCCATATATTGGCTTTCGGGAGAAAAAATCAGGGAGAAAGTTTCATCGCGTTTACGATATGGAGCCCCGCCAAGCCCTAATCTCTCTGGAGGGCGGATCTCGAGTCCGCTCGGGCCCGAGAGGGGATTCATCGCCGTCGTCATCATCAACCATCCTCCATCACCAATTTCATGATGCTCACCGCCGTGCGTGAGTAATTCCATTGTAGGCTTGCTGGACGGTGATGGGTTGGATGAGATTAATCATGTAATCGAGTTAGTTTTGTTAGGGTTTGATCCCTAGTATCCACTATGTTATGTGATTGATGTTGCTATGACTTTGCTATGCTTAATGCTTGTCACTAGGGCCCGAGTGCCATGATTTCAGATCTGAAACTATTATGTTTTCATGAATATATGTGTGTTCTTGATCCTATCTTGCAAGTCTATAGTCACCTACTGTGTGTTATGATCCAGCAACCCCGAAGTGACAATAACCGGGACCACTCCCGGTGATGACCATAGTTTGAGGAGTTCATGTATTCACTATGTGCGAATGCTTTGTTCCGGTTCTCTATTAAAAGGAGGCCTTAATATCCCTTAGTTTCCAATAGGACCCCGCTGCCACGGGAGGGTAGGACAAAAGATGTCAGCAAGTTCTTTTCCATAAGCACGTATGACTATTTACGGAATACATGCCTACATTACATTGATGAATTGGAGCTAGTTCTGTGTCACCCTATGTTATGACTGTTACATGACGAACCACATCCGACATAATTATCCATCAATGATCCGGTGCCTACGAGCTTTCCACATACTGGTTCTCGCTTATTTACTTTTCTGTTGCTACTGTTATCATCACTACAAAAATACCAAAAACATTACTTTTGCTGTCTTTACTTTTGTTACCGTTACCACCACTATCATATTACTTTGCTACTAAACACTTTGCTGCAGATATTAAGTTTCCAGGTGTGGTTAGATTGAGAACTCAGCTGCTAATACTTGAGAATATTCTTTGGCTCCCCTTGTGTCGAATCAACAAATTTGGGTTGAATACTCTACCCTCGAAAACTGTTGCGATCCCCTATACTTGTGGGCTATCAAGACCTTTTTCTGGCGCCGTTGCCGGGGAGCATAGCTCTATTCTTTGAGTCACTTGGGATTTGTATCTGCTGGACACTATGAAGAACTTGAAAGACGCTAAGACAACAATTTATCCCTCAACTACGAGGGGAGGTAAGGAACTGCCATCTAGCTCTGCACTTGATTCACCTTCTGCTATGAGTAAGCTAGCGACACCTAAACCTGCTTCTGCTATTCGTTCCGATATGTCGCATGTTATTGATGATGCCACTTCTGCTATGCATGATACTTATGATGAAACGACTTCTATGTTTGATACTACTGTGCCCCTTGGTGAATTTCTAGATGAACAAATTTCTAGGTCTAGAGAAAGAGAAATTGTTGAAACTGAATACAATGATGAAAGTGATGATGAAAATATGCCTTCTATTCCTGAGGGTTATCTTTTTGATGCTGAATCTTCTCCAGCTATTTTTGCTTGTAAGGATAGATATGAACTTAAGAGGCTGCTAGTTAAATTGAGTAAAGAATCTCTTAGAGATAGGATGAGACCTGACCCTACTTTTGCTACTTCACCTATCCGTGTTCCTGATAAGGATTATGAATTCTCTGTTGATCCTGATATAATTACTTTGGTTGAATCTGATCCTTTTTATGGCTATGAATCTGAAACTGTTGTGGCACATCTTACTAAGTTAAACAATATAGCTGCCCTGTTTACTAATGATGAGAGATCGCGCTACTTTTATATACTCAAAATATTTACGTTCTCATTAAAGGGTGATGCTAAGATATGGTTTAATTCTCTTGTCCTGGTTGTGTGCGTAGTCCCCAGGATATGATTTATTACTTCTCTGCTAAATATTTCCCTGCTCATAAGAAACAAGCTGCTTTGAGGGATATATATAATTTTGTGCATATTGAAGAGAGTCTCCCACAAGCTTGGGGGAGGCTTCTCAAGTTACTTAATGCTTTGCCTGATCATCCTCTTAAGAAACCTGAAATACTTGATATATTTTATAATGGACTAACCGATGCTTCCAGAGATTACCTGGATAGTTGTGCTGGTTCTCTTTTCAGGGAAAGAACACCAGATGAAGCTGAAATTTTATTGAATAATATGTTGACAAATGAAAATAATTGGGCACCTCCTGAGCCAACTTCCGAGCCAGCTCCTCGAGCCACCATCGAGCCTATTCCTAAACCAACTCCGAAGAAGAGAGGTGTTCTATTTCTCAGTCCTGAAGATATGCAAGAGGCAAAGAAATCTATGAAAGAAAAAGGTATTAAAGCTGAAGATGTTAAGAATTTACCTCCTATTGAAGAAATACATGGTCTTAATCTACCGCCTGTTGAAGAAGTGTACGATCTCAATTCTTTATTCACTGAAGAACCTCCTGATCCCGATATCCCGACACAGGTAGTAAAGGTAAATTCTCTCTATAGATATGATAAAGCTGAAGTACCTCCTACTAAAATTATTAGTCAGAGCTTGGATGAGATAACTGAAGGAAATATGCCCTAGAGGCAATAATAAAGTTATTATTTATTTCCTTATTTCATGATGAATGTTTATTATTCATGCTAGAATTGTATTAACCGGAAACATAATACATGTGTGAATAGATAGACAAACATAGTGTCACTAGTATGCCTCTACTTGACTAGCTCGTTGAATCAAAGATGGTTAAGTTTCCTAGCCATAGACATGAGTTGTCATTTGATTAACGGGATCACATCATTAGGAGAATGATGTGATTGACATGACCCATTCCGTTAGCCTAGCACATGATCGCTTAGTATGTTGCTATTGCTTTCTTCATGACTTATACATGTTCCTGTAACTATGAGATTATGCAACTCCTGTTTACGGAGGAACACTTTGGTGCTACCAAACGTCACAACGTAACTGGGTGATTATAAAGGAGTACTACAGGTGTCTCCAAAGGTACATGTTGGGTTGGCGATTTGAGATTAGGTTTTGTCACTCCGATTGTCGGAGAGGTATCTCTCGGCCTTCTCGGTAATACTCATCACCTAAGCCTTGCAAGCATTGTAACTAATGAGTTAGTTATGAGATGATGTATTACGGAACGAGTAAAGAGGCTTGCCGGTAACTAGATTGAACTAGGTATTGATACCGACGATCGAATCTCGGGCAAGTAACATACCGATGACAAAGGGAACAAAGTATGTTGTTATGCGGTTTGACCGATAAAGATCTTCGAGAATATGTAGGAGCCAATATGGGCATCCAGGTTCCGCTATTGGTTATTGACCAAGAATAGTTCTAGGTCATGTCTACATAGTTCTCGAACCCGTAGGGTCCGCACGCTTAAGGTTTCGATGATGGTTATATTATGAGTTTATGAGTTTTGATATACCGAAGGAGTTCGGAGTCCCGGATGAGATCGGGACATGACGAGGAGTCTCAAATGGTCGAGACGTAAAGATCGATATATTGGACGACTATATTCGAGTTCGGAAAGGTTCGAATGATTCGGTATTTTCGAGTACCGAGAGTTACGGGAATTCGCCGGGAGAAGTATTGGGCCTTATTGGGCCCTGCGGGAGAGAGAGGGCTGCCTAGGGCAGGCGCGCGCTTCTCAAGGCCTAGTCCGAATTGGACTAGGGAGGGGCCGCACCCTTCTTCTTCTCTTCCCTTCCTTCTCTCCTACTCCTACTAGGAAAGGAGGAGGAGTAGGACTCCCCTTGGTGCGCTCCTCCCTTGGCGGCCACCTCCTCCTTGCTCCTTTATATACGGGGCAGGGGGCACCCCATGACACACAAGTTGATCTACGGATCGTTCCGTAGCCGCAGCGGTGCCCCTCCACCATATTCCACTTCGGTCATATCGTCATGAGCTTAGGCGAAGCCCTGCGCCGGAGAAGTCATATCGTCACGGGCTTAGGCGAAGCCCTGCGTCGGTGGAGCATCATCATCGCCCACGCCGTCGCGGTTGACGGAACTCATCCCGACACTTTGCTGGATCGGAGTCCGGGATCGCCATCGAGCTGAACGTGTGCAGAACTCGGAGGTGCCGTGACGCTCGGTGCTTGGATCGGTCGGATCGTGAAGACGCACGACTACATCAACCGCGTTGTTATAACGCTCGCTTCGGTCTCACGAGGGTACGTGGACGGACACTCTCCCTCTCGCTGCTATGCCATCACCATGGTCTTGCGTGTGCGTAGGAAATTTTTTGAAATTACTACGTTCCCCAACAATAACTTTATGTTTAAGCAAGATGACTTTAATGCTTATTTTGGTAGACAATTGAAACAGAATACCTTTATGATTAAACGCTTGAGTGATTATATGGCTAATATTAGAGGTGAACTTAAACTTGTTAGCAAACATGCTTCTATGGTTACCACTCAAGTAGAACAAGTACTTAAAGCTTAGAAAGAAGTGCTTGATGAAATGAATAGTAAGAAAAATGATTATGCTGTTAGAGTGGCTACTAGAACTGGTAGAATGACTCAGTAACCTTTGTATCCTGAAGGCCACCCTAAGAGAATCGAGCAAGATTCTCAGAGAAATAATATTGATATGCCTAGTTCTTCTAAAAGGAAGAAAAAGAAAAATGATAGAACTGTGCAAACTTATAGTGAACCTATTGCTAAACCACCTGATAATCCAAATGATATCTCTATTTCTGATGCTGAAACACAATCTGGTAATGAACATGAGCCTAGTGAAAATATTAATGATAATGTTCATGATGATGCTCAACCTAGTAAGGACAATGATGTAGAAGTTGAACCTGCTGTTGATCTTGATAACCCACAATCAAAGAATCAACGTAATGATAAAAGGGACTTCGTTGCTAGGAAACATGGTAAAGAAAGAGAACCATGGGTTCAGAAACCCATGCCTTTTCCTCCCAAACCATCCAAGAAAAAGGATGATGAGGATTTTGAGCGCTTTGCTGAAATGATTAGACCCATCTTTTTGCGTAGGCGATTGACTGATATGCTCAAAATGAATCCTTATGCTAAATATATGAAAGATATTGTTACAAATAAAAGAAAGATACCGGAAGCTGAAATTTCCACCATGCTTGCTAATTATACTTTTAAGGGTGGAATACCAAAGAAACTTGGAGATCCAGGAGTACCTACTATACCATGCTCCATTAAAAGAAATTATGTTAAAACTGCTTTATGTGATCTTGGAGCCGGTGTTAGTGTTATGCCTCTCTCTTTATATCGTAGACTTGACTTGAATAAGTTGACACCTACTGAAATATCTTTGCAAATGGCTGATAAATCAACTGCTATACCTGTCGGTATTTGTGAGGATGTGCCTGTTGTGGTTGCAAACGTTACTATTTTAACGGACTTTGTTATTCTTGATATTCCCGAGGATGATAGTATGTCTATTATTCTTGGAAGACCTTTCCTTAATACTGCAGGGGCTGTCATTGATTGCAACAAAGGCAATGTCACTTTTCATGTTAATGGTAATGAGCATACGGTACACTTTCCAAGGAAACAACCTCAAGTTCATAGTATCAACTCTATTGGAAAAATTCCATCGATTATATTTGGAGGTTTTGAATTTCCTCTCCCTACTGTCAAGAAGAAATATGATATACTTATTATTGGGGATGTCCATATCCCCGTTGAGGTAACATAGTGTCATTCAAAAGTTCTCCGGTTCCATGATTATCGGAATGAGTTTGTTAACAAGACTTGATCAACGTTGTTAGTGGATTCTTTTTGATGAGCATGAGATGGATGAAACTAGAAGCACAACCTTCTGTACCCTCTTTATATTTTCTGTTACTTAGTAGAAATAAAGTAAAATAGTATTTTTCTGTCTGTTTCCTGATTTATCCGTGCAATATAAAAATATCCCAAAAATAAAAGTCCTCAGAATGCCATGCCAATTTAATATGATTTTTTCGGAAATATTTGATGATTTTTAGTGCAAAAATTACTGAGGGGGAGCTGCCACCTGGCCACGAGGGTGGAGGGCGCGCCCCCCAGCCTCGTGGGCCCATGGTGGCCCTCCTCCACTTACCCCTGCACCCATCTTCTTCCTCTGCCTCACACAAACCCGAAAAACAAACTCAAGCTCGTGTTCCAGCCACTTTTGCTGCGACCTTCGATCTCTTTTCTCAAAGCACCTCTCGGAAAACTGCTTGGGGAGATTGTTCCTTGGTATGTGACTCCTTCATTGGTCCAATTAGTTTTTGTTCTAGTGCTTTATTCTTTGAAAATTTGTGTTGCATAGGTGACCATGTTCTTGAGCTTGCATGTCAAATTTATACGGTTCCAAGTAATTCTAATGCTTGATATATGCCTAGGCACTTGTATGAGTAGTTGCTATCATTTTTATTGAAGTTGGTTCACTTTTGTTTGAAGTTACTAAAAATTTCAGAATTATTTTTCAGAGAAAACAATATGCTTAGGAAGATGTTCCAAGGTGGTTCTTCAAGGAAGCAAGGTCCCAGGCTTGCAATGCGTGATGCTGACGAGGAACCACCAAGAGACGCTCTTGTGAGGCCCAGTGAATGGCCTTCTAAAAATTTTATGGATCAAACGGGAATTAAAGAAGAATTTAACGCATATTTGCGTACTGCCAGTCTTGAGGACTTTGAAGCTGACAAATGCCCCTAGTATCGTGACCTCACAAGTTCATTTGTGGGGAGGTTTGAGTTTTCATCTTCGCGTAATTCTCCTTCAGTCATGTTTGACCTTTATGACAAATCTTATACCATGGACTTAGAGGTTTTCACTCTTGCATGCAAATTTCCATCTTGGGGTAGTATCAGGGATCCCCCTAAATCTGAATATAGAGACTTTCTTGCTAGAATAACTGTGGGGGAATCTAGGGATATAACGCAAGCCACTATAGGGAGCATTCACTTTCCTGCTATACTTTATTTTGCTCTCTTCATAGGTAGATGCATAAATGCTAAGGATGAAGCATGTCACATGTGTGCCCCTGATCTCAGCATTCTCAGAAGTGCTGTGTTAGGGGACCAATCTTATCATATGGGAGCCATTGTAGCTCGTAGGTTGCATCTTAATAGACATAACAAAGATTTCTTTGGAGGAATTTATGCAACCCGCTTAGCTAATTTTCTTGAGATAGACATCCGTGAGGGTGACATGGAGTTACCTCCTACTTATTTAGATTTTGATTCTATGGTTTCCCACCAGTTTGTTGCAAGGACTGAACCACCTCTCCAGTATCGAATAATCTTTAACAAACGACATGTTGTCCATGTTACTCTTCCTGCTCCTGCCTTCTTTGATTTTCAGACGAGAGGAAGATATATTATTACCAGAGAGGAGGCAGATGAGTACGAGAGGAGAGCGGAGGCAGCTCGACGCCACACTGTAGCTCAGGAGGCCATAGCTGCTGCATCGCAGTACGACCCCATCTACAAATACGGGTATCAGCCAGGCTATCTCTGGCAATAGACCAACTTAGGACAAAGCCTAAGCTTGGGAGAGTACGTATTTCTCACCGACATTACATTCATCTTCACACACACTCATTGCTAGATGTCGGTGCTCATACTCTTTCACTGTAATATCCATGCTAGTTTATTTTCCTTTTTCCTGCTTTCTTCTTGTGTGTTTAATAAACCTTAGAAAAAACCAAAAAAAATTAGTAGTAGTTAATTTTTCCTGCTGTAGTAGTAATAATTAAAAATAAAACCCAAAAATATTTCCTGTTCTTCTTTTGCTTGTTGGGAGCTTTCCCGTGTAAATAATTTTTATTCCCTTTCTTTTCTTTGGGGGTCAATAGGAGAAGACCATGATTTAATTGTTGAAGTGGCTCTTATATGCATCATTGTTGATTTAACCAAGAGCCCATATTGCCTTGTCTTATCATGTTTATTGAATGCTTGCAGATTCCAGCTTAGTCCAATGCACGTGCACTCTTATTATTATTCACACCGTTCGGTCGTGCAAGTGAAAGGCAATTATGATGATATATGATGGACTGACTGAGATGGGAAAAGCTGGTATGAACACCGGCCCCGAGAGAATGGTGCGCACCGGCTTCCTCCGTCACCGACGGCGACAACGTCAATGCTGCACCTCCTCACCTCCCGCAGTAGATGGGATTCGGCCGGATCTGTGACCTCCGGTGAGGAGAGAGATAGAGTGGACACTGTCATGTTGTTTTGATATGGAGAAGGTGAGAGAGCGAGACGCGAGAAACTCTATCAAACAAGAGGCTATAATGGAGTAAAAAAAATCTTTCCATAGCAGTGATTTTAAATAGAATACGCGCACCCTCAAAAAATTAGAATACGTGCCTTCCCGGGAAAAAGAAACGAAAACTGGTGGACAATTTTTTAACGTACCAAGAAAGAAAACTTGATAAAAAACATGCCCCCGCTTCCAGGTCGCGAGATTCGTCGCGCGCACACACATAGACATAGACATGCATATCCGTGTTTACGTAAAATTCCATTTCCATCTCCATCTCCAATCATATTTGTCCAACTGGCACATTATTTACGTTGTTAATTTATACGCAGCAATATTAACGTACAACATCTCCTGTTTGCGGACGTCCGGACCGCTGCCATGGCCGGTCCTGACCAACCCGAACCCACTTCATCACCCGCGCGTGATTCCCGCCCGAAACGGTCAGTGCCGCATTCATGCCCGGCCAGAGCGGACGCGACCTCTCACTGGCGCCAGCATTGAAGCAGCGCACCGGCCGAGAGAGCGTCGCCCGCGCCGCTTCCGGGTGCACGCGACTGCTTCGCGTTCAAAGGTCGCAATAGCCGGCTACAACATGCATGTAAAAAGTTCTTGGGAGTCCGTGCTACAGCAAGCTGTCCTCTCCCAACTTGTCAATCTCTTCCTGTAGTGCTAGTACTCCATGGCGCGATCCATCCATAAGCAGGCGAGAAAGTTATCGTATACTCGGTTTGTGGTGAGTGGCATGCCGAGCGACCGTGTGGGGTCGAGCCATGGAGGAGGGTGAGACACGACGTGATTTAAACGTTGGTTTTGCTCGAAGGCGCGATCCAACGAAACAAAACATTGTTTTCTCTCCGTTTCCATTTTTCCTCCGGAAAAACGGAAACTTTCTACTCCATTTTCATTCCTATTCCAAGGTTGCCCCGTTACAACATTCCATCAAATACAAAGGAAAACTAACACGCATGCTGATGCATCTCAATGATTTACAGATCATAGCCAATATTTACTTCACAACTAAAGACAAAAGTTGTGAGAGCGTGTACGAAAGAAAAACTACTGATGGGGTCACTATGACTTAAACCCTAAACCCTAAACAGGATTTAAATTCCCGGCCATGTAGAACCTGTCGAAGGAAAGACGGCTGGCACCCTCGGATCATACGATGCTTTTGTGCACCTCCACTAAAATCGACCTGAGCATCCCTGATGGCAAAGATATTGAAGAAGTGTGATTAGAATAATAGTACTGGCACTAGTTCATGAGACATAAACTCATCACAAGTAGAAGTCGGTAGAAGTAGAGAAAGATCGACATGGAGATGGAGCTACGGCAGTGGAGCAAGCCGGCTCCAAAAGGAAGATGGACTACCTGGGACGTCGGGATGTAGCTAGAAGGGCAGTTGGGACACGGCATCGGTCCATACCGCGGTGACCCCCGATTTGGACGCACCGACTGTGGGTTTTCTCCCTCGCTGATGTCGACAGCGTCTACGCAGAACCTTGTTCCCTTCCCCCAGCTGCAGGATCAGGCCCGTCGTTCTATGCTTGTGAAGAGAGCAACCTAAGCAAGCAGGCTTGTAGCTTAGGCTCCTGCTAGTGTATATATAGTGGTTTTCTTTTTCTCTCCATATCAACCATTTTATATTGAGTACGTGTCATTGAAGAGTGAAATGATGGTTGCTTCTTCCGACTAACTTACTGTGTGATTTGACTGCTCCTTAGTGGCCCCTACACGTACTCACCCTATGTGTATGCAACAGTCACACGTACACATGGACGCAAAAACGCGCGCGATGCCCTAATGCACGCATGTCCGAGCACAAGACAGAACACACACGGTCACGCTCAAGTGCTCAACCTACACGTGCATGCACACACATACTCAGTCAGGGTGAGCTAGTGACCGTATAAACACCAAAAATATATATATATTGAGCGAATGAGCATATTATGAAGTCCACTACCGTATTTTTACAAATATACAGTGACAGACAGTGTATTTATCTCATTTGAAATTAAGCCATATTAACCGGAGAGGAGGCAGTATGAACTAGCATTACTTTGATGTGTCCCGTCAACTTGCCGAACAAGGAGAAGGTTGCAGGACGGGAGAAGCTTGCGCGCGGTGGCTCACAGGACAAGGAGAAACTTTTGACTAATGCAAGCTCTCCCTCGCTCAGGCGGTGGACGTGCAACAGTTAATTCGGTGTCAGATTGCCAGAAGCATACACTATACTACTAGTGCTATTATTGTTCGACTTCCGAATAGGCTAACAGCCGTTTAAAGTTTACTAGTAGTACTAGTACTACTACTATAGTCTATAGAGGTATGTACTATACTAGTACTAGGAACCGGATGGAGGAGCGTCTGCACTCTTATTATGATTTTAAAATGTGATAAAGCAATCTTCAACACATTTGGTTATCTTCGAGGGTTCTCGTATGTGATAATGGAAGTTGATTGCATGGAACACTCGCCACAATTCTCGCTTAATTATGGCTCACATCCTGTTACAAATAGGAGTGCTCGGTAATAATTTCCTCTTTTTTTGTTATTCAGCATGTAAACAGGTCAACAAACCTTGCGGAGCATCTTCGTGTTAACCGTGCTTACTGCACTTTGAATGTGGCCGAGAGCTGGCTTGATGAAACACCTCGCTTCCTACTTCTTTTTTTGCGGGGTACCTCGCTTCCTACTGACCAGTGTCTTGGCTGATCGGCCTAAGATATATGAATAGAGCTCTCTCATTTACCCACAAAAAAGATTAAGCCATATTAACCGAAAAGGAGAGAGTATGGAATAGCACTACTTTTTGGTGTGTCCCGTCAACTCGTAGAACAAGGAGAAGCTCGCTTACGCCTTTTGACTAATGCAACCTACCCTCGGTGGACATACATCAGTCCATTCGGTGTCAGATTGTCAAAGGCATACACTGTAGTACCCAACATGCGGAGTACCATCATTGTTCGACTTCACGAAGAGGCGAAGAGCCAAGCGCAGTAGTACGAGTAGTACTACTACTAGAACCGCATGGTGGAGCGTCTGTACTCTTAATTTTTTTATCTCTGATAAAGTACATGTTTATTCCGGAGAAGGGCGGAAAACGGCAGCCCAACATGTAATGATGATATCGATCAACCAACCATGCTCGAATATATCTTGGCCTCCGTGCGACCCCGTCTGTGTGTTCTCACTCCTCGTCTCTATCAAGGAACGACGGGTTGGCTCTTTGCCGTCAATTGAGATCGGTTTGCTCACACTCCTGTCCCACATGTCAGTGATATGCCAAGAGGAGGTGCATTGACCGACTGGCCATACGCGTACTTGGTTTTGCACCTTCATACTACTCCTCCCTCCGTCACAGTTTACAGGGCGCGCTTCATTATGATGCATTTCCACCACCAGAGAGTCTTTAGACGCGTTTGGTTTAATGCTTAATTAATTAGGGCGTGGTAACCGCAATCAAGTCCACAATTTTCTCTCGATGTACTCGCTCCTTTCCGATTTATAGGGCTTATCTCAAAATTTTAGTTTTTCCATTTTATAAGGCTCAATTTCGTTGTTTTCCATCATATGTTCAGATTCCAAGGTGCATTAAATCATTGCATGCAAGTATTAAGACAAAATTGACCAATGCATGTACTTTATGCATGCATGCATTGCAATTAGTGCATTGATAAACATAAATTTTTGAGGAAAACAAGAGCATTAATTAGGTGCTTTTGCAAAACTACAAAAAGTATTCCACCACTGGCCATCTACCTTGATTTGTGAGATTTTTGAAATGAGCACTATAAACCGGAAAGGAGGGAGTACTACTACGGAGTGGAGTAAGTGCATGCATGTGTGTACCCGGGGTGGAAGCACTGCATGCATGTGTGTATGCATTATTCCCTCTAGTAATAGACGTCGTGCTATAACTACCAATGCTATTTTTTAGGCCGATCGCTAGTCGCCTTGGTCCCACAGATTTATTTCTTTTTTCTAAAGAGCGCTCTATAAACAGTGACGGATGGAGTAGTATGAGCGGATTCAAAGAAGAGCGTATTGATGGTTGCTTCTTCCGAGCAACTTACAGTGGAAAAGGTGGGGCTTATGATTTGACTGCTCATTACGCACTATTAATGCGGCGCAACGACCGGGCTGAGTCTCCCATGCGATTGTGCACTACCCCCTCGGTTCTTAAATATACTCCGGAGTATTTGTCTTTCTAGAGATTTCAACGAGTGACTACTCAAATATTTGTCTTCTGAGAGATTCAAATGGACTACTACATACAGATGTATATAGACATATTTTAGATTCACTCATTTTGCTCCGTATGTAGTCACTTGTTGAAATCTCTAGAAAGATGAATAGAGTATTTAGGAACGGAGGGAGTACACATACGAAGCAAAATGAGTGAATCTACACTCTAAAATATGCCCATTTGAAATTTGTAAAAAGACAAATATTTAGGAACGAAGGAGTATAATTTTGTACATGGAGCATGGACCCGGATGCTGAAGAGGCTTATGGCAATGCTATCAACACTAGTAGAAAACAGGGCATTTGTCCCGGTTCGTAAGGGCCTTTTGTCCCGGTTTAAAGGTCGGTACTAATGCCCTCCCCCTTTTGTCCCGGTTCTTACACGAACCAGGACAGATGGGCCTACACGTGGCCACTGTGGGTAGCCCAGGCAAGGGGGCCTTTGGTCCCGGTTGGTGACATGAACCGGGACCAAAAGTCTTCCACGCGTCAGCAGCTGGCTGGAGCTGAGGTTTTTCTTTTTATTTATAAAGTGGCTGGTTTAGGGGTTTGGGGGGTTAATTTAGGTTGTTATTAGCTAGATAATAGAGAGAAGTGTCCTCTCTTATATCTTCGTCCTTGGTTTACCAACGCTACTGCTATGTTCATTTCACCGCTGATATATAATAACTCATGCATGCTCGCATCATACATCATCATATATAATAACAAGTCCTACTAATCATGCATCATCATACAACTTCTACTCGTTATTAATAACAAGTCATATGATCATCATCCTCATAGTCATCGAACCCAACCCTACATAATTGTTCTTAGCACATGATCATCGATGTCGGTAGGACCTAAACACCCTTAAGGTAAAATAGCATAAAACAATATAGACCCTGACTCTCCATTATGAAGAATGGAGATCATCCTGTCTCCAATTCTTGCGCTTCGCTTCCTTTTGCTTACAAGAAGCTCCTTACGACCGTCCATACATTTTCTCCATTCTTTGATTGTCATGTCTCCGCTTCTTTTAGAAATCCGGTATGGACAGTTGAGATTCGTAGGACAACCTGGTTGTATGTTCAAAACATCAAGGCAACTGTGCGTATACATCAGATGAGGCACACAATCATTCGAGATTATCTGTTGAAAAACATAGTAATAACTTCGTAGTTAGCAATGATGTACTAATTTTAGAAGTATGCAAAAAGATGCACGGATGTCGTAATAGTAAAAAATCTTACCAGGGTATCTCCATAGAAGTTACCGTAATTCAACACGTGCACTAGTGGCACGTATTGACCATAATGTTGAGGAGTTCGATTGTAGATATTGTAATTCTCAAGATCTGTACAAAATACGATAAGATGATTTTTCTCCTTATAAGTTAATTCGGAGCCATCAGTGTAGTGGGTTTTGTCTACCATCTTCCGCACATTCTTTGAAGAATGAAAATAAGCTGTCAATGGAAATAAGCTGTCAACTATTTTGAAATAAACAATATAAATTACTTAATAACTATGTTTGAGAAGCTCACATGGGAGAAGAATTGGAAGTGTATCCACAAGGACCCAAATGTCCATATTGTCTTGCTCGATTGTAGGATCACCAAGATCCATGGTGACAAGCATACCCTCATCAAAACCATACATCTTGCAAAGTGCTTCCCAATTTTTGCAACCAAAATGGGTTACACTCTCAGCATTGTACAACTTTACTTCAAAATTCACACCATGATGGGTCCTTAGGTGAATTGTTTTGGTTTCCATACTTTCATGGTCTTCAAAACCCATCCTCTCCAAGACATAGTGTCTTGCATAGCATGGGATAAGCTAGTCGAGTTGGAAAAGATGAAAAATACACGTTAAAATAGTTGAAGTCATGCTTAATTACGAAAAAAACTATTGTCGTCGTTGCGTACCGTATGAACATCGAAGGTCTCCTCGAGCTTAATGCTAAAGCGCCGATCTTCGTCCAGCTCAAGGAACCTGTCGCACATACCTCGGTCGTCGTGGCACCAGTCGCACTTCGACGGGCGGTTTTCGTCGTCCGAGTACGACATTTCCGGCCTATGTTCATAATTCAAATATTGAACTTGTACAATTAAATATATGTACTAAAAAACCTAAATTAGATCATTATTATTAATCACGGGTTGACTATCGGTGATGGTATAGCTCCTCCTTTCATTCTCGAGTGCATTATTACACCAAATTGTCTAGCATACGGGAATGAAGGAGAAGCTACCCCCACGACGGCGTGGATGATGGAGGGGGCTCCTAGATTTCTGCATAGAGTGCTCTTCAAATTTAGCATTCAAAGTAGGAGTACTTTTCCAATATGAGCATACAATAAGCAAAACCAAATCGTAAAATAAAGTAGTATTCAAATTAGCATGCATTCAATTATAACCAAAAGTACATCATCTCTTGTGTCCGTACATCATGGAATATTATCACTAATACTCCTCGAATACTATCATACATATAGCATCGCTAATACAGCTAGAACCGTAGCGCCCGACGGGTATCGTAGTGGGCGGTGGACACCCAAAAATAAGGAACCATCACAGGATCATAGCTCCAATGAGATCCCTGAAGAACCTGCCAGGTATTGTCGAACCTGCCCTCCAACGCAACCATGTAGCGACGGACGTGCTCGTCCTCCTCGCTGACACGGTGACGTACCACCACCGCTGTGTCCGGAAGCCTCGGCACCGTCACTAGCCCACGCGACCGCCACCAAACAAGGATCGGGTCAACAACGGGCTGCCTCCTCACCAACCTACATCCCCCGGAAGGTAGCACCTCCCAATACCAGCCCGGCGGAGCCCAGTCCCGGACATGGCCCTGATCAAGCAGGCCTCCACCGCCGAGTCGACGACGAGGATGCGGGATAGGCATCGTCGACGTCGATGTGGGAACTACTTCTATATATAGTAAAATAAAGTAGTTTTATTAATTAAATCAACTAGTTCAACTATACTAAAGCACTTACTATAAATAAATAAAGTAGTACTTACTAAAAATAAACTACTTCTATATATAGTAAAATAAAGTAGTTTATTAAATCAACCAGCTAGTTCAACAATATATTAAGCACTTACTATAAATAAAATAAAGTACTACTTACTAAAAATAAACTAGTTTAACTATAATTCTATTACTTTTCTAACTAATTATATTAAACACTTTCTCTTCTTATTTTCTTTTTCCTCTATTCTAAATATGAACATATTCATAAATGACTTTGATCATGCACAATTTTCCTATACATACACAATATGAACATATACATAAATTGACAAAGAAAATTCTATGAACAAAAAATCATTAAAATTCTACGAACAAAAGTACAACAGAAAAAATCATAAAAATTCTATGAACAGAAAAAGTCATAAAAATCGATGTTTGTATATATATGAATATACAAACATGCATATTCAACAACAATATCACCAAAATATCTATTAACAGAAAAAAATTAACACAATATGAACTAATTACACAATATGAAAAAAATCTAACAGAAAAATCTACGAACTACACATCTAACAAAAAATCTATGAACTAAAAAATCTAACAAAATCAAATCAATTAACTACACATCTAAATTATACTACACATCTAAATTAACTACTACATCAAATTAAATTAGCAAAAATTTTGCTCACGGGATGGCAACGACGTGAGGCGTGGTGAGGGCGACGGGCAGGGGACGGCGACGGCAGGGGGCGCGGCGACGGTCGACGGTGAGAGGCGGTCTTGGGCGGGCGGCGACGCTGGGCGAGGCGAGCGCGCGGGGAGGCGCTGGACGGCGCTGGGCAATTTACGGCGATGGCGAGGCAGAGACGGCGGGCAGCCTGGCGGCGTCGGGCAGGGAAGAACGAATTGAACCTAATTTTCACGAGTGCTGCTTATATAGGCAAATCAATTGGTCCCGGTTCGTGAGACCAACCGGGACCAATGCCCCCCTTTAGTCCGTAGAGGTCTTTGTTCCCGGTTGGTGGCACCAACCGGGACTAAAGGAGGGGCATTGGTACCGGTTTGTGCCACCAACCGTGATACGTCTCCAACGTATCTACTAATCCAAACACTTTTGCCTTTTTTTGGACTCTAACTTGCATGATTTGAATCCATACCTACTAATAATGCAAAGTGCGTTTCGCCAATTTTTTCATCCGTTCACCGCCGATTTTTTTCCTATCCGAGGTGGTACTAAATTCTTATGCGTTTGTTTGTTAGAAAAACAATTTTGGTACGTGGGCCGTGCACTGTGGCCCGGCGAAGCCAGCCCACTTATTATTCTGCCCATGCAGCTGGTAAATTCTATTTTCCGCACAGTTCGACATATAGTTGGTGCTTCGCACATGAGAACCAATAAGGGGCTGGCCCATTTTTCTTAATTTCCATGTTTTACTTCTATTTTTATTCTCCTTTCCCTATCTCTTTTTCCCTTCCAATTTTTTCAAATTTATTTCATAAATTTAAAATACTCTAAAAAAATGCTCAGAATTTTAAAAAATATATTATTTTCAAAATTCTTTGAGATTTCTGAAATAAAATGGCATTTCAAAAATTCTCCAAATTTGACAATATTCCTGTTTTTGAGAGTATTTAACAATGAAAATAATGTTCATGTATAAAAGATACACATTTTCTAAAAATCTTATGAATTTCAACACATGTTTCTGTTTCATAAAAATGTTCACAAATTCAAGTAATGTTCATGTTTTTTAAAAAAAAAAGTTGGTGTTTTTAGAATTTTTTTGTGAATGTTAAAAGATGTTCCCGCTCACATTTTCTTCATGTTTTTCCAAAAATGGAGATAATATTTTAAAAACTGTTTAGGATTTAAAAAATTGTTCATGTTTATTCAGAAATTTCATACCTTAAAATCCCCTCAATTGAAAGGATTGAAAGGAAAAGTAGACTGAATAACTCATGGGCCTTCTCTGACGTACGATAACGTAACAAAATACTTAAATGCCCTCCATCAATGAATGGAAAAATTGTGGATTGATTTCTTCACACGCGGTGAAACCGAGAAACTAAATATTCCTTTCTCGTGTGCACACAGGGTTTTGCTTGCACATATAATTCTTCCTAACTATAAACGCATACTATTTTATCTCCCGTTGCAACGCACGGGCATATGTGCTAGTGAAACTAACCCGGACTGACGCTGTTTTCAGCAGAACTGCCATGATGTTGTTTTATGTGTAGAAAAGAAAAGTTCTCGGAATGTCCTGAAAATCCACGGAGGCACTTTTTTGAATTAATAAGAAATTCTGGGCGAAAGAAATACACCAGGGGGCCCACGGCCTGTCCACGAGACAGGGGGCGCCCCCCCCTCTCTCGTGGACCTCCACGGACCTCAACTCCAACTCCATATATTCACGTCCGGGGAGAAAAAAATCAGAGAGAAAGTTTCATCGCGTTTTACGACACAGAGCCGCCGCCAAGCCCTAATCTCTCTCGGGAGGGCTGATCTGGAGTCCGTTCGGGGCTCCGGAGAGGGGGATTCGTCGCCGTCGTCATCATCAACCATCCTCCATCACCAATTTCATGATCCTCACCGCCGTGCGTGAGTAATTCCATCGTATGCTTGCTGGACGGTGATGGGTTGGATGAGATTTACCATGTAATCAAGTTAGTTTTGTTAGGGTTTGATCCCTAGTATCCACTATGTTCTGAGATTGATGTTGCTATGACTTTGCTATGCTTAATGCTGTCACTAGGGCCCGAGTGCCATGATTTCAGATCTGAACCTATTATGTTTTCATGAATATATGTGTGTTCTTGATCCTATCTTGCAAGTCTATAGTCACCTATTATGTGTTCTGATCCGACAACCCTGAAGTGACAATAATCGGGATACTTCTCGGTGATGACCGTAGTTTGAGGAGTTCATGTATTCACTATGTGCTAATGCTTTGTTCCGGTTCTCTATTAAAAGGAGGCCTTAATATCCCTTAGTTTCCGCTAGGACCCCGCTGCCACGGGAGGGTAGGACAAAAGATGGCATGCAAGTTCTTTTCCATAAGCACGTATGACTATTTACGGAATACATGTCTACATTACATTGATGAACTGAAGCTAGTTCTGTGTCACCCTATGTTATAGCTATTACATGAGGAATCGCATCCGGCATAATTATCCATCACTGATCCATTGCCTACGAGCTTTTCACATATTGTTCTTCGCTTATTACTTTTCCGTTGCTACTGTTACAATCACTACAAAAACCCAAAAACTATTATCTTTACTTTTGCTACCGTTACCTTTATTATCATACTACTTTGCTATTAAATACTTTGCTCCAGATACTAAGTTATCCAGGTGTGGTTGAATTGACAACTCAACTGCTAATACTCAAGAATATTCTTTGGCCCCCCTTGTGTCGAATCAATAAATTTGGGTTGAATACTTTACCCTCGAAAGCTGTTGCGATCCCCTACACTTGTGGGTTATCAAGACTAATTTCTGGCGCCGTTGCCGGGGAGCATAGCTCTATTCTCTTAGTCACTTGGGATTTATATCTGTTGAACACTAAGAAGAACTTGAAAGACGACAGAACTACGATTTTGCCCTCAACTACGAGGGGAGGTAAGGAACTGCCATCTAGCTCTGCACTAGATTCTCCTTCCGTTATTAGTAGGCTTACGACACCTAAACCTGCTGCTGCTATGAATTCTGATATGTCGCATGTTATTGATGATGCCACTTTCTGCTATGCATGATGAAACTACTTCTGTGCATGATACTACTTTGCCATTAGGTGAATTTCTTGATGAACAACTTGCTAGAGTTAGGGGGAATGAAAATATTGAAGAACCTATTATTGATGATAGTGACGATGAAGGTTCTCCCTATGATTATGTATTGCCTGTTGTTCCTAAGGGTTATGTTATGAATGAAGAAGCTGCTAGGGAAATCTTTGCTTGCAATGATAGATATGATCTTAAGAAATTATTAGCTAAATGGAAGCAGCAGTCTCTTAATGCTAGAATGAAATCTGACCCTGCTTTTGCTACTTCACCTATCTGTGTTACTGATAAGGATTATAAATTCTCCGTTGATCCTGAGATTATTACTTTAGTTGAATCTGATCCTTTTTATGGCCTTGAATCTGAAACTGTTGTGGCACATCTCACCAAGTTGAATGATATAGCTACCTGTTTACTAATGATGAGAAGTCTCGCTATTTTTATATCCTTAAGATATTTCCGTTCTCATTAAAGGTTGATGCTAAGACTTGGTATAATTCTCTTTCTCCTGGTTGTGTGCGTAGTCCCCAGGATATGATTTATTACTTCTCTGCTAAATATTTCCCTACTCATAAGAAACAGGCTGCCTTGCGAGAAATATATAATTTTGTGCAAATCAAAGAAGAGAGTCTCCCACAAGCTTGGGGGAGGCTTCTACGGTTACTTAATGCTTTGCCTGATCATCCTCTTAAGAAAAATGAAGTACTTGATATCTTTTATAATGGACTAACCGATGCTTCCAAGGACTACTTGGATAGTTGTGCTGGTTGTGTTTTCAGGGAAAGAACAGTCGACGAAGCTGAAATATTATTGAATAATATGTTGACTAATGAAAATAATTGGACTCTCCCTGAGCCAATTCCCGAGGCAATTCCTGAACCAATTGAGCCAATTCCCGAGCCTATTCCTAAACCCACTCTGAAGAAGAGAGGTGTTTTATTTCTCAGTCCTGAAGATATGCAAGAGGCAAAGAAATCAATGAAAGAAAAAGGTATTAAAGCTGAAGATGTTAAGATTTACCTCCTATTGAAGAAATACATGGTCTTAATATACCGCCTGTTGAAGAACCACATTTTCTTGATAACCCGACACAGGTAGTAAAGGTAAATTTTATCTATAGACATGATAAAGTTGAAATCCCCTCTACTAAATTTTATAGCCCATGCTTAGATGAATTTGATGACTTTATGGCTAGACAAGAAAGTTTTAATGCTTATGTTGTTAGAGAGTTAAAGAATAATGCTTTCGAGATAGGACGTGTAAGCGATAATCTAGCTAGAGTTAAAGATGAACTCAAACTTGTTAGCAAATATGCTTCTATGGTTGCTACTCAAGCTGAGCAAGTACTTAAAGCTCAAAATGATTTGCTTGATGAATTAAATAATAAAAATGACTTTGCTATTAGAGTGGCTACTAGAACTGGTAGAATGACTCAGGAACCTTTGTATCCTGAAGGCCACCCTAAGTGAATCGAGCAAGATTCTCAGAGAAATAATACAGAGGCACCTAGTTCTTCTAAAAAGAAGAAAAAGAAAAACGATAGAACTTTGCATGCTTCTAGTGAACCTACTGTAGACACACCTAAGAATCCCAATGATATTTCTATTTCTGATGCTGAAACACAATCAGGTGATGAACATGAACCTAGTGATAATGTTAATGATAATGTTCATGTTGATGCTCAACCTAGCACAAACAATGATGTAGAGATTGAACCTGCTGTTGATCTTGATAACCCACAATCAAAGAATCAACGTTATGATAAGAGAGATTTTGTTGCTAGGAAGCATGGTAGAGAAAGAGAACCATGGGTTCAGAAACCCATGCCCTTTCCTCCTAAACCATGCAAGACAAAGGATGATGAGGATTTTGAGCGCTTTGCTGAAATGATTAGACCTATTTTCTTACGTATGCGCTTAACTGATATGCTGAAAGTAAATCCTTATGCTAAGTATATGAAGGATATCATTACAAATAAAAGAAAGATACTGGAAGATGAAATTTCCACCATGCTTGCTAATTACACTTTTAAGGGTGGAATACAAAAGAAACTTGGAGATCCGGGTGTACCAACTATACCATGCTCCATTAAAAGAAATTATGTTAGAACTGCTTTATGTGATCTTGGAGCTGGTGTTAGTCTTATGCCTCTCTCTTTATATCGTAGACTTGAATTGAATAAGTTGACACCTACTGAAATATCTTTGCAAATGGCTGATAAATCAACTGCTATACCTGTCGGTATTTGTGAGGATGTGCCTGTTGTGGTTGCAAATGTCACTATCTTAACGGACTTTGTTATTCTTGATATTCCCGAGGACGATAGTATGTCTATTATCCTTGGTAGACCTTTTCTTAATACTGCAGGTGCTGTTATTGATTGCAACAAAGGCAATGTCACTTTTCATGTTAATGGTAATGAGCATACGATACACTTTCCGAGGAAACAATCTCAAGTTCATTGCATCAATTCTATTGGAAAAGTTACAACTATTATTATTGGAGGTTTTGAATTTCCTCTCCCTACTGTCAAGAAAAAGTATGATATTCTTATTGTTGGGGATTTTCATATCCCCGTTGAGGTAACTTAGTGTTATTTGAAATTTCTCCGGTTCCGTGTTATTCGGAATGAGTTTGTTAACAAGACTTGATCAACCTTGTTAGTGGATTCATTTTGATGATCATGAGATGGATGAAACTAGAAGGCACAACCTTCTGTACCCTATTTTGACTTTCTGTTATTTAGAATAAATAAAGCAAAAATAGTATTATTCGTCAGTTTTCGGAATTATCCGTGCATTAGAAAATACCCCCAAAAAAAAGTGCTCCAAATGCCCTGCAAATTTAGTATGATTTTTTTTGGAATATTTGAGGATTTTAGGCACTGAAAACACTGCAGGAGGGGCAAGCACCAGGCCAGGAGAGTGGAGGGCCCCCGCCCCCCCCCCTATAGGGCGCGCCCCCATGTCTCGTGGGCCCCTGTTGGCCCCCCTCCACTTATGCCAGCACCCACACACTTCATCTTCTACCCAAAAAAAATCCCCATCCAGCTCAAGCACGAGTTCTAGCTCATTTTGCTGCGATTTTTGATCTCCTTGCTGAAAGGTCCATTCACAAAACTGCTTTGGGAGATTGTTGCTTGGTATGTGACTCCTCCATTGGTCCAATTAGTTTTTGTTCTAGTGCTTTATTCATTGAAAATTTTTGCTGCATAGGTGACCATGTTCTTGAGCTTGCATGTTAAATTTATGAGGTCCCAAGCAATTCTAATGCATGATATTGGCTCTAGGCACTTGTAGGAGCAGTTGCTATCAATCTTGTTTAGTTTTATTCACTTTTATTTTGAAGTTACTAAAATTTCAGAAATTTTCAGAAAAAGAATTATGCTTAGATGAATGTACCAAGGTGGTTCCTCGGTAAAGAAAGGGCCAAGGATTGCTATACGTGAGCAAGATGTTGAATTGCTGAGGGACGCCGATGTACGAGCTTGTGAGTGGCCATCCGATGATTTTATGGTCGAAGCAGGCTTCAAGGAGGAATTTGACGCGTATGTGCGTAATGCCGAGCTGGAGGACTTCTTACAAGATAAGTGTCCGCAGTACTATCAATTGACTGATTCTTTTGTGCGGAGGTTCAAATATAATTGTGCGCGTAATTCTCCTAGTGTCATATTTGATATTTATGATACATATTATACCATGGATTTAGAGGATTTCACAACTGCTTGCAAACTGCCGCAGTGGGGTAATATTAATGATCCTCACAAATATGAATTTAGAGATTTTCTTGCTAGTATTACTGTGGGAGAATCTAGGGACATGGCACAAGCTACCATAGGGAGCATTCATTTTCCTTCTATACATTATTTTGCTCTCTTTATTGGTAGATGCATTAACGGTAAGGATGAAGCATGTCACATGTGTGTCCCTGATCTGTGTGTCCTCAAGAGTGCTGTGTTAGGTTATAAAGGTTATAACCTGGGGGCAATAGTTGCACGTAGGTTGCAGAATAATAGCAGAAAGGGAAATTTATTTGGAGGAATTTATGCAACCCGTGTGGCTAATTATCTTGGTATAGCCCCACGAGAGGGAGATATGATAATACCTCCTGTTTATTCGGATAAAGAAGCTATGTTCAATCATCAATTTCTTGCGAGGAATGAACAATTCCTCCATTATCGACTAATCTATGACAGACGCAACGTCGTCCATGTTACTCTTCCTGCTCCGTACCTTTTTGATTATCAGGCAAAAGGAAGATATGTTGTCACCAGGGAGGAAGCAGCTGAACACGAGAGGAGAGCGGAGGCAGTTCGCCAACACGCTGCAGCTCAGGAGGCGGTTGCCGCTGCATCTCAGTACGACCCCAGTTTCACTTACGGATATCAGCCAGGCGGTCCTTGGTACTAGACCAACTTAGGCTTGGGGGAGTACGTATTTCTCACCAACTTTACATTCATGCTCACACACTAGTCGTCAGTGCTCATACTCTTTCGTTGTATTATCCATGTTAGTTTAAATTTCTTTTTCTAGTTTTCTTTTTGTATGTTTGATAAACCTTAAGAAAAACAAAAAAAAATTAGTTAGTTTAATTTCCATGCTTGTAGTAGAAATTAAAATGAAAACCCCAAAATATTTCTAGTTCTTCTTCTTACTTGTTGGGAGCTTTCCCATGTAAATAGTTTTATTTTCTTTTCTTTTCTTTGGGGGTCGAGAAGACCATATTGAAAATGCTTAGTGGCTCTCATATGCATGATTGTTTATTTAACTTAGAGCCCATATTACTTGTCTTCTCTCTTGAGTTGAATGCTTGCATATTCTAGCTTAGTCCAATGCACGTGCACTCTTATTATTATGCACATCGTTCGGTCGTGCAAGTGAAAGGCAATAATGACGATATATGATGGACTTATTGGGATGAGAAAAGCTGGTATGAACTCGACCTCTATTGGTTTTGTAAATATGATGAGTTCATCGTTTCTGAGTCAGCTATTATGAAGTAAACATATTTGCAATGACATTTAGAGATTATAGTTGCTTGTGCCATGCTTAATTAGCTATGAGTTATAATGGTTTACCTTGCGTGCCAACATGCTATTAGAATGATTATGATGTGGTACGATGGGATGGTATATATCCTCCTTTGAATGAATTGAGTGACTCGACTTGGCACATGTTCACGCATGTAGTTGAATCAAATCAACATAGCCTCCATGACATTTATGTTCATGGTGGATTATATCCTACTCATGCTTGTATTCGGTGTGAATTAATTTTAATGCTTGTTTATGACTGTTGTCGCTCTCTCAGTTGGTCGCTTCCCAGTCTTTTGCTAGCCTTCACTTGTACTAAGCGGGAATACTGCTTGTGCATCCAAACTCCTTAAACCCCAAAGTTGTTCCATATGAGTCCACTATACCTTCCTATATGCGGTATTTACCTGCCGTTCCAAGTAAATTTGTATGTGCCAAACTCCAAACCTTCAAATGAAATTATGTTTTGTATGCTCGAGCAGCTCATGTTACAACTAGGGCTGCCTATATCTTCCATGCTAGGTGGGTTATTCTCCAGAGGAGTGGACTCCGCTCCTCATTCACAAGAAAGGGCCGGTAACTGGGATGCCCAGTCCCATGATCCAAAAGATCAAAGCAAATCAAAATAATTAAAACAAACTCCCCCAGGGCTGTTGTTAGTTGGAGGCACTCGTTGTTTCGAGCAAGCCATGGATTGATGCTTGTTGGTGGTTGGGGGAGTATAAACCTTTAACTTTATGTGTTGGAACCTCCTATAATGCATGTAGTATGGAAGATAAAGCCATCTCATAGTTGTTGCGTTGACAGCAAAAGTATGCCGCTCAAAATGTAATTTAAACTCTATGTTAAAATCGAGCTCTGGCACCTCTACAAATCCTTGCTTCCCTCTGCGAAGGGCCTATCTATTTACTTTTATGTTGAGTCATCACCCTTCTTATTAAAAAGCACCCGCTGGAGAGCACACTGTCTTTTGCATTCATTACTATTGGTTTATATTGGGTATGACTTGACTGGATATCTTTTACCATGAATTACAATGTTTAGTCAGTCCTTGATCTTTAAAGGTGCTCTGCATTTATGTTTTGCGGTCTCAGAAAGGGCTAGCGAGATTCCATTTTGTTATATCATGTTATGATTATTTTGAGAAAGTGTTGTCGTCTGAGTTTTATTATTATGGCTCGCTAGCTGATTATGTTATTGATATGAGTAACTGTGAGACCTAAGTGTTATTTTGAGTATGGTTAGTTCATAATATTTGCTGAAACTTGAATGCTGGCTTTTCATGTTTATAACAACAAGAGCAAACAGAGTTTGACCCCCTAAAAACAGAGTTTGTAAAAGTTTTTCTTTATCACTTTCAGTTTATCAACTGAATTGCTTGAGGACAAGCAAAGGTTTAAGCTTGGGGAGTTGATACGTCTCCAACGTATCTACTTTTCCAAACACTTTCGCCCTTGTTTTGGACTTTAACTTGCATGATTTGAATGAAACTAACCCGGACTGACGCTGTTTTCAGCAGAACTGCCATGATGTTGTTTTATGTGTAGAAAAGAAAATTTCTCGGAATGTCCTGAAAATCCACGAAGGCACTTTTTTGAATTAATAAGAATTTCTGGGCGAAAGAAATACACCAGGGGGCCCACGGCCTGTCCACGAGACAGGGGGGCGTGCCCCCCGGTAGGGTGCGCCCCCTATCTCGTGGGCCCCCTGGACCTCCACCGACCTCAACTCCAACTCCATATATTCACGTTCGGGGAGAAAAAAATTAGAGAGAAAGTTTCATCGCGTTTTACGACGTGGAGCCGCCGCCAAGCCCTAATCTCTCTCGGGAGGGCTGATCTGGAGTCCGTTCGGGGCTCCGGAGAGGGGGATTCGTCGCCGTTGTCATCATCAACCATCCTCCATCACCAATTTCATGATGCTCACCGTCGTGCGTGAGTAATTCCATCGTAGGCTTGCTGGACGGTGATGGGTTGGATGAGATTTACCATGTAATCAAGTTAGTTTTGTTAGGGTTTGATCCCTAGAATCCACTATGTTCTGAGATTGATGTTGCTATGACTTTGCTATGCTTAATGCTTGTCATTAGGGCCCGAGTGCCATGATTTCAGATCTGAACCTCTTATGTTTTCATGAATATATGTGTGTTCTTGATCCTATCTTGCAAGTCTATAGTCACCTATTATGTGTTATGATCCGACAACCCCAAAGTGACAATAATCGGGATACTTCTCGGTGATGACCGTAGTTTGAGGAGTTCACGTATTCACTATGTGCTAATGCTTTGTTCCGGGTCTCTATTAAAAGGAGGCCTTAATATCCCTTAGTTTCCGCTAGGACCCCGCTGCCACGGGAGGGTAGGACAAAAGATGTCATGCAAGTTCTTTTCCATAAGCACGTAGGACTATTTACGGAATACATGCCTACATTACATTGATGAACTGGAGCTAGTTCTGTGTCACCCTATGTTATAGCTATTACATGAGGAATCGCATCCGGCATAATTATCCATCACTGATCCATTGCCTACGAGCTTTTCACATATTGTTCTTCGCTTAATTACTTTTCCGTTGCTACTATTACAATCACTACAAAAACCCAAAAACTTTTATCTTTACTTTTGCTACCATTACCTTTATTATCATACTACTTTGCTATTAAATACTTTGCTGCAGATACTAAGTTATCTAGGTGTGGTTGAATTGACAACTCAACTGCTAATACTCAAGAATATTCTTTGGCTCCCCTCGTGTCGAATCAATAAATTTGGGTTGAATACTTTACCCTCGAAAGCTGCTGCGATCCCCTACACTTGTGGGTTACCAAACTGGGACCAATGCGCCCCTTTAGTCCCGGTTGGTGCCACCAACCGGGACTAAAGGCCTTGTGTTGCCCGCGTAGCGGCACAAAAATTTAGTCCCATCTCGCTAGCTGAGGGAGCTCGAGAGTGGTTTATAAGCCCCAGTCCTGCTGCCCTCTCGAGCTCCTCTCAAATGCAGGCTTACGGGCCTAAACGCACTATATGTGCTTGTGGGCCTATTGGGCCTACTGCGGGCCTGAATCTTGGCCCATTGTTGGGTTTCTAGTCGTATTCAGGCTGTGGTGGCCCTTTAGGTGGCACTTTTTTTATTTTTTTGGTTTTATTTTTTGCTTTGAATTATTTATTTTATTTTGATTTTTGCTTTATTTTTTTATTTTTTTCTTTTAGCTCAGAATAATTATAATCTTCTGTTACTCCATTAGTTTCCAAATTTGAAGAACTATAATCTTTATGCAACTAAAAATATATTTGGAGTGATTCTTTTCCTGCTATTTAATATTACTGTGTTTTAACATTATATTGAAAAACAGATTTTGTTATTTTAGTTTCTATCAAAAGAAATCTTTATGACAATTCTTTTTGCTACTAAAGTTTCTAACAAAAATTCTTTATGATAATTATTTCTGCTTTTCATATTTTGAACAGAAAATACTTTGATAATTTTAGTTGCATAAATTTTATATAATTTTAGTTTAAAAATAATAGAGGTTTATAAAAGCTTTTTAATTGATTCCTTTTTCTATTAGAGTTTTATAAAAGCATTTACTGGTATTTTTTTGAGCTATAAGACCTTAAAATTGAAAAGCATTTCAAATGAACTCTGAAAAGGTTGAAAGTTGGCATGGTATCATCATTTTATCCACATAGCATGTGCAAGAAAGTTGAGAGGGTTACAGCAAAAACTGGATGCACTTCGTGTACAAAACGGACAATCTCTTTCGAAGTATCAGGATTTCATACGGAAACTTGTCTGTTACAACAGTCATTTCAAATGAACTACGAAAAGGTTGAAAGTTGGCATGGTATCATCATAATAGTTGTGGAGAAAGTCTTCACTTTTTCTTCGCTTGTGTCCTTTCCTTATGGCGCCGTAACCATGGATAATCTTCATCATTTATGAGGATGCTTGGGTTAGCCTTGACTTTGAAGGGAGGAATTTCATGAAACTTTTCATAATCTTCGGACATGTCTGTCTTGCCCTCCACTCCCACGATGTCCCTTTTTCCTGAAAGAACTATGTGGCACTTTGGCTCATAGTATGATGTATTCGCTTCCTTATTTTTTCTTTTTCTCGGTTTGGTAGACATGTCCTTCACATAGATAACCTGTGCCACATCATTGGCTAGGACGAACGGTTCGTCAGTGTACCCAAGATTGTTCAGATCCACTGTTGTCATTCCGTACTGTGGGTCCACCTGTACCCCGCCTCCTGACAGATTGACCTAGTCGCATTTAAACAAAAGGACCTTAAAATCTACTCCGTATTCAAGTTCCCATATGTCCACTATGTAACCATAATATGTGTGTCGTGGAATTCTTATCTCCTTGTTTCACGCGCCGTCTCAGTTATGCTTCTCCCTATAAATAGGCGCGACTTCAGGTCTTTCATTCTTCTCCTTCCAATCGTCTTCTTCCTCTCTTCTCTGTCACTCAAGCTCCGCCGCCGCCGTCGTTGAACCCCTCGTCTTCATCGACTCAGGCCGCTGCATCAGCCTGAATCGGACCAGAAATCGACGGCGAACCTCCGCAGCTCGAGTTCATCCGTGAGTTCCTCTTCTTTCCTTTCTTTAGATCTGCATCGGAACTTTCCTGAGTTCGTCGGCGTTCATCACCGCCCGACGCAAACCTTTGCTAGCTTGCACCTCCACAACCTGCTCAGATCGTAAAAACTGTGCAGAACTGCTGCGGTAGTTGTTTGTGTTGATCTTGCATAAAAACAGATCTCATCTCCTTGTTTGGGAACTTTCTTCGAGCGTGAACTTTCTCGCTCTGTTTTAGGTCTAGAAAAATTTCTTTCGAACAATAGTTTGATCCAAAATAATAGCTGTCATCTGTGAAACTTGTTTCTATCACCCGAAAGCTTCTTCGGTAAATGCCCTTAAACACAACTGTCTGTGTGTCGGTTTAAATAAGTGATACTGAGCTGTAATCCTTGCCGCCTTCTCATGACTTTAAAATTTTTGAATCGATCTTGATGTTTGTAGCGGCTTAAATATTGTTGCACAATCACCCTTATATCATTAGGCCCCTTCGTAAGCCGCTACCTTCAGTAGTTTGGATATTTTCCTCCCGGGTTAAAATTTGAACCGGAACTTCTTGTTTTGTAATAGGCCAACTGTTGTCATGGCAACTAAGGCGGCAAAAGTTCTTGTAACCTACAACTGGGTCCCATGCACAGTCACTAAGAGTAAACTGGCCGAATTTGTGAAGTCTGGCCATCTGCCAAAAAAGGAGGTCATGTCTTATCGTGTTCCTGACCCATCCGAAGAAAAGCCTCAACCAAAAGACGGGGAAGTGATAGTTTTCACGGATCACATGAACCGGGGATTTGCCCCTCCCGGCTCAAAATTTTTCAGAGAAGTTCTGAATTTCTTTGACCTTAGACCTCAAGACATCGGGCCCAATTCCGTGTCAAATCTCTGTAATTTTCAAGTTTTCTGCGAAGTGTACCTGGGAGAAGAACCAAATCTACTTTTTTTCAGAGAACTTTTTTATTTGAACCGGCAAAACGAACGTGCCAACGGGCCTAGTCTTGAACTTGGCGGCATCTCCATCCAGCGGCGAAGAGATTGTCTTTTCCCTTATGCTGAGCTGCCAAGTCACCCGAAAGACTGGAACCAGACGTGGTTCTACTGCCAAGATACATCACCGGCTGATGAGAAGCCACTGCCCGGCTTTCGCGCCCTGCGTCTCGAATCCAATCATCCGCTGGCAGATAAGTTATCCACTATTGAACGCCTACCTCTCAACCCCACCATCAAGAAGATCAAAGATCTTCTAGGGAACGGTTTAAATGGCATCGATCTGGTTCGAGTCTGGGTCACCTGGCGGATACTACCTTTAAGCCGCCGCTCTGGCTTAATGTCTATTTATACAGGCGAAAAGGATGACTCGATGCGTCATAGTTCTGATGATTTATCAGACGATGCGGTAGATGCTATAGTCCAATCTCTGTTGAAGGAAGGCACTGTAAGCAGTAATGCCTTCGGCTTACTTCCCTTCTGTAAGAGGAACCCGGCTCCTGCGGTAAGTTACTAGTCTTCACAAATACTCTTTTATATGTTACCTTCTTATACATATGATTCTTTATCTGTTTCCACATGCTGGTGATGATTTCTGGAAGGTCAAGTATGACCATGAGGCTGCTAAATAGGCCAGGACGACCAAGAAAACTGAAAGAAAAGCCGCTAGGACGGGCACCTCTAAGAAGAAGAAACCCAGCGCCTCTGACATGTTTAAATTGGATGACTCTTCTTCGGATGAGGAAGAGGTAATCTTTTTCAATTTTCTTTAACTCCTTTGCCATTAATTTACTGACATTTGATCCTTTTAGGAGGATACTGGAAACAGTCAAGCAGCTGGCGAAGAGGTAACTATAATTTCCTCCGACTCAGAGCCTTTGCCAACACAAAAAATCCGAAGGGTCACCCGGAAAGTAAGGTTTTCACACCCTCTAGCTTACCAAGATCCTCAATTTCTTTTGAAGCAACAACAACTTGAGAACCGGAGACAAACTCGGGCCACTCAAGACGCAGAACTCTCCTCCAGCTTACCCGATATCACCAGGAAGCGCCGGACCGAGGTTATCTACAATTTACATTCTGCTTTTCCTTTGGCGGGTCTAATTCGCCGACCCCTCAATTCATCTGACTCCAATTATCAGGATACCTCTCCGTCTTCCGGCGAGTCGATGCAAACAAACATGCTAGCTTTTAAAACAGCTCCCGGGTAATGCCACCTTTCTTACTTTAAGTTTTTCCATACTTATTCGTTGGTACTCATCCTTCCACTTTGACTAACAGCCTGCAAGTGAAGCCTAGCAAGACGGCCAAAAAGAATAATTTGTCCCGAGACCCGGTGGTCACTGAACCGGCAATTGACTCATCCGTTCCTGATAGCTCCACTCATCAGCCACCGCCTGAACCGGCTTTTGATATTCCGGTGTCAACCTCTGACCCGCCTGCAGAAGACGTTGTCCACGATTCTGATAAGCCGGAAATTCCTAGCCTGGTCAAGACGACTGAACCAGAAGTTGAATTTCTGAAAAGCCAATATGTTGAACCGGGCCGGCCTACTGTCATTGCTCGATGCACTGCCAAGGAGGAGTTTGCCCAACGTCAGAAAACCAAACAGGACATCACTGATTATACTCACCTAAGCATTGGTGATATAGTCTCGGGCTATCTGAACCAAGTGCACAATAGCTGTGACCTGGAAATTAACATGGTGAAGCAAATACAATATAAATCTGAGGTATAACTTTAACTTTTTCCTGAACCTCACTTATTGTATCAGCCCCTAAGTCTATTGCTTATGAATGAATATGCTGTAGACTTAGAAATCTACTTATTGTTAGTTTTGTCCGGCTTAAATTGAATATATTTAACTCGGTGATAGCATGAAACTTTGAATTTGGGTTACACATTAGCCCCCAAGTGTCAAGTGCCTTTACTTGTAAAGTGCTTGAGACTTATTATACATGACCCGGTAAAATAGGTTAAGAAATTCTTTAAGCATACATTAGCCCCCAAGTGCCAAGTATCTTTACTTGTAAAGTGTTTGGGACTTGAATGTAATCTTACCGTGATTCTTACCAAGACCTGATGTCGATGCAGGCCACCATAAGTCAATTTGAGGCGGAGATTGCTGATCTGAAGAGTCAGTTGAAAACCCAAGAGCTTGAAGCTCAGAAAGCCAACTCCAAGTTTGAATTCAGTGTCTCCGAACAAGAGAAACTGAAGAAAAATTTTGAATCGGAGAAGAAAACTAGGGCTGAGGAGAGGGCTTCACTGGTGACTCGGGCTGAAACATCAGAAGCATCTCTTGCTGAGGCAACGGCCGAGCTGTCCGGCTTAAAGCGCCAGATATCTCAAATGGTCTCAGCAATCTTCGGTAAGTTACTATGTATAACTCTGAATATCACAATGGTTCCTTTGATGTCTATTTTAATTGTTAACTCCGGCTCACCTTATATGTATAAACGCAGGTCCCAGGAGTACCAACCTGAAGCAGAATATGCTGATCAAGCTTAAGGCGGTGTACACTCTAGTGGAACAGCTGTACACCGGGTCACAACGTGCTTTGGCCGTTGTGGCTTTATCAAATGATACTCCTTATCTCCTGCAAGATGTACTCAAGCGGCTTGCCGTGTTACCTCAACGGATTCAGGAGTTAAGGCGAGCATCTGGTAGAGCCAGGGCCATAGCCGCCTTAAGCCGGGCCAAAGCATTGGCTCCAGAGCTAGACTTAAGCGATGTTGCTCTTGGATACCCCAGCTTAAAGGAGGACGGCTCTGCATTCAGTCAATCAGACTTCACCACCTGTGTGAGAATCGTACGTCCTGTGGCCACCATCATCGGCAACGATATTGATCTTACAAAGTACCAACCGGGTTATGACAACGAGAACCGGAGGATTCCAACTCCGCATTATGATGATGTCAGCCTGATCCCTCCAACTCGTAAGCATACCTTTGCTCCTGAAGTTGACCCGGCCAGTTTAATAGATGATGAAGCTGAATTTGAAGCCTTAAGCGGCATTGATGGACCTCGTCAAGCTTCCAGACAAAGCAGCGATTTAAGAGGCGGAGAAGGATAACCCGGAGTCGTCAAGTCCACCAAAGGAGTAATCCGCCTGGCACTTATGTCTTTTAAAGAAAATAATACTTCATTATTTAGACTCGTGGAGTCTTGTAATAGGGTAGAAAAACTTCTTAACTTTGTCATGCCTTCGCGCATGTTTTGCGGTGCTTAACAATGTCTCAAGCCGCCAGCAATGTGCACTACCGGCTTGCTTGAATCATCGAAAAGCTTTCTGCTTTACTCTATGTATAAAACCAAAACTTCCTTTGGCATCTCACCACATCCGGGGTCATGTAAGATAACTTTAATCCGGAGTAGGAACCAAAACATCATAAGTATCAGCCGGTTTAAGGCGTACCTTACCGGCTTACTTGATCCCAAAAAAGCAGACAGTTATACTTAACTTCTGAAAATTGGCACATATAATGTTTACCTGGACCTTAGTATTATTTACTCTTATAGAATAAAGTAAACCTGATTTTCAAAGGCCTCTGATTCGAATACGATCAGTAGAACCGTTCCAGAGGGGTTAAGCTAAGATTCGGATACGATCATATAGCCCCCAATGGCTTTGGCGATGCCGATCAAATGGGTATCGACAGCTATGTTCTCTTTGGTTCGAATACGACCTATGTTTGAACAGGAAGCCCCCAAGTGACCATGAGAGTTGTTTAATGACGCTGATTCGAATACGATCCACGTCAGGCCCAAAGAGGTTAAGCTATGATTCAAATATGATCAAGAAGCCCCCAAGTGGGTTCGGCAGTGTGCCAATCAATTGGGTATCGACAGCTATGTTCTCTTTGGTTCGAATACGACCTATGTTTGAACAGGAAGCCCCCAAATGACCATGGCTTGATACAGAGATGATCATAAGCCGGACCAAAGGGAAAACCGGATTCAGATATGATCCGCTCCCTGTTAGTCGTTTCCATCACCTAGTAAAGAAGACACATAAACCTTGTAGGACAGAAAAGAAAGAGGTCCTGCTTTATTGCTTTATATAATATATACATTGCTAAAAAAGAAAAGATAAATATACTCTGAAAGCCAGCGGCTTAAGTATAGTAGGGCCGGAGATGCGCTATGTTCCACGGCCGGCGGGACTCCTCCTCTGACTTACGTGAGTCTTTGTGCTCTCGAACATCGATGAGGTAATATGACCCATTGTTGAGATTCTTACTGACCACGAAAGGTCCTTCCCAAGGAGGGGACAACTTGTGCATATCAGTTTGATCCTGGATGAGCCGGAGCACTAAATCGCCTTCCTGGAAAGTTCTGCTTCTAACCTGGCGGCTGTGATAACGGCGCAGGTCTTGCTGGTAAAACGCCGAGCGGGCTATGGCCAAGTCTCGCTCTTCATCCAACAAGTCAAGTGCATCTTGTCGAGCTTTTTCGTTATCAGCCTCAACGTAAGCCGCCACCCGGGGTGAATCATGCCGGATGTCACTTGGCAGAACCGCCTCTGCTCCGTACACCATGAAGAAAGGTGTATAACCAGTAGACCTGTTAGGCGTTGTGTTGATGCTCCATAGCACAGAAGGTAATTCCTCCACCCAACAACCCGGAGTTCGCTGTAAAGGAACTAAGAGCCGGGGTTTGATACCTTTCAACATCTCTTGATTAGCTCTTTCTGCCTGACCATTAGACTGGGGGTGAGCAACAGCCGAAACATCAAGCCGGATGTGCTCTTGTTGACAGAACTCTTCCATGGCACCCTTGGATAGATTAGTGCCATTATCAGTTATAATAATGTGCGGAAAACCAAAACGAAAGATCACCTTTTTGATGAACTGAACCGCCGTGGCTGCATCACACTTACTGACCGGCTCTGCTTCAACCCACTTGGTGAATTTATCCACTGCCACCAACAGGTGTGTCTTCTTATTGTGACGCCCCCGATTTAATCGTACACTAATCATACACGCAGACGTGTACGATCAAGATCAGGGACTCACGGGAAGATATCACAACACAACTCTACAAATAAAATAAGTCATACAAGCATCATAATACAAGCCAGGGGCCTCGAGGGCTCGAATACAAGTGCTCGATCATAGACGAGTCAGCGGAAGCAACAATATCTGAGTACAGACATAAGTTAAACAAGTTTGCCTTAAGAAGGCTAGCACAAACTGGGATACAGATCGAAAGAGGCGCATGCCTCCTGCCTGGGATCCTCCTAAACTACTCCTGGTCTTCGTCAGTGGGCTGCACGTAGTAGTAGGCACCTCCAGTGTAGTAGTCGTCATCGACGGTGGCGTCTGGCTCCTGGGCTCCATCGTCTGGACGCAGCAATCGAGTAGAAATAGGGGGAAAAGGGGGAAACAATGCAACCGTGAGTACTCATCCAAAGTACTCGCAAGCAAGGAGCTACACTACATATGCATGGATATATGTGTAAAGGGCCATATCAGTGGACTGAACTGCAGAATGCCAGAATAAGAGGGGATAACTAGTCTTATCAAGACTACGCTCGGTCACTGTCTTGCAACAGGTAGAAGAGGGCAATCAAGTCCTCCAAGTAACATCACATAGCAATAATCCTACCCGCGATCCCTCCTCGTATCCCCGAGAGAGAGCGACCACCGGTTGTATCCGCACTTGGAAGGGTGTGTTGTAATAAGTATCCGGTTCTAGTTGTCATAAGGTCAAGGTACAACTCCAAGTCGTCTCACATCAAGATCACGGCTATTCAATAGATTAACTTCCTGCAGGGTGCACCATCTTACCCAAAGACGCTTGACCCCATTTGACGGACACACTTTCCTGGGTCATGCCCGCCGCTGAAGATCAACACATCGCAGCCCTACCTAGGCTCAACAGAGAGGCCAAGACGCCGGTCTAAACCTAAGCGCGCAAGGGTGCAGGCCCATCGCCTCGAGCACACCTGACGCTATGTGACGCTGTGGCGGAAGCAGACCTAGCCTAGTTGCGTTCCGGTCCAATCCGGTAAGCGCCGCTCGTCGCTTGGCGTCACGAAGTGCCGGCTCATACCACGACGCCGGATACCCATAACTACTCCCGCGTAGATGGTTAGTGCGATAGGCTCAGAGCCAACTCAGATCAAATACCAAGATCTCGTTAAGCGTGTTAAGTATCCGCATGAACGCCGAACAGGCCAGGCCCACCTCTCCCTAGGCGGTCTCAACCTGCCTGCCGCTCCGCCACAAAGATCCACTCATGGTGCTCCACCACCGACCCGACTTTAGTCTCCACATGTATCATGTATAAAGTATGTAGTATATACCGTGATCACCTCCCGAGTGATCACGGCCCGATAGTATAGCACGGCAGACGGACAATAATGTAGGGCCACAGATGAAAGTACTACCATCCTATACTAAGCATATAGGATTGCGGTAAGGTAACAACAAGAGTAACAAGGACAGGCTATGCATCGGGATAGGTATAATGAAAGCAAGAATATGCTACACTACTCTAATGCAAGCAGTATAGAGTAGAATAGGCGATATCTGGTGATCAAGGGGGTTGCTGGTTGCTCGGCAAGAGAGAGGGGTCGCCAACACCGTAGTCGAACCGGGCAGCAAGAACGCCGGTCTCGTAGTCTACCGGAGAGAAGAGGGGAAGAAACAATGAATACCATGTAAACAGATGCATATCGATGCATGACATGACAAGTAACGATGCTAGGCGTGCCCTAACGTGGTATGAGGTGGTACGGTTATGGGGAAACATCCGGAAAATATCCCCGGTGTTTCGTGTTTTCGGGCAGAGGAGCCGGAGGGGGAAAGTTGCGGGTTCGATAGGTTAGGGGTGTGTGGCGGACGAACGGACTGCGTATCCGGGTTCGTCTCGTCGTTCTGAGCAACTTTAATGTTGAAAATATTTTAATCCGAGTTACGGATTAAAAGATATGATTTTCTAAAGATTTTATTAATTTCTGAAAATTACTTAATTATTTAATTAATTCGAAAATGGATTTATGACATCAGCATGACGTCAGCAGTCAACGTTGACCGTTGACCTGGTCAACCTGACGTGTGGGGTCTGTTAGTCAGTGACTGTTAACTAATTAACCTAGTTAGTTTAATTAACAGATTAATTAGGTTAATTAAACATGATTAATTAAGTTAATTAATTAATTAATTAGCATTTTATTTTTATTATTTATTATATTATTTTTAACGTTCTGGGGTGGGACCCCCATGTCATTGGCACATTATCCTAATTAACCTATTAATTAGTTTAATTAGTTAATCAGGTTAACTAATGTTTGATTTGATTAATTAAACCAGATCAATTAAGTCAATTAATTATCTAATTAATTAATTAATATACATTTTTTTATTCTAATGTTTCCAGAGTGTGGGCCCTGGCGTTCAGTGGCACAGGGGCCAAACGGGACGGGTAAACGGGCGCGTGAGCGCCAGCCCGAATGGGCGCGGGTGTGCGGGCGCTGGAGCGCACCGACGGCCACGGCGGGGTTCGTCGGCCGCCGCTTTCAGCGACAAGAACAGTCTTGGTGCGTGCTGGCGTCGAAGCGCCTCACATGGCATGAAGGCGTCGGGCGCCTGTAGGGTAATGGCGACGCAGCGACGTGGTCGGAGGAAGGATCGGGCGACGGCGAGGCAGCGCCGGGCGATGGCTGCGAGGAGGGGCTCCGTGGAGGAGGTCCGGCGAGGGAGGAGAGGCCTCCGAGCGGCGGGCAGCGGCGGGAGCGCCGCGGGGTCGTGGGAAGGAGAGGGGAGGGAGCGAGGCTCACGGCGGGGGCCGGCGTGCGCGGCCACGGCGGGGCTCGCGCGGTCGCGGGCGAGGGAGAGAGAGGAGGGGCGCGTGCTCACATCGAGGAGTAGGGGTTCGGGGGCAGCGGGCTCGGGGGCGGCCGGGGAAGACCGGCGAGGAGGAGGGCGAGGAGGCGTTCGGCGGCGACGGGGCGTTCCGGCGGGTGGCGTGGTTCCGGCGAGGTGAAGGACGGGGACGACGATGTCTGGCGATGGCCGCGGCGGGACGGCGCGTGTCCACGGCGTCCGGCGAGGAGGGGGGGTGAGGACGAACGGGCGGCGGCCGGGATCCGGGGGTTCGGCGTCGGTGGGGGGAGGTTTGCTCGATCCCGATCTGGATCGGGAAGGAACGAGGCGTGGGGTCGTGGGAGGGGAGAGAGGAGTGGGGGTGTCGGGCTAGGGTTTCGTCGCCCGGGGGGGTTAAGGGAGTGAGGGGGGCCGGATGAGCCAATGGGCCGGTCGGCTGGGCCGTTTGGCCCAGTTGGCCCGGGGGTTCCCCCCCCTTTATTTATTCGGTTTGTTTTTTTTTCTTTTCTCATTTTTCCTTTTCTGTTTTAATTCATTTTAAAATATTCAGACACCTTATAAAAATGTGTGCACTCCACCATAGTTACCGATGCAATATTTGGCAACCCCCGAACATTTCAGTTTTAAATTTTGAAAACTTTTATTGCTTTGAATTATCCCGAGATTAACTACAGTGACAGAGGTGACGTGGCACCATCAACGTGAGTTTACTGTAGCGTGATTATCCGGGCGTTACAAATCTCCACCACTACAAGAAATCTCGTCCCGAGATTTAGGAGGTAGAAGGAAAGAGTGCGGGGTATTCATCACGAAGACGATCCTCGCGTTCCCAGGTGGGTTCGTCTTCAGAGTGATTTGACCACTGGACTTTGAGGAACTTGATCGCCTTCTGACGTGTGCGGCGTTCAGCTTGGTCGAGAATGCGGACCGGATGCTCCTTATAGGAGAGGTCCTGTTGCAATTCGAGCACTTCATGGTCCATCGCCGGATTGGGTCCTTGAAGCAGCGCCGGAGTTAAGACACGTGGAACACATCGTGAACCCGAGAAAGGTTCGACGGAAGCTCCAGATTGATATGCCACTTTTCCACGCCTTTCCAGAATAGTGAATGGGCCAATATAGCGAGGAGCTAGCTTGCCCTTGATCCCCGGCGGTGAGCACCCTTCATTGGTGTAACGCGAAGATAGGCCTTTTCGCCAAAGTTGATAGACCATGCCCTTATGATGACGGTCATAATTACTCTTTTGACGGATCGAGCAGTCTTGAGATTCTCGCGAATAATGCGGACTTGTTATTCGCATGTTGATAATATCCGGACCGAAGAGTGGACGTTCCCCAGTTTCTGACCAGTTCAGAGGGGTTCGGCACTTTCGTCCATATAACACTTCGAAGGGGGCCATCTTCAGACTAGCTTGATAGCTATTATTATAAGAGAACTCAGCATACGGGAGAGATTCCTCCCATTTCTTGCCGAAGGAAATAACACAAGCTCGAAGCATGTCTTTGAGAACTTGGTTGACACGTTCAACTTGCCCTTGTGATCATGGATGAAACGCAGATCGAAAGATAAGTGAGTACCCATAGCTTCTTGAAAACTTGCCCAGAATCTTGAAGTGAATAAGCTGCCACGGTCCGAACTGATAACCAGTGGAATACCGCGAAGTGAAACAATTCTGGACATATAGAGAGTTGCAAGCTGACTAGCAGTGATCGTTTCTTTGACCGCCAGAAAATGTGCAACTTTAGAAAGCCGGTCAATGACGACAAGAATAGCATCATTACCTTTCTGCGACTTGGGAAATCCAGTGACGAAGTCCATTTCAACATGGTCCCATTTCCATTCAGGAATAGAGATAGGTTGCAGAGTTCCAGCAGGCCTTTGATGTTCTGCTTTGATACGACGGCAAACGTCACACTCAGCAACATAGCGAGCAATGTCTTGCTTCATATTAGACCACGGAATCTCGATTTAATGTCTTGGTACATCTTTGTACTACCCGGATGGATACATAGAGGCGTATCATGAGCTTCTTTCATAACCTCCTGAGTCATATTCAGGTTTTCCTTCTTACACGGCACCACTAGGCAGCCTTTGAAGTACAAGGCGCCATCATCAGCAATAGTGAATGAGGGCTTTCCTTCTTTGAGGTCGCGCTTAATCTTGTAGACTTCAGAGTCATATCCCTGCATTGTCTTGATGGAGCTCACGAGATCGGGTTCGACAGCCAGGGTAAAGAGGGAACCCTGGGAAACAACACGGAGATTCATCTTGCGGAACTCCGGAGGAGGGGGAGCGAGTGCACCCGGAGGAACAATATGGAGGTTCAGCTTTCTGAATTCTTCAACAAGTGAGGGCTGAACTTTGTGAACCTGAAGGTGGTAGCAGTAAGACTTGCGGCTCAAGGCGTCAGCCATTACATTAGCCTTGCCTGGCGTATAGGAAATACCCAAATCAAAGTCTGCAATAGTCTCCATCCATCTCTGCTGACGGAGGTTCAGGTCTGGCTAAGTAAACAGATACTTCAGACTTTGGTGGTCAGTGAAGATCTCGCAACGATTACCGAGTAGGTAATGTCGCCACTGTTTTAGTGCATGAATGACAGAAGCAAGTTCGAGGTAGTGAACTGGGTAGTTCTCTTCGTGAGGGCGCAATTGCCGAGAGGCATAAGCAACCACTTTGCGCTCTTGCATTAGGACACAACCTAATCCTTGATGGGAAGCGTCGCAGTAAATGACGAAGTCCTTCTTAGTATCAGGAGGAGCTAGCACTGGGCAGAAGTCAACTTGTCTTTGAGTGCCTGGAAACTTTCCTGACATTTATCTGTCCATTGGAACTTGACGCCTTATGCAATAGGTTAGTCGAGGCACGGCAATCTTGGAGAAGTTCTCATTTAATCGACGGCAATAGCTGGCGAGATCGAGAAAACTTCTGACTTGCTTAACGTTCTTCGGAGGAGTCCAATCGAGAATAGCCTGAACTCTTTCAGGGTTGACGGCAATACCATCCTTAGAGATGACATGCCCAAGATAGGTTACTTCGGGAAGCCAGAATTCACATTTGGAGAACTTGGCATAGAGTTGATGCTCTCGTAGCTTTTCCAGCACAAGACGAAGATGTTCAGCATGCTCTTCTTCGTTCTTAGAAAATACCAGGATATCATCCAGATAAACCACGACAAACTTGTCGAGGTAATCCATGAATATATAGTTCATAAGGCGAGAGAAGGTGGCTGGAGCATTGGTTAAGCCGAAAGACATGATGGTGTACTCGTATGAACCATAACGAGTCACAAAGGCGGTCTTGGGGATATCCTCCTCACGAACACGGATCTGGTGGTAACCCAACCTCAAGTCGAGTTTCGAGAACACTGATGAACCAGCCAGTTGATCATACAGATCATTTATCCGAGGAAGAGGATACTTATTCTTAATGTTAGCTTGGTTTATAGGTCAGTAGTCTTGGACCAATCGGTTTGTCCCATCCTTCTTCTTGACAAAGAGAGAAGGTGCTCCCCAGGGAGAGCAACTTGGGCGAATGAAACCACTTTGAAGAGATTTGTCGATTTCCTCCTTGAGCTCAAGGAGTTCATGCGGCGGCATCTTGTAGGGTCGCTTGGCTATAGGAGTGGTGCCTGGTTTCAAGTCGATGACGAATTCGACAGCCCTAGCAGGGGGAATCCCTGGAAGTTCTTCAGGAAAGACATCCTGGAAATCGCGAATGACAGGAATGTTTTCAATGCCCTCGAGGGGTGCGGCGTTCAATGCGTTCAATGCATAGAGCCTTGCCTCGGCATCCTGAACCAGACGAGCATTGTAGCTTATTATTTCATCGAAGGGTGTAGCAGATGGACGGTCTTAGTAGCGCAAACGATTGAAGCAAAGATATCGCTTTCAACCAATCCATCCCCAAAATGAGGTCGATGTTAGACGCCTTCGAGGATAATGGGTGAGGCATAGAATTCCAGCCCTTCAATTTCCACGGGACGCCGACGCCAACCATGGAGGTTTGACATTGTCCCAAGGGGTTTTACCACTACCGAAGAGTTCATCTCCTCACACTTAACGTCGTGCTTGTATGCAAAATCTTCCGACATGAATGAATGCGATGCTCTGAATCGAATAAAACAGATGCAGGTGTCTCGAATTTACGAGGAGTGTACCCATCACAAGAGCAGGTTGGTCTTGAGCTTCGCTCGATCAACGTGGTTGGCATGAACTCGACCATAAGGCTTGGCATTGTTGTTGCGGGGTTGGTTGCTTCCACGCCGGCATTTGGAAGGGCCGGTGATTCTGGTTCGGTTGCATTCTCTAGCACGGTGCCCTGGTTGACCACACCTGAAGCACAAACCATTATTGGGAGTGGGAATAGGAGCTTGGGGTGGTGGAGCTGGGAGCTTTGGCTGCCTAGCTGGAGTAGGTAGACGAGGTGCAGCATAGCTCTGCCTTGGAGCAGGTGCATTCGGCTGGTACATGCTGTTGGGAATCCATATCTTACGCTTCTGCGAGGACGGGCCCGAAGATGAGCCCGTGTCACGGTTGTGCCTGTTAGAGCTCTGGTATTCCTGCAGACCAGTTTCGACATTGATAGCCTTGTTCACCAAGGTGGCGAAATCAGCAAAGTCGTGCATTAGAAGTGCGAGCTTGATGTCGCCTTGAAGGCCGTCACGGAACTTCTCTTGTCTGCAAGGCATCGGTTGCAATATCCTCTTCAGATAGCGAGACAAGTCCAGAACTCTCACGATAAGCTTCAACAGTCTTGTTGCCTTGGGTGAGGTTATGGAACTCACGCTTCTTCCGGTCCATGACTGCTTGAGGATGAAGCGAGCACGAAAGCAGCTTGGAAGTCTGGCCAGGTGATGATTGTTCCAACTGGCAAAGTACGCCTATGGCTGTCCCACCATTGAGCTGCGGGTCCCTTCAGGAAGAGGAAGCAAAAGTGACATAGCTGGCAGGGGCTACATCAGCAGACTCCATCTCATAGGTGATGTCACGGAGCCAGTCATCAGCATCCAGCGGCTGGGTTGAGCTGCGGTACACATTTGGGTTGAGGCGTATGAAATCCTGCAGAGTTGTTGCGTTTGGCTGCTGGTTCATATTGGGGCGAGGAAACTGAGCCATCATGTTCTCCATGAACTGGCGGTTCATTTCAAGCTGTTGGATCATACCAGCCATGTACTCAGGCGGTGGTGGGAAGTTGCCACCACGACCACGACCAGCTGGCCTAACCATCCTGCTAATATATAACAGGGGTAGTTCGGCATTTGAGAAATTAAGCAAAGGACAAGAATCATTCATGATGAAACATGCATAACGAAAGCAGCACGATAGAAACTACATAGTAGTCGGCATATCTTACAAAAGGGATCACACATAGAGTTCGGTACACAGAGTTCAGTACATAGACTAAGACATCATAGGCAGCACGCAGGCTCGCGGCGAATGCATCTAACATTAACAAGCAAGGCTACATCAGTCCCACGCGGTACTGCGGAGGTAGCTATAGCCTGAAAGCTGGTAGTGTGGCAGCGGATAGTCCTCCACGTCAGTGACCTGGGGGCCGCGGATACTCTGGTGCAGAACCCGACGCCCAAGTGGCAGAAGAGGACCAAGTGCGGGAGAGTAGCCTCCCACCTCTGGCCATCCGACACCCTGGGGCATCACGGTCCTGGCTGGGTAGATCACAGAACGCGGTAGCTCTCTGGATCGGACAAAGGGGTGCAACATCGTTAGAGCACGGTAAAGGTGCTGACGGGTGATGTACAACTCGTGGCGAAGAGCTCGGTTAGCTCGATCCAGCCCATCCGCATGCAGAACAAAGTTCTGATGGTAGAAGGGCTCTCTGGTGACAGTGGAGTATGCAGCAGTGTAGTATCCCTCCTCCCCAACATCAGACGTGATAGCAATGTGTCTGAAGGGGGAGGTGTCCAACTCCCGATACTCTCCACGAAGACGCGTCAGAGCAGCATAAGCAGCATCGTGGACTGCCATATCGATAGTCACCCCAACACCATGCGCGGTGTGCAGCACAGTAGTGGATTCATACTCCCGAGAGTAGAGGTGGACGACGGCTCGGTACTGCTCCTGGTTAAAGTCCTGGTACTCCTCAAAGACGGTGTACTCAGGGTGCCAGCGATAACCCAGATAGGTCATCATCTCTGGCTAGCACCGCAGGTGATCCCGAGGCACCAATGGCCGTCGTGTGGCGCACGACCTGCCTCGTGGGTTCCATCTGAAAACAAAGATGTTTCAAAGGAGTCAAATGACAGTGTGGAAATTGATCAAAATACAATTCCAAGAAATAACTATGGCTTTATCCAGCTTTGGGGTGAATGTGGTCACGGGATCCTAGTGTTAGTTAGTAAATTTGTTTAACCCGAGTAAAAGAGAGTTCAGAGTCCCAGAGTAAAGGTCGAGGAGTAAAAGATCCTAGTACCACCCGATGGCGACGTGGGCTCGTAAGGCACACAGCCAAGTTAGTAAAAGTTTTTGCAATGTCTAGACTCGACTTCGGCCAAGGAGTGTGGAAGGGGGATTCCTACAGGCAGTCGGCTCTGATACCAACTTGTGACGCCCCCGATTTAATCGTACACTAATCATACACGCAAATATGTACGATCAAGATCAGGGACTCACGGGAAGATATCACAACACAACTCTACAAATAAAATAAGTCATACAAGCATCATAATACAAGCCAGGGGCCTCGAGGGCTCGAATACAAGTGCTCGATCATAGACGAGTCAGCGGAAGCAACAATATCTGATCTGAGACATAAGTTAAACAAGTTTGCCTTAAGAAGGCTAGCACAAACCGGGATACAGATCGAAGAGGCGCAGGCCTCCGCCTGGGATCCTCTAAACTACTCCCGGTCGTCGCCGGGCTGCACGTAGTAGTAGGCACCTCCGCAGTAGTAGTCGCCATCGACGGTGGCGTCGCCCTGGGCTCCATCGTGCGGACGCAGCAATCGAGTAGAAATAGGGAAAAGGGGAAACAATGCAACCGTGAGTACTCATCCAAAATACTGCAAGCAAGGAGCTACACTACATATGCATGGATATATGTGTAAAGGGCCATATCGGTGGACTGAATCGCAGAATGCCGAATAAGAGGGGATAGCTAGTCTTATCGAAGACTACGCCACGTCACTGTCTTGCAACAGGTAGAAGAGGGCAATCTGAAGTCCTCCAAGTAACATCACATAGCAATAATCCTACCCGCGATCCCTCCTCGTATCCACGAGAGAGAGAGACCACCGTTGTATCCGCACTTGGAAGGGTGTGTTTTAATAAGTATCCGGTTCTAGTTGTCATAAGGTCAAGGTACAACTCCAAGTCGCCCCATTATCAAGATCACGGCTATTGAATAGATTAACTTCCTTGCAGGGTGCACCATCTTACCCGCACGCTTGATCCCATTTGGCGGACACACTTTCTGGGTCATGCCCGCCGCGGAAGATCAACACATCGCAGCCCTACCTAGGCTCACAGAGAGGCCAAAGACGCCGGTCTAAACCTAAGCGCGCAGGGTGCGGGCCCATCGCCTCGAGCACACCAAGACGCTATGCGACGTGGCCGAAGCAGACCTAGCCTAGTGGCGTTCAGTCCAATCCGCGCGCGCCACTCGGTCATTGGCGTCACGAAGTGCTTGGTGATACCACGACGCCGGATACCCATAACTACTCCCCCGTAGATGGTTAGTGCGATAGGCTCAGAGCCAACTCAGATCAAATACCAAGATCTCGTTAAGCATGTTAAGTATCCGCGAACGCCGAACAGGCCAGGCCCACCTCTCCCTAGGCGGTCTCAACCTGCCTGTCGCTCCGCCACAAAGATCCACTCATGGTGCTCCACCACCGACCCGACTTTAGTCTCCACATGTATCATGTATAAAGTATATAGTATATACCGTGATCACCTCCCGAGTGATCACGGCCCGATAGTATAGCACGGCAGACGGACAAGAATGTAGGGCCACAGATGAAAGTACTACCATCCTATACTAAGCATATAGGATTGCAGGTAAGGTAACAACAGTAGTAACAAGGACAGGCTATGCATCAGGATAGGTATAACGAAGCAATAACATGCTACACTACTCTAATGCAAGCGGTATAGAGTAGAATAGGCGATATCTGGTGATCAAGGGGGGGTTTGCCTGGTTGCTCCGGCAAGAGAGAGGGGTCGTCAACACCGTAGTCGAACTGGGCAGCAGCAGCGTTGGTCTCGTAGTCTACTGGAGAGAAGAGGGGGAAGAAACAATGAATATCATGTAAACAGATGCATATCGATGCATGACATGACAAAGTAACGATGCTAGGCGTGCCCTAACGTGGTATGAGGTGGTACCGGTTAATGGGGGGAAACATCCGGGAAAATATCCCCGGTGTTTCGTGTTTTCGGGCAAAGGAGCCGGAGGGGGAAAGTTGCGGGTTCGATAGGTTAGGGGTGTGTGGCGGACGAACGGACTGCGATCCGGTTCGCCTCGCCGCTCGAGCAACTTTCATGTTGAAAATATTTTAATCCGAGTTACGGATTAAAAGATATGATTTTCTAAAGATTTTATTAATTTCTGAAATTTACTTAATTATTTAATTAATTCGAAAATGGATTTATGACGTCATCATGACGTCATGCTGACGTCACCAGTCAACGTTGACCATTGACCTGGTCAACCTGACGTGTGGGGTCTGTTAGTCAGTGACTGTTAACTAATTAACCTAGTTAGTTTAATTAACAAATTAATTAGGTTAATTAAACATGATTAATTAAGTTAATTAACTTAGTTAATTAATTAATTAATTAGCATTTTATTTTTATTATTTATTATATTTTTTTAACGTTCTGGGGTGGGACCCCCATGTCATTGGCACATTATCCTAATTAACCTATTAATTAGTTTAATTAGTTAATCAGGTTAACTAATGTTTGATTTGATTAATTAAACCTGATCAATTAAGTTAATTAATTATCTAATTAATTAATTAATATAATTTTTTTTATTCTAATTTTTCCAGGGTGTGGGCCCCGGCGTTCAGTGGCACAGGGGCCAAACGGGGCGGGTAAACGGGCGCGTGAGCGCCAGCCCGAATGGGCGCGGGTGTGCGGGCGCTGGAGCGCACCGACGGCCACGGCGGGGCTCGTCGGCCGGCCGTTTCCACCGACAAGAACCGGTGCGGGTGGGCGTGTCGGGCGGCGCACCAGCTGTCGCGCTGGGGCGTCGGGGGCGCACGCGGTAGGGTAATGGCGACGCAGGCGACGTGGTCGGAGGGGAAGGATCGGGGGCGACGGCGAGGCAGCGCCGGGCGATGGCTGCGAGGAGGGGCTCCGTGGAGGAGGTCCGGCGAGGGAGGAGAGGCCTCCGAGCGGCGGGCAGCGGCGGGAGCGCCGCGGGGTCGTGGGAAGGAGAGGGAGGGAGCGAGGCTCTGGCGGGGGCGGCGCTTGCCAGCCGGCGGGGCTCATGCGATGTCGCGGGCGAGAGAGAGAGAAGAGGGCGCGTGCTCACATCGAGGAGTAGGGGTTCGGGGCAGCGGGCTCGGGGCGGCCGGGGAAGACCGGCGAGGAGGAGGGCGAGGAGGCGTTCAGCGGCGATGGGCGCCGGCGGTGGCGTGGTTCCGGCGAGGTGAAGGACGGGACGGCGATGTCTGGCGATGGTGGGCGGGACGGCACGCGCCCACGGCGTCCGGCGAGGAGGGGGTGAGGACGACCGGCGGTCGGGATCCGGGAGGGGGTTCGGCGTCGGTGGGGGGTGTTCGCCCGATCCCGATCTGGATCGGGGAAGGAACGAGGGGCGTGGGGTCGTGGGGAGCGGGAAAGAGGAGTGGGGGTGTCGGGCTAGGGTTTCATCGCCCGGGGGGTTAAGGGAGTGAGGGGGGCTGGATGGGCCAATGGGCCGGTCGGCTGGGCCGTTTAGCCCGATTGGCGGGGTTCCCCTTTATTTATTCGGTTTGTTTTTTTTTCTTTTCTCATTTTTCCTTTTCTGTTTTAATTCATTTTAAAATATTCAGACACTTTATAAAAATGTGTGCACTCCACCATAATTACCGATGCAATATTTGGCAACCCCCGAACATTTTAGTTTTAAATTTTGAAAACTTTTATTGCTTTGAATTATCCCAAGATTAACTACAGTGACAGAGGTGACGTGGCACCATCAACGTGAGTTTACTGTAGCGTGATTATCCGGGCGTTACACTTATCTTTAGACCTTTTGAAAGGTCCAACCATATCAAGCCGCCAGACTGCAAACGGCCAAGTAATTGGAATCATCCTCAATTCTTGAGCCGGCACATGAGCTCGTCTTGAGAATTTTTGACATCCGTCACATTTGCTGACCAAATCCTCCCCATCAGCATGAGCCGTCAGCCAATAAAAACCGTGACGAAAAGCCTTGGCCACCAGAGACTTTGAACCGGCATGATGACCGCAATCACGTTCATGAATCTCACGAAGTATCTCCTGACCCTTCGTAGGTGATACACAACATTGAACGCCTGATGGCGTTGCGGTGATGCAACTCGCCAGAAACAATTGTCATGGATTTGGACCGCCTGACGATTTGTCTTGCCAAGGTCTCGTCCTCAGGCAATTCTCCCGGGGTCATATTGGCTAAGTATGGGACCGTCCAGTCCGGGGTGGCATGGAGAGCCGCCACCAGCTGCGCCTCCGGGTCTGGTACTGCAAGCTCTTCCTATGTAGGCACTCTGACATAAGGGTTATGCAAAATGTCAAGAAAGGTATTAGGCGGCACTAGCTTACGCTGAGATCCCAGCCGGCTTAAAGCATCAGCCGCCTCATTCTTCCTTCGATCAATGTGCTCTACTTGATAACCTTTGAAGTGCCCAGCCACCGCATCAACCTCACGACGATAAGCCGCCATGAGGGGATCCTTAAAATCCCATGTGCCTGACACCTGTTGAGCGACTAGGTCTGAATCACCCAAACATCTTACCCGGCTCAAATTCATCTCTTTGGCCATCCGGAGGCCATGGAGTAAAGCCTCATATTCAGCTGCATTGTTAGTACAGGGAAACATAAGCCGGAGCACATAACAAAATTTGTCACCTCGGGGGGAAGTTAAAACAACCCCAGCCCCCGAGCCCTCCAACTGCCTGGACCCATCGAAGTGAATAGTCCAATACGTGTTATCCGGCTTCTCCTCTGGTGCCTGCAACTCCGTCCAATCATTAATAAAGTCCACTAGGGCTTGAGACTTAATAGCTGTGCGCGGCATATACTTCAAACCGTGAGGCCCAAGCTCGATGGCCCACTTGGCAACTCGTCCTGTGGCTTCCCTGTTCTGGATGATGTCTCCCAAGGGGGCTGAACTTACCACCGTTATAGGATGACCCAGGAAGTACTGCTTTAGCTTCCGGCTCGCCATGAACACCCCATAAACCAGTTTCTGAATATGTGGATACCTTTGCTTGGATTCTATGAGCACCTCACTGATGTAATAAACCGGTCGCTGAACCGGATGCTCCTTGTCATACTCCTTACGCTCCACCACAATGGCCACACTAACAGCACGTGAGTTAGCCGCAACATACAATAGCAATGACTCTTTGTCAATCGGAGATGCGAGAACCGGCGGCTCAGCCAACTGTCTCTTTAAATCTTCAAAGGCAGCATCAGCAGCCTCACTTCAGACAAAGGTGTCTGTTTTCTTCATCATCTGATACAGCGGTAGAGCCTTCTCCCCCAGCCGGCTTATGAATCGGCTTAAAGCAGCAATGCGACCCGCCAGCCGCTGAACATCATTGATGCACACCGGTTTAGCCAGAGAGGTAATCGCCTTGATCTTCTCCGGGTTAGCTTCAATGCCCCTGTTTGAGACCAGGAATCCCAAAAGTTTGCCTGCAAGCACGCCAAATACGCACTTGTCCGGGTTAAGCATCATCTTGTAGACCCGGAGATTATCAAAGGTTTCCTTTAAATCGGAGATCAATGTTTCCTTCTCTCTGGACTTCACCACAATGTCATCCACATAAGCATGAACATTGCGCCCAATCTGACTGTGGAGACAATTCTGCACACACCGCTGATAAGTCGCCTGGGCACTCTTGAGCCCAAACGGCATAGACACATAGCAGAAGGCTCCAAATGGAGTGATGAAAGCCGTCTTCTCCTGGTCCTTAACTGCCATCTTGATCCGATGATAACCAGAGTAAGCATCCAAAAAACTCAACCGCTCGCAACCCGCAGTGGCATCGATGATTTGATCAATGCGGGGCAGGGCAAAGGGATCAGCCGGACAAGCTTTATTTAGGTCCGTGTAATCCACACACATCCGCCAGGTACCGTTCTTCTTGAGCACAAGCACCGGGTTAGCCAACCATTACGGTTGAAAAACTTCCACAATGAACCCGGCCGCTAAGAGCCGAGCGACCTCTTCCCCTACAGCCTTTCGCCTTTCCTCATTGAATCACCGGAGAAACTGCCTGACCGGCTTATACTTTGGATCAATATTAAGAGTGTGCTCAGCAAGTTCTCTCAGGACACCCGGCATGTCAGAAGGTTTCCATGCAAAGATGTCCCGGTTCTCACGGATGAACTCGATGGCGCGCTTTCCTATTTGGGATCCAAATTGGTGCGATGTTGAACGCTTGGAAGAGTCACCGGAGTGAAGTCAACCAGTTTTGTCTCGGCGGCCGACTTAAATTTCAAAGCCGAGTCTTGCTCTGTGGTTGGCTTCTTCAAAGAGGTCATATCTGCCGGGTCAACATTAGTTTGATAAAACTTCAGCTCCTCCTCAGCACAAACGGATTCAGCATAAGCCGCATCGCCTTCCTCGCACTCCAAGGCCACCTTGCGACTCCCATGCACAATGATGGTGCCCTTGTAACCTGGCATCTTGAGCTGCAGATAAACATAACACGGCCGTGCCATAAACTTGGCATAAGCCGGCCGTCCAAACAGAGCATGATATGGGCTTCTGATTTTGACTTCCTCAAACGTCAGCTTCTTAGCCCTGGAATCGTATTCGTCTCCAAAAGCCACTTCCAGCTCAATCTTTCCAACAGGATACGCCAACTTACCGGGTACCACCCCCCGGAAAACAGTGTTAGACGTCCTCAAGTCCTTATCAGTCAGACCCATACGGCGAAAGGTCTCACAATAGAGAATATTGATGCTGCTTCCGCCGTCCATGAGCACCTTAGTGAATTTATATCCACCAACCTGAGGGGCCACCACCAAGGCTAACTGACCCGGTTTATCAACCCGGAGAGGGTGATCTTCCCTACTCCAAATGATAGGCTGCTCTGACCACCTCAGATAACGGGGAACCGCCGGTTCAACCGAATTCACCGCCCTTTTATGAACCTTCTGGTCACGTTTACACAAGTTAGTGGTAAACACAAGGTATTGCCCACCGTTTAACTATTTTGGATGGCTCTGATAACCTGACTGCTGCTGCTGCTGTCCTCCTTGACCAGACTGCTGCTGATTATAGCCCCCTTGACCACCTTGAAAACCGGAACTTGAGCCACCACCCGGGCCATGGAAATCACCTGCTCCTGAACCGCCGCCTGATCCGTGATTGCCATCAAACATGTTTGAATTCTTGAAAGCCTTCATGATCGCGCAGTGCTTCCATAAGTGGGTGGCAGGATTTTCTCGAGTACCGTGTCTTGGACAAGGCTCATTCAGAAGCTGCTCAAGAGATGGACCTGAGCCACCAGATGGAGGAGGGCCTCTCCCCTTATGCTTCTTGTTATTACCCTGGGCATTAGCATTGGCCACAAACGCCGGGTTACCGTCCGGCTTACGCTTGTTGCCGCCTTGACTTACCGGCTGTTGCTGCTGACCCTTTCTGTTGCTGTTCTTCTTTCCCTTGCCTGTCTTTTCCTCCTCAGACACGGGATCATCAGTAGTATCAGAATCGGCATATTTAACCAAAGCCTCCATCAGCGTACCCATGTCATTGCAATCACGCTTAAGGCGCCCAGCTTCGCCCGATGGCACAAAGCGACAATTACGATGGAGCATAAGCACATGAGCGGCATCCATCTTATCAGATGAATGTATTATTTCCTTGACCCGGCGCATCCAATGAGTTGTGGACTCACCCTCCTCCTTCTTACAGTTGGTCAAGTCCACAATGGACATAGATTGCTTGCAAGTATCTTTAAAGTTTTGGATAAACCGGGCCTTTAACTCGGCCCATGAACTGATGGAATTAGGAGGCAAACTTTTCAACCATGTCCGGGCCGTTCCATCTAGCATCATGGTGAAATACTTAGCCATTGCCGCGTCGCTGACCTCCAGTAACTCCATGGCCATCTCGTAGCTTTCAATCCATGCCCCCAGTTGTAAGTCGGCCGTGTAATTCGGCACCTTTCGTGGACCTTTGAAATCCTTAGGTAGACGCACATCTCGCAGAGCCGGCACCAGGCAAGGGACACCACCGGTTCTAGTGGCCACCCTGCTCCAACAGAAGTCATTGGATACTCTGGGAGACCGTCATACGCCGTCTGTTGAGCCGCTAATTGAGCCGCCCATTCATCCTCCTGACACAATCGATCCTGCACCGGGTTATAGCCGCCGGGTTGGTTGCGACGCTGGGCATTGCTTGATAAAGCCTCTGACTCCATGTGTCTGCTGTAACTTGGACTCCGGTTTGGACGAGGTGCTACCCAAGGCTGAGGAGTGGAATGAATCATGTCTCTGCTGTAAGAATAGGTCTCTTGCTGCGCCAAGGCCGTCTGAAGAAGCTCCCTAACCCTCCGGGTTTCCACCGCCGTTGGGTCGTCACCATCCACTGGAAGAGCCGCCAGACGCGCCGATGCTGCTATCAGGTTCTCCATGGGGTTGGAAAAGTGGCCCGGAGGTGTTGGTATGTATCGGGGCGAGGCCATGCTCCCGTGAAGAGGTGCCGTCTCTCGAGGCTGAACCGGCCCTCCTGCTCCGGGTGTCATAAATTGATTGGCTTCGGGCGGATTGCTAGGGCCAGCTCCGGGTGTCGTGAAAAGATTCCGAGGATCGTAAACCGGAGGCAGACGGGACTGGGTTTTCTGATGTCTCCTTCTCATCACCTCATTGGATGCATTCAGACTCATGTTAAGCTGGAAAGCCTCTGACTGGAGTCGCTGCGCCCGTGCATCCAAAGTCGCCCGCTCCGCAGCTAGCCTGGTGTCCTCAGCCGCCAAGGCCTCCTTGGCCTGGGCTATCTCCTCATGCACCTTTGCTACCTCCGCGTTATGCTCATCTAGATTTGCAGGAATAACCGTGGAGGTTAACAAAACGTCAACTTGTCCATAAGATCTATCAGCACTTTGAGCGGGCGGACGCTGGGGCCTCCTGCCCAGCCACTCCTAACCGGACGTCATTCTTTGTGCAGCCGTCGAGTTTTGGCCGGGTTGGGTACCAGCCATGAAGACTCCTGCCCAGCTTGGCGGCTCATAGCAATCTCGAACTCACAGCCCCCTAGCATGCCTTCTCGGACCTGATACAGACAATCTGTTGAGCCGGAGGACGAATCATCATCTGATGGGACGGCCGTCTCTTCACCATCTTTAGATCCTTCAGAAAGTGCCTCTCCATGAACACAGCCCACAAAGGCAAACTTTATGACAGGTTGAATCGGGGCGGGTCTCGCACACTGAGCCGTCTCAATGAGGTCGGTGTAGCTATCCTGCTCTGGGCCCGGCTCACCAATCCGGCCGATGAAGACGTGGATTCCGCCAAAGGGGACCCAGTACCCGTACTCAATTGAGTCGGCGTCGGGGCCCCAGCCTTCGTTGTCGATGTAGATCTTGCCGCGACGACTCTTGGTCATCCGCCCATCTGCGTATCCTTGAGCCCTTGAAGCTGCCCTTCAAGAACTCAAATCCACTGCGGCGCTGGCCCCACGGTGGCGCCAATCGTCGTGGAATTGTCACGGCAGATGTCCTCTTGCAAGGACTTAATCGTGGAGCCATCGCAACTAGGAAGCTTAAAGGGTTAATCGGGACAAAGGACACGAGAGGTTTATACTAGTTCGGCTCCTTACGGTGAAGGTAAGCCTACGTCTAGTTGGGTTGGTATTGCTTGAGGTTTCGATGACCAGGGAGCGAGATACGCTATGCCCGGTTCTTCAAGGTTTGTTTCTTGCCCTAAGCCGCCGTAGGGTTGTCCCCTTATATACACGGGTTGACACCCTGCGGCTGACAGAGTCCCGGCCGGCTCATAAACAGTGTCCGGCTCGGTGACTAGTCAAGTCTACCTTATGATACAAGTCATGCCATCATGGCGGTTAACTACAACGGGCCTTAAGTCGCCTGTGGGCCTTAGGCCCCTTGTTGAGACACCATCTTCATGCTTGGACTTGGGCTTCTGTCTGGTAACTCTTTACGTAACCCGGCCCCTCCTGGGCGGCTTACACAAATAGTTATATCCCCAACAATGTGTCCTTTCCCCTCTTAGTGGCTGCATCAAAGCGGACACCGCTGTTTTGGTTGGTGCTCTTTTGATCTTGGGCGATCGTGTAAAATGTATTCCCATTTATCTCGTATCCTTTCCAAATCATTACGGTCGAAGATGGTCCCCTAGACAACAAGTACAACTCCTCACAAACAGTTTTTTCACCTCCGAGACGTGTTTCCAACCAACTGCTGAAAGTCCTAATGTGTTCACATGTAATCCAGTCGTCGCACTGCTCCGGGTGTTTGGAGCGCAGACTGTTCTTGTGTTCATCAACATAAGGGGACACCAAGGTAGAGTTCTGTAGAACTGTGTAATGTGCTTGAGACCAAGAATATCCGTCCCTGCATATTATTTTCTGCCCTCCAAGCATGCCTTTTCCAGTCAGTCTCCCCTCATACTGTGATTTAGGGAGACCTATCTTCTTAAGGCCAGGAATGAAGTCAACACAAAACCCAATGACATCCTCTGTTTGATGGCCCATGGAGATGCTTCCTTCGGCCTAAGCGATTCTGAGACATATTTCTTTAGGACTCCCATGAACCTCTCAAAGGGGTACATATTGTGTAGAAATACGGGGCCCATAATGACAATCTCGTCAACTAGATGAACTAGGACGTGCGTCATGATATTGAAGAAGGATGGTGGGAACACCAGCTCGAAACTGACAAGACATTGCACCACATCACTCCTTAGCCTTGGTATGATTTCTGGATCGATCACCTTCTGAGAGATTGCATTGAGGAATGCACATAGCTTCACCATGGCTAATCGGACGTTTTCCGGTAGAAGCCCCCTCAATGCAACCGGAAGCAGTTGCGTCATAATCACGTGGCAGTCATGAAACTTTAAGTTCTAAAACTTTTTCTCTGCCATATTTATTATTCCCTTTATATTCGACGAGAAGCCAGTCGGGACCTTCATACTAAGCAGGCATTCAAAGAAGATTTCCTTCTCTTCTTTGGTAAGAGCGTAGCTGGCAGGACATTCATACTGCTTTGGAGGCATGCCGTCTTTTTCGTGCAAAAGTTGCAGGTCCTCCCGTGCCTCAGCTGTATCTTTTGTCTTCCCATACACGCCCAAGAAGCCTAGCAGGTTCACGCAAAGGTTCTTCGTCACGTGCATCATGTCGATCGAAGAGCGGACCTCTAGGTCTTTCCAGTAGGGTAGGTCCCAAAATATAGATTTCTTCTTCCACATGGGTGCGTGTCCCTCAGCATCACTCGGAACAGCTAGTCCGCCGGGAACCTTTCCAAAGATTACGTGTAAATCATTGACCATAGCAAGTACGTAATCACCGGTACGCATGGCGGGCTTCTTCCAGTGATCTACCTCGCCTTTGAAATGCTTGCCTTTCTTTCGACATTGATGGTTGGTCGGAAGAAACCGACGATGGCCCAGGTACACATTCTTCTTGCAGCTTCCCAGGTATATACTTTCGGTGTCAACTAAACAGTGCGTGCATGCGTGGTATCCCTTGTTTGTCTATCCTGAAAGGTTACTGAGAGCGGGCCAATCGTTGATGGTTACAAACAGCAACGCGTGCAGGTTAAATTCCTCCTGTCTGTGCTCATCCCACACACGTACACCGTTTCCATTCCATAGTTGTAAAAGTTCTTAAACTAATTGCCTTAGGTACACATCAATGTCGTTGCCGGGTTGCTTAGGGCCTTGGATGAGAACTGGCATCATAATGAACTTCCGCTTCATGCACATCCAAGGAGGAAGGTTTACATACATAGAGTCACGGGCCAGGTGATGTGATTGCTGCTCTGCTCCCCGAAAGGATTAATGCCATCCGCGCTTAAACCAAACCATACGTTCCTTGGGTCATGTGCAAACTCAGCCCAGTACTCTCTCTCTCTCAATTTTTCTCCACAGCGACCCTTCAGCGGGTGCTCTCAACTTCCCGTCTTTCTTACGGTCCTCACTGTGCCATCGCATTAACTTGGCATGCTCTTTGTTTCTGAACAATTGTTTCAACCGTGGAATTATAGGAGCATACCACATCACCTTCGCAGGAACTCTCTTCCTGTGGGGCTCGCTGTCAACATCACCAGGGTCATCTCGTCTGATCTTATACCGCAATCACCGCATACTGGGCATGCGTTCAAATCCTCATACGCACCGCGGTAGAGGATGCAGTCATTAGGGCATGCACGTATCTTCTGCACCTCCAATCCTAGAGGGCATACGACCTTCTTTGCTGCGTACGTACTGTCGGGCAATTCATTATCCTTTGGAAGCTTCTTCTTTAATATTTTCAGCAGCTTCTCAAATCCTTTGTCAGGCACAGCATTCTCTGCCTTCCACTGCAGCAATTCTAGTACGGTACCCAGCTTTGTGTTGCCATCTTCGCAATTAGGGTACAACCCTTTTTTGTGATCCTCTAACATGCGACCGAACTTCAGCTTCTCCTTTTGACTTTCGCATTGCGTCCTTGCATCGACAATGACCCGGCGGAGATCATCATCGGGCACATCGTCTGGTTCCTCTTGATCTTCAGTAGCTTCCCCCGTTGCATCATCATCGGGCACATCGTCTGGTTCTTCTTGATCTTCGGCAGCTCCCCCCGTTGCAGCATAACCGTTTTCAGGGGGCACATAGTTGTCATCGTCCTCTTCTTCTTTGTCGTCTTCCATCATAACCCCTATTTCTCCATGCCTCGTCCAAACATTATAGTGTCGCATGAAACCCTTGTAAAGCAGGTGGGTGTGAATGATTTTCCGGTCAGAGTAAGATTTTGTATTCCCACATTTCGTGCATGGACAACACATAAAACAATTCTGCTTGTTTGCCTCAGCCACTTCGAGAAAATTATGCACGCCCTTAATGTACTCGGAGGTGTGTCTATCACCATACATACATTGCCGGTTCATCTGCGTGCATTATATATAATTATGTGTGTCAAAAGTAAGAAAATCAGACAAATATCTACCTAAAGTAAGAAAATCAGACAAGTATCAAAAAGAAGATAAGAACAAGAGGCTCACCACGGTGGTGCCGGCGACGAGATCGGCGCGGTCGATCAACGGTGGTGAAAACGGGGACGGGGCGTGACGGACCGCTAAATCTAGACAAATCTCAAAAAAAAAATGGAGCTCTGAGGTCGAGCTTCGGGAGGAGAAAGCTTAACTAGTGTGGCTCGGGCATTTCATCGAACACATCATGTGCATAGGAGGTGAACTAGAGCACCCAAATGCCCTCTCCTCACCGGATTCAAAAAACAGAGCACTGGAGTGCTCTGCCGCGGCGGTGGGTATATATAGGCAAGTTATTTGTCCCGGTTCGTGTCATGAACCGTGACTAAAGCACCCCCTTCAGTCCCAGTTCAAGCCACGAACCGGGACCAATGGTTGTGGGCCAGGAGCGAGGACCATTGGTCCCGGTTCGTGGCTTGAACTGGGACAAATGATTCCACACGAACCGGGACCAATGCCCACGAGGCCCCGGCCGGCCCACTGGGCTCACAAACCGGATCTAATACCCCCCATGGGTCCCGGTTCTTGAAGAACCGGGACTAATGGGCTGGCCAGGCCTGAACGTTAACCCTGTTTTCTACTAGTGCAAGCTTCCATCATTTGTTTACATAATTGACGTACTATACAAATAATTTTCCTGCGACATGAAATTGTACAATGGTGTGAGCTTTCAGCTTTTGTTTCGTGTGTCTTGCCATCGATGCTCTTTCGGAAACAATAAAAAGCTAACTACCTTGCTAATGCATGTCAATTATTACCAGATCAGAGCTAATAATTACATCAGAACTGAAGACAGAGTTGTGATAAGGTGTTAAATTAAAATTGATCCATGCTTTCATTGGTAACGTCCCCCCCCCCCCAGCTCTATCTAAATCAACAAGGCATGTTGGGAAAAAAAGTAGCTGTCTGGAGCATGCAACATTCCGATCATTTTGTGCAGTTCCACTAAAATAGAGCTGAGCGTCCCTGTTCCAAATATATTAAGTGTGATTACGATAATAGAGGACTGTTGATGAAACAATAAACACACAAATAGAAGCCGGTCACCTTCGCAGTCTCTCTTAAGACTAACTAGTTGGAGAAGATTAGGCTCGGAGTTGGATGAGGAGGATAGAGCAAAACCAATCTCCCTTTGTGCAGTCGCACTGAAATGTAGAGACGTTGCCCGTGTAACATTTTAGTACAACTGCACAAAACACTCTTAAGAAAAAAAGTGATTTGTGCAGTTCACCAAAAGGCCGCAATAGCAACGAGGTGAAATGGATAGCCCTGTTTGCAAAAAAGAGGTAGAAAGGAAACAATTACTGGCCAATAACAGTTGATGACACATGCGACGACAAAAAAGAAGCATATTCCTTGTCCTAAGGGAAGATAACAACACGGTTGTGTTTGTCTAAACGGTGTGATGACGAGATTTTAATATGGAAAGTACGCCGGACGAGCTACGTTTTGGGCACAGAACTATGGAAGATCCACATGCAGCGACATGGGAAGACGGGCAGTGGAGCAAGGCTGGAGGGGATACCTGGAGGTCGTTGGGATGTAACTAGGTGAGCGGCGGCGGGCGGAATCTGCGAGCAGGTGGCATAGACCCTGCCGCGCCGGAGCTTGGTTAGAGAGAACGGCGTGTACGCAGATCGAGACGTGCTGCCTCGGTGCCGTCGAACGGAGAAATGATGCACTTCCTCCCTTTCCCCCGGCGGACGGGATGCGGCCGGATCAGTGACCAACGGTGAGAGAGAGAGAGGCCACCACACTCCCTTTCCCCCGGCGGACGGGATGCGGCCGGATCAGTGACCAACGGTGAGAGAGAAAGAGAGAGGCCGCCGCAGCCTTGTGTGAGAAACTCTGAAGAGCGACAAACCAGGCAGGCAGGCTCCATTGTATATAGTTGAGCGGACTACCTTTTTCTCCATAAAAATCGTTTTATATTCTATGTACGTGCCATTGAGCGCTATAAATTTATTTAAAAATAACGCAGCAAGCGTCAAGTCAAACTTTGTTTTCGTACGCGTGGTACACGACCTCCCTAGGTAAACAACCGCTTCTGAGCGTTCAAATTAGCACGTGGGCTGCCATTTTGTAAAGAAATGAGCTCCACCGTGTACCAGCTGGTGTGGCTGGGCACGGCGTGAGTCGTGCATGGTGCACCTATTCTCTTCTTGTATCGTACACCACCTCGTGGGGTTGTGTGAGAGAGATACAAACCTAGAGAGATATAGTGTGTGGGTTCGTGAGAGTTTTTTTTTGGGGGTCAATCAAAAAATGTAACATATGCAATGTGTGTGAAATAGAGTCCTGGATATAACATATATATATAGAGGGGGCGATCCACGAGAAGAGAGTGGATGTATCATCGGCTTGAGGTGTCCATAGAATCGAAGAGAGGGATGATGTGTGTGTGTGTGTGTGTGTCTGTGTGTGTGTGCGCGCACACACGATCAATAAAGAGTGCCATCGGATTTGTGTCTGCCCACGTCAAAGATATAGAGTGGCTGGCCTACTGGAACGTGAGAGGGGACATGTGCAGTTTGTCTCTGTGGCATGGATACCTACCTGCAGCACTCGACTATCGGTGTGTGGTGGGGGAAGAGGGAGGCCCAATTAACTATAGAGGTACAATGGCTGGTATATGTGTGGAGGAGGAGAGAGGCCTACCTCATGTATTAAGGAGATCGATCTGCCTCATGTATTAAGGGAGATCGATCGGCATCCATGCATATGTGCAGGAGAGGAATAAGGTTGGGAGAGAGACAGAGCTAGAGTGTTGGAGGGGGTGGTAGTGGAGTTGCTTCTAACAAATGGTGCGATAGGCTTGCTAGAGAAATGGAGGGCACGCCCGCAATATCAATAAGAGAGGAGATGGTTGCTTGTTGTTCCCTATGCACGTGCGTGTGAGAGACGGGTCAGGAGGCATGCACGAATGATGAGGGGGGACGATATGGTTGTGCTAAGCACATGTAACTACATAGGAAGATCAATCGCCCTTTGTTAGAGAAAGGAAAGACATAACTTGTGAGGTACGTCGATCGATGGGGGGGGATAGTTAAAGTCGATCTAGGTATATGTTGGGAGATCGATCATTATGGTATACATGCATGTGTGTGTTAGAAGCAAATGAGGCATGAGGAGAAGGATAGAGAGAGAGGGATGCATCTAGGAGGTGGTACGAGAGGCATACTATATCGAGGGGGAAGGAGTGTGCGAGTACAAGATCGATCAAAAGAGTGGTGGGAGTGAGGCATGGACGGTGACAAGAGAGAGGTGAAGCTTGTGTTTGTGCTAGGCACACCTGGCTGGAGAGGCATATCGATCGATGTGTGCCGTAATGAAGGAGCTGGGGGGCCTACACACACCGTGGGTGGACGACCTAAAGTGAAAAGACGAGTTTGCGCGATGGAGCTAGAGAATGCTGAGGGAGGGTGAGAGGGATGCGAGCGTGTGCATGCACGAGAGAAAGTTAGCGCTAGCTACAGAGATAAGAGGATTGTGTGGGTGTAAAAGGCGAATAGAGATCATACTTCATTACAAAAGCGAATTCGGATATTTGAAGAATTTATCATAGTGTTTTAAACCGACGCATGTGTGAATATATAACGGTGATACACATGGTGTGGTTATGAACATGTTATACTACATGTAATATAATTTATCTCTACTCTTATAAAAAAACGCAGTTGTTGATGATGGTGTGCCTGCCATCCTTTAATATAGGCCGTCCGATTTATATTTGGCGGATAAGGAAACTATGGCAAGTTTGAAAAAAAGATACCCACACCCCTCTCTATATTTGCAAATTAGGCCCCTTGATCATGTTGTTGTTCTGTGGAACACATGGGCATCTTGCTAGTACTATGTATAATACATAGAACATTGATTATAATTTGGGCTAATGTGTGGCTTTTGCAGCTCAGGTCTAAATACTTGTCATAATGTAGGGGCGGGGCACTATACTTTGTGTGATAAACACGGTGTACGTATGGAACATGGTTTAGATTATGAATACTAGCCTTCAACCCGTGCTACTGCACGGGCTAGTAATAACTGAAAATTTATAATATTATACATAAAATGTTTAAGTAATTATTTACTTTATATCCCGTCCAAATCAGAAGTATTGATTATTTTTACTACTTATTTTCATAGCGCAGATAATATTATATTTCCTACGCCCTACACTTTAAACATTATGGACAATCATATACCTTTAAATTTTTTGTATTGATCTTCGTGACATAACAAAATATGGTCACACCATTGTACATACTAAAGTCTCCTAAACTAACACTGGCTAAGTGCATCTCAAGATGTCCTATGTTTTTAACACTACTATACATATATCATCCATGATTTTGCTCTCTAGCACTTACTATTCACTGGTTAACCATGTTTCCCACGTACATGTGGTTAAAATATTTTTCAAAATAAGCACTCGGTAGTTCATTATGCCGATCACTCTCAACCCCATCCATGCGTGCTCTCGATGTGTGTGTGTTACACATGCGCATGTGCGGACACACAAAGCCCTATCCAACTCTTCGCTGCACCCACCAGTCAAGTGCTCATCAGTTCTACATGTTGATGAGATGCACACCTCGCTAAGGTCTGTGGCTCGGTTAATTCTTGTACTTTTAAATGTTTGGAAGATTGTTAAACTTCTTGAAGTTTGCTTTTAAATTATGCATGGAAGCCTTATATGTCTTTTTAATAATTAACTATATTTCTGGTTTTCTCATCAGATCAATTTTTTACTTGGGCTGGAAAGTTTTAGAGTCCATCCTTGTATTTTTAGTGGCTTACCCGTTTGTTTTGTCTAAGGATCCCCTAATTATTGGATCCCATCCGTAAACATATTTCACATTTCTTCAATACCAATTTCTTCATATTTTCGGAAAAAACTATGTGCTTATCATTTGCAAATTTGGGTACATCTTCTCGAGTGTGATTTATGGACGATGATTAGTGTAGTGTATGTAACTTATCCCCTGTGTGTCGGAACTTATGAAATCAGTCGGTTTCTGATGAACTAGTGTGGTTTAAATATTTTGGTTTATTTTTTTTGAAAATTTCTGTTTCACTTGCCGTTTTAGCCATTTTGTATTTTGTTATTTTATTATTAAATATATTTTTGACAGACTTATATTTTTTTGTACTAATATCTTTGTATTTTAAGAAAACACTATGTGCATGTCAGGTATAAATCGGAATATATACTTATGTGGTTTCTGAATGAGAACAAATAATTCACGTACGTAGATTTACGCAGAATACACTTATAGTGTACGCAGATTTATAGTGAAAAGAACATCATCCATCCATATAGTGCCATGGACTTCTAAAGACACGTTTTCATCCACGCGTAATACTGATGGACTCTTTCCCATTTTATCGTTGGAGTATTTTTTTTACATTTTTTTTAATTATGTACGGGTAATCAGCCAGATCGTGGATTCTTTTCCTGTTTGTCGTTGGACTATTTTTTCTTTCTTTATTGTTGGAGTTTTTAATGTAGGCCTTCTTAATTTCTGGGAACGAATGGACCCTTTCCTTTTTTTTCAAAAGAGGCTTTCCTTGATTATTTCTACGTGAGGCTTTCCTCTCTTTTTTTCTTGACATGAGGCTGTCCTTGTTTTGTTTCACTAACGCTAGTCGTGTGAGATGCATTCTTTATAAGACGGAATCATTTGCGTTACGTAAGTTTTCCTTTTATCCTGATCGTACATTTTTCAATCTAACGGTTTAATTAATTTTGATGATGTGGATTAATGAGAGATCATGAATGGTGCCTCCAATTAGTAAATATAAGATAATGTTAGTACATCAAATGTACTATTATTTGGAATCAACATCAACTGTATTCAAAAAATAGAATTCGAGTTCATGTAGTACACATAGTTCATATCTATCTCTACAGTAATCATGTGGTGTGTTATTAAGGTAATACACGAATGATGGTCGAAATTGGCAACAATCATGATTGTAGATTCTTATTGAAATAGAGAAACGAATTCAAATTTAGTTCGAATTGCAGCGGCAGTATAGACATTTCGAATGCACTAAAATGTTGGTATGCGTAGGTTACATGCATTATACAGCAAGCGAAAAAAATTAATCGGACATAACATGGATTCATACTCCCTCCTTCCATCTATATAGGGCATAATGAGATTTTTAAGACCGCCTTTGACTATTGACAAGATTAATAGTACATGACATGCACAATGTGAAAATTATATCATTGAAAGAACCTTTCACAGACGAATTTAACAGTGTGCTTTGTGTGTCATATATTATTGCTCTAATATTTGGTCAAAGTTAGCATCGAAAAACGCATTAGGCCATATATAGATGGAAGGAGGGAGTAGCTTTGAATAGCATTTGTATAGTAAAACGGGGCAAGACTCTCTCTTTGAGTGGTGTGAATAGTTTTATTTTGTTTTCTTTTTGGTTGAGGGAAGTGCGAATTGATTTGGTACGTACAAGTACAATATTACTACATGTTAGGCTTGTCCCTAAAATTCAACCCGTGTCTTGTTATATCCTGAAAATTCAGATATCGTGCTCCCAAAAATGGCGCCTTCATAGCCCGAGCCTTGCTATCCCGAAATTACAACGCGCGCGAAAACTCCCTCCAGCTGCCAAATCCCGACACGCGAAATCCCCCTTCTAACCCTGAGCCGAAAGGGCCGCTAGTTCAAATCGGGGGGGGGTACTTTTGTAACACACCCTACATTTTGGACAAGCATGTCCCTAAGTCATGCTTCACCCCTCCCATCGCCCCTTTTAGCCATTCAAATCCCAGGCCGCCATAACCTCTCCGCTCCGGCCGCGAAACCCCACCTCCTCCGTCCGCCACGTCACGCTGCCCAGCGAGCCTCTTCCCGGCGGCGTCGTCTACGCAACAGCTCGGCGTCCCGTCCACCTTCCCGGATGAGGATCCGTCGTCCATCTCGGCGTCCGTCCTCCACCTCAAGGAGCTGCTCCGGCGATCGCCTCGTCTATCGCGGCTGCTCCATCCCCCAGCGCCGCCTTAACCTGCTCCACCGGAACGCAGCATCCTCACCGACTCCTCGGGACGAAGCCGAGGACTACTCAGCGCCACCAAAGAGGTTGTACACTCATCGCGATCGCACCTTCTCCTTAAGTCAACCTCCGGCGCCGACGGTGCTCCATCCGCACCCCATGGGCGGCTACCTGAAGCCGTCGCCATGGCGACATCTCCACGGGCGGCTCTCCCCAAAGGCGAGGCCCCTTCGGCGGTAGCGTTCATACCAGCCGGATCTGCTGCTGCTGCTCCGGCTCTCGCTCACTTGCCCAGCTGCTGCTCTGCTCCGATTAAGCCACACTTGATCGATGAATCGACTTTTGGGTCGATCGATTTCAGGGGTTGGGGGCTCGCGGAGTTAAGGAAGAACCACCATGGCGGGGCGGGGCTCGCGGAGAGGTACCCACTATCTATCTTAGGGTTCAGGGTGGGGCGGGGGCCTAGAGGGCTGGCAGGCGGCGGTGGGGAGTTGTTTGAGGCGGCGAGGCTGGGGCAGCAGTTCGGCCGGTGGTGGCTGGCGGCTCAGGGGGGGTGCAGGTTGAAGATGAACGGCAGGCCCTCCCTAAACTACATGTCAAGTGCCTCTCTGCTACCATTGCATTCAGTTTCAACAGTAGCATTCAGATTCCTGATGAAATTTCAGTTTGACAGTTAAGTTCAGAGTCAACAGTTTTTACCTCATCTGTTGTAGTCAGGTGGTTTTTGGTGATGTAAATTTTACATCTATTTTACATCATCTATTGGAGATGCTATTAGAATCCCACTTAAGATTGACCATGTTTGTCTTGTGCTGCTTCAGCCTTGACGTCTTACGGCTCACCGGAGCTGCTCCAACGACAGAACGATCCATCACAATAGAGCAGTGCCCTGGACGCCGTCTACAGATTCCTCAGATCTTCCTCCACACCTCTGACAGCCACCTCTGCCTCAACTGCTTCAGCGACCAACCCAATGATGCTGAGGTCGACATGGCTACGGCAAAGAGGTTGGACACTTGTTGCATCGCTTATTACTATACATTCACGTCGATCCATTAGGGCTATTTTGGTTCAACGGAAAAACGTAGCAATAGGGAATTTTCCAATGGCACTCTACTATTCAATTATTCATGCATTTTGTTGAAAGGAATGAAGCAAAACATCCACCTGGACCTACTTTTCAAAATCCTATGCATGAAAACAAGACCAAGTGCATTAGTGGCAGAATAACATTCTAACTATACACGCTTTCATATGGTTTCACTTTATTTTGGCCATGTTTCTTTGCATTCCTCTGCTCTTCCAATTCCTGTAAACCAAACACTCAAGTTGACAGAAATCCTGTGTTTACAAATGCTTTGTTTACCATGTGCATTCCTATCCTATTCTGGTGTTTTTCCTATCCCTGCATTTTTAGAATCATGCAAGCCAAATGAGCCCTTACAGAATTACTTCAGTTACAGGTAGGTGTCGAAGGGAACTTTGTGTGGTTTGTCCTGCTCCTGCCGCGACGTCGTCCACCTCACCTGAGCTGCTCCATCGACAGAAGCATCCACCAAACCAGACATCACGACTCCTGACCGTCTTTCACCGCCTCAGATCTCCTTCCCTGCCGCCGGCACCCACTGCAACGGCATCACCATCATCGACTCAGCAGATGAACCTGAAGAGTACATGGGTCCACAAGAGAGGTCGCACTCTTTTGTTTCTGCTTATGTTATGCATTGCTTAAACTTACCTCCTACTTTATCGTCCTGTTCAGCTCTTGGACTTCCAAGTCAGGTACAAATTAATGTTCAAACTTGAGTTCTAAATTAGTTGTGGGGCACATATCGAGGCAGTAATGAATAGTATGGCTGTCTAATATCTAGTTCACCTAGGGTATGCCTATGTTGTTCATCTTGGGTGGGAAAAAAATAGTAAAGCAATCATCATCTGTCTTTTTATTAAATTAAAGCAATCATCAGCCTGCTATCATTATTTTTGGATCCATCCACTCGTTTTTACCATCACTCTAAATTTCTGCATGCTCTCCTGACATAATCTCACCATATTTTTTTCGTATGCATGTCAGATATTGTACACAACCATGCTAAACATGTAGAGAAAAAGAGAAGAGTTTTGCGCGGCAATACAATGTCATGCAGACATCGCTCCATGGTGGGTTCAATGGCAAACCCTCCCCACCCCTCTCCAGATTGTAATTCAGAGGAAGATATCATTACGAGGCGGACTCGACGCCTGGCTGACCACTCCTATTTACCCCCCCCCCCCCCAAGGTGTTTGCTCTACCTTGGCATGATGATGTTAGTCATATCATGCATATGTTGCCTTGCAGTGCCTACTTTTGACATCATATATTTCATCTGCTTAGTTTAGACATGTTCTGTAATGCCACCTGTTTAGTTTCTATATCATATATGGGAATTATGCAGTCTCATGTCTTTTAGCCAGCCATAATATATGTGAAATGTGCAATGCCATCCGTTTGCCATGATGGTAGCTTGTCAGCGCCGCTTATCGCTTGAACAGTGCAATAGGGACCGTCAAGTGCGCCTCCGTTTGCCACGATGGTAGCTTGTCAGCGCCGCTTATCGCTGCTCCCCGCTGGCTGCACAGCCCTTTGACACGCGAGCCTGGAATAGCCCCATGGCGACACGTTGGCGGATGAGCTAGAGCGGAGATGAAGAGAGGTTGCCTGCCGCGGCAAGCACCTTGCCGCGGCTTAATCCTTGTCGTGCTCGGGAGCTTGTCGATCACCAAGCCTTCCCGGCAAGCTCCTCTTGCCGGGGTCTTGTTTCCTTAGTGCCTTGAGTGGCCTTCCCGGCAAGCTTCTCTTGCCGGGGCCTTGATTACTTTGTTCTTGAATGGCTCCAAAGGAGCCGTGGAGGACCTTGGCGGTCACTAGGCCAGCCCTGCCGCGGGGTGCTGCAACTGCCCGTGCATGAGTTCGGGATACTAGGGTACACCTACTCTAGTACACCGACAGGAATGCATGGTGGAAGTATCGGAATTGCCTGAAGAAAACGTACTTCACCGGCAAAGAAACTCATGAAATTCCCTTACGTTCTCCTTAGACACATTTAATGGACGATGGTGGAACGCTTTGTTCATCTTGGTCCCGAACCAAGAATGTGGTAAGGTCTATGAGCTCATTTTCTATTTTTAAGTACTATATTCTTGTGTCTTACTGTACTCTGTTCATGTAGAACAAGTGTCTAAACCTAAAGAACAACTGTTCTAATTTAAGATTCCATTGCTATCATAGTTCAAAAAAGCGCTAGGCGTTAATTGTGCACTTTGCCACCGCCTTGCGCTTTACTGACCAAAGTGCATGCTTATGCATAGTTATGCACAGATTAAGTGTAGTTATGCGCAATGCATTTTGCCAACACCTAGAGCCTAGGCGTGCCTTTTTTAACTATGATTGCTATCATGCATACTGCTTTGCTCTTGTATCACTGTATTTACTCATACAAACTTATTTTCAAATTCAAGGATCCAGTCAAAACTCCAATGGCACAGCAGGTATGTTCACGCATGTTTCTTTCACAGGTTTGCTCGTATCAATAGCTCTGTTGATTTCAATTTCAATTGTGTATACAGTTGACTTCTCATATCATGCATATTACTAGCATCACAACAGAGCCAATAGTGTTGTTGTACATGTAGACCTGTGGTACCCATCTGAAATCTTGTTGTGTCGTGTAGTTTCCCACGCTTTGTATTCTTTCACTGCTGCTTTGTCTTGAACTGATATGATTTGAACCGTGTCTCTATTTTGATTTGGCAAGACAATGCAGTGACCATAGGACATAGATATATGTTTGTTTGATGCTTTTATTATGTACTAGTACTTGGCAATAGAAGAATTGGTAATTTAATCCTGTCCACCTTACTAATGAACTGGTTCACCAAAATGAGTTTCATATACTAGTACATGCTAAACCTGTTATGTGTCTGCTTGTTTCTTCTTTTAAAATGCTGACATAATATTGGGGAAGAGTGCCTTACTAAGCAATGGTAAAGGAATTAATGCAAATAAGGTTCAGGATAGTGACACATCCTTGTTGGTCTCCAACAAAGCTGATAAAACAGATAAGGAAGACTATCTTGAAGACTGTGAGACAACCCCAAAGTCCTGTCTTGGTTTAGTGTTTGAGTTACTGGCCACTACCGCTTGCACAAGCTATTCAAACTCACTGTCTGAATCAATTCGGTTTCTTGAGTCTCAACTGCAAGCTGAAAGACATCGATCAGTTGTGCTGCGACAAGAAGCGAAAGGACTGCGGAAGTCCCTGGAGCATTCAGATACATACTTTGTGGTGCAACAGCAAGTGTTGGAGGATTTTAGCGCCAAACAGGGCAAAGCTAGTAAGCTTGCTAAGCTTATTGCCAGCATGGTGGATACCCAGGATAACGTTTCTTGAGCTCTTCTGAAGTTGTTTCAGTTATGCTCTTGTTTTGCTGCCGCCTTTATTTGCACTGGTGGCCAATTTTGACGGCCAGTGTATGTAATATGCTGCTTTGTTCCCTATATTTGCACTGGTGGCGAACTTTGATGCCCAGTGGATGTAATATGTGTAATAGCGGTAATAGGCTTGCGTTAATTGCTTGCTTATTTATTTCCTCATTGTCTTGTTTAGTTGTTTGATTGTAGTCACTGCAGTTCTTTTTCTGTGTTTTTGTAGTGGCCACAGTAGCCTATTTTTGGTAACTAGGCCAAAATAATCATGGCAGCACACAAACTGTTGTAACCCTGGGCCTCCTGCGAGCCGTATGATCCATGGGCCTTCTACGGTCGTAGGATCCATTGGCCTTTGTACGGGCCGTAGGATCCATGGGCCTTCGACGGGCCGTAGGGTCCATGGGCCTTCTACGGGTCGTAGGATCCATGGGCCTTCTACGGGGCGTATCATCGTTTCGCCAATCATGGGCCGTACTATTCATTGACCATAACGGGCCGTATTTGATAACTGTATGAAAACAGCCCAACGAGTTTTTTTACATGAAAACGGCCCAACGTATTAACGGTCCACAAACGGGCCGACTGTAACGACGGGCGGAATTTGGCCCACAAGCAGAAAATGACAGTAATGGGCCATAAGTAACCAAATGCTGCAAATGAGCCCAAGAATAAATGGGCCCTGAGAAGGCCGAAAGATAACTTGGGCTGGAAACGGCTCAGTGGAATAATGGGTCGTTAATGGGTATAAAGTGATACACTGTTCATTACGGGCCAGTTTCACCACATGCCGTTAATGGGCCAAGAGATACAAAGGGCCTCATATGGGCCGAAAGAAGTCATGGGCCACACATGGGCCGGCAGTTAAAACATGCTGGAATCATATTGGACGGCCCAGATGACGCTACTGGGCCTAATTCGGATAGGGTGTAATGGGCCCTGGGTTATCGGGTTGTAAATGGGCTATATGCGGACAGGCCGTTAACAGGCTTTCCGTGGGCCGGCCCGCCACCTTTTGACCAAGTCAAACAGGCCGGCCTTTTCACAGGAATGGGCCTCTCTTGGGCCGTGCCACGTGTCGACGTATCATAGGCGCCTTGGGTCCAATGAGTGGATGACATCTGTCCCAACGGTGAGCCGACACATGTTTCCTCCAGCCAATGATGATTTTACATGTGGAAAATCCCCATTGGTCGGGGCTGTTAACGGGTTATCAGATCCAAAACCCGGCCTGATAGCTTAACGAAGTTCCGTTACGGTGGATGCCACATGTCGGTCACCCTTGACGGAAGCACTTCTGTGACGCGTGATTTATCGTCATGGAAGTGGACACTTCCGTGCTGATAATTTTTGTAATGTCATGGAACACTTCTCGACAAAGACACGGTATGATGTAACGCCCGGATTCGATCGCCGGTGTACGCGGTTATTCGCCGTCGTTGCCATGTCATTGCTTGCGTGTTGCACTTTGCCACATCATCATCTGCATTTCATATCATGTCATCATGCACATCTCAGTTTGCATACGTGTTCGTCTCATGCATCCGAGCATTTTCCCCGTTGTCCGTTTTGCAATCCGGCACTCCTATGTCTCTCGGCGCCCCCTTTTACCTCTTTTCGTGTGCGGGTGTTAAACGTTCTCGGAATGTACCGAGGTTTGTCAAGCGGCCTTGGTATAGCACCGGTAGACCGCCTGTCAAGTTTTAGATCATTTGGAGGTCGTTTGATACTCCAACGGTTAACCGGGTAACCGCAAAAGCCTCTTTTGTATTGCAGCCCAACACCCCTTCCAAAGTGGCCCAAAACCCAGCAAACTCCCCTCCATGCTCTCGGTCGTTCGATCACGATCGCGTGGCCGAAAACCACACCTCATTTGGAGTCACCTAGCTCCCTCTACCTATAAATATGTGATCCCCTCCGGATTTTCGCGCAGCCCAACCCTAGCCCCGCTCCCCGCGCGCCGCCGGACATTTCATCCCCGCGGCCGGACATGTCCGCCGCCCCGCAGCCACGTCGCCCGACCGATAGGGGCGTGCCACGTCAGCCTCCGCCGTCTCCTGGCCTATCCATGCGCGCCACATGGCACCGCGCCACCCGCCTCCACCGCCGGCCCGGAGCCCGTCCAGACCAGCGGCCCGGATCCCGCCGCCGCTCGGCCCGTTCCGCCGCCGCCGGACCCGCGCCCGCCATTTCGCGCCGTCGCGGCGATAACTCCGCGACCGGAGCATCGCCGCGCCCGGTCTACTCTCGCCGCCCTCTCCTCCTTCTCTTCCTCCTCTCCCTCGCGCTTCGCTCACGCCGCTTGAGCGCCGCCCACCATGGCCTCGAGTTCGCCATGGCCCGCCGCCGTCGAAGCACCTCGCCCGCCGCCGATCCGTCTCCCCACCGGCGGATCCGGCCTTGCTGGCCGGATCCGCGCCGCCGCCGCCGCGCCGGCCACTTCCGGCCTCGCCGCCCGCGCAGCATCGCCGGCCATCGCCGCCCCTGCCTCCCCTCGTGCGGGCACGGGGAGGACGACGCGCCCCAGCGCCTCCCGCGTGGGCCGCCCCCCCAGCCGGCCCAGCTCCGACCGGCCCAAGCCGGCCTCCTCCCCGCAACCTGGGCCGAGCCCACGAGGTTGACTCCCCCCCCCCCCCCTCTGAAAATCCACTAAGTCCCGAATCTGTGATTATTTTCATGCATTTTCATCATGCCATAACTCTGTCATCGTTGCTCCGTTTTGTGCGTTTAATATGTCAAATTGTTCGCCTCGAAGAGTAGATCATTTCATCTCATTGCATCATTTTCATTTGAGCTCATCTTGATGCCCGAAATGCTGTTGGAAGAGTGCTATGTGATGTTAGTTTCAGATTCTTATCAGAACATGCACTTTTGTTATTTTTCCCATGATTGATGTGTGCATCCTATGAACTTGAGTCGTACATGTGTTTTGTAATATGCCATGCCATCTTTCCAGGGGTGTATGCCATGTATTTTTGTGATCTATGTGGTGACTAGCACAAGCATGCAAACTAGGCTTCATGATGTTGCTGTTTTCAGCCCTGTTTTGCTGATATTTTTATGCCATGTAAACTTGATGCTACCGAGAGAACCATGCATATTTTGAGATACTTCAGTAAGGATATTTTGTTATACATGTCTCGCTCTATCCATCCATGCCCTTGTTTGCAATTACGGAGTGCCATAGCTTGAGTCAATCGAGCTCTACTTTTGCTATAAAATGTTTCCTGGCAGATTGTTTACATGTTATTCAATTTTGCCAAGGTTGTTGTAGTTGATCCTTGTATGCTATGATGTTGTTCTTGCCATGTATAGCTTCTATAATATGTCTTCTTGCTGTTAGTTGCCTTGCCATGCCATGTATTGCTCTGTGGTGAGTGATTCAAGATCGCCAACATGCCTACTTATCGTTGTTCCTGCCATGTATGAATCTGTAATATAACTTGCCATGTTTACATGGGTGCCGTCATATTTTCTGATCCTTTTTGGCTTATAGTCAGTAAAGGACTTTTGTTCTATGCTTTGAGTAGATTCATGCCATGCCTTTGTTTGCCATGTTAAGTTCCTGTAACATGTTGTTTGATAGCTCTAAACATTGCAACTTTGATGTTATTTACGCCAATGCACGAGACTGTTATTATTTGCAATCTTGCCATGTCATTTTGAGCATGTTCTAGTGATTTCTGGAGATAGCTCAGTGTTCATGTTTTGTAATGCTTTATCTGTACATCATGCCCATGCCTTTTGTTTTCTTGTTGAGGTCCTGTAGCATGTTGTTTTGATGCTTGCAATATGCCTACTTGCTGTTTTGGACAGATTGTTGTCATAACTTGTATGGAGTGTATGTGTTGAACCGTTGCTCCGTTTTGAGTGTGCTCTATATGAAACTTGCTTGATTTTGCATGTAGCTTCATATTATCATGTTGCATCCTTGTTTTGAGGTGTTTACTTGATGTTTGTATGCATTTTGCATCAATGCCATGCTTATCTTGTTTTGCTCATATCTTCTAGGCCGTAGCTCCGAATCTAATGAACTTTATATGTAACTTGACTAGAATTTCGTGTAGATCATCGTGGTGCATCTTAACTTGCTTTTTAACAACTTGAACTTAAGGTTTATTCAGATCTGGACCAATTTCGAATTTTGCATATGAGGACTTACCGGAATTGGTATATGTTGTTTCCGGCATCATTTAAACTTGCCTTGATGTGTTGCTCTTGTTTGCATCATCTCTTGCCATGAGTAGCTTCTTGTAGATTTATCATGCATCGTGCTTGTTGTGCATCATGTCTTGTCTATGTGTGGTGTGTTTACCTTGTTGTGTGCTTCTTCTTGTTAGTTCCTGTTTCATTGCGATCGTGAGGATTCGTTCGTCTACGCTTGGTTCGTCTTCGTGGCTTCATCTTCTTCATGGACTCGTTCTTCTTCCTAGCGGGATTTTAGGCAAGATGACCGCTACCCTGGATCTCACTACTATCATTGCTATGCTAGTTGCTTCGTTCTTTCGCTATGCTGCGCTACCTATCACTTGCTGCTCAAGCCATTCCAAATTGCCATGTCAGCCTCTAACCTTTTGTACCCTTCCTAGCAAACCGTTGTTTGGCTATGTTACCGCTTTGCTCAGCCCCTCTTATAGCGTTGTTAGTTGCAGGTGAAGATGAAGTTTGTTCCTTGTTGGAACATGGAGATGTTGTTCCTTGTTGGAACATGTTTACTTGTTGGGATATCACAATATATCTTATACTCTTAATGCATCTATATACTTGGTAAAGGGTGGAAGGCTCGGCCTTATGCCTGGTGTTTTGTTCCACTCTTGCCGCCCTAGTTTCCGTCATATCGGTGTTATGTTCCCGGATTTTGCGTCCCTAACGCGGTCGGGTGATTTATGGGACCCCCTTGACAGTTCGCTTTGAATAAGACTCCTCCAGCAAGGCCCAACATTGGTTTTACCATTTGCCTCACCTAGCCCTTTTTCCCTTGGGTTTCGGAGCCCAAGGGTCATCTTTATTTTAGCCCCCCCGGGCCAGTGCTTCTCTAAGTGCTCGCCTGAACCGAGCTGCCTGCGGGGCCCCCTCGGAGCAACTCGAGGTCTGGTTTTACTCGTAGCTAGTCTCATCCGGTGTTGCCCTGAGAACGAGATATGTGCAGCTCCTATCGGGATTGTCGGCGCATCGGGCGGCTTTGCTGGTCTTGTTTTATTGCTGCGAAATGTCTTGTAGCAGGATTCCTAGACTGATCGGGTCTTCCGGGAGAAGGAATATCCTTCGTTGATCGCGAGCTTATCATGGGGTAAGTTGGGACACCCCTGCAGGGTATAAACTTTCGAGAGCCGTGCCCGCGGTTATGTGGCAGATGGGAATTTGTTAATATCCGGTTGTAGTAAACTTGAAGCAAACTCTTCTAAAATACACCAACCGTGTGCGTAACCGTGAGTGTCTCTTTTCGGGGTTAATCGAGAGGAGAACACGGTTTCTGGGTTATGTTTGACGTAAGTAGGAGTTCAGGATCACTTCTTGATCATTGCTAGCTTCACGACTGTTCCTTTGTTTCTCTTCTCGCTCTCATTTGCGTATGTTAGCCACCATATATGCTTAGTCGCTGCTGCAACCTCACCACTTTACCCCTTCCTTTCCTACTTAAGCTTTGCTAGTCTTGATACCCATGGTAATGGGATTGCTGAGTCCTCGTGGCTCACAGATTACTACACCACCAGTTGCAGGTACAGGTTTTGCGATGATCATGACGCGAGAGCGATGTTTGCTTGTATTGGAGTTCTCCTTCTGCTTCTTCTTCGATCAGGGGATAGGTTCCAGGTAGGCAGCCTGGGCTAGCAGGGTGGATGTCGTTTGAGTTTCTGTTTATGTTTCATCTGTACTCGGATGTTGTTCTCATGTATGATGTTGACGTATTCTTGTGGCATTGTATGCCTTATGTTTGTATCCCACTATTATGTAATGTTGATGTAATGATATCCACCTTGCAAAAGCGTTTCAATATGCGGGTCTATCCTTGGTGGGACCGTCGAGTTCCTTTTGGATAGGGTCGCATATTGGGCGTGACATATGACTATCTTGATTCTGTCATAAAATCGTCATGGATGTACATGCATGACAAAAAACGCAACCTACTGTGACAAACATGTATCATCATGGGAGTTTATTTTTTTCTAGTACAAGGACTGACCGCAGTCAAATTCGATTCAACTAAAGTTGGAGAAACAGACACCCGCCAACCACCTTTATGCAAAACTAGTTGCATGTCTGTCGGTGGAACTGGTCTCATGAACGTGTTCATGTAAGGTTGGTCCGGGCCCTTCATCCAACAATACCGCCGAATCAAAATAAGACATTGGTGGTAAGCAGTATGATGATCACCGCCTGTCGGTGTCAAAACCGGCAGATCTCAGGTATGGGGTCCCGAACTGTACGTCTAAGGATCAATGTTAACAGGAGGCGGGGGACACGATGTTTACCCAGGTTCGGGCTCTCTTAACGGAGGTAATACCCTACTTCCTGCTTGATTGACTATGATGAGTATAGGGGTTACAAGAGTTGATCTACCTCGAGATCGTAATGGCTAAACCCTAGATGTCTAGCCTGTATGATTATGATTGCCTCTACGGACTAAACACTCCAGTTTATATAGACACTGGAGGGGGCTAGGGTTGTACAAGGTCAGTTTACAGAGGAAGGAAAGTACAAATCCGGTCGCCAAGCTTGCCATCCACGCCAAGGAGAGTCCGATCCGGATACGGGAGAAAGCCTTCTGTCTTGTATCTTCACGACCCATCAATCCGTCCCATGTCACATAGGCCGGCTCCCCGAGGACCCCGTAATCATGGACTCCCTCAGTAGCCCATGAACCATGCTTCAATGACGACGTATCTGGCGTGCAGATTGTCTTAGGCATTGCAAGGCGGGTTCCTTCTCCCAATACTCCAAAGCAGTCTTCCACATATAGGAACTGTATCCGGCGCTGTTTAATAATTACAACCCCAAGCTGAAAGGGAAAAAATACTTAAAACAAAATAAGTCACGTCCACAGGCAACTTTTCCGGCGAGACATTATGTTCTAGCCTGGCTTTTATTCTGAACCGTTTTACAGCCGCTGCTTCGTATTTCGAGGCACGGCCATTGACACGTCTTGTCAAAGCACAGATCGTGTCCCCTTATCACGGGATTTTCATCAATACGGGTTTGGGTCATCCAACCGTGTTGTTCGCATGATCCCTTGGGAATAGGCAAGGTTTAAGGCTTATGAGGGGGCGCTTGATATTCTCTACCTTTATAAGAGGATAAGGATCTGTCTTTTTACCCCACGACTTCATCCTCCTCAGCCATCCTCGAGCTCCATCGCCCAAGTTCCAAGCTTTTCTCCCCTCCGCAACTCTTCTGACCATGGCCGGCTCTCAAGGCAAGTGGATGGCTTCTTACGTCATGGAGGAGAACATCCAGGAGTTGCGGTAGGCGCGGCATCTAACCGCGGAAATCAAACATAGGCTTCCCGATCCGGCGATGGTCATCCCCACTCCAGGGCTAGGCGAGAGGGTGGTGTTCATCCCCCACTTCCTCCGCGGACTCGGATTCTCCCTCCACCCCTTTGTGAGGGGTCTCATGTTCTACTACGGGCTAGATTTTCACGATATGGCCCCAAATTCGTTGCTCCACATCTTGGCATTCATCGTCGTGTGTGAGGCCTTCCTCTGCGTCCCTCCACACTTCTGCTTATGGCTCAAGATTTTCAATGTGAAGCCGAAGGTGGTCGATGGGCAACACGTGGACCGCGGTGGCGCCATGGTGAGCAAGCTCCCCAAAGTCAACTGGCCGAAGGGAGTCTTCATGGACACCATCAAGATATGGCAACAGGAATGGTTCTGTAATACAGAACCCCACAGCCCTAAGTGGGCATCTACCCCAGCCTTCAGATCTGGACCCCCGCAGAGACTCACATCTTGGACCGACAAGGGTCCGGAATGAGGGTCGGTCGATGAGGTTTCACTGCTGCAGAAACGCGTCCAAGACATGATAGCGAAGGACATTACCCTTGCTGACATCATCCAAGTGATGCTAATCCGCTGAGCACTTCCCTGCCAGCGGCGGCCCCTCAAAATGTGGGAGTTCAATCCGGAAGGGTCGCGGACCTTACAATGGTTCTACGGCACAACACATAATGGGATCTGGAAGCTGCTTTTTAAGAAGCAGAAGTCGTGGCCAAAGTCATCAGACGACACCGGCCTCGACTGTAACCATCCGGCCTCCAAGGTAAACTCTAAAACTTCCGAACATTAATTGCTTCGTCCATTCAAGGGAGAAGTATTGAGTAGTCTATCCCCCAACATGCCTGGATTAAGAAGGCGAAGCTGATCCGGTGTCCAGCTCCGCTCCTCGAAAGTCCAGCCGATTCTCTACTAATGAGGATTCTAGTCCCGGCGCCATACCAGGCGCCGGTAAAGAAGGGCAAGAGGAAGAACAGAGAGGAGGGTACTTCAGACGCAGTGTCCGGAGAAGCTGATGCCCAGTCCTCTCACGAGGGCGATGACGACGATGAGTAGGAGGAGGAAGAAGAAGATCTTCCCCGCAAGGGCAAGAAGAGGGCGGCCTCCGAAGACCTGGAGGCTGAAGCATCCAAGAGGGACAAGATTACCCTCTCCGACGACTCGGAGTTGGATGCTGAAGCCACCCCGAAGCACCGTCGCCGGATGCTACGTCTTGAGCTTGCGTTGGTTTTCCACGAAGAGGAGAGGGTGATGCAGCAAGTGTAGCGTAAGTATTTCCCTCAATTTTGAGAACCAAGGTATCAATCCAGTAGGAGGCTCCTCAAAGTCCCGCACCTACACAAACAAAGCGAGAACTCACAACCAACGCAATAAAGGGGTTGTCAATCCCTTCATGGCCACTTGCGAAAGTGAGATCTAATAAAGATAGTATGATAAGATAAATATATTTTTGGTATTTTATAATATAGATACAAAAAAGTAAAGATGCAAATAAAAGTAGATTCAAAGCAAATATGATAAGAAATAGACCTGGGGGCCATAGGTTTCACTAGTGGCTTCTCTCAAGATAGCATAAGTATTACAGTGGGTGAACAAATTACTGTCGAGAAATTGATAGAAAAGCGCATAGTTATGAGATTATCTAGGCATGATCATGTATATAGGCATCACGTCCATAACAAGTAGACCGACTCCTGCCTGCATCTACTACTATTACTCCACACATTGACCGACTCCTGCCTGCATCTAGAGTATTAAGTTCATAAGAACAGAGCAACGCATTAAGCAAGATGACATGATGTAGAGGGATAAACTAATGCAATATGATATAAACCCCATCTTGTTATCCTCGATGGCAACAATACAATATGTGCCTTGCAACCCTTTACATCCTTTGGGTAAGGACACGCAAGATTGAACCCAAAGCTAAGCACTTCTCCCATGGCAAGAAAGACCAATCTATTAGGCCAAACCAAACTGATAATTCGAAGAGACTTGCAAAGATAACTCAATCATACATAAAAGAATTTTGAGAAGATTCAAATATTACTCATAGATAAACTTAATCATAAACCCACAATTCATCGGATCTCGACAAACACACCGCAAAAAGAGTTTACATCGAATAGATCTCCACCAGATAGGGGGAGAACATTGTATTGAGATCCAAAAAGAGAGAAGAAGCCATCTAGCTAATAACTATGGACCCGTAGGTCTGTGGTAAACTACTCACAACTCATCGGAGGGGCAAGGATGTTGATGTAGAGGCCCTCCATGGTTGATTCCTCCGCAGAGAGTGCGGCGAAGGCTCAAGATGGGATCTCGCGGATCTGAAGGTTCTGCGGTGGAAATTGTGTTTCTGGTGCCCCTGGATGTTTTCGGGGTACGTAGGTATATATAGGAGGAAGAAGTACGTCGGTGGCCGCCCGAGGGGCCCACGAGACAGGGGACGCGCCCTATAGGGGGGGCGTGGCCTCCTATCTCGTGGGGTCCTCGGAAACTTCTTGACTTGCACTCCAAGCTCTCCGGATCACGTTCGTTCCAAAAATCACGCTCCCGAAGGTTTCATTCCGTTTGGACTCCATTTGATATTCCTTTTCTTCGAAATACTGAATTAGGCAAAAAACAGCAATATGGGTTGGGCCTCCGGTTAGTAGGTTAGTCCCAAAAATGATATAAATGTGTAAAATATAAATGTGTAAAAATGATATAAATCCCATAAACATCCAAAAGTGGTAATATAATAGCATGGAACAATCAAAAATTATAGATACGTTGGAGAAGTATCAAGCATCACCAGGCTTAATTCCTGGTCGTCCTCGAGTAGGTAAAAAAAGAAATTTTTGATGTGGAATGCTACCTAACATAATTCATAATGTAATTTTATTTATTGTGGCATGAATGTTCGGATCCAAATGATTCAAAATAAAAGTTCATATTGATAAAATAAATAGTAATGCTTCAAGCATACTAATCAAAGTAATCATGTCTTCTCAAAATAACATGGCAAAAGAAAGTTCATCCCTACAAAATCATATAGTTAGGCTATGCTTCATTTTAGTCACACAAAGATGTTCCCAACTTCTATACCCCCGATGACAAGCCAAGCAATTGTTTTATACTTAAATGATCTCAAACTTTTTCGACCTTCACGCAATACATGAGCGTGAGCCATGGGTATAGCACTATGGGTGGAATAGAATATGATGATGGGGATTGTGTGTAGAAGACAAAAAAGGAGAAAGTCTCACATTGATGAGGATAATCAACGGGCTATGGAGATGCCCATCAATTGATGTCAACATGAGGAGTAGGGATTGCCATGCAACGGATGTACTAGAGCTATAAATGAATGCTCAACAAAAGAAAACTAGTGGGTGTGCATCCAACTTGCTTGCTCACGAAGACCTAGGTAATTTGAGGAAGCCCATCGTAGGAATATACAAGCCAAGTTCTATAATGAAAAATTCCCACTAGTATGAAAAAGACAACTTATGAGACTCACTATATGAAAAACATGGTGCTACTTTGAAGCACAATATATGAGACTCACTACATGAAGAACAAGGTGCTATTTTTAAGCACAAGTGTGGAAAAAGAGATAGTAACATTGCCCATTTTATTTAATTTATTTATTTTCTTTTTTTGGGCCTTTCTTTTTTTTTTCTTTTTGGCCTTTCTTCTTCTTTTTTCTTTGGGCAATGCTCTAATAATGATGATCATCACACTTCTATTGATTACAACATATGAATTACAACTCGAAACTAGAACAAGATATGACTCTATATGAATGCCTCCGGTGGTGTACCATGTGGTGCAATGAATCAAGAGTGACATGTATGAAAAATAATGCATGGTGGCTTTGCCACAAATACGATGTCAACTACATGATCATGCAATGGCAATATAACAAAAGTAAAGTATGTCATGATGATGATGAACGGAACGGTGGAAAGTTGCATGGCAATATATCTTGGAATGGCTATGGAAATGCCATAATAGGTAGGTATGGTGGCTGTTTTGAGGAAGATATATGGAGGTTTATGTGTGATAGAGCGTATGTATCACGGGGTTTGGATGCACCGGCGAAGTTTGCACCAACTCTCAAGGTGAGAAGGGGCAATGCACGGTACCGAAGAGGCTAGCAAAGGCGGAAAGGTAAAAGTGCGTACAATCCATGGACTCAACATTAGTCAAAAGAACTCATATACTTATTGCAAAAATTTATAAGTCATGAAAAAATCAAGTACTACGTGCATGCTCCTAGGGGGATAGATTGGTAGGAAAAGACCATCGCTCGTCCCCGACCGCCACTCATAAGGATGCACAAGCCAGGTACACTTCATGTTTCAAATTTGTTACACAACTTTAACCATACGTGCATGCTACGGGACTTGCTAACTTCAACACAAGCATTCTTTAAATTCATAAACACCCAACTAGCATGACTTTATTATCACTACCTCCATATCTCGAAACAATTATCAAGTATCAAGTTGACCATAGCATCCAATTCACTTCCTATGATAGTTTTTATTATACCCAACTTGGATGCTCATCATTCTAGGACCAACTTTATGATAATAGAAAATACCATGCTGTTCTAAAAGACTCTCAAAATAATATAAGTAAAGCATGAGAGACCAGAAATTTATTTAAAATTAAGACACCACCGTGCTCTAAAAGATATAAGTGAAGCACTAGAGCAAAAACTATCAAGCTCAAAAGATATAAGTGAAGCACATAGAGTATTCTAGCAAATTCTAATCAAATAGGCTTCTCCCAAAAGGTGTGTACAGCAAAGATGATTGTGGTAAACTAAAAAGCAAAGACTAATATAATACATGACGCTCCAAGAAAAACACATATCATGTGGCGAATAAAAATATAGCTCCAAGTAAAGTTACCAATGAACGAAGACGAAAGAGGGGATGCCTTCCCGGGGCATCCCCAAGCTTAGGATTTTGGCTATTCTTGAATATCTTGGGGTGCCTTGGGCATCCCCAAGCTTAGTCTCTTGCCACCCTTTATTCCATAGTCCATAAAAGCTTTACCCAAAACTTGAAACTTCACAACACAAAACTCAACAGGAAATCTTATAAGCTCCGTTAGTGAAAGAAAACAAAACCACCACATAAGGTACTGTAATGATCTCATTATTTATTTATTTTTGTGTTAAACCTACTGTATTCCAACTTCTCTATGGATTACAAACTATTTTATTGGCCATAGATTCATCAAAATAAGCAAACAACACACGAAAAACAGAATCTGTCAAAAACAGAACAGTCTGTAGTAATCTGCAACTAACGCAAACTTCTGGAACTCAAAAAATCCTACCATAATAGGACGACCTAGGCAATTTTTTTATTGATCAGTAGAAATTTTAATCACTATTCACGTTCTGGTTATTTTTAACAATTGTTTTTGTGAACAGAAAATTTCTGGAAATTACAGCAAGATCAAATAACTATCATCCAAGAAGATCCTATAGGTTTAACTTGGCACAAACACTAATTAAAAGATAAAAACACATCTAAACAGAAGGTAGATGGATTATTTATTCCTAAACAGAAACAAAAACTAAAAACTAAAAATAAAATTGGGTTGCCTCCCAACAAGCGCTATCGTTTAACGCCCCTAGCTAGGCATAAAAGCAAGGATAGATCTAACGAGTGCCATCTTTGGCACTAAACTCATAAGTAGCACGCATGATAGATTCATAAGGTAATTTAACTTTATTTTTTGGAAAGTGCTCCATGCCTTTCTTTAATGGAAATTGGAATCTAATATTCCCTTCCTTCATATCAATAATCGCACCAATCATTCTGAAGAAAGGTCTACCAAGAATAATGGGCAAGAAAGATTGCAATCTACATCAAGAACGATAAAATCTACGGGCACCAAATTTCTATTTGAAACAATAAGAACATCATTGATCCTTCCCATAGGCTTTTTAATGGTGGAATCCGCAAGGTGCAAATTTAAAGAACAATCATCAAGATAATGGAAACCTAGAATATCACATAAAGTTTTCGGAATCGTGGAAACACTAGCACCCAAATCACACAAAGCAAAACACTTATAATCTTTAATTCTAATCTTTATAGTAGGTTCCCACTCATCATTAAGTTTTCTAGGTATAGAAACTTCCAAATTAAGTTTTTCATAATAAGATTGCATGAAGGCATCAACAATATGTTTGGTAAAAGCTTTGTTTTGACTATAAGCATGAGGAGAATTAACAAAGGATTGCAACAAGGAAATACAACCATTTAAAGAACAATTATCATAATCAAATTCCTTGAAATGCGAGATAGTAGGTTCAACATTATTAGAAGTTGAGGGTTCTCCAATCTCACGTTTACCAAATTTAACATTAAGATCTAAAGACTCCGAATTCTTGGGACGCCTTCTAGGCAAAGTTGATTCATCATCAGTCTCGTAATCATCAAAATTCATATTGAAAAACATAGATCTAATCGGAGATGCATCAATAACTTTAAGATCCTCATCATTATTTTCACGGAAACTAGAAGAACACGCTTTTATAAAGCTTTCTTTTTTAGCACGCAATCTAGCGGCTCTTTCCTTGCAATCGTCAATGGATATTGTCATTACTTTGAGCGACTCATTGATATCATGCTTAGGAGGGGAAGATCTAATTATAAGAGAATCAACGTCAAGAGGAAGTCTATCAACGTTCCTAGCCAAATCATCAACTTTGAGCAATTTTTCTTCAAGCAAAGCATTAAAATTCTTTTGAGAAATCATAAATTCCTTCACACTATGCTCAAAATGAGAGGGCATATTATTAAAATTACCATAATAGTTATTGTAGGAATTTCCATAATTATTAGAGGAATTACTAGGGAACGGTCTAGCATTAAAATTTCCTCTATAAGCATTGTTTCCAAAACTATTCCTACCAACAAAATTCACATCCATAGATTCATTATTATTCTAAATCAAGGAAGACAAAGTGTATCATTGGGATCAAGAGGAGTATTTTTAGTAGCAAACATCTTCATAAGTTCATCCATCTTTCCACTAAAAACATTGATTTCTTCTATAGCATGCACTTTTTTACTAGAAGATCTTTCGGTGTTCCATTGAGAATAATTAGCCATAATATTATCAAGAAGTTTTGTAGCATCTCCTAATGTGATTTCCATAAAGGTGCCTCCCGCGGCCGAATCTAAGAGATTTCTAGAAGCAAAGTTCAAACCGGCATAAAATTTTTGTATGATCATCCATAAATTCAAACCATGAGTAGGGCAATTGCGAAGCATCAATTTCATTATTTCCCAAGATTGGGCAACATGCTCATGATCAAGTTGTTTAAAATTCATAATATCGTTCCTAAGAGTGATGATCTTAGCAGGAGGAAAATACTTAGAGATAAAAGCATCTTTGCACTTGTTCCAAGAATCAATACTATTTTTAGGCAAAGGCGAAAACCAAACTTTAGCACGATCTCTAAGTGAAAACGGAAATAACTTCAATTTGACAATATTGTTATCCGTATCTTTCTTCTTTTGCATATCACACAAATCAACAAAATTGTTAGATGAGTAGCGGCATCTTCGCTAGGAAGTCCGGCGAATTGATCTTTCATAACAAGATTCAGCAAAGCAGTATTGATTTCACAAGACTCAACATCATTAAGAGGAGCAATCGGAGTACTAAGGAAATCATTATTATTGGTATTCGAGAAATCACACAATTTGGTATTATCTTGTGCCATGCCAACAAGTAATCCAACACACAAGCAAACAAAAAAACAGCAAGCAAAAAGAGAGGAGGAGATTGGGAAAGAGAGGGCGAATAAAACGGCAAGGGTGAAGTGGGGGAGAGGAAAACGAGGGGCAAATGGCAAATAATGTAAATACGAGGGAGATGGGTTTGTGATGGGTACTTGGTATGTCTTGACTTGAGCGAAGACCTCCCCGGCAACTGCGCCAGAAATCCTTCTTGCTACGTCTTGAGCTTGCGTTGGTTTTCCTCGAAGAGGAGAGGGTGATGCAGCAAGTGTAGTGTAAGTATTTCCCTCGGTTTTGAGAACCAAGGTATCAATCCAGTAGGAGGCTCCTCAAAAGTCCCACGCACCTACACAAACAAACTGAGAACTTGCAACCAATGCAATAAAGGGGTTGTCAATCCCTTCACGGCCACTTGCGAAAGTGAGATCTAATAAAGATAGTACGATAAGATAAATATATTTTTGGTATTTTATAATATAGATGCAAAAGGTAAAGATGCAAATAAAAGTAGATTGAAAGCAAATATGATAAGAAATAGACCCAGGGGCCATAGGTTTCACTAGTGGCTTCTCTCAAGATAGCATAAGTATTACGGTGGGTGAACAAATTACTGTCGAGCAATTGATAGAAAAGCGCATAGTTATGAGATTATCTAGGCATGATCATGTATATAGGCATCACGTCCATAACAAGTAGACCAACTCATGCCTGCATCTACTACTATTACTCCACACATCGACCGACTCCTGCCTGCATCTAGAGTATTAAGTTCATAAGAACAGAGCAACGCATTAAGCAAGATGACATGATGTAGAGGGATAAACTCATGCAATATGATATAAACCCCATCTTGTTATCCTCGATAGAAACAATACAATACATGCCTTGCAACCCTTTCTGTCACTGGGTAAGGACACCACAAGATTGAAACCAAAGCTAAGCACTTCTCCCATGGCAAGAAAGACCAATCTAGTAGGCCAAACCAAACTGATAATTCGAAGAGACTTGCAAAGATAACTCAATCATACATAAAATAATTCAGAGAAGTTTCAAATATTATTCATAGATAAACTTAATCATAAACCCACAATTTATCGGATCTCGACAAACACACCGCAAAAAGAGTTTACATCGAATAGATCTCCACAACAGAGGGGGAGAACATTGTATTGAGATCCAAAAAGAGAGAAGAAGCCATCTAGCTAATAACTATGGAGACATAGGTCTGTGGTAAACTACTCACAACTCATTTAAGGGGCAAGGATGTTGATGTAGAGGCCCTCCGTGGTTGATTCCCCCTCCGGTAGAGTGCCGGCGAAAGCTCCAAGATGGGATCTCGCGGATACAGAAGGTTACGGCGGTGGAAATTGTGTTTCGTGGTGCCCCTGGATGTTTTCGGGGTACGTAGGTATATATAGGAGGAAGAAGTACGTCGGTGGCCGCCCGAGGGGCCCACGAGACAGGGGGGCGCGCCCTACAGGGGGGGGGTGGCCTCCTATCTTGTGGGGTCCTCGTAAGCTTCTTGACTTGCACTCCAGGCTCTCCGGTTCACGTTCGTTCCAAAAATCACGCTCCCGAAGGTTTCATTCCGTTTGGACTCCGTTTGATATTCCTTTTCTTCGAAATACTGAAATAGGCAAAAAAAAACAGCAATATGGGTTGGGCCTCGGGTTAGTAGGTTAGTCCCAAAAGTGATATAAATGTGTAAAATAAATCCCATAAACATCCAAAAGGGGTAATATAATAGCATGGAACAATAAAAAATTATAGATACATTGGAGACGTATCACCGGACCAAGTCCAAGCCGACTCGTAAGTAATCTAGGGTTTTTCACATTTGTACAATCTCTATGAACTGTACGGATAACTCTAAGTTCTACTTTGTAGTCCGGCCCATGATCTCCCCCAGCCATCCTCATCCTCCGGGGATCTGCCATCGGAGATGATGGAGAGCGAGTCGCCTCCACTAGCTTCCCCGCCACCTAGGGCGGGTGACGCTGAGGTGTCAGCCCATAGGACATCCCCGGGCCTTGAAGAGACGCAGGAGGTTGACTTAACAGCGCCGGAGGGCAATACCTCGGCTGCCAAAGGACAGGGGGGTACGACCTCCATGGAGACCGGCGACGGGAGCCCCAGTCAATCCGTTCCCCATCCTCATACTACTTCGAAGACCCACGCGGCTCCAGTGGTTAGCGAGCGACCCCTTGCAGGAGAGAGGGGAGCGGCGACCTCTGCCAATCTGGAGGCACCGAATACCAAGGCGGACGCACTGCAAAGTGCATCTGTCCTGGATGAGCACCGTATCCTGATGGGTACGGTGGCTGAGAAGATTCAGTCCGCCAAGAGCGGGCTGGACGAAGCCTTTACCAGCCTGCTAGCAGGCTTCGAGGTACATAGTTTAATGGTTTTGATCATTTTTGTGAGAAATATGCATGTATATAGATAGTAGCCCCTGAGACTCTGTTCGGTTTTTTGAAAGAAAAGCGAGCAGAGGATCGATAATCAGGTGTCAGGTGGTAACATGCTATTTTATTTGAATTAAAACAGGCCTCTCTATTATTGGCGACTGCTCAGTCGGCGGAAGTTTCCGAACTCAAACGAAGACTGGAGCAAGCCAATGAGGACCTAGTCCTTCTGAACACGCGGCTCGACCAGGCACAAGGTATAAATATACATATTACTTTATGCCTGTTTATGTCAGTGCTCTGTGACAGTTCAAGAACAGCAATGTCCGTGTCTATGCAGATGGTGCCTCCATGGTTGAGACCCTCAGGGGTGAGCTTGCCCAAGCCAAGGAGTAGGCGAGGGTAAGCAAGGTGGCCGCTGATAAAGCGGTTGTGGATTTAACGGCCAAACAGGCCGCCCGGCTTCGTTTTGAGGAATGGGTAACCGAGGTAGAGCAGGAGTTCAAGTACAGAGCCCGCAAGTGCAAGTCCTTAGAAGAGGAAAATAAGGCGAAGGGGATCGAACTCGCCAAGGCCCTTCAAGATGCCAAGGAGGCGCGGTCTGAATCCCGCGCAGCGCGTGAGGAAATCCGTCAAGCCGGACAGATAGCGGCTGGTAAGCCCTTTCTTTTATAGGCTAAATTTGGGGATCAGAGGTATGCCTTACTTAATCTATTGTGGAGTTCTCCAGACGCATATGCGGATCTACCAAAGAGTATTGCGGACGCCGCCCAATTCTTCCGGGCCCAGGAGGGGTACACGACGGCGCAACACTTCTGGTCGCAGTTTATGGGGCAGGCGCGTCCCGCACTGCTAAATGACTAGATGGCACAATGGACGGAGCTGCACAAGATGTCCAGCATGGTCATGAAGGACGTCATAGTCCAGTAGTGGCCGACCGAAGCCATTCCAGACAGCTACTTCGACCTTGTGCAGCGTCTCGTCGATGCGCTGCTCCAAATCGACACCGCCAAGAGGTGGTCCTGCATAGAAGGAGCGCGAATGGCCTTTGCCCGTGTCAAGATGCACTATGCGAAGATGAAGGCCAAAGAGGTAGCAGTTGAAGGTCCGCCCAAAGGCAAGGACCACCGCAAACCGGAGCGCTATTTTGAGGACGTACTAAAAGGTGCCCGCCTTGTCGAAGGCCAGTGCTCTAAGGATGTCGTGTTCGAGTGAACGAGTCCAAACTGTCCTGAAGGTTTTATTATGAACTAAAGCTTTGTGTAATATATTCATGCTTTTTGGGAAGAATTTTATCCTCCTGTGTGGCCCTTTTTACATCTGAGAGTTCCTAGTCATCGGCTTCAACCCCCATGTAGAAACTGCTGGGTTGTTTGGAATTGCACATGACTACACTTGACCCAACGTCTTGGTCCATAAAGGAGGTGTCAGTGCGGCGAACCAGGCAATCGGACTATGTGGTTTTATTGCTCTCACTTAGTCATAGGAGTTTAACAATGGGTCTACAAAGTAGCCCCTGGTATGTACGCGGCAATCCTGATACGGATGCATTACATATGTGACCGAAAAACAGTCCTTCATGTAATACGGAAAAAATCTCTAAAAGATTTTATTAAGTCGCCGAGTGGCTGACCAGCTCTCGCCGTATCATGACAATAAGTTTTCGGCTTTCCTACTGAGGTGCTTAACCGAACGAACCGGAAACATAATTGCAGTAGTTCTCCCTTTACTACCCTAGCCGATCAGACAGAACGTGAGGTAGCAAACACAGGAGTCGGGCAACCCAACTATTGACCAAAGACATGATTCGGAGCCGATGCATATAGTGCCAAGTCCGGGAAGCTGAATTGTGCTATAAAGTTGTTCGGACTTTTGTTTGGCAACACATGTGTTACCATATAGAGCCCTTGGTAATTTGTGTCGAGGTGTGTGTGTGAGACAACTGAATAGACTGAATAAAGTCTATAAGTAAAGGCATAACCGAATAAGATTGTGGTTCACTGAAATCTGATTGATACGTCAAAACGTAATCTTACAAAGGGTACCATAATTACCAAGGCCATTTTACATGCCAGGGATCTAAGGCTAAGGGGGAAAAGCTCTATACAGGTTCTTGAGTGAAGTCGTGGTATACAAAATCCTTTGTACCTTCCCGCCGCATGTTTGCGCTGCTTTCGCCTGAGCAAAAAGGATTCCTTGAGAGGAATAGTCTCTGACTACTTGCACGAAACCGGGCTCAGGGAGAGTCCTTGTGATTCCGTAGGGTGCTTAAGTTTTTATTCCCCTATAGTAAAAGGAAAAAATAGTTAAAGAAAGGGGAAGGCCGTGTAGGGTCGAACCGTACTATAGGCCTGCCCGTATTGTGCCTCTGCTTATGCCCATGGTATTTTGAGTGCAAAATTGTGCACGCGCGGTACAAATTTCGCGGATGTGTATGGCGATCGACGGAGGCGAAACTGCTAATCCAGCTCTGGCATTGCCGGCCCGTTAGTATGCGGAACTGGCCGGACTTGTGTAGTAGAGCCCAACAGCCTAATAGCCAATGAGGTGTGCGGCTTGAGAGGGCCCCTTTGTAATTCGGCCGCGATGACCGCGGTATGCTCTTCAGTACGGAGGGAGCGTTCCATGGTTCTGTTGACTGTAATGACGCCACGTGGACCGGGCATCTTGAGCTTTAGGTAAGCATAGTGCGGGACCGCGTTGAAGCGAGCGAACGTGACCCGTTAGAGCAGTGCGTGATAGCCACTGCGGAAAGGGACAATGCCGAAGATCAAATCCTCACTTCGGAAGTTGTCCAGCGAACCGAAAACAACCTCCAATGTTATTGAGCCCGTGCAGTGGGCCTCTACACAAGGTATTACTCCTTTGAAGGTAGTTTTTGTGGGCTTGATCCTTGATGGATCGATGCCCATTTTGCGGACGGTGTCCTAATAAGGTAGATTGAGACTGCTGCTGCCGTCCATGAGGACTCTCATGAGATGGAATCCATTGATGATTGGATCAAGGACCAGAGTTACCGAACCTCCATGACAGATACTGGTTGGGTGGTCCTTTCCATCGAAGGTGATTGGGCATGCCAACCATGGGTTAAAGTTTGGGGCGACCGACTCTATGGCATATACGTCCCGTGATGTGCGCTTGCGCTCCCTCTTGGGGATATGCGTGACATATATCATATTCACTGTTTTTACCTCAGGGGGAAATTGCTTCTGTCCCCCTATGTTCGGTTGACGATGCTCTTGGTCATCGTCGTCGCTGGGCGACCCCTTCCGCTTGTGTTCGGTGTTGAGTTTGCCGGCCTGTTTAAAGACCCAACAGTTTCTGTTGGTATGATTGGCGGGTTTATCAGGGGTGCCATGAATCTGGCAAGGCCTATCAAGTATTCTGTCTAAACTGGATGGGCCATCTATGTTCGCCTTGAATGGCTTCTTCCGTTGACCGGGTTTGGAGCCACTGAATCCGGTGTTGACCGCCGTATCCTCTGTATTATCATTGTTGCTTCTATGCTTATGTTTGTTGCGTCGGGGCTTTCCGTTGCCGTTTCTAGCTTCGGAAGTGCCCGGGTCACTGGTACTATTGCCGCTACGGGCTAGCCAGCTATCTTCGCCTGCGCAAAAGCGGGTCATGAGGGCTGCCATGGACTTCGGCTTTTCTTGGTCGAGGTGTCGGGCAAGCCATTCGTCGCGGATGCTGTGTTTGAAGGCCGCTAGGGCTTCGGCGTCCGGACAGTCAACAATCTTGTTCTTTTTAGTTTGGAACCTGGTCCAGAATTTTCTGGCCGATTCTCCGGGCTGCTAGACTATATGACTGAGGTCATTGACATCCGGAGGCCGGATATAAGTGCCTTGGAAGTTGTTTCTAAAAGCATCTTCCAAGTCTTCCCAGCTTCCAATATAGTTTTCTAGGAGGCTGTTTAACCAGTGCCGAGCTGGTCCCTTAAGTTTTAGGGGGAGGTATTTGATGGCATGTAGATTGTCACCGCGAGCCCCATGTGAATGTGAAGAAGAAAGTCTTCGATCCATACTGCGGGATCTGTGGTGCCATCGTATGATTCGATGTTCACGGGTTTAAACCCTTCTGGGAACTGGTGCTCCATTACCTCATCGGTGAAGCATAGGGGGTGTGCGGAGCCTCTGTATCGGGCGACATCATGACGCAGTTCGGATGAAGTCCGTATGCGGTTTTCGGCTCGGGTGAGGTCATGCTTGTCGCGCCAGGCCTGATGGTGATCTTCGCGCGCTGGGGCACGCCCCCTTGATCCATAGATTTATCTGGTCTGACCGGCTCTATTGTCCAAGTCGTGTTGTAAGTCGTAAGTGTATCCTGCATCCGCTGTCTCTCTGCCTCTACGGCCACGTGGTGGGTGGTCAGGTCTGTCAGCCGCGTTATGCGTTGGTGGTATAAGCTCCAGGGCCTCGTCATCGAATTGGGGTAGGAGCTTGCGCTTCGGGTAACTCTTTGTTGGGCACTCGAGGCCGTATTCCTCGGCTGCCAGTACAGTGGACCATCTGTCGTTGAGCAAATCCTGATCAGCTTGAAGCCATTGCTGCTTCTTTTTCAAGCTTCTTGTTGAGGCTATTAGCCGACGCTTAAAGCGCTCTTATTCGAGGGGTTCCTCCGGCATGATGAAATCTTCATCACCGAGGCTCACATCCTCTTCGAAGATCGGTAGGTAGTTACTATCGTCTGAGCCCTCGTTCTCGAAAGGATCGTCGGAGTTAACTTGCCCCTCCTCCACATCCTCTGGTTCGGATGTGGGTTCAACGGGAGCTTCGGGGTCTTCGGCATTATCCGGAGTATTATAGTCTCCGGAGCCGGTATTACTATTTTTGCCACGACGCGATTTTGATCGGCGCCACTGTCGTCGACACTTTGGAGGCGCGTTAGCAGGCTTGTCCTCCATCGGATCCTTCCTTTCGTCGTCGTCATCCTCTTTAGGCGTGTCCACCATATACACGTCATATGAAGAAGTGGCTGCCCAGCATCCGGTAAACGGCGGGTTTTAGGACTGCTCCTCTCCGGCATCATCGTCCATAAACCATCGATGTCTTCGGAGGCATAATCGAGCATGTCGGTTAGGTCCTCGACAGTGGCTGAAGTGGGTGGTGGGTGGGAAGTAAAATTCCCTATATTCATCACCTAGTCTGGGCTGGGCACAATTCGGAAGAGGTTCCTCTGTGATAGCGAGGGATCGCATTAAGTCCAGAGCCTCATTTAAGGGCAAGGGTTGGATGGGGATACGAGAGTCCGCGGCGTCGGCCAGGGTAAGCACCTTCTAGCCATGCTTGCTTGGTGTGGCCTTCGAGAGTTCAGATCCGGAGTATGAGGGCGAGTCTGGCTTCGTGATGACAGAGGGAGCCTGGCATGATTCCGGGCCTGCTGGCAACGCCCTCCCCACCGGTTCTCCGATGATAAGCTCTATAGCTGCAGGGAGTACGGCGGGCTCTAGACTCCCGTCTTCGGACCTGGTGACGGGCTCCGGATTTGAGACCGGAGTGATGGTTGGGGTCGCGAATACTTGGAAGATCAAGTCTCCTCGGACATCAGCGACATAATTCAGATTTCCAAAACTAATCTGGTGACCAGGGGCGTAGCTGTCGATCTGCTCTAAGTGGCAAACCGAGTTAACGCATAGTGCGAAGCCGCCGAATACAAAGATCTGGCTGGGGAGGAGAATCTCCTTCGTGGAAGCATTGTTGTGGATGATCGATGGAGCCATTGAGCCTTTCGACGACGGCACAATGGAACTCTCAATGAAAGCACCAATGTCGGTGTCAAAACCGGCAGATGTCGGGTAGGGGTCCCGAACTATGCGTCTATGGATCAATGGTAACAGGAGGCGGGGGACACGATGTTTACCCAGGTTCGGGCCCTCTTAAAGGAGGTAATACCCTACTTCCTGCTTGATTGACTATGATGAGTATAGGGGTTACAAGAGTTGATCTACCTCGAGATTGTAATTTCTAAACCCTAGATGTCTAGCCTGTATGATTATGATTGCCTCTACGCAGTAAACCCTCTGGTTTATATAGACACTGGAGGGGGCTAGGGTTGTACAAGGTAGGTTTACAGAGGAAGGAAACTACACATCCGGTCGTCAAGCTTGCCATCCACGCCAAGGAGAGTCCCATCCGGATACGGGAGAAAGCCTTATGTCTTGTATCTTCACGGCCCATCAATCCGGCCCATGTCACATAGGCCAGCTCCCCGAGGACCCCGTAATCTTGGACTCCCTCACCGCCCACAACTCTTTGTGTTCCACTCTCATGCATATCATCTATGCATAGGCCTGGCTCTGATGCCACCGTTGGGAAGCATGCATGCAATTTCAAAAATTTCCTACGCTCACGCAAGATCTATCTAGGAGGTGCATAGGAACGAGAGGGGGAGAGTGTGTCTACATACCCTCGTAGAGCAAAAGCGGAAGCGCTTGACAACGCGGTTGATGCAGTCGATCTTCTTCTCGTTTCGACGGATCAAGTACCTAATGTATGTCACCTCCGATTTCTGCACAGGTTCAGCCCCATGACGTCCCTCGAACTCTTGATCCAACAAATTGTTGAGGAAGTAGATGATTTCCGTCAGCATGACGGCGTGGTGACGGTGATGGTGAAGTGATCCGTGCAGGGCTTTGCCTAAGAACCATGAGAATATGCCCGAGGGTGTAATCTGTGGAGGGGGGCGCCGCACACGGCTAACAGATGTTGTGTGTTCTAGGCGCCTCCCCCCTCCCGCTCATATATATAGGTGGGAGGGAGAGGGAGCAGCCAATGGGGGCGCCCCAAATAGGTCGAATCCTATTTGGGGTTCCTCCCCAATTCGGCCTCCCCTTTCCTTTTTCACCGGAGGGGGAAGGAAAGAGGAGGGAGGAGGGAAGGAAGGGGGAGGCCGAATCCCTTCCCTTCCTTCTCTCTTCCCCTCTTTCCTTTCTCCTCTGGTGCGGCCCATATGGGGGGCGCAACAGCCCCTGCTGGCTGTTGTGTTTCCCCTCTTGGCCCATTAGGCCCATATCTTTGCCTGGGGGGGTGCGGAACCCGTTCCGGTGACCCGATATGTACCCGGTACCCTCCGGAACACTTTCGGTGTCCGAATACTATCGTCCTATATATCAATGTTTACTTCTCAACTATTTAGAGACTCCTCGTCATGTCCGTAATCTCATCCGGGACTCCGAACAACATTCGGTCACCAAAGCACATAACTCATATAATACAAAATCGTCACTGAATGTTAAGCGTGCGGACCCTACGGGTTCGAGAACTATGTAGACATGACCGAGACACCATTCCGGTCAATAAACAATACCGAAACTTGGATGCTCATATGGGTTCCTACATATTCTACAAAGATGTTTATCGAGCAAACCGTAATGGCAACATACGTTATTCCCTTTTTCATCGGTATGTTACTTGCCCGAGATTCGATCGTTGGTATCTTGATACCTAGTTCAATCTCGTTACCGGCAAGTCTCTTTACTCATTCTGTAATGCATCATCCCGCAACTAACTCATTAGTCACTTTGCTTGCAAGGATTCTTATGATGTGCATTACCGAGAGGGCCAAAGATACCTCTCTGATACTCGGAGTGACAAATCCTAATCTCGATCTGTGCCAACCAAAAAATTACCTTTGGAGATAAATGTAGAGCATCTTTATAATCACCCAGTTATGTTGTGACGTTTGATAGCACACAAGGCATTCCTCTGGTATCCGGAAGTTGCATAATCTCATAGTCGAAGGAATATGCATTTGACATGAAGAAAGTAATAGCAATAAAAGTGAACGATCATTATGCTAAGCTAACGGATGGCTCTTGTCCATCACATCATTCTCATAATGATGTGATCCCGTTCATCAAATGACAACACATTTCTATGGTTAGAAAACTTACCCATCTTTGATTAACGACCTAGTCTAGTAGAGGCTTACTAGGGACACGATGTTTTGTCTATGTATCGACACATGTACCAAGTTTCCGGTTAATACAATTCTAGCATGAATAATAAATATTTATCATGATATAAGGAAATATAAAATAACAACTTTATTATTTCCTCTAGGGAATATTTCCTTCATGTTCACCATATAGACGTCGTAGGTGGATGTAGCTACCCACTTGCCAGTATTACTCGTGGCAGGGAGTGATGTAGTATCCGAAATCTCATCGACATCTTCATCCATGTAGGAATCATCGTCATATGCATATGCTAGAATGTCGCTTAAATCCTCGATGGTAGCGACTATATGAGTGGAGGCTGGGTTGAATTCCAGCTCCTCTAGGTTTTTCCCATATCTGATCATAGACCAAGGTCCGACCGTCAGAGATAGAGAGGCTCTGAATCCGGTCTAGCATTCCATTCAGAAGTGTCTTGTCAGCCTCGCCCATGTCTTGACCGGGCTTAGCTGAAGTTTTGTCGAGGTCCCGTCTTACATGGCCTCGGGGATTTCGTCGGTCAAACTTGATGTCTGGTCCGACGAGGCAGTGTTAGGCTCCGAGATCAAAGCCTGGTCCGATGAGTGATCCAGGTCATGGACTTGATCCGTGATTGAACTGAGATCGACAGTTGGGCGTCAATGAGGTGCTCGGATTGGTCTGACACCCAGCCCGAAAATGGAAGTTCACTGCGGGCATCTGTAGGGTATTCCATGTTTCCCACCCTAATGGTCTGGCCTAGAGCAAAATTCTTGATCTGGCCGAGGTCGCCAGTCGAATCAGCGTAAAGCGTGATGCTGCCGAAGACAAAAGGTTGTCCGAGGAAGAAGGTCTTCCCACAAACAATGTTGTCATCGATCCGAAGATATGCCATCGAGCTGTTTTGACCACAGAGTTGGACCTACATGGGCCACCAATGCCGGGCTTAAATCCGACGGATCTTGGGTAGGGGTCCCAAATTGGTGATCTTGGCTAGACAGTAACAAGATGAACAAGAGACACGATGTTTATCCAGGTTCGGGCCTTCTAGAAGAGGTAAAACCCCACATCCTACTTTTGTTGTATTGATTGTGATGGAGTACAAAGTACAGGATGATCTACCTCAAGATCATCTGAGTATCTTTCTAACTTAAACCTATGAGCTAAACCCCTTGGCTTATATAGGGACGGGGGTAAATAGAGTTACATAATGGTCGGTTACATCTAGGGATAAGCTTGCCGATCATTTGAACATGTCCTGAAGTGTACATCAAGTAAGTCTTCGGAGGATTCCATCTTGAGAACGCCGGGGGTCATGGTAAACATGGCTCATTCTTTGGTTATATCTAGTGGTCCTCGTTCCAGCCCATGACTGGCGGGCCGATGTGGCTAGCACCCGCTAATCCAGGACACCGTCACCCAGCCCCTGCCGCCTATCTCTACCGGCTGCGACTGAATCCGTGGACTCCTCAACTCTGCAGCACACCCGGGATGTTGGACTGATGGTGATGTTTGACTGCGGCTGAATCCATCGACTCCTCCCTGTCTATGTTTCAATATTTTCTTTTCGAGCTGATGGTGATGTTGGACTGATGCAGAGTTTTTTTCCTGAAGCAAGTTTGGTAAACATTTATATTTGTACTTCTCAGTGTTTGCTCTGCTTGTTTTCAAAAAAATTGGTCAAATTTTGTTTAACATTCAAACTTCGGTTTTGTAGTTTCGCCCGAGATTTTGCTGAATTTTTTGAAATGACCAAATTTCGGCCATCTCATTCAGGGGTAAAAAAACTCAAACCGAAAACCAAAACCTTGGGTGCCACTGCTAAGCAGGACGAGCGCAGCGTCAGCCGGGTGCACTGGGAACGCGCATGAGCGCCAGTGCCAACAGTCGGCGTGGCGAGAGAGAGGCGGCCGTAGACCAGATGCAGCAGCTCCAGCAGGAAAGCCCGCCCACTCCCCCTCCTTTTCCTCCATGTCCATCATCTCGTAGGTGATCTCCAATCCTGCTACATAGTGACAGGCTGATGATGAAAAAGCCGAGTGCAGCAATTGACCGAATGGTGATTTCATGGTCGGTACCTATTCGAGCATGGAGGTCGCCGTCGTGGTCTTAACGAGGGTGCTTTAGGAGGCGGTAAGAGGTGGAGCAGAAAAGCCAATGCGAGGCACCCAGAAGGCGTTTTTGTTGCTAGTGACCCACTGCGGGTGCGTGGTAGCGCAATCTAGGCGAAGCCGGCGCGAGGCAACGATGAGGCCCTGCCGATGCCGCTGACGCGGTGCAGGCGTGCAGGAATGCCACCAGGTGTGGTGTGATGGTGAGCTATCACGTGATGAGGTAGTGCGCAAGGGAGCTCGATTCTGGCGGCGTCGGGTCGATTAAGGTTTGAATTTCGGCGGTTGTAAGGATAAGATGATGCCTCTATGCTTTTGGGCTGCCTAGTCGGTTACAGAAGGAAGAACGACTCAGTCGCTTCGATGATCAGGGATTGGCTTTCTATATAAAAGAATTTTTTGCGGGGTATATATAAAACAAAATTTAGTCAGGTGGTTTATGGATTGTTGTTTTTGGCTAATGTGGCAAATTTGTTGAGGTGGATAGGTTGCATGGTAAGAGAAATATGATAGTGAGGATGAACTATTTAGGTCTTATATTCTCATGGCATTTAGCCTGTATGTCTAGCAAAATTCTGATTAGCCACACACGCACAACAATAATTTAGAACTTTGCCTAGTATCAGGGTGTTTGCCGAGTGCATTTCGTTGGGTACAAGGCAAACATGAAACATGATTTTTGCCTAGTTCCACGAAGAAAACACTTGGCAAAAGACCGACACTTGGTAGCACTTGGCAAAGCATGTATTGCTGAGTTCTTGCCACATGGCACTCGACAAGCACATGCTTTGCCTAGTTCCTGCGATGTGGTACTGGGCAAACAATTTTTTTCTTTTCCCTTTTTCTACTCCTTTTGTTTGTTTCCTTTATTTTGTTCAATACTTGTTTTCTTTTTTATGTTCTTTTATTTTATACACATTATATGCTTTCCTCTCTTTTTTCATTTCTTCTCCCCTTACTATTTCCTCTTATAGTCATTCAGTGCATTTGAGGAATTTGGTGCACTTAATTAAGATTTATGGGTTAATTATCCTTTTGCCCTCAGTGGTGTCCATGTGCTCAGTTTTGCCCTCAGATGCGAATTGTCCTCAGTTTTGCCCCTAGTCCGTGCGCACCAACTCGTTCCGAGAACTCTGCCGTCTCTGTCAGGTCAACCTTTTGACTCGGCCCTTACAGGTGGGACCAGGCGGCAGAAACGGCCAATTTTATTCAGACCGTTGCACGCGTGGCTTGTGGGACCCAGCAAAGAGCCGTTGAGCAGAGAGCCGTTGGCGGGTGTGCTATATAAGCGGGCGACAGCGGCGGTGACCACGGCGACAGAGAGCACGGCGGTGACCACGGCGAGAGAGAGAGAGCACCACGGCGGGAAGCTAGCTGTGGAGGGCGCGGCGGTGGGAAGCTAGCAGTGGAGGGCGCGGCGGCGTTGAGATCCCCTTCGGCTCCGAGCTCCATGTCTTCCTCAAGCTTCCGCGCCACCTCGCGGATGCAGAGCCGGGCGCGTGTGAACATGCCTGTCTTCGTTTGTCTGCGGTGCCGGGCGGGCGTTGATCGAAGGGTTTCTCAGACACCGAGGAACCAGAATCGTCCGTTCTACGTGTGCAGCGAGAATGGGGTAAGAATCGGGGCAATTGCACCATTTTCGTCGTCGGGATGTTTGAGCAATGGGTTGATCTGTTTGGTGTTCATGCAGGTGACATGCTTCTTTCTTTGGGTCGATGCTCTGGCCAAGACTCTGATGAATGAACTGCAAGAAGAGCATGAAGAATGGTTGCGCATGCTGCCACGAACGGCAGTGGCCACACCACGAGCTCCGGAAGAAGAGATGGATGGCGAAGCACGCACTAACAGAGAGCTAGCTATTGAGCTTAGGATGTTGAAGAAGAAGGTTAGGAAGCTTGAAGACCAAGCACTAACAATACCCATTTGCAAATACTTTTGGGCATTTGTAGGTATGGTAATCGCACTGGTTGTAATGTTGAAAATGTATGGAAAGGCATGAATTATGAAGGAATTTGTAATCTTGAAATTGTTTGAGAAATTCACCTAGTTTAAATGTTGGTTAAAGTTGTTTAAATGTTGAAACAAAAAGAGAAGAAGTGACCAACATTTAAATATGTTGGAAAAAGAGAAGAAATTACTTAATTCAGAAACTTTTGATCAATGAAATGCAGCTCTCTGCTCTGCCTTTCTGTCCAAAAAAGGTTGCTCTTGGGCCAAATTCAGAGCGTAGAGCCAAGTGCAGGCTAGACTAATGGGCCAACTGCATCCAATTAGGCCCATTCAGGGTTTTCTTGCGTATTTTCTGTTTTCTATTCTGGTTTAATTTAGGCAGTAAATCATAATGCTGAAACTTTTTGTGGAAGCTAATTGAATTATTCCGGAGCCAAACAATTAAGGTTAGAAATTTTTTGGAGCTGTTAATTAATCCAATTCAAATACACCGTGATTTAAATCAAAGACCAAAATGTCATGGAAAATGTGCCTCAGCTCTGGTAGAGGTTTATGCAGTGCCAAAATAAATGAACATTTTTAAGGGCATTACATTGAGAAAAACATAATATGTCTAAAAAATGAAGGATGGAAAATGCACAAAAAATTGGTGCGGCTGGGGACTCGAACCCAGGACCGTGTGGGTTTGTGGTGTTTAGGGCTGCGCTGATAACCGCTAGGACAGATGAATGCATGGCAACCCAGTTATCTGCCATTGCCTACAACTGCAAGTTCTAGCTTCTAAATCCACTGGATATCTCCATTCCCTCTTCTCTTTATCCAAATATGATATCTCTGCTCTGGTACCCGAGCAAAGCGTCATGTTCATTTCCAAGCCTGTTGTCTTCTGCTTCAGTTCATTCATCACGGCAGGGATGATAATGTGGCCCATGAAATTTGCCTCGGCTATTCCTGCACGATAATGAAATTTCTGCATGTATTCTATCCTTATCCTATCAAGCAAATCCACCACATAATGACCCTTTAGTTTCCGAATCGTTGAGTTGAAAGACTCTGCTAGATTATTGTGCACATAGTCAACTTTGCTCACTTCACTGAATTGGCTTCTGGCCCATAATTTGGAGTGGTGTGTTTCCAAGTATTCTTTCACTTTGGGATTCATGTATAACTGCCTCAAGTGGTAGTTGTGCTTCTTCACACTGCATGTCAAAGATGCTGGCCATAAATTGTCGGTATACACCTTTCCTTTGAATTTCTTCATGAAATTTGCAGCAAGGTGACGCATGCATTCCTATGCTCTACTCCAGGGAACACATTGTCCACGGCCTCTTCTAAACCTTTGCAGGCATCTGTATGAATGACCAACCCATTGGGATGTGCAATAGCCCGGCGGAGATTATGCAAAAACCAAGTCCAGCTCTCCTCAGACTGCATCTCCAAGACACCATAGGCAACTGGAAATACAAAACTATGTGCATCAACTGCACAAGCTGCTACTAACTGTCCTTTAAACCTCCCTGTGAGAAAAGTGGCATCAATAGCCAAATAAGACCTGCAGCCTGCCAAAAAACCCCGGCGACAAGCCTCAAAGCAGACAAAACCCTTCTAAAGCATTCCTTGGTCTTTGTCACTCCCCTGAATGTGTACTCCACGGTGTGGTGATCAATATCTACAATACTACCTGGGCTTGTCCTCTCCACTTCACCTTTGAATGAATACAACAATTGAAAACTTTCCTGCCAGTTACTATAAATAGAATCCATAGCATGTTGTTTACCATTGAACAACCTCATGTATGGTAAATCTATCTTGAACTTATCTTTGATGTTCTTCTGTAATTCCTTTGGACCCACTTGCTGGTTTTCTTTCACCCACTTTTTTACTTCTTCCGCCACCCATCTTGACTTGGCTCTACTGATTGTATCCTTCCTAAGGGTTGATTCCTGGCATGTGTGCTTAAAAGGGTTCACTTTGACCTGAACATTAGTGCTATTCCGCATTTTAGATGCAAGCAGCCTCCATGGACAACCCTCGGTCGGACAGTGCACTCAGAACGCTTGATCGCTCTTGTCAACTTTGAAAGTACGTTCTACCTTGATGCAGTATGTCACAAGTGCATTTCTACACTCATTCATGGATGCAAAAACTGTACCTTCTTCCATTTGAGGGTTCAAAGGGTCCCATTCAACAGCTGCAAGGTCTTCGTCCTCACCCATCGCGTCATCATCCACACGGACTGCATTGTGAGCCTCATCTTGGTTTTCAGTCCGAGGTGCCCGTCGAAATTCCTAATAACATCAGAATATAACTTCTCTTCATCAACCCCAGAATTGTAGCCATCGGGCTCCACTTCAAGGGGGACCCTACTGCTGTTGCCCACACTTGTCGAGCCACCACGTCGCCGTGCACCAACTGAACTGTTCTGGCTAGAGATGCCATTACGACGACTTGATTCTCCCCGAGATGTTGCACCCGCCATCCTAGGTCCAAATGCCTGCTCAAGCACATCAACTTGCAGCCTCACATGAAAATTATCTTTCTCTTTATGCCTAACAAACATGGTAGCTAGCTCTTCATCATTACTAACTGTCACCCAATTCTTTTCCCCATCATAGTATTTGTATACCACTTCATCAAGCAAACCCCAAGGATATTGGCTACAAACTACCTCCCCAAATTGTCTGAAACTCCAATTACTAGCCATTGGCAACCGATAATCAAAACCTCCTTGGTATTTCTTCTTATCCTTTGCATCGAACATGTACCGGTCCCTTCTAATGTGCACCATGAAAGCAAACCGCAACTCCATCCTAACCGGCGAAAAACAGAGACGCAATCAGCACACTAATTGGGCAAACCTACTCGAATCGAGTGTTCAAATGCACAACTAAGCTCAATCTAAACAAGAGGCGAGACTTACCCCTCGGGAACCCCATCGTGGGCGGCGGATCTCCGCCCGATGCCTGCCTCGCCAAATATTCCGAGTCGCCGCTGCTCACCATTTCGCCCTAGGGTTCTTCCTCCTAGTTCAAATAGCTCCAGCAGCCCCCACCTTGAGCGCTCGGCCGGGCGCGACGGAAGGAGGCGCGCCATGAATCGAGCAGGTGGCGGGCACCCCACCCGTGGCGCCACAGGAAGGTGGTGGGCGTCACTGGTAGCCGTGGAGCGATCGCGCAGGAGGTAGCGGCGGAGCAGGCCGTGCAGCTGGTGGCGGGCAGGTGCTGGCAGCGGGCGCAGGTGGCGGCGGCGGCGGCGCAGGACAGCGGCCGGGCGGATGGGTGTGAGCTAGAATGATTTGGGGATTTAGTTGCACGGGCCTACATGTCAGCTCCGGACCCACGTCCACGCGGTCCCACGTGTATGCTCAGGACCCACAACTACTAACGCGGCGGACGGAATGGACTCAAATATGGCCGTTTGGCCTCGTCGTAGTTGCTGTGCTCGGACTAGGGGCAAAACTGATGACAATTCGCATCTAAGGGCAAAACTGAGCACATGGACACCACTGAAGGCAAAAGGATAATTAACCCAAGATTTATACTACAAGTGCAGGTTTTTTTTCGTATAACTTGGTTGGAAAATGCCATTGTGTTATTTAGTCTATGTTTAGGTCATATCCAATAAAAGGGAATTAATTCCAAACATATGGATACCAGGATTCGACTCCGAACATGGAGGTTATTGGTTTTTAATTCCTAAAAAAGCAAATGGAGTATGAAAATATGAAACTTGGCGTGGTGACCTCATATTTCATCAATATATCGTGATAAAATTTTGAGAACATTTTACAAAGTTGTGACAACACTGCTTAGAAACCGGCTATCTTCAAGGAAGAATTGTAGTCCAAGAGGGGACGAGTCAGGTTTAAAGTCGAAGTGAAAGTTGCTTCAGCGGTTGAACTTTGGCATGTTCCATTTTTTTCTCTACACTCATAATATACCATTATACCATTACATGTTCCATGTCAAAATTTTGCATTTTCGGGGTCCGGCATTTCTAGTCATTTAATGAATATAGTTCAAATTTGAACTGCAAGAGAATTAAAAATTACGTTAACAATCCTATTTGTGCTATTGAGTCTATGTTTATGAAGGAAATATGCCCTAGAGGCAATAATAAAAGTTATTATTTATTTCCTTATATCATGATAAATGTTTATTATTCATGCTAGAATTGTATTAACCGGAAACATAATACATGTGTGAATATATAGACAAACAGTATGTCACTAGTATGCCTCTACTAGACTAGCTTGTTAATCAAAGATGGTTATGTTTCCTAACCATGAACAAGGAGTTGTTATTTGATTAACAAGGTCACATCATTAGTTGAATGATCTGATTGACTTGACCCATTCCGTTAGCTTAACAGTTGATCGCTTAGTATGTTAATGCTTTCTTCATGACTCATACATGTTCCTATAACTATGAGATTATGCAACTCCGTTTACGGAGGAACACTTTGGTACTACCAAACGTCACAACGAATCGGGTGATTATAAAGGAGTACTACAGGTGTCTCCAAAGGTACTTGTTGGGTTGGCGATTTGAGATTAGGTTTTGTCACTCCGATTGTCGGAGAGGTATCTCCAGGCCTTCTCGGTAATGCACATCACTTAAGCCTTGCAAGCATTACAACTAATGAGTTAGTTGTGAGATGATGTATTACGGAACGAGTAAAGAGACTTACCGTAACGAGATTGAACTAGGTATTGGATACCGACGATCGAATCTCGGGTAAGTAACATACCGATGACAAAGGGAACAACGATGTCGCAGCGGTTTGACCGATAAAGATCTTCGAGAATATGTAGGAACCAATATGGGCATCCAGGTTCCGCTATTGGTTATTGACCGAGAATGGTTCTAGGTCATGTCTACATAGTTCTCGAACCCGTAGGGTCCGCACGCTAACGCTTCGATGACAGTTCATAATGAGTTTATAAGTATTGATGCATCAAGGTTGTTCGAGTCCCGGATGTGATCACGGACATGACGAGGAGTCTCAAATGGTCGAGACATAAAGATTGATATATTGGAAGCCTACATTTGACATCGGAAGTGTTCCGGTGAAATCGGGATTTTACCGAGTACCGGAGGTTACCGGAACCCCGGAGGTCAATGGGCCTTAATGGGCCATAGGAGAAGAGGAAGGGCAGCCCAAGGTGGGCTGCGCCCCTCCCCTCTAGTCCGAATAGGACAGGAAGGGGCGCGCCTTCCCCTTCTCCCTCCTCCAATCCTAGTCCAACTAGGAAGGGGGAGTCCTACTCCGGTGGGAGTAGGACTCCTCCTTGGTGCGCCTCCTATAGGGCCGCCACCTCCCCTTGTCTCCTTTATATACGGGGCAGGGGCACCCCAAGACACACAAGTTGATCTACGGATCTTTCCTTAGCCGTGTGCGGTGCCCCTTCCACCATATTCCACTTCGTCATATCGTCATGAGCTTAGGCGAAGCCCCGCGCCGGAGAAGTCATATCGTCATGAGCTTAGGCGAAGCTCTGCGCCGGTGGAGCATCAACATCGCCACCACGCCGTCGTGTTGACGAAACTCATCCCCGACACTTTGCTGGATCGAGTCCGGGATCGCCATCGAGCTGAACGTGTGCTGAACACGGAGGTGCCGACGCTCGGTACTTGGATCGGTCGGATCGTGAAGACGCATTTACGACTACATCAACCGCGTTGTTATAACGCTTCGCCACGGTCTCACGAGGGTACGTGGACGGACACTCTCCTCTCGTTGCTATGCCATCACGATGATCTTGCGTGATCGTAGGAAATTTTTGAAATTACTACGCTACCCAACAGTGGCATCCGAGCCTGGTTTTATGCGTTGATGTCATATGCACGAGTAGAACACAAGTGAGTTGTGGGCGATACAAGTCATACTTCCTACCAGCATGTCATACTTTGGTTCAGCGGTATTGTGAGATGAAGCGCCCGGACCGACATTACGCAGACGCTTACGCGAGACTGGTTTCACCGCCCGAGCACTCGTTGCTTAAAGGTGACGGCGGTGTCTGCTCTCTCACTTTAGTTGAACTGAGTGTGGCTACGCCGGTCCTTGAGAAGGTTAAACGAGTCTATTTGACGAAGTATCGCTGTGGTTTTGATGCGAGGTAAGAACGGTTCTTGCTCAGCCCGTAGCAGCCACGTAAAACTTGCAACAACAAAGTAGAGGACGCCTAACTTGTTTTTGCAGGGCATGTTGTGATGTGATATGGTCAAGACGTGATGCTATATTTTATTGTATGAGATGATCATGTTTTGTAACCGAAGTTATCGGCAATGGCAGGAGCCATATGGTTGTCGCTTATTGTATGAAATGCAACGCCATGTAATTGCTTTACTTTATCACTAAGCGTTAGCGATAGTCGAGAAGCAATAGTTGGCGAGACGACAACGATGCTACGATGGAGATCAAGGTGTCGCTACCGGTGACGATGGTGATCATGACGGTGCTTGGAGATGGAGATCACAAGCACAAGATGATGATGGCCATATCATATCACTTATATTGATTGCATGTGATGTTTATCCTTTATGCATCTTATCTTGCTTTGATTGACGGTAGCATTATAAGATGATCTCTCACTAAAATTATCAAGTAGTGTTCTCCTGAGTATGCACCGCTGCCAAAGTTCGTCGTGTCGAGACACCACGTGATGATCGGGTGTGATAAGCTCTCACGTCCATCTACAACGGGTGCAAGCCAGTTTTGCACACGCAGAATACTCAGGTTATACTTGACGAGCCTAGCATATACAGATATGGCCTCGAACACGGAGACCGAAAGGTCGAACGTGAATCATATAGCAGATATGATCAACATAAGATGTTCACCATTGAAAACTACTCCATCTCACGTGATGATCGGTTATGGTTTAGTTGATTTGGATCACGTGATCACTTAGATAACTAGAGAGATGTCTGTCTAAGTGGGAGTTCTTTAGTAATATGATTAATTGAACTTAAATTTATCATGAACTTAGTACCTGATAGTATTTTGCTTGTCTATGTTTACTGTAGATAGATGGCTCGTGCTGTTGTTCCGTTGAATTTTAATGCGTTCCTTGAGAAAGCAAAGTTGAAAGATGATGGTAGCAATTACACGGACTGGGTCCGTAACCTGAGGATAATCCTCATTGCTGCACAGAAAAGTTACGTCCTGGAAGCACCGCTGGGTGACAGGCCTGCTGCAGATGCTGAGCCAGAAGTTGTGAACGTCTGGCAAAGCAGAGCTGATGACTACTCTATAGTTCAGTGTGCCATGCTTTACGGCTTAGAACCTGGTCTTCAACGACGTTTTGAACGTCATGGAGCATATGAGATGTTCCAGGAGTTGAAGTTGATATTTCAACAGAATGCCCGGATTGAGAGATATGAAGTCTCCAATAAGTTCTATAGCTGCAAGATGGAGGAGAATAGTTCTGTCAGTGAGCACATACTCAAAATGTCCGGGTATTACAATCACTTGAATCAACTGGGAGTTAATCTTCCGGATGATTGTGTCATTGATGAATTCTTCAATCACGCCACCAAGCTACAAAGGCTTCGTGATGAACTATAATATGCAAGGGTTAGTAAAGACTATGCCTGAGCTCTTCGCAATGCTAAAAGCTGCGGAGGTAGAAATCAAAAAGGAGCATCAAGTGTTGATGGTCAATAAGACCACTAGTTTCAAGAAGAAAGGCAAAGGGAAGAAGAAGGGGAACTTCAAGAAGAACAGCAAACAAGTTGCTGATCAGGAGAAGAAACCCAAGTCTGGACCTAAGCCTGAAACCGAGTGCTTCTACCGCAAGCGACTGGTCACGGAAGCGGAACTGCCCCAAGTATTTGGCGGATAAGAAGGATGGCAAAGTGAACAAAGGTATATGTGATATACTTGTTATTGATGTGTACCTTACTAGAGCTCGCAGTAGTACCTGGGTATTTGATACTGGTTCTGTTGCTAATATTTGCAACTCAAACAGAACTACGGATTGCTTAACACCGGCAAAGGACGAGGTGACGATGCGCTGGGAACGGTTCCAAAGTCGATGTGATCGCAGTCGGCACGCTACCTCTACATCTACCTTCGGGATTAGTTTTAGACCTGAATAATTGTTATTTGGTGCCAGCGTTGAGCATGAACATTATATCTGGATCTTGTTTAATGCGAGACGGTTATTCATTTAAATCAGAGAATAATGGTTGTTCTATTTATATGAATAATATCTTTTATGGTCATGCACCCTTGAAGAGTGGTCTATTTTTAATGAGTCTCAATAGTAGTGATACACATATTCATAATGTTGAAACCAAAAGATGCAGAGTTGATAATGATAGTGCAACTTATTTGTGGCACTGCCGTTTAGGTCATATCGGTGTAAAACGCATGAAGAAACTCCATGCTGATGGACTTTTGGAGTCACTTGATTATGAATCACTTGGCACTTGCGAACCGTGCCTCATGGGCAAGATGACTAAAACTCCGTTCTCCGGTACTATGGAGAGAGCAACAGATTTATTGGAAATCATACATACGGATGTATGTGGTCCAATGAATGTTGAAGCTCGTGGCGGATATCGTTATTTTCTCACCTTCACAGATGATTTAAGCAGATATGGGTATATCTACTTAATGAAACATAAGTCTGAAACATTTGAAAAGTTCAAAGAATTTCAGAGTGAAGTTGAAAATCATCGTAATAAGAAAATAAAGTTTCTACGATCTGATCGTGGAGGCGAATATTTGAGTTACGAGTTTGGTCTACATTTGAAACAAAGCGGAATAGTTTCGCAACTCACGCCACCCGGAACACCACAGCGCAATGGTGTGTCCGAATGTCATAATCGCACTTTACTGGATATGGTGCGATCTATGATGTCTCTTACAGATTTACCGCTATCATTTTGGGGTTATGCTCTTGAGACGGCCGCATTCACGTTAAATAGGACACCGTCAAAATCCGTTGAGACGACGCCTTATGAACTATGGTTTAGCAAGAAACCAAAGTTGTCGTTTCTGAAAGTTTGGGGTTGCGATGCTTATGTGAAGAAACTTCAACCTGATAAGCTTGAACCCAAATCGAGAAATGTGTCTTCATAGGATACCCAAAGGAGACAATTGGGTACACCTTCTATCACAGATCCGAAGGCAAGACATTCGTTGTTAAAATGGATCCTTTCTAGAGAAGGAGTTTCTCTCGAAAGAAGTGAGTGGGAGGAAAGTGGAACTTGATGAGGTAATAGTACCAGCTCCCTTATTGAAAAGTAGTTCGTCACAGAAATCAGTTTCTGTAACACCTACACCAGTTAGTGAGGAAGATAATGATGAAGATCATGAAACTTCAGATCAAGTTGTCACTGAACTTCGTAGATCAACCAGAACAAAATCCGCACCAGAGTGGTACGGTAATCCTATTCTGGAAGTCATGTTACTTGACCATGGCGAACCTACGAACTATGAAGAAGCGATGGTGAGCCCAGATTCCGCAAAATGGCTGGAAGCCATGAAATCTGAGATGGGATCCATGTATGAGAACAAAGTATGGACTTTGGTTGACTTGCCCGATGATCGGCAAGCCATTGAAAATAAATGGATCTTTAAGAAGAAGACTGACGCCGATGGTAATGTAACTGTCTACAAAGCTCGACTTGTCGCGAAAGGTTTTCGACAAGTTCAAGGGGTTGACTACGATGAGACTTTCTCACCGAAGCGATGCTTAAGTCTGTCCGAATCATGTTAGCAATTGCCGCATTTTATGATTATGAAATTTGGCAAATGGATGTAAAAACCGCATTCTTGAATGGATTTCTAGAAGAAGAGTTGTATATGATGCAACCAGAAGGTTTTGTCGATCCAAAAGGTGCTAACAAAGTGTGCAAGCTCCAACGATCAATTTATGGTCCGTGCAAGCCTCTCGGAGTTGGAATAAACGCTTTGATAGTGTGATCAAAGCATATGGGTTTGTACAGACTTTTGGAGAAGCCTGTATTTACAAGAAAGTGAGTGGGAGCTCAGTAGCATTTCTAATATTATATGTGGACGACATATTATTGATTGGAAATGATATAGAATTTCTGGATAGCATAAAAGGGTACTTGAATAAAAGTTTTCAATGAAAGACCTCGTGAAGCTGCTTACATATTGGGCATCAAGATCTATAGAGATAGATCAAGACGCTTGATTGGACTTTCACAAAGCACATACCTTGATAAAGTTTTGAAAAGTTCAAAATGGATCAGGCAAAGAAAGGTTTTTGCCTGTGTTACAAGGTGTAAGATTGAGTCGACTCAATGCCCGACCACAGCAGAAGATAGAGAGAAAATGAAAGATGTTCCTATGCTTCAGCCATAGGCTCTATCATGTATGCAATGCTGTGTACCAGACCTGACGATGCTTAGCTGTAAGCTTGGCAGGAAGGTACCAAAGTAATCCAGAGTGGATCATGGACAGCGGTCAAAAACATCCTGAAATACCCGAAAAGGACTAAGGATATGTTTCTCGATATGGAGGTGACAAAGAGCTAGTCGTAAATGGTTACGTCGATGCAAGCTTTGACACTGATCCGGACGATTCTAAATCGCAAACCGGATACGTATTTTTATTAAACGGGGGAGCTGTCAGTTGGTGCAGTTCAAAACAAAGCGTCGTGGCGGGATCTACATGTGAAGCGGAGTACATAGCTGCTTCGGAAGCAGCGAATGAAGGAGTCTGGATGAAAGAGTTCATTTCCGATCTAGGTGTCATACCTAGTGCATCGGGACCGATGAAGATCTTCTGTGACAATACTGGTGCAGTTGCCTTGGCAAAGGAATCCAGGTTTCACAAGAGGACCAAGCACATCAAGAGACGCTTCAATGCCATTCGGGACCAAGTCCAAATGGGAGACATAGAGATTTGCAAAATACATACGGATCTGAATGTTGCAGACCCGTTGACTAAGCCTCTTCCACGAGCAAAACATGATCAGCACCAAGCCTCCATGGGTGTTAGGATCATTACTATGTAATCTAGATTATTGACTCTAGTGCAAGTGGGAGACTGAAGGAAATATGCCCTAGAGGCAATAATAAAAGTTATTATTTATTTCCTTATATCATGATAAATGTTTATTATTCATGCTAGAATTGTATTAACCGGAAACATAATACATGTGTGAATATATAGACAAACAGTATGTCACTAGTATGCCTCTACTAGACTAGCTTGTTAATCAAAGATGGTTATGTTTCCTAACCATGAACAAGGAGTTGTTATTTGATTAACAAGGTCACATCATTAGTTGAATGATCTGATTGACTTGACCCATTCCGTTAGCTTAACAGTTGATCGCTTAGTATGTTAATGCTTTCTTCATGACTCATACATGTTCCTATAACTATGAGATTATGCAACTCCGTTTACGGAGGAACACTTTGGTACTACCAAACGCCACAACGAATCGGGTGATTATAAAGGAGTACTACAGGTGTCTCCAAAGGTACTTGTTGGGTTGGCGATTTGAGATTAGGTTTTGTCACTCCGATTGTCGGAGAGGTATCTCCAGCCTTCTCGGTAATGCACATCACTTAAGCCTTGCAAGCATTACAACTAATGAGTTAGTTGTGAGATGATGTATTACGGAACGAGTAAAGAGACTTACCGTAACGAGATTGAACTAGGTATTGGATACCGACGATCGAATCTCGGGTAAGTAACATACCGATGACAAAGGAACAACGATGTCGCAGCGGTTTGACCGATAAAGATCTTCGAGAATATGTAGGAACCAATATGGGCATCCAGGTTCCGCTATTGGTTATTGACCGAGAATGGTTCTAGGTCATGTCTACATAGTTCTCGAACCCGTAGGGTCCGCACGCTTAACGCTTCGATGACAGTTCATAATGAGTTTATAAGTATTGATGCACCAAGGTTGTTCGAGTCCCGGATGTGATCACGGACATGACGAGGAGTCTCAAATGGTCGAGACATAAAGATTGATATATTGAAGCCTACATTTGACATCGGAAGTGTTCCGGTGAAATCGGATTTTATCGAGTACCGGAGGTTACCGGAACCCCGGGAGGTCAATGGGCCTTAATGGGCCATAGGAGAAGAGGAAGGGCAGCCCAAGGTGGGCTGCACGCCCTCCCCTCTAGTCCGAATAGGACAAGGAAGGGGCGCCTTCCCCTTCTCCTCCTCCAATCCTAGTCCAACTAGGAAGGGGGAGTCCTACTCGGTGGGAGTAGGACTCCTCCTTGTGCGCCTCCTATAGGGCCGCCACCTCCCCTTGTCTCCTTTATATACGGGGCAGGGGCACCCCAAGACACACAAGTTGATCTACGGATCTTTCCTTAGCCGCAGCGGTGCCCCTTCCACCATATTCCACTTCGGTCATATCGTCATGAGCTTAGGCGAAGCCCCGCGCCGGAGAAGTCATATCGTCATGAGCTTAGGCGAAGCTCTGCGTCGGTGGAGCATCAACATCGCCACCACGCCGTCGGTCGACGAAACTCATCCCCGACACTTTGCTGGATCGGAGTCCGGGATCGCCATCGAGCTGAACGTGTGCTGAACACGGAGGTGCCGACGCTCGGTACTTGGATCGGTCGGATCGTGAAGACGACGACTACATCAACCGCGTTGTTATAACGCTTCGCCACGGTCTCACGAGGGTACGTGGACGGACACTCTCCCCTCTCGTTGCTATGCCATCACGATGATCTTGCGTGATCGTAGGAAAATTTTTGAAATTACTACGTTACCCAACAGTTTAGGCCTTATCGAAGAAATGGAAAGGACTTCAAACCTTAGAGTGCCAAGACTCGACCCTAAACATGGAGGTATTAATTTTTCAATTCTGAATAATGCAATCGAAGTCTGCAGAAATATGAAAGATTGCATGGTGTCATTACGTGATCCATATAAGCTGCATTCAAAAATTGAGAATATTTCACAGAAGGTCATATAAACTGCCTAGAAACTTGATCAACACCGAGGAAGAATCCGGGTTTCAAGCGGGAACATGTCAGATTTGAAGGCAAAGTGACAGTTGGCTCGTCGTTTGACCTTGATTTTTTCTTATATATTCAAGATACACCATTACATGTTCAACGTCATATCTTGGATTTGGGGAGGGGGGGATTCTATATTTGAGTCAGTAATTCATTTCTAGTCATTTAATGTATATAGTTCAAATTTGATCTGTAAGTGAATGAAGAATTGGCAAAATTGAATTGAAAATTTTGTTTTTTTAGTCTATGTTTAGGCCTTATGTGTTGGAAATATGCCCTAGTGTTAATAAGAAGAAAATTATTATTCTGTTTCACATTCATAATTAGGTATGTATTTATATGCTATAATTGCAATGGTTGTTGAATATGAGATTCAGAGGAAAAACATAGTTACATGCGTGGGAAGATAAGTATCAAGTAGATCCCTTGTCAGTCCTCAGGCCTACCTCATGTATTTTTGATGATTAGTGTAAAAACATTGCCGGCAATACTGGTAACAAATTGTTAGAGTAACAATGATGTTGGATAGAACCAACGTATAAAATACTGCCCGATCAGGTCGCTAATATGTTGTCGGTATTTTTTATTAAATGTTAAAGTTTACTTACATTCTTAGACCATGAGAATATGTAAACCAAGATACGGGATCATTACTTTGAGGTTACCAGACATCATTTCATAATTGGGTTATTATAAAAGTGACTTTTGGGTATACTTGAAGGCAGAAAATTATGTTGTGGTGTTCGATATGTCAAGACCATGATTTGCTCCTTCGACGATAGAAAGATACACTATGGGCCCACTCGGTATTAAGATGTCCATCCTCACTTGACCAAGCATAGTGACTAAGGTGTTAGCCATGGGGACATTTGAATAGGGAAACAATGAAATAATACAAACTGGTAACGAGGATAACTAGGTATAGTGATGAAAGTGTTGATCACAAGGATATTGTAAAAATCTCGCCTCTGGTTTTTTGACATATCACGAAGCAATGGGAATTGCATTTAGTAATATAATGTTTGCTCGATAAAGATCTTTGTTGATACATGGAAATTGTTATGAGTGTGATGATCCCGCTAATAATTATTGACCAGAAGGTGTTCATAGAAACTCTGTTAGTGCCATGTGGGACAGAGGCCACACCACTAATGTTCATAATCACTAGTGGCGCCTATAGGTTCAGCATGCCATGGTTAGTACCGGTGGCATGCAATTACTGACACACCACCAGTATATCTGTCACCGGTGACGCGGGGGTCACTGTGGGGGCAGCACGCCACCAACATGGTTTGTGTGAGGCCACTGCTATGCAGAGGCCGGGGCTGAGCCTCCATTTCAAAAAAAACTACTAGCTTTTTATGTACTAGTGTAGGATTTTTCTTTGAAAAGGATCATATATATTATAGAGATTCACCGGAAGTACAAAGCAACGTAATGAAAATTATATCGAGGTTCATGGACCTCCAAACCACCACTGTCACTATCAGAACAAGCCACAGATGCGCCGCTGTTGCGGCTCCCATACCGGAGTCGCCCTAAGGACCAGTTACCTAGAGCTATAGTTGTTGTCATTGAATCCTAAAATCGATGTGAAGAACCCGACATCAAATCTCGCTGTTGCGTACCCACGATGAGGAACCCTAACCTCGTGGCCTCGAGGAGCTGGCAGAAATCTATGACGGAGCTTCGTCTAAACCGTCCCAACAGACAAACTTGAGGGGGATTAGATCCTGGATGACTGACTCGAAGAAAAAGTGCCACCATCTATCCGATCATCGACCTTGGGAGGACTAAGACACTAATTTATCTACTAGGAGTAGCCGATCCACTAGGATTCTCCTCCATGCCACCGAGCGACGGATCTGCACGCGGATGTGAGGCAAATCCATGGGTCGACAGAGATCGAAGGGAGGAAAGTTTTACGTACTCGCCTCGCGGGAGGGGAAAGAAAAGGATATTGTTGCCAGCATTGTACTAGTGTTGGATTAATAAGAGAAAATTAAACCTATAGTCTTTTGGACGGTACATATTCACCTAGCTGACATGAACACAACACATTTCTTGTATTGTTTTTCTGACATTATTCACACAAAAAACATATGCAACGTCAAGTAAAGGTAAGCTAGGGAGACTAGGGGTTACTTGCCTCGTGCCGGCAGTGCCGCGGGTCTACCTCATCTTCTATGGTCTTACGGCCTGGAGGTGCGGTGGATCTCGGTCCATGCCGGTGGGAGCGCTCCTCCTCTGTTTTTAGATGTCTTTTGTGTCCATCTAGGGTTTGTGTCTTGCTCAGGAAGACGAGGTGGTTGTGTCTTACTGAAGATGGAATAAGGTCCTCCCCGCCTAGCCCTCATCCCGGTGGTGCGAATAGCGTCATCGGACGACGTGTGGAGGTGTGTTTTCGATGGATCTCGTGGGAGTCGGGCGGTGGTTGTCTTTGGTGGATCCGCTCGGATCCGATCTTCATTTGTCTTTGTTCGTGTGTCTTCATGTTGGATCCTTTCCGATCTACAATTCTCTTCATCATTGACGGTTGCTGCTCTGGTGCGCTGGTCCTATGATGCCTTAGCATGACTACTTCTCGAATGTCTACTACAACAGGTTTTGCTCGGCTCCGGCAAGACAGGGGTGATGCGGTGGCGTGTCTTCGGCTCGCTTCAGTGCCGGTAGACGTCGCTAGGTGGTCCACGGATCTGGATGTAATTTTTATTATTTCTGGTGTTCGTTGTGCTGACATGATTAATGATGCATAGATTGGGAGTTTTCTAGCAAAAAAGTAAAGGAAATTGTTTTACTTTATTCTACCAATATTATGTTGGTGAAAACAGAATAAAAAACAAAGCAAAAAGAGGAAAGTAAAAAAATAAGACAAGGAAAAGGGATCCGGCTTGCCTGCTCCCTCTCCATGCTCCCATCCGTGCTCCCACTACATCCTACCGCTATTCTTTTTCCTTTTTCTTTTCTAATCTAATCATCTCCCCTTGATTTTCAGAGGGTGGGGCCGGACCTTATTTTCTTTCAATCAAATCAAGCCACGTACGCGGGAGCACGGATGGGAACATGGAAAGGGAGCAGGCAAGTCTCGTCCAAGGAAAAGGGAAGCATGAAACTTTTTTCCATATCAGTCTCTTCTTATCATTTTTCTTTTTTGCGGGGCTCCTTAATATTTCTCTTTTCATTTGACATTCTGCATCGATATTTTTTAGTGAAATGAATGAATATTTACTCCTACGTATGAACATTTGTATTGTGACATGTGAACGTTTCAAAAAAATGCATTATATAAAAACTTTGTTCATGAAAAACATAAAAAGGAAAACATTAACAAAAACAAAATAAACTAAACGTGAAACTAATAACGAATTTTTATGTCGGGAAGAACTTATAAGAAGTATAAAAGAGAAGGGGAAACATGAAAATATTGTGAGAATGAAATAAATACAAAAACAAGATGTAGCAAAAGTAAAATAAGTATAGATACAGATGGAAACAACCAGGGAAAAGACTAAAGAAAAAAATGAAGACGGATTTGCTAATTCTCATGTCAAGAATTAATAATGTTTCATCTGACTTTTATACCATTTGTTTTTGGAAGTCTTATACAATTTGATTAATCAAACAAAGAAAAAAATAAACCACGGGAATATCCGCCTAAAGTCAAATGGTGTGGGAGTTTTATAAGACTTACTTACTACTCACATAGTGGAATCTCTACAAAGAATTATATTTAGGAACGGAGGGGGTAGTTAATTGTCTTAGATGAGAACTAGAAAAAAAATACACAAACCGAATTAGGCCTATTTTTTGTTGTGAGTTTATCTAGGCTAATTATAGAAGCATTCGTACGAAGCGACCTGAACCTCTCAGTGCTTCCAAGATGGACCTGACAATCCTGGCTATCCTGCTAGCATTAGGCCCGACTCCTAAGTGTTGTGTTCACCGTTGGAACTCACTGTTCTGCGGACCAAAAACATATACACACCACACGTTTATGTCAGGACCATGCTCGATCTGCACCATCCCATCAGCACGATTGGCCACACGCTCAAATTATAGATATAAATTCCTTTTTCAGATAAATATCATTATTTTCATGAGTCACGTTGAAAGATATACACCCGGCGTGCACAGGGTTGCCGCTATTGCCCCTTGATGAACCCCTTTGTAATCAAAAAGGGAAAAAAATCATAATTGTTATGGAACTAAAGGTGAGTAACTACAAGATTAAGAGACTAAATCACCAGCATCACATTCTCATCTGTCTAGTGAGTGGTGCTGCGAGCACATGGTAATGGGACTCGCAACTCCTGGAACTCTTCACACCCCTCGGCGCCGATCTCCATGAAGGCTGCCACGAGGCTCGGCACCATGTTGGCGAGTGCAAGCCTTAACCCCGCCGAACATGGATGTTCCCCTCCCGCTTCGGTGGCATGGGCACTGCTGACACCGCATCCCTGCAACCACGCGGTGCATGTCCCGAGCACGAACCTCCCCCGATGGCGGAAGTGATCCTTGACAAATTCTTGAAATCCCTAAGGTGGCCGGCGCAAAAGGTGGAGCATGGTCTGGAGGGTAAGCAGGTAAGCATTCTCGCTATAGGGCAAGGCACTGCGGCGGCCCTCTGGTTTGCCAACCAGAGTCTCATATCCAGCCTCGTTGTAGTATGGTTGGTCGTTGAGGACGAGGCCCTGGATGGAGACAACGACTTGGAGGATGCTTGATGTCGACGGCGACCAGACCTCACTGCCCTTGCCTCCAAATGTGCCTAGCGGGCTAAGACACACGGTACTGGACTCATAGAGGTTGGGATTGAAGCGTAGGCCGAAGGAGTGGTGGTACACTTGCGGTGGCGCAGCCGGGTATGATGGAGGCAGCTGCAAGTCGAAAAAGAAGAGCCCGTGATGGTGCGGTGTCCCGCTCGCACCCACCATCACCACCCGGAGTAGGTCCATGCGGTCCTCGAATAACCGCATGTAAATAGTTTCTGCACATTTAAAAGTTAGGCATTCATTTGTAACCATGGACTGTGTATTGTATTTCCAGGTGCACTCTCATACCTGGTAAGTCGTTCTCTAGAATTTTCCATTCCTTTTGCACTGTTTTCGCCCAACTCTTGACATGACTGCTGCCCTGCATTTTCATGAAAAGGTGCATTGATTAAAGTTCTATATATATATATGTACTACATTCAGTAAAAATCGTTCTATCATGACTTGTAACTTGTAGTGTGCCCCGTTACTTATTTTAAGTCAAGGATACATGAAAACAAAATGACATAATTAAGCAGATGAATTATACCAATAGACAAAACATATTGTGCACGTAAACTTTCCTTAGAATAATCTTAGTTTTTGGATGTAAAACAGTAGGAAACTCCTACTGCATGTATTTAAATATTGACAGGTTTTTGAATGAAAGTACGAATTAACAGAAAAATAAACTATGCTAGAAAATACAAGTAAAGAGAGTCATTAATTATGGTTCATTGTGATATGTATAACTTTAATTACCTCCTATTCTTCATATTTTCTAACAGAAGTATAATTGCCTGGTCCGTGATGTCAAGGTAATGGTGATCCGAAGGGCTGCTCTGCAGTACATCGAAACGTGGGAAGCAGAATGATTCATCATAGCAACAAGTACCATGTGCCGCCTTCGTCCCCTCTTTGGAATCTTTTTGCCCATTCAAATCGATAACGTTCCTTGCCACGGCAGCATCGATTATGTCCGTTGCAGCACCACGAGTGTTATCACCGTCCGTGGTCACATGTAACTCAGAGCTTGGTAACGACGACAATGATGACGACAGTCGCCAGTTCATAAGATATTCCTTACCTCGAGCAACCGTGTCGCCAGTTAATTTGACCAAAGACTGGAATGCAAAACCTAAAAGGCTTGTCCCTGTCATTGCTGGGATGTCTCCTTCAACATCATTGGTTGGATTTTGTAGATCATTTTCCTAAAATCAGATATATAGCCACATGAAGTGAGATGAAACTATTAAAATAATAATTCGGTATAAATTGTAGGAGATCTAAATTCAATATAGAACATGTGTATAGTAAATTGACCCAAAGTATGTCCCCACTGTTGTTAAAGTGGATAAGATTCAATTCTTAGGGGCAAAGGGGGACAGCTTGGCCTGCAGCTGTTTCCATGTTAGAAGGACCGATATATACCCTGCTGGCAGCAGCCTGTTCTTCTTCAGGTGCATCGTCGATGCAACCGTCCTCTACCCAAACTCCCATTTCAGTCAGAAGATACATGTGGTGCTCCTCTTGGATGACAACAATTTCATGGGACAATACCTGCAATACACCCACAATCAAATCAACAACAACTAATTAATGAGTTCAGTTTAGTCGAAGAAAAAGATACTAGAGTAGTACTAGAAAATACGACCATATTTATCCACGTACCGTTGACATGTTACCATCACCCCACTTGACTTGGACATGCCCATTTGGAAGGTCAACAACATGTCCCACCCATGAAAGGTCAGAGGCAATATCATTTTTCTTCATGTTTCCCTCTGAAGGTGCAGTTTCACCATTGGTTGATCCTGGCGGTACGAGGCGAATGACAATATCTCGTAATAAGCAGCGTCCTCCGTAATAAGCAGCGTCCTCATAGTCCTTTGTTAAATTGTATGGGCTCACGGTATCATCGCACCTCCCTGGCCTCCTCGGGGCGCACCACCGCCTTTAACCATGACACGCGAACCGTCTGGTCCTTGGAGTGCAGACTCCTGACGACGCCCACACGCATGGTGGATCTAGTTCCATCAGCAACTGTGTCATTGTTGACACTAGTAGATGGCATGGCGTTGTCGCCAGTTGGATCTGTGGTAGAATCAATATGAAGAACGGCAGCAACGACGTGCTACCCAGGGAAGAACTCTTGCTCATCTATAATCTATAATACCTAAATAGTTCATCCCCACTATGGTATTTCTCTTGACATGCAGCCCATCCACATCAGCAATAATGCAACATCAGCATTTAGTCATAGGCTTACATGCGGGGCCCACACTGCCCACCACAATAGAAAACATGCACGTCAGCTTCACCATTAGCATGCGTGTTCCACTTTTGACTTATTATGAGTCACGCAATCAATTAATACAGTATGAAAACTGAGGCGAGCGAGTTGGCCTTCTCCGCTTCCTCTCCCTGGCCACCGCTTATTCTTCCACGTCCCCTCCCCTCGGCTTTCCCAAGCCTCCCCGTCCCCCGTACTTTTCCTCCCGCTCCAACGCACTGCTTCCCGTTTCGGGATCCCTGCAATTCGTCGCTGATGGGCCTTCTGATTGTAGGCATATCGGAGCTCTAGCTATCCCTATGGGCGCTCACGTTGGATCCGTTCATCCTTTCCATGGAAAGAGTCATCGAGATGCGGCCATCGTCGCGCAGCCGAATCAGCATGTGCGCACGCCGTTAGTCTGCTCCCGGCTCTCCTGACGCGCCGCTCTGGTCCGGGATTCCTCGCGCTGGCGTCCTCAGACGCACAAGACGCTTCCATCACCATCGCAGCCTGATGCGGCCATCCCTGCGAAGCCAAGCAAGTATGTGTGCGCACGCGTTGCTCTGCTCCATGCCCTCCTCGCGTCGACGGTCCCAGACATACCATGACCATCCCTGTTGCGGCCACGTTTCCAGCGGATGAGTTCGGGAAGGAGAAGGTCGCTGGCCTCACAAATGCCCTCTTTATGTCGCTATGAACACCCGCAAGCCCAACTGAAAAAGAGCTTGAGCATCTCTTCTCCTTGCGATTGGCCCGTCAGGCCGTCAGTGCATGCACTTATTAGCTGTTGTATTTTTGGATTTCTGGTGGTGCTTTGGAGGATTAATCTTCTGTCTTTTTTTATGGATCAAAGTAGCAACGGTGAGCTCGAGCCTCCTATATGTTCTGGATTTCTTTCTTTGTGATTGGATTAATTTCCTGTTCTTATGTTGTGTTTGTACGTTTTGTGCCGCTTGCTGGTAGTTCCGAGGTGCTTGCTAGCTTGAACTTGGCGAGGACGGCGACCTACGGACTACAACAACGCTTCTGCAGTTTAAGGTCAAGTGCTCCTGTGTTGATCTTCAGTTTGTTATTTTCCGAGATGTACATGCTGCAACACTGTGCAGCCCAATTCTATGTTGTTCTCCGGATAAGTATAAATGTCTGAGAATGAATTGGCGCTTCTTGATGTTCAGCCTAATCCTAATTCTGAATTTCATATAAAACCATCCGGCAGGTTTGGTACGTACGAGCCCCATCTTTTACAATATTTTGATCTTTATCTGCACTACACATGCATTGCACTTGATTCTGCATATCTTAGATAGCCAAATCATGTGATTTCTTATGTGTGCTACAGAGCCTAACGAATAATCTTGCTGCACCCATACAAACATTGGGTTAAATTTCTGAAAAATATATATTGGGTAATTATTCTCCTTTTGCGTGGAAAAACTAAATAGATTAATTGACTTCACAAAGTAACAATTTGGTACACTGTTTGCATAAATTTAATTGTCACTACTGGTATTTCTATTGTAGGAATCATATGCATGGGTCCTCTCACATAGGTGATTTTTTTTTTTTGGGAATAAAAGAAACATGTGATAAGTTAATTAATGGTTACACCAATACATCCTGTATATCAGGGTTGTGACCTTTCATCGCAAAGTTGATCAAAGTTTTCAATATTGGGTACATACAATAGCTGATTCATTGTATGCTTCCACCCATTAGTTTGTAAACCCTTTCTCTCAGCACCCGAGATGGCTTATGAGAATGTTACTTCTTTTTACAGTGGAACACTTTAGGAGGGTTAGTAAATTGCTTCATGTATCTATATTACATGTTATGTAAATCTTTTTCCCTTGAAAAAATAGTTCTTTCTATTCGTTTTATATAATCGTTCCCGCAGCAACGCGCGGGGAATCTTCTAGTTAACTATACCCAAGGGGATGACAGTTGCTGAACGTCTGCCACGTTCCCATGAGCCGTCCTGCCACAACACGTCGACGGAGGTGCGGCTGTTGGCGACGACCATGGGGAACACCACCTCCACATGCCTCCTGAGTTTTGGCCGTCGTGCCCGTCTATGCCCCTCGAAGAAGACCTTCCTCAGTTGTTTCCGATAAAACCTCACATCATTCTGCTTCGCAGGGGGTACCACAGGAGCAGTTGCTGCTTCACAGTCATCATCAATCACATCCTCCTCCTCCACCTCCTCCTCGTGTTGATCATGAGCACAAGCTGCATCCCCGTTGGCATCATCGGTTTTGGTGGAACTCGATTCGCGAAAAGAACAGCGGTCAGCCACACCCCAGCTGCAATCGGACGCGGCGCAGAAGAAAGTAAGGTGACCTGCGTTCTGGTAGGCTGGAGGAGCATATGCCTCGACCAGCCCCTTGTCTGTGCCATGATGCATCGACGCAATCCAGTAGACGAGGACGCCAGACGTCTTCACCTTCATGACAGTGCCTTCCACACGGTTACGTGGAAGCCCTGTGACGCACTGCCCCGGGTGGAAGATAGTGTTCATCTGCGGACGATACGTGGTGAGGATCTCTCGCTGATTCTTAGTAGCTTCTTGTAATCTGCATTGGTGAACCTGCAGATCGAACCGTCATCGAACAGCACATCGACGTCGACGGACACCTCGACGACCCGGCCGAGCCATGGCCCGGACACGACGAAATCGCCAAGGTTGAAGCCCCTGACGCGGCGCACAGGCTAGACGGCGACACACCCTTGATGAGATGTGTCGCCACGCCGTGCTTGTCGAGCTTGGCCAGGTCCAGCAGGGTGTTGACCCCGGTGACGACACCAAGCTGGCCGGAGATGTCGGACGCCGATGCGACCACCTGGCCGGGGTGCAGGTGGCTCCTGTCGACCACCCTTCTGGTGTCGCTGGCCTTCTTATGCACGACAGAGTCGTCGATGAGGAGGATGTCGAACGTGTCGACGGGAAAAGAGATGTTGCCCACCTCGCCGTCGACGTCCTCCGGGAGAACCATGCCACGATCGAGGAGCGAGCGCCCGAAGCTCGCGAGGTCTTTCAAGTAAATGTTGGGTGATGCAGCGGCAACGGCGTCCATCTTTGCCATCTAGGTCGAATTTCTTGATCATGCGCGGTGCCGACTGCCGCGATGCCAAGGGTAGGAAAGACTGTTTTTACATCGTTCCTGTATATATATACTGTGACAAGGAGAGTCTTGTTAATTAAAAAAAAAGGGAAAGAGGGAGACAATCATACGTACGTGTCGTGAACTAGCTGGAGAGGCTCCATCTAGTTTCGCATTCTGTTTGTACGACTGCGTACTACTGCCGTTCGTTTTATGGTAGATAATTAAGTTTGGGCGCGGGAGTTCGATCGTATTGGACACCAATAATCAGCCGTGCTTCTATATATCTGTTACTCCAATGATATGATAAAACTCTCAACAAGGACCCAGAGTTTATCGGCAGCCGGCAAACTAGCAGTTATTTCGCCTTTCTTTTCCAAGTAATTTCTCCTAATTTCCGTGGAGCTTTCTCATCGATCGCGTGGCCGCACGTAATATGCCTAACCAGATTATCAGTGGCCTAACAAGGGACACGAATTGCCGAGGCGCCAGGTACGTACGTAGTATGATCCATCCGTTAGTTGCATGCATGCCATGAACTTGCTTTTTATAGACGGGAAATCTAGTTAACGCATGTTCTAGACGTAGTCTTAGGACGTGACTATGCAGACGGACCAGTCGATGTAGAGATGCCGGTGCACGGGCTTGCATATGTATTCATGGACGACCTATACTTGTATTTTTCCGTTCTCTCCATGTCATCTGCGTCGTCTCCTCGGGGCGACTCGGGTGGCTCTGCGGTGCCACTGCTCTAGAACCTCGCCGCTGGCACCGACCCCGGTCGGTGGTTGGCGGCTGCGGGTCCTTCTGCAGTTCTGCGCGCTCTACCATCCCAACCAACCCCGCGTGGATCTCGCCTCCATGTGCGCTGCCGCCGGCTCGTCCTGCCTCCCAGCCGCAGAGCTCCTCACCTTGGGCCGATGGGCTCCTCGACTTCGGTCCTCGGGTGTTATTGCCGGCGGGTTTGCGGTGTCCTGACTTCGACCCTGGTTCATCGTCATGTCCAAGCTGGTAGCGCCTCCGGTGTGGTCTGCCAGATCTGGTGCCCGACATGAATCCGGTGGGACGCTGCAATTCTTCAGCTATGGTTTCATTGGCTGACGGAACTCGGGAAGGCTCTCTATGGCGAGGTTCTGCCATAGGTGTTGGTTTGTGTGGTGACCACTCCGGCCTCCGGTGACGGCTTTGCTGCGGATTGCGGTGGCTACTGAAAGGTCCCAAATCCGGTGGTTGCCGACAGTGAGATGAAATCTATAAACGACGACTTGACGCAGAGGTATGGTTGTGCAGCTGCGATGGATGCACATCGCGTGTAGCTGCTGAAATCGAGGAAAAGTGATGGAGATAGCGTATGAGTGACTTCGACGATGGTGCTACTTGAGCACCCAATCTCGAGCTCCGGTATGAAAGTCTAGTTCTGGCCCGAGTTGGTTATACTGGCAATGGTGGTGTTTTTGCATCATCAACTTGATAAAGGCATTGCTCAGATATGCTCAGACCAGTTCTTCGGGGTGAAAACCTATAATCTGGCCTTTCATGGTTGTATCTGGTGATGACAGTGTTTCAGCGTCGCTCCCTTCCTGAAGGCGTTGTTGTTGAAGAACCTCACTGTCCTTATGGAGTCATGATATAGTTGGTGCGGATAAATTCATTGTAATAGGTTGTCAATCATGGATTTGATCATTTTCGTTTTTCTTTTTCTTTTTCACGCTAAGGCATAGCTTTGGTCTTATATGACTTTGCTATTTGCCGGAGTGTTTGTGTGTGTGCGCGCATGCACGCACACGCATTGGTGTTGGCTGTGTGCATCCTAGTTATGCAGAAGCGGCATATGTGCTCATTATGTTTGTATTCTCTTGATGCTTCATATTGAGTCAATAAAATTCGCTCTTTGTCAGAAAAGAAAACTACATGTCCCTTTTAACGTAATCCCATAGTATATACATATTTATATATACAAAGTCCCTCGCAACCATCTAAGTGACTAATAATACGGAGGTCTCATTGTGAGTCAGGATAGAAAAAAAGAGACAGATATCTCCCGCACCGTAAGAACTATGTAAGATTGGCGGCTTCTTTAATGCAAATCGACTAGGAGGGCCTTTTGTTTGAAAAAATATATCTCCACTCAATATCATTTCTAGAGAAGGCCTATCTCTCGCCGATTGAAATTGAATGACTAAATTACCCATTACAACTTCACTAGACGGGATGTGGCTAAGCAAAACTGATTTGATTTAATACATTTTCAAATATATTTGCAACAGAAAACTCTTCTATTTTTTCAGGTAAAAACTCTGTATGATTTTTGCATATAGACCATGCATGCTCTATATTGGTCTTTACATTATAATTAAAGACTGGAGATTGGCCTAACTTAAATATTAAGCTCTTACTGATAAATTAAACCATAGTATTCAAGGGCGTGGGAGTTGTACCATTTTGCATGTTTTGCTCCGTGGGCAGTAGAATCAACAGCACTAGTGATATTTGAGAGACGTCATAATGCATGTATGCAGCAAGCCAGCAAGAGTCCGGTTGCATGTTTTTAGATTTTAATTTGATGTTTTTGTCTTGTAATGTAACTAAGTAATAAGTTAAATTGGATACGAACATGGAAAAACCATATGTAACGATGCAATAGTCATGAAACAAGTTTTTAAATTGTCTATTGATTCTTTTTTTCTTCCAACCGAATAATAAATTAAATTTCAACACAACATGGAAAATTCGTATGCACGCTGCAAGAGTCACGATGCATGTTTTTATATGTTTGGTTCATTAGATGTGTAACGCATAGAATGTTTGACTCATTTTTTCAGCTCTGTAGTATGTTTGGTTATTTTTTCATGAAGCAAATAATAGATTAAATTGGGAAAGAATTGAAAAACGTATATTATGTAAAATCTTGTCTGCCTCAGATTATTGTTTTTCATTGCTCTAACCCTTCTTATCATATATTGATTTCTGTGCAGCAAAACCCAAGGGGGCAAAATAATCAAGATCGGAAGTAAAAGTTTTAGACTTTGCCGACGTGATCGGCATGGTACTTTCTCATTTGTTGACCGTCATCTTATGCTCAAGCCCACACAACTGTACCGTGAAGTATCCTTGTGTGTACTTTTAGAGTGGCACTACACGAGCACAATGAACTAGTGGGAAGAGGTATACTAACATGGGAAGCTTACAACAAGCATCGTGTCTGCATTGACAACTCATTACAGATTATAAGAGACCCCCTCAGACAATACAAAGAGCGTCGCTTGCGGGCAGGGCTATTTTACTTGGTACCATCCGCGAATGGTGATGGGTTGAAAATTCGGTCAAACTTGTACCACATGCCTCTCCGGGAAGCGCTAAAGAAACAGCGACAAGAAATGAAAAAGAGGAGGCAAGCATTAGATGCAAAGTGCAATTCCAAGAAATATATCCCCAACACCACCATGTCGAGCTCGTCCACAACAAGTTTGTTCATGAATGCCCGGTCTTCAATTATCTTAGGTTTCGCAATAATATTTACTTTGAAAGGTTGCGAATAGTTGGCACATTGCTTGTTTAGTAAGAATTTTAATGAAGTAAGAGATACATATTTCTCTTTGTCGAAAGATGGTCTCTTAATGCCTTACGAGACATTTTCTTCAATGTGCCAGATGCGCTAATCCTTCTTCATGTGTTTTCAGATTAAATTTTAATCAGTGCATGTTTCTGAGGTCAAGAAATATTGATTGTCTTGAAGCTAATATAAGGAAAATTGATGTGTAACACGTTTTTGTCGTTTCATTAGATGAACTACGGAGCTAGAAAAAGTGGTTGTTGCTTCTTTCACACATACACTCGATTTGCCATAATTTGCGTAAAATTTCCAGGTAATCATCTTTGCAGATCGGGTGTGATGCAGAATGATCTCGGATGTGAATGTGATGTGGAATTCCCAGGGCATATAGAACACCGGGATGATATGGATAATGGGGATACTCCGGAGTCCGGCCCACGTCAGGGCATGACCAATTCATAGCCTGAGGTGATGTCTCACATGGCATGTAGGATTAGATGTCAGGAAAATAGGTTCAGACGAGAAAGTGGGATCCTCTATAGGAGGCGGGTGCTTGGAGAGAAAAAATGTGGCCCGGTGTAAAAAGCTAAAAAGTTGAAGTGAAAAGTAAAAATGCAAGACATGTATGTGTATTGCTTGAGGAGGCCCACTAATAATAGCTTACATTGAGGAGAAAAAAATCAATATAGATATCTCAAAAAAAAAATTCATGAGGCATCTATATCCATATGCCACCATAGTTCATGTCGTCAAGGTAGACAACACGGAGATGGCTTTCAAGCGGGCATTTAGAGCTGACGTGTCTCCTGACCGAGCTGCGGCACAACCAGTGTTAGATGAAGAATAGCCGCCCCGTTGGTGTACCCGTCGGCAGGTGTATTCAACCTGCCTATCAGTGGTATGAAAAAAAAATGTCTCTGGTCTGACAAAAAAACATCTCTGGCCGTAGTACAATCTTTGTTAGATAATCTCACTAGAATGGCCTAAGTGGCTTGTAGCGGTGAGCGCACAAATCTCCCAGGCAAAAGTACGATCGACACACACGTATCATGGTTTGGACAATGACGTTTGTTATTGCATGACCAGATGAATGGTCCCTCTCCACAGTCTACAAAGTCACCAATAAAAAATACTCAGCTTTCTAAATCATCCCGCTCATAGGCACACAACATACTAAATAAAAAAAAAGTTGGTTGGGAAAGGCAGCAATGATGGCAACTTTTTTACTTGCAATGAACTAGTTTTTTGGCGGCTATATATGGCTTGTACATTAGAAGAAATTCAAAATACTCTTTAGCCAAATTTTCGCATACAACATTTTTTTTTCTTTTATGCAATATTAGATTTGTTGACGTGCTTTTTCCAAACAGAATGTTAAAAACTTTAGACCGCCGGATTCTGGTTCGTTGATGTGTGACAAAAAGAAAATAAAGTCTAACGGTTTAAATCGGTTCGCCGGTCGCCTTGTGCCCGCGCTCGCTGGTGGTCACGCGGCTCGGTTTCTTCTTCCTCCAGATCCTACCACCGACCAGCCCCAATCCCCCGCACAGCTTGGCACCCACAACCCAAGCGCCCGCGCCCACTTCCTCCGCTGACCCCGCCCGCCGGTTTCTTCCACCCCGGTGAGCCAAAGTTGCTGCAGGAGTGCGGTCTCCACCCACCGCCTCTCACCACCATGTGCAAAAACCCACCAATGCGCGCACCCCTGATTCACTCCGGCGAACTGGGCGCCACCCCCACACCACCTCCTCGACCAATCAGAGCACAAGTCATGACCACATCGCATGAGGGAAGCCGCCATGGATATGCTATCAAGCGAACTACTGCTCATAGTATGTTGATCCTGGAATCATACACCAGAGATACTACAACCACAACAGCTCCATGTTGGAACCAGGCTGGTGACAGAGTTGCATCCATTGAAGAGAAAAGTTGCATCCATAGTAGAAGGATCTGCATCCATGGCTGCAAAAGCTGGAACCGATCGATGCAAAAGATGCATCCATTGAAGAAGAAGTCGCAACCACGGAGTGTGCTGCAAACCATAGCAGCCGGTGCTGGAGACGAAATGCGTGCCACACCCAGATGTTGCAACCACGACACTGACATGTTGGAACCAGTCGGCGACGGAGCTACACCCCCGAACGACCGCGTGTTGAATCGGCCGGCGACAGAGTTGCAACCTCGGGCACAACGCTGCAACCAGGGATGCAGAAGCCGGAACCCCTGGCGTTGTGCTACAATCAGTGGCAGAGCAAGGGATAGTCGGGGGCTTTGAGCTAAAGGTGTGGCAGTGCAGGTGTTGCGGGGTGCTGCGAGCGATGGCAAGGTTGTGGTGGCTAGTGAGGATGAGCGGCGAGGGGTGGTCTCTGGCGGGAGGGAGGCGCCATGAGAGAGGGTGCGTGTGCATCGAGCGTGGCTCATACGGGAGGAAGGTCGGGGTTGACCTGCATGAGAGAGAAAAGATCCAATCTGAATGGTTGTTATTGGGTCAATCGGTCGACTAGTGGCCGGCCCAAATTGGGGCCGGCATTCGCGTAAAAATAACTAGGAATTAAAATCATCAATTATTCATCTTTGTTCTTGCATGAAACACTTACAAGTTTCCTTGCTCCTCTCCACTACACTACTAGGGAAAAGCCTAGCAGTAGCGCGGGTATTTTGCCTAGAAGTAGCGTGGGGTGCCCCGCTACTGATAAGGTGCTACAACTGACGTGTAGCTGTAGCGCGTGTCGTCCCACGCTACTGCTATACATGGCTAGCAGCAGCGGGCTTTGGTGTCACGCGCTGCTGCTAATAGTTGCAGCGCTTTTGACCAGGACGCGCTACTGGTAAGAGAGCGCTACTGCTAACTTTATTCCCCTCGCTACTGCTAGTTTTATTAGTTTCTATTTTTTTCTGCATATTTGTTTTGTATTTGAACAGGCTTTATACAATAATCTTTAGCATATCAAACACATACAAATGTAATCATAGCATATACATACAGATAGTCTCATCAAATCATGTCATCATCATAATCATCATGCAACACAAAGTGGTCTCTCATCATCATCTCGAAAATAGCAATACAAGTCTCGATTACTTGCAACTGCATCGTCATTCATATATACAATGATATACGCGAGAAGAGCTATCACTATGAGTGAGAGCGAAACTATGCAGTACATGAGTTCGTATCCCTCTCTCGCATTAGCGTGAACCTAAACTAACTACTGGCTGTCGCTCGGAAACCGGAAACCGGTACACCTGGGCCTGACACTCCGGTCACTCGTCGTATACTCCTGGTGTTGCACTTCTTCGTCATCGATGATCTATGCACCTGTATCGTCACATGAGTCGATGATATGCAACATACATAGTTGAGCAACAGAAAAAGACAGACTTGGCAAAAAATAGAAGAAACATATCATAAGCATAAATAACAAAGTTCAACGTACCCAAAATGCCCTAACCAGAGTGATCTTTGCTAGTTGAGGAGGACGGTTTAATTACATCACAAATAAAGTTTCGTCGTGCATAACTCAAAATTTCGTCATTCAGAAAGTATGGACTAAAAGGACACATTGTCATATATCGACAATCACTCCAGCATGTCGTTCCATCCATCCAAGTCAGGGAGATAGTCCTCGAGCTTAGCTAAAGGCTTCAGGTCGAGACATTGAGCGGCTAAGCGTGTTCGGACATCTTCCCGCGACATTTGCCCTTCCTCGTAGAACACACATGTTTTGTCGAGGACCTCCTTCACGATGACTTGGGCAAGTTCATGCTGGATGTGATAGAACTCAGCTCGAAGTCGATGATCCGAGGTATCTCCTATGTTCTTTGCCCATTGCAGAATATGGGCATCGCCGGATTTAGGTGACATGCGAAGATCCTGATGATCCCGTCTGTACTCCAGCATGTGGTGTAGGACATAGAATCCATCACTAAGAGAATCACTCGATTGCTGGATGCAGCAGAAGTCGGTCTTATAGCCGAAGGCTGGCCTGCCGTCCTTTTTCTTCTTGTCCTTGATCTCTCCACCCCGGGCGTCGTAGTAAAAGATAGCACTGTCGAGAACAGACTTGATGTGGGTGTAATCCTTTTTGTTCATGTTCTTCGACGAGTCCAAGTAAAGAGCGTGGGAGTATCGGGGGTAAAGGATGATGAGGACGGCGCGCCTGCCGCTGCGCAAAATAAGTACACCTCAAATTAATTAGCCTCCACCGTGCAAATGAATGATATAAATCGAAGGAGATATCTGCGCGGATGACTTACAGGCGATGATAAGGCACGAGAATCGCCTCCTTGTCCTTACTAGCGACCATGAAATCGATGATGTAGTCCCTCGTGTATTCACGATGCACAGCGCAGACTGCCAAGAAGCCCTCGTGCATGAAGTACGGGTCAGCGACACAGTATAAGGTATCTGCTCAATCCTGTTGATGTAGTTCATGTTCAAGGCAAAAAGGCGGACAGACGTAAAATCCAACTTCTTCAAGTGAAACATGTCGAAGATGTAATCGAATCGAAGGAAGAACTTGTCCGCGGGGCATGAGTGGACGTACAACCTTTGCCGCGGCACGTTAACCACATAGAGTGGGTATCCTGGATTTTTCGAGGCGATGAGGCTTTTCTCTCTCCGCAGCACATCGTCATGAAGTCTCCTTAGATTGCCGTGTGTGGCCTCTAAGGCTTCCTTAGGTAGGATTGGTTCACCGACGATATGCCATTTTGCCGCACCGGGGATAGGTATACGGTCTTGAACCCAGGGGCGGACCCAGAGAGAAAATGACCCGGTGTCCCACTGTAAAATCACACATACTCTACATCTAAAAATGGGGTGTCACACACTATACTATACATAAAATTACCAAGGAAACAACTTTTCACCCGGTGTCCTGTGCACCCGGGAAGCTGAACGTGGGTACGCCCCTGCTTGAACCCGAGGCTGCTGGGGCGGTTGGATCATAGAAGCAGCTTTAATTTGCTGCCTTTCCTCCGTCTCTTCGTATGCTTCTTTCCTACTGGAAGTTCATCTATAATACGTTCAGCCTCCGGAGGCGGCAATTCAGGCACCGACTCATGACGCTCAAACCCTGAGTACTCATCATAGGCGCCAGTATTGAGATACTGTTTAGTGTCATCGTCATCGTCATCCTCATCTATGGCGACGTCATCAGCGACTAATGGAGCCTCTTTCTCACCCCGTCCGCTATCACCCAGCATGATAACCGACGCTAATTGGGTAGGTCGGGCAAATCCCGGGCACTTGATATGTCCTAGTTTGTAGCACAAGTCATGCCAAAATTCACGGAAAATTTCGGCATGACCTTTGCTAAAAAGTGGACAAATCGAGCACCTGAAATTTGCCGGAACGGAAATGAATCGACATTTCAAGAAAACATTTGCCGGAACTGAAATGTTTGACACTTCAAGAAAATCTACACAAATCTCATGATCTCTCAATCTCAATTCGAAAACCAAATATAGATTATATTTAGTTAACTACCGAACTAAATTTTACTCTAAACTAGACCGTACTGCCCTAATTAACATTTAGTTAAACAAACTCAATTCAAAAACTAAACCCTACTAAACTAATTAACATCTACATTATCTACTACTTAACATCTGTTATTACCCTAACTAAAAAACATGTACTATTAACCCTACTGCCCTAGTTAACTAGTACCACCACTACTACTAATTAACATCTAGTACTACTACTACTACTACTAAAAAGCATTTTCTATGAACCCTACTACTAATTAACATCTAGTACTACTACTACTACTAAAAAACATTTTCTATGAACCCTACTACTAATTAACATCTACTACTACTGCTAATTAACATGGCAGGAAAAAATGCAGAGAGAGAGGAGGCGTGGGGGGAGGGGTGGCGGGCTTACAGAGAGGGGAGAGACGGTGGCGGGGAGGAGCTCTATGGGAGAGACTTTCCATGAAGATGAAGCACGAGGTGGCCTCCCTTGCGGCCACCAGGCAGAGCCGCCGTGCCAGGCGGATTGAGGCCGGCTTGCTGGACAGCTCGCCCAAGGTCTCTGACGATGAGGATGACCCCATGATGGAAACGGGCTCCGACAACACCGCCCCAGTGCTCCCGCTTGTTCACGCCGGCTTCACCATGGAGCAGGCGCAAGCGCTATAACCCCGTCATGGCAGAGGTGCAGCCTACACCGGTGTCTATGTTGGTGTTCCAGCAGGCGCAAGAGGAACAATGTCACAACCTGTTTCTCCAGGAGCAACACCGGCTGGTGGAGGACCTGATCTACGGCGAGCGCATGAGCGAGGAGGCCGTGGCGGCCATGGCTGTGACGAACCCCATCTTAGTCGCAGAGCAGCCTACCATCTATGAGGTCGTCTGCATTTAAGCCGCCACTCGCCAGGAAACGGGCACCGTGGAGGCGCAGCTCCAGAAGATCGTGGAGAACAACACCAGTTGTGCCTCCTACGCGCCGCCACGAACTATCCGGCGGCCCCGTGGGACTACGGCAGCGCGGGCGCCACCATTTTCATAGCGGACTCCCTGATGATGAGTAGACCCGCGGGCAGGGCCTTGTGTCCCATGTGGTACTCTTACTCGTGAGAGACCACACCTTCACTTCACGTGTCTTATCTCCGGTGCTCGTCGAGACGGTGGGTGGAGGAGGCGGTCTCAGGAGGGAACAACAAGGGCTTGGATGGCGGCGGCCGCCGTAGTTTTTTTATTCTAAATGTTTGAAATTTAATGAAAAGTTGCCGTGTTTGCATGAATGACGTTCGTTTATGTAAATTGTATCCGAACTTAAATAAAATGATTCTATCCAGTTATGTTGGATGGTAGTTGAAATATATGTGGGCAGCGTTGGATGGTGGACGGATGCAGAAGAAATTTTATGGGTTACCAATATACTGTGGGTGCATCACCGGAAATCCTGAAATAAATTCAAGATAAATGCGAGCATCAGGACTTGAACCCTAGTGGGTTTGAGATACCACGGTCCTCCTAACCATCCAACCATATGTTGGTTCGACGCATATACTGTACCTACATATAGTTATACATCGTACAATACGATCCCATCACGTATATACATAAGCGGGCCTACTCAATCCTCTACGTTTGACGTGGCAGCAGAACTAGGATACTAGCACGTGGTGGGTCCGAAACCAACGTAACCAGTGGCAGAGTCGACAGTGATCTGGATCCCCTGCTGCTGTATGTTGCCGAGGATGGACAGCCCCGACGTCGACGCCGCGAACGCCAGGCAGTACACGCCGCCGCCCATCTCCACCAGCAGGTTCCTCGCCGGCAGCGTCAGCGCCGCGCCGTCCCGCCCGAAGTAGAGGGCCACCGTCGGCACGCGCACGCTCGCGTACCCGCTCAGGTCGTAGCACGTGTCCAGCAGCGACACGCCCGGCGCGCGCGGGAGGCCGCCGCCAACGGCGTCCGCGAACGCGTCTCGCAGCGCGGTGTAGGCGTCCGGCGGGAGCCGCGTCACGGCCGTGCCGGTGTCCAACACCACGCCGCCACCGCCGTCCTCGATGAGGTCGAAGAGCCCGTCCTGCAGCGGGAGCCTCTCGCCGCCGACGCCGAGGCCCGTCAGGCCCACGTAGTAGAAGCTCGGCTCCTGCGCGTTGCGCAGCAGAGGCACCCACACGGCGCCCACCGGCATGGCGTCGTCCCGGCCGAACACGAGCGACCCGGCGCCGGCGTCGGCGCCGCGGCTGGCGAGGCAGTAGCTGAACGCGCCGCCAGCAGCGCCGCCCAGCTGCCCGACGAGCGACATGGGGCCCCAGCCGAGGCCGAGCAGGCCGGCCGCCCCGACGAAGAGTCCGCGGTTGCGGTGGCCGCAGCCGATTGCGACGCCCTGCACCGGCGTGCTGTCCCCGAACGTGAGCGTCTCCATGGCGAGCACGCCCTGGGTGTACGACCCGTCGCCGTAGGACACCTGGTACCGGCACGCTCCGGAGTCGGCGCAGCCGGACGACCCGCCGGGCAGCGTCCTGCAGACGCCGGAGCCGCACGGCACGACGGCGAAGGACGCCGATGCGGCGGGGTCGAAGAGCGGGTCGGCCTGCTGGTAGCACTCGGCGCAGGGGCGGCACTGCACCCAGATGACGTCGCTCCCGGAGTCCACGACCAGGTACTGCTCCATGGGCGGCGACCCCACGCCGACGCGGACGAAGTACTCGCCGCTGCCCTCGGAGATGCCCGACACCACCTCCGACCCCACCTCCGTCGTCATCGTCGTCGGCGAGAGGCGGCGCTGGAGGTACTGTGCCCGCGCGCCGTCCCTTGCCGCGAGACCAAGCATGGCGTGCCGTGTCGACGGGTACGTCCTGCCGGAGACAGCGTCGCGGTGCAGCAGCGCGAGCGAGGGGCGGCCATCGCGGCGCGACGACGAGGATGAGGATGGTGACATGGTGAAGTTGCGAGGGTCGATGTAGTGGAACCGCAGTGACGACGACGGTGACCAAGCCGAAGCGCCGGACATGATCACGGCGGAGACGAAGAGGAGGGCGACGGGCAGAAGAAGCGTGGTGGTGATTGCGGCGGCGTGCATGGCCATGGCGCGCACGTACGCTGTCCCCAAGTGTTTGTGGAAACGACGAAGCTGTAGTTAGAGCAGGGGAGCTAGCTAGAGGCCTGGAGGATTTATGAGTTCCGCGGTGCGTGGGTGGCAAGTGTGTTGTGCAGCACTAGCAAGTGTGTTGTTTGTTTGCCACGGCAACGCACACTGTTGATAAAGTCCATTGATGGTAACGTCGAAGGCAAATTAGTGACATATGCAGTTAGTTTTGACCACTTTTAATGTTGGGATTTGCTAATTTGCATCTACAAAGTCTCAGCCATTTGATTTGGACACCCGTAACTGGCGAACGTTTGCCACGGAGGGTGTCATTTGCAAACATTCGCCTAGCAGTTTTAGCTGAGAGGGAGAGGGGGCAGTTTATTCAGACGACATTGGCAGTTTCTCTTTAAAACTGAAAGCAGAGATGGTTCGCTTGCCATCCCCCCTACAACCACCAGCCACCATTACCATTTGATTTTACATGGTGATTTGTGTGGATTTGTCTTTTTTCTTTTTCTTTTTTTCATGCTAATACCACTTAGATGAGACTTAGTTAATTCTCATATAGACCTTTAATGATTGGGACTTTTATAGTGCATGATGTGTTTTCTTGGCTAAATAGAAAGGCCTTTTGCATGTAGATTTGATCCGTGTGTCTTTTGTCCTTCATCTTTAGGGACCAGGCGATTGATTTTTAAGAAAGGACGTGCCTAGATCTAGTCGGCTAAGAGTTAAACCAATTGTAACTGAAGTGACATACATATAAAAAAAGAAGAAAAATAATAAAAAGTTGCACGGATCGTCACGTAAAATCTCGTGAATATAGCATCGACTGAGCCTTTGTTTAGTCTCAATTGACTGAGATTTAGCAATCCTGTTTAAGAAAACTTTCGGACGATTTTACTCGGGCTATTGAAATTCAACTGCGCCCTTCCTCCTCCACCTCTAGTTCGATAATGCTCTTCTTCCTTCTCACACTGTTTCCCAAACTTGATCCAGTCAAATCCCTTCCTCCCCACCGGTGATGTCCTAGTGATCCCCATCTTGAGGTCCGGCAATGTTTCTTGTGCCACGCATATAATAAATGTTGGTCCATCTATTTGTAAGACAATCCATACTGATCACGCAAAAGTACATGACATGCGGTACGAGGAGAACTAAACAAAGTATAAATTCCCCGTGCAAATAGGGTGTTATTCCTACAAGGAACATTCAAATACTATATCACAACATATAGTCTGCGATGAAAGATGTTTGAATACACAGAGTATAACCACAACATGATTATGGGACGAAAGCTAAACATCATTGTTCCCTTTCCCAACTAATTAATTCAACATCTGAAAGAGAAAAGTTATTTAGTTCAACATGTAAAGCTATGCCAACTAATTAGTATGATGTGCCTATGAGTGGGATGAGTTAGAAAGTTGGGTTTCTTTTTGGCCACGGAGAGCAATCATCTGATCATGCAGATATTTCTATGCAAGAAACACATCATTTTCAAACATGACATCTGAGTCGGTTGTACTATTATCACTTTAAAATTCTCGTGTTCATTTTGCCATCGCGAAAAGGAGATAAGGAAGTTCACGATGGTGTGCTCACGAGTACCGGCCACTAGACAATGATTGAACTGAGGGGTAGATAGAGTTAGTTCAGGTGTTGAACCCAACCTACGTTGGCAGTCTCCATTCTTGAACATTAATTAGGGTATGATTTGTGGATCTTATCACTAGCTAGTGCTAGCCCAAGATTCTTTACAAGTATTTTAATTACATGGATGCGTGCTTACTAGCTAACCTAAAAGCCGAGTACTGAAAAGTGGCTCGATTTGTTGACATATACCGTAAGAAACCAAATTAGTTGTCTCTGCACTATGTCACCATAGGTCACTTGCATGAATGGATGGATGCAATTAGTTGGTATGCACAATATCACTTAACAAGCTTCGTTCTAGAAGGTTGCGTGACAATATAGCCACAACCACGGGGAAAATATTTGATATGAACCCACTATCTAGCTCCCTTAGAATTTTTGAAGCTAGCATTCTGATTTTTAATGTATAAGATTGGATGATGTGTATCGACCAGTAAAAAAAGTTCATACCAAGTGTGTGCATCTTGACATGGTCTTTCAAATTTTAAATGATTACATATGTTCTCTATTTTTTGTTAAAACATAATCAGAAAACTTAACAAAATTGTTTTTATATTATGTAATCATTTTTAAGCTGAATCTGTTCATACGATTTCCATACATCTGACTGAAATATTTTTGAAACTATTGGTGGTTACAAGTGAAGAAATTGGGCAAATCAATGTTTTAGAAACTATTAGTGGCTACAAGTGTCCAAAATGCTTGTTTTTTACAGTAGAAAAAATAATTTATCTTCGATTACCTAGACCCAAGTTATGTTTGGTCCACATCCATACCTTGCCATATTAACATTAATTATGAGCAAATGCTTTTTTTAAGGCCCAAATGTATGGTATAAAATGGAGAATTTAGGAGTGTTTGAACAACTAACTCAAGCGAGAAAGTTTGGATTAAACCACAAGTAATTACGTATGCACAGTTGCAGCTGTCAGTCGTGTGTTGTGATAAAAGAGTGAGAAATGCATCATGCCAAGTCTTCACATACGTATCAAGCTTTGAAGGGTCATTCAGTAAAGCAAGATGGTGTGCTCACCGACCGGGCACTCGACAATAATTGAGTGGTAGCTAGAGTTAGTTCAAGTGTTTATCGGAAAGTTTTTTTGGTAAAGAAAAGATCTTGAACGCAAAGTTGGCAGGCCATTCTTGGGAGATAAACTAGCATATGATTTGTTGATCTTGTCACTAGCTACCTAATGGTACAATGCTTTACCCATACTTAAATCACTTGCGTGGACGCTTACTAAAATCCGACTACTGAAAAGTAACTCGATTTGTTAACCTGTATCATGTTAACAAATTAGTTGTCTGTGCACTACGTCACCTCAGCCCTGAGGTGACTTGCATTGCACGCATGCATAGACGCAGTTAGTTGGTGCATAGTTCCACTTAATTAACAAACTTCGTTCTGGTAGAGTAGCTAGCCAGGATGGGCATTAAATCGCTGTTTTGACCTTTATATATTTAGGGTTTAGGGTTTAAGCTTGCTCACTTTAGAGGACTACCTAGTTATGCAGAAATCATAAAAATATTAAGCTTTCAATAGTCACGTTGTGAAAATTGTATATTTTTTCTCCAAATTTGACACTTTGGTTTTAGTCATCAATTTCTACTACCATAAAATTTAAGAGAATTGTTATATGATAAGGGTATATTTGAAGAAAAATCTATGTATTAGACTTCCGTATATTCCGATCAAAACATGTGATTAAACTTTCAAAGTTTGATCCAAAACCGAGTTGCACGGTGGCAGAAAAGGTCTCAATGGTGGAGGAGCTCGCTTGGCTCCTATCGGCAGACTGTAGAGGGGAGAGAGGGGTTGTTGCGGAATATGATAGATGTATTATTGAGCCTCGAGGGTGAGTATATATTGAGTACAAGACTTGAAGGGTAAGAAGTCTCTTCTGGAGATAAGGTAGGAGACGGATTACAAATCCTAGACTACCAAGTACAAGTAGCCCAAATATATCTCAAACATCCCCCCGCAGTCGTAGCGTCGCTGACAACAGGAGCGTCGCGGACGGTCAGACTGGAGAGAATAGCAGCCGGCGGGCTGACATCCCCCCGCAGTCATAGCGGGAGCTCGTGGAAGATGTCGCGTCGTGGACGCGTTGACTGTAGAGGAAGCCGACAAGTTGCTCAAGCGGATGATAGCCCTTTGTGCCGATGTCGAGGTAGCCGAGAGCGTAGGGTAGTGTAGCCATGGTCGAGGTAGCCATGCGAAGAATGTCGTGGTCGATGTCGAGTCGGGGTAGCCGGTGTCGAGGAAGTCGCCGTGGACCAGAAAGAAGAGCGGCGGCGGCGGCCTGAGGAGGCGGCGGCGGCGGCTTGGAGCCCGGCGGTGCTCGAAGTAGACCCGACAGCGTGACGAAGACTGGCGCGGATGGTGGCGTTCCCACTCCTAGGAAGACGGGGCGGCGCATACCACACAGGAGTCGACGCGCGTGGAGTTATTGAACTGGATCGCTTGCCACGGCGCTGCGCCTAAAGGGGTGACGCAGCGGCACAGCGCGAGTCGGGGCGACGGCGAGGAAGACCTCAGGACGACGAAAGGGACCGCGTGACACGCTCGCTACGGCCTGATGGGGCGACGCAGCGGCAGCGCGGTGGTCAATGCAGCCACGAAGACGGCCTGAGTAGACGGCCTCGGAGTGGCGGTGGACCGTGGGCCGCGGCACTACGGCCCGAAGGAGCAACGCAGCGGCAACACGCGGGTCGGTGCAGACGTGGAGAGAACGACGGGGCGACGGCAGGGACTGCGTGCCACGCTCGCTACGACCCGATGGGACGACACTACTGTCTTGTAGCGGCGATGGACCACGGGCTGCGGCACTATGGCCCGAAGAGGCGACGCAGCGACAGCACGTGGGTCGATGCAGCTGCGGGAAGAACCATGGGACGGCGACGCTGTGGTCCAAAGGGATGACGCAACTGCAACCCTGTGCTCGATCGGTGAAGACGCACGAACCTTCGATGACGGCTTTCATAGAATTCGACGTAGTACGTCTAGTTAATCGGACCGAACGGGTGCGTCAGACAACGGGATGTTACATCAGTAACCGGACATAGCAAGCCCTTGTGGTCAAGCACGTGAAGAATCAATCCGCTTGAGATGCAACGAGCAGCCAGCAAGACACGAAACTTGCATGGCTGGCCAACATGAATATGCATGGAACACGACGACCACGCGTCCTGGCTGCATTGGCAGGCGGCCAGCGCGCTAATCACGCCCGCTTGGGACGCGGGAGTGGCCGCAGGCGAAGCGGCCAGCCCGACGAGCCAGCGCAAGATTGCGCGAGCCATTGCCGTACCAGCGCCTGCAATATACGTCCAAGGTACCATGTCCATGTGACAGCCAATCCCGTCAAAGCTGATGAAGATGAAGATAAAGTAGCGTGTGTCGTAGATGACAAACGGCGGCGAGCGACGCAAGCCGATTTTAGATCGAAAAATTAAAAAGAAAATACCGATCAAAACGACCGGCGACAGAGGAAAAAACCTGGAGCAATGGCTCGGGAAAAAAATTCTCTAGAGCAGCCAGTTAACACGACCGGCGGACGAACCCTAGTTACGGGCGGCGCGGCCTCCGGCGGCGGTCACGGAGGCCGACCGCCCAGGCGCCAGCGTGGGTGCGGAAGCGGCGGCGGCGGCGGCTAGGGTTTATGATCCTAGTAAGGCTGATACCATGTAGAGGGAAGAGAGGGGTTGTTGCGGAATATGATGAATGTATTATTGAGCCTCGAGGGCGAGTATATATTGAATACAAGACTTAAAGGGCAAGAAGTTTCTCTTGAAGATAAGGAGACGGATTACAAATCCTAAACTACCAAATACAAATAACCCAAATACGGAGTATATCTCTAACACAGACGTGGATCATCCTTTGCCGAGGGAGCGCATGGCCAGTCGCTTTGGCCGCCCTCGATTTTTTCCTCGACCAGGTGTATGCTCTCGGTCTGGGAGGCTGAAGCTCATCTATCTAGCCGAGGCAACTGCCGCAGTCCCTACCGTTGTGGGCCGAAAAAGGGCCTTTTAATTTTCTATGGTGCGTTGCAGGTGTTTTTTTTAGAGAATGTTGCAACTGTGTTTATTTAATGCAGTACAATCGCTGAGACTCACATACATGTATATATACTCACTCTTATGAACACACGGACTCACACTCTATCCTTACTAGTTGATTGTCCGTGCGTTGTCACGGTCTTTTCAAAAATTACTTGTTGCATAGTATATAAACATAATGTGTATTGGAAAGATAGCCACATCCCCCCCCGCCCCCTAAAAAAAGATAGCCACATGCAAATCAACTTCGATTGGTCATACACATAGAAATTCGTAATCCAACTAATTAGTTTTTATTAACTACTATCTACTTGAAGCGTTTAAGATTTTTCTTTTTGAGGAAACACAACCAACATTGCATTTTCATTGATAGGGTAGGGTAGAGAAAACAAATCAAAATTTAATACAGAAAGTCGCTAGGTGGTCCACACCTAGTTGTAATTTGTATTATCTCTGGTGTTCTTTATACTGCCATGATTGAAGATCAATAGAGTGGAAGTTTCTAAAAAAAGCTTAATATAGGAAAATGAAAAATATTAGCTACAAGCAACTGGCTATAGCAGCAAGCCAGCTAAACGGATTAAAGATAAAGTGCGCTGGCCCCTCTGCCAGGGTCGATGGTGTATGCTTGTTCTGCTTCGGTGAGCATCAGGTGATGTGTGCTCTGCGTTCAGAGCCTGCTCTATTTCAACTGTTTTTTGGAAGACAATATTCAGGGTGAAGCTGACAGTATTGAAGGTCCTCTTACTTCTTTCCAAGGCATCCACCAATGAAGTAGAGTGTGTTGGAAATATGAGCAATTTATCATAAGATTTTATTAACAATAACAGTAGATAAAATATGACTATTATAGCAGAGATAAGACAAGTCATGCAATCCGAAAGAGAGCATGCAAATGGCATCTGAAGTAGTGAATATGAACAGAACATATGTAAAACATAAGCTATAACAAGAAACTGTAGCAGGATCTTAAATGGAAAGAACATGAAGACGTAAGGAGCAGCGGCAGAAGCATTGGTCTAGGGGTCGACGTCCTTGCCGGCCATATCATCAAAGAGGTTGTCGACGTCGGGGAAGAAGTCGTCATTTGGGAAGTGGTCGTCGGCGTCCGTGGCTTCCGTGATGAAGAAGTCAGTACTCGTGCAGAGCGCCCCCCCCAAAAACCTTACCACCCTTCTCCTGTACAGGACTCGAAGTGGCAGAGTTTCGGAGGCCTACTGTCCCAACCTGCCGTGCACACTCCAAAGCCGGGATGGGGAAGAACCTTGCAGTAGCTCATAGCTTGGAACTCGGTGACGAGAGGAAGATGATGTTCTGATGTGTCTCTCTGGAGAGGAGCGGCCTCTTTATAGGCAGCTGAAGGGATGCACCATTCGCATTCAATCTTCACTATAGCAAAAATCTTTTTAGCTTCCGTGTGACCTTTCGTATATCAGTCATGCGCAGAAAAAATTTAGACAACGGCTCGGCTCATTCCCACAACCCACAGCGCGGCGGCGATAAAAGAGGATCACGCGTGAATGTCTCTCTTATTCTTATGCTCATACATGTGGAGAAACATCCTTCCTTATAAGAAGGTGCAACTCCTACCAAACTAGCAATGTGGAACTAAACTTTAATCACACCTCTTACCTTACACAAATGGGCTAAATGGGCCTTTAGGATTTATTAGGAATTCTGAAAATGCTATTGGGCTGGTCTAAAATAGACTAAATTCCAGCATAGTGTAGATCAATCTTGCTTGCGCTGCTTGTTAGAGAGGGTTTTACTTGGTCGCCGCCTCGCCGGGCACCACCAGTTCAGCAGGGAATTCGTGCACGCAGAAGGAATTGCTTGAGCTGCTTGTTGGCCGGCTGGTGTGGCATTTTTCGTGGCATAAATACTTTCTTTATTTTTTTTAGTTTGCATATAAGATTTGATCAAAGTCAAACTTTGTAAAGTTTGATCAACTTTGTAGAAGAAAATATCAACATCTACGATAATAAAGCTATATGGTATGCAAAGTAATTTCATGATGCATCTAACAATATTGATTTCATATTGTGAATCTTAATATTTTTTCTACAAACTTAGTCAAAGTTAACAAAGCTCAAGTTTGATCAAATTTTATATGCAGACTAAAATATAACGGACGGAGTACAAAGAAATACTCCCTTCATCTCATATTAACTGTCGCTTACGCCCGTTTAAGCGACAGTTAATATGGAACCGAGAGAGTATGGGAGGTACACTGATTTTTTTTTTTTAAATGTCATTCTTGCAATGAAGAATCTTTACCATTTTTTTTAGAAAAACTTTGATCTATTCATCAACTGTCAAGATAGTACAAAGACCACATGAAGTAAAAATTACATCCAAAACTAAGAATCTTCGTCTTTAAACTAGATGCTTATTTTCATCCATAAATTGAAATTCGGAACTTGCCGAAGTCCCAAGTAGCCATTGCTCAATGCTGCAAGAATATCGATCATAATCTGAGCACTCAGCTTCATGCTTTCAAAAAGGTATAACCATGGCGTTGAAAAAAAAATAGCGATGCTTATTTTTATGCCTTTTTACCAACATGACAGAATTATAGACTAAAATGGTTAACAATTAACGATTTTGAACTACAAATATTTCCTTTTCCTTGCCCCGGGTTTGCCATTTATTTTCTTATTTTGAGGTTCCAAAAAGATATACTATTGCATAGCTGAAGCACTAGGGTAATTTTAAAAATATGATTATTTTTACAAAATTTCAAAACTATGATTCCTATTTAGTAAATTTCAAATCTATGCACCTGTCATCCTCTGTTGGGCTGAAGAGGTCCCCTTTGTCCCCGCGTGGGCCGAAGATGCCTTTTTTTGTCTTCGTTTGGACCGAAGAGCTCTCTTCGTTCATACAATGGCCAAAGAGTAAGTTTTCCTTCAGCACTTACAGTGCCCCCACACAAAAAAGACATCCCCTTTAATCTGGAGCTCTTCATGTCAAACCCTCGCGCCAACTGGACTATATTGATTAAAAAAAAAATCCATTCAGACTCTAGATGCTGCCAACCTTATAGACGTTATCCCTCATCCTATTCTTGTCACTTGCCGTGTGCACGGACAGATACAACATTCAATTTGGGGGTTAGTGTTGGAGATGCTCTTAGCGCCTAGGGCGGAGCAACCCCTCCTTTCTTCTGCTCATGTAACTTCTCATTATGCACGGGCCCTTCCGTGCGTACGACGTGGAACGTTACTCTTGTAAGCTGTAACTATACTCTTCTGATTTTTCTCCCCTACCTATTCAATGGAATAATACGCAATTTGCGTGTTCGTAAAAAAAAAAGAATATTCTTATGAGAATCATGAACTCCCTCAAAAAAAAAGTGTGCCTTGTCTGGCCCGTTTACGCGTGGGCTGGGCTGTGGCGGCCAGGTCTGGCCGCTTGTGCGAAAACCATCCGGCAAAAAGGAAAGGAGAAAAAAATTCCCCACCCGCACACGGCGAGGCGATGGAGGCCGCCGCCGCCGACCTCCTCGCCGCCCTCTCCTCCCCCTCCCGCTGCTCCCCCGCCGGCCTTCACTCCCGCTTCGCCGCCTACCGCCAGCCCTTCTCCCCCGACGCGGCGGCCATCCGGCCCCTCGCGAAGCGGTTCCTCCCGTTCCTCTCCCGCGCGACCCAGCTCCTCCCACCGCTCCTCCGCCAGAACCCTAGCTCGGCCTCGGCCGCCGACGAGCTGCTCGAGATCTACAGCCTCGTCCTCGACTGCCTGGCCGCCATCTCGCCGTGCCTCGCGGGGAAGCCCTACTCCGTGCTGCTCCAGCGCGGCCGCTTCGTGTGCTGCCTCCAGTCGCGCGGCCACTACGCGCGCGCCGAGGCGGAGGCCGCCGCCACCCTCGGCACCCTCCGTTGCACGCTCTCGCCGGCCGCCATTGGGGCCGCTTCCCTCCTCCCCGAGCCTGCAGGCGTTGCAGGGGAGGACCCTGAAATCACCACACTCGCGGTTGAGCTCACCGCGTGCCTTGCCAATTGCGCCAGCAAGGGGAAGGTGAAGGATGCCGCACCGTATCAACGGGTCCTCCTCCTTGTTGAGCAGCTCCGCCCATGGCTCCGGTGGATCTGCTAACTCTGCATTTACTAAACTAAATAAGGCATGTCTGTTTGCAGGATTCTGACTGAGGAGACCAGCAGGAAGAAGTATCTCACTCTGCTTGTGGATGCACTGAGCCGCTGTCCATTTTTCCTGGCTGCCGAGTCTCCATTTTTCAGTGAAAAGCTTGCGCACGAATTCTGTGTTGCAACCTTAGGGAAGGCGCAAATTATTGAACGCTTGCCCGCTGTGTACGAGCACTAGCGAATTAACTAATTGCGATTGGAACTCAACTAATATAACTTAATTCTGTTGATTTGTTAATGTTTGTACTGTTTATGCTGGTTGAAGGTTGCACACAGCATCTGTTCTTCTGTATCACTTCTGAGTATCATCATTTTGTTGCATGTATAAATTATTATGAATTTTTTTTTTGCTTATCCTCCTATACCAGTGCCATTTGTGGAGAATTGATGTTTAAATTACCGATTTACTATTTACTAATGCCATTCTTATTACTAATGCATTTTGCTTCCATAATCCAGAAGTGCTTGTCTTCTATCAGTTGTGCCATTTCAAGTACACGGATAAAGCTTGATGAGCTCAAACTTTTAAGCTCTTCTATCCATAAAATTGGTGTGACACTTTATAATACTGGACATCTTGAAGAGGTACCCTTTTGAGGTGCTGATCTATTACTTAACTTTGCTTTTAACTATGAACTTTTATACGATTGACCATTGTAACTGTTTCAGGCACCAAAGGCATTAGAACTATACTGTCAAACAACATGGGCACACACCAGACTTTCTTACTGCATACTATCAGCAAGAATAGAAGGTCACATCATTACTGAGGATCTACCATAGGATACACTGAAGGGTATCATTACAGATGGATTTGCAAGGATTGCAAATATGGTTGACATTCTCCATAGACGTAGCTCAAAAGTGATACATGATATTGTTGTGAAGAGACTGTCTGAATTGTTAGTTTATGGTGACACATCTGAGTATGACAAAAGCTATTTGGTTCTGATCAAGTTATGGGTGAAGGTATTGACATCAAAAAAACTAGCGGAACTATCCCGCTTCAAAACATTCCGTTGATGTGGTTTCGTTTATTTTCTTATGCAAACTTTAGATAACACTTACAGATTTTGAAGATGACCAAAGTGTGGACAGTGCTCCTCTTCTCTATCACTATCTTATGGCCTGCTCGTCTCCCTTGCCAGTGAAGTCGATAGGCTTAATCAGAGCAGGTATCAGATTCTGTTTTGTTAAGGTTAACAATAATTTTGATCTCATTCTGATGCGAAGTGCTTTGGTTTTTGCAGGAATTATTAGCATATGGAGCAATGGTATCTCGTGTGACCATGCTCTGTGCAAATATGCAAAATAGAATAATAGATATTCTCTTGAATGAAATATATTGTTCAAAAGAATATTATCTGGACAGATCAAAGGTTTTAGTTAGGAAGGCATGTATACCCCGTGCGTCTGGGGTGCAAAACATAAACTGCTGTCTAGAGTCCTTGTCTGAAGCCATACCTTTACTAGTAAGCGCCCCCACTCCCCTCCCTGATGTCCCTTTCCTGTCCTGTTTTCTTATGTATACCATATGGGATATCTAAGATTCATTTTCTTACATCAAACCAGCGAGGCATCTTACTGGATTCATCTCGAAGCAATGCAATTCACTACTGGAATCGCACCCTATGCCGACAGCCAGGGCCGTCGGCATAGCCCTGACTAGCCGTCGGGACAGGCCTATGCCGACGGCCCCCGTCGGCATAGGGTCGTCGGCAACATATCCGTCGGCGTAGCCCGGATGACCGTCGACATAGAACGGCCGTCGGCATAGACCCTATCCCGACGGTGGTCGTACATCTATGCCGACGGCACTGGCCGTCGGCAACGCCATCGCCTAACGGCGGTTGCCGTTAATCGCCGAAAGAACGGCGGCTCGCCACGTGGCACATCTATGCCGACGGCCTGGCCGTCGGCTTAGTTTAGAACTATGCCGATGGCCAAGCCGTCGGCATAGAGGTGCCACGTGGCGAGAAGCCGTTGCTCCTGGGGCTTGCCTATGCCGACGGCCTGGCCGTCGCCTTAGTTTAGAACTATGTCGACGGCCAGGCCGTCGGCATAGACATGCCACGTGTCGGCAACTGGGCACTCCTGGGGTAGAACTAAGTCGACGGCCAGGCCGTGCCGTCGGCATAGTTTGCTTCGATTTTTTTTTTTTTTTTCGTTTGTTTTCAAATCAGTTCAATTCAAATAAAAGCACATATATAACAAGACACATATCGCAAAGACATATCAAAGAACGTAAGCATAAGCATCATCACACACAAGTCTCTAAATGATCATCATCACAACCAACATAAGAATAAGCATATAGAAAAGCACCACACACAAGTCTCTAAATGATCATCACCACACACAAGTCATCTCAAGCATCATCACCACACACTAGGCTTAAGCGCCGGGACGCCGAGCACCGCGGAGGTCGCCACCGCCAAGACCGCCAAGCCTGTGTCGTCATCTTTGCTAGCGGCAGCGCTACCGCCAAGACCGCCTCCACCTCCGCCTCCGTGGATCGGAGTGGTCGGGCTCCGTGTCTCCGGAGTGTCACAAGACCACCGCCAACGGTAGATCCATCTGTTCCTGGATGTTGAAAAGACATATTAATGGGATATATGATCGTGTTGAAAGGCATGACATGCTTGGGGTGAATAGATTGGGGATGAACTAACCGGCGAGGGGCAGCGTTGCGTGCCACAAACTCCTCAAAGGTCAGCAGACTGGTTGTCTTTGGAGGGCATGGTGTTGGCTGCAATCGAGGACACCGCCGCCGCCATTTCTGAAAAGCCTGCTCCGGTGGCGATCCCTCTGCACTTGGTGTTCATGAAGCCTCGATGCCACGCCATGGTCTCTGGCGTGTGTACTCAGTAGGCCTACGGTATGAGATGATGGAACTCATAAAACTACTAGATGCGGAAAATAAAGTGAGCAATGAAGATAAGAGGAAAATACTTACAGATTGTTGCTCTGAAAGAGGGACTGTGAACTGGACACCTTGGCTGGTTCATGCGCTGCTCAGCTCGGGTCGATCCGACGAAGCTGTGTCTAGGAGATAGTCGGAGTGACCACAGATCGAGAACCGCCTCCCGACCGTGCTCCTTGGGCCCCATGCTCACCACCGCCTGTCGCCCAGATCCGCAGAATGGGGTCAGGTGTGTCAGGATGTAACTCAGACACGCATGGAGTAGGCCTCCTTCCTCCACGCGGTCTTCTTGCCGTAGTACTTGGGCTCGCCAGCTTGGGGTCCTTCCGCGTATGGGCGATCTCCACGCCTGCATGTCCGAGAGCGGCCGCCTGGTTTCTCCTCCTGCACCACCAAACAGATGTTAGTCATACATAAGAAAGTGATGGTAAATAGAAGAAGAAGAATGTTTAATGGGGTTAGTCATACATTAACTGCCTTGTGGAGATAGTGGTTTCGGTTTCCCGATCATGTACTCCCTCATTCCCTCGGTTAGCCTTATTTTTTATTCTCATAGCCGCCTGTGCTCCAGCCCCATCACACCAAAGATCCACCAATGCCGCCAGGACTCGTCTTTTCCATAACACCAATTTGGACACACCTACATAATAAAAGCATAATGGCATGTCAACATGAAACGGTGAAATGTACCACATGGTAATGAAAGCATAATGAAAATCTTTTATACTTACCGCCAAGTACTCGTGCCTCTCCAAGGTAATGCCCATCCTCCGCGCTTCTTCCTTGGTCATCTTCACACCAAGAACATCGTGGTAGTATGTCGAGATGGCCACATAGCGCACCTCGATCGCATTTGGCGGGCCTTCTTCTTGCATTGGCGCAGCACGATCTGGTCCGCTCTAGCCCCAGTGCTCGGAAGAACTCGATAGAATTTCTACAATCATGCATGAAACAAGAATGGAAGAAGCCATGAGTTAAATCATTCATGAAACTAGAATGGACTTGTGCTTCAAGAGAACTCACCCGAAAGTAGTGGTTACGGCCTTGGCATGGGTCTCATGGTCGCGTGGAGGGCCGCTTCCTGGTCCCAGCTCGTGGCCAAAACCCGACGGTCCGGCTGCCTGACTCGATCCGGACAGTACAACCCTGGCCAGCTTCAGCAAGACGGTGATGAGGCCGTTGGGAATATGGACCCTTTAGAATATATCCATTGCTGCAAAAGAATGAACTATTAGCATGTGACAAGCAAAATAAATAAAACCGGAATATGCATGTGACAAGCAAAATAAGGAACCGCTTACTCTTTTCCGTGGGCTCAATGAGCCACTTCGCTCCTCGAGCAGGAACCTGCTTTGGTAGCCAGCGTTGCCACGCCTGCCATCCCTTGTTGTCAACCCCTTCCGTCACCACCATCATCCCGCCACCACCCCTCCTCGCCCGCCTCTCCTCCCAACCTCCTCCTCCTCCTCCTCCTCCTCATCCTCCTCCTCCTCGCGTCCCTCCTCCTCCACCTCCTCCTCCTCCTCCACCACCTCCTCCTCCTCCTCCCTAGAGTGTACCTCACTAGAGGAGGGTACCTCACTAGAGGAGGGCCTCGAAGACAACACCCCTAAGTCGGTGAGGGTGCGCTCTTTCTAGCCGCGACCCCCTGTAGTTGCTCTCCCCCCAGCACCTCGTCCTCTAGAGGCTCTCCCCCCGTCCCCTTCTCCTCTAGGGGCACCTCTCCCTCGACCTCCCTGTGAGGATTCATCGTCAAGTAGCCGAGGGGGAGGATTACGTGCTCGACCACTCCGACTAGGCAGGCCGACGACCTTGTGAGGAAACCCGCTGTCGGCCTTCCCTTGCCCATGTTCCACGAACCTGCATTGAAAAGAGAAAAGCAATTAGTAAATTAATGAAATGAAGAAAAGGCATGATAATAAACACATTAATAAAAATGCATAAAAAGGCATATTCCTAAACTTGAAACGTACATCTGCTAGAACCCATATGAATCATCACTGTTGTAACCTCTTTCTCGGTCCGTCTCATCATCACTATCAATCATATCATCTTCGTTGTCCGACGGAGGTGGAGGCTCTTCCTCCTCGTCGGCGTCTTCGCTTAACTTTTCTAGCATAAGTATGTCATTTTCATTGACAATGGTCTCACCATCATTCCGTGCATCGTCGACGTTTGGGTCCACATCATCATCACCCAATGGTCTAGCGTCATCGTTTCTAACCACATCATCATCATCATCATCATCAGGTTGCTCTTGATAGAACACTCCCTCGTATGTCATGGGGTTAATGTTGTAGTAATCGTCTTCATTCGGGTCTGGTAGCTTACCATGTGGCGACACCTTGAACACAACTTCCCAACCCTTTAGATACACTTTCTGGCATGGGTAAGGCAGATAATATACTTGTGTAGCTTGGGCTGACCTAACATGACCGGGTGGATAGGCCCACTGGTCAAAGCCCGTCCGTGGGAAGTCAAAGGGGTAGATCCTGTGGTCAACCGCTCCAGGGTTAGGCGGGACGGGGGCCCTGGGGGGTAGCAATGCCACCGGACCGTCGCATCGGGCCCTCATACATGCGGGGTGGTGTGGTGGCATGTCCGAAGAGGCGGCACGCGTCTCCGGGGTGTGGCCCCCCTCACGGACGGCGACCCCCTCACGGACGGCGATGACACACGGTAGTAGACGTTCTGCGGAAACGATGCGGCGTGAATATTATTAAATACTCGGAGCGCGATAAAATCATGAGTTTTTTACATGACGTGGGCACATGTGCTATAGGACCGATGGTAATTTTTCATAATTTTTCGTGATGGAGAAGTATCTGAACACTTCCCTCTACGCGGATTGCTCTTCGCGCGTCTACGACTGTGGCCGGCGGCCTCCGGGGGCTAGCATACCGTCAAATCTTGCGTAGGCGGCCTCTCACAAGTCTGGAAGTGTTGTGGCGGTTGCAAATGCCCGCACGCATCTCCGGTGTCCCCCCTCACGGACGGTGCCGCCCGCACCGGAGGGGGAAACGGACGTCGGGTCTACACGGAGTGGATGTAGCTGTGGGTTTGGCCCGGATGTTGCTCCCGGGTGTCCCTATGGGCCGAACTGACACAACCGGGTGGAGAGGTCCATTGGTCAAAGCCCGTCCGTGGGAAGTCAAAGGGTAGATCTCGTGGTCAACCGCTCGTGGTTAGGGGGGACGGGGCCCTGGGGTAACAATGCCACCGGAGCGCGCGACCGCCCCTCATACATGCAGGTGGTGTGGTGGCATGTCCGAAGAGGCGCACGCGTCTCGGGTGTCGGCGGCGCGCGTCCGTGAGGGGGGCACCCGGAGCCCCAAGACGGGCGTCGCGATGCATGAACACTTTCACATATGCATCGGGACCCGTGCGATGTTTGATGACATAGCTACACCCCGAATCCCCACCAACCGAATTCCTTCCGTGTCGACCGCTTCCCCACTCCGTGACACGGCGATAGCGATGTTCGTAACGGGGGGCAATCGATATACCATCGGGTATGTTTTTTTAGATAAGGCATAATTATCATATACAAAAACAAAAATTAAATTAAAGTAAAAATAAAAAAACAGAGTAAAAATAAAAATAAAAAAATAAAGTAAAATACACGTATGCCGACGGCCAGGCTGTCGGCATACCTGTGCACACACGAAGGTTGTCCCACGGATCGTTGACGTGGCGTGGCACACGGATCGCTGACGTGGCAGAGGGGCCTATGCCGACGGCTTGGCCGTAGGCATACCTCTGCCACTGATATGCCGACGGCCGCCGTTACTGCCCGTCGGCGTAGGGTCAACGCCGTCAAATGGTCAGCGCTGACCGGGCAGGTGGGCCACGGATATGCCGACGGCCTGCCCTATGCCGACGGGCCCCGTAGGCGTACCTCAGGCGGTCCCGACGGCCTTGTCTATGCCGACGGCCCCGTCGGCATAGGTGGATGTATGCCGACGGCTTTTCTAAGCCTACGACCTTTCCGTGGCCGTCGGCATAGGTCCATAGATGCCGACGGGGGCCGTCGGCATAGATTTCGCCGTCGGCAACCCTAGTTTTTCTGGTAGTGATTGTGATCCATTGGCTATTGCATACTGCCTGCATGCACATTGTGCCCAGGAAGCCAATCATGGCGGCAAGGTAACTGCTTGTATATTAGCTAATTGTGCCAATCATGCACATTGTGCCCATCTCAATTGCTTGTAGTCACTTGTATGTTAGCTAGTCAAGAATAATGTTTTGCCGTGATGAATTCATGACCTCTGGTCATATTTATATTGACCATAAGGTACAGGATAAGTACAGAAGTTGTTAGGAAAGATGTACAAGATACTAACTGATGCCAACCATCGCAATACGGGCTAACTGCACAAGATCCTAACTTATACATCACGTTAGGATATGGCTAACTAACATTCCCCCACAATCTCATCCGGTGTAGAGGTTGAGATTGGAGTGTAGTCGCTGAAGCATCTGCTTGGTGAGTGGTTTTTTGAAGGCGTCATCAACTTGGACTGCAGAAGATACAAAACGCACTTCCAGCGAATACTGGATTCGGAGTGAGTTATGTCGCCCCGAGGTTGTCGCACCACAAGACTGGTGCCCGTGACTGAGTTACCTGTAATTCTTTGAGCAAGTCTGTAGCCAGGTTGCTTCAGCAGTGCCATTAGCCAATGCTTTGTACTCAACTTCAGTCGAGAATCATGAAACAGTTGATTGCTTTCGCGCGCTTCAGGATATGAGATTGGGTCCAAGGAACATCGCAAACCCGCCAGTTGAGCGTTTGTCATCGCCACATCCAGCCTAGTTGGTGTCTGTAAATATACTCATGAGAGTAGAAGACGATCGTCGAATAGTTAGACTGGTGGACACCGTTCCATTTATGAAGCAGAGCATCCTCTTTACTGCTCCCCAATGCACATCAGTGCGCTGCGATAGATACTGGAATACCTTGTTAACTGCGAAGGTCATATCAAGTCGAGCCAAGGTTAAGTATTGCAATGCCCCAACCGTGCTCCTGTACCGAACGTTTCCTCCTCACCCAAGGGGTGACAATATTCTTCCAAGAGCTTCTCATGGGTGCACATCGGTGTTGAGACTGGTTTGCAGTTCGCCATATTTGTGCGCTCCAGAAGATCAAGGGCATATTTTTTCTGGAGGAGGCTGATTCCCCCGGAATTGCGAATCACCTCAATGCCGAGGAAATCCTACAAGGGGCCCAAGAGCTGGTCATGTTGCTCCGTTGGCCTTGAAACTTCTCGTGCTCTAAGAGGGGGCAACTGCATGGCACGTGCCACGGCCTCGCACTTTTCGGGGACACGCTCAATATTCGGGAAATTTATTGCTCTGCTAGGGTTTCATCGCCGCGAATTGCAGATCAACAAGGTGGCACATGAAATCATGCCGGGTAGCGGCATGGGGAATCATTTGTGTTGTCCTTGTGGCATTCCTACGCCTTGCACAGACGAGGGAGGGGCATGCCCTGCCACCGGGTTACCAAAAGTACCTCGGTGTCATTCCTGATGCAACCGTTGAAATCCTCGAAAAATCGTACGATGGCAGGATTGCTCGGGATCTGGCACGGTGTCATCACAGGGCCTCTGTAGGGTGTGGTAAAAGCTTGGACGCGTTTCGAGTAAGCCTCCCCTGAGCCCGCTTGTAAACCGCAGTGTCTCCGAGCTAGTATCTAGGTATCGAGATGGAACGTGTCCAGTTTGTGTAGGAAGTGCTGGTCCTGTTGCTCCGTTGGCCTCGAAACTTATCGTGCTCTAAGATGGGGCAACCACATGGCATGTGCCACGGCCTCGCATTTTTTGGGGACACGTGCAATATTCGAGAAATTTATTGCTCTGTTAGGGTTTCATCGCCTGGAATTGCAGATCAGCAAGGCGGCACATGAAATCATGCCGGGTAACGGCATGGGGAATCATTTGTGATGTCCTTGTGGCATACCTACGCCTTGATTGGATGAGGGAGGAGCGTCATTTCCGAGTGCCTCTCTTGGTATGTTTGCCATTTCCGAGTGTGATTTATCCTTTGCCGAGCGTTTCTCTCGGAAAAGGTGTAAAACCTAGATTTAGGTCTCATACCTTTACCGAGAGCCGCATCGGCAGACGCTCGGTAAAGATCGGCGAACACTTAACCCCCCGCGTGGTCTCTTCTCTCTCTCTCACTTCTCTCTCTTTCTCACCGGCGCCTCCCCACCAAACCCCACCGCCCCCCTGCCCAGGCCGACACCTTTCGCACTGGCGCCCCCCGACCCCATCGCCGCCCAACCCATCGGCGGCCCCCGCCCCACCGGCGCCCCCTAACCCCACCAGCGACCCCCAACCCCGCCGACAACACCTCCCCCTCTCGGTGAGCTTCATCCCCCTCCCCGATCTTGTATTTATGTATGAGTGTATGTATGGATGCATGGATTTTTATATGGATGCAAGGATTGATGGATGCATGGATTTTTATATGGATGAAAGGATTGATGGATGCATAGATGTATGAATGTATATATGTATGTATTAATACATGGATTGATGCATGAACTTTTTTCTGTAGTAAATTTTTTGGTAGTTTTTGTTATGTATCAATATATAGATGGATGTATGTATGCATGCATGAATGCATAGATGGATGCAAAGAAGTATGGATGAATGTAGATGATTGTTAATTTTTGTATAGATAATTAATTGTTGATGCATCCAATAGTTCTTGTTGTTCGTATGGATGCTATATGGAGGAAGAAAATCGACTTTTGATGATGGCGGTCAATCTGGGCGAATTCTTCTTGTGATATACATTTGTCATGCACGACGGATTCGCCCAGCTTGACCATCACCGAAAGTCGAAATATCCTTGAGATAGTGTCCACCAAATATACCACCAGCAGAGAAAGTTCCACCATATATACGTGAGATAGATGAGAGTTGTTATTGGAGGAAGAAAATCAACTTTTGACGATGGCGGTCGATCCGGGAGAATTTTTCTTGTGATATACATTTTTCACGCACGATGGAATCGCCCAGCTCAACCATCACCGGAAGTCGAAATATCCATGAGATAGTGTCCACCATATATACCATCAGCAGAGAGAGTTCCACCATATATACGTGGGAGAGATGAGAGTTGTTATTGGAGGAAGAAAATCGTCTTATGCCGATGGCGGTCGACCTGGGCGAGTTCATACTGTGATATACATTTTTCACGCAGGATGGACTCGCCCAGCTCGACCATCACCATAAGTCGAAATATCCATGAGATAGTGTCCATCATGATTAATTTGCTTAGAAGTAATCTTTGATGTTTGATTCTTATGCTATTTTTCATTGTGTGATGAAAGGTGTTAGCACCGAGCAATTTCGTGGCTATGGCTTCCTCCGACGACGCATCTTCCATTAGGGTTGACTCCGCGGTCAAGGAGAAGCTCGCCGAGGACTGCTTGGCGGCTCACTGAGAAGAACCCGCAGTTGATCCTAATAAAGTATTTTGAGCATCTGGCCTAGAAGAATCCCCCAGCCAAGGAGAAGAAGGCCCCGCCATGTAAGGAGTGTGACGACTCGACGCCATTGAGTGCACTAACGTACATTCCTGATGACGCTTGGTCCTCCACCGTGGGGGATGCCCCGACGTGCTCTGACTCCACGATCACCGGTTTCATGGACTACACCTCTGAGTAGTCCACCTAGATAGTTTGGCGTTGATTTAGTGATGTAGTCATGTAGGTGCTGATATGGACTTCTTAGATTGCCACCTGCGATGCTTTTGATTGTAGTATGAGTGATGAACGCTTACGTGGATTATGTATGATGTGCTATTTTTAACCTTGCATTATTTCTCTGCCTTTTTTCTCTCTATCTTTGTAGATGAAGTGGTACGCGGTGTATAGAGGTAGATGTCCAGGAGTCTACGATTCATGGTCTGAATGCAATGAACAAGTGATTTACTATGAAGGTAGCTCCCACGACTCGTTCAATAGCAGAGAGAAGGCATAGTATCATTACAATCAGTATGTGCTTAAGCAGAAGAGAAAATCTGAATTAGTGGGTTCAGTGGATGAGTTGACAGAGGATGTGCTAGCCAGAAACGGCTTATCGGGTTTAGTGGATGGAAGAACTTGATAATTCTTCTTCAGTTTGTGATAATTGTGGTGTTGCTTTTATCTTGTGGTCGCATGTAAAAATGGGTTGGCCACTTTATTGTTTAGTAAGTAGGCATTTGTACTAAAAAGCTACCAGTTTGTGATCTCAAAAGAAGTTCGTGTGAACTATTTTATGTAATGGTTATGTGAGTTTATTGTTAGGCATTGAGACTTGAAATGCTTGTTTGTGTATTGTGTATAAATTTTTGCAGCAGGGATCAGGGGGAAAGCAGTAAAAAGTTGTCTGGGAACGGATCTTTGCCGAGAGTTGCTCTCGGCAAAGTGGCATGCTGGCAGTTGGCTGTGGCATCTTTGCCAAGAGCCACTCTCACCAAACAGCTGACGGAACTAGCCGATGTGAAAGTCACTTTATTTTGCTGAGTTGTACTGTTTGGCTCTCGGCAAAGTCTTTGCCGAGTGCCTGTGCGCTGGCTCACGTCAAATTCCTGTTTGCCAGAGACGTGTATGCCGGGTGGCTTTTGCCGAGTGTAGCACTCGGTAAAGGCTTTGCCGGCGGTTATAGGCCCTTTGCCGAGTGTCCGTTGCACTCGGCGTATAACTAGATTCCAGTAGTGTGGCCAGATAGAATGAAGCTCAATGATGACCTTCTTTTGTCTGTTAAGCATAAAGCTTTAAATATTTACAACGATACTCTAGATATCTTGCCCGATTCATTATTGAAAATTTGTCTTGTCATGATTACATTATGTTCTAATAATCATTGTTCCTCTGTTCTGATATCTTGTTCATCGTTTTGAACTGAACCATTGAAGAATTGTGGCTAGGACTCTGGAAATGCCTTCTCCCTGGCCACCATTTAGCTGACCAACACAACGAGGCAGTTCTGGAAAATCTTATCACTGGTCTTGAGTCAGAATTTAAACTTGAAGTAGAACCAACACTCATCAAGGTCATCCTTGGTGGCGTTCCATCAGTGGATGAATCGAAAGAATGTGTTTCTCAACTTATATCATATAAAAGTTACTTTGGCATGGGAGGGTGTTGCGGAAGAGATATACTTAGAACCTTCTCGTGCCAGATTGATGCTGACGCTCTGGTGACTCTTGAGCATTTATGCAATGATATATTGGATGAGCTATCTGAGCCAGTTGATAGATATCCCGTTATTTTAGTCCTGGATACTGATGTGCAGGCAAGCAACATGATATCCTTATTGTCGTCTATTTCTTCTGTTATTGAAAAGGTCTTTTTAGCTCTGCGTTATAAGTTTTGATGGATGTTCTGCTTTACTGATTAGCTGCTGGAAGGGATAATTATCGTGAATGATGTGTCATCTGCATCTAGCCTGACGTGCTCTAACGCAATTCATTTTTGTGATAAATAATTAAACATTGGATGAAAGTAACACTGTAAGGCTAAAATCTTCCACAGGTGAAGTTTAGTCATCTTATCATGATCTTGCTTGGCTACAACCCCATACTGTCTGCTTGAAGTTTCCGCATCATTCTCAAAAGGATAGGTTGTACTGCTAATTTTCTTGTATTGTTTGTCTAGCAATATTGCCAATAGCAGCTTTTTATGATTTCCATCATATATCTCTTTTCTCCTCTATGTAAAATGGCTGAATGCAGATGCTTCCTTGGGAGAACTTGCCTGCTTTAAGGAATCAAGAAATATACCGCATGCCATCAATGAGAAGCATCTTTCTAGCATTGACTGGAAGCACTAATCATCAGAAAGATGCCAGTGCCCTGGCCCCTCCTTTTTCCTGTAATTGACCCTCTCGATGCATTCTACCTAGTGAATCCTAGTGGTGATTTGATTAGCACACAAGAAGAATTTTATCGGTTGTTTAGAAACTATGAGTGGAAAGAAACAATGATCTCCTTTTCTCACTGTATATTGCAAAAGAAGAATTCTACTGCATGTGTTGTATAAATAAATATACGTGGTTTGGCATGCAGCAGTGGTAACCTTACTGCTCTCTTTATACTCTATAAATGATATGCATAAATGGCTGGAAATCTGGTTTGTTGGTAGCTTTGGTGTGGCCTCCAACTCAGTGTATTGTCAGTTTTCATGTCTTAGACGTGTATTAAGTTGACATGTTACATATAGATGATGCCACCTGCTAAAAGATTTAACATCGGTCACGAGTAAATAGGTCATGAGTCCAAGAATGATGCAAGATTTTTAAAGGATAAATTTGGAATATTCTGAAAACAATCACCAGCATATAATTGTGATGCATCGATGGCATGCAGGGATGCTCCAACAGCTGAAGAGCTCGTCTTGGCCCTCAGGAATCATGATCTTTTTCTCTAGTTTGGACATGGAAGTGGTAATGCACTATGGATATAAGTATTGCAAGTTTTGTCATTTTATTATCTTTTGCGTGCTGTGATTGTGTCGGAGTCGTTTGAACTTCCACAGCTTCAGCTTTAGCTATCTAAGTGTAGTGCACTACTACCATGATATCCATCTTACGGGATACAAATAGCACTTGCTAGAAACACTGGCTGGTACCCGATTGTCTATTACAATCTGCCATCGGCATAGCTACCATGTGAATTTATTTTGTACAAAATGCTCACCAAGCTTTATAGAAGCTTCCACAGGAACATTAACTAGATGGCACCATAATTTTAGGCTATCTAACTTATCACTTGTAGTAGTAGCAGCATATGTATCAGTTAAAGATTTTAAGAATTGCTCTAAATGTGGCTGCCCACTAACACAAGGATTTGAGTCCATGACCATTGCTGTTGCAAAGGATAATGGCAGGCCAAGATGAAAAGGTACACAACAAGGTCAGAAGAAGCAACAGACAGCAGAGAGAGATATCAGCAGTAAAAATCGCTGTAATTGCGGGCACAGGCCAATAGCTTGGCATATAAGTGAAGCTAGCCATGCTTGCAAGATTTCTCTTATGATCGGTGCATCTCCTGTTTGTTATGGTGTGCCTACTATCATCAGGAAGAAGTAATGGTCTGCACTTAGCTTTAATGGAGATCATTGGTGACTGCTGCTGTTCGTTGTGGCCCTTGAGCCGATTCCAGCTGAACACTGATGGAAGTGCCATAATGAGCATGGCATTGCACAAGCTCAAATGTTTATGCTGCTGTTTTTACTTAGCAGCAAATGCAGAACTGACAAGATGATGCTGACTGGCACATGCCATGTGATTCCGTCCGTTCTGATGAGATTCAGTGATGTGCCACACCAAAGGTACGTACATATGAGTAAAAATTGTTATTGTCATACATGTGCTTCAAAATGTAATTCTGAGAATAGATGTTGCGGAAAATTAGAGCCAACGAGCCTTTCAAAGGACAATCAATCGGTAATTGTTTGTTTGTATTTCCTCCATGCATCCGCTTGAGCGAAACTCAAACTAATTTCGAAAGAGGGGGGGGGGGTGGGGGAGGGTACTGTTTGTACACACTACAGTACAGTTCTGATTCTTTTTTTGTTATAAAATATAACCTATTTCTATTGTACGAGGGTTTGGGCCATCTGTGAAGTCTAGTATAAACACTGATTACGCTGTATCAATGAGCCAAACATTTTTCAAACCACGCAACACAACACCTGATTGATTAATTGCCTAGAAACAACAAGACATTTTCGTTTCTTTTTCGACAAAGAATGTGAAACCAGGGATTTTCCTTCCTTGTCATATATTCCAGTACACTCGTCATGCAAGGCAATGATCCTCGTATATTTAGAAATGCACATGGAAATTTAAAAGATCATGCTGTGAAACCAGGGAGGTGAATATATCCAAAACATAAACAGATTAAATCAACCTTTAACTTGAGGGGCTAGTTTCAATCTCCACCGCTTTATATCTGCCTAAAATCACAAAATTTGATTCTAATAAAACTGTAATTACTTAGTCTGTGGTGTCAAGCTAGTCATGATCCAGAGGGCTAGTTGTCAGCCTTCGTCCCCTCCTCAGCCAAATCATGACCGTTCACATCCACAATGTTCCTTGTCATGGCAGCATCGATGGTCTCTGTTGTATCACCACTAGTGCTTGTTGATGATGACAATGGCATGTATCCCTTACACCAAGCCACCACGCCGTTGGTCATTTGGGGCAAAGACTGGGTTGCAAGACCCAAAAGGCTTGTCCTCTTCATTTCCGGGTTGTCACCTTCGACGCCGTTATCATTTGTTGGATTCCCTAGATCATGGTCCTAACATAAGATAAAACACATTGCCGCATCAATTGACATGAATCCATCCAGATAATAATTCTGTATAAAATATAAGAGGTCTTAATTCAGCATCAGTTTATTTTTCTTTGGTGCCGACCAGTCAGGACATCCCGAAGTAATGGTGTTATGGTGTTCCTACTATCATCAGGAAGAAGTAATGGTCTGCACTTAGCTTTAATGGGAGATCATTGATGACTGCTGCTGTTTGTTCTGGGCCTTCAGCCGATTCCAGCCGCACTGTGATGGAAGTGCCATAATGAGCATGGCATTGCACAAGCTCAAATGTGCTCATGACATGTTTATTCTGCTGTTTTTATTTAGCAGCAAATGCAGAACTAACAAGATGATGCTGACTAGCACATGCCCTGTGATTCCATCCTAAGGTACGTACATATGAGTAAAAATTGTTATTGTCATACATGTGCTTGAAAGCATGTAGAGCAAATCGATCGGTAATGAGACGAAGGGATGTTTGTTTGTACTTCCTCTGTACATCCGTTTGAGCAAAACTGAAACTAATTTTGGACGGGGGCAGTACACTACAGCTCTGATTCTTTTCGTTATAAAATATAACCTGGTTCCATTGTACGAGGGTTTGGGCCATCTGTGAAGTCTAGTGTATTAATGAGCCAACTTTTTCCAAGCCGCCCAAGGTTAGTTGAGGCAAAGATAGTTATGAACGAAAAGCATGCCCTTGAAATAGCTGAACAAGACAAGACCCAACACAGCAGCTGACTGATTAATTACCCAGAAACAATAAAAAATACTACACGAACCGCACAACAAACAGTGTGAAACCGGGCATTTTCCTTACCTTTACTTTTCATATATTCATGTCTGTATGAAAGGCAATGGTCCACGTACATTTAGCAAATGCACATGGAAATTTAAAAGATCATGCTGTCAAACCAGGGAGGTGAATATATCCAAAATATAAACAGAGTATAAATCAACATTTATAACTTGAGAGGCTAGTTTCAATCTCCACCACTTTATATCTGCCTAAAATCACAAAATTTAATTCTTCATGATTTTCTAATAAAACTGTAATTTGATTCGTGATCCGGAGGGCTACTCGTCAGCCTTCATCCCCTCCTCGGCCAAATCTTGTCCATTCACATCCTCGGTGTTCCTTATCATGACAGCATCGATGGTCTCCGCTGTATCACCACTAGTGCTTTCATCGTACATGGGCATAGGTAACTCTGAGCTTGGTGATGACGACAACAGCGTGTATCCTTTACACCGAGCCACCATGCCATCGGTCATTTGGAGCAAAGACTGGGTTGCAAGACCCAAAAGGCTTGTACTCTTTGTTGCTGTTGGGTTGTCATCTACAACACCATTATCATCGGTTGAATTCCGTAGATCATGGTCCTAAAATAAGATAAAACATATTGCCACATCAATTGAGATGAATCCATACAGATAATAATTCAGTATAAAATATGTGTGCATTAGTTTATTTTTCTTTGGTGCCGACCGGTCGGGACAATCCGAAGTAGCTAGGCCCTGGTTTAAGTTGATTTTTGTTTTAGTTTGTAGAAGTGGACAATGTTAGAAGAATAGATATATACCGTGTTAGCCATAGCCAGTTCTTCAGGTGCATCAAGGATGTTGTCAACCACTACCCAGTTGTCCATTTCATCCAACAGATCTGAATAGTGCTCCTCCTCGACGACAACAATCTCATGGGGCAATACCTGCAGCACACACCACAGATCGAAAACAGCTAATGAGATGAGTAGAGTCCAACAAGAAGTGACCAGTAGAGTAGTAGTAACAGAAAGTGTTCACGTACCATTGACATGCTACCATCGCCCCACTTGACTTGGACTTGTCCATTAAGAAGGTCAACAACATGCCCCACCCATGAAATATCGGCTGCAACGGCACTCTTTTTCTTGTTGCCCTGTGGCAACGGCGCGATTTCACCGCTGGTTGATCCTGATGGCAGGAGGCGAATGACAATATCACCATAGTCAGCAGATAGGTATGAAGAGTCTTTTTTCAGCGCATACATAGTCACAGTATCGTCGCACTCGACCTCCCTAGCATCGTTGAACCATGACACACAAGCCGTCCGGTCTCCGTAGTGCAGGCTCCTGATGACACCCACGGGCCTTTTGAATTCAGTCCCATCAGCAAACACGTAATTGTTCACACTAGCATCAATAGGAAGAACACCGACGACGTGATCCCCTGGGAATAAGTCTTCATCCACTACTTGAAAGGGGATGACAGTTGTTGAACTTATGCCATGTTGTCGTGTGCCGTCCTGCCACAACACGTCCACGGAGGTACGGGTGTTGGCGACGACCATGGGAATCTCCACCTTTGCTTGAGCAGTTGGTGCTTCACATTCGTCATCGGTTGCATTGTCCTTGCGGAAAAAGCAGCGGTCAGCTACCCCCCAGCTACAATTCGACGCGGCGTAGAAGAAAGTAAGATCGTCCGGGTTCTGATAGGCGGAAGGGGCGGATGCCTTGATGAGCCCCTTGTCCGTGCCATGATGCATGGATGCAATCCAGTAGACAAGGACGCCGGACGTCTCCACCTTGCTGACAGTGCCTATCTGATGGTCAGGATTCCAGGAGCCATTAAGCCAGCGTGCTGCCTTGAAGGCGGAGCACGGGTCTGGTGCGGTGACGTGCTCCCCAGGGTTGAAGAGAGTGTTCATTTGATGGCGATACATGGTGTTGCTGCCGGCGCCGGTCTCGTCCACTAGTTGCAGCTTCTTGGAGTCTGCGTTGCTGACCCTACAGACCGCCCTGTCATCGAACAGCACATCCACATCGATGGACACCTCGACGACCTGGCCGAGCCACGGCCCCAACACGACGAAGTCGCCGAGGTTGAAGCTCCTTACACGGCGGAGGGTCGACGGGGACACGCCCGTGATGAAATGTGTCACCGCGTCGTGCTTGGCAAGGTCGAGCACGGTGGTGATGCCGGTGACGACGCCGAGCTGGCCGTCATCGTCGGACGCCGAGCCGACCACCTGGCCGGGGCGCAGGTGGCTCCTGTCGACCACCCTGAGGTCACCGGCGTTCTTGTACACGACGGTGTTGTCGGCGAGGAGGAGCTTGAAGGTGTCGACGTCCGCAGAGTCGTGGTCGGCGTCGGCGATGACTAGGCCATGGTGGAGGAGCGTGCGCCCGAAGCTCACGAGGTCTCCCAAGTCAACCTCGTGGGATGATGCGGCGGCGGCGGCCATCTTAGCTGACGAGAGCACGCAGAGATTGCTTGTTGGATTGATTGCGAGGTGGTATTGCGAGGAGGTGCATATATATAGGCTAATAGTAGGCACCGGCGGCTGTGTCTGATCGAGTAGGATTGGAATTCCTATGCTACTCGCGCGCTCCTGTGCATAATCGGACTAGGATATGGTAAGTAACTTCGGGTGACGGATTCGTCCTTCTAGACGACTACTATGAACTCCGCTGTCCCTTCCTTTTCTGGTAAAATTAATGCTCATGGCCCTTAAGTTTGAGTATATACCATTATGGTACATATCTACGAGTTTGGGTTAACCAGCAATGTCTATCTATATAGTACTCCCAAATTTTTTGTCTTAGATTCATATAGATACAGTAGTCACATTTTAATGTTTATTGTTTTTGTTTTTGATATAGCTTACCAGTCATGCCAAATGGTCATGTTTTAGTGTTAAATATAGAAAAAGAATATTATACATCATACTACCGAACATAACTGATTAAACTGATATAGCTTACCAGTCATGCCAAGTGGTCATGTCTTAGATTCATATAGATACAGTAGTATATTAGGTTAATCTAATGATCAGTATGAGACCGTCAGATTTTGGCCTACGAACATATTAGTACTTATGTGTTGTATAATTAATTAAACTGATCGCAGCCGACCGCCGCCATAGGCCTCAGTCCCCAATGCCGGGCATCCATCGTTAGCAAAATAATCAGCCCGCTGGCCTATGTTCTCGGCCATCTAGACGCTACGTGCAGGCTGGCGTTCTTAGGGCAACTCTAATCAATCCCGCGATCACCTATATATAACTGAGGATCTAGCGGAGTAAATTCTTAGTGAAGTATTTTTACTCTATTAAGTTTTGGCCAAACCTAGCGGATCCCCTATATATAACGGAGTATTTTTTATTTGCATTTAATTTTCGGCCATCAAAATATATTTCATTGTCTCTTTCTTACATTGAACAAAATTTTAATACATTGAAGTACATAATTAACTAATTATTCGCTACGAGAACGAAACCAAAGAAAATAAGAGCCACAATTAGACACTTTAAAAGATATCCAACTTTCATAATTGCTCTCATTAGTTGGATTTATATTTTCTCTATGCATTGTTGATTCTTTGCACACTTCTTTTTTCTTTGATTCGACAAATTCGATGTTGCCTCACATCTAGTCTCATCTCTAGCCTCTGATCTAGCAATGAATGCACAAACATCTATCAAATTAGTGCTATCAATATATTGATCTAATCTTCTTTCCAATACCGAAATATGCATCCATCCTACACACAAATTTGAGCAAACAATGAGCTACCAAAATTGCACCCAATCTGGTGAACAACCGAATGAAGAAAAGCATATACCATCTTTTTTGCACTTGAAGAACACCCATCCGGGGTGTTCCGGTGTGGTGGAAACTCGGTGCACCACCTACCGTCGTGAGTTGTCCGTCGCACTTTATGACCGACAACGGGGAGCCGACGAGCTTCTAGGCCAATCCCGAGCCGGGCAACGGTTGGGCATGTCTTTGTCGGCGAACTTCCGATGAGTAAGATCCGGGCTGCTAGATGAGTCAATACCTGCATGCGGCGCGGAGGCGTTGTCGGGCTGTGCGGTCCGGTACCCAGCCAATCCATGCCAAAGGCGCATTCGTCGATGGCGGGGGCAATTGCAGATCTCCCGACTCTGTGCTGGGGACGGGGCGAGGCGAGAGACGCTCAAATCCAGGGGCTCAAGGACTACGCAGAGCCTATGAAGCGTTCGTAGTGGTGGGGGTGGGAAGGACATCGCAGGCATCAACGTAGAGAAGGAGTGGGACGAGGGAGGCCACAGCGGGGAGGGGATTTTTTTCCTCCAAGCCCGAGCGATGGAGTCCCGGCAGTCCGATGAGTGGGTTGTCGGACATGGGGAAGACAAAGGGATCTGCCATGGACATGTTGGGTAACGTAGCAGAAATTCAAAATTTTCCTACGAGTCACCAAGATCTATTTATGGAGAGACTAGCAACGAGATAGAGGGGAGTGCATCTACATACCCTTGTAGATCGCTAAGGGGAAGCGTTACAAGAACGCGGATGAAGGAGTCGTACTCACAGCGATTCAGATCGCGGTTGATTCCGATCTAAGCACCGAACAAAGGTGCCTCCGCGTTCAACACACGTACAGCCCGGGGACGTCTCCTCCTTCTTGATCCAACAAGGGGAGAGGAGAAGTTGAGGGAGAACTCCGACAGCACGACGACATGGTGGTGATGGAGCTCGTGGTTCTCCGGCAGGCTTCGCCAAGCACTACGGAGGAGGAGGAGGTGTTGGAGGAGGAGAGGGCTGCGCCGGGGAAGGTGTGGCTGCCCTCTCTCTCTCACTATATATAGGGAGAAGGAGGAGGGGAGGCGCCTAGGGTTCCCTAGGGGGGGCGGCGGCCATAGGGGAAACCCTAGATGAGTTTTGGCGCCCCCACCCCTAGGAAACTTGCCCCCAAGCCGGGAGGGTGGCTGCCCTAGGGGTGGCGCCCCAGCTCTCCAGTTACGTGAGATGGGGTGGGAGGGCGCCAGCCCCTTAGTGGGCTGATGTGCCCTCTCCCCTTGGCCCATAAGGCCCCCCAAAGCTTGCCGGGGCCTCCGAAACCACTTTCCGACACGCTGGTCATCACCTGGTACCTCCGGAACAATTCCGGACTCCAATACCCTTCGTCCAATATACCGATCTTCACCTCCGGACCATTCCGGAGCTCCTTGTCATGTCCGGGATCTCATCCGGGACTCCAAAAAACCTTCGGTAACCACATACTATTTCCCATAACAACTCTAGCGTCACCGAACCTTAAGTGTGTAGACCCTACGGGTTCGGGAACCATGCAGACAAATCCCAGTCTCGATTCGTGCCAACCCAACAGACACTTTCGGAGATACCCGTAGTGCACCTTTATAGCCACCCAGTTTCGTTGTGACATTTGGTACACCCAAAGCATTCCTACGGTATCCGAGAGTTGCACAATCTCATGGTCTAAGGAAATGATAATTAACATTAGAAAAGCTTTAGCATACAAACTACACGATCTTTGTGCTAGGCTTAGGATTGGGTCTTGTCCATCACATCATTCTCTTAATGATGTGATCCCGTTATCAACGACATCCAATGTCCATGGTCTGGAAACCGTAACCATCTATTGATCAACGAGCTAGTCAACTAGAGGCTTACTAGGGACATGGTGTTGTCTATTTACCCACACATGTATCTGAGTTTCCTGTCAATACAATTATAGCATGGATAATAAACGATTATCATGAACAAGGAAATATAATAATAACTAATTTATTATTGCCTCTAGGCATATTTCCAACAGTCTCCCACTTGCACTAGAGTCAATAATCTAGTTAACATCGCCATGTGATTAACGCTCGCAGGTCACATCGCCATGTGACCAACATCCAAAGAGTTTACTAGTGTCACTAAACTAGTTCACATCATTATGTGATTAAGACTCAATGAGTTCTGGGGTTTGATCATGTTTTGCTTGTGAGAGAGGTTTTTAGTCAACGGGTCTGCAACATTCAGATCCGTATGTACTTCGCAAATCTCTAGGTCATATTGTAAATGCTTCTTCCACGCTCGACTTGGAGCTATTCCAAATGGTTGCTCCACTATACGTATCCGGTTCGCTACTCAGAGTCATTCAGATATGTGTTAAAGCTTGCATCGACGTAACCCTTTACGCCGAACTCTTTATCACCTCCATAATCGAGAAACATGTCCTTATTTACTCCAAGGACAATTTTGACCAATGTCCAATGATCCATTCCTGGATCACTCTTGTACCCCCTTGCCAGACTCATGGCAAGGCACATATCAGGTGCGGTACAAAGCATGACATACTGTATAGAGCCTATGGCTAAGGCATAGGGGACGATATTCGTCCTTTCTCTTTCTTCTGCCGTGGTCGAGCTTTAAGTCTTAACTTCATACCTTACAACTCAGGCAAGAACTCCTTCTTGGACTGATCCATCTTGAACACCTTCAAGATCATGTCAAGGTATGTGCTCATTTGAAAGTACCATTAAGCGTTTTGATCTTTCCTTATAGATCTTGATGCTCATTGTTCTACTAGCCTAATCCAGGTTTTCCATTGAAAAACACTTTTCAAATAACCCTATATGCTTTCCAGAAACTCTACATCATTTCTGATCAACAATAGTCAACAACATATACTCATCAGAAATTCTATAGTGCTCCCACTCACTTCTTTGGAAATACAAGTTTCTCATAAACTTTGTATAACCGCAAAACCTTCGATCATCTCATCAAAGCGTATATTCCAACTCCGAGATGCTTACTCCAGTCCTTAGAAGGACTGCTGGAGCTTTGCACACTTGTTAGCATCTTTCAGGATTGACAAAACCTTCTGGTTGTATCACACAACCTTTCCTCAAGAATATCGTCGAGGAAACAATGTTTTGGCATCCTATCTACAAGATTTCATAAATAATGCAGTAACTGCTAATCCAATTCCAACAGAATCTTAGCATCGCTGCGAGTGAGAAAGTCTCATCGTAGTCAACTCCTTGAACTTGTCGGAAAATATCTTAGCGACAAGTCGAGCTTTCTTAATGGTGACACTTACCATCATTGTTTGTCTTCCTTTTAAAATCCATCTCTACTCAACAGCCTTACGACCATCGAGTAGTTCTTCCAAAGTCTAAACTTCGTTTTCATACATGGATCCTCTCTCGGATTTTATGACCTCGAGCCATTCGTCGTAATCCGGGCCCACCATCGCTTCTCCATAGCTCGTAGGTTCATTGTTGTATAGCAACATGACCTCCAAGACGGGATTACCGTACCACTTTGAAGCAGTACACGTCCTTGTCGACCTACGAGGTTTGGTAGTGACTTGATGCGAAGTTTCATGATCACTATCATAAGCTTCTACTTCAATTGGTGTAGGCGCCATAGGAACAACTTCATGTGCCCTGCTACACACTAGTTGAAGTGACGGTTCAATAACCTCATCAAGTCTCCACCATCCTCCCACTCAACTTTTCGAGACAAACTTTTCCTCGAGAAAGGACCCGATTCAAGAAGCAATCCCTATTGCTTTCGGATCTGAATTAGGAGGTATACCCAAATGTTTTGGGTGTCCTATGAAGATGCATTTTATCCGCTTTGGGTTCGAGCTTATCAACCTGAAACTTTTTCACATAAGCGTCGCAGCCCCAAACTTTCAAGAAACGACAACTTAGGTTTCTGCAAACCATAGTTCAAACGGTGTCGTCTCAACGGAATTACGTGGTGCCCTATTAAAGTGAATGTGGTTGTCTCTAATGCCTAACCCATGAACGATAGTGGTAATTCGATAAGAGACATCATGGTATGCCCCATATCCAATAGGGTGCATCTATGATGTTCGGACACACCATCACACTATGGTGTTCCAGGCGGTGTTAGTTGTGAAACAATTTCCACAATGTCTCAATTGTGTACCAAACTCGCAACTCAGATATCCATCTCTATGATCATATTATAGACATTTTATCCTCTTGTCACGAAGATCTTCAACTTCACTCTGGAATTACTTGAACCTTTCAATAATTCAGACTTGTGTTTCATCAAGTAAATATACTCAGCATCTACTCAAATCATCTGTGAAGTAAGTGTTGGGGAACGTAGCAGAAATTCAAAATTTTCCTACGTGTCACCAAGATCTATCTATGGAGAAACTAGCAACGAGGGGAAGGAGAGTGCATCTACATACCCTTGTAGATCGCTAAGTGGAAGCGTTCAAGAGAACAGGGTTGAAGGAGTCGTACTCGTCGTGATCCAAATCACCGGAGATCCTAATGCCGAACGGACGGCACCTCCGCGTTCAACACACGTACAGCCGGTGACGTCTCTCATGCCTTGATCCAGCAAGGAGAGAGGGAGAGGTTGGGGAAGACTCCATCCAGCAGCATCACGACGGTGTGGTGGTGATGGAGGAGTGTGGCAATCCTGCAGGGCTTCGCCAAGCACCGCGGGAGAGGAGGAGGACTTGGGAGAGGGGGAGGGCTGCGCCAGGGGCAAGTGCAGCTCCCATGCGCCTCCCCACTATATATAGGGGTGGAGGGGGATTATTTCTTGCCCTCCAAGTCCATTGGGGCGTTGGCAAAGGTGGGAGGAAAGAAATCCCATCCTTCCCTTTCCCCACCGATTGTTATCCCCCCATTTAGGGATCTTGATCTTATCCCTTCGGGATATGATCTTATTCCTTCTAAGGGGGGATCTTGGTGCGCCTTGACCAGGGGTGTGGGGCCTTGCCCCCACTACCCACTTTTATGTGGGTCCCCCCATGCAGGTGGGCCCCACTCCGAAACCTTCTAGAACCTTCCCGGTACAATACCGAAAAATCCCGAACATTTTCCGATGGCCAAAATAGGACTTCCCATATATAAATCTTTACCTCCGGACCATTCCGGAACTCCTCGTGACGTCCGGGATCTCATCCGGGACTCCGAACAGCATTCGGTAACCACGTATATCTATTCCCTATAACCCTAGCGACATCGAACCTTAAGTGTGTAGACCCTACGGGTTCGAGAACCATGCAGACATGACCGAGACGTTCTCCGGTCAATAACCAACAGCGGGATCTGGATACCCATGTTGGCTCCCACATGTTCCACGATGATCTCATCGGATGAACCACGATGTCAAGGACTCAATCGATCCCGTATAAAATTCCCTTTGTCTAGCGGTATTGTACTTGCCCGAGATTCGATCGTCGGTATGCCGATACCTTGTTCAATCTCGTTACCAGCAAGTCTCTTTATTCGTTCCGTAACACATCATCCCGTGATCAACACCTTGGTCACATTGTGCACATTATGATGATGTCCTACCGAGCGGGCCCAGAGATACCTCTCCGTCACACGGAGTGACAAATCCCAGTCTCGATTCGTGCCAACCCAACATACACTTTCGGAGATACCTGTAGTGCACCTTTATAGCCACCCAGTTACGTTGTGACGTTTGGTACACCCAAAGCATTCCTACGGTATCCGGGAGTTGCACAATCTCATGGTCTAAGGAAATGATACTTGACATTAGAAAAGCTTTAGCATACGAACTACGATCTTTGTGCTAGGCTTAGGATTGGGTCTTGTCCATCACATCATTCTCCAAATTATGTGATCCCGTTATCAACGACGTCCAATGTCCATGGTCAGGAAACCGTAACCATCTGTTGATCAACGAGCTAGTCAACTAGAGGCTTACTAGGGACATGGTGTTGTTTATGTATCCACACATGTATCTGAGTTTCCTACCAATACAATTATAGCATGGATGATAAACGATTATCATGAACAAGGAAATATAATAATAACTAATTTATTATTGCCTCTAGGGCATATTTCCAACAGTCTCCCACTTGCACTAGAGTCAATAATCTAGTTCACATCGCCATGTGATTAACACTCAAGGTCACATCGCCATGTGACCAACATCCAAAGAGTTTACTAGAATCAATAATCTAGTTCACATCACTATGTGATTAACACTCAATGAGTTCTGGGTTTGATCATGTTTATGCTTGTGAGAGAGGTTGTAGTCAACGGGTCTGCAATATTCAGATCCCTATGTATTTCGCAAAACTTTATGTCATATCATAGATGCTGCTACCACGTTCCACTTGGAGCTATTCCAAATTGTTGCTCCATTATACGTATCCGGTATCTCTACTCAGAGCTATCCGGATAGGTGTTAAGCTTGCATCGACGCAACTCTTTACGTCGAACTCTTTATCACCTCCATAACCGAGCAACATATCCTTATTCCTCTAAGGATAATTTTGACCGCTATCTGGTGATCCACTCCTTGATCACCTTCGTACCCTCTTTCCAGATATGTAGCAAGGCACACATCAGGTGCGGTACACAGCATAGCATACTGTAGAGCCTACGTCTAAGGCATAGGGGACGACCTTCGTCCTTTCTCTCTTTTCTGCCGTGGTCGAGCTTTAACTCTTAACTTCATACCTTACAACTCAGTCAAGAACTCCTTCTTTGACTGATCCATCTTGAACACCTTCAAGATTATGTCAAGGTATGTGCTCATTTGAAAGTACTATTAAACATTTTGATCTATCTTATAGATCTTGATGCTTATTGTTCAAGTAGCCTAATCCAGGTTTTCCATTGAAAAACACTTTTCAAACAACCCTATATGCTTTCCAGAGATTCTACATCATTTCTGATCAACAATATGTCAACAACATATACTCATCAGAAATTCTATAGTGCTCCCACTCACTTCTTTGGAAATACAAGTTTCTCATAAACTTTGTATAAACCCAAAATCTTTGATCATCTCATCAAAGCGCACATTCCAACTCCGAGATGCTTACTCCAGTCCTTAGAAGGATCGCTGGAGCCAGCATACCTTTTAGCATCCTTAGGATCGACAAAAACTTTCTGATTGTATCACATACAACCTTTCCTTACGAAGACTGGTAAGGAAACTCGTTTTGACATCCATCTGCCAGATTTCATAAATGCAGCTAATGCTAACATGATTCCGACGGACTTAAGCATCGCTACGGATGAGAAAATCTCATCGTAGTCAACTCCTTGAACTTGTGAAAAACTCTTCGCCACAAGTCGAGCTTCATAGACGGTGACATTACCGCCCACGTCCGTCTTCTTCTTAAAGATCCATTTATCTCAATGGCTTGCCGATCATCGGGCAATTCCACCAAAGTCCATGCTTTGTTCTGATACATGGATCCTATCTCGGATTTCATGGCTTCTAACCATTTGTCGGAATATGAGCCCACCATCGCTTCCCCATAGCTCGTAGGTTCATTGTTGTCTAGCAACATGAACTTCAAGACAGGATTACTGTATCACTCTGAAGTAGTACGCATCCTTGTCCCCTTACAAGGTACGGTAGTGACTTGATCCAAAACTTCATGATCACTATCATAAGCTTCTACTTCAATTGGTGTAGGCGCCACAGGAACAACTTCCTGTGCCCTGCTACACACTTGTTGAAGTGATGGTTCAATAACCTCATCAAGTCTCCACCATCCTCCGACTCAATTCTTTCGAGAGAAACTTTTCCTCGAGAAAGGACCCGTTTCTAGAAACAATCACTTTTGTTTCCGGATCTGAATTAGGAGGTATACCCAACCATTTTGGGTATCCTATGAAGATGCATTTATCCGTTTTGGGTTCGAGCTTATCACGATGAAACTTTGTCACATAAGCGTCGCAGCCCCAAACTTTCAAGAAACGACAGCTTAGGTTTCTCTAAACCATAGTTCTCACGGTGTCATCTCAACGGAATTACGTGGTTCCCTATTAAAGTGAGTGCGGTTGTATCTAATGCCTAACCCATGAACGATAGTGGTAATTCGATAAGAGACATCATGGTACGCACAATATCCAATAGGGTGCAACTATGATGTTCGGACACACCATCACACTATGGTGTTCCAGGCGGTATTAATTGTGAAACAATTTACACAATGTCTTAATTGCGTGCCAAAGCTCGCAACTCAGATACTCATCTCTATGATCATATCATAGACATTTTATCCTCTTGTCACAATGATCTTCAACTTCACTCTGAAATTACTTGAACCATTCAATAATTCAGACTTGTGTTTCATCAAGTAAATATACTCAACATCTACTCGAATCATCTGTGAAGTAAGAACATAACGATATTAACTGCATGCCTCAGCACTCATTGGACTACACACATCAAAATGTGTTACTTCCAACAAGTTGCTATCTTGTTCCATCTTACTGAAACCGAGGCTTTTCAGTCATCTTGCCCATGTGGTATGATTTGCACATCTCAAGTGAGTCAAAATCAAGTGAGTCCAAACGATCCATCTGCATGGAGTTTCTTCATGCGTATACACCAATAGACATGGTTCGCATGTCTCAAACTTTTCAAAAAACGAGTGAGTCCAAAGATCCATCAACATGGAGCTTCTTCATGCGTTTTATACCAATATGACTTACATGGCAGTGCCACAAGTAAGTGGTACCATCATTACTATCTTATATCTTTTGGCATGAAAATTTGTATTACTATGATCGAGATTCAATAAACCATTCCTTAGGTGCAAGACCATTGAAGGTATTATTCAAATAAATAGAGTAAACATTATTCTCCTTAAATGAATAACAATATTGCGATAGACATAATCCAATCATGTCTATGCTCAACGCAAACACCAAATGACAATTATTCTGGTTTAATACTAATCTTGATGGTAGAGGGAGCGTACGATGTTTGATCACATCAAACTTGGAAACACTTCCAACACATATCGTCAGTTCACCTTTAGCTAGTCTCCGTTTATTCCGTAGCCTTTTATTTTGAGTTACTAACACTTAGCAACCGAACCGGTATCTAATACCCTGGTGCTAGTAGGAGTATTAGTAAAGTACACAATAACTTAATGTATATCCAATATACTTCTATCGACCTTGCCAGCCTTCTCATCTACCAAGTATCTAGGGTAATTCTGCTCCAGTGGTTGTTCCCCTTATTACAGAAGCACTTATTCTCGGGTTTGGGTTCAACCTTGGGTTTCTTCATTAGAGCAGCAGCTGATTTGCTGTTTCATGAAGTATCCCTTCTTGCCCTTGCCCTTCTTGAAACTAGTGGTTTCACCAACCATCAACAATTGATGCTCGTTCTTGATTCCTACTTTCGCGGTGTCAAACATCGCGAATATCTCAAGGATCATCATATTTATCCCTGATTTGTTATAGTTCATCACGAAGCTCTAGCAGCTTGGTGGCAATGACTTTGGAGAAACATCACTATCTCTGGAAGATCAACTCCCACTCGATTCAAGTGATTGTTGCACTCAGACAATCTGAGCACAAGCTCAACGATTGAGCTTTTCTCCCTTAGTTTGCAGTCTAAGAAAATCGTCGGAGGTCTTATACCTCTTGACGTGGGCACGAGCTTGAAATCCCAATTTCAGCCCTCGAAACATCTCATATGTTCCGCGATGTTTCGAAAAACGTCTTTGGTGCCTCAACTCTAAACCGTTTAACTGAACTATCACGTAGTTATCAAAACGTGTATGTTTGATGTTCGCAACATCCACAGACGACATTTGGTGTTCAGCACACTGAGCAGTGCATTAAGGACATAAGCTTTTTTTTGTCCGCGTAATGGCTACTATCAACTTTCAACTATATTTTCTCTAGGAACATATCTAAACAGTGGAACTAAAGCGCGAGCTTACGACATAATTTGCAAAGAATCTTTTGACTATGTTCAGGATAATTAAGTTCATCTCATGAACGCCCACTCAGATAGACATCCCTCTAGTCATCTAAGTGATTACATGATCCGATTCAACTAGGTCGTGTCCGATCATCACGTGAGACGGACTAGTCATCATCGGTGAACATCTTCATGTTGATCGTATCCTCCATACGACTCATGCTTGACCTTTCGGTCTCTTGTGTTCCGAGGCCATGTCTGTACATGCTAGGCTCGTCAAGTTAACCTAAGTGTTTCGCGTGTGTAAATCTGGCTTACACCCGTTGTATGTGAATGTAAGAATCTATCACACCCGATCATCACGTGGTGCTTCAAACAACGAACTTTCGCATAGCGGTGCACAGTTAGGGGAACACTTTCTTGAAATTTTAATGAGGATCATCTTATCTACTACTGTCGTTCTAAGCAAATAAGATGTATAAACATGATAAACATCACATGCAATCAAATAGTGACATGATATGACCAATATTATTTTGCTCCTTTTGATCTCCATCTTCGGGGCTCCATGATCATCATCGTCACCGGCATGACACCATGATCTCCTTCATCGTGTATCCATGAAGTTGTCTCGCCAACTTATTACTTCTACTACTATGGCTACCGGTTAGCAATAAAGTAAAGTAATTACATGGCGTTGTTCAATGACACGCCGGTCATAAAATAAATTAAGACAACTCCTATGGCTCCTGCCGGTTGTCATACTCATCGACATGCAAGTCGTGATTCCTATTACAAGAACATGATCAATCTCATACATCACATATCATTCATCACATTCTTCTTGGCCATATCACATCACATAGCATACCCTGCAAAAACAAGTTAGACGTCCTCTAATTGTTGTTTGCATGTTTTACGTGGCTGCTATGGGTTTCTAGCAAGAACGTTTCTTACCTACGCAAAACCACAACGTGATATGCCAATTGCTATTTACCCTTCATAAGGATCCTTTTCATCGAATCCGTTCCGACTAAAGTGGAGAGACCGGCACCGCTAGCCACCTTATGCACCAAGTGCATGTCGATCGGTGGAACCTGTCTCACGTAAGTGTATGTGTAAGGTCGGTCCGGGCCGCTTCATCCCACAATACCGTCGAAACAAGATTGGACTACTAACGGTAAGCATATTGAACAAAATCAACGCCCACAACTACTTTGTGTTCTACTCGTGCAAAGAATCTACGCAATAGACCGAGCTCATGATGCCACTGTTGGGGAACGTAGCAGAAATTCAAAATTTTCCTACGTGTCACCAAGATCTATCTATGGAGAAACTAGCAACGAGGGGAAGGAGAGTGCATCTACATACCCTTGTAGATCGCTAAGCGGAAGCGTTCAAGAGAACAGGGTTGAAGAAGTCGTACTCGTCGTGATCCAAATCACCGGAGATCCTAGTGCCGAACGGACGGCACCTCCGCGTTCAACACACGTACAGCCCGGTGACGTCTCCCATGCCTTGATCCAGCAAGGAGAGAGGGAGAGGTTGGGGAAGACTCCATCCAGCAGCAGCACGACGGTGTGGTGGTGATGGAGGAGCGTGGCAATCCTGCAGGGCTTCGCCAAGCACCCGCGGGGAGAGGAGGAGGACTTGGGAGAGGGAGGGCTGCGCCGAGGCAAGGGTGCAGCTCCCATGCGCCTCCCACTATATATAGGGGTGGAGGGGATTATTTCTTGCCCTCCAAGTCCATTGGGGCGTTGGCAAGGTGGGAGGAAAGAAATCCCATCCTTACCTTTCCCCACCGATTGTTATCCCCCCCATTTAGGGATCTTGATCTTATCCTTGGGATATGATCTTATTCCTTCTAAGGGGGATCTTGGTGCGCTTGACCAGGGGTGTGGGGCCTTGCCCCACTACCACGTTCATGTGGGTCCCCCCATGCAGGTGGGCCCCACTCCGGAACCTTCTAGAACCTTCCCGGTACAATACCGAAAAATCCCGAACATTTTCCGGTGGCCAAAATAGGACTTCCCATATATAAATCTTTACCTCTGGACCATTTCGGAACTCCTCGTGACGTCCGGGATCTCATCCGGGACTCCGAACAACATTCGGTAACCACGTATATCTATTCCCTATAACCCTAGCGTCATCGAACCTTAAGTGTGTAGACCCTACGGGTTCGGGAACCATCGAACATGACCGAGGCGTTCTCGGTCAATAACCAACAGCAGGATCTGGATACCCATGTTGGCTCCACATGTTCCACGATGATCTCATCGGATGAACCACGATGTCAAGGACTCAATCGATCCCGTATACAATTCCCTTTGTCTAGCGGTATTGTACTTGCCCGAGATTCGATCGTCGGTATGCCGATACCTTGTTCAATCTCGTTACCGGCAAGTCTCTTTACTCGTTCCGTAACACATCATCCCGTGATCAACCCCTTGGTCACATTGTGCACATTATGATGATGTCCTACCGAGTGGGCCCAGAGATACCTCTCCGTCACACGGAGTGACAAATCCCAGTCTCGATTCGTGCCAACCCAATAGACACTTTCGGAGATACCCGTAGTGCACCTTTATAGCCACCCAGTTTCGTTGTGACATTTGGTACACCCAAAGCATTCCTACGGTATCCGAGAGTTGCACAATCTCATGGTCTAAGGAAATGATAATTAACATTAGAAAAGCTTTAGCATACAAACTACACGATCTTTGTGCTAGGCTTAGGATTGGGTCTTGTCCATCACATCATTCTCTTAATGATGTGATCCCGTTATCAACGACATCCAATGTCCATGGTCTGGAAACCGTAACCATCTATTGATCAACGAGCTAGTCAACTAGAGGCTTACTGGGGACATGGTGTTGTCTATTTACCCACACATGTATCTGAGTTTCCTGTCAATACAATTATAGCATGGATAATAAACGATTATCATGAACAAGGAAATATAATAATAACTAATTTATTATTGCCTCTAGGGCATATTTCCAACAGTAAGAACATAACGATATCCACTGCGTGCCTCAACACTCATTGGACTGCACACATCAAAATGTATTACTTCCAACAAGTTGCTTTCTTGTTCCATTTTACTGAAAACGAGGCTTTCAGTCATCTTTCCCATGTGGTATGATTTGCATGTCTCAAGTGATTCAAAATCAAGTCAGTCCAAACGGTCCATTTGCATGGAGTTTCTTCATGCATATACACCAATAGACATGGTTCGCATGTCTCAAACTTTTCAAAAACGAGTGAGTCCAAAGATCCATCAACATGGAGCTTCTTCATGCGTTTTATACCAATATGACTTACATGGCAGTGCCACAAGTAGGTGGTACTATCATTACTATCTTATATCTTTTGGTATGAAAATGTGTATCACTACGATCGAGATTAAATAAACCATTCCTTAGGTGCAAGACCATTGAAGGTATTATTCAAATAATTAGAGTAAACATTATTCTCCTTAAATGAATAACAGTATTGTGATAGACATAATCCAATCATGTCTATGCTCAATGCAAACACCAAATAACAATTATTTAGGTTTAACACCAATCTCGATGGTAGAGGGAGCGTGCGATGCTTGATCACATCAACCTTGGAAACACTTCCAACACATATCGTCAGCTCACCTTTAGCTAGTCTCCGTTTATTTCGTAGCTTTTATTTCGAGTTACTAGCACTTAGCAACCGAACCGGTATCTAATACCCTGGTGCTACTAGGAGTACTAGTAAAGTACACATTAATATAATGTATATCCAATATACTTCTGTCGACCTTGCCTGCCTTCTTATCTACCAAGTATCTAGGCTGGTTCTGCTTCAGTGTCCGTTCCTCTCATCACAGAAGCACTTAGTCTCGGGTTTGGGTTCAACCTTGGGTTTCTTCACTAGAGCAGCAACTGATTTGCCGTTTCATGAAGTACCCCTTCTTGCCCTTGCCCTTCTTGAAACTAGTGGTTTCACTAACCATCAACAATTGATGCTCCTTCTTGATTTCTAATTTTGCGGTGTCAAACATCGCGAATATTTCAAGGATCATCATATCTATCCCTGATATGTTATAGTTCATCACGAAGCTCTAGCAGCTTGGTGGAAATGACTTTGGAGAAACATTACTATCTCATCTGGAAGATCAACTCCCACTCGATTCAAGTGATTGTTGTACTCAGACAATCTGAGCACAAGCTCAACTATTGAGCTTTTCTCCCTTAGTTTGCAGCCTAAGAAAATCGTCGGAGGTCTTATACCTCTTGATGTGGGCACGAGCCTAAAATCCCAATTTCAGCCCTCGAAACATCTCATATGTTTCGCGACGTTTCGAAATCATCTTTGGTGCCCCAATTCTAAACCATTTAACATTACTAAACTATCATGTAGTCATCAAAACGTGTATGTCAGATGTTCGCAACATCCACATACCACGTTCGAGGTCCAGCACACCGAGCGGTGCATTAAGGACATAAGCCTTCTACTGTCCGCATAATTGCTACTGTCAACTTTCAACTATATTTTCTCTAGGAACATATCTAAAATAGTAGAACTAAAGCGCGAGCTGTGACATAATTTGCAAAGGGCTTTTGACTATGTTCAGGATAATTAAGTTCATCTTATGAGCTCCCACTCAGACAGACATCCCTCTAGTCATCTAAGTGATTACATGATTCGAGTCAACTAGGCCGTGTCCGATCATCACGTGAGACGGACTAGTCATCTTCGGTGAACATCTTCATGTTGATCGTATCTTCTATACGACTCATGTTCGACCTTTCGGTCTCTTGTGTTCCGAGGCCATGTCTGTACATGCTAGGCTCGTCAAGTCAACCTAAGTGTTTTGCGTGTGTAAATCTGGCTTACACCCGTTGTATGTGAACGTTAGAATCTATCACACCCGATCATCACATGGCGCTTCGAAACAACGAACTTTCGCAACGGTGCATAGTTAGGGGGAACACTTTCTTGAAATTTTAATGAGGGATCATCTCATTTACTACCGTCGTTCTAAGCAAATAAGATGCATAAACATGATAAACATCACATGCAATCAAAAAGTGACATGATATGGCCAATATCATTTTGCTCCTTTTGATCTCCATCTTCGGGGCTCCATGATCATCATCGTCACCGGCATGACACCATGATCTCCATCATCGTGTCTCCATGAAGTTGTCTCGCCAACTATTACTTCTACTACTATGGCTAACGGTTTAGCAATGAAGTAAAGTAATTACATGGCGTTATTCAGTGACACGCAGGTCATACAATAAGTAATGACAACTCCTATGGCTCCTGCCGGTTGTCATACTCATCGACATGCAAGTCGTGATTCCTATTACAAGAACATGATCAATCTCATACATCACATATCATTCATCACATTCTTTTGGCCATATCACATCACATAGCATACCCTGCAAAAACAAGTTAGACGTCCTCTAATTGTTGTTTGCATGTTTTACGTGGCTGCTATGGGTTTCTAGCAAGAACGTTTCTTACCTACGTAAAAGCCACAACGTGATATGTCAATTGCTATTTACCCTTCATAAGGACCCTTTTCATCGAATCCGATCCGACTAAAGTGGGAGAGACTGGCACCCGCTAGCCACCTTATGCAACAAGTGCATGTTAGTCGGTGGAACCTGTCTCACATAAGTGTACGTGTAAGGTCGGTCCGGTCCGCTTCATCCCACAATACCGTCGAAACAAGATTGGACTAGTAACGGTAAGCATATTGAACAAAATCAAAGCCCACAACAACTTGTGTTCTACTCGTGCATAGAATCTACACAATAGACCTATCTCATGATGCCACTGTTGGGTAATGTAGCAGAAATTCAAAATTTTCCTACAAGTCACCAAGATCTATCTATGGAGAGACTAGCAACGAGAGAGAGGGGAGTGCATCTACATACCCTTGTAGATCGCTAAGCGGAAGCGTTACAAGAATGAGGATGAAGGAGTCGTACTCACAGCGATTCAGATTGCGGTTGATTCCGATTTAAGCACCGAACAACGGTGCCTCCGCGTTCAACACACGTACAACCCGGGGACGTCTCCTCCGTCATGATCCAGCAAGGGGAGAGGAGAAGTTGAGGGAGAACTCCGACAGCACGACGGCATGGTGGTGATGGAGCTCGTGGTTCTCCGGCAGGGCTTCGCTGCCCCATGTTCTCGGCCATCTAGAAGCTACGTGCAGGATGACGTTCTTAGGGCAACTCTAATCAATCCCGCGATCACCTATATATAACTGAGGATCTAGCGGAGTAAATTCTTAGTGATGCATTTTTACTCTATTAAGTTTTGGCCAAACCTAGCGGATCCCCTATATATAACGGAGTATTTTTTATTTGCATTTAATTTTCGGCCATCAAAATATATTTCATTGTCCCTTTCTTTCGTTGAACAACATTTTAATACATTGAAGTACATAATTAACCAATTATTCGCTACGAGAACGAAACCAAAGAAAATAAGAGCCACAATTATACACTTTAAAAAATATCCAACTTTCATAATTGCTCTCATTAGTTGGATTAATATTTTCTCTATGTATTCATTGTTGATTCTTTGCACACTTCTTTTTTCTTCGATTCCGACAAATTCGATGTTGCCTCACATCTAGTCTCATCTCTAGACTCTGATCTAGCAATGAATGCACAAACATCTATCAAATTTCGTGCTATCAATATATTGATCTAATCTTCTTTCCAATACCGAAATATGCATCCATCCTACACACAAATTTGAGCAAACAATGAGCTACCGAAATTGCACCGAATCTGGTGAACAACTGAATGAAGAAAAGCATATACCATCTTTTTTGCACTTGAAGAACACCCATCCGCGGTGTTCCGGTGTGGTGGAAACTCGGTGCACCACCTACCATCGCGAGTTGTCGTCGCACTTTATGACCGACAATGGGGAGCCGACGAGCTTCTAGGCCAATCCCGAGCCGGGCAACGGTTGGGCATGTCTTTGTCGGCGAACTTCCGATGAGTAAGATCCGGGCTGCTAGATGAGTCAATACCTGCATGCGGCGCAGAGGCGTTGTCGGGCTTTGCGGTCCGGTGCCCAGCCAATCCATGCCAAAGGCGCATTCGTCGATGGCGGGGGCAATTGCAGATCTCCCGACTCTGTGCCGGGGACAGGGTGAGGCGAGAGACGCTCAAATCCAGGGGCTCAAGGACTACGCGGAGCCTACGAAGCGTTCGTAGTGGTGGGGGTGGGAAGGACATCGCCGGCATCGACGTAGAGAAGGACTGGGACGAGGGAGGCCACAACGGGGAGGGGAGTTTTTTCCTCCAAGCCCGAGCGATGGAGTCCCGGCAGTCCGATTAGTGGGTTGTGGGGAAGACAAAGGGATCTGCCATGGACGGCCGTAGATTAGTGTAGTGTATCCTTGTAGTGGGAACGGAGCTCTGCGTGCCTGTACGTGCACATAGTTTTACCTTTTTAGTTGAAATATCTTCAAAATGTAAATGTTTTCGTTCGGTTTGTATGAAATATGTCGTGTTTGCATGAATTTCGTCTGGCTGGTTCAAAAAATAGTTGAAATGTATGCCAGCAGCATTGGATGGCCGCATACCACATCCATGTCCGCGGACTGGTCCCCCTGTCTGTCCGCGGGCGGATGCGGGAGGAAATTTGTGGGTCGCCGTTGGAGATGCCCTAATAGCTTTGGAGTGACGAATTCCTCCTATATGCACGGCTACTATGAATTGCCGTTGGAGAGGGCGATTTGGCTTTCCGAGCTCATCTACATCCGCCATGAACAGTAAAATAAAAAATATTAGAAATATCAAAGAAATCTATTTTATTTTTGCGTGGAAAATGTTTCAGTGCGTGAGGTTCATGTAAAGTTTCAACTTGTTTGGACATCTGAGTAGCTCTTGGCGAAAGAAAAAACAAATTTGAGTTCTGTGAAATAGTGTACTGCTTATGTATTGTTCGGACCGATTTTGTTATTTTTGCTAAGAACTACTTACATGTCTAAATAATCTGTAATTTGGTGCGGATCTCACGTATTGAAACATCTACCATGCCAAAAAAAATGGATTGGTTTTAATTCTTTTCTGTATTTATTTTACTGTTGCTTTTTTCTTTTTGCGTACGATCGAGTTTGGATAGAACCTTTCGAGTTGTTCTCTAGGGGCAGGCCTGGGCTGGCCCAAAAGTCCCAGTTAGCTAAATTTTTTTCTTATTTAAAAAAGAAAAAAGGCCATACTGGCTCGCGAGCTAGTACTAGCCCAACAGCGGTCTGGACCATAGCCGCCTCAGCCCTAGCGCAGCGCGATATAACAAGATCGCTCCGAGACCGAGAGGACCTAGCTAGGGCACGACACGACCAGTCCCTAGCTTTCCAACTAGTTCACGTCTCGATCGGGATCCAATACGTCCAGAGTCTCGAAGCCAGCAGTAGCGGCTCCATGGCGCTCCCTGCGCTGAGGGCTCGTCTCGGCCTGGGCTGCGGCGCCCGGATCGCCCAGTTCGTCGGCGGCGGCTCCGGCAAGGCCGTCGGTCGCACCAGCGGCAAGATCCAGCGGTGCTTCTCCTCCACCGCCGAGACGTCTTCCAACTCCGAATCTCATGGTCTTCAATACGCTATGACTGCGCTACGTGCTTTCGGTGCTGTTGTCGCCCTAGGATGTCTCTTTAGTGTGGAGGATAAAGTCGACCAAATCGGCAAGCAAGTCCACCAAATAGAGCGAAAAGTATTGAAGATGGAGGACAAGGTCGATAAAATCGATGAAATAGGGAAGAAAGTCCACCACACGGAGGCCAAGGTCGATAAAATCGTGAGGATGGAGATCACTCAGATAGCAACTCAGTTGGACGACAAAGTCATAGCAAAGACTGTCGACCAGATGGAGGGCAAGGTCCATTCAATAGTGAGCATGGAGTATAAAGTCGATGAGATGGCGAACAAAGTCGAGAAGATGGAGAGGAAGGTCGATAAAATTGTCGGGATGGAGGATAAAGTCGATGAAATTGTGAAGAAAGTCGATGAGGTGAAGGGCAAAGCCGACCAAATAGGTATGACGTGTGATAGTATCAATATGAAATTGAATTGGAAAAAATGATAGCCTAAGACCAAACAAAGCCATCGATGTTGGGAGCACAAAACCGACATAATAGTCAGACAAATACTTGGTAGGTGCCGATATATACCTAGTCTCAAGAGTAGAATTTTGCGGTTTTGTCTTCTTCGGTTTTTCCATCGACATGGATGGCAGCCATGTAATATGCTATGTAAGACTCGATAAATTTATGTTTGGCAGTCTTTGTCTTTGTAGCCTGAAACCGAACATTTTATGATGCTTTGTGTAAATAATTGCTTTGTGGCTTATACTAAAGCATATCATGCTAGGACTTCACATATTATTTTTTATGAAGCATGCACCTATGCCAGACTTACAAAACTGGAACAGGCACTGTACATTCAGTCAATATCAGTGGCCGGAGGTCAAGTGGCACATCTGCGACCATAGTCTGGTCATCATCCAGACTTACAAAACTCAACCGGCGGTATATAAAGCTTCAACTGGACCATAGTGCGATTGAAGAGCTACAACCGTTTATATGAAAAGTTTAGTCCATAGTTTGAAAAGGTTTCAACCAAACCACTGCGAAACAAAAAAGCTACAATCGTCCTCTTATATGAAAGCTTCAACCGACGGCCTACAGTGTTGTAAGCGACTTATAGAGATGATACAACCGGTGCGCGGCAACGCTACAAACAAGTGGGTGACTGGCGCCGATGGATGTGGAAAAAAGTTTCAACCAGCTTAGGAAAAGCTTCAAACTATGATGAAAAAGCTTCAGTCGGAATGAGCTTCAACTCCATGAAAGCTTCCACCGCGTGAGAAAAAGCTTCAACCGACATGCTGTTTTTTTGTGCGAACGCGACATTGAGAGCTGCGGCCGGCGGCACGGTGGTGCTGCGCCGGACGTATTACGACGGCATCGCCTAGGTACTGCTACAGACGGGGCGTGCTACAAGGCAGCAATGATTTGCTACAAGGGTGGCGCATCCTGCTGGAACCGACGAGGCTGGTGCTGCGCGGGCGACCGCCGGTGCCGAGGGTGGCGATCATCGGTGAGGCAAGCGGGCGAGGATGGCCGGCGAGCTGGCTGGCGTCTCGGAGGATCACAACATGGACGTGGGGTGACAGGCGCCATGGACTTGTGAACGAAGCAGTTCCAACTATGCAGGTCGTGCGGCTACAACGACACAAGTCGTGCGTACACGGTGCGACCGGCCGATAAGTTTGGGCCGGCGCACCGGCGCCTATCATTGCCCTACCACATAAGAGCAACTCCCCCTCCCCCCCCCCCCACACACCCAGGACCATTTTTTGGGCGCCGGTAATTAAAAAATTTCCCACTCATCAGCCCAAAGCCTTAGTTTTCGCCGGATCTGGCCCAAATTAGAGTCGGCGCTCCCAGGCCAAACCCAGCCCACCAGGGGGCACTTAGGGGAGGAGAGAGAAGATTTTGCATGTCGTTTGGCCCACAGTCAACCTCCCACTCCCTCTCTCCACGCTTTTTCTCCGGGCCCCACCCATATACACGCTCTTTCTTTTCCTTCTCTCCCCACAAAATCCTACGCCCCCACAGAAAAGCCTCACCCGGCATGCCTCCGCCCTCGCCGCGCGCTCTGCCGCCACCGAGACGCTCGACATCAAGGCCTCACTATGCCGCGCCCGCGCCTCCGTCTCCACCGATGCCAACTGAAGGAAATATGCCCTAGAGGCAATAATAAAGTTATTATTTATTTCCTTATATCATGATAAATGTTTATTATTCATGGTAGAATTGTATTAACTGGAAACATGATACATGTGTGAATACATAGGGAAACATAATGTCACTAGTATGCCTCTACTTGACTAGCTCATTAATCAAAGATGGTTATGTTTCCTAACCATAGACATGAGTTGTCATTTGATTAACGGGAGAATGATGTGATCGACTTGACCCATTCCGTTAGCTTAGCAGTTGATCGTTTAGTATGATGCTGTTGCTTTCTTCATGACTTATAAATGTTCCTACAACTATGAGATTATGCAACTCCCGTTTACCGGAGGAACACTTTGTGTGCTACCAAACGTCACAACGTAACTGGATGATTATAAAGGAGCTCTACAGGTGTCTCCAAAGGTACATGTTGAGTTGGCGTATTTCAAGATTAGGTTTTGTCACTCCGATCATCGGAGAGGTATCTCTAGGCCCTCTCGGTAATGCACATCACTATAAGCCTTGCAAACAATGTAGCTAATGAGTTAGTTACGGAATGATGCATTACATAACGAGTAAAGAGACTTGCCGGTAACGAGATTGAACTAGGTATTGAGATACCGACGATCGAATCTCGGGCAAGTAACATACCAATGACAAAGGGAACAACGTATGTTGTTATGCGGTTTGACCGATAAAGATCTTTGTAGAATATGTAGGAGCCAATATGAGCGTCCAGGTTCCGCTATTGGTTATTGACCGGAAACGTGTCTCGGTCATGTCTACATAGTTTTCGAACCCGTAGGGTCCGCACGCTTAAAGTTTCGATGACAGTTATATTATGAGTTTATGAGTTTTGATGCACCGAAGGTTGTTCGGAGTCCCGGATGTGATCACAGACACGACGAGATACACAACAACAGATCATTGATCTCTTAGCCATGTGCGGTGCCCCCCTCCACAATAGTCCTCCTCGATAATATTGTAGCAGTGCTTAGGCGAAGCCCTGCGATGGTAGAACATTAACATCGTCACCACGTCGTCGTGCTGACGGAACTCTCCCTCGACACTCGACTGGATCGGAGTTCGAGGGACGTCATCGAGCTGAACGTGTGCTAGAACTCGGAGGTGCCGTGCTTTCGGTGTTTGATCGGTCGGGCCGTGAAGACATACGACTACATAAACCACGTTGTTCTAAAGCTTCCGCTTTCGGTCTACGAGGGTACGTGGACAACACTCTCTCCTCTCGTTGCTATGGATCACCATGATCTTGCGTGTGCGTAGGAATTGTTTTTGAAATTACTACGTTCCCCAACAGTGGTATCTGAGCTAGGTTTTATGCGTAGATGTTATATGCACGAGTAAAACACAAGTGAGTTGTGGGCGATACAAGTCATACTGCTTACCAGCATGTCATACTTTGGTTCGGCGGTATTGTTGGATGAAGCGGCCCGGACCGACATTACGCGTACGCTTACGCGAGACTGGTTCTACCGACGTGCTTTGCACACAGGTGGCTGGCGGGTGTCAGTTTCTCCAACTTTAGTTGAACCGAGTGTGGCTACGCCCGGTCCTTGCGAAGGTTAAAACAACACCAACTTGACAAACTATCGTTGTGGTTTTGATGCGTAGGTAAGAACGGTTCTTGCTCAGCCCGTAGCAGCCACGTAAAACTTGCAACATCAAAGTAGAGGACGTCTAACTTGTTTTTGCAGGGCATGTTGTGATGTGGTATGGTCAAGACGTGATGCTATATTTTATTGTATGAGATGATCATGTTTTGTAACCGAGTAATCGGCAACTGGCAGGAGCCATATGGTTGTCGCTTTATTGTATGAAATGCAAGTGCCCTGTAATTGCTTTACTTTGTCACTAAGCGGTAGCGATAGTCGTAGAAGCAATAGGTGGCGAAACGACAACGATGCTACGATGGAGATCAAGGTGTCGCGCCGGTGATGATGGTGATCATGACGATGCTTCGGAGATGGAGATCACAAGCACAAGATGATGATGGCCATATCATATCACTTATATTGATTGCATGTGATGTTTATCCTTTATGCATCTTATTTTGCTTTGATTGACGGTAGTGAAGGAAATATGCCCTAGAGGCAATAATAATGTTATTATTTATTTCCTTATATCATGATAAATGTTTATTATTCATGCTAGAATTGTATTAACCGGAAACATAATACATGTGTGAATACATAAACCTACAAAGTGTCACTAGTATGCCTCTACTTGACTAGCTCGTTAATCAAAGATGGTTATGTTTCCTAACCATGAACAAGGAGTTGTTATTTGATTAACGGGATCACATCATTGGTTGAATGATCTGATTGACATGACCCATTCCATTAGCATAGCACCTGATCGTATAGTTTGTTGCTAGTGCTTTTCTTCATGACTTATACATGTTCCTATGACTATGAGATTATGCAACTCCCGTTTGCCCGAGGAACGCTTTGGGTACTACCAAACGTCACAACGTAACTGGGTGATTATAAAGGTACATTACAGGTGTCTCCGAAGGTACATGTTGGGTTGGCATATTTCGAGATTAGGATTTGTCACTCCGATTGTCGGAGAGGTATCTCTGGGCCCTCTCGGTAATGCACATCACATAAGCCTTGCAAGCATTGCAACTAAATGTGTTAGTTGTGAGATGATGTATTACGGGCGAGAAAAGAGACTTGCGAAGAACGAGATTGATCTAGGTATTGGATACCGACGATCGAATCTCGGCAAGTAACATACCGATGACAAAGGGAACAACGTATGTTGTTATGCGGTCTGACCGATAAAGATCTTCGTAGAATATGTAGGAACCAATATGGGCATCCAGGTTCCGCTATTGGTTATTGACCGAGAATAGTTCTAGGTCATGTCTACATAGTTCTCGAACCCGTAGGGTCCGCACGCTTAAGGTTTCGATGACGGTTATATTATGAGTTTATGAGTTTTGATGTACCGAAGGAGTTCGAGTCCCGGATGAGATCGGGGACATGACGAGGAGTCTCGAAATGGTCGAGACGTAAAGATCGATATATTGGACGACTATATTCGGAGTTCGGAAAGGTTCGAATGATTGGGTATTTTCGGAGTACCGGGAGTTACGGGATTACGGGAGAAGTAATGGGCCTTGATGGGCTTTAGTGGGAAGAGGAAAAAAGGCTGCTGCGCCCCCCCTCCCCTCTAGTCCGAATTGGACTAGGGAAAAGGGGGCCGGACACCTCTCCTTCTCCTCCTATTCCTTCTCCCTTCCTCCCCTTTTGGTGGACTCCTACTAGGACTTGGAGTCCTAGTAGGAATCCATATCCTGGCCGCACCTTTGCCTTGGCCGGCCTCCTCCTCCTCCATCCTTTATATACAGGGGCAGGGGGCACCCCATAGACACACAAGTTGATCTACGGATCTTGCCTTAGCCGTGTGCGGTGCCCCCTTCCACCATATTCCACTTCGGTCATATCGTCGCGGAGCTTAGGAGAAGCCCTGCGCCGGAGAAGTCATATCGTCGCGGAGCTTAGGCGAAGCCCTGCGTCGGTGGAGCATCAACATCGTCACCACGCCGTCGTGCTGACGGAACTCATCCCCGACACTTTGCTGGATCGGAGTCCGGGGATCGTCATCGAGCTGAACGTGTGCAGAACTCGGAGGTGCCGTACGTTCGGTGCTTGGATCGGTCGGATCGTGGAGACGTACGACTACATCAACCGCGTTGTTATAACGCTTCCGCTTTCGGTCTACGAGGGTACGTGGACGGACACTCTCCCCTCTCGTTGCTATGCCATCACCATGGTCTTGTGTGATCGTAGGAAAATTTTTGAAATTACTACGTTCCCCAACAGTGGCATCCGAGCCTGGTTTTATGCGTTGATGTCATGTGCACGAGTAGAACACAAGTGAGTTGTGGGCGATACAAGTCATACTGCCTACCAGCATGTCATACTTTGGTTCAGCGGTATTGTGAGATGAAGCGGCCCGGACCGACATTACGCGTACGCTTACGCGAGACTGGTTTCACCGCTGTGAGCACTCGTTGCTTAAAGGTGACTGGCGGGTGTCTGTCTCTCTCACTTTAGTTGAACCGAGTGTGGCTCGCCGGTCCTTGAGAAGGTTAAACGGAGTCTATTTGACGAAATATCGTTGTGGTTTTGATGCGAGGTAAGAACGGTTCTTGCTCAGCCCGTAGCAGCCACGTAAAATTTGCAACAACAAAGTAGAGGACGTCTAACTTGTTTTTGCAGGGCATGTTGTGATGTGATATGGTCAAGACATGATGCTGAATTTTATTGTATGAGATGATCATGTTTTGTAACCGAAGTTATCGGCAATGGCAGGAGCCATATGGTTGTCGCTTATTGTATGCAATGCAATCGCCCTGTAATGCTTTACTTTATCACTAAGCGGTAGCGATAGTCGTAGAAGCATAAGATTGGCGAGACGACAACGATGCTACGATGGAGATCAAGGTGTCGCGCCGGTGACGATGGTGATCATGACGGTGCTTCGGAGATGGAGATCACAAGCACAAGATGATGATGACCATATCATATCACTTATATTGATTGCATGTGATGTTAATCCTTTATGCATCTTATTTTGCTTTGATTGACGGTAGCATTATAAGATGATCCCTTACTAAATTATCAAGAAGTGTTCTCCCTGAGTATGCACCGTTGCGAAAGTTCTTCGTGCTGAGACACCACGTGATGATCGGGTGTGATAGGCTCTACGTTCAAATACAACGGGTGCAAAACAGTTGCACACGCAGAATACTCAGGTTATACTTGACGAGCTATGCATATAAGATATGACCTCGGAACACGGAGACCGAAAGGTCGAGCGTGAATCATATAGTAGATATGATCAACATATTGATGTTCACCATTGAAACTACTCCATCACACGTGATGATCGGTCATGGTGTAGTTGATATGGATCACGCAATCACTTAGAGAATTGAAGGGATATTTTTCTAAGTGGGAGTTCTTAAGTAATATGATTAATTGAACTTTAATTTATCATGAACTTAGTCCTGGTAGTATTTTGCAGATTATGTTGTAGATCAATAGCTCGCGTTGTTGCTTCCCTGTGTTTTTATATGTATTCCTAGAGAAAATTGTATTGAAAAATGTTAGTAGCAAAGATGCGGATTGGATCCGTGATCTGAGGTTTATCCTCATTGCTGCGCAGAAGAATTATGTCCTTAATGCACCGCTAGGTGACAGACCTATTGCAGGAGCAGATGCAGACGTTATGAACGTTTGGCTAGCTCAATATGAGCAGATCTGAGGCGTTATGAGCGTTTGGCTAGCTCAATATGATGACTACTTGATAGTTTAGTGCACCATGCTTAACGGCTTAGAATCGGGACTTCAAAGACGTTTTGAACGTCATGGACCATATGTGATGTTCCAGGAATTGAAGTTAATATTTCAAGCAAATACCGAGTTGAGAGATATGAAGTCTCCAACAAGTTCTATAGCTAAAAGATGGAGGAGAATCGCTCAACTAGTGAGCATGTGCTCAGATTGTCCAGGTACTTCAATCGCTTGAATCAAGTGGGAGTTAATCTTCCAGATAAGATAGTGATTGACAGAATTCTCTAGTCACCATCACCAAGTTAGTAGAACTTCGTGATGAACTATAATATGCAAGGGATGACAAAAGTAATTCCCAAGCTCTTCGTGATGCTGAAATCGACGAAGGTAGAAATCAAGAAAAAGAGCATCAAGTGTTGATGATTGACAAGACCACTAGTTTCAAGAGAAGGTCAAAGGGAAAGAAAGGGAACTTCAAGTAGAAAGACAAGTAAGTTGTCACTCCTGCAAAGAAGCCCAAAGCTGGACCAAAGCCTGAAACTAAGTGCTTACACTGCAAAGGAAATGGTCCTTTGAAGCGGAAATGCCCTGAATATTTGGTGGATAATAAGGATGGCAAAGTGAACAAAAGTATATTTGATATACAGGTTATTGATGTGTGCTTTACTAGTGTTTATAGTAGCCCTGAGTATTTGATACTTGTTAGGTTGCTAAGATTAGTAACTCAAACAGGAGTTACAGAATAAGCAGAGACTAGTTGAAGGGAAGTGACGATGAGTGTTGGAAGTAGTTCCAAGATTGATATGATCATCATCGCACACTCCCTATACTTTCGGGATTAGTGTGGAACCTAAATAAGTGTTATTTGGTGTTGAGCATAAATATGATTTGATCATGTTTATTGCAATACGGTTATTCATTTAAGTAAGAGAATAAATTGTTGTTCTGTTTACATGAATAAAACCTTATATGGTTACACACCCAATGAAAATGGTTCATTGGATCTCGATCATAGTGATACACATATTCATAATATTGAAACCAAAAGATGCAAAGTTAATAATGATAGTGCAACTTATTTGTGGCACTGCCGTTTAGGTCATATTGGTGTAAAGCGCATGAAGAAAACTCCATGCTGATGGACTTTTGGAATCACTTGATTATGAATCATTTGATGCTTGCGAACCGTGCCTTTTGGGCAAGATGACTAAAACTCCGTTCTCGGAACAATGGAACAAGCTCTGACTTATTGGAAATAATACATACCGATGTATGCGATCCAATGAATGTTGATGCTCGTGGCAAGTATCGTTATTTTCTAACCTTCACAAGATGATTTGAGTAGATATGGGTATATCTACTTGATGAAACATAAGTCTGAAATAGTTGAAAGGTTCAAAGAATTTCAGAGTGAAGTGGAAAATCATCGCAACAAGAAAATAAAGTTTCTGCGATCTGATCGTGGAGATGAATATTTGAGTTCTGAGTTTGGTCTTCAATGAAAACAATGTGGAATAGTTTCACAGCTCACGCCACCGGAACACCACAACATTATGGTGTGTCCGAACGTCGTAACCGTACTTTATTTTGATATGGTGCGATCTATGATGTATCTTACCGATTTACCACTATCGTTTTGGGGTTATGCATTAGAGACAGCTGCATTCACGTTTAATAGGGCACCATCTAAATCCGTTGAGATGACACCGTATGAACTATGGTTTAGCAGTAAACCTAAGCTGTCGTTTCTTAAAGTTTGGAGTTGTGATGCTTATGTGAAAAAGTTTTCACCTGATAAGCTCGAACCCAAATCGGAGAAGTGCGTCTTCATAGAATACCCAAAAGAAACTGTTGGGTACACCTTCTATCACAGATCTAAAGGCAAAACATTCGTTGCTAAAATGGATCCTTTCTAGAGAAGGAGTTTCTCTCGAAAGAAGTGAGTGGGAGGAAAGTAAAGAGCTTGATAAGGTAATTTGTACCTTCTCCCGAATTGGAAAGTAGTTCATCACAGAATCAGTTCTGGTGATTACTACACCAATTAGTGAGGAAGTTAATGATGATGATCATGAAACTTCAGATCAAGTTACTACCAAACCTCGAGGTCTTCCAGTAAGATCCGCACAGAGTGGTGCGGTAATCATGTTCTGGAAGTCATGTTACTAGAACATGATGAAACCTACGAACTATGAGGAAGCGATGATGAGCCCAGATTCCGCGAAATGGCTTGAGACCATGAAATCTGAGATAGGATCCATGTATGAGAACAAAGTATGGACTTTGATTGACTTGCTCGATGATCAGCAAGCCATGTAGATAAATGGATTTTCAAGAGGAAGACAGATGTTGATAGCAGTGTTACTATCTACAAAGCTCGACTTGTCGCAAAAAGGTTTTGACAAGTTCAAGGTGTTGACTACAGTGAGATTTTCTCAACTGTAGCGATGCTTAAAGTCTGTCCGAATCATGTTAGCAATTGCCACATTTTATGAAATCTGGCAAATGGATGTCAAAACTACATTCTTTAATGGATTTATTAAAGAGGAGTTGTATATGATGCAACCAGAAGGTTTTGTCAATCCTAAAGGAGCTAACAAAATGTGCAAGCTCCAGCGATCCATCTATGGACTGGTGCAAGCATCTCAGAGTTGGAATATATGCTTGATGATTTGATCAAAGCATATGGTTTTTACAGACTTTTGGAGAAGCCTGTATTTACAAGAAAGTGAGTGGGAGCACTACAGCATTTCTGATAAGTATATGTGAATGACATATTGTTGATCGAAATAATGTAGAATTATTCTGCAAAGCATAAAGGAGTATTTGAAAGGAGTTTTTCAAAGAAAGACCTCGGTGAAGCTGCTTACATATTGAGCATCAAGATCTATAGAGATAGATCAAGACGCTTGATAAAGTTTTTCAATGAATACATATCTTGACAAGATTTTGAAGTAGTTCAAAATGGAACAGTCAAAGAAAGAGTTCTTGCCTGTGTTACAAGGTGTGAGATTGAGTAAGACTCAAAACCCGACCACGGCAGAAGATAGAAAGAGAATGAAAGTCATTCCCTATGCATCAGCCATAGGTTCTATAAAGTATGTCATGCTGTGTACAGATCTGTTGCATACCCTACCACTGAGATTGGCAAGGAGTGCAATAGAGATCTAGGAGTAGATCAATGGACAGCGGTCAAAATTATCCTTAGTAGAATAAGGATATATTTCTCGATTATGGAAGTGAAAAAGGTTAGTCATAAAAGGTTACGTCGATGCAAGTTTTAACACTAATCTAGATGACTCGAGTCTCAATCTGGATACATATAGAAAGTGGGAGCAATTAGCTAGAGTAGCTCCGTGCGAGCATTGTAGACATAGAAATTTGCAAAATACTTACGGCTCTGAATGTGACAGACCGTTGACTAAAATTATCTCACAAGCAAAACATGATCACACCTTAGTACTCTTTGGGTGTTAATCACATAGCGATGTGAACTAGATTACTGACTCTAGTAAACCCTTTGGGTGTTGGTCACATGTCGATGTGAACTATGGGTGTTAACCACATAGAGATGTGAACTATTGATGTTAAATCACATGGCGATGTGAACTAGATTATTGACTCTAGTGCAAGTGGGAGACTGAAGGAAATATGCCCTAGAGGCAATAATAATGTTATTATTTATTTCCTTATATCATGATAAATGTTTATTATTCATGCTAGAATTGTATTAACCGGAAACATAATACATGTGTGAATACATAAACCTACAAAGTGTCACTAGTATGCCTCTACTTGACTAGCTCGTTAATCAAAGATGGTTATGTTTCCTAACCATGAACAAGGAGTTGTTATTTGATTAACGGGATCACATCATTGGTTGAATGATCTGATTGACATGACCCATTCCATTAGCATAGCACCTGATCGTATAGTTTGTTGCTAGTGCTTTTCTTCATGACTTATACATGTTCCTATGACTATGAGATTATGCAACTCCGTTTGCCCGAGGAACACTTTGGGTACTACCAAAGCGTCACAACGTAATCTGGGTGATTATAAAGGTACATTACAGGTGTCTCCGAAGGTACATGTTGGGTTGGCATATTTGAGATTAGGATTTGTCACTCCGATTGTCGGAGAGGTATCTCTGGGCCCTCTCGGTAATGCACATCACATAAGCCTTGCAAGCATTGCAACTAAATGTGTTAGTTGTGAGATGATGTATTACGGAGCGAGAAAAGAGACTTGCAAGAACGAGATTGAACTAGGTATTGGATACCGACGATCGAATCTCGGGCAAGTAACATACCAATGACAAAGGAACAACGTATGTTGTTATGCGGTCTGACCGATAAAGATCTTCGTAGAATATGTAGGAACCAATATGGGCATCCAGGTTCCGCTATTGGTTATTGACCGAGAATAGTTCTAGGTCATGTCTACATAGTTCTCGAACCCGTAGGGTCCGCAACAAGGTTTCGATGACAGTTATATTATGAGTTTATGAGTTTTGATGTACCGAAGGAGTTCGAGTCCCGGATGAGATCGGGGACATGACGAGGAGTCTCGAAATGGTCGAGACGTAAAGATCGATATATTGGACGACTATATTCGGAGTTCGGAAAGGTTCGAATGATTCGGTATTTTTCGAGTACCGGGAGTTACGGGATTACGGGAGAAGTAATGGGCCTTGATGGGCTTTAGTGGGAAGAGGAAAAAAGGCTGCTGCGCCCCCTCCCTCTAGTCCGAATTGGACTAGGGAAAGGGGCGGACACCTCTCCTTCTCCTCCTATTCCTTCTCCCTTCCTCCCTTTTGGTGGACTCCTACTAGGACTTGGAGTCCTAGTAGGAATCCATATCCTGGCCGCACCTTTGCCTTGGCGGCCTCCTCCTCCTCCATCCTTTATATACAGGGCAGGGGCACCCCATAGACACACAAGTTGATCTACGGATCTTGCCTTAGCCGTGTGCGGTGCCCCTTCCACCATATTCCACTTGGTCATATCGTCGCGGAGCTTAGGAGAAGCCCTGCGCGGAGAAGTCATATCGTCGCGGAGCTTAGGCGAAGCCCCGCGTCGGTGGAGCATCAACATCGCCACCACGCCGTCGTGTTGACGGAACTCATCCCGACACTTTGCTGGATCGAGTCCGGGATCGTCATCGAGCTGAGCGTGTGCAGAACTCGGAGGTGCCGTCGTTCGGTGCTTGGATCGGTCGGATCGTGGAGCGTCGACTACATCAACAGCGTTGTTATAACGCTTCCGCTTTCGGTCTCACGAGTGCGTGGACGGACACTCTCCCCTCTCGTTGCTATGCCATCACCATGGTCTTGTGTGATCGTAGGAAAATTTTTGAAATTACTACGTTCCCCAACAGGTAGCACTATAAGATGATCTCTCACTAAATTTCAAGAAGTGTTTTCCCTGAGTATGCACCGTTACGAAAGTTCTTCGTACTGAGACACCACGTGATGATCGGGTGTGATAGGCTCTACGTTCAAATACAAAGGGTGCAAAACAGTTGCACACGCAGAATACTCAGGTTAAACTTGACGAGCCTAGCATATACAGATATGGCCTCCGAACACTGAGACCGAAAGGTCGAGCATGAATCATATAGTAGATATGATCAACATAGTGATGTTCACCATTGAAAACTACTCCATCTCACGTGATGATCGGACATGGTTTAGTTGATTTGGATCACGTGATCACTTAGATGACTAGAGGGATGTCTGTCTAAGTGGGAGTTCTTTAGTAATATGATTAATTTGAACTTAAATTTATCATGAACTTAGTACCTGATAGTATTTTGCTTGTCTATGTTTGTTGTAGATAGATGGGTCGTGTTGTTGTTCCGTTGAATTTTAATGCGTTCCTTGAGAAAGCTAAGTTGAAAGATGATGGTAGCAATTATACGGACTGGGTCCGTAACTTGAGGATTATCCTCATTGTTGCATAGAAGAATTACGTCCTGGAAGCACCGCTGGGTGCCAGGCCTGCTGCAGATGCAACTGACGACGTTAAGAACGTTTGGCAGAGCAAAGCTGATGACTACTCGATAGTTCAGTGTGCCATGCTTTACGGCTTAGAACCGGGACTTCAACGACGTTTTGAACGTCATGGAGCATATGAGATGTTTCAGGAGTTGAAGTTAATATTTCAAGCAAATGCCAGGATTGAGATATATGAATTCTCCAATAAGTTCTATAGCTGCAAGATGGAAGAGAATAGTTATGTCAGTGAACATATACTCAAAATGTCTGGGTATAATAATCACTTGATTCAACTGGGAGTTAATCTTCCTGATGATAGTGTCATTGACAGAATTCTTCAATCACTGCCACCAAGCTACAAGAGCTTTGTCATGAACTATAATATGCAAGGGATGGACAAGACTATTCCCGAGCTCTTCGCAATGCTAAAGGCTGCGGAGGTAGAAATCAAGAAGGAGCATCAAGTGTTGATGGTCAATAAGACCACCAGTTTCAAGAAAAAGGGTAAAGGAAAGAAGAAGGGGAACTTCAAGAAGAACAGCAAACAAGTGGCTGCTCAAGAGAAGAAACCCAAATCTGGAACTAAGCCTAAGACTGAGTGCTTCTACTGCAAGCAGACTGGTCACTGGAAGCGGAACTGCCCCTAGTATTTGGCGGATAAGAAGGATGGCAAGGTTAACAAAGGTATAAGTGATATACATGTTATTGATGTGTACCTTACTAATGTTCGCAGTAGAACCTGGGTATTTGATACTAGTTCTGTTGCTAATATTTGCAACTCGAAACAGGGACTACGGATTAAGCGAAGATCGGCTAAGGACGAGGTGACGATGCGCGTGGGAAATGGTTCCAAAGTTGATCTGATCGCGGTCGGCACGCTACCTCTACATCTACCTTCGGGATTAGTTTTAGACCTGAATAATTGTTATTTGGTGCCAGCGTTGAGCATGAACATTATATCTGGATCTTGTTTGATGCGAGACAGTTATTCATTTAAATCAGAGAATAATGGTTGTTCTATTTATATGAGTAATATCTTTTATGGTCATGCACCCTTGAAGAGTGGTCTATTTTTATTAAATCTCGATAGTAGTGATACACATATTCATAATGTTGAAGCCAAAAGATGCAGAGTTGATAATGATAGTGCAACTTATTTGTGGCACTGCCGTTTGGGTCATATTGGTGTAAAGCGCATGAAGAAACTCCATACTGATGGACTTCTGGAATCACTTGATTATGAATCACTTGGTACTTGCGAACCGTGCCTCATGGGCAAGATGACTAAAACGTCGTTCTCCGGAACTATGGAGCGAGCAACTGATTTGTTGGAAATCATACATACTGATGTGTGTGGTCCAATGAATATTGAGGCTCGCGACGAGTATCGTTATTTTCTCACTTTCACAGATGATTTGAGCAGATATGGGTATATCTACTTAATGAAACACAAGTCTGAAACATCTGAAAAGTTCAAAGAATTTCAGAGTGAAGTGGAAAATCATCGTAACAAGAAAATAAAGTTTCTATGATATTATCGCGGAGGAGAATATTTGAGTTACGAGTTTGGTTTACATTTGAAACAATGCAGAATAGTTTCGCAACTCACGCCACCCGGAACACCATAGCGTAATGGCGTGTCCGAACGTCGTAATCGTACTTTACTAGATATGGTGCGATCTATGATGTCTCTTACTGATTTACCGCTGTCGTTTTGGGGTTATTCTTTAGAGACGGCCGCATTCACGTTAAATAGGGAACCATCAAAATCTGTCGAGACGACGCCTTATGAACTGTGGTTTGGCAAGAAACCAAAGTTGTCGTTTTTTAAAGTTTGGGGCTGCGATGCTTATGTGAAGAAACTTCAACCAGATAAGCTCGAACCCAAATTGGAGAAATGTGTCTTCATAAGATACCCAAAAGAGACTATTGGGTACAACTTCTATCACAGATCTGAAGGCAAGACTTTTGTTGCTAAATTCGGATCTTTTCTAGACAAGGAGTTTCTTGATACGTCTCCAACGTATCTATAATTTTTGATTGCTCCATGCCACTTTATCTACTGTTTTAGGCAAATATTGGGCTTTATTATCCACTGTTATATTATTTTTGGGACTAACCTATTAACCGGAGGCCCAGCCCAGATTTGTTGTTTTATCCCTATTTCAGTGTTTCGAGGAAAAGGAATATCAGACGGAGTCAAAACGGAACGAAATCAACTGGAGAAGTTATTTTTGGAAGGAAACCCACTGATGTACTCCTTTCACCCATATATACCTACGTACCCTAAAACTTCCATAACAGAAGATAGATCGGGAGTTCCGCCGCCGCAAGCCTCCAGAGCCACGAAAAACCAATCGGGGCCCCTTTCCGGTACCCTGCCGGAGGGGGGATCCATCACCGGTGGCCATCTTCATCATCCCGACGCTCTCCATGACGAGGAGGGAGTAGTTCACCCTCGGGGCTGAGGGTATGTACCAGTAGCTATGTGTTTGATCTCTCTCTCTCTCTCTCTCTCTCTCTCTCTCTCTCTCTCTCTCTCTCGTGTTCTTGAGGTGATACGATCTTGATGTATCCCGAGCTTTGCTATTGTAGTTGGATCTTATGATGTTTCTCCCCCTCTACTCTCTTGTGATGAATTGAGTTTCCCCTTTGGAGTTATCTTATCGGATTGAGTCTTTTCTGAGAACACTTGATGTATGTCTTGGTGATCAACTTGCGGGTTTCGTGACATTGGGAACCTATGCATAGGGGTTCGCACACGTTCTTGACTCTCCGGTAGAAACTTTGGGGCACTCTTTGAAGTACTTTTATGTTGGTTGGATGAATCTGAGATTGTGTGATGCATATCGTATAATCATGCCCACAGATACTTGAGGTGACAATGGAGTATCTAGGTGACATTAGGGTTTTGGTTGATTTGTATCTTAAGGTGTTATTCTAGTACGCACTCTTTTATAGATCGATCCGAAAGAATAGCTTTGAGGTGGTTTCGTACCCTACCATAATCTCTACGTTTGTTCTCCGCTATTAGTGGCTTTGGAGTGACTCTTTGTTGCATGTGGAGGGCTTGTTATATGATCTATCTATGTTATTATTGTTGAGAGAACTTGCACTAGTGAAAGTATGAACCCTAGGCCTTGTTTCCTATCATTGCAATACCGTTTACGCTCACTTTTACCACATGCTACCTTGCTGTTTTTATTATTTCAGATTACAATTACTCTTATCTACTATCTATTTTGCACTTGTATCACCATCTCTTCGCCAAACTAGTGCACCTATATAATTTACCATTGTATTGGGTGTGTTGGGGACACAAGAGACTCTTTGTTATTTGGTTGCAGGGTTGTTTGAGAGAGACCATCTTCATCCTACGCCTCCTACGGATTGATAAACCTTAGGTCATCCACTTGAGGGAAATTTGCTACTGTCCTACAAACCTGTGCACTTGCAGGCCCAACAATGTCTACAAGAAGAAGGTTGTGTAGTAGACATCATTTCTCTAGAAAGAAGTGAGTGGGAGGGAAGTAGAACTTGATGAGGTAACTGTACCTGCTCCCTTATTTGAAAATAGTTCATCACAAAAACCGGTTCCTGTGACGACTACACCAATCAGTGAGGAAGCTAATGATATTGATCATGAAACTTCAGATCAAGTTACTACAGAACCTCGTAGGTCAAGCAGAGTAAGATCCGCTCCAGAGTGGTATGGTAATCCTATTCTAGAAGTCATGTTCCTTGACCATGGCGAACCTACGAACTATGAGGAAGCGATGATGAGCCCAGATTCCGCAAAATGGCTTGAGGCCATGAAATCTGAGATGGGATCCATGTATGAGAACAAAGTATGGACTTTGATTGACTTGCCCGATGATCGGCAAGCCATCGAGAATAAATGGATCTTCAAGAAGAAGACTAACGCTGATGGTAATGTAACTGTCTACAAAGCTCGACTTGTTGCGAAAGGTTTTCGACAAGTTCAAGGAATTGACTACGATGAGACTTTCTCACCCGTAGCGATGCTTAAGTCTATCCGAATCATGTTAGCAATTGCTGCATTTTATGATTATGAAATATGGCAAATGGATGTCAAAAATGCATTCCTGAATGGATTTCTAAAAGAAGAGTTGTATATGATGCAACCAGAAGGTTTTTTTGATCCAAAAGGAGCTAACAAAGTGTGCAAGCTCCAGCGATCCATTTATGGACTGGTGCAAGCCTCTTGGAGTTGGAATAAACGCTTTGATAGTGTGATCAAAGCATATGGTTTTATACAGACTTTTGGAGAAGCCTGTATTTACAAGAAAGTGAGTGGGAGCTCTGTAGCATTTCTGATATTATATGTAGACGACATATTGTTAATTGGAAATGATATAGAATTTCTGGATAGCATAAAGGGATACTTGAATAATTTTTTTTTGATGAAAGACCTCGGTGAAGCTGCTCACATATTGGGCATCAAGATCTATAGAGATAGATCAAGACGCTTAACTGGACTTTCACAAAGCACATACCTTGATAAAGTTTTGAAAAAGTTCAAAATGGATCAGGCAAAGAAAGGGTTCTTGCCTGTATTACAAGGTGTGAAGTTGAGTCAGACTCAATGCCCGACCACAGCAGAAGATAGAGAGAAAATGAAAGATGTTCCCTATGCTTCAACCATAGGCTCTATCATGTATGCAATGCTGTGTACCAGACCTGATGTATGCTTAGAAATAAGTTTAGCAGGGAGGTACCAAAGTAATCTAAGAGTGGATCACTGGACAGTGGTCAAGAATATCCTGAAATACCTGAAAAGGACTAAGGATATGTTTCTCGTTTATGGAGGTGACAAAGAGCTAGCCGTAAATGGTTACGTCGATGCAAGCTTTGATACTGATCCGGACGATTCTAAATCGCAAAACGGATACGTGTTTATATTGAACGGTGGAGCTGTCAGTTGGTGCAGTTCTAAACAAAGCGTCGTGGCGGGATCTACATGCGAAGCGGAGTACATAGCTGCTTCGGAAGCAGAAAATGAAGGAGTCTGGATGAAGGAGTTCATTTCCTATCTATGTGCCATACTGTAACGCCCCGGATTTGATGCGCCAGGTGTCCGTCAGTTATTCGTCGTCTTTGCCATGTCATGTGCTTGCGTGTTGCACTTTGCCATGTCATCATATGCATTTCATATCATGTCATCATGTGCATTTCATTTTGCATACGTGTTCGTCTCATGCATCCGAGCATTTTCCCCGTTGTCCGTTTTGCAATCCGGCAATCCTATGTCTCATGGCGCCCCCTTTTACCTCTTTTCGTGTGCGGGTATTAAACTTTCTCGGAATGGACCGAGTTTTGTCAAGCGGCCTTGGTATAGCACCGGTAGACCGCCTGTCAAGTTTCGTGCCATTTGGAGTTCGTTTGATACTCCAACGGTTAACCGGGTAACCGTGAAAGCCTCTTTTGTATTGCAGCCCAACACCCCTTTCAAAGTGGCCCAAAACCCACCAAACTCCTCTCCATGCTCTCGGTCGTTCGATCACGATCGCGTGGCCGAAACCCGCTCCTCATTTGGACTCTCCTAGCTCCCTCTACCTATAAATATGTGCCTCCCCCGAAATTTTCGCGGATGAAACCCAAGCCTTCGTCCTCCTCCCGTAGCCGGATATGTCCGGACCCCGCCGGACATGTCCGCGCTGCCGCCCCCGCCCTATCAGCCGCTGCCACGTGTCCCGGCCCTCTCTCTCTCTCTCCTCCGCCGCCTTCCGCCCGCCGCCAGCCCTGCAAGGGCCCAGCCGCCGCCGCCAGCGCCTCCGCCTCCGGGCCGAAGCCGCCCGCGGACCTCGCCCCTTCGCCCCGCCGGGCGAAACCTCGCGCCGCCGCCGCCCGGACGCGCGCCTCCGCGCGCCCGTCCCGCTGCCGAGGTCGTCGCCGCCTCCCTCCGCCGCCTCGCCGTTCGCCGTCGTCCGCCGCCGCCATGCCCGAAAAGCGCCGCCGCCATGAGCTCCGGCGAGCTTCGCCGCCGAACCGCCCGCTCCGGCCCGGCGAATCCGCCCCGCCGCCGCGCCCGGTGCCGCCCCGGCCTCCTCCGCCCCGGATCCGGCGCCTCCCTCTCCGGCCTCCTCCCTCGTCGCCGACCCCGCCATCTCCGGTGAGATCCCGTCCATCTCCGGCGAGCCCCGATCCGGCCTGCCTCGGTAACCGTGCACGGAGGTTGACTTTCTCCCCCCCCCCCTCCGTTTTCTGCCAAGTCCCGAGCGTTTTCAGTAATTTTCATGCATTTTCATCATGCCATAACTCTGTCATCGTTGCTCCGTTTTGCGCATGTAATATGTCAAATTGTTCGTCTCGAAGAGTAGATCATTTAATCTCATTGCATCATTTTCATTTGAGCTCATCTTGATGCCCTAAATGCTGTTGGAAGAGTGCTATGTGATGTTAGTTTCTGTTTCTTAACAGAACATGCACTTTTGTCATTTTTGCCATGATTGATGTGTGCACCCTATGAACTTGAGTCCTACATGTATTTTGTAATATGCCATGCCATCTTTCCAGGGGTGTATGCCATGTATTTTTGTGATCTATGTGGTGACTAGCACAAGCATGCAAACTAGGCTTCCTGATGTTGCTGATTTCAGCCCTGTTTTGCTGATATTTTTATGCCATGTTTACTTGATGCTACCGAGAGATCCATGCATATTTTGAGATACTTCAGTAAGGATGTTTTGTTATACATGTCTTGCTCTATCCATCCATGCCCTTGTTTGCAATTATGGAGTGCCATAGCTTGAGTCAATCGAGCTCTACTTTTGCTATAAAATGTTCCTGGCAGATTGTTTACATGTTATTCAATTTTGCCAAGGTTGTTGTTGTTGATCCGTGTATGCTATGATGTTGTTCTTGCCATGTATAGCTTCTATGCCATGTCTTCTTACTGTTGGTTGCCTTGCCATGCCATGTATTTCTCTCTGGTGAGTGGTTCAAGCTCACCAACATGCCTACTTGTTGTTGTTCCTGCCATGTTTAAATCTGTAATATAACTTGCCATGTTTACATGGGTGCCATCATATTTTCTGATCCTTTTTGGCTTATGGTCAGTAAGGGACTTTTGTTCTATGCTTTTAGTAGATTCATGAAATGCCTTTGTTTGCCATGATAAGTTCCTGTAACATGTTGTTTGATAGCTCTAAACATTGCAACCTGATGTTATTTTCTGCTAAGTCTGAAACTGTTATTATTTGCAATCTTGCCATGTCATTTAGAGCATGTTCTAGTTGTTTCTGGAGATAGCTCAGTGTTCATGTTTTGTAATGCTTTACCTGTACATCATGCCCATGCCTTTTGTTTTCATGTTAAGTTGCTGTAGCTTGTTGTTTTGATGCTTGCAATATTCCTAGTTGCTGTTTTGGACAGATTGTGGCTATAACTTGTATAGGGTGTATGTGTTGAACCGTTGCTCCGTTTTGAGTGTGCTCTATATGAAACTTGCTTGATTTTGCATGTAGTTTAATATTATCATGTTGCATCCTTGTTTTGAGGTGTTTGCTTGATGTTTGTATGCATTTTGCATCAATGCCATGCTTATCTTGTTTTGCTCATATCTTCTAGGCCGTAGCTCCGAATCTAATGAACTTTATATGTAACTTGACTAGAATTTCGTGTAGATCATTGTGGTGCATCTTAACTTGCTGTTTAACAACTTGAACATAAAGTTATTCAGATCTGGACCAATTTCGAAATATGCATATGAGGACTTACCGGAATTGTTATATGTTGTTTCCGGCCTCATTTAAACTTGCTTTGATGTGTTGCTCTTGTTTGCATCATCCCTTGCCATGAGTAGCTTCATGTAGCTTTGTCATGCATCCTTCTTGGTTGTGCATCATGTCTTGTTCATGTGTGGTGTGTTTACTATGTTGTGTGCTTCTTCTTGTTAGTTCCTGTTTCGTTGCGATCGTGAGGATTCGTTCGTCTACGCTTGGTTCGGCTTCATCCGTTCGTCTTCTTCATGGACTCGTTCTTCTTCCTTGCGGGATTTCAGGCAAGATGACCGCTACCCTGGATCTCACTACTATCATTGCTATGCTAGTTGCTTCGTTCTTTCGCTATGCTGCGCTACCTACCACTTGCTGCTCAAGCCATCCCATTTTGCCATGAACCTCTAACCTTTGACACCTTTCCTAGCAAACCGTTGTTTGGCTATGTTACCGCTTTGCTCAGCCCCTCTTATAGCGTTGTTAGTTGCAGGTGAAGATGAAGTTTGTTCCTTGTTGGAACATGGAGATGTTGTTCCTTGTTGGAACATGTTTACTTGTTGGGATATCACAATATATCTTATTTAATTAATGCATCTATATACTTGGTAAAGGGTGGAAGGCTCGGCCTTATGCCTGGTGTTTTGTTCCACTCTTGCCGCCCTAGTTTCCGTCATATCGGTGTTATGTTCCCGGATTTTGCGTCCCTAACGCGGTCGGGTGATTTATGGGACCCCCTTGACAGTTCGCTTTGAATAAGACTCCTCCAGCAAGGCCCAACATTGGTTTTACCATTTTCCTCACCTATACCCTTTTTCCCTTGGGTTTCGGAGCCCGAGGGTCATCTTTATTTAGCCCCGGGCGGTGCTCCTTCGAGTGTTGGTCCGAACCGAGCAACCTCTGGGGCCACCACGGGCAACTCGAGGGTTGGTTTTACTCGTAGCTTGACTTATCCGGTGTGCCACGAGCGAGTGCGTGCGACTCCTATCAGGATTTGTCGGCACATCCGGGCGGCTTTGCTGGTCTTGTTTTATTGCTGTCGAAATGTCTTGTAGCCGGGATTCCGAGACTGATCGGGTCTTCCCGGGGAGAAGGAATATCCTTCGTTGATCGCGAGAGCTTATCATGGGCTAAGTTGGGACACCCCTGCAGGGTATAAACTTTCGAGAGCCGTGCCCGCGGTTATGTGGCAGATGGGAATTTGTTAATATCCGGTTGTAGTAAACTCAAAGTAAACTCTTATAAAATACACCAACCGTGTGAGTAACCGTGAGTGTCTCTTTTCGGGGTTGATCGAGAGGAGAACACGGTTTCTGGGTTATGTCTGACGTAAGTAGGAGTTCAGGATCACTTCTTGATCATTACTAGTTGACGACCGTTCCTTTGTTTCTCTTCTCGCTCTCATTTGCGTATGTTAGCCACCATATATGCTTAGTCGCTGCTGCAACCTCACCACTTTACCCCTTCCTTTCCCATTAAGCTTTGCTAGTCTTGATACCCATGGTAATGGGATTGCTGAGTCCTCGTGGCTCACAGATTACTACACCACCAGTTGCAGGTACAGGTTTGCGATGATCATGACGCGAGAGCGATGCTTGCTTGTCTTCTTCTTCCGCTTCTTCGATCAGGGGATAGGTTCCAGGTCGGCAGCCTGGGCTAGCAGGGTGGATGTCGTTTGAGCTTCTGTTTATGTTTCATCCGTAGTCGGATGTTGATCTTGTATATGATGTTGTTGTATTCATGTGACATTGTATTGTATGTATCCCCATCTATTATGTAATGTTGATGTAATGATATCCACCTTGCAAAAGCGTTTCAATATGCGGGTCTATCCTTGGTGGGACCGTCGAGTTCCTTTTGGATAGGGTCGCATATTGGGCGTGACAAGTTGGTATCAGAGCCTCGACCGACCTTAGGAGCCCCCTTGATTGATCGTGTAGTTTGGCCGTTGTTGAGTCTAGAAGAAAACTGTTTTCGGAGTCTAGTTATATCGGAGAGTAGAAATTCTTTTTACTCCTCAGCCCCTTCGTCGCTCTGGTGAGGAATCTTGACGTAGGTGTTTTGAATTACTCCTCTCCCCTTCAAAATTTTTCTTTAGGATCACGCAGTTGGTTTTCCGATCGTTGTTCCTCAGCTCTTTTCATCCGGTGCATTTTTCTTCAAGTTGACTCGAACCTTTTTGTCTTGCGCGAGATCAATCCTCAGTTCTTCCTCTGACGTCGTTGTTTTTCCTTGTCCGAAGTTGTCCTTGTTTTTCCCACCCGCCCTCCCTTCTTCCTCTCGGTACCGGAGTCCGTTATCGAGTATCCACCCTACTCGTGCGAAGTCTTTGCTTTCTTTCCTCAATGATTTCAACCGGTGTTTTCTCTTCAAGATATTCGTTGATTTCCCCTCCAAGTTGCCTTTGTTATTTTCCCGCCCTCCCACCCTCTTCTTCCTGGAGTCTGAGTCTCTTTCGACCATCAATTCCATTCGTGCGGAGTCTCTTCAGTTTTCCCTCAATTATTTCAACCGGTGAATTCTCGTCTTGTTCGTCATTCTTCATCCCTTTCTTTTTCCGGTGCACTCAAATCAAGTTTTTTTTTTCCGAGTTAATCATATTCTTTTCCTTCGAAGTGTTCTCTTTGCTCGTTCGCCTCTCGCCAGTTTATCATTCCAGAGTTCCGAAGAAATCTCAGGAGATTCGTCTGTGTTCCAATTAATTCGAGGTTGTCACCTCATTCAAATATTTCTATTGTTCAGGTGCATCATCTATCTGTTCAACATCCCTTTCCAACGGTGTTTTCTCTTTAGTGGGCCCTAACCCACAGGTCTTTTCCCAGGATCTTACCTGACTCTTCTAATTCCCCGGAGTTATTCCCAAATTCTTTTCAAGTTTGACGTAAGTATGAATTTCATCAGTCAGACACCTTTCCAAGGTCGATTCCAAATCTTTTTCATTGTTGGCTCAACCTCTTCGCTTTTCATTCTCCCGGAGTATCCCAGTAATTTTGGTGGTGTTCCTCGTCGTCAGTTCAAGATTGAAGAAGAGTTTTTCCTCTAAATCTTGCTCCTTCTCTAGAATATTCGTGGTTCCAGTTTCTTGTTATCCTCTCGAATTATTCCGTTTGTCAGATATTCTTTCCTTACCCATCCGGAGTATATCAGGAGTTGTTTTTCCATTTCTTTTCACCGGAGGCCATCGTTCCAGAAGAATTCTTCGTCCTCACATTTCAGCTGCAGTTATCCAATTATCCCGGTGCTTCGTTCAAGTATTCTTTAATCAGCTCATGATCTCTTTGTTCTTTTGCATCTAAATCCCCTCAATCATATTTGTTCTTCTAATTCTTCCCGGTGATTCATTCTCTTTCATCAGTCATTTCCAAATTCTAACGATGGTTCATTCAAGATTCTTTTCCTTGATTATCATTTTATTCATTCGTTCTTTTCAATCCTACCGGTGGTTCATGAAGACTTTCTCAAGTTTTGTGCGATGTTTCCCCTTAATCCTTTTTCAACGAGAATAAGTTTTATGCCAAATCCATTTCATGTCATCAATTTCATTTGATGAAGGATAAGCATACAATAAATCTTATTCTTATTTCCTCAAAGTGATTAATCTTTTTCTTCGGAGTTTGTTCTTGATGAATAAATTCTAGTTCCAAGTGTTTTCTTCTTTTTCTTCTCCGGAGTTCAGATTTCCTCAGCCATTTCGTCGGAACCTCCATCGGAATCATCGCAATGCTCATCTTATTCTTTCGTCCTTCATTCTATCTCTTTGTCCTTTTGTTTACCGGAGTTTTTCATGGTGGTTCTTCATGATTTAATTCATTCTTCAAGAGTTCATCAAGATTTTGTTGGTGGAGTTCAAATATCTTTTCTTCTCGCATCTCGAAGTGCAGTTAATTCTTCGTATTCTTTTGAAGTGGAGTTTTGCATTTCTTTGTTCTTCTCAGATATTCAAATGCGTTCAATCCTTCCTTCTAAGTTATTTTCATTCAATTCTTTCAATTCTTCCGGAGGCATGGTGTTGTTCCTCTCGTTAACTATCGTTCCATTTTGTCAAACTCAGTTCCAACTCTTTCCATGTTCAGTCAGAGTTCTGCCTAAATCCTTTCAGTCTTATCCGTTTCTTTTCTCATTCTAACCACTCCGGTTAGAACGAGTGCTTTCAGAGTCTATCTGAGTCAGGGAGTTTTCGATTCTCGTCATTCTCGTCATTCTCGTCGTTCCTCTCTTATTCTCGAGTGCTCTCGAGTCTTTGCTTCTTCTTTTGAGTTCTTGTTTCACCTCATCCCTTTTTCCCTTCCGTCTCGGTCCTAAGATCTCGGGACGAGATCTCTTGTTAGTGGAGGAGTGTTGTAACGCCCCGGATTTGATGCGCCAAGTGTCCGTCAGTTATTCGTCGTCTTTGCCATGTCATGTGCTTGTGTGTTGCACTTTGCCATGTCATCATATGCATTTCATATCATGTCATCATGTGCATTTCATTTTGCATACGTCTTCGTCTCATGCATCCGAGCATTTTCCCCGTTGTCCGTTTTGCAATCCGGCACTCCTATGTCTCCCGGCGCCCCCTTTTACCTCTTTTCGTGTGCGGGTATTAAACTTTATCGGAATGGACCGAGGTTTGTCAAGCGGCCTTGGTATAGCACCGGTAGACCGCCTGTCAAGTTTCGTGCCATTTGGAGTTCGTTTGATACTCCAACGGTTAACCGGGTAACCGTGAAAGCCTCTTTTGTATTGCAGCCCAACACCCCTTCCAAAGTGGCCCAAAACCCACCAAACTCCTCTCCATGCTCTCGGTCGTTCGATCACGATCGCGTGGCCGAAAACCGCTCCTCATTTGGACTCTCCTAGCTCCCTCTACCTATAAATATGTGCCTCCCCCGAAATTTTCGCGGATGAAACCCTAGCCTTCGTCCTCCTCCCGTAGCCGGACACGTCCGGACCCTGCCGGACATGTCCGCGCCGCCGCCCCCGCCCTATCAGCCGCTGCCACGTGTCCCGGCCCTCTCTCTCTCTCAGATCAAGTTACTACAGAACCTCGTAGGTCAAGCAGAGTAAGATCCGCTCCAGAGTGGTACGGTAATCCTATTCTAGAAGTCATGTTCCTTGACCATGGCGAACCTACGAACTATGAGGAAGCGATGATGAGCCCAGATTCCGCAAAATGGCTTGAGGCCATGAAATCTGAGATGGGATCCATGTATGAGAACAAAGTATGGACTTTGGTTGACTTGCCCGATGATCGGCAAGCCATCGAGAATAAATGGATCTTCAAGAAGAAGACTAACGCTGATGGTAATGTAACTGTCTACAAAGCTCGACTTGTTGCGAAAGGTTTTTGACAAGTTCAAGGAATTGACTACGATGAGACTTTCTCACCCGTAGCGATGCTTAAGTCTATCCGAATCATGTTAGCAATTGCTGCATTTTATGATTATGAAATATGGCAAATGGATGTCAAAAATGCATTCCTGAATGGATTTCTGAAAGAAGAGTTGTATATGATGCAACAGAAGGTTTTTTGATCCAAAAGGAGCTAACAAAGTGTGCAAGCTCCGATGATCCATTTATGGACTGGTGCAAGCCTCTTGGAGTTGGAATAAACGCTTTGATAGTGTGATCAAAGCATATGGTTTTATACAGACTTTTGGAGAAGCCTGTATTTACAAGAAAGTGAGTGGGAGCTCTGTAGCATTTCTGATATTATATGTAGACGACATATTGTTAATTGGAAATGATATAGAATTTCTGGATAGCATAAAGGGATACTTGAATAAAAGTTTTTTTGATAAAAGACCTCGGTGAAGCTGCTCACATATTGGGCATCAAGATCTATAGAGATAGATCAAGACGCTTAACTGGACTTTCACAAAGCACATACCTTGATAAAGTTTTGAAAAAGTTCAAAATGGATCAGGCAAAGAAAGGGTTCTTGCCTGTATTACAATGTGTGAAGTTGAGTCAGACTCAATGCCCGACCACAGCAGAAGATAGAGAGAAAATGAAAGATGTTCCCTATGCTTCAACCATAGGCTCTATCATGTATGCAATGCTATGTACCAGACCTGATGTATGCTTAGAAATAAGTTTAGCAGGGAGGTACCAAAGTAATCTAAGAGTGGATCACTGGACAGTGGTCAAGAATATCCTGAAATACCTGAAAAGGACTAAGGATATGTTTCTCGTTTATGGAGGTGACAAAGAGCTAGCCGTTAATGGTTACGTCAATGCAAGCTTTGTTGGGGAACGTAGCAGAAATTCAAAATTTTCCTACGTGTCACCAAGATCTATCTATGGAGAAACTAGCAACGAGGGGAAGGAGAGTGCATCTACATACCCTTGTAGATCGTTAAGCGGAAGCGTTCATGTGAACGGGGTTGAAGGAGTCGTACTGTCGTGATTCAGATCACCGATGATCAAGTGCGAGCGGACGGCACCTCCGCGTTCAACACACGTACAGCCGGTGGCGTCTCCCACGCCTTGATCCAGCAAGGAGAGAGGAGAGGTTGAGAAGACTCCATCCAGCAGCAGCACAACGGCATGGTGGTGATGGAGGGCGTGGCAATCCCGAGGCTTCGCCAAGCACCAAGGGAGAGGAGGAAGAGGAGAGGCAGGGGCTGCACCAAGAGGAGAGGTTCTCTGTGTTGGGCAGCCCAAAACCTCAAGTATATATAGGGGAAGGGGGCTGCGCCCCTTTAGGGTTTCCACCCCAAGGGGTGCGGCCAGCCCTAGATGGGACTTGGGGCGGCCAAGAGGGGAGGAGTGCCTCCCAAGTCAAGTGGAGGCCCTCCCCCTTAGGGTTTCCCCCCTCCCATGCGCATGGGCCTTGGGGGGGCTGGTTCCCTTGGCCCATTATGGCTAGGGCGCCCCCTTACAGCCCATGCTACTGTATTGGACGTGGTGGAATAATTTCCGGACCTCCGGACCCCTCCGGAACCTTCTGGAAGCTTCCCGGTACAATACCGAAAAAAACCCGAACTTTTTCTGGAACCCGAACAACAACTTTCCATATATAAATCTTTACCTCCGGACCATTCCGGAACTCCTCGTGACGTCCGGGATCTCATCCGGGACTCCGAACAACATTCGGTAACCACATACAAACTTCCTTTATAACCCTAGCGTCATCGAACCTTAAGTGTGTAGACCCTACGGGTTCGGGAATCATCTGAACATGACCGAGGCGTTGTCCGGTCAATAACCAACAGCGGGATCTGGATACCCATGTTGGCTCCCACATGTTCCACGATGATCTCATCGGATGAACCACGATGTCAAGGACTCAATCGATCCCGTATACAATTCCCTTTGTCTAGCGGTATTGTACTTGCCCGAGATTCGATCGTCGGTATCCCGATACCTTGTTCAATCTCGTTACGGCAAGTCTCTTTACTCGTTCCATAACACATCATCCGTGATCAACCCCTTGGTCACATTGTGCACATTATGATGATGTCCTACCGAGTGGGCCAGAGATACCTCTCCGTTTACGAGTGACAAATCCGATCTTGATCCGTGTCAACCCAATGGTCACTTTCGGAGATACCTGTAGTGCACCTTTATAGTCACCCGATTACGTTGTGACGTTTGATACACCCAAAGCACTCCTACGGTATCCGGAATTGCACGATCTCATGGTCTAAGGAAAAGATACTTGACATTAGAAAAGCTTTAGCATACGAACTACGATCTTTGTGCTAGGCTTAGGATTGGGTCTTGTCCATCACATCATTCTCCTAATGATGTGATCCGTTATCAATGACATCCAATGTCCATGGTCGGAAACCGTAACCATCTATTGATCAACGAGCTAGTTAACTAGAGGCTTACTAGGGACATGGTGTTGTCTATGTATCCACACATGTATCGCTGTTTCCGGTCAATACAATTATAGCATGAATAATAAGCGATTATCATGAACAAGGAAATATAATAATAACTAATTTATTATTGCCTCTAGGGCATATTTCCAACAGTCTCCCACTTGCACTAGAGTCAATAATCTAGTTCACATCGCCATGTGATTAACATCGATAAGTCACATCGCCATGTGACCAACATCCAAAGAGTTTACTAGTGTCTTAAACTAGTTCACATCACCATGTGATTAAGTCTCAATGAGTTCGGGGTTTGATCATGTTTTGCTTGTGAGAGAGGTTTTAGTCAACGGTGCGAACCTTTCAGATCCGTGTGTACTTCATAATTCTCTATGTCATATTGTAAATGCTGCTTTCACGCTCCACTTGGAGCTATTCCAAATGGTTGCTCCACTATCGTATCCGGTTTGCTTCTCGAGTCACTCGGATAGGTGTTAAAGCTTGCATCGGCGTAACCCTTTACGCCGAACTCTTTATCACCTCCATAATCGAGAAACATGTCCTTATTCCTCTAAGGATAATTTTGACCGCTATCTGGTGATCCACTCCTTGATCACCTTTGTACTCTCTTGCCGATATGTAGCAAGGCAAACATCAGGTGCAGTACACAGCATAGCATACTATAGAGCCTACGTCTGAAGCATAGGGGACGACCTTCGTCCTTTCTCTCTTTTCTGCCGTGGTCGAGCTTTAACTCTTAACTTCATACCTTACATCTCAGGCAAGAACTCCTTCTTTGACTGATCCATCTTGAACACCTTCAAGATCATGTCAAGGTATGTGCTCATTTGAAAGTACTATTGAGCGTTTTTGATCTATCCTCATAGATCTTGATGCTCAATGTTCAAGTAACTTAATCAGGTTTTCACTTGAAAACACTTTAACCCTATATGCTTTGAGAAAATTCTACATCATTTCTGATCACCAATATGTCAACAACATATACTCATCAGAAATTCTATAGTGCTCCCACTCACTTCTTTGGAAATACAAGTTTCTCATAAACTTTGTATAAACCCAAAATCTTTGATCATCTCATCAAAGCGCACATTCCAACTCCGAGATGCTTACTCCAGTCCTTAGAAGGATCGCTGGAGCTAGCATACCTTTTAGCATCCTTAGGATCGACAAAACTTTTCTGATTGTATCACATACAACCTTTCCTTACGTAAAGGTAAGGAAACTCGTTTTGACATCCATCTGCCAGATTTCATAAATGCAGCTTGTGCTAACATGATTCCGACGGACTTAAGCATCGCTACGGATGAGAAAATCTCATCGTAGTCAACTCCTTGAACTTGTGAAAAACTCTTTGCCACAAGTCGAGCTTCATAGAAGGTGACATTACCGTCCATGTCCGTCTTCTTCTTAAAGACCCATTTATTTCAATGGCTTGCCGATCATCGGGCAAGTCCACCAAAGTCCATGCTTTGTTATGATATATGGATCCTACCTCGGATTTCATGGTTTCTAACCATTTGTCGGAATTTGGGCCCACCATCGCTTCTCCATAGCTCGTAGGTTCATTGTTGTCTAGCAACATGACCTTCAAGACAGGATTCTTGTACCACTCAAGTAGTACGCATCCTTGTCACCCTACGAGGTACGTCAGTGACTTGATCCGAAACTTCATGATCACTATCATAAGCTTCTACTTCAATTGGTGTAGGTGCCACGGGAACAACTTCCTGTGCCCTGCTACACACTTGTTGAAGTGACGGTTCAATGACCTCATCAAGTCTCCACCATCCTCCCACTCAACTTTTCGAGACGAACTTTTCCTCGAGAAAGGACCCGATTCAAGAAACAATCCCTATTGCTTTCGGATCTGAATTAGGAGGTATACCCAACCGTTTTGGGTGTCCTATGAAGATGCATTTTGTCCGCTTTGGGTTCGAGCTTATCAACCTGAAACTTTTCCACATAAGCGTCGCAGCCCCAAACTTTTAAGAAATGACAGCTTAGGTTTCTCTAAACCATAGTTCATACGGTGTCATCTCAACGGAATTACGTGGTGCCCTATTAAAGTGAGTGCGGTTGTCTCTAATGCCTAACCCATGAGCGATAGTGGTAATTCGATAAGAGACATCATGGTACGCACCATATCCAATAGGTTGCAACTATGATGTTCGGACACACCATCACACTATGGTGTTCAGCGGTATTAGTTGTGAAACAATTTCCACAATGTCTTAATTGTGTGCCAAAACTCGTAACTCAGATATTCATCTCTATGATCATATCATAGACATTCTATCCTCTTGTCACGAAGATCTTAAACTTCACTCTGAAATTGCTTGAACCATTCAATAATTCAGACTTTTGTTTCATCAAGTAAATATACTCAACATCTACTCGAATCATCTGTGAAGTAAGAACATAACGATATTCACTGCATGCCTCAGCACTCATTGGACTGCACATATCAAAATGTGTTACTTCCAACAAGTTGCTATCTTGTTCCATTTTACTGAAACCGAGGCTTTTCAGTCATCTTGCCCATGTGGTATGTTTTGCATATCTCAAGTGATTCAAAATCAAGTGAGTCCAAACGATCCATCTGCATGGAGTTTCTTCATGCGTATGCACCAATAGACATGGTTCGCATGTCTCAAACTTTTCAAAACGAGTGAGTCCAAAGATCCATCAACATGGAGCTTCTTCATGCGTTTTACACCAATATGACTTACATGGCAGTGCCACAAGTAAGTGGTACTATCATTACTATCTTATACATTTGGCATGAAAATGTGTATCACTACGATCGAGATTCAATAAACCATTTTTTAGGTGCAAGACCATTGAAGGTATTATTCAAATAAATAGAGTAACCATTATTCTCTTTAAATGAATAACCGTATTGCGATAGACATAATCCAATCATGTCTATGCTCAACGCAAACACCAAATGATAATTATTCTGGTTTAATACTAATCTTGATGGTAGAGGGAGCGTCGATGTTTGATCATATCAACCTTGGAAACAATTCCAACACATATCGTCACTCATCTTTAGCTAGTCTCCTTTTATTCCGTAGCTTTTATTTGAGTTACTAACATTTAGCAACCGAACCGGTACCTAATACCCTGGTGCTACTAGGAGTACTAGTAAAGTACACATTAACATAATGTATATCAAATATACTTCTATCGACCTTGCCTGCCTTCTTATCTACCAAGTATCTAGGGTAATTCTGCTCGATGGCTGTTCCCTTATTACGAAGCACTTAGTCTCGGGTTTGGGTTCAACCTTGGGTTTCTTCACTGGAGTAGCAACTGATTTGCCGTTTCATGAAGTGTCCCTTCTAGCCCTTGCCCTTCTTGAAACTAGTGGTTTCACCAACCATCAACAATTGATGCTCCTTCTTGATTTCTACTTTCGCGATGTCAAACAACGCGAATACCTCAAGGATCATCATCTCTATCCTTGATATGTTATAGTTCATCACGAAGCTCTTAGCAGCTTGGTGGCAATGACTTTGGAGAAACATCACTATCTCATCTGGAAGATTAACTCCCACTCGATTTAAGTGATTGTTGTACCCAGACAATCTGAGTACAAAGCTCAACGATTGAGCTTTTCTCCTTTAGTTTGTAGGTTAAGAAAATCGTCGGAGGTCTCATACCTCTTGACGTGGGCACGAGCCTGAAATCCTAATTTCAGCCCTCAAACATCTCATATGTTCATGACGCTTCAAAACGTCTTTCGTGCCTCAACTCTAAACCGTATAACTGAACTATCACGTAGTTATCAAAACGTGTATGTCCGATGTTCGCAACATCCACAAGCGACGTTTGGGGTTCATCACACTGAACGGTGCATTAAGGACATAAGCTTTCTACTGTCCGCATAATCGCTACTTTCAACTTTCAACTATATTTTCTCTAGGAACATATCTAAACAGTGGAACTAAAGCGCGAGCTTACGACATAATTTGCAAAAGGTCTTTTGACTATGTTCAAGATAATTAAGTTCATCTTATGAACTCCCACTCAGATAGACATCCCTCTGGTTATCTAAGTGATTACATGATCCGAATCAACTAGGCCGTGTCCGATCAACACGTGAGACGGACTAGTCATCATCGGTGAACATCTTCATGTTGATCGTATCTACTATACGACTCATGCTCGACCTTCGGTCTCCGTGTTCGAGGCCATGTCTTCACATGCTAGGCTCGTCAAGTTAACCCTAAGTGTTTCTGCGTGTGTAAATCTTGCTTACACCCGTTGTATGTGAACGTAAGAATCCATCACACCCGATTAACACGTGGTGCTTAGAAGCGACGAACTGTAGCAACGGTGCACGTTAGGGAGAACACTTCTTGAAATTTGTGTAAGGGATCATCTTATTTACTACCGTCGTTCTAAGTAAACAAGATGCATAAACATAATAAACATCACATGCAATTATATAGTAGTGACATGATATGGCCAATATCATATTGCTCCTTTTGATCTCCATCTTCGGGGCTCCATGATCATCATTGTCACCGGCATGACACCATGATCTCCATCATCATGATCTCCATCATCGTGTCTTCATGAAGTTGTCTCGCCAACTTATTACCTCTACTACTATGGCTACTGGTTAGCAATAAAGTAAAGTAATTACATGGCGTTGTTCAATGACACGCAGGTCATACAATAAATAAAGACAACTCCTATGGCTCCTGCCGGTTGTCATACTCATCGACATGCAAGTCGTGAATCCTATTACAAGAACATGATCAATCTCATACATCACATATCATTCATCACATTCTTCTTGGCCATATCACATCACATAGCATACCCTGCAAAAACAAGTTAGGCGTCCTCTAATTGTTGTTTGCATGTTTTACGTGGCTGCTATGGGTTTCTAGCAAAACGTTTCTTACCTACGCAAAACCACAACGTGATATGCCAATTGCTATTTACCCTTCATAAGGACCCTTTTCATCGAATCCGTTCCGACTAAAGTGGGAGAGCGGCACCCGCTAGCCACCTTATGCACCAAGTGCATGTCACCGGTGGAACCTGTCTCACGAAGAGCGTGTAAGGTCGGTCCGGCCGCTTCATCCCACAATACCGTCGAAACAAGATTGGACTAGTAACGGTAAGCATATTGAACATCATCAACGCCCACAACTACTTTGTGTTCTACTCGTGCAAAGAATCTACGCAATAGACCTAGCTCATGATGCCACTATTGGGGAACGTAGCAGAAATTCAAAATTTTCCTACGTGTCACCAAGATCTATCTATGGAGAAACTAGCAACGAGGGGAAGGAGAGTGCATCTACATACCCTTGTAGATCGTTAAGCGGAAGCGTTCATGTGAACGGGGTTGAAGGAGTCGTACTCGTCGTGATTCAGATCACCGATGATCAAGTGCGAGCAGACGGCACCTCCGCGTTCAACACACGTACAGCCGGTGGCGTCTCCCACGCCTTGATCCAGCAAGGAGAGAGGGAGAGGTTGAGGAAGACTCCATCCAGCAGCAGCACAACGGCATGGTGGTGATGGAGGGCGTGGCAATCCCGCGAGGCTTCGCCAAGCACCAAGGGAGAGGAGGAAGAGGAGAGGCAGGGCTGCACCAAGAGGGAGAGGTTCTCCTGTGTTGGGCAGCCCAAAACCTCAAGTATATATAGGGGAAAGGGGCTGCGCCCCTTTAGGGTTTCCACCCCAGGGGTGCGGCCAGCCCTAGATGGGACTTGGGGCGGCCAAGAGGGGAGGAGTGCCTCCCAAGTCAAGTGGAGGCCCTCCCTTAGGGTTCCCCCTCCCATGCGCATGGGCCTTGGGGGCTGGTTCCCTTGGCCCATTATGGCTAGGGCGCCCCTTACAGCCCATGCTACTGTATTGGACGTGGTGGAACAATTTCCGGACCTCCGGACCCCTCCGAATCCTCCGGAACCTTCGAAGCTTCGGTACAATACCGAAAAAACCGAACTTTTCGAACCCGAACAACAACTTTCCATATATAAATCTTTACCTCCGGACCATTCCGGAACTCCTCGTGACGTCCGGGATCTCATCCGGACTCGAACAACATTCGGTAACCACATACAAACTTCCTTTATAACCCTAGCGTCATCGAACCTTAGTGTGTAGACCCTACGGGTTCGGGAATCATGCGACATGACCGAGGCGTTCTCGGTCAATAACCAACAGCGGATCTGGATACCCATGTTGGCTCCCACATGTTCCACGATGATCTCATCGGATGAACCATGATGTCAAGGACTCAATCGATCCCGTATACAATTCCCTTTGTCTAGCGGTATTGCACTTGCCCGAGATTCGATTGTCGGTATCCCGATACCTTGTTCAATCTCGTTACGCAAGTCTCTTTACTCGTTCCGCAACACATCATCCCGTGATCAACCCCTTGGTCACATTGTGCACATTATGATGATGTCCTACCGAGTGGGCCCAGAGATACCTCTCCGTTTCACGAGTGACAAATCCCATCTTGATCCGTGTCAACCCAATGGTCACTTTCGGAGATACCTGTAGTGCACCTTTATAGTCACCCGATTACGTTGTGACGTTTGATACACCCAAAGCACTCCTACGGTATCCGGAATTGCACGATCTCATGGTCTAAGGAAAAGATACTTGACATTAGAAAAGCTTTAGCATACGAACTACGATCTTTGTGCTAGGCTTAGGATTGGGTCTTGTCCATCACATCATTCTCCTAATGATGTGATCCGTTATCAATGACATCCAATGTCCATGGTCAGGAAACCGTAACCATCTATTGATCAACGAGCTAGTTAACTAGAGGCTTACTAGGGACATGGTGTTGTCTATGTATCCACACATGTATCGCTGTTTCCGGTCAATACAATTATAGCATGAATAATAAACGATTATCATGAACAAGGAAATATAATAATAACTAATTTATTATTGCCTCTAGGGCATATTTCCAACAAGCTTTGATACTGATCCGGACGATTATAAATCGCAAAACGGATACGTGTTTATATTGAACGGTGGAGCTGTCAGTTGGTGCAGTTCTAAACAAAGCGTCGTGGCGGGATCTACATGCGAAGCGGAGTACATAGCTGCTTCGGAAGCAGCAAATGAAGGAGTCTGGATGAAGGAGTTCATTTCCTATCTATGTGTCATACCTAGTGCATCGGGACCAATGAAGATCTTATGTGACAATACTCGTGCAATTGCCTTGGCAAAGGAATCCAGAGTTCACAAGAGGACCGAGCACATCAAGAGACGCTTCAATTCCATCCGGGACCAAGTCCAGGTGGGAGACATAGGGATTTGCAAGATACATACGGATATGAATGTTGCAGACCCGTTGACTAAGCCTCTTCCACGAGCAAAACATGATCAGCACCAACGCTCCATGGGTGTTAGAATCATTACTGTGTAATCTAGATTATTGACTCTAGTGCAAGTGGGAGACTGAAGGAAATATGCACTAGAGGCAATAATAAAGTTATTATTTATTTCCTTTGTTGGAGAACGTTGCAGAAAATTAAAATTTTCCTACGGTTTCACCAAGATCTATCTATGAGTTCATCTAAGCAACGAGTCAAGAGAGAGAGTTTGCATCTACATACCACTTGTAGATCGAGTACGGAAGCGATTGAGGGAGTGGTGATGATGAAGACGTTCCCAACGTGATTCCGATCATCGATGACCAAGTGCTGAACAGACAGCACCTCCGCGTTCAACACACGTACGGGACGACGGCGTCTCCTTCGTCTTGATCCAGCAAGGAGGAAGGAGAGGTTGAGGAAGATCACTCCAATGGCAGCACGACGGCGTGATGCAGATGGAGGGCTGTACTCAGCAGGCCGCCAAGCGTGTGCGGAGGAGGAGAGGTGTTGGGAGGGAGGGCTGCGCCTTCAATGGTGTTTTCAGCCCTTCCCTCTACCCCTCTATTTATAGGGGAAAGGAGGAGGGGGTCGGCCCCCTCTAGATCCATTTAGAGGGGGCGGCGGCGCCAAGGGAGGGGGCTTGCCCCCCAAGCAAGGGGCCCCTTAGGGTTTCCCCCCTCAACCCTAGGCGCATGGGCCAAGGGGAGGGGGTGCGCCCAGCCCATGAGGGGCTGGCTGCCCCCACGCAGCCCAAGTGGCCCCCCAAAAGGGGTGGCCCCTCCCGGTGGTCCTCCGGAACCCTTCCGGTGGACCCTCCATAAAACCGATATGACCCGAAACTTTTCCGGTGTCCGTTTGATGACTTCCCATATATAAATCTTTACCTCCGGACCATTCCGGAACTCCTCGTGACGTCCGGGATCTCATCCGGGACTCCGAACAACATTCGGTAATCACATACAAGTCTTCCTATTAACCCTAGCGCCACCGAACCTTAAGTGTGTAGACCCTACGGGTTCGGGAGACATGCAGACATGACCGGGACGCTCTCAGGTCAATAACCAACAGCGGGATCTGGATACCCATGTTGGCTCCCACATGCTCCTCGATGATGTCATCGGATGAACCACGATGTCTAGGGTTCAAGCAACCCCGTATGCTATTCCCTTTGTCAGACGGTATGTTACTTGCCCGAGACTCGATCGTCGGTATCCCAATACCTCGTTTAGTCTCGTTACCGGCAAGTCACTTTACTCGTACCGTAATGCATGATCCCGTGACCAGACACTTGATCACTTTGAGCTCATTATGATGATGCATTACCGAGTGGGCCCAGTGATACCTCTCCGTCATACGGAGTGACAAATCCCTGTCTCGATCCGTGTCAACCCAAACCAGACCTTTCAGAGATACCTGTAATGCACCTTTATAGTCACCCGATTCACGTTGTGACGTTTGGTACACCCAAAGCATTCCTACGGTATCCGGGAGTTACACGATCTCACGGTCTAAGGAAGAGATACTTGACATTGGAAAAGCTCTAGCAAAACGAACTACACGATCTTTGTGCTATGCTTAGGATTGGGTCTTGTCCATCAAGTCATTCTCCTAATGACGTGATCTCGTTGTCAATGACATCGATGTCCATAGTCGAAACCATGACTATCTGTTGACCAACGAGCTAGTCAACTAGAGGCTCACTAGGGACGTATTGTGGTCTATGTATTCACGTGTACCACGATTTCCGTATGATCTGATTATAGCATGAATAAAAGACAATTATCATGAACAAGGAAATATAATAATAATGCTTTTATTATTGCCTCTAGGGCATATTTCCAACAGTCTCCCACTTGCACTAGAGTCAATAATCTAGTTTACATTGTGATGAATCGAACACCCATAGAGTTCTGGTGTTGATCATGTTTTGCCCGCAGAAGAGGTTTAGTCAACGGATCTGCGACATTCAGATCTGTTGAGGATACAACTACGAAGTGTGAACCGCCCCGAAGGGGCCGGTTTACCCTCGTGCGTGATCCAGGCCCATATGGAGGCCTGGAGCCCAGAAGGGAATTAAGATCCATACATGTAAACCGCCCTAGTGCTATAACTTGTATTGTAAGACAGGAAAGGAGAGACCAAGCCGGACTCTTGTAAGAGCCGGATTGGTATTCTGTAAGCCGGCCGGGCGTTAACCCGTGTATATAAGGGGACGACCCGGCGGCGAGTTAGGCACAAGAGATTCGAGGCCAAGGCAAAGCTATTGCTCCCTAGTCGCCGAATCATATCAATCACACCACAACTGGACGTAGGTTTTTACCTTCATCGAAGGGGCCGAACCAGTATAATTCCCGTGTCTTGTGTCCGCATTAACCCCTCTAGGTAACCCGTACGATGGCCCTGCGACTAAGTCCTTTCATGAGGACATCTGCCGTGACAATTCCACGACAGTTGGCGCCCACCGTGGGGCTATCGCACGATGGTTTGATGATCTTAGAGGGCAAGTTCGAGGGACTCGAAGGCTATGCAGTGGGCCGGATGACTAAAAGTCGTCGCGGCAAACTCTACATCGACGATGCGGACTGGGGCCCCGAGGCCAGCTCGGTTGAGTATGGATACCGGGTCCCCTTTGGCGGTATACACGTGTTCATCGGCAAGATTGGCGAGTCAGAGCCTGGGCCGGACGTCGGCACCGACCTCGTCGAGACGGCTCAGCGGTCGAAGAAGAGTCCCGCCCTGGCTAAACCGGCGGACAGGCATGTTTTCGTGGGAGTCGTTCACGGAGGCTACGAGGACGGATCAGCGTCGGGTGACGAAACTGTGGTCTACTCTGGGGACGAATCATCGGCCGGAGAAACTGAGTCTCTATACCAGCTACGGGAAGGCCAGATCGGGGGTAGTTCCGATGGGGAGAGCATTCCGGACCCTTTCGATCTACCCAACCGGGTTGGGATCTTCATGGCCGGTACACAGGCGGTGCTTCACTCTTCGACCGCGGCGCCCCTGGTCGCCGGTTCAACAGCGGTGCTGGCAGCCGGGGAAGGAGGCCCTGTGCGCCCGCCGGCTCAAGTTTTGTCGAGCTTTTGACGCGTTAGCTGTGCTCTGGCGGAGGCTAATCCGCGGATCAGGACTTTCACAACTGGCGGAGATTGCAAAGGTGAGGGAACAGATCACTAATGCTAAAGCGGACTTGGCAGCCGCGGACGAAAGGATGGCAGCGGAACGGGCCGCTTTGGATGCGCAGGCTTATAGGCTCAGGCTGGACCAGAGCGCGTCACAGGAAGTCATGAAAAGGAAGTACAGGTCCCGTTTACCTTCCGTTTTTGAGGGAAGGGAGCTTTTCAATACCCCAGGGGCAGGGACCAGTAATCCGCCGCCATTGGTAAACCGGCCGGAAGCACCTGGGACAGCCGCACCGGTTCAGCCCCGGATGATCGATCTACCTCGCCATCATACCGGCGCGCCCCAGACCGTGCAGACACCTCCGGGTCATTACTCCAACCCGATGGATAACCTCGTAGCGGCTGCGGCACGGTTAGAGGCAATTCCAATCGAAGGCGATTCACCACAGGCGGTGGAGACGCGCCGGGTCAAGGAGCTCCTCAGGACGGCCTTGGCTCAGCAAGAAGCGTACTCGTACAGTCGAGATCGGATCCATTCCACCCCCCGCCCAAGTCGGAGCTACAGCCGACGCGTCGATGAACCGGCCGTGTCGAGCAATGCGCAACGTGGACCGCCCCGCGGCAACAATCCGGCAGGCGGCTTTGAAGATGCTCAGGTGGTAGTGGACCGCGCCAGGGCACGTAGGGAGGCCGAGTTAGCAGCACAAGCGGAGGATCATCCGCCCGCGCCGGTTCGACCAACCATCTTCGAACCGGGGGTCACGTCCGGCTCTTTGGGGGTACCTTGCCTCGTCCCTGCTTTACGCAACGTGCGTTTGCCCAAGGACTTCAAGGGGCCACGCAAGGTGCCGAATTATACCGCCGACTTGGCTCCAGAGGCATGGATAGAAAGCTACGAGATGGCCGTGGAGATGCTGGCCGTGGATGAAGCAGCATGTGCAAAGTACTTCACAATGATGCTGGAAGGTACTGCCCGAACTTGGTTGAAAAACTTGCCGCCCGACTCTATCAACTCGTGGACACAGTTGAGAACCCGGTTTATCCAAAATTTCAAAGACACCTGTAAACAGCCCATGTCGGTGGTAGATCTGGGGCTTGCGTCCAGGCGGACGGAGAGTCTACAACCCATTGGGTGCGCCGTGTTTCGAAGTTTACATTCTTCGACGGATCAACCCTGGTTCCGCGATCATGACCTTGGAAGCCAATTGCGGTTCGAGCCATTGAAACTGAAGCTGGGTCGCATGAAGCGTTTTGTCATGACATGGGCACTTTAATGGGCGTTTTGGTAAAGTACGCTGATTACGATAGTACCAAGGATCCTGAATCGGAGAATGATGAAGTGGGGAAGGAAAACAGAACGGCAATTCCAGGAGCCAGCAGCATCAGTCGGCAGGCAATGGAGGGCACAAGCGTAAAGCGAACGGCAACATGGGCTTTGTGGCCAACACCAACGCGCAGGACAAGGGTCAGCGGCGCCGGGGTAGGCAGTCAAACCGGGGTGGTCACAATCCGGATCGTTTGAACTTCATATTAAATCAACCTTGTCCGAAGCACGGGACGAAGGAGGTACCGGCGAACCACCTTTGGAAGGATTGTTATCTTATGCAGGAGTTTAAGAACTCCAACTCCTTCGGTATGATCAAGGGTCGGTGGCGGTTCAGGGTCCGCTCCGGTTCTGGCGGAGGAATTCGGCCCGGATTCGTGGTAATCCGGGCGGGCAAGGCAATCAGAATAATCAAAGTAATCAGAACAGTCAGAACCAAGGGGGCTACAATCAACAACAGCAGCAGTCGGGTTATCAGAGCAATCCAAAGCAATTGAATGGCGGTCAGTACCACGTCTTTACCACCAGCTTGGACCGACGAGACCGGAAACTTCAGAGGCGGGCGGTCAGTGTTGTTGAACCGGCTGCGCCGCATTACCTGCGCTGGTCCGAGCAGCCGATTGTGTGGAGCAGAGAGGACCATCCTCCCCGGGTTTACAATCCGGGTCAGTTAGCCCTGGTGGTGGCACCCCAGGTAGGCGGGTACAAGTTTACCAAGGTTCTTATGGATGGAGGAAGCAGCATCAACATCACGTACTACTGAAACTTTCCGACGGATGGGGTTAACGAGATAGGCATCTCAGGCCATCCGATGCAGTGTTTCACGGAGTGGTGCACAGTAAGTCGGCATACCCGGTCGGTAAAATAGCTCGAGGTAACCTTTGAGGCGAGCATGACGCCGTAACGTAAACGTTGACATTTGAGGTGGTGAAAATTCAAAGCCCTTACCACGCCCTCTTTGGGCGGCCGGCTTATGCTAAATTCATGGCACGGCCCTGTTATGTTTACTTACAGCTGAAAATGCGGGTCACAAAGGAACAATAACGGTTCATGGAGCCGCGGATCGCTCGAGTGCGAGGAAGGTGATGCGGCTTACGCAGAGTCGGTTTGTGCCACCGAGGAGTTAAAGTATTATAAGGATAATGTTGATCCGGCAGATATGACCCCTTTGAAGAAGCCAACTACAGAGCATGATCCGGACTTGAAGTTCAAATCGGCGGCTGAGACGAAGCTTGTTGATTTTGTGCCCGGCGAGTCATCCAAGCAGTTCACCATCAGTGCCAACCTGGATCCTAAATAGGAAGGCGCGCTCATCGAGTTCATCCGTGAGAATCGGGACATTTTTGCATGGAAACCTTCTGACATGCCAGGTGTACCGAGGGAACTCGCTGAGCACACTCTTAATGTGGACCCGAAATACAAACCGGTAAAACAGTTTCTTCGCCGGTTTAACGAGGAAAGGCGCAAGGCCATCGGAGAAGAAGTCGCTAGACTTTTGGCAGCAGGGTTTATCGTTGAAGTCTTTCACCCAGAGTGGCTTGCTAATCCGGTGTTGGTCCTTAAGAAAAATGGCACTTGGCGCATGTGCGTGGATTACACAGATCTTAACAAAGCTTGTCCAGCGGATCCTTTCGCCCTCCCCCGCATTGACCAGATCATTGATGCAACGGCGGGTTGTGGCGTTGAGCTTTCTGGACGCGTATTCTGATTATCATCAGATTAAGATGGCGGTTAAAGACCAGGAGAAGACGGCGTTTATCACCCCTTTTGGAGCCTTCTGCTATGTGTCCATGCCTTTTGGGCTCAAGAGTGCCCAAGCAACTTATCAGCGTTGCGTACAGAATTGTTTGCATGAACAGATCGGTCGTAATGTGCACGCCTATGTGGATGATATCGTGGTGAAATCAAGGCAGAAGGAGACATTGATTGAGGACTTAAAGGAAACCTTTGACAACTTGCGGGTGTACAAGATGATGCTCAACCCGGCTAAGTGCGTCTTCGGTGTTCCGGCAGGCAAATTGTTGGGTTTTCTCGTGTCGAACCGGGGGATTGAGGCTAATCCGGAGAAGATTACAGCTATCACCTCCTTAGCTAAGCCAAAGTGCATCAATGATGTTCAACGTTTGGCAGGCCGGATTGCTGCGCTAAGCCGGTTTATCAGTCGCCTAGGAGAGAAGGCTATCCCTTTATACCAGATGCTGAAGAAGACGGATCAATTCATTTGGAGCTCAGCTGCTGATGAGGCTTTGGAGGATCTAAAGCGGCAGTTGGCCAACCCGCCTGTTCTTGCTGCCCCTATTGACAGGGAGCCGCTCCTGTTATATGTTGCTGCTAATGCCAGGGCGGTGAGTGTGGCCATTGTGGTGGAGCGCAAGGAGGCAGGGAAGGAGTATCCGGTTCAGCGGCCAGTTTACTACATCAGCGAGGTTCTCATCGAATCAAAACAAAGGTATCCACATTGGCAGAAACTGGTATATGGAGTTTTTATGGCAAGCCGGAAGCTGAAGCAATATTTCCAAGGGCACCCCATCACGGTGGTCAGCTCGGCTCCTTTAGGCGATATCATACTGAACCGGAAGCAATCGGCGGATTGCTAAGTGGGCTATAGAGCTTGGGCCGCACGGTTTAAAGTATGTGCCCCGGACGGCCATAAAGTCTCAAGCACTTGTGGATTTCATTAATGATTGGACGGAGTTGCAAGCACCAGAGGAGAAGCCGGATCACACCTATTGGACCATCCATTTTGATGGGTCCAGGCAGTTGGAGGGCTCGGGGGTGGAGTCGTATTAACTTCCCCACGAGGTGACAAGTTCTGTTATGTTCTCCGTCTAATGTTCCCTTGTACTAACAATGCAGCTGAGTATGAAGCTTTGCTCCATGGTCTCCGGATGGCCAAGGAAATGAATCTTAGCCGGGTTAAATGCTTTGGTGACTCGGACTTGGTGGCCCAGCAAGTATCCGGTACTTGGGACTCAAAAGATCCACTCATGGCTGCATATCGTCGGGAAGTGGATGTTGTTGCAGGACATTTTAAAGGGTATCAGGTGGACCATGTGGATCGTCGGAAGAACGAGGCGGCTGATGCTTTGAGCCGGCTGGGTTCCCAGCGTAAACCGGTCCCGCCCAACGTTTTTCTTGATGTGCTGCACAAACCGTCAGTTAAACTTCCTGATGAAGTTGATTTGGCTATCCCTGATCCGGAGGCTCACTTGGTGGCGGCCTTGCATATCATCCCGGATTGACGCTCCTTATTTGGCATACATGAACCGGGGCGAGTTACCAGAGGATGAGACGTTGGCCCGGCAGATAGTTCGGCGGTCTAAGTCTATGACCATTGTTAATGGCGAGTTGCACCGTCGCAGTGCGTCAGGGGCGTTTCAGCGTTGTGTGTCCCCTGAAGAGGGTTGTGAGATATTGCGAGAGATTCATGAAGGGATTGTGGTCACCACGCCGGTTCAAAGTCCCTGGTGGCCAAAGCATTTCGCCATGGTTTCTATTGGTTGACCGCCCATGCTGATGCGGAGGATTTGGTCAGACGATGTGACGGTTGCCAAAAGTTTTCCAGGCGTGCTCATGTGCCAGCCCAAGAGTTGAGGATGATTCCAATTACTTGGCCATTTGCGACTTGGGGGCTGGATATGGTTGGACCTTTCAAAAGGTCCAAGGATAAGAAGACCCACCTGTTGGTGGCGGTGGATAAGTTTACCAAGTGGGTCGAGGCGGAGCCTGTTAGCAAGTGTGATGCAGCCACGGCGGTTCAGTTCATCAAGCGGGTGATTTTCCGGTTTGGGTTTCCACACAGTATCATCACGGACAATGGCACCAATTTATCCAAGGGAGCTATGAAGGAATTTTGTGAACGAGAGCACATCCGGCTTGATGTTTCTTCTGTAGCCCACCCACAATCCAATGGTCAAGCGGAACGAGCTAATCAGGAAATTTTGAAGGGTATCAAACCCCGGCTTATGGTCCCTTTAGAGAGGACGCCGGGTTGTTGGGTGGAAGAGCTACCATCCGTGATATGGAGTATAAACACTACTCCCAACCGATCCACTGGATATACGCCGTTCTTTATGGTCTATGGAGCGGAGGCGGTTCTTCCCAGTGATATCCGTCATGACTCGCCCCGAGTAGCAGCTTATGTTGAGGCAGATAGTGAGGCGGCACGGCAAGATGATTTGGATCGACTGGATGAAGAGCGTGATATGGCAGCAGCTCGCTCGGCGGTTTACCAGCAGGATCTTCGTCGGTATCACAGCCGGCGGGTTAAAACCAGAACCTTTCAGGAAGGAGACTTGGTGTTGCGGCTCATTCAAGATCAGAAAGATATGCACAAGCTATCCCCACCTTGGGAGGGGCCTTTTGTGGTCAGTAAGAATCTATACAACGGGTCCTACTATCTGATTGATGTTCGAGAGCGAAAAGACTCACGCACGTCAGAGGAGGAGACCAACAGGCCATGGAACATAGCTCATCTTCGGCCTTATTATACTTGAGCCATTGGCTCCATTTATGTACATATCAAGACTGTATATATTATGAATAAAAGCAATAAACCGGATCCTCGGCTAAAGCGGGGTATCTGTTCTGTCTAAAAGACCGGTTTGGGTACATGGAGATGCTGTTGTGAAGCGGCCTCCGGTTCAACCCTTAGCCTTATTTTCAGAAACTTTTGTCATTTGGGGGCTTGGTCGTATCCGAACCAATGCAATGCCTCTTGACAGGCGAAAGCCACCAGATCATTTGGGGACATGGTCATGTCTGAACCAGTCACGCCTCTTGGTCGGCCTAAGGCCATAGAATCACTTGGGGGCTTTGGTCGAACCCGAACCATTGCAATGCCACTTGATCGGCATCATGCCACGAGTTCAGTTGGGGACCTGGCTGACTTGAACCATCGCTACGCCGTATAGGGGGCTTGGTCCTGTCCGACCATGGTAACACCATCTGATCCGGCTCAGTACAGCCTTGTCTTGTAAAGCGGTTTTTTCTCATTGCTTTTGTTTTCATGTGATTTTGATACCTGTCATTTGGTTTTTTGTCAGCCTTCGTAAACCGGATTTACGTTGTTGATACGTTTTTAAGCTGGCGATTTTGTTCCGGTTTGATTTTACTGTTAAAACATCCCATTGTGGAGTAACAGGGGGCTTATCATGCCCGGCACGGTTTGCACGGTAAACCGGTCTTATACAGGGATTGCCCTCCTTTGACGATGATGGTTTATAAGACCTCCGCTTTGGGATTGGCTACAGCCCACGGTGTGCCTGATGCTGGCAGGCAAAATATGTGGCAGGATTCACTACAAAAGCCAACGGATCTAGCGCCGCCAGACAAAAATTTACAGACCAAAGTTGTACCGGCATTGTTCAAAGAAATACACTTGCTATCCTATTACAAAAGCCTTTCGCGGCCCGGCGTTTTACGCAGAGTTATGCCTTGAGGCTTTGGATATGTCACCCGGCTTGACGGATTACGTTGCTTCACCGGGTTGGCGCGAGGTGGAGGGGCCGGCGCCTGGCGTCGGTTCAGCTTCTTCTTCTTCATCACCCAAAGCCCGGAAGTCATTGGTAGACCAGTCAATCCGGGTTAAGGCCTGGAAGACAACTTCTTCACTTATCAGTTCAGCGGATCAGCGTCGAGGCGTAAGTGTGCTTACGGATTGGGGAATCAGGCTCGCACTTCGGGATGACAAACTCCACCCGCTTGTTGTTGGCGTCATAAAAGATCGGTGAACCTCCAGGTTGGCTTCAGCGCCGATTGACTCGCCAACGGACGCATTTCTTTGGTAATCCGTTTCAGCGCATTGTTATCAAAGGCTTCACCATTTTCTTGAGCACTGGGAAAACCTTTAGCTATGTCAACCGGATCAAGATCCGCTATCCATGCTTTGGCACGAGTCAGAGCCAATAGCGTGCCAGCCCGGGCTGCGGATCGCTTTATCTCTTCAAGCTGCCCCGGAATCATGGACAGCCGGTCCAGCGTTTCTCGGATCAGGGACGGCGCCGTGTTGTCATATGAAGTGGCGCATATAACCCGCTGGGCGCCGGTATATAGCTGCTCAATCAGAGTGTATGAAGCCTTGAGCTTTTTCCGCACATCAGAGCCCAGATGAGCAATACGTTTGCCTACACCAGGTTTAGACAGCTCAAGTTAAACCGGCGGAAGCATTAACACAGGCATATTCAGTATAAATTTGCTTACCAAAGATGGCAGAAGTCATGGCATGCACTTGGCGTTTGAGTCCGGTCAGTTCTTCAGTCACCGGTTTAAGGGCCGCCTCAGCTTCCTCCGCCCGCTTTACTAAACCGGCCTTCTCGGTGTCCCAGTTTGACCGCTTCGGATTTGTACCACTCCTTCAGCTGTGCCATGGTGGTCGGGGCGGTTTTAGCTCATCCTTGGCTTTGGTGGCTTCATTATTTGGGTTTCAGATTGCCGGAGGTCCTTTAGTTGCACAGCTTGCTGGTGTATTTCATTCTGATGACAAAGGAAGCATGTTAGTGGGTTTATTATACAAGTCCCAAGCTTAATACAAGTATTCAACTTGGCACTTGGGGGCTAATGGCTAGTTGATCTCAATTTACTATGAAGAGACACACCTTAAGTCCCGGTTTAACTTTACAAAGTTAAACCGACCCTTGGGGGCTACTATGCAGTTAAAATAACGAAAGGTCAGCTCATTACCTCATAGCGGTCCTTCATGCGGTTTACTAGACCGGCTTCAAAGTCGCGGCTTGTGTAAAGCCGGTTCAGAAAGCCGGAATGAAGCTCTTGGGCAGAGAAATTGTCGTAAGCCGACATATCAGTCTTCCCCTTGTCCTTGCTCATAATAGTGGAACCTTCTTTGATGCTGTGCTTTGCTAAAGCGACCGGTTGACTAGGAGCAGTGTAGCCAGTACCTGTCACAATAACATCGTCATTTTCGGCGGTCTTGTTTGGTCTTGCCGTCGTTTTGCTCTGGCTCGGCGGTTCAACAGTTACGACCCGCTCGCCAGACGGGTTTGATGGAGCAGGCTGGGAAGTTTCCATTTGGACCTCCGGTTCAACCTCTGGCGGATCAGCAGTGTCGTCTTTGTACAATTCGCCAGAGCTTTCCTTGGCGGCTTCAGGATTTTCGTGTGTTTGTTCTGGGGTTTTCTCCGGATCAACATCCAAGGTAGGATCAAGAGTTTTCGCCTTCTTGCTCAAGCGAGCCTTGGTGCTGCAATATTCAGAACCGGATCAAGACAAATTGACCAAGGTGATGGTGAGTCGAATTGACAAACAGTAATTACATACCCTGCGGCGATGTTCAGCGGAGGCAGTTGTGTGGTGGATGAACCGCCAGACGAGTTGGAAGAGGCCTGATAATTCGGGTCAGACGGATTGAGAGGACATCGGAAGAAACCTTTTAAGGGATAACGCCGGAGAGCAAGTCACCTCGCCGACGCTTCCGGATAGGTGTGTCCGTAAACCGCGAGGTAACCTGTTGGCCACTGTGCCGGGTTGTACGGCGCTCTTCAGCCTGTTGTGTCTTCAAGTTAAGATTTGGATTCAAGTAAGCACAGGAATGGTATTTTTTCACTTTCCGGACGGCGCGACGAATTCTTTTAACCGGCGCAAGATCGGATTCGGAAGAAAGTAAGATTACCTCAACAGGGTCGGCATGGCTGGCTTCAGCATCATCCTGGGAAGAAAATTGTCAGTAAAAAGATTGTAAAAGGGCCAAGCATATGCAGGAAGAAGCACAAAGCGGCAAGCCGGTTTACTTCAGCGTCTGATTCTTCGTCCTCCGGCGGATCAGAGGACTCGGCGGTCTTCTTCTTGCCCGTTTTCTTAGTGGCCTTGGACTTTACACGAGGCGCCCGAACCGGTTTGGTTCGTTTCCAGAAGGAGCTGTCGGCCTGAGAAGGAATAAGGATTAACGTGTATCGACGGAGTATTAAGAGCTTGAAAGGCAGTGAGTAGAACTTACCGCCGGCGGTTTGTTGGTGGCACAAAATGGAGCCAACCCGGTGAGGCTGCAGACGGAGATTGGCTCATCGAGCATCTTCTTGACGATCTCGGTGACCTCCTGTTCAGTTATAGGCAGCTCGTGACGCCTTTGAGGATCTTTGAGGCTGCCGGTGTACTCGTGCATCAATCCGGGCCCGGCGGCTTAGTGGCAAAATACCCCAAGAGACCCAGCAACGTACAAGATCCACGCCGGTTAAGCCATTGGCCATTAGAGCCCGGAGCTTGATTATTTGTGGTGCGAAGTTTTTCCGTTCATGGCGGTTAAGCGGGAAGGCAGCGGATGCAGGTTGCTGAGCGGTGAGAACGGTAACCCGGCAAGGGGTTTTCGTTAGCAGGGGCAGTGTTCCGGCAGTAGAACCAGGTTTGGTTCCATTCCTTTGGATGGCTGTGGTGCTTGGCGTGTGGAAAATCGACTTCCTTCCTCTTCTGGATTGACACGCCGCCCAGCTCCGTGTTCGGACCGTCAGAAAACTCTGTGCGGCGGTTCAAATGGAAAAAATTCCGGAACAACTCCACAGATGGTTCTTCTTGAAGATAGACTTCACAGAAGACTTGAAAGTTGCATATATTCGACACAGAATTCGGGCCGATGTCCTGAGGATGAAGCTGCAGACTGGCAAGGACATCCCGGAAAAATTTTGAACCGGGCGGACAGAACCCCCGGTCTAAGTGATGCATGAACACGATTACTTCTCCCGCTCGCGGTTCGGGAGGAAACTCGCCTTCCGGAACACGCCAATGGAGGACATTTTTTGGAGCCAAACCGCCAGTGGTGACATAGCCGTTGAGCTGCGTTTCAGTGACTCTGGACCGGACCCAGTTGCAAGCGGAAAATTGAGGAGCCATTCCGGAGGATTAAAGCTGCGAAAGAAAGGAAGAAAACGGTTCACTGTTGAACAGGTCAGGCGTTACGAATATTGTTAAACCGGCAGTTCGGCAGCCGGCTTACCGGTCCGGCTTAACTAAGGACTAATGGAGGGTCGGGTTAGATATCAGAAGTTAAACCGCCAGAGGAGGTAGTGCTGAAAAAATTGCTAAGTGTAGACGGAAACAGGTTTCCCATGCAAAAGGAAATAATCTAGATCTACCGGGTTGAGAAAGAAAATTTTTGCGACCTATACAGACCTCCTACAGCGCAGGAAGGTTCAGGTATGCTAAGGTGAAAAGATCTGAACAAAAGGGAAGGTGCCTAGAATCGGGTAAACGCGTAAAGCAGCCGCTTGCATATGAGGGGCGGTACGACCGAAGCCGTACGCCATGGCGGAACTGGTATGAAGGGTCGGCATGAATGTTCATGAGCTATGCGACGAACCGAGTTTCCAAATGAGATCTAGGGTTCAAAGATGACCTTACCTGACGAACGGGAACCGCGGAGGAGCGTTGAAACTCTGGTCAGATCCGGTTGATGCAGCGGCCCGGCGGGAAGCGTCGGTCGAAGGTTGAAGGCGACGGCAAGAGCTTCAGGGTCGGCGGGTCGCGAGGAAGAAGAAGAGAGGAAGGAGAAGAAGAGAATGGCCCGACCGGTCTATTTATAAGGGACCGGAGTAATCAATGGGCGCGAGAATTGAGGAGCCAAAAGCGGCGGAAGGTGCAGCGGCCGCCTCGATTTCCGGGATAGCCTTAATGAAGGGAATCTTACTGTTTAGATTTTTGTTCAAAATGACGTCAGGGGGCCCTGACACGAAGATCAGAGGATGATGTCACGGCGGTTTAAGCAGATGACGGTTTACAAGGAAGATCAAGGGTTGCCTGAAGACGTAGAAGATTAACCTGAACCGGTTCAAGTCAATCTGGGGCCTAATGTTGAGGATACAACTACGGAGTGTGAACCGCCCCGAAGGGGCCGGTTTACCCTCGTGCGTGATCCAGGCCCATATGGAGGCCTGGAGCCCAGAAGGGAATTAAGATCCATACATGTAAACCGCCCTAGTGCTATAACTTGTATTGTAAGACAGGAAAGGAGAGACCAAGCGGACTCTTGTAAGAGCCGGATTGGTATTTCATAAGCCGGCAGGCGTTAACCCGTGTATATAAGGGGCGACCAGCGGCGAAGTTAGGCACAAGAGATTCGAGGCCAAGGCAAAGCTATTGCTCCCTAGTCGCGAATCATATCAATCACACCACAACCGGGCGTAGGTTTTACCTTCATCGAAGGGGCGAACCAGTATAATTCCCGTGTCTTGTGTCCGCATTAACCCCTCTAGGTAACCCGTACGATGGCCCTGCGACTAAGTCCTTTCATGAGGACATCTGCCGTGACAATTCCACGACAAGATCCGTATGCACTTTACAAATTTCTATGTCTCCATCCTGAACATTTTCACGGATGGAGTTGAAGCGACGCTTGATGTGCCTGGTCTTCTTGTGAAACCTGGGCTCCTTGGCAAGTGCAATAGCTCCAGTGTTGTCACAGAAGAGTTTGATCGGCCCCGACGCATTGGGTATGACTCCTAGGTCGGTGATGAACTCCTTCACCCAAATAGCTTCATGCGCTGCCTCCGAGGCTGCCATGTACTCCGCTTCACATGTAGATCCCGCCACAACGCTCTCGCTTGCAGCTGCACCAGCCACTGCTCCACCATTCAACATATACACGTATCCGGTTTGTGACTTAGAGTCATCCAGATCTGTGTCGAAGCTAAGCGTCGGCGTAACCCTTCTGACGAGCTCTTCGTCACCTCCATAAACGAGAAACATGTCCTTTGTCCTTTTCGGTACTTCAGGATATTCTTGACCGCTGTCCGGTGTTCCTTGCGGGATTACTTTGGTACCTTCCTACCAAACTTACGGCAAGGTTTACATCAGGTCTGGTACACAGCATGGCATACATAATAGATCCTATGGCTGAGGCATAGGGGATGACACTCATCTCTTCTTTATCTTTTGCCGTGGTCGGGCATTGAGCTGTGCTCAATCTCACAACTTGCAACACAGGCAAGAACCCTTTCTTGGACTGATCCATTTTGAACTTCTTCAAAATCTTATCAAGGTATGTGCTTTGTGAAAGACCTATGAGGCGTCTCGATCTATCTCTATAGATCTTGATGCCTAATATATAAGCAGCTTCTCCAAGGTCCTTCATTGAAAAACACTTATTCAAGTAGGTCTTAATGCTGTCCAAGAATTCTATATCATTTCCCATCAAAAGTATGTCATCTACATATAATATGAGAAATGCTCTGAGCTCCCACTCACTTTCTTGTAAACGCAGGCTTCTCCATAAGTCTGCATAAACCCAAACGCTTTGATCATTTCATCAAAGCGAATGTTCCAACTCCGAGATGCTTGCACCAGTCCATAAATGGATCGCTGGAGCTTGCATACTTTGTCAGCATTCCTAGGATCGACAAAACCCTCCGGCTGCATCATATACAGCTCTTCCTTAAGATATCCGTTAAGGAACGCTGTTTTGACGTCCATCTGCCATATCTCATAATCATAGTATGCGGCAATTGCTAACATGATTCGGACGGACTTAAGCTTCGCCACGGAGAGAAAGTCTCATCGTAGTCAATCCCTTGAACTTGCCGATAACCCTTAGCGACAAGTCGAGCTTTATAAATGGTGACATTACCATCCGCGTCCGTCTTCCTCTTAAAGATCCATTTGTTTTCTATCGCTCACGATCATCGGGCAAGTCAGTCAAAGTCCACACTTTGTTTTCATACATGGATTCTATCTCGGACTTCATGGCTTCTAGCCATTTGTTGGAATCTGGGCCCGCCATCGCTTCTTCATAGTTCGAAGGTTCATTGTTGTCTAACAACATGATTTCCGTGACAGGGTTGCCGTACCACTCAGTGCGGAAGCGTTTCCTAGTGGACCTACGAAGTTCAAGAGCAACTTGATCCGAAGTACCTTGATCATCATCATGAATTTCCTCTTCAGTTGGTGTAGGCATCACAGGAACATTTTCCTGGGCTGCACTACTCTTCTGTTCAAGAGGTAGTACTTCATCGAGTTCTACTTTCCTCCCACTTACTTCTTTCGAGAGAAACTCTTTTTCCAGAAAGGTTCCGTTCTTGGCAACAAAGATCTTGCCCTCGGATCTTAAGTAGAAGGTATACCCAATGGTTTCTTTAGGGTATCCTATGAAGACGCATTTTTCCGACTTGGGTTCGAGCTTTTCAGGTTGAAGTTTCTTGACATAAGCATCGCATCCCCAAACTTTTAGAAACGACAGCTTAGGTTTCTTCCCAAACCATAATTCATACGGTGTCGTCTCAACGGACTTAGACGGTGCCCTATTTAAAGTGAATGTAGCTGTCTCTAGAGCGTATCCCCAAAATGATAGCGGTAAATCGGTAAGAGACATCATAGACCGCACCATATCCAATAGAGTGCGACACGACGTTCGGACACACCATTACGCTGAGGTGTTCCAGGCGGCGTTAGTTGTGAAACGATTCCACATTTTCTTAAGTGTGTACCAAATTCGTGACTTAAATATTCTCCTCCACGATCTGATCGTAAGAATTTTATCTTTTGGTCACGTTGATTCTCTACTTCATTCTGAAATTCTTTGAACTTTTCAAAGGTCTCAGACTTGTGTTTCATCAAGTAGACATACCCATATCTACTCAAGTCATCTGTGAGAGTGAGAACATAACGATACCCTCCGCGAGCCTCAACGCTCATTGGACCGCACACATCGGTATGTATGATTTCCAACAAGTTGGTTGCTCGCTCCATTGTTCCGGAGAACGGAGTCTTGGTCATCTTGCCCATGAGGCATGGTTCGCATGTGTCAAATGATTCATAATCTAAAGACTCCAAAAGTCCATCAGCATGGAGCTTCTTCATGCGCTTGACACCAATGTGACCAAGGCGGCAGTGCCACAAGTATGTGGGACTATCGTTATCAACTTTACATCTTTTGGTATTCACGCTATAAACATGTGTAATACTACGCTCGAGATTCATTAAGAATAAACCATTGACCATCGGAGCATGACCATAAAACATATCTCTCATATAAATAGAACAACCATTATTCTCGGATTTAAATGAGTAGCCATCTCGCATTAAACGAGATCCAGATACAATATTCATGCTCAAACTTGGCACTAAATAACAATTATTAAGGTTCATAACTAATCCCGTAGGTAAATGAAGAGGTAGCGTGTCGACGGCGATCACATCGACTGGAACCATTCCCGACGCAGCATCGTCACCTCGTCCTTTGCGGTTTCCGCTTATTCCACAGCTCCTGCTGTGAATTACAAATATGAGCAACGGCACCGGTATCAAATACCCAGGAGTTACTACGAGTACTGGCAAAGTACACATCAATTACATGTATATCAAATATACCTTTGGTGTTGCCGGCCTTCTTGTCCGCTAAGTATTTGGGGCAGTTCCGCTTCCGGTGACCCTCCTTGCAATAAAAGCACTCAGTCTCGGGTTTGGGTCCATTCTTTGACTTCTTCCGGCAACTTGCTTACCAGGCGCGGCAACCTCCTTGCCGTCCTTCTTGAAGTTCTTCTTACCCTTGCCCTTCTTGAACTTAGTGGTCTTATTGACCATCAACACTTGATGTTCTTTCTTGATCTCAACCTCGGCTGACTTCAGCATAGAGAACACTTCAGGAATGGTCTTTACCATCCCATGCATATTGTAGTTCATCACAAAGCTCTTGTAGCTTGGTGGAAGCGATCGAGGATTCTGTCAATGACCGCCTCATCGGGAGGTTAATATTCAGCTGGGTCATACGGTTGTGCAACCTGGACATCTTGAGAATGTGCTCACCGACGAACTATTTTCCTCCATCTTACAACTGTAGAACTTGTCGGAGATGTCATATCTCTCGACCCGGCGTGAGCTTGGAAAACAAGTTTCAGCTCCTCGAACATCTCATATGCTCCGTGATGCTCAAAACGCTTTTGGAGCCCGGTTCTAAGCTGTAAAGCATGCCGCACTGAACGAGGGAGTAATCATCAAGACGAGACTGCCAAGCATTCATAATGTCTTGGTTCTCGGGACGGAGCATCACCTAGTGGTCCTTCTAGGACATATTGTTTCTGGCAGCTATGAGGATGATCTCAAGTTCCGGACCCAGTCCGTATAGTTCTTTGTCGTCATCTTTCAGCTTGGTTTTCTCTAGGAGCGCGTTGAAGTTCAAGTTGACATGAGCGTTGGCCATTTGATCTACAAGACATATCATTCAAAAGTTTTAGACTAAGTTCATGATAATTAAGTTCATCTAATCAAATTATTACAATGAACTCCCACTTAGATTGGACATCCCTCTAGTCATCTAAGTGTTACACGATCCGAGTCGACTAAGCCGTGTCCGATCATCACGTGAGACGGACTAGTCTCGCCGGTGAACATTCTCATGTTGATCGTATCTTCCATACGACTCGTGTTCGACCTTTCGGTCTCCGTGTTCCGAGGCCATGTCTGTACATGCTAGGCTCGTCAAGTAAACCCTAAGTGTTTTCGCGTGTGTAAATCTGTCTTACACCCGTTGTATGTGAACGTAAGAATCCATCACACCCGATCATCATGTGGTGCTTAGAAGCGACGAACTTTGGCAACGGTGCACAGTTAGGGGAAACACTTCTTGAAATTGTAGTAAGGGATCATCTTATTTACTACCGTCGTTCTAAGCAAACAAGATGTATAAACATAATAAACATCACATGCAATTATATAGTAGTGACATGATATGGCCAATATCATAAAGCTCCATTGATCTCCATCTTCGGGGCTCCATGATCATCTTGTCACCAGCATGACACCATGATCTCCATCATTGTGCCTCCATGAAGTTGTCACGCCAACGACTACTTCTACTTCTATGGCTAACGCGTTTAGCAATAAAGTAAAGTAAGTTACATGGCGTTCTTCAATGACACGCAGGTCATACAAAAATAAAGACAACTCCTATGGCTCCTGCCGGTTGTCATACTCATCGAAATGCAAGTCGTGATTCCTATTACAAGAACATGATCTCATACATCACAATATGTCATTCATCATTCATCACAACTTGGCCATATCACATCACATGTCAATTGCTGCAAAAACAAGTTAGACGTCCTCTAATTGTTGTTGCATCTTTTACGTGGCTGCAATTGGGTTCTAGCAAGAACGTTTTCTTACCTACGAATAACCACAACGTGATCTTGTCAACTTCTATTTACCCTTCATAAGGACCCTTTTCATCGAATCCGCTCCAACTAAAGTAGGAGAGACAGACACCCGCCAGCCACCTTATGCAACTAGTGCATGTTAGTCGGTGGAACCGGTCTCACGTAAGCGTACGTGTAAGGTTGGTCCGGGCCGCTTCATCCCACAATACCGCGGAAGCAAGATAAGACTAGTAGCGGCAAGTAAATTGACAAGATCCACGCCCACAACTAAATTGTGTTCTACTCGTGCAAAGAGAACTACGCATAGACCTAGCTCATGATGCCACTGTTGGAGAACGTTGCAGAAAATTAAAATTTTCCTACGGTTTCACCAAGATCTATCTATGAGTTCATCTAAGCAACGAGTCAAGAGAGAGAGTTTGCATCTACATACCACTTGTAGATCGAGTACGGAAGCGATTGAGGGAGTGGTGATGATGAAGACGTTCCCAACGTGATTCCGATCACCGATGACCAAGTGCTGAACAGACAGCACCTCCGCGTTCAACACACGACGGGATTTACGGCGTCTCCTTCGTCTTGATCCAGCAAGGAGGAAGGAGAGGTTGAGGAAGATCACTCAATGGCAGCACGACGGCGTGATGCAGATGGAGGGATCAGACTCAGCAGGGCTTCGCCAAGCGTGTGCGGAGGAGGAGAGGTGTTGGGAGGGAGGGCTGCGCCTTCAATGGTGTTTTCAGCCCTTCCCTCTACCCCTCTATTTATAGGGGAAAGGAGGAGGCGGCCCCTCTAGATCCATCTAGAGGGGGGCGTTAAGGGAGGGGGCTTGCCCCCAAGCAAGGCGCCCCCTTAGGGTTCCCCCTCAACCCTAGGCGCATGGGCCAAGGGGGAGGGTGCGCCCAGCCCATGAGGGGCTGGCTGCCCCCACAGCCCAAGTGGCCCCCAAAAGGGTGGCCCCTCCGGTGGTCCTCCGGAACCCTTCCGTGGACCCTCCATAAACCGATATGACCCAAACTTTTCCGGTGTCCGTTTGATGACTTCCCATATATAAATCTTTACCTCCGGACCATTCCGAACTCCTCGTGACGTCCGGGATCTCATCCGGACTCTGAACAACATTCGAAATCACATACAAGTCTTCCTATTAACCCTAGCGCCACCGAACCTTAAGTGTGTAGACCCTACGGGTTCGGGAGACATGCAGACATGACCGGGACGCTCTCGGTCAATAACCAACAGCGGATCTGGATACCCATGTTGGCTCCCACATGCTCCTCGATGATGTCATCGGATGAACCACGATGTCTAGGGTTCAAGCAACCCCGTATGCTATTCCCTTTGTCAGACGGTATGTTACTTGCCCGAGACTCGATCGTCGGTATCCCAATACCTCGTTTAGTCTCGTTACCGGCAAGTCACTTTACTCGTACCGTAATGCATGATCCCGTGACCAGACACTTGATCACTTTGAGCTCATTATGATGATGCATTACCGAGTGGGCCCAGTGATACCTCTCCGTCATACGGAGTGACAAATCCCTGTCTCGATCCGTGTCAACCCAACAGACACTTTCGGAGATACCTGTAATGCACCTTTATAGTCACCCAGTTACTTTGTGACGTTTGGTACACCCAAAGCATTCCTACGGTATCCGGGAGTTACACGATCTCACGGTCTAAGGAAGAGATACTTGACATTGGAAAAGCTCTAGCAAAACGAACTACACGATCTTTGTGCTATGCTTAGGATTGGGTCTTGTCCATCACGTCATTCTCCTAATGGCGTGATCCGTTATCAATGACATCGATGTCCATAGTCAGAAACCATGACTATCTGTTGACCAACGAGCTAGTCAACTAGAGGCTCACTAGGGACGATTGTGGTCTATGTATTCACACGTGTATCACGATTTCCGTATGATACAGTTATAGCATGAATAAAAGACAATTATCATGAACAAGGAAATATAATAATAATGCTTTTATTATTGCCTCTAGGGCATATTTCCAACATCCTTATATCATGATAAATGTTTATTATTCATGCTAGAATTGTATTAACCGGAAACATGATACATGTGTGAATATATAGACAAACATAATGTCACTAGTATGCCTCTACTTGACTAGCTCATTAATCAAAGATGGTTATGTTTCCTAACCATAGACATGAGTTGTCATTTGATTGACGGGATCACATCATTAGGAGAATGATGCGATTGACTTGACCCATTCCGTTAGCTTAGCAGTTGATCGTTTAGTATGTTGCTATTGCTTTCTTCATGACTTATACATGTTCCTACAACTATGAGATTATGCAACTCCCTTTTACCGGAGGAACACTTTGTGTGCTACCAAACATCACAACGTAACTGGGTGATTATAAAGGAGCTCTACAGGTGTCTCCAGAGGTACATGTTGAGTTGGCGTATTTCGAGATTAGGTTTTGTCACTCCGATTGTCGGAGAGGTATCTCTGGGCCCTCTCGGTAATGCACATCACTATAAGCCTGGCAAGCAATGTAGCTAATGAGTTAGTTACGGAATGATGCATTACATAACGAGTAAAGAGATTGCCGGTAACGAGATTGAACTAGGTATTGAGATACCGACAATTGAATCTCGGGCAACTAACATACCGATGACAAAGGGAACAATGTATGTTGTTATGCGGTTTGACCGATAAAGATATTCGTAGATTATGTACAAGCCAATATGAGCATCCAGTTTCCGCTATTGGTTATTGACCGGATATGTGTCTCGGTCATGTCTACACAGTTCTCGAACCCGTAGGGTCTGCACGCTTAAAGTTTCGATGACAGTTATATTATGAGTTTATGAGTTTTGATGTACCGAAGGTTGTTCGGATTCCCGGATGTGATCACGGACATGTCGAGGAGTCTCGAAATGGTCGAGACATGAAGATTGATATATTGAAAGCCTATATTTGGATATCGGAAGTGTTCCGGTTGAAATCGGGATTTTACCGGAGTATCGAGGGGTTACCGGAACCCTCCGGGGGCTTAATGGGCCATAGTGGGCCTTAGTGGAGAAGAGGAGAGGCGGCCAGGGCTGGGACGCGCGCCCCTCCCCTCTCTCCCTCCTCTTCCCCCCCTTCTCCAAGTCCAATAAGGAAAGGAGGGACTTCTACTCCTGGTGGGAGTAGGACTCCCCATGGCGCGCCTCCTCCCTGGCCGGCCGCCTCCTCCCCCCTTGCTCCTTTATATACGGGGGCAGGGGCACCTCTAGAGACACAACAACAGATCATTGATCTCTTAGCCGCATGCGGTGCCCCCCTCCACCATAGTCCTCCTCGATAATATTGTAGCCATGCTTAGGCGAAGCCCTGCGATGGTAGAACATCAACATCGTCACCACGTCGTCGTGCTGACGGAACTCTCGCTCGACACTCGGCTGGATCGGAGTTCGAGGGACGTCATCGAGCTGAACGTGTGCTAGAACTCGGAGGTGCCGTGCTTTCGGTGCTTGATCGGTCGGGCCATGAAGACGTACGACTACATCAACCGCGTTGTTCTAACGCTTCCGCTTTTGATCTACGAGGGTACGTAGACAACACTCTCCCCTCTCGTAGTGCATCACCATGATCTTGCGTGTGCGTAGGAATTTTTTTAAAATTACTACGTTCCCCAATGCCGGCCCCCTCCACCGGTCCCTCGCTGCCATCGACACCAACATTCTCCTTGTGGAGGACCACCACAGCGGGTCGAGCGGCCGGCTCGAGCTGCGGCTCCACTCCATGGACTTCCTCCTGGAGGAGCAGGGCTGGCACAAGAGCTATCGGTCCGTGGTGCTCGTCCGCCTGCGCCGCGATTCGGCCCGAGCAGCCGCACTGTCTGCCCGCGCCGACCTGTGGTCGGCCAACGCCACGCCGGTCTTCAAGGCATTGGCGGCAGAGATACAGGGCCCCGTGGTGTGCGGCATGGGCCAGGGCAGCGGCGAGTACTTCTCGCGCGTCGGTGTCGGCCACCCCGCGCGGCAGCTCTACATGGTGCTCAACACCGGCAGCGATGTCACCTGGTTATAGTGCCAGCCCTGCGCCGACTGCTACACCCAGTCTGACCCCGTCTACGACCCCTCCGTCTCCACCTCCTATGCCTCCGTCGGCTCCGACTCCCCACGCTGCCGCGACTGGAACACCCGCGACGCCACGCCCTGCGGTTGGACGGGTGTCTCCCGCGTCGATGGCGCCGTCATGGAGGTCTCGCTCCCCAACGCCAACCTCAATGCCTCCTTCCCCGCCGCGCTCTGCCGCCTCCCGCAGCTCCAGTCCCTCAACCTCAGGGAGAACTACATTGGCTGATTGGCCCCGACATCGCCGCCAAGGCCGTCATCAGGTGCAAGGCGCTGGTGCACCTCGACCTGTATATGAACACGCTCGCCGGGGTCCTCACCGGGCACGCGGGGCACGAGGACGGAGCTGCGGCGGTCGAGCTCGGTGGGCACGTGCGCAGTGGGTTCGTCGGCGGTGGCCTCCAACGCCGGCTGGGGCTCCTGGGGGCACAACGGCTGGAGATGCTCTAACACACACCTCAACACAGGCCGCTCCAACTTATCCACGGAGGCTGTGGCTTGATGTAGGGCCGTTCGAATGAACGCATAGATCGACTCGAGGGCTGAGGGTAGCGTAAGTACGTGCTCGATCGCCATGGTCGATGTAAATCTAAACCAAGCCGATTCTTTCCTTTCCGTTGAGATCCTCCTCGGTCTTTCTTCATTCCCAAGACTTGTAAATATTTTGTTGTACTCTACTATAACACGGACGCTTGGAACCATCTCATCTACGGCCGCACCAAATTCCATAGCCGACCTCGATCGCCCCCACAGGAAGTGATACAAAATTCCTAGGGTAACTCGATCGATCGGCAGTCCATGGCGCTCCCTACGCTAAGGGCCCGTCTCGGCCTGGGCTGCACCGCCAGGATCGCCAAGGTCGTCGGCAGCAGCGCCACCTTCGGCAAGGCCGTGCCGACGGCCGCTCGTAGCGGCAGCGGCAAAACCCGGTGCTTCTCTTCCACCGCCGAGACGTCTCCCGAGTTCAGTAGTATCCGTCTTCAACACGCTCTCGCTGCGGTACGTGCTTTCGGTGTTGTTGTCGCCGCTTGGTGTCTCGTTCTTATGGACGATAGAGTCGACAAGATAGGCAAGAAAGTCAGCCACATAGAGTGCAAAGTTGATAAATTATCGAGGATGGAGGACAAAGTCGACCAAATAGTGAGGATGCAAAACAAAGTCGATCAAACAGTGGTGGCCATGGAGGATGAAGTTCATAACATAGGGAAGAAAGTCCACCAGATGGAGGGCAAGGTCGATAAGATTGTGAGGATGGAGATCGCTAAAGTGGTGACTCAGATGGATGACAAAGTCATAGCCAAAACAGTCGCCCAGATGGAAGGCAAGGTCCATTCAATTGTGAGCATGGAGTATAAAGTCGATGAAATGAGGAAGAAAGTCGAGCACATGGAGGCCAAGGTTGTCGATAAAATTGTTGGGATAGAGGATAAAGTCGATCAAATCGGAAAGAAAGTCGGCGGGGTGGAGGAAAATGTCGACCAAGTAAAAAAGAAGTGTGATAAAATTTATATGTATGTACTTTGAAAATTATGATAATAGCATAAGACCAAACAAAGGTGTCGATGTTGGGATTTCTAACCCGATCTAATAAATAGATAAATACTTGATGGCTGATATCTACTCCGTAGTCTCAAGAGTAGAATTTTGCAGTTTATACATTGGCTTCTTCGGTTTTGTCTAGAGAGCCCGTCGACATATGGGTAGCAGCCATGCAATATGCTACTTCCTCGGTTGAACTAAAGCCACGACACTAATTTTTTAACAGACAAAGTATGTCGGATATGATACATTTATCTTTGGTGGCCTTTGTAGCCTCTTTATGAAAGAGAGCATTTTATAATGATTCAAACTTGCTACATTATCTATTTTTTCATGGTCTTTGTCGCCTCTTTATGAAAGAGAATATTTTATAGTGCTTTGTGTAAGTAGTTGCTTTCTGGGTTGCTGATCCTAGTCACGGACGAAGCTGCATTGGGGTCAATTGACCTCAATGAAATTAGGAAATCCTTCATTAATTTAGTACTAAACACTATGTATTTATTAAAGATGACCCCACTGCCATAGGCATCACCCTAGCAAACATTTCTTCTAGCTTCATCCCTGATCCTAGTAGAGCTGCTCGCACATGCCTAGGCGGGGGTGGCCTTGTTTTCGAGGGCCCGGGGTGGCCGCCTCCCGTCCACCCCCCTAGGGCCAGCCTCCAAAGCAGCGAACTCGCATGATGTCTTTCTTGTTGCTTCATGTCTCATGTATTTTTCTGCGGCCTATTGGAGAGAGTATGTCACGCTGGTTGGATGCTTTCACGGATCACAGCAACATCTCTCGACGAGAGTAATACCGCGCCTTGGTCGCGATCAGTGATGATCTCACCTTGGCTACGCAATGGATAGATGGTAAATATCCTCGATGTTGTTCAGCTAGTTACAATGACTCTTTATATGACAAAAGACTAGAATATGTGATGTTGCCACATGGATGAAATACGGAGTTTATAGTACGATCAGCCATCACTAATTGTGCAACAACCATACTGCTAATGAGTTTATAACTGTACAATCAGTCATCACCAATTGTACACATCTAGTCATATATGTCACTCCGGTGAAGAACAATATTGCTACTTGTAATGAGTGGAGTATGTAAACAAGACCGACATACATGTGGAGTATGCTAAATATGCTAGATAGTGTTAATGAAGGTGTTCCCGTAAGTATTCTAAACTCATTAGCTTTTAAATGGAGGAAATAGAACAAAACGGGGAAAACCATCATAAAATTTCTTTGGAATACAGAAGTTGTTGAGAAAATTAGAGCACCAGACGCCTAGCTTTTGTGCTAAACCCCTACACGTTGCTATCGATCCCTGTCTTGAGATTGATCACCCATCATAGGAAACAACAGTACTAGTTTTGTTCTTTCTTCCTATCTTGAGGTGGGGTCTACACGCTGCCAGCATTTGGAAGGCGTACCCATCCGTATTATTTTAGAATGTATTTTTATTCGTATAAGGACATGAATATCAATAGGAAAATTGTAGCGCAACACTTTCAGATCAACATTGAACTTTGGTACACACATGAAGTTGGAAAGTGATGTGAAAAAAGTTTGAAAGTGGGTATGGTGCATGCATGGAGGGCCCATTTAGGCCTGAACTCAATCAATGTACTCCCTCCATTTTTATTTACTTTCCATATTAGTTTTGAAGTAGAACTCTACAAACTTCGTATGGAAAGATGCATACATTGAGCGTACTGAATGCAAATCATTTTTGTGTGTGTAAATATTTGACGGACTACCCATGGCCTATATCCAGCCGACGTGGAAAACCGCGACCTCTTCCTTCTGCAAATCATACGTTCCATTTGATTTCTCAACTAGAGTCAGTTCTTATCTTCACCATTCCGAATTACACATCCAACCGAACCTAGTGAAGAACAATGCACTATTCATAATCGGCCTTAAAAAGAAATGCCCAAGCGAGTCTTGCATGGTCAGTACTGTTGGATTTTTTTCCTTAGGTCAAACTCTACAAACATTGTATAGAAATATATCACACTGAGTATGCTGAATGCAAATAATTATATCAAACGTGTCATGCCTTTTTATCTTTTAGCATAACCACCACGAGTAATGACAAATACATTGCTTCGGCTCCTGAAACGGCTCGAGAAAATACCATAAAAAAAACTTCAACATAAAGCAGATGAGAGCTCACATGCTGGAGCAGGTTGTTTCCTGCTGCTCTCCGACCGTCTTTCCTTTTCTTCTTCCACATAAGACGGCGAGGATGCTTTGCGCTAGATCCGATAAGAGATTCGAACATTGGTCTTGTTTAGCTTCACCCGACCCGACTGCCAGTTGATTTGCGCAAAACCAAAAGGGGTGGATGCCACGACAGTACTAGTATTAATCATGTTCTTTGTTATTTTCTCAAGCATATGGAGGTTGTTTACTTTCCGATCACAATTTTTTTTAGCTCAACATTTTCAGATCAAAAATGCACTTTTGGAAATCTTACCCTATTTTTCCTATATTTTAATCACCAACATTTATTTATTTTTGTGTGTACATTCTAGGGCCCTTGCCATGACCCATATCGTACTGATGCGGTAAATTCTGATCTCTTCCTTCTGAAAATAATTTGTCTGGATTTTTCTCAACCAGAGTTATATTTCTGATCTTCGCCCTTTCGGATTACACATACAATAAAACTTAGCGAAAATAATGTGTCACTTATTTATAACCAGCCTAAAAAAATGGGCGTAACCAAGAGGGGAGGGCCCCAATTAAAACTTATACTTGTAAACATTATACGAGAATACATTTGGGCCCGGGGCAATTGAATTTTTTTCATACTAAACTTTTATACTTATTTGAAACTAAGTGTTCCATACTATAATTGTAACTAATATAAGTTTATATTACTTAGCCACAAAACAATGTTTCCAAATAATAGATGTATTATTAATTGACATAGAGTTGTAAAGTTTATCATTGAAAATTTTAATTTTACAAAATTAAAATTATATGATGTACCAATTTTTCATTATTACTAAAACAACCTATCATTTTATTTTCGCAATATTGAATAAGCGATATAGTGTATACACATTTGCATATCTATGCGTGTGTACATATTGAATATCATGTTATAGATTTTTAAATCATATACACAAAAATATTTTAATAGTGGTTTCGAGTGTATATTAGGCACTCATAATCATAGAAACTTCTAGGGCATAATAATGTGACTTGCAAGTTGGGTATAGTAATAGAATCATCGAAGAACCAAAATGTTGTTGATTGTACTTTTGTGTATGATTCGATTACCTAACATACTCATCCAGATTCACTTGTTTGATTTGGTTCAAATGAGATGTCCTACCCATTTATCAAATTAAAAATTGTACATTGGTTTAAACATTGATATCTTGTTATCATAATTTTCACAATTCAACTTCACCAGTTGGATTGCTTTGCCTCTGTGTGGTATACCTTGTCAGTATATGGTGTGAACTTATGCTTCTGCAAATTGAGGCTCTATTTTATGCATTTAATAATCTTTCAGATGAAAATACTTTGGACCGGCTCTGTCGGTCGGGCGGGACGAGCGCGGGTGGGTGGGTTGCTAGCCATCGACGCTAACTCGTGTGTGGGCCGGGGCGGAAGGAGAGGGAGAGGGTGGCGCCTGGGCAGGGAAGGAGGAGGGTGGGCTTCGATCTACGCTGTGTCAACTCGCCAGGTGGTTGAGTGGGAGAGATGGGGAAAGAAGACGTCGAGCTCTTCTATAGAGGAAGAGCGGACACAAGTGGGTCACTGTCGCTTGCGGGTTGGGATCCGCTTCCGGAAGCATCTCACCTGCACAAGTTGTTTTTTTAAAGGACTTCACTTACAGCTTGTTTAATTAATTACTCCTACTAATAGAGTTATGGGGCTACTACTAATTAATGTGGGCCCACTCTTTCAATGTTGTTTAGTTTAATTACTAGCACGGTTTAATTAAGTTTCAATAAGCCACCTTCCTATTTAAATTTGACTAGCAAAATATTCATCTCCAAATGAACTTTTCAGCGGAATTATTTCTCTTACTCAGATATAACTCATATTTCATTAGATGAGACTGCCCCTCAGGCCCTCGCCCTCCTCCTCCTTGGTGGCGGCGAGGAGGGAAACCCGTCGTATCCTTTTTATTTTGAATCTGGTGTGGCTTTTAGGATCATTCTCCTTATGCCCTTTTGGAATCTGGTGTGGCTTTTTATTTTGAACATGGTGAAGGTCATATCATGAGATGCATCATGTCCTTTTTCTATTCTTAAGCACAATCATCACGAGACATGACATCTACATTCTTCCGGATCATTAAAACGTTGAGCATCGATAACAATTTGTGTGCTCACAATAGCATAAGGAACCATGTGTGAGACGATAACAGATAGTGATTTAGAACGGACAATCCTGGTCAAACAACACTATGTGCAATATCATAGTTGGAAATTGTCAAGGGACGTTTCATCAATCCTAAGTTCCTAACAGTTGTACAAGGGAGGGGTGCGTGGAATTTTTAGTCGAGGGAACATCACGCTAGGAGACCAAGCTAGGGTTCTTAGACACCGATCATACAAACACATGATATACCTAGGTTCAGACCCCGTGGGTAAAAGCCCTATTTAGTATCTTGCACTTTTCTCTTATACATATGTGGAGAGTACAGAAGATTAAAACGTTGGGATTGATTCTTGACGAGACAAGGAGCTTCGACAAGATGAGATGGAGGGAATTTGGGTGATAAGCACCAAAATCCTTTCTACGTGTTCTAGACTAAGATGGTGTGGGAGAAGGGCCCCCAATACGATGCCTGCTAAGTTTTATATAGCAAAACTTATTTCATTATTTGTATCAACTTTACAGTGATATTATTTCTTTTATCATATTTCACTATATGAGGCCGCCTCCCCTTCTACGCCCCTCACCTTCCTCCTCAATGGCGGCAAGGAGCGCGAGCTGTCTTTTTAAATTTGATCAGTCATGTCATGTCTTTTTATATTTTGAACATGGTTTAAGTTTTAAGATCAATCGCCACACACCCTTTTGTATTTCCAACTTGGTGCGGGTCATTGGATCAGATGTGACACGTCTTTTATCTTTTAGCATAACCACCATGAGTCACGATAGCTAAATTGTTTTGAGTCGTGAAACGGTCGAACATTGACAACAATTGTTGTTCTTACAACAACACAAGGAATCATGTGTGGCAAGATAATGTCACGTAGATAGTGATTAAGAATGGTCAATCCTGGTCAAACATCACTATGGGCAATATCAACTTGCATATGAATTATTTGAATAAATATGGTAGACTTTCAATATGCTGGTATTAAAATGTTAAAGATGTATGGGTGGCATGATCACTAATTTTGCATAAACAACTTCTATCATGCAACATGTATGACCCGTTAAGAAAACATCGAGCTGGATCTCCGGCACGGTGACCTCTGGTGTGTGATCGGCCATCGCGCTAATCTATCCGGGGCTCAGGGAGAAGCCCTAAATTCGGGGCAATTGCGGCATTTTCATGCCAGACTGGTGCAGGAATCTATTATAGGATTTTGATACTAGCAGCGTGTAGGACAAGGCACACACGACAGCACTTTTGCGAAAACACTAGCAGCGCGTACGTGAAACATACGTGATGCTGACTAACATCTACTTGTAGCGCGTGCAGAACGTACATGCTGCCATAAAGGTGAACACAACATGTCCACTATCCCGAAGCAACTAGTAGTGCTCGATACTTGAGAACACGGCTAGTTGTTTAGAATCTAAGAGCATCTTCAACAGACGCGCTAGATAAGCCGCACGTTGGAAAAAAAAAAGCTATATAGCGCGCGATCAAAACTAGCGCTTCAGCAGCCGCGTTAAAATCCCGCGTGCGGTAAACAAAGTTCAGCGCGCTGGGAAAAACAGTATCGTGCGTTGTGTATTTGGTGCGCCACTCGCGCGCGCTGCAAAATCTGGGTTGTTGCATGTGGGGCCGCCGGATTGGGCGTCGTGTTTTTGTGCATTTGACAAACCTCTTCATCGCTCCCGCGCGCTTTTTACTAACCGGCGCTACTGGTAAGTCTAGCTTATGTTCACCCGCCTTCGCCCGCGGCCCTCACTCTCCCTCTCCACTCTCCATATATATCTCCATCCCGCCCATTACCGCCGCATTGCCGCTCGCTGCTGCTGCCTTCGCGCCCCGGTATGTCTCCCGTCCTCCCTCCTCCATCCCTCCCTCTCCCTCCCTCCCTCCCTCCGACCCTGTCCCTCCTCCCTCCCTCCCTCCCTCCTGCGTAGATCGATGGAGAGGATAGATGGATGGATGGATATATAGATGGATAGATAGATGTAATGCTTGGATAGATAGATGGATAGACAGATGTATTAAACTAGGTTTTTTTAGTAATGCTTTGGATAGATAGATGAATGGATGGATAGATTTAGGGTTAGAACTATAGGGTATATTTGGTATTACAAATTTTTAATTAAAAAAACTAGTTTTACAAGTTTTTAGTAAAAAAAACTAGTTTTACAATGAATCAGCATTATAATGGTTAGTTGATAGCTTATAGGGTTTCACTAAGTCGTAAAATCAGAATAATAATGTTCTTGTTTATATTTTGTTTTTGCAGAAATCAAGGAGCCCCTGCATCATCTCCGGCGTCGTCCCCGTCACCGACCCCCTCCGACCTCGAGGTGAGACCAACCAAATCCCCATGTCGTTGATGTCGATGATGATGTAGATGTTTTCATAGACGTAGCAGAGTAGTGGATGAGTAGCTGTGACAATGTGATGAACCTAGTTTTTTTTTTTTAAGTATCTATGAGGCTACACCCTGTTTATATGCACTTCTATTTCGTTCATTATCAATCCAGTAGGGCTGTTTATAAGAAACGCTACTGCTATTTATGGTTAGCAGTAGTGCTACGCTAATGCTCGATAGGTATAGCAGTAGTGTGGGACAACCAATGCTACTGCTACAAGTTAGTTGTAGCGCCGTAATAGCAGCACTGGTACCCGCGCTACTGCTAACCCCTAAACCAGCGCTACTAGTAGGGTTTCTCCTAGCAGTGTAGGACGCAGCTTCAGTGTCGTGAAGGCACCTGCCTTTGGGTCCCTGGCATGTGGGCCAGCCACCTGCTGGGCCACATGTCATAGGCACAAGGGCTTCGGTGCCGTCCAGTAGTGTAAGGCACCACTAATTGCAAGTGTGGACCCCATGAATAGACATGCCTCAGGACCTACAGTGTGCCGGCACACTGGACACTGCTCTAAAGTTGCACGCGATGGTCGTGTGTCCTTCTTTGTCCACGCGCCGCTACTTCTTGCATGTATATATTACTCTTTTAAAATTCAGAAACAATTTACAAACACTTGTTGTGTTCAAATTTTCCAATTACTTTCATTAAAACACATGTACGCTAAATTTTTTGGAACATAAAACCCCCTTTTAAATACTAATATTAAAACATAACTCTAAATAAATATTAATTGGTGCACATATAGTACATGTATATAACTTTTTGTAGGCAATTAATAAATGATGACACTGCTATACTATCTCTCTCTCAAACCAGATCAAGCGTCAGCCCTTCGAAACTTTGAATCTACCATCGATACCCCCTTCGGATTTCCATATAATGTGTATATTAAAGCTTTTGTGTAAAACTTTGAAATTATAAACACAGCTTCAAGTGTTCATATAATAACAACATGCCAATTATCTTTTTTTCAGACCGCGTTTACATTTTCTGCAAACATTAAAAAAAATACAAAAACGTCTTGTGGAGCTTGTGGACTAAGTTGAGGAGTAAGCACATTCCTTTTTTAAACGCAGCTTCAAATGGATGTAATGCATGTACAACTTACCTACAATTTGCACCTACACCGATCTGATTAGTACTATATCATGTGCCGAGTGGCTCACAATTTGATATTTATGAGTATATTAAAAAAAATAGTCAATCTGATTCCTTGGAGAGGGGCATTTTCGTGACTGGACTCCATGGAGCCCGAAATTTTAGGAGAATTCAAAATTCAAACTTTTTGGGTTTCAAATTTTGGTGACGGGAGGCAGAAACCCTAGCCGTCTTTTCTTGCCCGTTGGTACTATAGCACAAGAGCAAACAAAAAAAATGAAGAACGCAAACAAATAAAACAGCACAGTCCTTGCAGGAAAACAACCCTTACAGTTCCTTTTCTTTTCCACCTCGGACCGGATATATACCTCTGATCTGATCCTTTTCTTTTCTAATTAGGTAGTCATTATCTCCGGACAATTAGTGATTGAGAAACAGTATAACGTAACTAGTTACAAGCCTCCACAGCGATTTGACTCTCTCAGCCGTTGGATCCTCGAACTTACGATCTAGATCAATGTCGGGCGTCTCCGATCGCTCGTCCGAGTCACGCTCCGTCTCTTGGGCCGCTGCTCCGGAACGATCTCCTCTTCCTGTCAATAATCGGGCCATCAAAGCCCACTTATTCTCACGGACGCTAACAGCCCAAGTTGTCCAGGTTACAGCAAACGAACAGAGTCTCCGTCCCGCCGTTCCTTCCTGCTCTTGATGCGGCGGCGTTCCTTCGTCATTGATACGCCGACGATCCGCCTTGGGCAAGATTATGCTGCGCGGCTGCCTCCGCGCGCGCCGCTGCGCCCTTCCTTGCTGTTTTTAAATTTCTTGTCTTGCAGCGTTTGTGTATGGCGGCTGCGGCGGCTGCCCACGCCGTCGGCTTCCACCGCCAGCTGTCGTCGGGCTACATCGTCCTCCATTCCTTGCAGCTCTAGCCCAGGCCCCTTCCCCTCCCGTAACTAAAGCCGGCATACATGAAGCAGCGCCCCAAGAAAGAGACGGTGCACGACGCTCGTGGGTGATCAGGGACGATGTTGGGCATGAAGTCTTAGACGCCGTTGGTGTCTCTGTTCCACTCCTTGTTCTAGGTTCTCACCCTCCGTGTAGAAAAAATCATTCAGATTAACTAAACTAATCACATCATGCAGGTTTGGGAGGAAAAGACCAATACAATTGCAATCGATGTGACTTCCTTACATCAGCCCTTCCTTTTTTCTGTTAGCCAAGCCTAAAGTATCAGCTTTATCTAACTTACCTTGAATTCTTACTGATTTTGAGTGTCAAACAAATCAGGTCCAAAGTTCGGCAAATATATTCGTATGCTTATACATATTACACTTTTTTGGTTTGAAAAGGTATTGTGGTTACCTATGTAGGTAGTGCTTCGTCTTCACTTGTTACTCCACCGTCTGCTTTATTTTATTCAACTCCTGATGTAGCCACTCTCACCTTCTCGCTTCCCAGGGCAAGGAGAAAGTACTGGAGTGAAGACGAGTACCAGGGTGCAGCACCGTTCCATCCCTACTAGCAAGGGATGGTAGCATCGCGAATGGGTGTAAAAGGTACTCTCTCTGTAAACAAATATAAGAGCGTTTAGATCACTACTTTAGTGATCTAAATGCTCCTATATTTCTTTACGGTGGGAGTAATAAACTCCAGATATTTTCTTAGGTTATTTCTATGCATAGTTTGTTTGTAGATCCAGTTCTTCCTTTCATGAGTTGTTAAAAGCTTGCATTGATCTACTTTGCAGAAAAATTGTGTGATCTTCCGAAAAAAGAATTTCTTTTTTCTCCTGGAGAGGCACCATGTATGATTTCTTGACTAATGGATGTGTTCCACTCGGCTTGATCAAATGCATTCTTGCCAATAAAAATAAGCAATGAGAAATAAACCACTTAAAAATAAGCAGCATATAGTTTTACTATGGACAAATTTATATTTTATGTCTGCCAATATATATTTTAGCAGTACCTATCATTTAATTGTAAAATTTGACGGGCGCGACAACGTGCGCTACCATATGGTCTAGTTTAACATATAATGCTACTACCATAGCCTGCTAGACCTGCTCGTGCCCCTGTCTCCGCCCCTGCATGGTGGACCAAGGTCCCTCCGGTCTATCCCTGCCTCGATGACGTTGCTGCAGGGCCTGTGAAAGTTTGCGTTCTTAAGTCACTTGGTTCCCTTCAGATCTTAGGCAGTTTGTGTGTCTTAATTTCAGGAAGAGCTATTGGTTGGCTATTGCCCGTTTGGTGTCTTTATTCATAAAAGGAAAAAAAATACTCCCTCCGTTGCACGGCCAAGAGCAGACCAAAAAATTTGAAAAACACAGACAGAAAAACAGCAGTCCTTGCAGGAAAACAACTCTTTTCTTTTCCACCTCGGACCGGATATATATACCTCTTCTCTGAAGAAGAGAGAGAGATAAAATCTCCCCGGAGGCCTAATATAAGGTGGCAGGGTTTACCTCAGCACGTACGATCCAATAACCTTGGCACGCCACGAGCGGTAGGTCCTTCGATCGATTTCATCCAGGCGCACGGGACGACCCAACCAACAGCACCTCCATCCATCCATCCATGGCGCTCCCCGCGCTGAGGGCTCTTCTCGGCTGCGGCACCGCCACCAGGGCCGCCACGGTCTTGGGCGGCGGCTTCGGCAGGACCACCACGGCGGCCGGCGGCCACAGCAGCGCCGGCGGGGTCCTCGGCAACACCGGCCGGCGTTGCCTCTCCTCCAGCGCCCCGACCAGGATGCGCAAATCCAGTCTTGCTGCGCCTGTGCTCCTTCTTGTCGCTGGCGTCCTCGCCCATACCACCGCATGTTACGTCGCGCTGACTTCTTCCATCAGGATTGAGGGTAAATTCGACAAGCTTCAAGCGGCTCTCTGTGAAAGTTAACCTAGTTGTGTACGTATAGGATTGCGAGTTAGGCTGAGTCCTAGTAGTATTATGCTTGCTAGTCCGAGTCGACTTCCTAGTCTTGTACGAACGTGTATATAAGCACCAGCAAGGTAGCTTTGTAACACACAACGAAAAAGCAATAAAGCAAGGCACGTCAAGAGCCTTTGGCTATAATCCATCGATCAGTTTTCTGTATTGCCAAGTTCACGTGAGTTCCGTCGAATCGATCTAAGTCTAGCTAGCTTCTGGAGGCTGGACGTGTGTGTGCACTGTTTATCAATCAAGCTGCTAGTTTGCTTGCTAGCTTGCACGTACGTCTACAGTTGCTCCGGTATTTTGGTCTAGCGATCAAAAACCAACAATTGGTATCTAGAGCCTCGACGATCTACGATCTACAATGACGGACAGCGGCGCTGAGTCGGTCAAGTCCGCAACGGCGGTTCAAAGCGAACAAAAAGGCGACAATGTGAAGAAGGCGGCAAGTCAGCAACAAGTGGTGGCGGGCAGGCGGCTCCAACGTCAGGCGCATCGCAACATCCCCATCCAGTACCCGATGCTCACCGGCGCCAACTACGGCGTGTGGGCGGTGAAGATGAAGATCATTCTCGAACCCTTCGAGTGTGGGAGGCCATCACGGACGGCAGCGTCGACAAGGAGTCGACGAAGGTGCCATGGCCGCCATAGCCCAGTCTGTGCCGGATTCCGTGCTGATGACATTGGCGGAGTTCGAGACAGCAAGAGAGGCGTGGAACGCACTCAAAGAGATGAGGATCGGAGAAGATCGCGTCACCAAGGCTCGGGCACAAGTGCTGAAGCGCCAATTTCACAAGTTGCAGATGGAGGAAACTGAATCGGTGAACGACTATGCCATGCGTCTGACTACATTGGTGGGAGAGATCCGCGCGCTTGGTGCAAAGCTCGAGGAGACCGAGATTGTGGAGAAGTTTTTCAGTTCGGTGACTGATAAATTCACGTACATCATCGGCACGCTCGAGCAGCTTTACGACATCGACGACATGGCCATAACGGAGGCGATCGGACGCTTGCGGACATGGGAAGAGAATGCTCGTGGTTGTCGGAAAGGCAAAGGAGGAGGTGATGACCAACTCATGTACTCACGCGCAGATTGGGAGTCCCCAAGTAGCAAAGGAAGGCATAGCGTTGGCGAAGGCTCAAGCAACGCAAAACGCGGCGGACAAACCGAAGAAGGCAAAGGAAAAGGCAAGCCACAAGGTCGTGGTAAGGCGGACCGATCTAAAGAGCGGAAGACACGGAACTTGGATATGTCCGAGGTCAAGTGCTATAACTGCAACGAGATGGGTCACTGCGAAGGATTGTCCGAGCCTAACAAGAGGGAGATCAAGGCAAATTTGGCGAAGCAGGAAGACGAACGTCCAGGTCTTCTGATGGCCGAAGTTTGTGATCTCGTGGAGCCTAACAAGAGGGAGATCAAGGCAAATTTGGCGAAGCAGGAAGACGAACGTCCAGGTCTTCTAATGGCCAAAGTCTGTGATCTCGTCCAAACAGCGGTTGTGAAACCAAACCGGAAAGTGCTACTTCATGAGAAAAAAGTAACACCAAAGTTATCCGGGAGCCAGAACGTGTCGTGGTATCTCGACACGGGTGCCAGTAACCACATGACGGGGTGCAAGGAGAAGTTCCTCGAGCTAGAATATGATGTTCAAGGCTCGGTCAAGTTCGGTGATGGTTCAAATGTGGAGATTTGCGGGCAAGGTTCTGTCCTCTTGAGGTCTCACAGGAGAACATCGCATACTCACGGAGTGTACTACATCCCACGGCTTCGAAACAACATCATATCTGTCGGGAAACTTGACGAGAATGGATGCAAGGTGGATATCGAGAACGGAGTGATGACGATCTTCGACAACCTCCGAAACATGCTAGCGCGTGTGAATCGCACGCGGAACAGGCTCTATATCCTCAATCTTGATCAATCTCAACCGGAGTGTTGGCTCGCCAAGAGTGATGATGATTCGTGGTTATGGCATGTTAGATTTGGACACGTTAACTTCTACGCCTTGAAGAAGATGTCGAAGATGGAGATGGTATCTGGGATGCCGTTTATCGACCATGTTGATCGAGTATGTGATGGGTGCTTAGTTGGAAAACAGCACCGCAGGCCGTTCCCTGCTCAGTCTACCTATCGTGCAAGTGATGCACTCGAGCTGCTCCATGGTGATCTATGTGGCCCTATCACCCCAGCAACTCACGGAGGAAAGAAGTATTTCTTCCTTGTGGTAGATGACTACTCGAGATACATGTGGGTCGTTCTCCTACGATCTAAAGATGAGGCGTTTGAAGCGTTCAAAAAGCTGAAGGATGCAACGGAGATGGAACACAAGCTGAAGGTTCGCGCTCTACGGACAGATCGCGGCGGAGAGTTTACGTCAAACGAGTTCAACGACTACTGCGAGAAGATTGGCATAAAAAGGTTCCTCACGGCACCTTATACGCCACAGCAGAACGGTGTTGTTGAAAGGCGCAATCGAACCGTCGTTGACATGGCGAGAAGTTTACTCAAGAGCAAGAACTTGCCGGGGACTTTTTGGGGAGAAGCTGTCTCGACGGCGGTCTATCTTCTCAACCGGGCTCCAACGAAGGCGGTGATCGGCAAGACTCCGTATGAAGCAATTTACGGACGTAAGCCGAATGTGTCTCATCTACGGACGTTCGGGTGCGTGGCGCATGTGAAGGCGGCGGAGCCGCATCTCTCAAAGCTTGCTGATCGAAGCACCAAGATGGTGTTCATCGGATACGAGAGGAGTTCCGGCACCAAGGCATACCGCTTCTACGATCCACGAACCAAGCGTCTACGGATTTCACGCGACGTTGTGTTTGAGGAAAACCAAGCGTGGAATTGGAGCGCAGCAGCCAACAATGCTCCAAACGGTAACATATTCACAGTTGAATTTCCAACTGATGATGATGCAAGGGAGGAGGTCCAGGTGGTTGGCAAGACGCACAACCAAGGTGACCGCAATGGCAGTGATCACCATGGTGCCGACACCGACGACGACGTGCATGGGTCGCAAGGTGATAGCGACAACGACACGCACGACACAGGCGGAGATCTCGACAATGAGGCGCATAGTGATGATGACAATCAAGATGATGGTCACGATCACGACGACTACGCCGACGAGGATGCCAACGATCCGGCATCTACCACGCCCGAGACTCAACCATCTTCCTCAAGTGCATCGACGCTGACACAATTTGTGTCGCCCCCTTCACAAGCCACAACGGATTCTTCCGGGCCTCGTCGCTACAAGACCCTCAAGAAAGTCTACAAGTACGCAAAGCCAGTTACGCTCGAGTACTCCGATTTGTGTTTACTCGGAGTTGAGGAGCCGGCGAACTTCGTAGAGGCGAGCAAAAGTTCAAGTTGGATGCACGCCATGGATGAGGAGATGAAGGCGATCGAGAGCAATGGCACGTGGACTTTGGTAACCCGACCTCCGAACCAAAAGGCCATAGGTTTGAAGTGGGTTTACAAGTTAAAGAAGGACACGAAGGGTGCCATTGTGAAGTACAAGGCAAGACTAAATCGCAAAGGGCTACGATACAACGTCAAGGAGTTGACTATGAGGAGGTGTTTGCACGGTTGCTCGAATCGAGACGGTGAGAGTGCTCCTAACCGGCAGCACAAGAGAATTGGAAGGTTCATCATATGGATGTTAAATCCGCTTTCCTCAACGGTGGCCTCAAAGAAGAAGTGTCGTGGAACAACCCTCGCTACGAGAAGAAAGGCAAAGAAGGGAAAGTGTACAAGCTCAAGAAGGCACTTTACAGGCTGAAGCAAGCGCCAAGAGCTTGGAACTCAATGTTAGACCGAAGTTTGGTCTCATTCGGGTTCAAAAGACCCCTCGACGATCCAAATGACAGTCTATCAAGCACCAAAGAACAGGTGAAGGTTGAAGACGCGACGAAAGAGAAGCGCTGCCGTCAAGCTACGGACGAGCCAACGACAGCAAAGACGGTCCCTGAAATACTACGAAGAATGGCAAACGTGATGCCTAGGATACTGCTTATGAGTAGTAGTCATCGTGTTTGGGACCCAGGTCAGAATCGAAGAGCAACAAGGTTAAGGAGGTGAATGTGAAAGTTAACCTAGTTGTGTACGTATAGGATTGCGAGTTAGGCTGAGTCCTAGTAGTATTATGCTTGCTAGTCCGAGTCGACTTCCTAGTCTTGTACGAACGTGTATATAAGCACCAGCAGGGTAGCTTTGTAACACACAACGAAAAAGCAATAAAGCAAGGCGATCAGTTTTCTGTATTGCCAAGTTCACGTGAGTTCCGTCGAATCGATCTAAGTCTAGCTAGCTTCTGGAGGCTGGACGTGTGTGTGCACTGTTTATCAATCAAGCTGCTAGTTTGCTTGCTAGCTTGTACGTACGTCTACAGTTGCTCCGGTATTTTGGTCTAGCGATCAAAAACCAACACTCTCGATCAATTGGAGAGGGACCAGACCAAAGCCTAGATCAGGGAGTCAGGGCATATGTATCTTTGGTGTCTTGTCAGCCTCTATAGCTATGAACCAAAACTTCTTTGTAATGCTTTGTGTAAGCAACTGCTGCAATCTCGTTATCCCCGCTCTAGTCCACTGCTTCATGTAAAAATCCCGTCACACAGTTTTTGTTTAATTGTTTGGATTGCTTACCACATGTGTCACGTGGTCCCGTCACACAATTTGTCAACACCGCTTATAGACATACTGCAGGGTGAATGAATAATTAAGCTCTCACCTCGGTAGATAATCACGTCACAGTTCTAATGTAATCTATTCCTCTCCTAAATTAGCACTTCAATCAATCTTTATAATGTTTTTCTTTGAAAATGAGGAAGACCCCTCAGCCTCTGCATTTGGACGATAGATGCGGTCATTTTATTAATTATTCACACAAGACCTTACAAAAAAATACAGTAGTAAGTCTGAAGCCATCGTCTAGGCAACATCTGTCACTACTCCTATCCAGTTGATGAAGGGATGTTGATAGTCTGGATCAAATCAAACAAACCTCGCAGCAAAGGCTAACATCTAGGACCTGAGGCCCCAACGAAGCCACTTGCCAAGTATGGGGCACACACCGGTTTGGCGCGCACACAGAGGCTGCCGCCGCCAACGGCCACCACTCCATCTTCAGAGCTGTACTAACGCATCAACCTTGCCCGGTCTAGGCGTCTAGTTGCGGTCGATGCCACCACGACACCAGACAACGCCACCATCCTTGCACCCGTTTGAGCATAATAATGTGCCCTTTGGGGCCTTAGCATGACAACTTTCCGACTGTGTCTACTACAACACGCTTTGCCCGGCTCCGATGAGGGAGGGGCGATGATGGCGGCACGCCTTCGGCTCACTCCTGTGCTTGTAGTCATCGTTAGATGATCCATAGATCTGGTTGTAATTTTTACTACCTCTTATACTCTCTGTACTGTCACGATTGATGAATAGATCGAAATTTCTCACAAAAACAAAAACCTATTTTATAGACACCACAAGTTGCTTCCCTCCTTCCAGGCGTTGCCGTAGAGTGCCATCTGTTTTGCCTCCATGTTCGTGAGCTTTCGGGGTGAAAAATCAAGCTCCAACCATGTCTAAGTGGGGAACGATGGATCTTTGCCTGTCCCCTACTTTGGGAAATCGCCTTGCGTGACCAGAGGCCGGCGCCCTCATGACTGCGGTGTGGTGTTCTGTGGAGCTTCTTCCATGCTCCTTTCGCAATGGCAGAGTTTTTGTTCAATGCCATTCGTTCGACGTGTCCGGTTGTGTGCTTGCTTGTGATTTATGTTGCTTTGATGTCGTGTGGAGGCCTTTTTTTTTACTTTGGGAAACCCAACTTTGATTAACTACAACTAGCCATAACGGTACCAACCAACCTCAATACGTGGTTTGGGTGTAAATCAGTCGGCATGCAAGCCATCCGGTCCGCTTCCACATAGTCGTTTTGAACCCCCCCCCCCCCCCCCCCAGCCTATTCCCGAGCAGGAGATGAAGGGACCTCCAAATCAGCACCGTGGCACGGTCAAATGAGATCCTACTGCCGAGGCCCAAATATTCGTTCGCTCCCTCATCTCACGTTGTTCATGATAGCTCACTCGGTCCGTCTAAATAATAGGATTGCTCGCTCATGCACCCTGTACGATACTCAAAAAAGACACACTTTATGCCAGTTGCTGCTGAAAAAAAGTTGACTAGTTGACCGGTTCATTATCGACAAGCTGGTCGTTGATCGTTGACTTTACATAAAAATTTCATGCAAATTGGAAAATGTTCACGGATTTGGTAAAAAAATCACAAATTGAAAAAATGCATGGATTTAAAAGAAAATTCCAAGAATTTGGAAAAAAATACATGAATTTGAAATCGTAGCTTTTGGAAAACATTAATGGAGCTGAAAAATGATCATGAAATCTAAAAATAATTCACAGATTTGTACAATGTTCGTGCTGTGAAAAAAACTACAAAAATTTGAACAAGATTCGCTGGTTTTAAACAAGTGAACAAAAATAAAAAATTTGAAAAATTGAAAAATTTTGCAAACTAGAAAAGGTTAGCGCATTTGAATTTTTTTGTTATTTTATGAATGTTGATGAATTTGAAAAAAAAGTTTCTTAGAAAGGTTCACGGCTTTTGAAAAGTTGATGAATTTGAAAACACTTCATAAATTTTAAGAAAAGTTCATGGAAATTATATTTTAAAATATAAATACAAAACATAATGAAGAAAAAACGGCCGATAAACAGGCAGAAAAAGATAAAACACAAAGAATACGACGCTAGAAAATACCGCACTGCCTATACTACTGTCCTAAGTGTGCTGGCTCGTTCAGTCGTGGGGTGTGTCCACCCTGTACGCATTATTCCCTGACGAAGCGCCCTACTTCAATTGGGCCGACTCATTCCCAGTTTTCCTCCTCACTGGTTTTAGGAAGGTTCTAGAACATTTCGTGGACCGGTATTTTTATTGTGTATTTTATCTTTTTTTAAATTTTTTAAATTTGTTAACGATTCTTGAAGTATGGTAAGCTTTTCATTCAAAATTTGAAAATAAATTTCAAATTCATGAATATTATTTTCAATTTTGGAATAGTTTTTAAATACAGGAACAATTTTAAAATACGTAAACATATTTTTTAATCACTGATTATTTTAAAAATTCGTAAGCATTTTTGAAATTTCTATGTTTTTTCAAATTCTTTAAAAAATTCAGAATCATCTGGAATTGGAACATTTTCAAATTCGTGAAAACAAATCAATGGAAATTTTAAAAAAAATTAACAATTTTTTAAAGTGGGAAACAATTTTTCAAATTTTATGAAAAGTTATTGAAATCCATGAACATTTTGCTAATTCTTGAACATTTCTTAAATTTTCGGGAACATCCCACGAAACATTTTTCAAATTCTTAAACATTTTCGGAAATTTGGGATTTATCAAATCCACAAACATTTTTCAATTCATGGATATTTCTTGGAATTCAGGAACATTGTGGGAGGTGGTAGGCGTTGGTTAGTGAGGGCATCGTCGCCCATTAGGCCTCACCCCATTTCCACCATACTCTGTTTTCTGTGGATAAGAAGCCTGGAAGCAACACCAACATCACAAACAAGGTCCACGTTATCCACTTCTTTGGAGCACACATGTGGGTAGTGTATATCTGATAGGTACATATTGTGAAGATTGTTTAAAATTTTCTTTTATTGATTTTTAGATTTTTCATATTTTCACTATTTGATCAATCCATGTAGATGTTGATAAGGGTGATGATAGCATTGATATGGCTTATGTACTCCCTCCGTCCCATAATGTAAGACGTTTTTTGACTCTAGTGTAGTGTCAAAAAACGACTTATATTATGGGACGGAGGGAGTACCTTTCTACATTTACCCTGTCTATTTAAACAAGAGGAAGATGAGGATCAATAAGACGATGCAGAAACATAACAGACAGCCTATTTCTAATTTCCGCAGCCACCTTTAATAAATGTGAGATCAAAACCAAATCCGGTTGTGACAGAGATCAACATAAGAGTATCACAATAGTTATCATCACCATCACCAAATTCAACACAAAATATTTACATTGAATGATTTTTAGCCTCAATTACATGGATACAAGCCATAGACCAGTACAAGCGCACAAGACACACATCACACACACGCACGCACAACACTACACACACCCGCTATGTGTCTACCAAGATTTACGGTCTATACACACACAACACGTCTTGAGAAACTTTCGAAGCCATCCGACTCCGTGAATAATGGATACGTCATCATCCCTGTGGCTTGTAGACGTGTGAGGTATTTGTAAGGAAAAATAAATACCCCAGGTGAGACACCCACGTTGATCCCAGAGATTGATCTTGGGCGTGCTGGGTGGCCACTGCTACAACCAACCATTGAGACACGGGATCATCCTCTAAAGTGCTAGGTGTTTGCCACCCTCTGGCCCGAAACATAAGTTCTGAAATATGTCATAACATGAGCATGTGTTGTGTGGATTTCTTCATATTTAAATGGTGTGCCCGCTTTGGTCTTCAATGTTCCCTCGATGTAAGGTATCCCATATAATAAGCTCCAGATCTGATCATTGTCCCATTTTTGTTGAGGTTTTGGGTACTCACCGGGTGGGTAGATTTGTTAATCAGTTGAAATATGAATCTTATTGGGAGAGGGAAGGTGGAGCTTTGGATGACCTGATTAGTGCTTGCTGGAATAGAGAGTCTAATATTAATGATCTGGAAGATATTCCTAATAAGTTAGACAAATTAATGAAATCTCTTCATGGGTGGAGTCGGGTCCATATTGGTTATTTACCAAAGAAACTGGAGTGGGCTCGTAAAAGACTAAATGTGTTGTTTAGTAGGAATGATCATTCTGCAGTGATGGAAAGGAAGAAAATTCTTCAAGAGATGGATGAGCTTCTTATAAAGGAAGAGATGCTATGGAAGCAAAGATCTCGTTTGGATAAGATAAGAGGAGGAGATCGTAATACTAATTATTTTCAGAGAAAGGCTTCATGGAGAGCAAAGAAAAATTATATTGCGGCTCTAAGGAAGGATGATGGGGATCTCACGGAAAATCTGGAGGAAATGAAAGGTATAACAAACTCGTTCTTTAAAAATCTTTACTCTGTTGATGACTTCGTTGACCCGTCACATATTATTTCGTTGGTTAAACCCCTTGTATCTGATGATATGAATGATGAGCTTTGCAAACCGTTTTCGGAACAAGAGATTAGTGATGCGCTTTTTCAAATGGGACCGTTAAAAGCTCTGGGTCCGGATGGTTTTCCTGCAAGGTTTTCCCAACGAAATTGGGGTTTGATCAAAGAGGATATTGTTAAGGCTGTCCAACAGTTTTTTTAATTCTGGAATTATGCCAGAGGGGATAAATAACACAACTATTGTTCTCATCCCAAAAGTTAAGAATCCTCAATCTATTAAAGAGTTCAGGCCGATCAGTTTGTGCAATGTTATTTATAAGATTATTTCCAAATGCCTTGTTAACAGACTGCGACCGCTCCTTGATGGTATGATTTCGCCTACTCAAAGTGCATTTATTCCGGGAAGGTTAATTTCTGACAATGCTCTCATAGCTTTTGAATGTATGCATTCGTTAGGTACGCTGAAAGATTTCAGAGGGGAATTTTGCGCATATAAGTTGGACTTGGCGAAAGCCTTTGATCGGGTGGACTGGCGTTTCTTACAATGTATGATGGGGCCTTTGGGTTTTGCACCGACGTGGCTAAATTGGATTATGTCATGTGTAACGTCAGTGAAATTTGCGGTGCGCTTCAACGGACAATTGTTGGAGACGTTTTCACCTACTCGGGGGCTCAGGCAGGGAGATCCTTTATCCGCGTATTTGTTCCTATTTGTTGCCGAGGCACTTTCTTTACTGCTTAAAGATGCTTCTATCAGGGGAGTTCTTCAGGAGTTCCATTTGAATAGACAAGCCCCAGGTATTTCTCACTTGCTGTTTGCGGACGACAGTATGTTATTTTTCAAAGGCTCCATTGATCAAGCAGTTGTCATTAAAAATATTTTGACAGAGCATGAGACAGGGACTGGGCAGTTATTAAGTCCTGATAAGTGTTCCATGATGTTTGGGAAAAAGTGTAGTTTGGAGAACCAAGTGGCTATAAATATTGTGACGCCCCCAATTCAATCGTACACTAATCATGCACGCAAATGTGTACGATCAAGATCAGGGACTCACGGGAAGATATCACAACACAACTCTAAAACATAAATAAGTCATACAAGCATCATAATACAAGCCAGGGCCTCGAGGGCTCGAATACAAGTGCTCGATCATAGACGAGTCAGCGGAAGCAACAATATTTGAGTACAGACATAAGTTAAACAAGTTGCCATAAAATGGCTAGCACAAACTGGGATACAGATCGAAAGAGGCGCAGGCCTCCTGCCTGGGATCCTCCTAACTACTCCTGGTCGTCGTCAGCGGGCTGTACGTAGTAGTAGGCACCTCCGGTGTAGTAGTCGTCATCGCCGGTGGCGTCTGGCTCCTGGGCTCCATCGTCTGGTTGCAGCAATCGAGTAGAGATAGGGGAAAAAGGGGGGAAACAATGCAACCGTGAGTACTCATCCAAAGTACTCGCAAGCAAGGAGCTACACTACATATGCATGGATATATGTGTAAAGGGCCATATCAGTGGACTGAACTGCAGAATGCCAGAATAAGAGGGGGATAGCTAGTCTTATCGAAGACTACGCTTCTGGTCACCTTCGTCTTGCAACAGGTAGAAGAGGGTAGGTTGAAGTCCTCCAAGTAACATCACATAGCAATAATCCTACCCGGCGATCCCCTCCTCGTATCCCTGAGAGAGAGCGACCACCGGTTGTATCTGGCACTTGGAAGGGTGTGTTTTATTAAGTATCCGGTTCTAGTTGTCATAAGGTCAAGGTACAACTCCAAGTCGTCCTGTTATCGAAGATCACGGCTATTGAATAGATTAACTTCCTGCAGGGTGCACCACATAACCCAACACGCTTGATCTCATTTGGCGGACACACTTTCTGGGTCATGCCCGCCGCGGAAGATCAACACGTCGCAGCCCCACCTAGGCTCAACAGAGAGGTCAAGACGTCGGTCTAAACCTAAGCGCGCAGTGTCCGGGCCCATCGCCTACGAGAGCACACCTGCACGTTGCGTCTGTGACGGAAGTAGACCTAGCCTAGTGGCGTTCGGTCCAATCCGGCAGCGCCGCTTAGTCGCCGACGTCACGAAGTGCCGGCCGATACCACGACGCCGAGTGCCCATATCTCTCCCACGAGTTGGTTAGTGCGTATAGGCCCGTGAGCGGACTCGGATCAAATACCAAGATCTCGTTAAGCGTGTTAAGTATCCGCGAACGCCGAACAGGCCAGCCCACCTCTCACCCTGTAGTCTCAACCTGCCTGTCGCTCCGCCTCAAAGATCCACTCATGGGTGCTCCACCGGCCGACCCGACTTTAGTCTCCACATGTATCATGTATAAAGTATATAGTATATACCGTGATCACCTCCCGAGTGATCACGGCCCGATAGTATAGCAGCAGCAGACGGACAAGAATGTAGGGCCACAGATGAAAATACTAGCATCCTATACTAAGCATATAGGATTGCGGTAAAGGTAACAATGAGAGTAACAAGGACAAAGCTATGCATCGGGATAGGTATAACGGAAGCAGTAACATGCTACACTACTCTAATGCAAGCAGTATAGAGTAGAATAGGCGATATTTGGTGATCAAGGGGGCTTGCTGGTTGCTCGGCAAGAGAGAGGGGTCGTCAACTCCGTAGTCGAACCGGGCAGCGATGGCGTCGGTCTCGTAGTCTACCGGAGAGAAGAGGGGGAAGAAACAATGAATACCATGTAAACAGATGCATATCGATGCATGACATGACAAGTAACGATGCTAGGTGTGCCCTAATGCGGTAGGAGGTGATACCGACGAAGGGGGGAAAACATCCGGGAAAGTATTCCCGGTGTTTCGCGTTTTCGGGAAGAGGAGCCGGAGGGGGAAAGTTGCGAGTTCGATAGGTTAGGGGGGCGTGGCGGACGAACGGGTTGCGTATCCGGAATCGTATCGTCGTTCTGAGCAACTTTCATGTTGAAAATATTTTAATCCGAGTTACGGATTAAAAGATATGATTTTCTAAAGATTTTATTAATTTCTGGAATTTAATTAATTATTTAATCCAACATTATCCAGAATAGTAAATGATGACGTCAGCATGACATCAGAGTGATGTCAGCAGTCAACGTTGACCATTGACCTGGTCAACCTGACGTGTGGGTCCAGTGGGACCCACCTGTCATTCTCTGTTTAGGTTAATTACAGATTAGTTAATTTAATTACTATTTAATTAACCTAACTAGTTAATTAAATTAATTAAACCGGATTAATTAACTTAATTAATTCATTAGATAATTAATTAATAATTAATTTTATTAAATCATTTTTATTTTTATTTATTAATTTTATTTTTAATTCTCTTTTTTTTTCTTAACGTTCTGGAGGCGGGCCCCATGTGTCTGTGGGCCCAGAGGGGCTTAGCGGTGTCTTGCGAGCAACGGGCGAGGCGCCCGAGCAGGCGTGAGCCGAGGGCTGGGCGCTGGGCACGCCCGGCTGCCGAGCTGGGGAGGCGGGCTCGGCGAGTGGAGGGAGCGGAGACGCTGGTCCGTGGAGGCGCCACGAGCCGGTCGGGATCGAGGCGAGGCGCGTCGGAGGGCGGCCGAGGACGCGCGCGAGGCGTCGCGAGGGTTCGTGTGGCTTGGCCGGCTGCGAGGCCGCATGGCGACGGGCGCCGGCAGCCAATGAGCATGGGCGGTCTGGTCTGGCGAGAACCGGGCCGACCAGCTCCGGCCAAGCAAGCTGGGGCAAGCACGACGACGCAGGGCTGGTCGGGCGGCCGTGTACGGCGAGGCGACGGCGGGAACGGCTCGGGCGCGATGGCCATCCAGAGGAGGCGCGACAAGCGCGGGAGGCATGGCGAAAGCACGGCCTCGGTATGTGATGTGAGGAAGAGGGAGAGGAGGAGGACGCTCACGGTGGGGCTGTAGGGCACGGGCAGTGGTGTGACGGCGGTCGGGAGGTCCGACGAGGAAGGGTCGAGGTGGCGGCATCCGGCGACGATGGGAGGCAGCTCGTGGCGAGCTCCGGGCATGACGGGGTTGGCGGTGGTCTCCTCCCGATCCAGATCGGGGAGAGGGGATATTCGGGGAGTGGGGGCTGTCGGTGGGGAGTGGGGGGGAGGAGTGGACAAGGGAGAGGAGTGGGGGCCGACCTGGGCCGGCCTGGTTGGCCCGATGGCGGTTGGGCATGGTCCGGCAGAGGGCTTCTCCTCCTTTTGTTTTTTTTTGTTTGTTCTGTTTTCTTTTGTATTTTCTTTCTGTTTTAAATCATTCTAAATTATTTAGGCCTTTTATAAAAATGTGTTTACCTCATCACAATTACTTTTGTAATATTTGACAATCACCGAACATTTTAGTTTTAATTTTTGGAAACTTTTATTGTTATCATTAACTTGCATTTGAATTTCAAAACAGTTTTGAATTAACTCGTGATTAACTACAGTGACAGAGGTGACGTGGCACCATCAACGTGAGATTACTGTAGCATGATTATCCGGGCGTTACAAATATCTTGGACTTCCAGTTCCTGAGGGAAGAATGAAAGCTGGTAAGTTTCAATCTACTAAAGAAAAGGTTTTGAAAAGGCTCTCTGACTGGATAGAGAAATACGCTTCTTGTGGGGTGAAAGAGGACTTAATAAAATCAGTTATTCAAGCTCTTCCTGTGTATGCTATGGGTATTTTTAAGTTCCCGGCTTCCCTTTGTGAGGAGTTAACCCAGATTAGGAATTTTTGGTGGGGAGATGAGGAAGATCGAAGAAAAACACATTGGTTAGCATGGGACAAATTAACAAGGTCTAAAGGTAGGAGGTATGGGATTCCGGGATCTCAGATTATTTAACCAAGACCTCTTAGCCAAGCAAGCGTGGAGGTTATTGGTTTATCCGGATTCGTGGTGTGCTAAGCTGATGAAGGCAAAGTATTATCCTCAGGGACATATTCTTGATACAGTGTTTCCTCAGTCTGCATCACTCACTTGGCAAGGTATTATGCATGGTCTGGAATTACTTAAGAAAGGCATCATTTGGCGGGTGGGTGATGGATCTAGTATTAATATTTGGAGGGATAATTGGTTATCCAGGAGCACTGGACTTAAAATTTCAGCTAAAAGGCATAATACTAGATTGAGATGGGTCTCTGATTTTTTCTTGAGCGACAGAAAGGTATGGGATGAAAATTTGATTAAGTACCTTTTCTATCCCCATGACGCAGAGGAGATTCTTAAGATTCGTATTCATGCTTATGGGGATGGGGATTTTATTACGTGGCACTATGAGAAGAACGGCATATTTTTCTGTTAAAAGTGCGTACAATTTAGCGATTAAATTGAAGGATAGTCAAGATAAATTGGGTCAATCTAGTGGAGATCCATGTGGAGAAAGAAGGCTCTGGAATTTAATTTGGAAGGCTACTATTCCTCAGAAGATAAGGATTTTTGCCTGGAGGGCAGCAACCAATAGCTTGGCAGTCCAGACCAATAGAGTTAAGCACCATGAGATTACTTCAGGTATGTGCTCTATTTGTGGAGTAGAAGATGAAAGCACTTTTCATGCCCTCGTTACATGTTCTAAGGCTCGTGCTCTGCGACTCACCTTGAGAGAATCGTGGAATATTCCTGATGAAGAGTGGTTCAAATTCTCGGGGCCAGATTGGCTATTGATTCTCTTGGATCATTTGAGCCTGCAACAGCGAGAGCAACTTTTGTTTCTTTTCTGGCGAGCATGGCACCTGAGAAATGATTTAATTTTTAGAAAAGGGCAGGAATCCATTGCTGCTTCTGCAATTTTTGTGCTGAACTATTGGTCTTCTTTTACGTCCTATCATGAGACTGTCGAGGTTGTTCCTAGTAACAAAGGTAAAGAAAAAATGGGAGGTGCTACACCAGTTTTCGCAACATCACAACAACTGGTGGGATGGAAACCTCCACCGGAAGATTATATCAAGATCAATGTCGATGCGAGCTATGTGGAGACTATTAATGCGGCCAGTGTGGGAGTGGTTGTGAGGAACTCATCTGGCGAAGTTATTATATCTTCGTGGGACTTTTTAGGTCAGTGCTACAGCGTGAATGAAGCTGAGCTGCGTGCTTGCCTGGCAGGCCTTTATATAGATATTGCTCTTCACCAATCCATTATTTTGGAGACTGATTGTGCTTTTGTCCATTCTTTCCTTGCAAATGAGAATCTTGACAGGTCCTCGTTCGTTGATCTGAAGAAATAAGCCTTGAGCATATCGAAGATGCTTAAGAATTTTAAAATTACGAAAATTAATCGGAACGCCAATAAGGTGGCTCATGAAATTGCGAAGTTTAGCTTTATAAGTAAATCTGATGGGATTCTTCTTAATAGCGTCCCGCCTTGTGTGGCGAATTTTGTAATGAACGATTGTAATAACATTATTAATTAATTAATGTATGGGGGAGGGCAGCACACTACACACACACACATTGCCTGTGTATGTATACTACGCACAAGACGCACGCACGCACGCACGCACGCACGCATTAACGCTAAACTAAGCGTGAGTGTACAATAGCTTATTCTACACCCCAGTAATGATGCATACAAAATATAATAACACATTATGTAAAATATAGTAATTTTCGTAAAATTGTAGTAAATTTTTTGTACATACCATTACTAGGGGGTGCAGAATAAGCTATTCTACACTCACGCTTAGAATAGCGTTACCCTATATATTTGCAGAAGTTCACAACTGGTTGCTTGATTAAGTTGAAGTAGAACTAGCCATTATACTCAGAGGAAGTAAAGCTATGAGCGCTTTTCTTCTTTTATTAACAGCCTATTGTTTTATTACTTTGTGCAAGCCTGCAAGGAATCCAATTTCTTAGCGGTTTTATATTATTGATTGATTGCTTTTTAGCAGGCTTTTGTTCTACGTCAGTCTAGCATGGTTGTATGTTGTTGACTTCATTACGAGTTTCTGACTATCTACTTGTTCATGTTTAGATGGATGAGGTGCTGTCAGGGGTGGCTGAGACCATCAAGAACTTTGTCGTGATCTACCTTGTTGACATCACCGAGGTTCCTGACTTCAACACCATGTACAAGCTGTACGACCCGTCAACGGTGATGTTCTTCTTCCGCAACAAGCACATCATGATTGATCTTGGGACAGGAAACAACAACAAGATCAACTGGGCAATGAAAGACAAGCAAGAGTTTGTTGACATCGTGGAGACTGTCTATAGAGGAGCTCGTAAGGGCCGTGGTCTGGTGATTGCTCCCAAGGATTACTCCACCAAATACCGGTACTGAGGTATCTGTGCCTGTCTCTCCATGTGCAGTATTCCAGTTTGTGTCCTTCTCTGTTCTGTGAAATGCCAGTACTCGCGCTGTGACCCTTGATGTAATGTCTGACAACTTTTGGAGTCTCCCGTAACTGTGTACCTCTGTATTTTGAATATCGACACGTCATAAACCTGTAACCCTTCGAAACAGGACCTGCTGTCTATTAGTATGGCTGATAAAACAGATGTTCGATTTGAACTTTGTGTGTGAATTTCCCAACTGAGGGCTCGATTTATCATGTTGGTAGAATTTTACTGCTCTTCTTTTATGGGCCAATAGCTCCTGTGCGACGTTTTTGATGTGAATTTGCTTGAGTGCGACGTTGTTCGGCTGAATGGTTGTGATGCGACACACTTGAGCGTGTAAATAGCTCCAATGCGACATGGCTCTGTTTACCCGTGAAATGAAAAACACGAGGGTTAGCGATTTGAGTTATGACACGCGGGACCCACCAGTTACTCGCATGCGGGTGGGACCCACAACTTATCCACACAAGCATGCCCGTGCTCATCAGCGTGCCCGACCCGAGCCAGCCACGGCGCGAGCCAGCCCCCCTCCATTGCTTGCCCTGCCCTTTCCTTTCCCACCTTCTTCTTCCTCTGCTCCGCCAGCAACGCGTTGCCACGGTGAGTGATGTCTAGCTCGACTTGCCACCCGCCAATCATGGGCGCAGTATGGTCCACTGCCGTTGACAAGATGCCCGATTGCCCGCGCATGGAGCCTCTGAAGCGTTTGACTTGTGTGAGGAAGAAAATGGCAACCGTGGGCGCGAGTTTGTGAAATGTTTGAGCAAGCCACAACCGGGCAGGTTAGATCTGTGTTCTTGACCAATTCTATGGTCTAATTTCTCCCGATTTCTTTCTTTTCCCTCGAATTAGGGCGGTGGATCTGGGTGGTGGATCTAGGATTCATGCGCCGCCGCCCTGTTTTCAGGTTCGAAGAAATGTGGGCATTTTGAGTGGCTCGATGAATATGTTGAAAGGTTGAAATTGGAGGGATCAACCCCAACCCAAGAGCTCAATTTTGGGGGGCGGCTTGCCATGGAACAAGCCCCCAATTTGGCGGACAGAGCCGATCCGATGATGCATAGTGCAGAACTGAAGTGTGAATTGAAGAAAATCGGCAAGCAACTAAAGCATCCGATCGATTTGAAGCAGCAAGCAAATAAGATGGCGGGAGCATTTTATGGTTGTGTCATTGCTATGGGTTTATTTTACTTGATGTTCATCAATCGCTAGAATTGTTATAGTTTCAGTTAGTTAGTCAGCTAGTTTCAGGGGTGCCCAGCAGTTTGAGTTAGCCAGGGATCATTTGTTAGATGAACTTGAATTCGTGTGAAGCAAAAATTGCTTGAATTATTGTACTGATATTCTCAGGGGCCCTATTCAGTGTTCATGCTCTGTTTCCTCTGTTTTTGTTCTTCAGTTAACAGAGTACACACCCAAATTTAGTTTCTAGTAAAAAAACAAAACTGGGCTGCAATAGAGACCAGCCCGCCCGCGTAGGGGCACCAGCCCGCCCGCGTAGGGGCACCAGCCCACCCGCGTAGCAGCACCAGCCCACCTCTAACTTCGGCAAATAAAATGTTACTTATTTTTTTTACCCATCAAAAAAAAATGTTACTTATTTTTACTTTGGCCTTTTTCTTGCACTAAATTTTCTGATGGATCATTTTTTGATGCAATAAAACCAAATGTTAATTGTTTTTATGCATGTCTACGGTTCCATGAACTAAATGAGTTGCATGAAGTAAATTAGTTTGCATTTCCTAGTGGCATGTCCATAGTGGGTTTGCATGGGGCTCCTAGTTGCATGTCCATGATTTGGCCAATATTTTGAAGATGGTGTGTGTGTGGTGAGATTGAGGTGTAGCAACCTGGGCTCGTAGCAACCCATAGCAATACACAAATAATAAGCAAGAACAACCCATAGGCACGAAACACACAATATATATAGTAGCAATCCATAGTTCCACGATAACCTTACAACTCCATGATAGCCTTACAACTTAAAATACTAATACAATAACGATTACTACTTAAAAAAACTAATACGATAAGCTAGATAGATCGGGGCACCAAAGCGGGTTCTTCTTGGGGCTCTTCTTCTCCTCCTCCTCCGGGGAACAACGCCACCTCGCTCCTCCCGGCGCCGTCCTCACCTCCTCCCGTTGTTGATGGGGTGCGGGGCGTGTGCATAACGCCGTTGTTGGGGAAGATGCTCGAAGTCGGTGAAGATATTGTAGGTGGTGAAAGCTATGAACTCACAACCAACCCAATACGCTCGCCTGAGGAGATGGAAAGCATCGAAAGGGTTAGTGAACGTGGCGAGGAGCCCAACCACAACGCCGTTGTGGTTGACCTCCTCAACATGGTACATCCGAGGAGAGCAGCGGGGAGGTGGCGGAAGCCGGCCGCAAGGAAGAACTCCGTTAACTCCTTGCGCCCTCCACCTCGAGATCGCCCAAACCCTAAGGGTTCTCTCTACATACACTCCGCCGGGTAGAGCCTTTCCGCACGGTTGGGGGAAGCTGTAGGTGGGGCGGTGTCTGCATGGTGGCGGGGTGGCTCGAGTGCTCGGTCGGGTTTGATGGAGAAGGAAGAAGAAGGGCGGAGGAGGCAGAGGATGGGGTATGATGGATGAGGAGGAGAGAACGATAGTGCCCGGCTTAAATAGCCCAAGTCGACGTGGTTTCACCCCGTCGAAACCCTAGAATTAATGGGCGGGCGGCGTTTGGTGGCGCCCCAATGAAAGTGTGTACACGAGTGTGGCCGTGGGAAACGGACTGCGACGCTTCTGTGCCACCGGTCGCGGGTCAAGGGGGACGGGCCCACGCACGCGTCTGTGCCTTCGTGGGGCAGGGGACACGCCTTCCCGGGTTCTCTGCGTGTGCCGCCCGTGCATGCATGCGGTTGCCCATTAATTTGCTCATCTTGCTAGGGCCTGGCTAGAGGGCAAGGTTCAGTCGATGGGGGGCCGAGACGTGACAATAATGGACGCCTTCTTTTGCCCATCTTGTAACGGGCAGCACGCCATTTGAACTGCATCGATACCCACATCGATACCCCATGCCGATGTGCGTCCTCAAAGAGGAGCACGCCATGCACAGCGCACACCACGCCATGCAGCGTTGGTTTTTGGTTGTCTTCATCGGGCTGCTGCATTGTGGCCGGGTGCATGCTTTGATGCGACGCTGCATCGGTTCTAATGGTAGGCATGCGACAGGTTACTGCGTTGATAGGGGTGGCGGAGCAGGCTACGTCGAGGCATGCCCGGCATGCATGCAACGCACGGGCGCGATCCTGCTGGTGGGCATGCATGCTGCGGGTAGGCGCGGCACGCATGCAGCGATGGAAAGGGCACTGCGCGAGGCTTGGTCCATGCACCGCGTCAACTCTTGCCGTTGGATTCAAATGAGCGGTCTGATGCTCCAACGAGAGAGGCTGATCCAAACCCCACCGCGTCAACCAATCAGCGCGTCTCATGCGGATCGCTGCACACTGTAGCTAACCCTAGCGCCTGATCTCAACCGTCCACGCACAACGATCGACGACCAGGTAGTGTGCGGGGTTTTGAGGGGTTTTGAGAGGGGTTTTGAGGGGTTTTGAGAGGTTTTGAATGATTAGGGTTGAGCATAACTAATTCAAAAAAAATCAAAAAAACATAAAACTTGAGCACATAGTCTTATTATGTCGTATAGTAACGAGAAAAAAATATAAATATGGTTTACATACATTTTTACGAAAAATCCTTCACAAAATTGTCATTCCTCAAACAATGTAGTATGGAGTTCAAGGGAGAGAGTAGTGCGCACCCGAGAGTAGGTGGAGTTTTGAAAATGAAAAGTGTGAAAACCTCACCAAAACTTCATTTTGGATTGACTAAGAAAGATCTGAACTTACTTTTCTCATTTTCATGTTTTAAACTTGTTTTATATATAATTTTCTATTAAACCTTGTTTTTCAAAAGAAAAGAAAAATAGAAAATTAATTTAATAAATAGTGAGACTTTAGATTTACACTATATAGGTAGAACAGATGTGTAGAAAAATCATTTGGCTGGTTTAGACAAGGTGCCAAAAGAACTTGCTTAAATATGAGGTCGTTTACCCTACCTTTGGAGGTCATTTGAAACACACTTTTCATGACTATGAGTTCAACTTACCAAAAGGGCTCGGAATGATCAGCAAGCAAACATATTTCAGTTGAGGTACTTTAGATAGCACTAAAACATCAATAGCCCAAATTTAAATTTAAATTTAAATTTTATTTGGCTGGTTTAGACAAACAAGTTCGAATAGAAATATGGGGATACATAGTGACTACCAGTACACACCAAGTTACAAATATTATTACATGCCCCAAATTTTCAAACTGTTCTCTGTTCTACTTCTTCCTACCACGTCGTGTGCCCTTCTTCGCCTTAGCCCTTCTTATTTTTGGTTCTACTTCACACACAAGTTCACTGATCATCTTGGTTTTCTTCACTGGTCTTTTCAACACCTCGCCAATACCCTCGTGATCGTGTCTTCAGTCTCAATGTTGACACCAGTTTCAGTTTCTTTGGTGTGTACCTCAACATGGGTTTCTTGATCTGAACCTCGACACGCTCAGGTTCAGTTTCTTCAGTCTGAACCTCGACACGCTCAAGTTCAGTTTCTTCGGTGTGCACCTCCACATCAGTTTCTTCAGTCTGAATGTTGTCTGCAGCAGGATTTTCTTCAGTCTGCTCAGGCTCAGGCACACTTCTCTTCTTTCTACCGCCATTGACTCTTGCTTTTTTTGTTGGCCAACACTGTTCAACAACAAGGGGCTGACTTGCTCGCTTCCTCCTGTGCAGAAAATGTTATAGATATAGTAATTGGAAAAAAGTACCAAATCAAGACACAGACAAATAAACAAGAACATACTTTGGCTTATCAGGAGTGTAACGGCATTTGACAGATCCCACTCTGTGCCCAAGTTCCTGGCACAACTTGCATCTGTTTTTGTTACCTTTTTGGGCCCTTTTTGGCTTTTCATCTTTCTTTCCCTTCTTACTACTCCCACCTTTCTCAAACCATGCCTTGAATCTACTCTGTTTAGGCCTGCCAGCCTTTCTTTTCGTCAAGGAGGACACATGAAAATTCAATGTCCACTTGAGGCCACCGAGACTGATCTGTAAGTGCTGGAATTGGAGTGGCATATGCAGCTTTGAATCTTGCTACCGAATAATATTCATGCAGATATGGGTGCATGTTTATCTTGGTTGGGATGCTAAGAAAAGAATGGCATGCTCACATGGTTTACCAGTGTGTTGCCACTCGAGGCAAGTGCAATCATGCAATTCAGTGTTAACAACATGTCTCCTTCCAGTTTTGTTATCTCTAACTTCAGCACCCCAAGGTGATGATTTTCAACAAACAAATGTGAAAGACTTCTGCTCCTATTGACCACCTGTTGTACCACTGCTGGAAGCTTATCACCTTGCGACAATCACCTATCCTTCTTCTCAATTCCCACAACCGCATGAGCATGATCCTGATTTGGTCAACCATGTCATGCACAGCAAATCTTTTAACTCCTTCACCTTGTTGTTGAAACTCTCGCCAAATTGTTGTTGATGTGATCACACTTGATGGCAGTGTTGAATGCTGATCTGTACCATAACAAAGAATGGTAGGTGTTCAGCCATGGACCAAACTCATCACATGCTGCCATTATCTTATCAAGATGATATTTGTGTGTCTGTCTAGTGTAAGATCTTGCTGCTGGCCACATGCGCCCAAATTCTTCTCCTCTAAATTTTTTGATCAAATTCATCCACAAATGACCGAAGCACTCCCTCTGCTCAGCATGTGGGAAAACATTTTTCACTGAATTTTCAAGCCCCTTACATGCATCTGTGTGTATAGCCAAAGGTGACACTGGCCCTAGGCACCTTTTCAACTGGATCATGAACCATGTCCATGAAGCCTCTGTTTCTGACTGAAACAAGCCAACAGCAATAGGAAACATCCAGTTGTGTCCATCTAGAGCATTGCATGCTGCCAACTGACCATTCCACTTGCCTGTCAAAAATGATGAGTCTATGCTCAAATATGGACGGCACCCTGCTTTGAACCCATCGATGCAAGGCTTCAAAGCCATAAAAAACTTGGAGAACTTGACTTCACCTGAGGGTGATACCTCTGTATCTATCTCCACAACACTGCCAGGTGACCTCTTTTCCACCTCTGCTTTGAAGTTGTAAAGCATCCTAAATGTATTTGCCCAATCACCATATAAATTTTTCATTGCCCTTTGTTTTGCCTTCCACACTGTGGTATATTTCAGTTTAATGGGGTACATCTTTTCCAAGTCTACTTTGAGTTTCTTGGCAGTAGTGTTTGGTGTTTTGGCTAAAATTGGGGTGATCTTTTCGCAACCCAAAGTTGTGATGTCATGGTTGATCTTGTCTGTGAACTTGTAATACAAGTATGTTGATTGGGGATTTGGTTAACCCTGACAGTACTTCCATTAGGTTGCAGTCTAGCAGATATGTACCACTTGCAAGGCTTCACACTACCATCAAATCCTCTGCACCTCGCATAAAACTTCTTCCTATCAGTCCAAACAGTCTTGGCATCAAACTCATGTTTCCTTGCATAAGTCTTGAAACACATCCTAAACTCATTCATGCTTGGGAACAACTTGCCTACTTCAATGACAGGGTTTTCTTTGTCATACACATGCACCAGCTCATCATCATGTGCATCATCTACTTCATCTGCAGCTTGTTCCATCAATTGTCCATCTACATCTTCATCAACATTAGCGAGCAAACTAGATTCTCCCTCTCTGCTTATCTCTGTCATCATTGGAATGCCAAAAAGTTTGGCCATCTCAATGTCGAGCATTGGTGCAATGACCAAATCAAGAGGCTCATCTAATTCAACTACATTCCAATCAACAGTTGCTGCAGTTTCATTTTCAGTTCCATCACCTGTCCCTCTTCAGCTATTACTATAAGTTCAGTACACATGGGAATCAATGGCCTCTGCGTAGCCCACTCATCATCTACCATCTGCGCAGCCAATTGTGATGGCACATATCCAACCTTCGAAAAAATATTCAGATCAACCAGCTCAGCAAAAAAATTAGCTCGTTTGCTTGTCCAGCCGTTTTGCCGATCGATTTCATCAACAATCTGTTCACCATCTTCCATTCTCACATACTCTCCTTTCCAATCATCAAACCGCATAGCAGTGATACTTCTTGGTCGGACCCCAAACAACTTTCTCCCCAATTTTTCCACCCATTTCTTCTTGCCTTCTCTCCCATGTTCTGTAGAACTTGTGGATCATCTCTGTAAACTCAACCTCCCATTTAACAATTGTGTCTCTCTCAATGTTCTGAATGCTACCATCAACTAATTTTGCCTTTGATGGAAAGAAATTGACCGTCAATTGAAGGTCCGAGCGGCAGCATCCCTCTGTCGATGGCGGACAGTGTGAGCCCGTGAGAAAGAGCAGACTAGGCCCTAATTGCATGCAAAATTGGATCGAGAGAGGAGCATTACCTATTCGAAGTTGAATCTGGCGGCTCCATCTCGGTATGCCCACGGGCTCCCTCACAACCTATCGATTCAACAAGCGAAAACAGAGGAAGCGGGCAGCTGAGATCTACGGGCCGAGAGAGGAACAGGAGGGGACTAGTGTTCTCACTCACCATTTTTGAGGATGAAGGCTCACGCGCGAGGGCTCCGCCGCCGCCGTTGAGAACGCAAGATCCGCCGCCACCGGAGAAGAAGGGGAGGGGCAGAGTGGCGGGCCAGCACGGTCCGGCGGCAGGCACGGTCAGCTGTTTTGAGGAGCAATTAAGTTGGACCCACATGTCCTAACATAAACGGGCTTGGTTGACGACCAATTAAACCACATTTAACACCCCCTGTGGCCCTGGGCTATTTAACTGCTCAAATGTGTCGCACCACAGCCATTTGCTCGAACAACGTCGCACCCTAGCCAATTCACATCAAAAACGTCGCACAGGAGCTATTGGCCCCTTCTTTTATCTAGCTATGTTGTCCTGAAGCATGTTCATATTCAGTGAAAGAAAATCCCAGGCTTCAGACATATTAGAGCTGTAGGCTCCATATATTTTTCTTGGTTCTTGTTTTGAATTGTGAGTGATGTATGCACTCTTAGTCTTGCTCATTGCTTCTAAATTCAAACTAATCTTGTGCATGACATACTTTGTTGGTACAAGAACTAACAAGGTGAAAATGACATGTTGATACTAGCAGGTATACAGAATCAGGAGCCATCCATGATTTGTTTAGCCCTGCCTCTAACAAGGAGGTTTGTTTGGCTTGTAGTTCAGTAAGTGTGGTGGTGGCGCAGTTGACTAGGGCGTAGGTCTCATAGCTGCACGGCGTGAGCAAGTCTAAACCTGGTCTTCTTTTTCTTTTCCTTTTTGTTGAGCCTAATAATCTCCTCCATGGGTTCAGCCTTTACTGCTGCGCCTTCCTGTGTCCCTCGCTGCTCCTCTGCTTGTCCTGCCCAAGCACTATGGCCAGGCTCACAAAAGTTGGAATTTTACATGACATGTTGCCAGATATCTTCATCTTGCTACAGAAGTCCTCTCCAGCTACCAGCTGGGTTCTGGGTTCATGGTCTGCGAATTTCGGTTTTGGAGGAATATGAGTACAGATTTTTTAAGTTTGTATTTTTCATCAAGGTCATATAGATAGTCATACATAGGTTGCTCATATTTAGAGAGAAAGACAAACAGTTACAGTTTACATAGCAGGTTGGGTTCAAATCCTTCGCAGCAAGTACCTCCAGACAAAAACTTTGTCCCAGGTTTCAGTCAGGCCGACCGACTCGCCCTTCTGGAAAGGCTTGATGAAAGTTAAACAGGCTTTCTTTAATAGGACGAAGTTTGTTATTGGAAACAGCTCGAGTACATGTTTCTGGGAGGATACTTGGCTCGGCGAGACACCCTTGGCCATCCAATACCCATCTTTGTACCGCATTGTTCAACGACGTGAGGTGTTCGTCGCCTCGGTACTTCAATCTACCCCCCTTAACATTCAGTTCCGACGAACGCTAGCGGGCAATCGTTGGGAAGAATGGCTCCGTCTAGTTAGGAGACTGATGGAAATCCAGCTTTCACAACAACCCGATGAATTACGCTGGAAGTTGACTAGGTGCGAGTATTCACGGTTAAATCAATGTATATTGATGTTATTAATTGAACTCCATTCCTACATCCAAGCATGTCTGGGATGTCAAAGTCCCTTTGAAAATAAAAGTGTTTATGTGGTTTGTTCATAAACAAGTTATTTTAACTAAGGACAACTTGATTAAGCGTAATTGGATAGGACCTACTAGGTGTAGTTTCTGCGATCGGGATGAGACTATCAAACACCTCTTTTTTGATTGCCCGTTGGCCAAGGTTCTTTGGCAGACGGTCCACATTGCTTTTAACATCAATCCACCGAACTCTGTTAATGCGTTATTTGGGAGATGGCTTAATGGGATTGAGCCTGACTTAGCGAAACATATTCGGGTTGGAGTTTGTGCTTTGCTGTGGACCATCTGGAATTGCAGAAATGATCTGGTTTTTAACAGAATATCATGTATACATTTTTTGCAGGTCTTATTCCGAACTACGACACTGATCCGTTCGTGGTCGCTACTCACCCAGACGGAGGCCAGGGAGCATATGGTTACTGGGTCTTTCCGTTGGGAGATGGTAGCTCGGGATATCTTCAACCGGTTTGGATGGCGGTCATGTAATAGGATAGGCATTTAGTATACCTATCTAGTTTTAGCCAGCCGGTTGTGGCGTTGTTTTTTGGCTAGTTGATGTTTCTAGCCCTCTTTGGCTCTGTGTGAGCTTTCTGTGCTTTTTATTACTTTTGGAGACCTTTCGAACCATGTTGGCACTACTTTATACGGTTAATAAGATGGCCGTATGCATCTTTCTGATGCAGAGGCCGGGGAGTCCCCCCTTTTCGAAAAAAAACATAGCAGGTTGGGTTTGTGTATGCTTTTGTTGTTGTGATCCTTGGCATGCTTTCTTTAGCGTGGGAATTTCTATGACATGGAATTGAGTTATAATTTTATAGGAGATGAAAACAAGTAAATGTGTCTGGCTAGGTCCACTCCATGTTGTAGCTTGATTAGAATAACATGTGTTTTGCTATGTCAAGACATTAAATCATGGGCTGGGAACAAACAATATATTGCATGCTCAGTGTATTTTGTTTACATTTCTCTCTTTCATTGAAAATATAGATTTCATGTCAGGTTGGGAGATTACATTTTTGTGTCGCCCATTAGGTCCAGGACTGATAGGGTGCCACTTTTGCAGTTTGAGCAATACTGAACAACATACTGGCTGTCAAGTGTCATTTATACATAAACTTCAGGGTGACTATGCAACATCAATTTGGTTTTACTGGAAATTCTTTGTTCATCTGCTGGGCACCGATCTCCTTTTGTTGCGTAGTAATTTTGATGATTTATTTATATAAGTTTGTATGAACACACGAAGCAGTGATTAATGCATTTAGATCACCTTCGTACATCCATGTTTTGTGCAATAAACATACCTTACATACATATTCCAGTAATTCATATATGCCACTCCTGTATTTTTAATGAAGTCATTTATATATATATATCTCGGGAAGGCTCTCACATGCATCTTCCATAGCAATGGGAGCCTGCATTTCCATGCTCCTGTACGCTACCTCTATATATCACGCTCCCAATCCCCTGTTGTTTCCCCAAAAATCGCCGCCTTCGCGGTGCTTCCTCGCGGTTGCATCAGTAGGCAGCAAGAAAGGCAGCCATGTTCAGTGTCATGCCGTGGCCCTGTACCATCATACTGATTGCCAGCGGCATCAGCGGCTTTGTTTAGCTGAAATCTTCGCTGCTACTAACACATGTTGTTTTCTGGTATTAGTGTAATTTTTGTCTTAATACTGGCTGTCACCAAGAAACTTCCCTGTGGGAAGAAAATAAATTGAAAATTATGTACATAGATTGAAAGTGTTGGATGGAAACAGATAGTTGCCAATAATGGTCTTCTCTCTAGATGAGTTTGAGCCACTTATTCTTTGATAAATATCTGGCACCAAAGGATGAGCAAATCGAATAAAATTGGAATCCCCTTTTATTTTGCAGACAAAAAAAATTCTGTCACTCACAGCCAAAAACAGCATAAATCAAATGTATTTTTGGTAAACAAAAGGTATAGCTGGATTACCCCTCATTAGAAAAAGAATTCCTCCTATTTAGGTTCCACACATGGGAGCACAACGGTGAGAGATAAAAAGCCGTAGGAGCCACAAGTCGAACTCTGAACAACACACCGTTTACCTTTATTCGCTAGTTTCTATGAACAAAATGCAGTCTGTTCAAAACTTATCTTGCAAACTCTGCCACTTTGTTTTATTATTAGTTATCTACTTCCTCCGTTTCAAAACATAAGACATTCTTAGAGATTGTATTATGGACCACATACAGAGCAAAATGATTTAATACACACTCTAAAATATGTCTATAATCATATTGAAAATCTCTAAAAGGTCTTGTATTTTAAAACCGAGGGAGTACATTTTGTATTAGCACCTCTTTGTGTACGTGGTTAATACGTAGTTAAAAACGGCAGGCACAACTATGACGCAATCCTTGATACTGCAAAGTACTGGATGAGAAGTAATGCTTGCAACGAATATAAAAATAGCATATGGCCACCTTCACATATTTTTTGTGTTATATGAGCCGATCTTTACACATGTAGTATTTTCTATTATTATTGTTCAAAAATAAAAATAAAAACCAGTCACGTGCGCTAAACGGACCGGCCTGTGAAGGGCCCATTATCGGCAGCGCTGAGAGAGCGGGCCTTCCTCCCTTCCACACCTTTCTCTTCTCTACCTCCCATCCCAGACCCTACTTGCCTCGCCGCCGACGCCTCCTCCCCCCCGCCGGCTCCCACCCCCGCCCGCCTCTCGCGCGCTGCCGCCACCACCGTCCCCGCTCTTCCCCGCACCGCTCTCTCTCCCTCTCCGCCGCCACCCCCCCTCCCCCCTCCGGCTCCCAGCACCCCGTCCCCCGCGCGCCGCCGCCGCCGCCGCCCCCCGTCCGTCCTCGCCGGGACGCCCCGCGCTCCTGCCCGCAGCCTTCGTCCGCTTCCGAGGTATGCCGTTGCTCTCCTCCAGCGATTGGCTAAATCCCAACCGCACCTTCGCAACTTCCGGCCTGGTCGGGCGCGCCGCCGCATGCCCGGCCCGGCACACCGTCTAGATCCGTCCCTAGTAGCATCCCGGCTCTCGGCCTCAAACGCTGGTAGCTGAACGCGCATCCCCTATGCATCGCGCTACCGCAGACGCTCTACTGTTTACTGCCAATCCAACACCAGTGCCGCTGCACAGTAAAAATTTCCCCTTTACGATTGTTTCCGTGCGAGCCTTGTAGCTCTACTTCTGCGGTCTCTAACAAGATTGTATCTTAGATATTTCTGTTGATTTTTTCTTGCCGTAAAATCCGCCTCTGTTAATTCGTTGCACATTTTTTGCAGCTGTCAAGGAAGAGAGCAATGGACGTGCACAGGGCAGAGCCTCCCCATACAGGAGCCACTGCTCTAGACCCCCGACGGGCCGAGGCCGCCAACAAGCACGTGAGGGCACTAAATACCCAGTTTGCAAGGTTGGACGCATCTTCATCTGCGAGCTTGCCTCGCGTCATCTCAGTCACTTGATCTGAAATTTTGTGGCGTACATTGTCCTATCATGTTTATTGTTTCAGCTCTAGTTTAAAGTCCTTTCTGAATATCTAGTCCTCAGTCAGCCCATAAAGAATATTTAGTTACTACCATATTTTAGAGATCCCAGAATACAATTTTTTATAGTACGTTTTCAGCATTCATGCTGCGTATTCCCTCTGGTGCGATGTGAGAAAACACTCATCTACCTGTTTGTTTTGAGCAGCTGGGTGCAATCGCAGTTGCAAAACCATCCAGCCGAACTTTGGGAGGATGGCATGAAAGATTACTTATCCCATGCTTCTGAAATAATGGTAAGCTTCACAAGCTTGTAAGGCGTTTTCTTTATTCAACAGTCCTTAACTAGAGATTTAATATTTTCCTGTGGCCATTGATAAAATGTATCACTATCACAATTTGCTTTGTTTTGTGCGTGTCGTGCATGTGTAGTGGATTTGTGGATGTTAGTATTCCAGTATACAGAGTATAATTTACTTCCTGAGTTTCTAGGATTAGTTTAAAATTATTAGAATTTTTTGAACAAATAGATATCAACAGTGTTCACAACCAGACAACAATGTGAAAATGAACCATGTTATGAGTACGAATATCAAACTACCATATGCCCTTGTTTTCATTTAGATTTGTGGGATGTGCCAATTTTTCATGTTAACTGTGGAACTCTACTTATGAAATCATGTCACGTGGCGAATACACTATAGCAGGCGAGAGCCCAAGCCAGCAGTAGGATTGCCTGCACCTTAGCAGCAGTTTGGATCAGAACAAGAGACTCCCTGTTGGATCCTGGAGTTGTATAGAGTCTGGACTGATACCAGATTGATAGGTTCATATCAGACCAGGATTAGAGTTCTGTAGGTTTCCACTCCGTTGCTTTGAGTTGGACTCTCCAACTCCAATGTATAAGGAGCTATATAGGCTGTATGTGAATCTCAAGTTATGAGTAAAGTTAGTCTTGTCCCTAAACTCTTCTCTTTCCTTGCTGCCTATTGTGCCCTCAACGGTGCCTACCCTTCGAGTGCTCGTCGGCCTAAGCTCCTGCCTCTCACGGCTACACCCTTTGATCTAAAGGCTCTAAGATCTGGTATCAGAGCCAGGTTACAGCTTCTCGAGTGTGTAACTAATAAGTCAGTTGTCATCTTTTCAAGTGTTTTACTGATAAATATGATTAGCAGACCATCCAATTACTATCCTATGCAACCTTCCATGCAATAAAAAACTATTTTTAAATTGTAATTGATGACACTCTCCTGTTCACAAAATGGTGATGTTTTGGACATGTCTTAAGTCAAAACTCTGAAAACTTTGACCTTCTATGTTGTTTTTAATATTTAGACTGGAAACTTGAAAATCATATGCATGGATTTGTGTAAATAACTATTTTCAGAATTTGAACTATTGATCAAAGCTATATTTGAAGACTGCCAATATCCAAACGTCACTTTTTCGTGAACTGGATGGAGTATTGTTTTGCCAGCGCATACTACTTTTGAACTCGTCACCTATTGGGTACTGCTTAGATGGTATTTTGGCACTCAGATGTTATGTCAGCAGTCAGTCAGATTTCTCTTAAAGTCATAATGTCTTGATCTCATGTTATTCTCTCCCCTTAGGAAAATTTCAAGGATGTTGTCAATTGGCTTAGGCAGAATAAAGCAGGTACGACAGCTGTTTCATCCCCAAGTCCAGCCAATGAGGAGAAGACTACTACGCCGGCAACTGTGAATAGCAAGTTTATGGTACAGCCAGGATCAGATAATGGACAGAAGAGTCCAACTACAGGAGCCAGCTCCCTAGCTTTTCAGAACTCAAGCTCACCGAATATGTTCTCACTCCCTTCTCAGAAGAAAACGGCACCTTTTGGCGGTATAGCTATTCACCAGTTTATACCTTTATATGCCACATTGTATTTCGCTTGTTGTATTTTTTTTTTGCAGACTTGGTAGTTATGTATTTATTATGTTGATTGTGTCATAATGATGTGCAGGCATATTTGATAACAAGGACATGCCTGGCGACAGCAGCAAATCGACTTTCCAGTTTGGTGGAAATAACGGCTTTTCAACACCAACTAACACGCCTGGCGATAGCAGCAAATCGACTTTCCAGTTTGGTGGAAATAACGGCTTTTCAACACCAACTACTCCGTCCATTTTTTCTACCCCTGGTTCCAGTTTTAACATGCCAACCTCAACACTGTTTTCAATGAACCAGCAACCAATTTTCACTGGTATTTTACTTCTCTTTTTCATGGCATTAGTGCGTCCTTTATGATTGGTTGGTTCACGTGTATATTTCACATAATTGTATTTGTGGCATTTATTTGGATGAGGCCTGTTCACAATATTTGAAAGGGAATGGCAAAGCTTTGAATTGTAATGGCTTATTGTCATTTTAGCACTAAGGTTGTATGATTGATATATCGTCAACCCAACCAAATCCTACTGGGCCATGTTTGTTTGTGTTTCCCTATTTATTTCGTAGTGAACCAGTTCTATCCTTGCCAAACATGTATGTTCTGCCCCATGGAAACATTATATCCTATTTTGTGTAATGGCAATTGACAAACAAATCCATATCAGAGCTAATATTAATCAATATTATTTATCAAGTGCCCCAAAGTTAACCATGTTTCTGTTTACATTTAACCCAAATATACCATTTCCTATGCAGTTCAGAAAAGAAAAAACATGTAATTGTCTTGATGCATTCCTTGGTTTTGCCTAACACAGACACGTGAAACTCTGATGATGAAAAGGCGATTTGATCATTCTATTGACGGTGCTGTAGGAACTTAATTGATTTTGTATTACGAGCCCTCTAGGTCGAATGAATAATCAAATTTTCTTATTGTTGTTTTTCAGGATCAGGAAACAACAAAGCTGCTGAAGCTTCAGCTGATGCGGATGAAGGTGTGTATCTACCAATTTGTTAAGTTATGGGAAAGTCCAATTTGCCGCTCCACCCGTGTTATGACAATTCAGTGTACACCCTCAGCTATACAACCGTCTAAGGAACACCCTTCCTGTATAAGTCAACCCTCAATGGCATCTTTAGGTGGTTTTCTCCTGCTGGTTGCTGGCACCATCTAACATTTCCAAACAACAACAACAACAACAAAGCCTTTAGTCCCAAACAAGTTGCGGTAGGCTAGAGGTGAAACCCATAAGATCTCGCAACCAACTCATGGCTCTGGCACATGGATAGCAAGCTTCCACGCACCCTTGTCCATAGCTAGCTCTTTGGTGATACTCCAATCCTTCAGGTCTCTCTTAACGGACTCCTCCCATGTCAAATTCGGTCTACCCCGCGCTCTCTTGACATTCTCCGCACGCTTTAGCCGTCCGCTATGCATTGGAGCTTCTGGAGGCCTGCGCTGAATATGCCCAAACCATCTCAGACGATGTTGGACAAGCTTCTCTTCAATTGGTGCTACCCCAACTCTATCTCGTATATCATCATTCCGGACTTGATCCTTCCTCGTGTGGCCACACATCCATCTCAACATACGCATCTCCGCCACACCTAACTGTTGAACATGTCGCCTTTTAGGCGGCCAACACTCAGCGCCATACAACATTGTGGGTCGAACCGCCGTTGTGTAGAACTTGCCTTTTAGCTTTTGTGGCACTCTCTTGTCACAGAGAACGCCAGAAGCTTGGCGCCACTTCATCCATCCGGCTTTGATTTCGATGGTTCACATCTTCATCAATACCCCCATCCCCCTGCAGCATTGACCCCAAATACTGAGAGGTGTCCTTCTGGGGAACCACCTGGCCATCAAGGCTAACCTCCTCCTCCTCACACCTAGTAGTGCTGAAACCGCACATCATGTACTCGGTTTTAGTTCTACTAAGCCTAAACCCTTTCGATTCCAAGGTTTGTCTCCATAACTCTAACTTCCTATTTACCCCTGTCCGACTATCGTCAACTAGCACCACATCATCCGCAAAGAGCATACACCATGGGATATCTCCTTGTATATCCTTGTGACCTCATCCATCACCAATGCAAAAAGATAAGGGCTCAAAGCTGACCCCTGATGCAGTCCTATCTTAATCGGGAAGTCGTCAGTGTCGACATCACTTGTTCGAACACTTGTCACAACATTATCGTACATGTCCTTGATGAGGGTAATGTACTTTGCTGGGACTCCATCTAACATTTCCACAGTGGCAAAAAGCATCTCCCACATCAGCTAATTGTACCACATCACTGTATCATCCCCCCACCCACTGTCTCTCACGGAATGCTCAAGATTTCATTACAAGATGCAGTTTATCATTCAAGAGTGCGATTTTTTTGTCTTGATTGATCTAAGGCTTGGTTATCTTGCCCCATTGTCACATTCTAGGAGATCATGACTCTTAAAGCAAAAATTGAGTCCATCCCAAAATTAAATTATAGTCTACTTCATATGTCTAACGCTGCCAGTGAGCCGTTTTATATTCCTACTGCATTAATCCTCTTCCAAGGTTGACTTGTGAGGTGTTGAGGCCGACATGTTCGACATTGCAGCTGCTTTTCGTTTTTTTCCGCCTGGGTGGAGTATGAGCAGCGGATGAGGTAGTGTTGCACAATATGTCGAGCACTGCTGTTGCATAGCACAGGCTGGAGGCAGGAGTGTACTGTGGGGTAGTGGTTGAAGGTTTCAAAGCTGACTGTCCACCAGCCAGTGAGTTCCAGGCCCAGCCACTCAAGATGCTAACCTGACTATTTACTGCTAATTTAGATGTCATACTGACGTGTAATCCCTGGTAGGATTCCATGCCAGCAAAAAAACAACGGTGGTTTATACTGAGGGGGGACCTATACTGTTTTTTAATAGATGATGGTGTAACATAAACTTTAGTAATAATTGACTTGAGCGCACGCATGGACAGGGGTGTGTGGGTGAATTTTTCTGGTCTCTTTGATATCAGGAACTGTTTTACTTAAACTTGGTTCTTTCGTGGCCAACCCCTATCACTGGACTCGCTCCTCAATACTTAATTCTACTCTTTTTTGAACCCCTATCACTGGACGCGCTCCTCAATACTTAATTCTACTCTTGTTTGAATGGTCAGATGCTGAAGCCGAGCAACCAAGCAGCCCTTCTGTAAAGAAAGCAGAAGAGAAAGGAATAGTTGTTGTTCATGAAGCCAAATGCAAGGTGTATGTGAAGGTATCATTTCCCTGTTTAGCATTATACTTTTGTTCATAGATTTATAACTTATGTTCCTCAGTGCTACTATCCAAGTGTTCTGCAAAATATGCTTAGCATTTGATTTCACAACTTCTTTTTCCATTCATGTAGCATGATGATGCCACCAAGGGTTGGAAAGACATTGGTGTCGGTCAGCTCTCTATCAGATGTAAAGAGGGTGCAGAGAAAGCTTCGAAGGAGTCCACCCCAACAGTTGTTATCAGAAATGATGTATGTGCTCTTCCTTTTCTGCTGACATATACTAATCCAAGTTCATTTGTCTTCAGTTGCATCTCAAACGTGAAATGCCCATCTCATATAGTTTTGCAAAGTATTCCACTCCTGTAACTGTTTTACTATTGGTGTGTTTGCTGAACATTTCTGTTTCTAAAAAGGAGGTGAGATTCTTTTGTCTTAGGTTTCATACAGTATTTAGTGCTGTAAATGATGTTTTTTGAATATTTCTACATTTTGGCTGGCAGGAAGTTTGAAATCGCCTTCCCCCCTTTAGTTATACTACTGTAAGGTTATTTTTGGTTGCGAGCAAGATATTAATCACTGACTTCTGGTCGCAGGTCGGCAAAATTCTTCTGAATGCTATGATCTACAAGGGGATAAAAATGAGTGTTCAAAAGAACACAGTTGCCTCAATATTTCACACTTCAGTAAGTACCACCGTTTGTCACCCCCTCCGACGTGTGCACCGCCTATGTCACCCAGTACGACGACTCTGATCCGTGCTGTATTTTCACAGGATGCGCAGTCTGAATCAGATGGTGGCAATGTTGTAGCTCGAACATACTTACTCCGGCTGAAAAACGAAGAGGCGGCTACAAACTTGTCAGCGGTGATCAAAGAGAACGCACCGCTGGACTGATCCTGTATGGCCTGCATTAATTATTGTCTTGAAGGTTTGCGTTTGGCAATAGTGGTAATGTTTAGAGGGGCTTGATAACTTGCTGCGATGGGCGAAGGGATGCCTTGCCGAGTTTTTGTCCCCGAGTTACGCGCCTAAGAAGCACACCTGGATGAATTTTTGTTGTCTAGTATGTTTAGCTGGTCGTGTTGTTTCACCTGTTCTTTATTTGTTGATGACAGTGTATTGTATCACCTGTTGGCTCCAGTAAGGTTACGCCTTGTTAATGCTAGGCAACATGACTTGTCAATGGCCCAAACTACATAGTCGAAAACCATTTCTAGGCCATTCTGTCATGTTCAGCTATGGAATTCTTTGTTTCTTGAACCTTGCAATCTGGATTTAAGCGGTGAATTATCTTGCTATTGCAGAACAAGAGCAATTTCATTACTTCGGTTCGCTGAAGTGTTTTCCATTAGCGGTACTTAGGTCGGGTGTCAGTAATGTATTCTTCAGAGATATATTACCTTTTTTCCAAAATATTTAGCAATTTCATTACTTCGGTTCGCTCAAGTGTTTTCCATTAGCGGTACTTAGGTCGGGTGTCAGTAATGTATTCTTCAGAGATATAGTACCTTTTTTCCAAAATATTTAGCAATTTCATTACTTCGGTTCGCTCAAGTGTTTTCCATTAGCGGTACTTAGGTCGGGTGTCAGTAATGTATTCTTCAGAGATATATTACCTTTTTTTCCAAAATATTTAAAGTCTTAGGTTTGTCCTAGGTGAAACTCCTTTCACATTTGATCATGTACATAGAAAAACATAGTAATATTTACAACATTAAATATATAATACATTGAATCTAATGAAATCAATTTGGTTCTGTGGAAGCTGGTATGTTTTCCAATTTGGCGCTGTGGATGTTGGAAATATATTGTACAATGAATCTAATGGACTAAACTGATTTTGTAGAGGTTGGTATAATTTTCAATAGAATTGGTTGATCTTATAGGGAGAGGCTGCATACTATAGACCTAAAGTGGTTGGACACTTTTCCGGACCCTGCATAAGTGGGATCTACGTGCACCTGGCTGGCTTTTTAATCAGAAATGCTAAACGCACGGACCCATTATGGGCCTTTCCTATAACACTTTTCATCGCCCCCTCCCCCCATTTTCAGGTGGGTGGGGCCCGCGCATCCCTCTAAAATCAATAAACATTTGCCATGTCAGCACCTGCCCCGTAAAACAACGTGAAACTTAACTCCGGATGTGTAGCATCGCTGCTTTTTAATTGGTTGAACTTAGAGACATTTGACTTGAAACAAATCTGGAACTTCAAATATTTTCAAAAAGAGGAAGTACAGTACTTTTTAGGGATATCCTGAGATATTTTGCGTATATGCTTCTTTCAGAACTTTCAGATTCACATTCCTGTAGTGCAAAATTAGCTACAGTTACTGCACGAGTCTTACGCATGTGAGCCGTTGCGCTCCCAAAGGCGCCAATTCAAACGTTCCATTCATGCACCGGAGCCCCAACGCATGAACAAAGTAAATGCATCCGAGGCTCCCATCCCATCCCATCCCATGCATTGCATTGCACCACCAGCTCCACCTACAAATGCTACATTGTGCACGCATCACATCGATCACCAGTACAACTTGTGCTTGAGCAAGGACAATGCTTGGTGCTCTGCTTCTCCTGCTCGCCACCGCCTCCCTGCTGCCTGGCCATGGAGCCGCTGGCACTGACGGCGGCGACAAGCCGAACCCGCCATGCTCGCCCGCCGACCGTGCCGCCCTGCTCGGCTTCAAGGCCGGCATCACCGCCGACACGACGGGCATCCTCGCCACGTGGGCCGGCGACGACTGCTGCGGCGGCGGGTGGGAGGGCGTGGCCTGCGACGCCGCCACGGGGAGGGTCGTGTCGCTGCGCCTGGAGTCGCAGCCGGGGCGGCACATGAACGGCACCATCTCCCCCTCCCTCGGCGGCCTCGAGTTCCTGGAGTCCCTGGTGGTCCGCGACATGGGGCGGATCGGAGGCGCCGTCCCGGACGCCCTCTACCGGCTCACGCGCCTCCAGCAGCTCTACCTCGAGGGCAACGCGCTCGCCGGCGGCGTCCCCGGGAAGGCGCTGTCGAAGATGAGCTCCCTCCGGTACCTGTCGCTCGCCGGCAACCGGCTGGAGGGCCCGCTGCCGCCGGAGCTCGGGGCCGTTCGCGGCCTCGAGCAGATCAACCTCGCCGGGAACCGCCTCATCGGCGGGATCCCGTCGAGCTACGGGAACCTGTCCAGCTTGGCGTACCTCGACCTGAGCGGCAACCTTTTATCGGGCATCGTCCCGGAATTTGTAGGGCAGCGGTTCAAGAGCCTGGCGCTGCTGGACTTGAGCAACAACAGCTTCTCCGGCGAGATGCCGGCGTCGTTGTGCGCCTTGCGCAACCTTGCCGACCTCTCGCTGAGCCACAACAAGATCATCGGCAGGATTCCACCGCAGATCGGCAGCCTCCGGTCTCTGAACTCTCTCGCCCTCGACCACAACCTGCTCGTAGGCCCCATTCCGAAGGCACTGCTCGGCCTGCCGAAGCTGTGGCGCCTCGACCTGTCCAAGAACAAGCTCACCGGCGCGCTGCCCGACTTCGCCGGCGGCGGGAGCCTCAAGTGGCTCGACGTGTCGAGGAACGCCATCGGCGGCCAGATACCGAGCTCGATCTCGAAGCTCGAGGGCCTGGAGAGGCTGGACATCTCCCGGAACAGAGTCGGGGGCGTCATCCCGGCAACCATGGCGGCCATGGCGAGCTTGGAGTGGCTGGACCTCTCCAGCAACGCCTTCGTCGGGAGGATACCGGATAACTTCACTAGGATGGCGGGCGTCCGGCACGCGAGCTTCAGAGGGAACAAGCTGTGCGGGCGGATACCGCAGGCGGCGCCGTTCAACCGGTTCCCCGCGGCGGCGTACGCGCACAACCTGTGCCTGTGCGGCAAGCCGCTGCCGCCGTGCAGGAAGATTAGCTAGCTAGTTAGTGTCATGCAGTGCTCCGTGTGTCAAAAATGCATCGTGGGATATAATCCAATAAGAGAATGAAAATGTGGCGCAATACTTATCATACATAGTTGGTTAACATTTTTCTTTTGGATTTTTAATCATAATTATCATCATTGCTGGTTTTGAGATAGCTAACCGGACTTGCCATCCGGTTTTATAGTTGCTCAACCTTAGAAGGTGTTTGTTTCCAGGGACTTATTGGCTTAGGGACTTGAAAAAGTCCCTATAAGTCCCATCTAAACCAAACAGAAGGGACCTATAAGGACTTAAAGTGGGCATTTGGGACTTATGAAATAAGACTCTCAAAGAGGGACTTATAGGGACTTATGGTTGTAATATGGTCATATAGGGACTTATAAGTCCCAGGAACCAAACAGGTAGGGACTTTTTAGGGACTTGTGACTTATAAGTTGGGACTAAAAAAAGTCCTAGGACTTATGAACCAAACAGGGCCTTACATGTCCTTTTCCAGTGTAAAATGGCACTTGGGCACAAGAACGAGTGTTAAATGTCAATTTTACCCTTTGTGTATTTGAAATATTTTCTCCTTTTCCTCCCAAATACAACAAATGCCAGAGTTTTAGATTATATCCAACCATTATCTCTACTCTTATAAAAAACCGAGTTGGTGGTGATGGTGTGCCTGCCATCCTGCAATATAGACCGTCCGATCTATATCTGACGGATAGAAAGCAAACTATGGCAATTTTGCAAAAAGATACCCGCACCCCTCTCCACATTTGTAGATAAGGCCTTCCCTCATTCATCTTTGTCTCCCACAAGATAAACAACTCGTATAAATGCATCTTGATGTCCGTGCAACGCATGGGCGTCTTGCTAGTTAACAATAACATGTGAATGTAGTAGTATAACAGAATCTCTACGGTCATTGAAATTGACACCAAATTCAACAACCCTTCAATGAAAATAGAGTTCCATGACATGAAGTAGAAAACGGCGAACCTTCAATGAAAATGCCGAAGAAAATAGAATGCCCAAATGAGGTCTGAATTCTAGTTTTATTTTAGGTCTAGCAAAATGCCAAAAACATAAGGGAGCGGCTACAGGTCAGTTGACTGACCCAAAATAGGTGTCAGTCGAACGGCACGCACGACTGTTGTTCTGCATAAAAGAGGCAACTGCTACACGTACGCTTCTGCTTGCCTGCCGCCGGTAAAAGCCTACCGCAAAATCACGCCCACAGATACATGCTGCATGCAAGGATACCCACAATACAAATTGCTGAAGCACCTGAGGCAGTAGCCGCAGCATGAAAAGCAAGCAATTCTCCGGTAAAAACTAGATAATGGCAAAATTTGCACAATTTACACAGAAATTGCGCTATGTTATAATATGCTAAAATAAAGGTATTACCGTTAAAGAAAGAAAATGAAATAAATTAAAATTAAAACAAAATAAAGAATTTTTCTAGGGAAGAATAAAACCCTTTAAGAAGAAAGATAATAAAAAACAAAAACAAAATAATGAAATTTTCTAGGAAGATTGAAACCATTTAAGAAGAAAGAAATAAAAAAACAAAAACAAAAACAAAACAATGCAGTTTTCTATGGAAGAATGAAACCCTTCAAGAAAACAAAATACAAAAACTAAAACAAAATAATGAAGTTTTCTATGTAAGAATAAAATCATTTAAGAAAAAGAAAATATAAAAACAAAAACCAAAACAAACTAATAAAGTTTTGGAAAAATGAAACCCTTTAAGAAGAAATAAAATTAAAATATAACTTGCACACAAGTATGGCCTGAAATTGCACTTTTCTAATATGCCAAAAATAAGCATATACAGTGCAATTTTTGCTTATATTATAATTTACACACATGGTGTGTCATACTTATGTGTATACTTACTTACAAACACAAAATATAAATATTTTTTCTAAGAAGAAATGAAGTATAGTGGCATTGGTACCACCCTTTAAGAAGAAAGGATTTCAAAAAATAATTATACAATTTGCACAAAATTTATATATAAATTGCACTTTTTCAGTTATGTAAGAATAAACATATTATAGTGAATTTTACATAAAAACAAAAAATTAAACAAGGAACGAATAAGTGGCATTGGTATCGTCCTTAAAACAGGAAATGAATTAAAAACTAATCATAATAAAACAAATAAAGTTTTCTAAGAGAGAATAAATGGCGACATTGGTATTACTTGTTAAGAAGAAAGAAAATAAAGAAAAACTTGCACACAACTTTGCATTGAAATTGCACTTTTATAATATGCAGTGAATACACATATAATAATGCATATAATGTACACACATATTGTATTGTACTTTCATGCATACATACAAATAATAATATAATGTATTAAATTAGCAAAACAATTAGCATTGGTATTGCTGAATAAAGAAAATGAAAAAAAAACCAAAAATTTCACACAATTAGCATAAAAATGCACTTTTTATAATATGTAGAATAAGTATATAAGAGTACACACACACACACACCAAAATCCAGCCCAAGAAGGAAATCGACTGACCCAAAATAGGTGTCAATCGAATCCAAACAGCCCAATACCACCAACAAAATGTGACAGCAAAAAGAAAAGCTACACAAATCTTAAAGCACAATCCAAGGGTCAGAAAATCGAATGACCACAAAACAAAAATTCAGCTGACTCAAATCTAGATAAAATGAAAACATAACATCCTTAGCTGCAAAGGACACGTGTCTCCCCGACCAGTTGTTGCACCTTTTCATGAACCTTTCCATTATTGGATGGATATTAAACCCATTATGAGTCGCGCAAAGGGCGCCTCCTCGCGCGGTCCACGTCCGCAGGAGCTGCTGTTCTGTCGATGGGATCCGGCTTGCCTGTCGATGAAGTATTTTCGTCTCGTTGGTCCACTTGTCTGTTGGGTATTAGTCTAGGCATACGAGAAAGAAAGGGGAAAACTTTCCAGATACTACGTCGCCCCCTCAGCTCCCATTCCTACTCCTGCACGCCAGCGGTCCCCTTTCTCCCACGTCACCGCTCGCGCTCGGCCGCCGCCGCCGCTCTCCCATCCCAGATCCTTCTACTCCGCGGCGCCCCAGGTCCCCTTTCTATTTCTCGTCGATCTGCGGCAACTCCTTCCTCGGCCACTTCTTCAAGCGATGACCACAACAAGGCATGGCTGGGGGCGACGAAGGAGGGCGCGTCCGGACGTGGTAGCCGCAAGAGGAAGGGACGGGGGAGAGATACAGGTAGGATAACGAAACCGTGGGTCGCGAAGGTGGATGGGTGGTAGAGATGGCCTCTCCCTCATCTCCATCTCTATCGTTTCTTCCTCTGATCTCTTCAACTAGCCCCAGTGGTCATCCTGATCCGGAATGTATATTAGATCTCCGAGGTGAGTGCATCATGACCCATTTTTGTGTTGTAGTTGAGCTATTCTTCTTTTAGTCATATATAAGAAAATTCCTATTTCACTATTTGTTATAGTTGGCAGTCCGTGATTCCAATTTATTTCTCTAATTTGATGTAGGAGAAATGGATTTTCTTGAGTATGAGTTTTCTGTAATGCTTGTTGCCTCCGGTTGTGATTCTAGGTTGAACTTGCAAAAGATGCCGCTGAATGAGTGGCACTTGTTTGAACACTGGCCAGAACCCAGCGTCGATGATGACATCAAGAAAAGCTTCTTTGGCCCGGTGTGTCTTCGGTTGTATCCTTGAAATATTTGGGTTCAGTGACCGAAGGTAATCTCGTATAATAGAAATATTCTATTTATGATAGATTATTTGACCTGTTCGTTTTAGGTTCATGTGTTTGGTTTGGATGGCCATTGATGAGTCAAAAAACACAAGCTCCATACTCTTGTAATGCTTTCTGTTGTGCACTTGAGACCCTAGAGTATGTAATGAAATCCATGATGTAGCTAAAAACATGCACTATTTGCAATCACATGCTGACCAGTGCATCTTTATCTTCATCCGTTTTCATCGATATTCTACTCAAGCGATTCTGGAGGTTAAGCACTAAATTGTGCGCCGAAGACACTCACAGATATGGTGTGGAGAGGCGGTACATTATTTTGTCAATGATGCAAAGGTGGTACATGAAGTCATGGGTAACAATATATGATGTAAACATTATAGGTTACTTTCCACTTTATATTTTAGTTGTTGTTTATTTGATCTGCTACTAAGAATAAATAACTCGTTAACTTTCCATAGAGCTCATGTTGAATGGATGATAAAAACAAGGCGCGAGCAACCCCGGACCGGAGGCTGTACCAATCATGTTTATAGCGCTACAACCTGGAATCGCGTCCACTATTTATTATCTTGGTAATTCACTGCATATGAAGAAAGGAAAACCATTCATGGTTATGTATGCCTTCATCTGTTTCTGCTCTTGCATTAAAAAATCTTATGTCGTTGAACATTTCTCTTTTTAGTCCAATCTGAAGTACCAGTACCAATGGTACATCAGCTTTTAGATGTTTATATATGCATTTTCCGTGTTCTCTGAAGTGTGAACAGTACTTGATTTATCGAATGATCAAAATGGTTTTGATTCATTTTCATCTTAATTGCTTCTTGCTTCAGTTTCAAAGCAGCCTTATAATGCAGATCATTTTAGATGGATATAGAATGACAGGTCAATGATTACACATTGAATAAACGGTAGACCTGGTCTCTCCCTTCTTCCTTAAATTGCGTCTAGATTTTCTGAATTGTTTGTAGTTTTGACTTCCACTTGTGACTTGTCCATTAAGGATGCTTAAATAGTCTAATGGCCTGATATTGCCAAAGGATCCCCTAGATGTAACCACCCCAAGGTACTTCTTTGAGACAATGACCTACAAGTGTTTATGAGCCATGCATTCGTATTATGAATTGGAAGAACATCAATCACCAAGTATTTATGGCTGATGTCTCCTACATGAGATAATTTTCCCCAAACTGCGTGTGATCCATTGCTCTAGGTAGCAACATCATGGAACCGTAGTGTTATTTTTTATGCCCTACATTCTACCGCAAATACATTTGGATTTGCATATTTTGAGTCCTGCTACCACTAGTAGAAAAGGGGGCAAAGGTCCAGGCCGGGTCAGCCCATTAGTCCCGGTTCAGTCCAGAACCGGGACCCATGGGGGCATTGGACCCGGTTCGTGAGCCCCGGGGGCCGGCCGGGCCACGTGGGCCATTGGTCCCGGTTTGTCTGGACCTTTTGGTCCTGGTTGGTGGGACGAACCGGGACCAATGGGCCTCGCTCCTGGCCCACCACCATTGGTCCCGGTTGGTGGCTTGAACCGGGACCAAAGGCTGCCCTTTAGTCCCGGTTCATGCCACCAACCGGGACCAATGAGGTGCCTATATATACCCCCTCGCGTAAGAGCAGAGCACATTGCTCTATTTTTTCTGGCCGCCGAGGGGAGAGGGCTTGGAGGTGCTCTAGCTCACCTCCTATGCACACAAGGTGTTCGATGGAATGCCCGAGCCACACTACTTAATCTTTCTCCTCTCCAAGCTCGACCTCCAAGCTCCATTTTCCTCAATATTTGTCTAGGTTTAGCGGTCCGTCACGCCCCGTCCCCGTCTTCACCGCCGTCGATCACCCGCGCCGATCTCATCGCCGGCACCACCATGGTGAGCCTCTTGTTCTTATCTTCTTTCTGAAAGGAAAAATATTCTTACTTGTATGTTTAGATAAATACTTGTATTATTTTCTTACTTTTGTTATTGCATCTTATATAGTGCGATGGTTTTGGTATCCGCCCCCGTCGGCCCTCGTCCTGTCTATGATTCGGATATGGTATATATTTTCTTTATAACTATTGGTTCATTTATTGTTTATGAAAATTATGCCGACCAACATGACATAGATTTTATTTATCTAGGAGGTATGTGAATCGGAAATTCCAACTGACCTTATTGTCGAGAGGTTAAATTTAGTTGAAGAAGAAAACAATTTCTTGAAGGAAAAAATAAAAAAAATTGAGGAGGAGAAGATGATATTGGAGTTGCATGTTGCGGATGTCGTCGATGATCACAAGATCAAGATGGATGCAATGCGCTTGAAGATTAGAAAGATTAGAAAATATGCCATTCATACCGAGGCTTGGTATCATTCTGCCGTTGGATCAATTGTTACCATGGTTGCGATTATGATCGCATTTGTTTTCGCATTGAAATGTTTTACATAGTTTCAATGTATGGTTTAATTAATTAGATGCTCTGGAGAGCTATATGTTGTTAGATGAGAACTATGTATGTACTTTGGTTTTAATGTGATGATGAACTTCTATTAATTTGGTCACTTATTTATCTATTCATGATGTTCTGTAATGGTTTTTGACACACTTAATTATATATAATGCACGCAGATGAACCGGCAATGGATGTACGGTGACAGACACACCTCCGAGTACATTAAGGGCGTGCATGAGTTTCTCGAAGCGGCTGAGACAAACAAGCAGAATGGTTTTATGTGTTGTCCATGCATTAATTGTGGGAATATGATGTCTTACTCTAACCGGAAAATCCTTCACACCCACCTTCTTTACAAGGGTCTCATGGCACACTATAATGTTTGGACGAGGCACAGAGAAATAGGGGTTATGATGGAAGACGGTGAAGAAGAAGAGTACGATGACAACTATGTGCCCCCTGAATACGGTGATGCTGCAACGGCGGGAGCTGGTAAAGATCAAGAGGAACCAGACGATGTGCCCAATGATGCTGCAACAAGAGAAGCTGCTGAAGATCAAGAGGAACCAGACGATGTGCCAGATGATGATGATCTCCGCCGGGTCATTGTCGATGCAAGGACGCAATGCGAAAGTCAAAAGGAGAAGCTGAAGTTCGATCGCATGTTAGAGGATCACAAAAAAAGGGTTGTACCCCAATTGCGAAGATGGCAACACAAAGCTCGGTACCGTATTGGAATTGTTGCAGTGGAAGGCAGATAATGATGTGCCTGACAAAGGATTTGAGAAGCTACTGAAAATATTGAAGAAGAAGCTTCCAAAGGATAACGAATTGCCCGACAGTACATACGCAGCAAAGAAGGTCGTATGCCCTCTAGGATTGGAGGTGCAGAAGATACATGCATGCCCTAATGACTGCATCCTCTACCGCGGTGCGTACAAGGATCTGAACGCATGCCCGGTATGCGGTGCATTACGGTATAAGATCGACGAGATGACCCGGTGATGTTGACGGCGAGCCCCGGGAAGAGGGTTCTGCGAAGGTGATGTGGTATGCTCCTATAATACCACGGTTGAAACGTCTGTTCAGAAACGGATAGCATGCCAAGTTGATGCGATGGCACAGTGAGGACCGTAAGAAAGACGGGAAGTTGAGAGCACCCGCTGACGGGTCGCAGTGGAGAAAAATCGAGAGAAAGTACTGCGATGAGTTTGCAAGTGACCCAAGGAACGTATGGTTTGCTTTAAGTGCAGATGGCATTAATCCTTTTGGGGAGCAGAGCAGCAATCACAGCACCTGGCCTGTGACTCTATGTATGTATAACCTTCCTCCTTGGATGTGCATGAAGCGGAAGTTCATTATGATGCCAGTTCTCATCCAAGGCCCTAAGCAACCCGGCAACGACATTGATGTGTACCTAAGGCCATTAGTTGAAGAACTTTTACAGCTGTGGAATGGAAACGGTGTACGTACGTGGGATGAGCACAGATAGGAGGAATTTAACCTAAAGGCGTTGCTGTTCGTGACCATCAATGATTGGTCCGCTCTCAGTAACCTTTCAGGACAGACAAACAAGGGATACCACGCATGCACACACTGTTTAGATGACACTGAAAGTATATACCTGGACAAATGCAGGAAGAATGTGTACCTGGGCCATCGTCGATTTCTTCCGACCAACCATCAATGTCGAAAGAAAGGCAAGCATTTCAAAGGTGAGGCAGATCACCGGAAGAAGCCCGCCATGCGTACCGGTGATCACGTACTTGCTATGGTCAATGATTTACACGTAATCTTTGGAAAGGGTCCCGGCGGATTAGCTGTTCCGAATGATGATGAGAAACACGCACCCATGTGGAAGAAGAAATCTATATTCTGGGACCTACCCTACTGGAAAGACCTAGAGGTCCACTCTTCGATCGTCGTGATGCACGTGACGAAGAACCTTTGCGTGAACCTGCTAGGCTTCTTGGGCGTGTATGGGAAGACAAAAGATACACCTGAGGCATGGGAGGACCTGCAACGCTTGCACGAAAAAGACGGCATGCCTCTGAAGCAGTATGAAGATCCCGCCAGCTACGCTCTTACGAAAGAAGAGAAAGAAATCTTCTTTAAATGCCTGCTCAGTATGAAGGTCCTGACTGGCTTCTCGCCGAATATAAAGGGAATAATAAATATGCCAGAGAAAAAGTTCCAGAACCTAAAGTCTCATGACTGCCAGGTGATTATGACGCAACTGCTTTCGGTTGCATTGAGGGGGCTTCTATCGAAAAACGTCCGACTAGCCATTGTGAAGCTATGTGCATTCCTCAATGCAATATCTCAGAAGGTGATCGATCCAGAAATCATACCAATGCTAAGGAGTGATGTGGCGCAATGTATTGTCAGTTTCGAGCTGGTGTTCCCACCATCCTTCTTCAATATCATGACGCACGTCCTAGTTCATCTAGTCAACGAGATTGTCATTCTGGGGCCCATATTTCTACACAATATGTTCCCCTTTGAGAGGTTCATGGGAGTCCTAAAGAAATATGTCTGTAACCATGCTAGGCCAGAAGGAAGCATCTCCATGGGCCACCAGAGGATGTCATCGGGTTTTGTGTTGACTTCATTCCCGGTCTTAAGAAGATAGGTCTCCCTAAATCGAGGTATGAGGGAAGACTGACTGGAAAAGGCACGCTTGGAAGGGACTCAATAACATGCAGGGACGGATATTCTTGGTCTCAAGCACACTACACAGTTCTACAGAACTCTACCTTGGTGACCCCGTATATCAATGAACACAAGAACAGTCTGCGCTCCAAACACCCGGAGCAGTGCGACGACTGGATTACATGTGAACACATCAGGACTTTCAGCAGTTGGTTGGAAACACGTCTCAAAGGTGACAAGACTATTTGTGATGAGCTGTACTTGTTGTCCAGGGGACCATCTTTGACTGTATTGAGTTACAAAGGATACGAGATAAATGGGAATGCATTTTACACAATTGACCAAGATCAAAAGAGCACCAACCAAAACAGTTGTGTCCGCTTTGATGCAACAACCGAGAGGGTAAAGGACACATATTATGGTTACATAGTGGACATATGGGAACTTGACTACGGACATGATTTTAAGGTCCCTTTGTTTAAGTGCAAATGGGTCAATCTGTCAGGAGGCGGGGTACAGGTAGACCCACAATACGGAATGACAATAGTGGATCTGAAAAATCTTGGGTACACTGCGAACCGTTCGTCCTAGCCAATGATGTGGCACAGGTTATCTATGTGAAGGACATGTCTACCAGACCGAGAAAAAGAAAAGATAAGGAAGCGAATACATCATACGATGAGCCAAAGCGCCACATAGTTCTTTCAGGAAAAAGGGACATCGTGGGAGTGGAGGGCAAGACAGACATGTCTGAAAGATTATGAAAAGTTTCATGAAATTCCTCCTTCAAAGTCAAGGCTGACCCAAGCATCCTGATAAACAATGAAGATTATCCATGGTTACGGCGCAATAAGCAAATGACACAAGCGAAGAAAAAGTGAAGACTTTCTCCAGCAATTATTACGATGATACCATGCCAACTTTGTAACAGACGAGTATGATACCATTGTCCGTTTTGTACATGCACATGCTATGTGGGTGAAATTATGATACCATGCCAACTTTCAACTTTTTCAGAGTTCATTTGAAATGCTTTAATGTCTTATGGTTCGGCCCTCGTAATACCATTAATCCCGGTTCGCTCCTTGTCAACTATGTTCTCACCAAGAACACTCTCAAGAGGGCAGCCACGTGGGCCATTGGTCCCGGTTCGTCTGGACCTTTTGGTCCCGGTTCCACGCACGAACCGGGACCAATGCGCCTCGCCCCTGGCCCATGACCATTAGTCCCGGTTTGTGCCACAAACCGGGACTAAAGGGTTGGTCCTCGTTGCGCTCAGAGTTTAGTCCCACCTCGCCAACCGAAGGTCGCTCACACCGGTTTATAAGTCCGTCCCTCTCTGCCTTGTTGAGCTCCTCTCAAAGTGAAAATAGATGCCCCTATACAGGGAATTTGACCTAAATTCATAGTGAATTTCTTTGAAATTCATAGAAATTTACTATGAATTTAGGTTGAATTTTCTCTATAGGCGCATCTATGTTCATTTTTTTGGTAAAGTTAATCACAAACTTGTGATTCACACAAATTTCAAAGAATTCAAATTTTAACTATTCAAATTTGAAAACTAATGGCACTAACAGAAAATTTATAATTTTTCTAAAACTAATGTCACTAACAGAAAGTTTATAATTTTGCTGACCTAAAAGCAAAAAGAATTAAAATATAAAGCAAAAAACAAAAGAAAATAAATAATGCGGAAAACAAAACAAAAAACTGGAAACAAAATAAAAATAGCAACAATAAGTATTTTGTTGTAAGTAGAAACAAAATAAAATAAATAAAGCAACAAAGAAAACAAAAAAAAAAAAAGTGTTTTCAAATTTGAAAACTAATGGCACTAACAGAAAGTTTATAATTTTCTAAAACTAAAAGAAAAAAAGAATTAAAAATAAAGCAAAAATAAAAGAAAATAAATAATGCAGAAAACAAAACAAAAAACTCGAAAAAATAAAATAGCAACAATAAGTATTTTGTTGTAAGTAGAAACAAAATAAGTAAAATAAAGCAAGAAAGAAAACAAAAAACAAAAAAGTGTTTTCAAATTTGAAAACTAATGGCACTAACAGAAAGTTAATAATTTTCTAAAACTAAAAGCAAAAAGAATTAAAAATAAAGCAAAAAACAAAAGAAAATAAATAATGCAGAAAACAAAACAAAAAACTGGAAAATAAAATAAAAATAGCAACAATAAGTAAAGAAAACAAAAAAAACAAAAAAAGTGCCTCCTACTCGGCCCCCACGGCCTGAATACGACTAGAAACCCTACCATGGGCCAGGATGCAGGCCCGAAGGAGGCCCAGTAGGCCCACAGGCAGATAGTGACTTAAGGCCCGTAACCCTGCATTTGAGAGGAGCTCGAAGTGGTCAGCGCAGCAGCGCTTATAAACCACTGTCGAGCCCTCTCGGCTAGCGAGGTGGGACTAAACATCCCACCGCACCGCGCATTCAGACACAAGGCCTTTGGTCCCGGTTGGTGTCACCAACCGGGACTAGAAGATTAGTCGGTTCGTAGCACCAACGGGACCAATGCGTTTTTTAGTCAGTTAGTACCACCAACGGGACCAAAGGCCGCCGCAAAGTTTTTGGTCCCGGTTGGTGGCACCAATCGGGACTAAAGGGGGGCATTGGTCCTGGTTTGTGCCACGAACCGGGACCAAAGCCTTTCCTATATAACCAAACACTTGGGAAATTTCCCCCCACCCGCCGCCAGCCCCTGCCCCGACGTCGCCGTCGCCTCCCTAAGCCGCCGAGGTCGCCGTCGCCGCTTTGCTTTCGCCGTCGCCCGTGCCCTCGCCCGACGCCGTCGCCGCTCGGCGCCCTGCCTGACGCAGCGTGCGCCAGCCCGCCCGTCGTCGCCGCTCGCCTGCCCGCCCCTTCCTTGCGGCCGTCGCCCTGCCCGTCGCCGTCCTCGCCCCCGAACGCGCCCCCTGCCCTGTTGCCCTCGCCAACGAACCCGCGCCCTGCCCCTTCGTTGGTCCGGCCGGCGCCCCTCCCCTGTTTTTTTTCTTATATTACATGCTTGTTTTTTTCAGATTATATATATATATATATATGTATATATGTGAGTATATGTATTGTGTATATTGCTTCTTTTTAGATTTTTTTTCATATATATGATGATTTGTATTTTGCTTTTTTATAAAAATGTATATATGTTTGTATGTTCTCTGTGTATATATGTTCATATATGCAAAAGTTAGATTTATATATTTAGAAAAGGATTATCTATATATGTTCTCTGATTTAGTACATTTTAGGTTAGTTTCATTTTTAGAAAAGTTTTATATATTTAGGAGAGGGAAAAGGAAAATAAGAATAGGAAAAGGAGAAGAAGAGAGAGGAAGAAAGGAGGAGAAGAAGAAAGGAATAGAGGAGAAGAAGAAAAATAGAATTTCTTTTCTATTTTTTCTTCTTCTCCTCTATTCCTTTCTTCTTCTCCTCTTTTTTTCTTCTTTTTTTCTTAGATCTTCTCCTCTATTCCTTTCTTCTTCTCCTCTTTTTATTTCTTCTTTGTTTTCTTATGGTTTATCGGGTCTGTCGTCGTCCATATACCCCTCCCGATAACTTCAACATGAGGGGGGGGGGGTCGATATACCCCCTCCCTGATAATATTATTTTCCCATGTACGTATGTCGTGTCGATATAAACCCCCGATAACTTCAACAAGTGGGGGGTGGTCGATATACCCCCTCCCGATAACTTCAACACGAGGGGGGTCGATATACCCCCTCCCGATAACTTCAACATGTGGGGGGGGGGGTCGATATACCCCCTCCCCGTTACTATTATTTTCCCATGTACGTATGTTGTCGTTGTCGATATAAACCTCTCCCGATAACTTCAACACGTGGGGGGTCGATATACCCCCTCTCGATAACTTCAACACGTGGGGGGGGGGTCGATATACCCCCTCCCCAATAATATTATTTTCCAATATACATATGTCGTCGTTGTCGATATAAACCCCTCCCGATAAATTCAACACGTGGGGGGGGGGGTCGATATACCCCCTCCCGATAACTTCAACACGTGGGGGGTCGATATACCCCCTCCCCGATAACATTATTTTCCCGTGTATGTATCTCGTCGTTGTCGATATTACCCCCTTGAAGCGTTGTCGAGGCCACCCCAAACCCTAGAGAAGCAGCGTTGAGGCCACTAATTAATATGATTCCTTACTGTGATTAGCTAGCTAGGTCTATGTTTGCCACTAGCTAATATATCCATCTGTCATGTTTGAATAATAATTGCCATGTTGTAAATATTTGTAGAAACTATGGACACCCCCCGAGACGAAGCACAAGAAGCGTTGTTGGGGGACATAATCGCACAAGGAAGTGATGCCGTCTGCTCGTTGTTTCTCAACGACACCGATGGTCTGGAAGGAGAGGGTGAAGAAGTAGCTGGCTATGATTATGATGGCTCCGGTGACCCAATGACGGTGCAAGAAGGAGACCGTGATGACGGCTCGGTGACCGAACCGAGTCCGGCTAGGTATATATATTAGTTAAGCCTGTGCTGACTTGCTAATTGATGCATTCATTGTTTTGGTATGTACACATATTAATTAACTCTCGTCTTTGTTCTTTTTTCTAGCCCTCCGGATCGAGCACAACTTCGGTAAAGAGACGAGGCCTGAAGAAAAAGTTGAGCTCGGATGAAAGGTTTGAGATCATAGCAATCGCGCGCGACGGCCAACCGATTGAACCCATCCGGACAAAGAACGCATTTGTTGCTCAGTGCGGGGTTCTGGTTAGGGACAAGATCCCGATCAGCATCCACCAATGGTATAAGCCTAAGAACGAAGACCTTGAGGTGTCTTATGTCAATGATATGCAGAAAAATGATCTTTGGACTGAGCTAAAGTCAAATTTCACCCTACCGCCAGAGGATGATCCGGAGAAGCCAGTTAAAGAGCAATTAATCAAGTCTTTTGCTCTTAAGAAGATGGCAGACCTATTCAGGAGGTGGAAGAAAGACCTGAATACGTTTGTCGACAACAAAGAGACACCAGAATTCAAGGGCAAATATGAGAAGATCAGAGATCACTGGCCCGCATTTGTGGCCAACAAGACATCGGAAAAGAGTAAGAAGATGTCGGCGACAAACAAGCAAAATGCTGCAAAGAAAAAGCTTCACCATCGCACGGGGTCGGGTGGCTACCTCAAAGCCCGGCCTAAGTGGGCCAAGGCTGAGAATGATCTGGTTGATAAAGGGATCGAACCAGAGACAATGAACTGGCCAGACCGTTGCCGGACTTGGTTCTTCGGGGCTGGCGGAACCTTGGACCCTGTATCAGGGAAGTGCATTTGGACGGACGAGCAATTGGAAATACCAGTCAAGAGGCTTCGACACTATATCGATGCAGCGCAACAAGGGACGTTCGTTCCAGACAGAGAGAACGACGAGCTCACAATGGCCCTCGGAAATCCTGAGCACCCTGGACGGACACGAGGCACGCCAGGCTCCATTCCGTGGAATGCTGGTTTTCCGGAAGCAGGCGGTTACAAATGCCAGGAGAGGAGGAAAAAAGTGCAGCAGACCCAACTGCAGGCGCTACACACAAGGTTACAAGCGATAGAGGAACGAGAAGCAAATCGCAGCAAACGAACTGCCGAAGCTTCCCGCAAAGCTACCCCGCCATCTCAGCGGAGAAGCAGCGTGGCTTCCACCGAGCTGCTTCAGCCGGAGCATGTCTTGACGGCTCCTGCCAGCTATCTCGTGGATGCTATCACGGAGTCTCAAAATTGCCACATTATGACGCAGTGGATGAATTTGAAGGTCAAGGCCGCTGTTGGCTCTGTTTATTCTACTGAACCCGGCGCAACTTTTCACTGCCGGCCGATTCCAGAAGGATATGCTAGGGTGATGGTGGATGAAATAACGGAGGGATTTGAGGACCTCTAGCTTGACCACCCTACCGGTGAAGGGGAGACTAGGCTGGGTTCTTCTCTGAAGACTCCATGCCTATGGCGGAAGGAGCTCATCAACCTTCCGAACTGGACGCCTCCGCCTCCTCCTCCTCCTACGGTGAGTCAGGGCACTCCGCCTCCTCCACTGCCTCCTCCTCCGGCGAGTGACGATCAGGGCACTCGGCCTCCTTCTCAGGCGCGTGGCGGCACTCCGCCTCCATCTCCGCCTGCGCCGGCGCGCCTGAGCAGCCAGCAGCCTCCTCCTTCTCCGCCTCGCCAGCAAGGGCGGAAGAGACCCGCCGTCGCCCCGGCTGCTCCGGCGCGCCGTAGTCCTTCTCCTCCGCCTCGTAAGCAAGCATGAAAGAAGACAGCCGCAGCTACTCCGTCTGCTCTGGCGTCTAGCAGTACAGCCAGAGGCGGGAGGCAATACAGATACGGTCCACCTCTCAAGCCTCTACAGAAGTTACCGTACGAGAGAAATGAGGAGAAAAACGCGAAGATCGTGCGGACTGAAGTGAAGGACTTCTTTGAAGGGTTGAAAGCAAAGAGACATCCACCTCCGGAGTTGAAGGTAGATCCGGTGAAAGCAAAGCGCACTATCGATGCCCTGAGGAAACCACCAAAGTCTTCGCCGAAAACCAACTATGAGTGCATTACTCAAAAGACATATCAAGAAGCGTCGCGGTCGGTAACTACTGTCAGTGATCAAAGGTTAAAAGAACGACGAGCAGCTAGGAAAAAAATTGCCCAGCTCGGCGAACAAGCGAACCAATCGTGCCCCCCGCTCAATGTGTCTAGCGACATCGTCGCTAATGCTCCGGGGACGGTGCCCGGTTATAGCAATCTTGCATATTACCTTCCTGACGATGTAAATTTTGATTTCATGGAGGTGGACGAACACAGATACGAGTACGGGAAGCCTCTCGTCAAAGATGAAAAATCTCTAACAATGATGATGCAAAGATTCCATAATTGGTACATGAAAACCTGCAGAGAGTCTGGGGGACGAATACTTTGTATCTGAGAATTAAAGAGGAGCACGACCTCGTTGGAACTGATCTGTTGCCTGTTCCATTTGAGGAGTTCTTCGAGTTCTTCAATCAAAAGGCCCTTGATAAATTAACGGTCTTTTGCTACTGTCTGTAAGTACTATTTCTGTCATTAAGTCTCTATATATAGCTCAGCTCTTTCATTGCATGTATTTATAATTAATTATCCTCACTATATTACGCAGATTGAAGATCGTCGAGTGCAGAAAACAAGAAATTATGATATTGGGTTCATTAACACAAATACAATAGATGAAATTCAGGTTAAAAAGCACGCCGAAGACTCCGAGACCAACTTGCTACAATCGTTGATCAAAAATCAAAACAAAGATACCATACTCTTTCCTTACAACTTCAAGTGAGTGTTACTGTCGTGTGCATATTCGGTTTCCCTTATTACTCGAGCGAGGTTATAGTAATGTAACTGATGAGTTATGCATGCGTGCGCAGCTTCCACTATGTTCTTCTGGAGATTAAGCTTGAGCGGGGACTAGTAACCGTCTTAGACTCGAGACGAAAAGATCCCGAAACCTATGCGGACGTGACTAAATTTCTCAACAAGTAAGTTCAATCGATCATTATCGCACCAATATCGGCAACTTTTTGTTCATTTCCTGATATCTCAAGTAATAATAATTATTTTCTTTGTCTTGCAGGGTTTGGAAACAGTTCACCGCAGAAGCTCCGGGATTGCCGAAGGAGCTGTGATATACATACCCGAAAGTAAGTATTACTAGCTAGCTAGTTGCGCGCATCTCCCGTTGATTCTATAGCTATACTTTCATCAATGCCATTTATAATGCTTCATTATCAATTTGATTGAACTCTATTTCTCGTAAAGTACTTGTGGCAGGAAGAAGGGAATAATTACTGTGGATACTATGTGTGCGAGTTCATCTACAACGCGACTTTGAAAAATAAGCGGGGCTACTCTAAAAGACAATATGAAGTGCGTAAGAAATAATATTCACAATTTCATTTTATTACACCATCATTTCTATTGAGTTTCATTCATATATATGTATTAACCCCCTTCTTCAAATTAGACGTGGCAGATGCGGAATGAACTCCTACCACAAGATCGCATGAAAGCAATTCAAGAGGAATTGGCGGGATTCTTTCTTGACCACGTCATCAATAAAGCCGAGGAATACCATGTGGAAGTTGATTTCAAATGCTAGGGGATTGTAAGAGATCTTACATATTGTATATGTATGTAGCCAGTAGCGTCGGATAGATAATACGAAAACTTGTTGTTCGACCAAATTCTCGGAGAAGGAGAGGTCGATCGATCACTTCTTTCGGTATGCATGACAAACTTCTGTACTTAATGGTTTCCTTCATTTTCTTACTAGCTAGCATGTCAAGGGCCTCTCTATGTATAGTACGTAACGTCGACCAAGAACGGACATAGGAGAGGACACTTCTCTCTATTAATTAGCTAGCTAACACAATATATGAAACAACTAAATTAACCCCCCAAAACCCCCACCCCCCCCCCCTTTCAAAAAACAAAAACAAAAACCACAGCCCCTGAAATGCTGGCGCGTGGATGCCTATTGGTCCCGATTGATGCCACCAACGGGGACCAAAGGCCCTCCTGCGTGAGCTCGGCGCACCGGCCACGTGGAGGCCCATCTGTCCCGGTTCTGGACTGAACCGGGACTAAAGGGCCAGGGCATTAGTAACGACCCTTTAGTCCCGGTTCAGGAACCGAGACAATAGGCTCTTACCAACTGGGACTAATGGTGGTTTATCTACTAGTATACTACTAATTTGACTTATGATGTCCATGGTTTAGGATGATTGGTCGCAGCTCATCTTCTATCATGAGGTATATATGTGTTGTGTTCTCTCGGTTGTCTGCTTTTACATTATTATAGGATTTAAGGCACACATGATATAATGAACATCATGAAGCACGATATATTCTCATTTCTTCAGTTTGTAATAATTTATGGAAAGTTCCATCCAGTAATTAGAATGATTATTTCTTGACCGTTGTTCTCTGGAGCTCATTATTTTAGACTTTTTCTCTTAGATTTTTGACTAATCTGTCTGCTCTGGTCCTCCAGTTTCTTATTTGCAGGTGATGATCTTGCTGCAACTTGCTTGCTGCCTTGGTTTACAGGTTGGTGATTCTTCTATCCCTTGATCTTCTTCTGTCCATGTGTCTCGTCTGTGCTTACATCTAAGTTGGATGCGTTTTCCAGTGCGCTAGCTGCTGCAGCCCTTTTGTTTCTTCAGAGGACACAGATGACAGAAACGCCACCATGGAATCAGGTTGTTACCTTTTTTCCGTCTTGTCTGCGTGTATCCATGCAATTGTTTCTACTCCCTCCGTTTTTAAATATAAGTCTTTTTAGAGATTCCATTACAAACTACATACGGATGTATGTAGACATATTTTAGAGTGTAGATTCACTCATTTTGCTTCGTATGTATTTCATAGTGAAATCTCTAAAAAGACTTATATTCAGGAATGGAGGGAGTACGTCATTTTCCCACTTACATGTGTATATATGCTTCTTTCTAACAATGGTCGTTTGGACGCATATGCCCATGCAAATCTCTGGATCATTTTTCATATATATTTCTTCTTCTGAAGATACATGGTTATTTGTATTTCAGCATTAAATTTTGTCACTCTGTTATTTATTTCTCTCTGCCAGATCAAATAGGTTTTATAACTCCTATAAACATTACATTTGTCTACTCCTATAAAAATTACATTTGTTTATTCGTCCAGGCAACCAATAACCGGAGCAGCTGTCAACTCATTTTATTCATTGGCCAGACTACGAAACATGGAAAGAGCAGCCCGAAGGAAATGTAAGTTGTTCTATAAAGTACTACAGGGGTGTGCTTTTGTCCTTTGCTTATTAAGTTCTTCCACTATGGTTTCACCACATGATTGTATTTCCCTCTTATTTTTCACTAGAAGGTACTATAACAAAGATGAATGTACTTGTATTTGGTCTTCACTGAGTTAGTACATGATAAATGCGCGCATTGAGTTCCTTTCAGAATCAAGAAATTAAAGCTTTGGGTTCAGAGAAAATTCAACACTGCTTTATTTTGATTTTTCTGATTTCTAATGTTCGAGTCAAGGATGTTAAGATTTCCTTGTTTTGTTATTCAAGGAAAATAGAGCAACTTTGTGCTTATTTGTTTTTCTTATTGGAAATCTTTAAAAAATATTATATTAATTGGTTGGTGAGCTGATCTATCTATGATTGGCACCTCGATTGATAGGATATCTCATATATGAAACCATGAATCAGGAATCATTGGGTTATCTGAACGGGTATAACGCTAAAATAAATAAGATTGCCATGAATCAGGGATCATTAAGGTAATATATCGGAACTCAGACAGACCCCTTAAATAAGAAAACCAATCTTATATAATTCAACTGGGTACACAATGATGGTTGGGATGGGTAAAGGTTCGAGGACTGGCGACATCCCTCATCAGTTTCTCGGAGTCTCGACAGGGCTTATCCCTGTCACCTTCTGTTGACTAAAAGTGACATATTTTTTAAAAATAGTTGTCTGGTCATTGTGTGGATATTTAAACACAGTAGATGTTATTTATATGTGTAATGCATCTTGTGACTAGATATATAATAACTCACTGCCGCTGCTATAAATTTTACTAGTTTAATGGATTTGCGCTGCCTTACTCCCAGCTCCAATGGATTCGCCCTGCCTTACAGTCATTTATTCAGATTTTTTACTGGTTTGCTGATGTACAAAGTGCTGATCCAGTTCTTCTCATTTGATCAGAATATGCGTACACCATGATGGTCACTGAGAAATCTGACATACAGTTATGGTGTTGTGCGGTTGGAGGTGCTAATAGGTAGTGCACATGTGCAACAAATATAACTGGGAGGTGATCTCGTAACATGGGCAAAAAATTACATCAGGGACAATTCTCTGGGCCCAGGTATCCTCGACACTAATCTGGATTTGGAAGATTGCTCTGCTATGTAGTTACCTGTCGCTGTGTGAGAGATTGTTAAGCGAGTCGAAAGATAGGGCCTGGGCGAGCTCCGCATCCTCGTCTGCTTCTGATCATTCTTTCAAGAAGGATAGCTCATGATGTATGTTTATATAAGTTCAATTAGTGAAGGGAATACCCGTTGTTCCCTTTACCTTGTTATTACTTATGGTGGGGACTTTTGGAGTCTGCAGTCATTCTTTCGAACTGGAATACCAGTTTTTTGTGATGTTTATTTCTCCAGGATCCTAGCCCCTGTGCTCCTTTAGCTGAAGTGGAACATTTTTGACAAGACAAGAACAGCTCCTATGAATATTAGGTGGTGCTCTATGCTTCACTTTCAATTCAACTACTTTTTCTGTATTCATGGACTACTTTTTTTGCCATTAACACAACTCATATAATTCTGCGAAATGATAGGTACTTTGGCACTGTTAAGCTTAGGAATCAGAATTCGGACCTAGCTTATACTGCCTTGTCATATTAATTAATGGACTGCATACATGAACTCTAGATTATACTTTCGACAGTTCCAACTTCCAACTAATTATATCGTAATTTCTATGCAAATATCCGCAGTTTTAATCATGGTCCACTAATTAATTCTCTGACTTGGATGATAAATGTAGTGTCAAGTTAGTTTTCTACCATGTCGATCCGTCAAGTATATTAAAGCTTTGGAAGTTCTAATTATGTCGGCAAGAACTTGCGGATGATTCTTTTCTTCTTGGGATCTTAAAAGCGGATGGTTCTTTTCTTATTGGGATCTTAAAAGAACACAACCATTGTTCATCTTTAACTGTAATCTGTTTGACAGATTTTCTCTAATTTCCTAGGAAATTGGAGTGACTTTCGTGCTTGCAGATACACTCTCTAGGTGAACAATGAACTTTTATCCCTTTCTACCGCTTTCTACCCCTTGACAGGGAGATCCAGGAAGGAGGCGAGTCTCTCCCAAGAACATTAAGGGAGCTCCATGTCTTGGTTTGTCGCACGTACGTTGACCACGTAGAGGAGCACATGTGATCCTCATAATAGCAAGTTTGTAATGAATTCTAAAACCCATCAGGAGGTTAAAGTCAGCAAAGCATATTCACTTGTAGTCAAATCACTTTTGGTGTATATAAATGCCATCAAAGATCGACCTAGACCTACCATGTGCATAAGCTAGATAAGTGCGCACATGAACGCTCAGGAGGCGTGCCAATGGCACGCCCCAATTAATAGTTCTCTTCCTTCATCCCGCCTTCCGGTGTGAGAAGACCAAGGTATTTGCTTTCAAAAGTAGAGGATTCCACCTCTAAAACATCTTTGATGTCAGCTTGGATGACACTCAGACACTTCTCACTGAAAATCAGAGAACACTTGTTTGTGCTTAATAGATGGCCAGTACTATTCTGGAAGATGTTCAGTGCTCGCTTTATCACCTTCGCTGGATCAATCAAGGTTTTGAAGAACAGTAAGCTATCATCGGCAAACAATAGGTTTGATACCTAGGCTCCCTCGAGCTATTTTAATTGGCAATGAATATTCTCCATATATTTATAATAAACTTGTTTACTTTGTTTATTACCTCAAAATGCACTAAACAAATACTCATCATGCATGTCTCTAAATTTGATATATTCTCAACAAAAAACATATGAGAAGGCTAAATAATATAAACACAACCTCAAATCTGTGGCCATCGGGACTCTAATATACCTCCCAAGGGATTGTACCTCCACTCTTGTAGTCAAGTGAGCAAGGCTTGCTTTCTGTACTAAAAATATGTTGCGTTTACATATATACTTTGGAATATGGTTAAGTGTTATGTTAATAATTGTACCTGGCGTAGTTAAGGGCCAAACTAGGCTGCTAAATATTGAAAATACTGATGTATGTTTTCATAATGTCGTATAAATATAAATGTGCTAAATTTAATTAAAATATGTCCGTGGAAATTGTGTTAGCCTTCATAAAAAATTTAGTGGCGTTTACCGGTACAATTTATTCATAAAAACAAACTTCTCTATATATTGAAGAACATTACAAAGCACAAGTAAAGGTGTAGCATTATAGTTTGTTTAAGTATGTCTCTAGCATCTTTAGCTATTGCAATGATAGTTCTAGATTACACAAGTCTAATAAATATCATGACACAAGTTTGTTCGGTATGATTATTTAGCTTAAATTTAACTTAAATAAATAATTTGCATTGTATGATCTCTTTCTGTTGCTCAAACAATGTGGTTGAATCTCCTCCATATGCCCTCAGTTCTTGCCTTGTTGGTGTTTTAATTTCTATTTTTATTGGTCAAGTACAGCGGTTATGTTCTCAAGGCTTGATTAATGGACTAAAAATGTGTACATGCTTTTGTTGGAATGGAAGGATACACTACGGAGGGATTTAGAGCACAATCTAGGAATTCAACACTAGAGCATCACTATTTGGTGAACGAGCTTGGGTCCATTCTGCCCTTAAACAAAGGGAAATGTTTCGAAACAGCGTGCCGGCCGAACTTTCGGCCGGCCGCTCACGCTCACACCCAAACCCCCGCACATGCAGCACGACCCGCACGCGCAGCCGCATGCAAAACTGCTGCATGAAAAACTGCTGCATGCAAAACTGCCCCCGCACATGGCGGGTCTTACGCACCTGGCTCTCCGCAAAACTGCTGCATGCAAAACTGCTCCCGCACATGGCGGGTCCTACGCATCTGGCTCTCTTTTCTATCTTATCTCTTTCCCTTCTTCTACCTCCAGCCCACATCGTAGTTTCCCTAATGCTACAACCGTTGTCTCAAATTACTACAAGCTGCTTCCCACGCAGCTACAACCGGCTTCACGATTTGCTACATCATACGCCCCGTGTTTTTTCTGCATGTTACCACCGTTGTCACAAATTGTTACAACCGGCGTCCCATACAGTTACATCTAACGTCGCTTTTTGCTACATCGCATGGCCACCATGTTTTTTGCTACATGTGACCACCGTTGTCACAGGGATGCTGAAACCAACATCTTTTTTGCTAGATGCTTCAACTGGCATCACAATATGCTACAACCGGCATCGTAGTTTGCTACTACCGGTGTCGCATTTTGCTACATCGCACATGGCTTCGTGATTTTTGCTACAACCGGCCACAAAAAAAGCTGCGTCCGGCGACGTGATTTGCTGCAACGGCCATGGCGAAGTTCGATCGCACATGGCGCACCGGCGAGCAGCTCCGACGAGCATGCAGGCGAGCGCGCCGATGAGCATGCAGGCGAGCGGCGGCTCCGGCGAGCAAGCCGACGAGCAGCTCCGGCGAGGAAGCCGACGAGCAGGTCCGGCGAGAGGCTCCGACGAGCGCGCCGATGAGCAGCTCCAGCGAGCGGCTCTGACGAGCGCGCCAACGAGCGGCTCCGGCGAGCAGGCTACCGACGGCAACGAGCCTGTACGTGAGGATGGAGGAGGCTTTGACCCACGCGCAAGGGAGGAGATGCAATCTGAACGATTATTATTACGTGAATCGAACGACTGGGGCTGGACCGGCCGACTAATGGTGTGCCGATGATGTATTTTGGAATCCTCCATCCAATGAGCTTGTTCTTTGATAGGTTGAAGTGCATGTAGGCTCCATTTCGAGGTCATTGCTCGGCTTGCAAAAGTCATGGGCCTGTTGCATTTTAACTAAGAGCAAGCTCACTTCTGAGCTGTTTCTCAAAAAAAAAAAAACCTCCGAGCCGCCTAAATTAATCTGCTAGAGTCTGAAGTGGGTCACCGTTTCAAAGAACTCAAGGTGTGAGATACAATGCTCGATCTCGACACTAGAAAACTACATGTTCCGGAGAGGCTAGAGATCTCGGAACTGAGTTAGTGCCGTCACCCCAACAACCTTGGTGGTGATCGCTAGGTTGCACTGCGTGGACCTCTCCAACAACACTGTCATTGGTAGGATGCCATATAATTTCACAAGAATGGTGGGATTCGGCAAGCGAGATTTAGACGCAACACACTACGTAGGAGGATATGTAGACAATGACATTCAACCGGTTCCCTATGATGGCGGCATCCGTGAACAACCTATGCTTGTGCAGCAAACTGCCACCACCATGAATATCGAAGGTTACAATTAGAAAGAGGCCTCAACCACGGGAGAGCCACAGTCAGCAACATAATATTCCAACAAGCAGTGCTATGGAGTACATGAAGTGAACAAAAAGAGGACGCAAAAGTTACTATAAAGCTCGACAAAAAAATAATGTATTATAATACATACTTCCTCCGTCCTAGTGCCAAAAACGCTCTTATATTATGGGACGAAGGGAGTAGATGATAGGTAAACTTTTTAATTCGAATGATAAACACCTCTCATTCTAATTCAGAGATGTTTTTAACGTACGAATACATAAAAAGATCATTATCACAAGTGAACTTTCAACCACTAAAATTTACAGTATACAAAAGTCAGTGAACCATACTGAAGCTAGGCTTAACTCTTCTCTGCTTCTCTGACATTGTCGCAGAGATCATGGAGCCTCGCCCGGATGAACAACGAGTCAACGATACCATCTCCAGTCAAGATGGCAATGGGGACGAAACCCACCGGGTTTTGCCTGTCCCATCCCCACGAGAAAATCTCAAGCCCGTCCCCGTCCCCGTGACCGTGCGCGGGGTTAGCATTTTGCCACTATCCTCCTCCAAGAAGGCTAACAAAGAATATTTAGAAAGTTATCAACTGACATGGTATTCCTTGAGTGAACTAAGATACGGGAATAATTGCACTGCTTGCAGTTGCAGAAGTTCTGGCGTCTTAACCTGTTAAAGAACAAGCTCACTGGTGCAACTCGGAATTTTAATTCAGATATTTTTTATGCATGAATACATACAAGAATCATCATCACAAGTGAACTTTCAGTCACTAAAAATTACTGTAAAAAATCACTGAACCATTCTGTAGCTAGGCTTAGCTTTGCTCTGCTTCTTCCAGGTTCCTGAACTTTGCTCTGCTTGCTTGATGTGGAGGGAAGACAGGCGGCCAGACCATGGTAACTGGATACACGATGATGAGTTCATCGTTGTCCGGGTCCCTCTGGTACACCTTCTCCACTGTCATGCTCCCTAGCCACAGCAAGACGACGGCGCCACTATCCTCCTCCAAGAAGGCGAACTCGGCCTTGTCCCCGACCCCGACCACCGAGAAACCTACAAGAGTCTGCTGCACAAGATGGCCGCACGCCTCGCGCATATAGATGTTGTGCACAAGAACCCACTGGGCCTCGTCATCTGCCGCCGTCGTCCAGGTCCGGCGGCGCCAGACCTGCAGCTGAAACCTATCCACCACATGGAAAAGGTAGAGGTGATCACCGTCGTGGTGGTGGTCGTCGTATCCTCGGGACAGGACCAGGCTGCCGAAGTACTGGTACGTGATGCCGTCCGGGAGCTGGACCACGAAGAAGCTCGCCGCGGCCAAGTCTAACCCGAGGATGTATCCGGCCGTGGTCACCATGTAGAGCTTGCCGCGGAGGAGCACGGTTAGGTCGGGGATTCTGTCCGGCGGCTCCGGGAGCTCCGCTTTGACGATCTGGACCGTCCAGGCGCCGGATCCAAGCGTCGACACCTGCGCGGAGACCTGCCGGCCGTGGTGCTCCAGATCCACGCGGTGGTAGGACGCGCCGTCGCCGCCGTCCTCTGGGAGGAAGGTGTAGCCGTGTGCGTGTGAGACCCCGTCGAGGCTGGCCGGCGGCGGAGGCGGGAGGACTAGCGCCGGCGCCAGCTGATGCTGCCGATGCAGCAGCGGGCTGACCACCTGAGTGCCGCCGACTCTGTAGCCGTTGACGAGGAGGCGGCCGTTGCGGCAGTCGTCGATGGTGAACGAGAAATCGGGGTAGGCGTCGAGGCCAGAGCTGGCACGGCGGAGGATGGCGGCCAGCTCAGGAGGGCTGGGGACCGGCACGAAGTCTTGGCGCGGGACGCCGTCGCTGACGACGTAGAAGCCGAGGAGATGGGGCGCGTGGAGCCTGCGGAAGCGGCGGAGGAAGACCGGGCGGGAGACGGTGCAGAGCCAGCGGGAGCAGACGAGGGAGGAGCGGACGAGGCAGGTGGGGAGGTCGAGCCGGAGGAGGATCTCCTTCAGCAGGTTGTCGTCGCTCAACACCTTCTCTGTCGCCATTTTCTTTCTTCTCCCACCAACTTTCAGTTTGTTTCTGATGGTTCTTATTATCGCCTTGAGTCAGCAAAGTCGTCGAGCCGTGAGTCAAATATGATGTGCGTGGACCCTTTCTCCTTGGCATGTGGTTATTGTTCTTATAAAATGAAATAGAAGTATTTATGTTCTAGAGCTCAAGAAACATGGGACTGTCTATTAACAGTCGACTGATTTTCATTTTAGCCTATGTCAAAAAAAAAAATTCCAATGAAGATGTGACATGTGTCCATTTATTCATGATTTGTCTCCGTCTTGGTACTTTGTACGTTTTCGTATGTTTCCTACTGAACTGTCCCAGGACTTGACAAGGAAAACGAGCCACTCAAAAAGAAAGGAAGAAAAACAACGGGTTTGAAAACTGAGACCCACTAACCTGGAGAAGAATCCACAACGCATGCTGCCCTAGTTCACATATCTGGCAAATGAAACCACAATGTTCACTAGAACTTAGACTAAAAGTACGGCACCAAAGAAGAGACATGAAAAGGAACACAAGTACTGCATGTTTATGGTCTGATCATACATGCCTTGGATATATAGCAGACATGACTGCCCTGGCCTTGAAAAAATGACATTAACTAAACTTAAGTATGATATATAGACAATCAAGCGCTAAATTATCATGACAATCCATGAGCAAGAGAAGCCATGTTTGGAGTCAAATCTTGGAAGCGAATTTCTACCATCCGATTCGAAGAAGTAGAGCCGGCCATCCGAAGAAGAAGTGCACTGAGTTACCTGTGGCTTGCATCCATTGAAAACCCCTCGCCAGCTCATGTTCACATATCCAAAACTGGTTGAGGGCATCCACTTTAAACTGAATCTTGTGGCTGGCTTTTATGGCGTAGATACATAGAAATCTTTCTCAATCCTGTTGCTGACAAACAAACACATTGAAAATAATGTCTAGCAATTAGCATGTTTATGTGATAGTAACAGTGAGCTAGATGAAACTATTACGTGGTCATCAGCCACACTCCACGCATGCATCATACGGGGCCAAGTATGATATAAATCATAACCAAAATTCAACTAGATTCATACAGAATCTCATCAGGAATTAGAGATGTCATCCAACCATATGATGCAAAAGAAATACCGGGCGCAGAATGAACATTCAGAGAAGGAGAATTTTGAACCACAGCAAAACAGCAGTAAAAAAAGAAGGTATTGGTGGTAATGCAGGGATCGACCTTGTGCAGTGCGTATTCGTGGTCGCCGTCCATATCGGACCAGATGATGTCCTCCTCGTCAGCTTGGGCATGGGATCCTGGTCGTTGTCCATGGAGTTAGGCCCCTGTTGCTCCAAATCAAACAAACAAATAATTTAGCACACCAGCAAGAACGGGACGGGAGCACTAACCAATCAACTGTCCAGTTACATATAGAAAAAGAACAGTATTACATATAGAAATGAAACAAACTATGATTAGCCAAACCACAAAATGATCCCTACTCCCCATAGCAGCATATTCCACAACAATATTACACTCGCACATATATGTAAAAAAATAATGTAGCTGGTATGACAAATTTCTAAACAAGGACCAAACAAGCCTCTAGGTTGTGCCTAAAGAGAATCAAGATTCCAGAAAACTGCAGTCTAAACGAACAAAATCCATACTTTGAAGGCCAAGAAAATACATCCTTTGAAAAGTAATATACATATATATGATCAATTGTTTGAGACACTTAATTCCAGTGATATAAAGATTATCAAGAACAAATGCTTTAGGAGACCTATTCTAGACTTACTGGAGAAGCAAATTTGATTAGTCCGGCACCATTGTATTAGCAATTGGCAGTCCCATTAAAAATAAGATAAACAAGGAATAATTTAGGGACAAAAAAGTGAAATTCAAGATGGCACAGATATTGATGACACGCTGAAATCTGTCTAAGCACCAGAAAAAGTCATGTCTTTCTTTCAATACAGCAAGGACTAGAAGATACACAGGCCATGTATTTGTAGGCTCTAGTATGACCCCACTAATATGGTAACTTCTGACAGCAACCCTAGTTATCATTGGGCCTAGCTTACAAGAACAACAGCCAAGAAGTAGGATTGCCCACCCAGGTTACCAATCAACTGATTCTAGTCCCATTACTTGTATCAAAAGGTCAGGTCTTTAGCAGGAAAGGGAATATACTCCCTCCGTTCCATAATACTACTTGTCATGGTTTTAGTTCAAACTAAAACCTTGAGCTAAAACCACGACAAGTATTATGACACAGAGGGAGTATATTACAGTGATTCTAGTCTCATTACATGTATCAAAAGGTCAAGTCTTTTGATACATGTCTGCAAAACACGCAAAATACAAGCAATATTGTACTCCCTCTATCCGAAAATACTTGTCGCTCAAACCGATGTATCTAGTATTGAAACTCGTCTACATACATCCATTTGAGAGACTAGTATTTTTTGGATAGAGGTAGTATTTCTCTATTGAAATACATGATTTTTTCCTCCCATATTCTCTAATGGAATATCTAACAGGGGGGAGATAGGCAAGAGAAGTTGTCACCTTGGCAACAGGGGGATCAAATCGAAAGAACATGAACCTGCGGCAGCTTCTCCTAGGCCCCCTTGACACAAGCAGATCAGATGGGAGTAAACTTCCTGCACAACATAAATAGGGCCTGCTAGTGGTTCTGCTGCAACATAAATAGGCTAGGCGTCATCACTTGGTGTAGCAAGAATTGAAAATATACATGCAGGCATAAAAAGAAAAATGCAAGTATCATACAACAGTTCACTAAAAGGTTCAACATTTCTTCAAGAGATTGCAATCCCAGATTTTAGCAGGAAAGGGAATATACATTATAGTGACTCATGCCTGCAAATATGCAAAAATACAAGCAGTATTGTATTCCTCTAATGAAATACTCCCACCGTTCCTAAATATAAGTCTTTTTAGATATTCCAATTGAGACTACATACGAAGCAAAATGAGTGAATGTATACTCCAAAATATGTGTCAGGGTGGCTGTGGAGGCACAAAGTCCCCTTATGTGTCAGGCATAGTAAATTCGATATCAATTTGTCACGGTCAAAAAATCAAGTATGTCATAGCACCTGATTCGCTTGCATCATAGAAATGCAGAGATGGCCCAAGATTACAAACTTTCTAGCATAGTGGCATAAACTCCACGCATACAAACCTCAAACTAAAGCAATTAACTTTCTCAATTGTCAGAGGCGGCAACTAAGAGGACATCACACTCGGTAATGCAGGATAGCAGCAGTATAATACAGTTGCCTAGCGATGAGATGCGCGCTGAGGGAGAAGGCGGTGGAGAGGAGCCACGAGTCAGAGTGGGCCGTGGCGAGCGAATTGATGCCAAGCGTCGGCTCAGGCAGCTTTGGCGGCACCTCCTCGGCCGGCACCGACACCTCCCAGCTCTTAAGTATCTAACAACGAAAGGACCCGCTCAGGGGCATGGATCCAAAAGTAAAGATTATCCCTGGCTTGATGGCCGCGGCTGGGCACATGAGAGAGATCAGATCAGATCGGAGGGCCTTACCTAGTCCACCAGAGGCGCAGTGCAGGCAGGGGGAGCCGATGAGGAGCTTCTGCCAGCCAAACGTGTTGGGGACGGTGCCGTCTCCGCTCCACGGTACAGCTAGCAACAATGCTCTTGAGGGTTCGCCGCTGGACGCGTGTGGGCACCTGAAATTTATGCACCTTTATCAATTTCAAAGAGCTGACTACACCACATAATCTTGGATTAGCTTTAATGGCATATAAATTTTGAAACATAAAAAAGTAATCAGATATAGAATATGTATGAACCACATATAACCAAGAACTATAGTTAGAAAAAGAAGGAAACATTTATTGCTTATACAACAATAATCTCATCCAGAAACAACCATATCTGATCGTGCGACTTAAAAGGGAGTACCATCTTTTTTTTTTCTTTTTGAGGTGCACACAAGTGCCATATTTGTGCCTTGCTGGACAAAGATGTGATGATTTCGATCAACACAAAATAATTTAGCTAACAATTAATAGCTTTTTATGCGACAAGAAATATGCTCAAGCAATAAGCCAATAATTATCTTTAAAAATCTCTTGTCCCTGTTGCATGTAAAGCCAATATGGATGCTAGACCTACCATCTCAGTTACAAATCAACAGTAGTAGGCTCTGGCCAGCCCAATATGAGCACAAATGTGACCATAAACCCCTAGAGGCCTGCCACAGCATGATGGCTAGCAGCCCAGCACAAAGTTTACCACAGCTCGATGACCATGGACAAGCAAGCAAGCAGACATTGGAGAGAGCAGAGTAGGGGACCGGTCAGTGCCTTACCATCAGCTGTGCCGGAGTGAAAGAGGCCGAGGGGGCACCGGAGGGAAGAGCCGGAGTGGAGCTGGCTGTCCTGCACCCGTGCTCGCGAGGAACTACATCAGGGAACCAAGCCTAGCACCGTTGTCTATACAAATTCCAACCTGCATAGGCAAAAGAACAATGCCTCACATGACCAGAAAAGGGGCAACCAATACTCATCTGTTGGGGAAAGTGCATGCATACAATCCATGGGAAAAATGAACAAATTACACACCTAAACGGACAAACTGTCCTCCAAAAGAGACTTCAATATAGGAGGAACTCCAGAGTGAATGATATGCATGACATAACACTGAGTTTTCTCCATACATACTGCATTAGCGCAACTTTACAAGGCAGTCCTCCTGCAAAATCAATGGCAATGGTTGTTCCGTCAGAATTGATTATTTGCAAGGGTCAACTTAAATACCAGTTTGAGGATGCAATTAAACATTAGGGTAGGCAGAACAGCAAACCTCTTCTGGGAGAGGGTTTCCACTCGATGTCCAAACCAAGGGAGACCGAGCCAGATGCCTTCACGCTTTCTACTTTGCATAGAATCTCCCATGTAGCTTTCTCCACTTCAGTTGCTGTCCCACGGTACAGTATCTTGCCGCTGAATGCTACCTGTTGGCGCGAAATCCAGCCAAGATAGGAGGATTCAGATGCAAATCCCAAAAGATTAAGACGGATTTTGATATATTATATGTATTTTTCTGAATTAGGATGATTTAGTTATGATTTTTTCAAGTTTGAAAATAGCCCTATAGTCCCGGTTTGTGTCTCCAACCGGGACTATAGGTTAGACCCCTTTAGTGCCGGTTCGTGGCACGAACCGGTACTAAAGGTTGGCCCTTTAGTACCGGTTTGTGCCACAAACCGGGACTAAAGGGGCTCGTGGAGCCCGGCCTGATGCCAGCCTGCCACCACCCCTTTAGTACCGGTTCGTGGCACGAACCGGTACTAAAGGTTTAACACGAACCGGCACTAATGCATAGCCGTTCAAACCGGTACTAATGATACCATTAGTACCGGGCCAAAATCGAACCGGGACTAATGTGTCTCACATAAGGTCCTTTTTCTACTAGTGTAAAAGGAATACAGGTGCTGCTGTTATTGGTCCTCTTTCATAGTTTTTCTTGTCTGGTACGGACATACTGACGGGGAAAGTTATAGCTTGTTGCCTCTCATTTCCAACTCGGCTTGCTAGAAGCCATTTTTCCTCTTGAAAGTTTTTTTTGCAGGGACAATCATAGCTTGTTGCTAATTGTTGTTAATATCTGTGGACGTTGTATGTCTATGCTAGTGAAGTAAAATTTGGTGATGCTATAACTTCCATATTTTTGAAATTTAAGTGGAGCTCACAGTGGAAATTTTGTGAAGCTCATTGTACAGGTGTGTATACCTGCTCCTGAAATGTGGTATTAGTACACTGGTACATTTCTCACATTTAAATAAGATTGGCATTTTTTCCATACATAGCTAGTCTCTTTCTCGGCCAGCCTGAGTCGTTCTGAGCTCAAGTGCTTTTGTTTTTGGGCTTTGTCGTAACATATGTATGTGGTACTAGATATTTTAGTTAATTAATATAGATGGTCATGATAGAGGGCCAGATAGCGAGGTATCTACTGTAATAGAATGTTGAATAGTGCCCATGTTCCGATGGTGTCGATCAGTTTCGCATGGATACCTTCTTTCCTTATTTCTTGTGACGGTTTAAGCGTTGCCCTGATCTGAACATTTCTTTACTTTATTGTTGAACAACACTTCTGGTGAGCATGGCCATTCGGACGTAGACTATAGCAGGATGGCGAGCGACGACATGTCTACCTTTGTCAACTCTTTGATCCAATGGCATGCCCCAGGCATTCGTTCTGGTATGTCCTGATTTTCCTGGGTCCTTCCCTTCGAGCTATGACCGTTGTGCATGTTGGCCATTGAGTCGTGCTTTGGCCCATCATTTGTTGATTGATGTATGATGATGATGATGTGGTTACCCCCCCCAAGAGTATAAACATGAGCTAGTTGTTTTGGGTTAGTGTTGAATCTGATGTTCTGGTGGTGTGGATTAGTTCTGACTAGTGCCTTGTTCTTGTTTAACTGGCTGCGAGCTCTTAGCTAGTGTTGTATATACAATGATAAGTTAAGTTGATTTCTTCACCGTATCATCATATTTTCAGTTTATAAGTGGAAACCGGTCACTCTTCTGAGATTGATCAATTGGCATGCGTTTGTTTCTGTGGAGTACTTGTTTCTCTCTGTTGCACGACCACTTGCCTTTACTGAATTCCTTGATGGTATTTTTTTGTCTTTCAGAAAATGGAACCATGGAACCTACTCTGCTGCACGACAATGAGCCGATCCGCCATGCATGGATCGAGCACTGGGGGGGGGCAGCAGATGTAGTGGGACAAGGCGGCGGTGCAGAGGGAGCATGTCGAAGAGCACAGGGGGCACTGCACAGGTGAGCTCCTCTTCATTCTCTGGTTTCCGCCCTTGCCCTGAGCACATGGTCATCTACTCTGTAGCAGGATGCCATTTATGTCCTGGGAGGCACACAAACATACATACATTTACAGTTGCGGCAAGTTGCTATAGCATGCACAGTAAACACTCGTTAGCATCTAGTAAAAAGAATGCAGACGTTGTTGTTATAGGTCCTCTTTTTATTAGTTTTTCTTCTACTGATGGGGACAATTATGGCTTGTTGCCTCTCATTTCCAACTTGGCTTGCTTGAAGCCATTTTCCCTCCTGAAAAGATGTGAGGTTATTGTGATGCTATAACTGTTGTTAATATCTGCTGACCTTGTATGTCTATGGTAGTTTTCTATATTCCAAAAGGTGTTGCTGGCTGGCTCTTAGCTTGAGGTGTGACTGAAGAAGGACGGACCGACGTCATCATGGTGAAGCCCGAGGCCATGATGATGGAAGGGAGCCGCTCATCGTTGTCAATATTTGTTAGTTTGTCTTGGTTTAGAATTGCTAATTGTGTTGGTAGGATGGATGCATTGGAGTAGGTAGTAGTTTGTAGAAATCATCCATCCTGGTATGGTATTGATGGTATAGGAGGAGGCAAAGCACACAAGTTGTATTTCTACTTGTACTCTTGTATGTGATATATCAGTCATTGTACCATTGTTGTTTTGAATTTACCAACGCGTTATGCTGCCGAAATTTCTGGCGAAAAATTATTCCGACTTGTCAAAAATTTGGCCTTGTTTGTAACAACATCTGAACTTTAGGGTCTTGGCTGCAATTTTTCATCGGGTACAGGGTGTCATGTGTGCTGGTGCAGTGGGGATGTTGATGGTGACCGACTTCTGACGTGGAAAAAATTGAGATAAATGTTACCTCAGTTCAATTTAAGCCTATGATTCTCTTATCTGTTTTGGATGTGAACATTTTTGAAATCAAAGGAAAAAATATGGTGAACAGATTTCCAAACCATTTTGTGAGTTTGACTAAAATCTTCATACATTCAAAATTCTGAACAAGTATTGGAAAGAGAATTTTTTAAAAATATATAGTAAGCATTCCATCAAACATACAGAACAATAATTTATTATACCTTCAATAGTTGATTTATATTCAAAGATTTTTAATAATGTTTAAGAATTCAAAAAGTGTTCTCGAATTTAAGAATTGACTAAAATCCAAAAAATGAAAAAGTGAATAGCTTTTGAAATTTTGAAAAGAAATGTGATGATTTTTAACTTTTTCAATTTAGTATTTCTTAACAAAAAGAGAAAAACAAGAAAAAAAAAGAAAAGGTTTAGAGGAAAAATAAAACAGGAAAAGGAAAAAGGAAAATAACAAAACAAAAACAGAAGCAGGTGAAGATACAAAAAACCGTCAGTCACCTTCTAGAAGGTTCCCAAAACCGGAAAGCAAGCTTGGAACCCTCTAGAAGGTTCCCAAAACCATCCAAAGGAACCTCGTTGTGTCCCTCTTAATGGGCCGCCCAACTCGAGCGGTCATCGCTGAATTTGGAATAATGCTCCTTGATTTCCTTCCATATATGCTTTTTCCGTCCAAACAATGAAAAACATGAGTTTTCTTCTCTCTCTCGGAGGACTAGCGTTAAAAATAACAAAAAAATTCAATGGAATCCAAGTCAAAACTCCTTATAAAAATCATAAATGCTCGAGCCATCAGTCTGTTAGGAGAGCTCTATCTCTCCAGAATTGTGTCTCTCCACGAGATTATTTCTAAAATAAATTCCGGCCATGAGCCTATCTTCACCTCCCAATTCTGGATGTTTTTTTTCAAAAGCCTATGTTAACTACAATAATTTTCAGCACAACTTATTATCCTCAGAGACAAGGTAACGAATCTTGTAAGATACAATCAAAGCTTGTCATCTCGTTTTCTATGAAATTGGAAGACTAACTCATTTTGTTGAGTTCTTCTACGACAACACATTAAAGGTGGTCCTTTTTATGGATCCTTCGAGTTCTTAACTCCGCTCAATTGGTCTGAAACTGTAAAACTTCAACATTTTGGTTCGAACATCATTCAAGGCGCAGAAGAAACGTCTATATTATTAATGAGAACTTGAAAGTAGCTCAATGTAGGTGATACAATTACTAGGCAAAAAACATCGTCCTTCGCAGCCGCTCTCCACCGCCATCGCCAGCCTGAGGTGATTTGAAATGAATATTGCCATATATTTATAGTAATCTTTTTTACTTTTTATTTAAGTGACGATGCCACTAAACAAATACTCATCGGATCTCTAAACATATATAATTTTTTGAACCAAAATTATAAAAGAAGCCCAAACTATAAAAACAGAAACCAAAATTCGTATCCATGATGACTTCAACATGTATGATGGGGTTGTACATACTAAACATGCATCTTTTTATGCATACTTTGGGCTATAGTTAACTCATACATCATATTTATGCATATTTTGGAGTACATCTAACTAGTAGGCTATAATCACCAGCTGCCTTAAACCAGAGTTCTAGAGCACACCATTCAAATAAATATCTAAATATAATTTTTTTTGCAGGCTATAATCACATTGGAAGTATGAAGCCCAGAAACAAAAAAAAAGTATATATCAATTTTGTTTAAAGTGGTCTATGGCCACAAAAATGTTGCAAGTTATGTACACCGGTGTCACTATACATGAACCATGAAAAGACCCACTATACATGAACCATGAAAAAACCCGAAAATGTTGCAACTCCGGGCGCTGGGGCCGCGGACGGCAACCCAAGACTAGTGATGGGTGCATGCCCCCACGCATGGGTGAGTGACAGCCCGGCCCGATCGAGCGGTAGATTGTTGGAGCTTGATCGATCGGCGGGTGGTGCGACAATCGAGAAGCTCGCTCGCCCTGAGTTGACGACGCCCGTCGATGGGTTTGGAAAAGAGAAGGTAACGCGCCCCGAGACAAGTGAGTTGCACGTACTACAATGGTTTCAAAAAAAATGGAAAAAAAACACGCCCGCATGGATGATCGGGCACGAGCGCGCTGGATCGAGGGGCGTGCGAGTTGTGCTGAGCGAGCGAGCGAACGATGAAAAAGAAAAGAATCGAGGATTGAATGGGCAGTGACGTCACGCACGCGGGAGATGGATGGCGAAGCGAGCAGAGCACGTCGTCCGAAGAATGGACCACGGCCGAGCAATAAGTACCACAAACCATCCAACCAAGTGTTTTTTACCTTTATATAGTACTCCCTCCTTTTCGGTTTATAAGGCTCAATTCAAAAATCTCACCAACCAAGGTAGATAATGAGTGGTGGAATACTTTTTATAGTTTGCAAAAGCACCCAATTAATGCTCTTGTTTTCCTCAAAAAAGTATGTTTACCAATGCATTAATTGCAATGCATGCATGCATAAATTACATTAATTGGTCAATTTTCTCTTAATACTTGCATGCAATGATTTAATGCACCTTTGAATCTGAACATGTGATGGGAAACAACCAAATTGAGCCTTATAAAATGGAAAAACTAGAATTTTGAGATGAGCCCTATAAACCGGAAAGGAGGGAGTAGGAGTATTTGTGTACTCGGGATGCACCCGCTTCTTAATTTTGCTCTGCTATATAACGAGACTCCACAAGTCACTCTTTGTAGCATCTACGGCGCTTCTTGCTTGTAACCATGGTGATCAACTTCATTTGCTCGCCAAGTACAAATCTGACATGGATCGCGGCGTTGCTGCTCACCCTGGTCATGATGATTCAAGTTCACGGCCAGCCTCCTTCTGGTAATACAAACCATGCATATCCTCCTGGCTTTTCCGTTGTAGATCCTACGGTTCTTTAAGCTATGCTCCATCTGCTTAGTTCTGTCTACTTCAGCATGCAACTTAAAGAAATCTTACAACAATAACAAATCCTTTAGTTCCAAACAAGTTAGGGTAGTTTAGAGGTAAAACCCATAAGACCTCGTGACCAACTTATGGTTCAGACACATGGATAGCAAGCTTCCATGCACCCCTGTCCATGGCTAGTTCTTTGGTGATGCTCCAGTCTTTCAGATCTCTCTTTGCAGACTCCTCCCATGTCAAATTCGGTGTATCCCCGATCTCTCTTGATATTATCTGCACGCTTTAGCCGTCCGCTACGCACTGGAGCTTCTGGATGCCTGCGCTGAATATGCCCAAACCATCTCAAACGATACTGGACAAGCTTCTTTTCAATTGGTGCTACCCTAACATTATCTCGTATATCATCATTCCGGACTCGATCCTTCCTCGTGTGGCCACACATCCATCTCAACATGCACATCTCCGCCAAACCTAACTGTTGAACATGTCGCCTTTTAGTTGGCTAGCACTCGGCGCCATACAACATTGCGGCTCGAACCGCCGTAATATAGAACTTGCCTTTTAGCTTTTGTGTTACTCTCTTGTCATAGAGAATGTCAGAAGGTTGGCGCCACTTCATCCATACTGCTTTGATTCGACAGTTCACATCTTCATCAATACCCCCATGCTTCTACAACATTGACCCTAAATACTAGTAGTACTGAAACACTTGCCTATCAAGGCTAACCTCCTCCTCGTGCCTAGTAGTACTGAAACCACACGTCATGTACTTGGTTTGGTTTTACTAAGTCTAAAACCTTTCAACAATAAAGAAATCTTGCTTTACAGAAATCTCAACATTTGTACATTATCAGCTTTTGAGTATGCAGTCACACAACTAATGATCTTTGCATTAATCCCAAACCGTTATAAATTGGAACACATGAAATTGATACATATTCTCCATTGTACAGAGTTCATAAACATCGACTGTGGATTGAGAAACAACAGTTCCTACAATGACAGCACCACAGCACTATGGTTTGATCTTGACAGTGGATTTGTCGAGGGCGGTATGAGAAGACGGATGTCTCAAGAGTTTATGGCTGATACCACAAATGAGCAACAAAAATCCTTGAGAAGCTTCCCACACGGCTCAAGAAATTGTTATGCACTGCCATCTACCATCGGTAAGAAGTATCTATTGAGGGCCATGTTTACTTACGGCAACTACGATGGGTTGAACAGGACTGGGGACGGCTCGCTGTTTCTGTTTGGGCTCCATATTGGCGTCAATTTCTGGGATACGGTGAACTTGACAAATTGGAATCCATCAGTCACGAAATGGAAGGAGGTGCTCACCATTGCTCCAAGCAACTCTGTATCCATCTGCCTGATAAATTTTGGTTCAGGGATTCCCTTCATATCTTCTTTGGAGCTGAGGCCACTACAAGATACGATGTATCCTTTTGTCAAAACTTCTGTATCAATCAGCCTCTACGGACGGAACAGATTTGGCAACGTCCCTAACGTTCTCACAAGGTGAGACGTGGCTGCCATTCATAATAGTTTTGGACTACCCTGCTAGCTTTGATCTTGTATAGAGCTAGCTATCCATGCCCAAGATGCGAAAAGAATATTTATAATTGGGTCTTTTGTTACTTTAGAAGAATATGTGATGAAAAAGGATTTTTTTACTTGCTCTATTGTTACTTAACAACATCCCATGGTCTATTCCGATTTGTTTGTAGTCTTGTTTTGTATCATCCTCTTCCTGTTTTTAGCTCACTATATGTTTTCAAGCTTAACCCGTCAAGTGTACATGATCATCTTTGAAGAGATTAGGTAATCAACATTACATACATTTAATTAATTATGCCCCTCCATATAACAGTGTAACCAGTGATGCTTTAGCTTATCAGAAGTAATCCAGGTTGATTTGTTGCAAATTGATGGTTTAGTTGTGTGTGTCTATTAGTTTCTGGTTGCTGCTGAATGTGATGTTCTGGCTTTTTGGACCGTCAGTTCCGGTGGTAAGGCCCTAATTGATGGATAGGTTCTGGGTAGTTTTCTGTATTCCAAAAGGTATTGCTGGTTAGCTCTTAGCTTGTGGTGTGACTGAAGAAGGGGGGATCGATGTCGTCATGGTGGTGAAGCTCGAGGCCATGATGATGGAAGGGAGCCGCTCATCGTTGTCAAGATTTGTTAGTTTGTCTTGGTTCAGAATTGCTAGTTGTGTTGGTAGGATGGATGCATTGGAGTAGGTAGTAGCTTGTAGAAATCATCCATCCGGGTATTGATGGTATAGGAGGAGGCAAAGCACACAAGTTGTATTTCTACTTGTACTCTTGTATGTGATATATCAGTCATTGTACCATTGTTGTTTTGAATTTACCAACGCGTTATGCTGCCGAAATTTCTGGCGAAAAATTTCTCCGACTTGGCCTTGTTTGTAACAAAATCAGAACTTTAGGGTCTTGCCTATAAAATGGTAGGGTCTTGACTGCAATTTTTCATCGGGTACAGGGTGTTATGTGTGCTGGTGCAGCGGGGATGTTGATGGTGACCGACTTCAAACATTACGAGGCTAGGTTACTTGTAATTTTTTGTTTATGAGCCAATAGTTTCTCTTTATTAAGGTTTACTTGTAATTTTTTGTAGATTCCTGAAATGTCCACATTTCAAACTCTACGAGGCTAGGTTAGTACATAAGCGTGAAAATCACTCACAAGACTGTGTTCATGAGCCAATATCTTCTCTTTATTATCTTCTCCAGAGGAATTCATAGTAAAACGAATACACCTCGGATCTTATTTATTTCACTAAAAATAATGAATATGCGAGCCAAAATAAATAATAAATTTAAAGCGCTACCCATCTCTACGTACCATGTGCCGATCGATCTCAATCAATATAGATCGACAGGAACGGGGACGAGACCTCGGTAATTATCCTACATACAAGACACACGTATATAGATCCTCCATGTCTTGCAGGATGGAGTTGAAGTAGTCCAGGAGGTCTCCCTCGTCGTCCCAGGCAGATCAGTGGGGCAGATACACCCGCTGCGAGTTGGTTTTTCTCGAGCCCATGTTGTTGGCCTAGACGGAGGGCAACGTTAACGCATCTGCGGCGGCGGCGCCTGAGTTGTTTCCGGCGATCGTACTTCTTATTCTCCCTGTTTCGGCGGAGATGCCGCAAACCCTCTCTGTCTCCTTCTCCTTCCCGGATTATAGATTGATTGATTCAACTGGTCCGGTGCGATGCGACCCTATTGTTGCTGGGCCTGTTTTTTTTTTTTGAAAAGGGGGATTCCCCGACCTCTGCATGTTGCTGGGCCTGTTAATTAGGACGATTTAGGCCCAATGCTTACTTGTTTCCTTCCTCAAACGCAAACGCAAACGTGACGGTCCCCTTTGTCAACGACTTTCTCCAGGTTATTGTTCCTTCTCTCTCATCTCATATATAGCACGTAAGCTTTCTGTACAAGTACAAGTAGTAGGCTAGCAACATTTGATTTTGTTAGACGCGTCCCATTCTTCTGTTTACACCATAGTTTTAAATAGCCGGCGCCATCTATAGCCTTTTCAACAGGGTGCCACTAGCCCGTTATAGCCCGCTACAGTTGATTTGGAGGCATGCCGCTATTTTCCATAGCTCGCTATTTAAAACATTTGTTTACACGCACCACCACACCAACAATTAAAAACACACACACAGAAATTGATTTTGGTTTACAACGCCAGAGAGCTGACCAAGCAAATCAGCGCATGATCCCCGGTGCCGCTCACGCAGCTGGAGGGGTTTCCTGGGCGCCCGTACCAGCCCGTCATCAGCACTGCCGCCGCCAACAGGAGGAGCTCGGCCCCGACCCGCTCCACCTCACCGGCCAATCTCCCGGACAAACAATATGCAGCCCAAAAACGGCGTCAACGAGCCATCGGACGTTGCCCTATTCCGACACCACGAGCCTGCGGGTGTCCCTCCGCCCACAACATCCGCGACCTGAGGCTCGTATCGTACAATAGGGTTTTCCATGTATGCAACACCATGCGGCTGCTTGTACGAATATTTACTCCTAGTTGGTTGAACGCAAAGCCTCTTCTGCGGCCGAGGCGTCCACCTTCGGGGCCAGGAGGACATGTGTGCGGCCGGCGAGGTCCCGGTCTCCAGGCGATGCCAAAGCATACACAAGATATGGTCGGTACTAGGTACCTAACGATTTGGTTAACAATAGCTTGAGTTCATACGCAAAAGTTGGCATGTTACATAGTTGGTTGATATACATAAATTCTTTTAACTGTTTAGCAAACGAGCATAGCAAAACATATATGAGTCCCCTACCGAGAGGCCGTACATTCCTCCTACAAGATATCCAGCTTATCCACGACAAGGAGGGACCAAGCAACAACAATCTCCACCTTAGAGTTGCCAACAAAACACGCACCCCTACTCATCTGGCAATGTTGGGCAGGGAAATCGACACGCCCCTGTCCAACAATAGCACCAGATTTTGCGTAGGCTTGTATGACAACTTTTAGTGTTCCTTGTAATTCTACAGTGACAACATTCCTGGAGAGATTAAGATAACCATCTGATCCTGCAGCCATTTGTTCACCATGACAATCAAGCAACACAACTTGGTTGGCCGGGGGATCCTCAATAAGCTCTGCAGATGACAAGAAGCAAGCGACTCGGCATCCATATTCAAAAGGCGGCCCACCTTCGACTATGCATACACCCAGGACAATGGCCTGAACGGCTCGACCAATTGTTTGAAGGCTTAGCTCTGCATCACAACGGGAACCGGGGAACCAAGCGGTGTGATGGTGAGTATGGTGATGGTTGGTAGAACAGAAGAATGCTATATCTTGACACTCGGTTCCATATTTTATCTTCAGTTCAACTTCAAAGTCGACGGGTGCCTTAGCTTGAATTGCACGGGAAGGGCCGGTCAAGCGTAGAAAAGGATCCTGCAAGCATCATCGTCATCCTGATCATCACTTATACTGCATTAAGATGGACTAATAAAAAACATCACACGGGGGAGGAAGAAAAAAAAACTTGATGTTATATACGTATACATACCTTTTCAGTGAGTACTTGGCAGTTAGCCCTCGACCGGCAGAAGAGAAGGTTGCGGTTACAGTCTACATCGTCTCGAGCAGCGACCACACCGTACACGTGGAGCGGCCAGTTCAAGTTTTCATTTAGTTTAACAATTTTGAAGGAGTAGATCTGCAAAGCTGGGGTGACGTAAAAGTAGTCGGGGATGTTGACAGGCACCCGGCGCGTGAAGTGCATAGGACTCAGTGTGGCTGCAGCACAAAGTTGATTAAGTGCATTACGGTTAGAAATTCAACTTTTCTTTTAGAAAAAAAGGTTAGAAATCAAACTTGAATGAATTGGTAAACCAAGCCAGGTGAAACCTTTGGGTGTACAAGAAGGAAATCAGGGAGTGAGATTTGTTAGCATGCGAATGAACTCTTTCTTACTTATATCATGGAAGCCACCGGTGTTTCCAATGGGGCCGCCCTGTTAGAATAGTTATATAGAGATAGGATTTGTCATTTAAACTTGTACTCCTGATCTATCTCTTCTTCTCTCCCTCGTAGCATATCTTCTGTAACGATCTCTTGATCGATCTCTCCACAACTTGTACGCCAAGGCTTGTGCTCAATATATACTAATGCGGCCTGAGACAAAGGGTTCAACGCTTCCAACATATTTTACATGGTAGTCAGAGCCTCTTCCTCATAGATCATAGATCGCATCTAGCTACCTCCCAAAACTATACCTATCTTCCTCCTGCGACCGAGATCATGTCGACCACCGCTGCTGCATCGTTGTCCAGCACCTCCGGCGCGCTCATCACCTCGTCACCCTCTGCCTTCGCATCGTCTTCCTCCACCTCCACCATTGCTGGGTCTCTCGGATCGCCACCACAGGAGAAGCTCACGAGGGGAAACTTCCTGCTATGGAAGGCCATTGTGCTGCCTCAGATCAAAGGCGCTCAGATGAAACACCACCTCGACGGGACGAGCCCGCCACCGCCGGCCACCCTCACCGTGACCAAGGACGGCAAGGAAGAACAAGTCTTCAACTATGCATGTTCCCTTTGGTACGCCCAACAGCAACAACTTCAAGGGTATTTGATGGGATCTCTTTCCCGCGATATCCTCGCTCAGGTCGCGACGCTACAGACGCCGGCCGAAGTTTGGAGCACCATCCACGCCATGTTCACTGCCCAGAGTCAAGCCCAAGCCATCAACACCCGCATCGAGCTCACCAACCTGAAAAAAGGTAATATGACCATGGCTGACTATCTTGGCAGGATCAAGAGCCTTACTGATGAAGTCGCGTGCACTGCCGCGGCTCTCTCCGATCCGAAAGTCGTCTCCAAGATCCTCGCTGGTTTGGACATGGAGTACAATCCGGTAGTTTCTGCACTCGCCGCTCGTGTGGAACCCATCACCGTCCAGGAGTTGTACAATCAGCTCCTCAGTTTTGATGCCCGCCTCACCCTCCTTCATGGTGGCGATCTTCGGTAGTCGTCCGCTAACTCCGCGTCCCGTGGCCGCGGCCGTGGGCGCGGTCACCAGGGGCAGAATCGTGGCGGCGGCCGCGGACGCGGTGCCCCTCAAGGCGACGGCACTCGCTCTGGTGGCGCCTACGGCTACACCAACGGGGGCGGCTACAGCCCCAACAACAACAACGGCGGCGGCTTCCACAACAGCGGCGGCTTCAACTCCAACAATGGCCGCCGTCCTCCTTCCGCTCGCCCTCGCCCGCTGCCAGCTCTGCAAGAAGTCTGGACATGAGGTTCTGGACTGCTGGCATCGCTTCGACGAGAATTTTGTACCTGATGCTCGCCATGTTGCTGCTGCCATGCGTGAACAGGGAGGCGACGGCGTCTGGTACGTTGATTCTGGCGCCACCGACCATGTTACCAATGAACTAGAGCAGCTTGCTCTTCGCGAGAGGTACCACGGCGCCGATCAGATCCACACCGCAAGCGGAGGAGGTATGGATATTTGCCACATCGGTCAAGCTTCAATTAATTCCCCTAATCTTAAACGTGATCTTGTTCTTAAGGATGTCCTTCATGTTCCACAAGCCGATAAAAACCTTGCATCCATGTCTCGTCTAGCCACCGATAATAATATCTTTTTTGAAACTCACGCTCGTTATTTTTTCATTAAGGATCGGGCAACGAGGGAACTCCTCCATCACGGTAGATGCATTGGGGGCCTCTACCCCATCACATCCGGAGCACTTAGTCGCCGGCGTCGTCAAGTCTACTCCGTCATTAAATCCTCCCTGGAAAGGTGGCATCAACGCTTAGGACATCCATCATCGGTCATCGTCAAACAAGTAGTCAATAAAGACAATCTTCCTTTGTCACATAGTTCCATTAGTGAGTCTGTTTGTGAAGCTTGCCAATGTGCTAAGAGTCATCAGCTTCCCTATCCTAAGTCTCATAGTGTGTCTCATGCTCCTTTAGAGCTTATTTTCAGTGATGTTTGGGGCCATGCCCGAGATTCCTTTGGAAGAAAAAAATATTATGTCAGTTTTATTGATGATTACATCAAGTTTACTTGGATTTATTTGCTTAAATATAAATCTGAAGTTTTTTCTATCTTCCAAGAGTTCCAAAAACTTGTTGAACGACAATTTGATCGAAAGATTCTTTCAGTCCAAAGTGACTGGGGAGGGGAGTATGAGAAACTCAACTCCTTCTTCCGTAGCATTGGGATTGAGCATCATGTGTCTTGTCCTCATGCCCATCAGCAGAATGGCTCTGCTGAGCGCAAACATCGCCATATAGTTGAAGTTGGCCTTTCTCTCTTAGCTCATGCCTCTATGCCTCTCAAATATTGGGATGAAGCTTTTATTACCGCCACTTACCTCATCAATAGGCTTCCCAGCAAAGTCATTGGTAACTCAACTCCATTAAAGCGTTTGTATCATCAAAAACCTGACTATAACTACCTCAAAATATTTGGGTGTGCTTGCTACCCCAATTTGCGTCCATACAATCACCACAAGCTTGAATTCTGATCCACTCAGTGTGTCTTCCTTGGTTACAGCAACCTTCATAAAGGGTATAAATGTCTTGAAATATCCACTGGACGCATCTATATCTCACGTGATGTTGTTTTTGATGAAACACTCTTTCCTTTTGCCAAACTTCATCCTAATGTGGGAGCTTTACTTCGTGCTAAAATAGCACTTCTACCAGATCCTACTGCACCTTCTGATCATGGGGGAGAATTAACTAAACTTGATCATGTGCAAAAATCCCAAGGAAATTCTGATTCGGCCGATATTTGTGCTAATCTGAACTGTCATTTTATGTGTGAGGTAACAGACAGAACAGGCGCGGAATACGCTGCTGATTCGACTGATAGCACGCGATCCCAGGCGGATTCGCGCGCGCAGCCTGCTGCTGCTGTCAGCACACGATCCCATGGAGATTCGCCCGTGGGTCTGGCCTCACGTGGGCCTGTGGCCGACCGCGCCGCCAGGGTGGAGCCCACTGGCCCCGCCGTATCGCCTCGCGCCACGCCTCCTCGCTCCGATTCGGCCGCTAATGCAGGTGCGGGAGGGGGCGAATCCCCTGTTGACACACGTCACCGCAGGCCCCGACAGCGGCCGACCGCGGGCGCGTGCCTGGTGAAGGAAATATGCCCTAGAGGCAATAATAAAGTTATTATTTATTTCCTTATATCATGATAAATGTTTATTATTCATGCTAGAATTGTATTAACCGGAAACATAATACATGTGTGAATACGTAGACAAAGCAGTGTCACTAGTATGCCTCTACTTTACTAGCTCGTTAAATCAAAGATGGTTATGTTTCCTAACCATAGACATGAGTTGTCATTTGATTAACGGGATCACATCATTAGGAGAATGATGTGATTGACTTGACCCATTCCGTTAGCTTAGCACTTGATCGTTTAGTATGTTGCTTATGCTTTCTTCATGACTTATACAAAGTTCCTGCAACTATGAGATTATGCAACTCCGTTTACGGAGGAACACTTTGTGTGCTACCAAACGTCTGGCGAATCGGGTGATTATAAAGGTACTCTCAGGTGTCTCCAAAAGTATATGTTGAGTTGGCATGAATCGAGATTAGGTTTTGTCACTCCGATTGTCGGAGAGGTATCTCTGGGCCTTCTCGGTAATACACATCACATAAGCCTTGCAAGCATTGCAACTAATGAGTTAGTTGTGAGATGATGTATTACGGAACGAGTAAAGAGACTTCTTGGTGGCGAGATTGAACTAGGTATTGGATACCGACGATCGAATCTCAGGTAAGTAAAATACCGACAAAGGGAACAACGTATGTCGTTATGCGGTTTGACCGATAAAGATCTTCGTAGAATATGTAGGAACCAATATGGGCATCCAGGTTCCGCTATTGGTTATTGACCGAGAATGGTTCTAGGTCATGTCTACATAGTTCTCGAACCCGTAGGGTCCGCACGCTTAACGCTTCGATGACGAGTTCATTATGAGTTTATAAGTATTGATGTACGAAGGTTGTTGAGTCCGGATGTGATCACGGACATGACGAGGAGTCTCGAAATGGTCGACACATAAAGATTGATATATTGGAAGCCTATGTTTGGACTTGGAAAGGTTACGGATGAAAACAGAAGTTACGGAACACCGGGGTTACGGAACCCCGGGGTCTATGGGCCTTGATGGGCCATAGGGAGAAGAGGAAAGGGCCGTCCAGGCAGGCGCGCGCCCCTCCCCTCTAGTCCGAATAGGACAAGGAGAGGGGGCCCTTCCTCTTCCTCCTCCCCAATCCTATTCCAACTAGGAAGGGGAGTCCTACTCCGTGGGAGTAGGACTACTCAGCGCCCCCTTGGGCTGGCCGCACCCCTTGCTCCTTTATATCTGAGGGCAGGGGCACCCCATGACACACAAGTTGATCTACGGATCGTTCCTTAGCCGTGTGCGGTGCCCCCCTCCACCATATTCCACTTCGGTCATATCGTTGCGGAGCTTAGGCGAAGCCCTGCGCCCGTGAAGTCATATCGTCGCGGAGCTTAGGCGAAGCCCTGCGTCGGTGGAGCATCATCATCGTTACCACGCCGTCGTGCTGACGGAACTCATCCCCGATGCTTTGCTAGATCGGAGCCCGGGGATCGTCATCGAGCTGAACGTGTGCTGAACACGGAGGTGCCGTACGTTCGGTACTTGGATCGGTCGGATCGTGAAGACGTACGACTATATCAACCGCGTTGTTATAACGCTTCCGCTTACGGTCTACAAGGGTACGTGGACAGACACTCTCCCCTCTCGTTGCTATGCCATCACCATAGTCTTGCGTGTGCGTAGGAATTTTTTGAAATTACTCGTTCCCCAACAAAGATGGTATCGAGCCAGGTTTTATGCGTTGATGTCATATGCACGAGTAGAACACAAGTGAGTTGTGGGCGATATAAGTCATACTGCTTACCAGCATGTCATACTTTGGTTCAGCGGTATTGTGAGATGAAGCGCCCGGACCGACATTACGCCAGACGCTTACGCGAGACTGGTTTCACCGCTTGAGCACTAGTTGCTTAAAGGTGACCGGCGGTGTCTGTCTCTCTCACTTTAGTTGAACCGAGTGTGGCTACGCCCGGTCCTTGCGAAGGTTAAAACAGCACCAACTTGACAAACTATCGTTGTGGTTTTGATGCGTAGGTAAGAACGGTTCTTGCTCAGCCCGTAGCAGCCACGTAAAACTTGCAACAACAAAGTAGAGGACGTCTAACTTGTTTTTGCAGGGCATGTTGTGATGTGATGTGGTCAAGACGTGATGCTATATTTTATTGTATGAGATGATCATATTTTGTAACCGAGTTATCGGCAATGGCAGGAGCCATATGGTTGTCGCTTTATTGTATGAAATGCAACGCCATGTAATTGCTTTACTTTATCACTAAGCAGTAGCGATAGTCGTAGAAGCAATAGTTGGCGAGGCGACAACGATGCTACGATGGAGATCAAGGTGTCGCGCCGGTGGCGATGGTGATCATGACGGTGCTTGGCGATGGAGATCACAAGCACAAGATGATGATGACCATATCATATCACTTATATTGATTGCATGTGATGTTTATCCTTTATGCATCTTATCTTGCTTTGATTGACGGTAGCATTATAAGATGATCTCTCACTAAAATTATCAAGAAGTGTTCTCCCTGAGTATGCACCGTTGCTAAAAGTTCGTAGTACCCAGACACCACGTGATGATCGGGTGTGATAAGTTCTACGTCCATATACAACGGGTGCAAGCCAGTTTTGCACACGCAGAATACTCAGGTTAAACTTGACGAGCCTAGCATATGCATATATGGCCTCGAACACGGAGACCGAAAGGTCGGCGTGAATCATATAGTAGATATGATCAACATAGTGATGTTCACCATTGAAAACTACTCCATCTCACGTGATGATCGGTTATGGTTTAGTTGATTTGGATCACGTAATCACTTAGATGACTAGAGAGATATCTGTCTAAGTGGGAGTTATTTAATATGATTAATTGAACTTAAATTTATCATGAACTTAGTACCTGATAGTATTTTGCTTGTCTATGTTTCTGTAGATAGATGGCTCGTGCTGTTGTTCCGTTGAATTTTAATGCGTTCCTTGAGAAAGCAAAGTTGAAAGATGATGGTAGCAATTACGGACTGGGTCCGTAATTTGAGGATTATCCTCATTGCTGCCTGAAGAATTACGTCTGGAAGCACCGCTGGGTGCCAGGCCTGCTACTGAGAGCAACGCCGAAGTTGTGCACGTCTGGCAGAGCAAAGCTGATGACTACTCTATAGTTCAGTGTGCCATGCTTTACGGCTTAGAACCAGGTCTTCAACGACGTTTTGAACATCATGGAGCATATGAGATGTTCCAAGAGTTGAAGTTAATATTTCAAGCAAATGCCGGATTGAGAGATATGAAGTCTCCAATAAGTTCTATAGCTGCAAGATGGAGGAGAATAGTTCGTCGGTGAGCACATACTCAAAATGTCTGGGTATAATAATCACTTAATTCAGCTGGGAGTTAATCTTTCGGATGATAGTGTCATTGACAGAATTCTCCAATCACTGCCACCAAGCTACAAGAGCTTCGTGATGAACTATAATATGCAAGGGATGACTAAGACAATTCCTGAGCTCTTCGCAATGCTAAAAGCATGGAGGTAGAAATCAAGAAAGAGCATCAAGTGTTGATGGTCAACAAGACCACTAGTTTCAAGAAAAGGGCAAAGGGAAGAAGAAGGAAACTTCAAAAGAACAGCAAGAAAGTTGCTGCTCAAGAGAAGAAACCCAAGTCTGGACCTAAGCCTGAAACGAGTGTTTTACTGCAAGCGGATGGACCTTTGGAAGCGGAACTGCCCCAAGTATTTGGCGGATAAGAAGGATGGCAAGGTGAACAAAGGTATATGTGATATACATGTTATTGATGTGTACCTTACTAGAGCTCGTAGTAGCACCTGGTATTTGATACTAGTTACATTGCTAATATTTGCAACTCAAAGCAGGGACTACGGAATAGACGAGCACTGGCAAAGGACGAGGTGACGATGCGCGTGGGAAAGCGGTTCCAAAGTCAATGTGATCGCGGTCGGCACGCTACCTCTACATCTACCTTGGGATTAGTTTTAGACCTAAATAATTGTTATTTGGTGCCAGCGTTGAGCATGAACATTATATCTGGATCTTATTTGATGCGAGACGGTTATTCATTTAAATCAGAGAATAATGGTTGTTCTATTTATATGAGTAATATCTTTTATGGTCATGCACCATTGAAGAATGGTCTATTCTTGTTGAATCTCGACAGTAGTGATACACATATTCATAATGTCGAAGCCAAAAGATGCAGAGTTGATAATGATAGTGCAACTTATTTGTGGCACTGCCATTTAGGTCATATCGGTGTAAAACGCATGAAGAAACTCCATACAGATGGACTTTTGGAATCACTTGATTATGAATCACTTGGTACTTGCGAACCGTGCCTCATGGGCAAGATGACTAAAACACCGTTCTCCGGTTGTATGGAGAGAGCAACAGATTTATTGGAAATCATACATACAGATGTATGTGGTCCGATGAATGTTGAAGCTCGTGGCGGATATCGTTATTTTCTCACCTTCACAGATGATTTAAGCAGATACGGGTATATCTACTTGATGAAGCATAAATCTGAAATATTTGAAAAGTTCAAAGAATTTCAGAGTGAAGTTGAAAATCATCGTAACAAGAAAATAAAGTTTCTACGATCTGATCGTGGAGGAGAATATTTGAGTTCTGAGTTTGGTCTACATTTAAAGCAATGCGGAATAGTTTTGCAACTCACGCCACCGGAACACCACAGCGTAATGGTGTGTCCGAGCGTCGAATCGTACTTTACTAGATATGGTGCGATCTATGATGTCTATTTCGATTTACCGCTATCGTTTTGGGGTTATGCTTTAGAGGCGGCCGCATTCACGTTAAATAGGACACCGTCAAAATCCGTTGAGACGACACCTTATGAACTATGGTTTAGCAAGAAACCAAAGTTGTCGTTTCTGAAAATTTGGGGTTGCGATGCTTATGTGAAAAAACTTCAACCTGATAAGCTTGAACCCAAATCGGAAAAATGTGTCTTCATAGGATACCCAAAAGAGACAATTGGGTATACCTTCTATCACAGATCCGAAGGCAAGACATTCATTGCTAAGAATGGATCCTTTCTAGAGAAGGAGTTTCTCTCGAAAGAAGTGAGTGGGAGGAAAGTGGAACTTGATGAGGTAATAGTACCAGCTCCCTTATTGGAAAGTAGTTCATCACAGAAATCAGTTTCTGTGACACCTACACCAGTTAGCGAGGAAGATAATGATAATGATCATGAAACTTCAGATCAAGTTGTCACTGAACTTCGTAGATCAACTAGAATAAAATCCGCACCAGAGTGGTACGGTAATCCTATTCTGGAAGTCATGCTACTAGATCATGGTGAACCTACGAACTATGAAGAAGCGATGGTGAGCCCAGATTCCACAAAATGGCTTGAAGCCATGAAATCTAAGATGGGATCCATGTACGAGAACAAAGTATGGACTTTGGTTGACTTGCCCGATGATCGGCAAGCCATTGAGAATAAATGGATCTTTAAGAAGAAGACTGACGCTGATGGTAATATAACTGTCTATAAAGCTCGACTTGTTGCGAAAGGTTTTCGACAAGTTCAAGGGGTTGACTACGATGAGACTTTCTCACCCGTAGCGATGCTTAAGTCTGTCTGAATCATGTTAGCAATTGCCGCATTTTATGATTATGAAATTTGGCAAATGGATGTAAAAACTGCATTCTTGAATGGATTTCTAGAAGAAGAGTTGTATATGATGCAACCAGAAGGTTTTGTTGATCCAAAAGGTGCTGACAAAGTGTGCAAGCTCCAGCGATCAATTTATGGTCTGGTGCAAGCCTCTCGGAGTTGGAATAAACGCTTTGATAGTGTGATCAAAGCATATGGTTTTATCTGAGACTTTTGGAGAAGCCTGTATTTACAAGAAAGTGAGTGGGAGCTCTGTAGCATTTCTAATATTATATGTGGACGACATATTGTTAATTGGAAATGATATAGAATTTCTGGATAGCATAAAAGGATACTTGAATAAAAGTTTTTCAATGAAAGACCTCGGTGAAGCTGCTTACATATTGGGCATCAAGATCTATAGAGATAGATCAAGACGCTTAATTGGACTTTCACAAAGCACATACCTTGATAAAGTTTTGAAAAAGTTCAAAATGGATCAGGCAAAGAAAGGTCTTTTACCTGTGTTACAAGGTGTGAAATTGAGTCAGACTCAATGCCCGACCAAAGCAGAAGATAGAGAGAAAATGAAAAATGTTCCCTATGCTTCAGCCATAGGCTCTATCATGTATGCAATGCTGTGTACCAGACCTGACGTGTGCTTAGCAATAAGCTTGGCAGGAAGGTACCAAAGTAATCCAGGAGTGGATCACTGGACAGCGGTCAAGAACATCCTGAAATACCTGAAAAGGACTAAGGATATGTTTCTCGTATATGGAGGTGACAAAGAGCTAATCGTAAATGGTTACGTCGATGCAAGCTTTGACACTGATCCGGACGATTCTAAATCGCAAACCGGATACGTATTTTTATTAAACGGTGGAGCTGTCAGTTGGTGCAGTTCTAAACAAAGCGTCGTGGCGGGATCTACATGTGAAGCGGAGTACATAGCCGCCGGAAGCAGCAAATGAAGGAGTCGGATGAAAGAGTTCATTTCCGATCTAGGTGTCATACCTAGTGCATCGGGACCAATGAAGATCTTCTATGACAATCTGGTGCAATTGCCTTGGCAAAGGAATCCAGATTTCACAAGAGGACCAAGCATATCAAGAGACGCTTCAATTTCATTGGGACCAAGTCCAAGTGGGAGACATAGAGATTTGCAAAAGACATACGGATCTGAATGTTGCAGACCGTTGACTAAGCCTCTTCCACGAGCAAAACATGATCAGCACCAAGACTCCATGGGTGTTAGAATCATTCTTGTGTAATCTAGATTATTGACTCTAGTGCAAGTGGGAGGCTGAAGGAAATATGCCCTAGAGGCAATAATAAAGTTATTATTTATTTCCTTATATCATGATAAATGTTTATTATTCATGCTAGAATTGTATTAACCGGAAACATAATACATGTGTGAATACGTAGACAAACAGAGTGTCACTAGTATGCCTCTACTTTACTAGCTCGTTAAATCAAAGATGGTTATGTTTCCTAACCATAGACATGAGTTGTCATTTGATTAACGGGATCACATCATTAGGAGAATGATGTGATTGACTTGACCCATTCCGTTAGCTTAGCACTTGATCGTTTAGTATGTTGCTTATGCTTTCTTCATGACTTATACAAAGTTCCTGCAACTATGAGATTATGCAACTCCGTTTACGGAGGAACACTTTGTGTGCTACCAAAGCGTCTACAACGAATCGGGTGATTATAAAGGTACTCTGGTGTCTCCAAAAGTATATGTTGAGTTGGCATGAATCGAGATTAGGTTTTGTCACTCCGATTGTCGGAGAGGTATCTCTGGGCCTTCTCGGTAATACACATCACATAAGCCTTGCAAGCATTGCAACTAATGAGTTAGTTGTGAGATGATGTATTACGAACGAGTAAAGAGACTTACGGTGACGAGATTGAACTAGGTATTGGATACCGACGATCGAATCTCAGGTAAGTAAAATACCGCTGACAAAGGGAACAACGTATGTCGTTATGCGGTTTGACCGATAAAGATCTTCGTAGAATATGTAGGAACCAATATGGGCATCCAGGTTCCGCTATTGGTTATTGACCGAGAATGGTTCTAGCTCATGTCTACATAGTTCTCGAACCCGTAGGGTCCGCACGCAACAACGTTTCGATGACAGTTCATTATGAGTTTATAAGTATTGATGTACGAAGGTTGTTGAGTCCGGATGTGATCACGGACATGACGAGGAGTCTCGAAATGGTCGACACATAAAGATTGATATATTGGAAGCCTATGTTTGGACTTGGAAGGTTCGGATGAAAGCAGAAGTTATCGGAACACCGGGGTTACGGAACCCCCGGGAGTCTATGGGCCTTGATGGGCCATAGGGAGAAGAGGAAAGGGCGGCCAGGCAGGCGCGCGCCCCTCCCCTCTAGTCCGAATAGGACAAGGAGAGGGGGTGGCCCTTCCCTCTTCCCTCCCCAATCCTATTCCAACTAGGAAGGGGGAGTCCTACTCCGGTGGGAGTAGGACTCCTCGCACGCCCCTTGGGCTGGCCGCACCCCCTTGCTCCTTTATATCACGGGGCAGGGGGCACCCCATGACACACAAGTTGATCTACGGATCGTTCCTTAGCGTGTCGGTGCCCCCTCCACCATATTCCACGGTCATATCGTTGCGGAGCTTAGGCGAAGCCCTGCGCCGATGAAGTCATATCATCGCGGAGTTTAGGCGAAGCCCTGCGTCGGTGGAGCATCATCATCGTTACCACGCCGTCGTCTTGTGGAACTCATCCCGACGCTTTGCTGGATCGGAGCCGGGGATCGTCATCGAGCTGAGCGTGTGCTGAACACGGAGGTGCCGTGACGTTCGGTACTTGGATCGGTCGGATCGTGAAGGCGTCACGACTACATCAACCGCGTTGTTATAGCGCTTCGCTTACGGTCTCACGAGTGCGTGGACAGACACTCTCCCCTCTCGTTGCTATGCCATCACCATAGTCTTGCGTGTGCGTAGGAATTTTTTTGAAATTACTACATTCCCCAACACCTGGCCCCACAGTGGTCGTGCGCCGGTGCGCGCCTGAGCCCGCGGCTGTCCAGACGCCAGGATCCACGTCAGATCGGGAGCTGGCTGATTTTTTGCCTGCATCGGATCGGGAACCGACGGGATCCTCTGTGGCAGATGAGGTTTTACCAGGATCTTTTGTGCAACCATCCACAACGGCTGCTCCCGTGCCCTCTACGCCCTCTCTCCGGCAAACAAGGTCTCGGTCAGGTATTGTGAAAGGAAAACAGTACAATGATGGTACAATTAGGTATGACAAAATCAAATGTGCTTTTCTTACCACTACTGGTGAACCAATTCATTTGCATGATGCTAGTTCTTGCTAATAAGGATTGGAAAGAAGCTATGGACCATGAATATGATGCACTTATGAAAAACAAAACCTGGCACTTGATACCACCAAAACATGGAGACAACATTATTGATTGTAAGTGGGTGTACAAGATAAAAAGAAAGTCTGATGGAAGCATAGACAGATATAAGGCCAGATTAGTTGCTAAAGGCTTTAAACAGAGATTTGGAATTGATTATGAAGATACTTTTAGTCCTGTTGTTAAGTCTGCTACTATTCGACTTGTCTTGTCTATTGCTATTTCCAGAGGTTGAAGCTTAAGACAGCTAGATGTTCAGAACGCGTTTCATCATGGTGTTCTTGAGGAAGAAGTGTTCATGAGGCAACCACCAGGTTATGAGGATCATAGCACACCACAGTATGTCTGTAAGTTGGATAAAGCATTGTATGGCTTAAAACAAGCACCAAGAGCTTGGTATTCCAGATTGAGTATGCAGTTGCAACACCTTGGGTTCATACCATCCAAGGCAGATACCTCATTGTTCTTTTTTAGAAAAGGCAGTGTTACTATTTTTGTGCTTGTCTATGTTGATGATATAATTGCTGCTAGTTCAAGTGCAGAAGCTACTACTTGCTTGCTTAAGGATCTAAAGTTGGAATTTGCCCTCAAGGATTTAGGCGATCTTCATTATTTCCTTGGAGTAGAAGTGAAGAAAATTAAAGATGGCATACTTCTCTCACAGGAAAAATACACCACTGATAATCTCAGAAGAGTGGGTTTGGAAAATTGCAAGCCGGTTAGTACACCAATTTCTACCTCAGAAATGCTCACAGTAGAAAGTGGAGAAGCCCTTGCACCAGAGGATGCAATAAATTATAGGAGTGTTGTAGGTGCTTTGCAATATTTAACCCTTACTCGTCCTGATATTTCATACTCAATCAACAAGGTATGTCAATACTTGCATGCACCTAGAATCACTCATTGGACTGCAGTTAAGAGAATTCTAAGGTATCTTAAGCACTCAGAAGGTCTTGGACTTGAAATTACCAAGTCTTCTTCTCTTCTTGTAACTGCTTATTCAGATGCAGACTGTGCAGGATGTGCTGATGATAGAAGATCTACAGGTGGTTTTGCTGTATTCCTGGGAACAAATCTTGTGTCATGGAGCGCAAGAAAACAGGCCACTGTCTCAAGATCAATTACAGAGGCTGAATATAAAGCCTTGGCTAATGCTACAGCTGAAATAATGTGGATTCAGACACTTCTTTATGAGCTTGGTATTAAAGCTCCTACTGCTGCGAGACTATGGTGTGATAATATTGGGGCAACCTATCTCTCAGCAAATCCAGTTTTTCATGCACGAACAAAACACATTGAGGTGGATTTTCATTTTGTCAGAGAAAGAGTGGCTCAGAAGTTGCTTGAGATCAAGTTCATTCCTACAGGATATCAGCTTGCAGATGGGTTTACAAAACCGCTTACTGTGAGAGGTTTGAAAAAGTTTACATACGATCTCAACCTTGGCAAAGCTCCTTGAGGTTTAGATTGAGGGGGAGTGTTAGAATAGTTATATAGAGGTAGGTTTTGTCATTTAAACTTGTACTCCTGATCTATCTCTTCTTCTCTCCCTCGTAGCATATCTTCTGTAACGATCTCTTCATCGATCTCTCCACAATTTGTACGTCAAGGCTTGTGCCCAATATATACCAATGCGGCTCGAGACAAAGGGTTCAACGCTTCCAACATATTTTACACGCCCCACGATAGATTTCTAGCCGGTGCGGTGCTCTTGGTAGGAAGAAACTTGGTCCTCCTCGGTAGCAGATTTGCGTGGATTTGGCGATCCATGCTTCCTGACTATTTCCCCGGAGATGCTGGCGAGCGCGCGCGATACAAGGAGCAGCGTCTTGGCCTTGTCCGGGAAGACGACGGGGACGCCGGAGTTGGATTCCCTGAGGACGGATGCCAGGGACTGGATCCTGTAGCGCAGCCGCTGCGACTCGTGCAGGAGGAGACCGACGGCCGAGTCGGTTCCGCTCGAGCCCATCTTCTCGACGGACAACTCGCATGGACGGCCAACTGCGGTGGTGCTGGTGCGTAGCCGTCCGTCCAGCGATCGTCGCCGGCGTCCGGGACGTGATGGAACGGTGGCGAGGAAGAGCGTCTACTGATGGATTCTCCCTCTTTTGGAGGAGATCCAAACCCTCTCCATCTGCTTCCCGGATTCGTGCGACACGGTTGCTGGACCTCTGGGCTGGTTAAGACGATTTAGGTCAAAGGTTCGGGCCATACACCTCCTCTTTAAAGCCCATGGACCTATGCTATTTTTGCAATTTCTATCGGCCCATATCCACCTGGTTGAACTGAACCGATCAAATTGGGATCTCACAGAGCAACTAATCAATCAGCGAGTATTCCTTGAGGAGCCCCTGCAAGGATCACTTATGGAGGGCTGGGAATGCGCCAACTCTCAGCCACCGCGATGAGTTGCGTGCTGGACGCTTTCTCTGACTTTCTTTTATTTTTATGTAGCGTTTTTGGCTGTTAGATTTCCCTCGGTTTTGGATGGAAGAGAATTCAAACTTTTTGGTCCGGAAAAACCGTTTTCTTTTTTGCACAATCGTGTTCGTCGCAAAAGGTTTCCTTTCGCCAGAGGTACATATCTACTTCAGGTGGAAGCACGAATTTTCTTTCACGAGAGGAGAGAAACACTTGTGCCTCATAAAAAAAAATGTTTTCTTTTCTTTCTTTTCTGCGAGAGGCACATGTTTATTTTTCGTATAGACATGGATTTGCTTTTATGAGAGGCACAGTTGTTCCTGTCGGAAAAAATATATTTTTTCTTTATTTATTTTCTGTTGTGAGAGGCACACATTTTACTTCTTGTGGAGGCACGGATTTTACTTCTGTTGTGACAGGCACGGTCGTGCCTCTCGACATAGTAAAAAAACCCATTTTTTCGTTCTGCAAGAGGCATAGATTTACTTCTCCTGGAGGCACGGATTTGCTACCGCGAGAGGCACAGTTGTGCCTCTTAGGAAAAGAAAAAAAGCATGCTCCCGGTTTGGATTTTTTCAACATGGGATCTAGCCTTGAAGATCTCGTAGAAAAAAGTAACAGATTTTTCATCTTATTCCGAGAGAGGGATACGCCTTAGGATTGGTAACATTCAATTGTATTGCAGGAAAAAGCATATATGGAAGGAAATCAAGGAGCATTACTCCAAATTCAGCGATGACCGCTCGAGTTGGGCGGCGCATTAAGAGGGACAGAGCGAGGTTCCCTTGGACGGTTTTGGGAACCTTCTGGAGGGTTCCAAGCTTGTTTTCCGGTTTTGGGAACCTTCTAGAAGGTGACTGACGTTTTTTTTGTATCTTTACTTGGTTCGGTTTTTGTTATGTTTTTCCTTTTTCTTTTTTGTTTTATTTTTCCTTTAAACCTTTTCCCTTTTTTCTCTTATTTTTCTCTCTTTTAAGAAATACAAAATTCAAAAAGTTAAAAATCATCACATTTCTTTTGCAAAATTCAAAAACTATTCACTTACGAGTAGAATGCCCGTGCGTTGCTACGGGCTAGAATGCATATAAAAAATTGAATAAATGATTAGGTCATCTCTAAGGTAAAAACTCATTTCTTCCTCATACGTCTGGCATGTTCGGACATCAAATGGTCCTCGAGTGAGGTCCGTCTAGGCAGTCTGGGGGGTAACATGGTTTGTCCGGACTATTCGACATGTTATCTCCAACACACGGTCCCCGAAAAGCCTCAGCCCAGGATACACCCTTCCCTTTTCCTAGTGGACCCTTCCCTTCCCACTCGTTTCCTATCGTAGCGGGACGTTTCTTGCTGGAGCCCTTTCCTTTTAAATCAACAGCTTCACCATGGTGCCCTCTCCCCTTCACATCAGACTTTCCCGCAGACCGCCAAAAGAGGAGTCCCGCGCCAATCTACCCGCTCTCCGCCCTGATCCCCTTACCCAATGTTCGTGTCGATCCACCACCGCCATAAAGGAAGACGAGACATGCGCTGCCCATGACGCCCCCAAGCCAAGAAGGCAGATCTAATGTCGCCTGAGCCATATGCATTGTCATGTTGCAACATAAATAGTTGAATGTCGTGCATTATCATGAAGCAAAATATATTGTCCTTTAATGGGCATGAAACTGATATGCCACTGTGTCCAATATTCAATCTTGAACGAACCAGTCAATGCATTTACCCTTCTATCCTAACTAAAAAATTGTACGACTTGATGCAAAAATAGAAGAGCTCGCTCATGCAATTTGCTGCAAAGCCATCTCTATTGAAATGCAATTTGCCACATTTTGTAAAGTAGGGAAATTATTCTATCCAGACATCCTTAACTAAACATACCAATCCCAACCCCATCCCGCTCACTCTCAACCCTCATTCTTTGGAGCAAATCCGCTAACTCGTGTTTAAGTGAGCTAGTGATCGACGCCACCGTGGCAGGCAGCAGCAAGGGTCAAGGGCGGCAACCACATTCCTATCTTAGTGCTAATGAACGAAATGAACTATGGGCTCCCCTTTAATTGTAGAGATAATATCATGAAGTACCAAATAAATCATATTGCTATTTAAATTATAATGTATGACGTTTTACCTAAAAGTTTACTTGCCTTTGTACAGAAACATATATTTTTTTTCAAAACGGAGGCAAAAGTTTTGCCTCATCAATTAATTAAGAAGAAGAGAATTGCCCAGTTAATTAATGAAAAACCGGGCGAAAACCAATACAAACTGAGCAATGACGAACTACTCACATGGCAAGAAACCCACAACCGCACGGGCGGCAACCGCCAGACTCTTCGAAAACACAAAATCCACAAACCCCAATATTGCTCCTACGCCAAGTGACCCCCAACAAGAACACCTCAACACAAGACATCACGCACCTCCCAACCCTGGCAGCAACCCAATCCAAGAGGATGGGCGAGACCGAAGATCATCCATCAAGCAACAAGAGACGCCTTGCCTATGGCGCCACTCTTGCCTTTGCCTACCTTCTTTTGTTTGCCTTTTATTGGCGTTCCTGTCAGGAGGCAAGCAATTGACCAGCCCAAACCAGGTCTAGCAACCTCCACACTGGCAAGCAAGTCACAAAGTTCTTTCGTGAAGAGAGCATTTGAATTTGGAGTAGGTGCCAACACACTTGGCTCAATGGCCATGCCACTCATTGATCGATCATCACAGGCGAGGGAAGGGCATCAACATCTAAAACTCTGTGCTCCTTGACGCCCAGAGGTAAGCTAGTCGACGCCTGACACCCAATGGACGTAGGCGAGAGAGAGATTGCAACATCAAAATCAACACACTCCTCGGCATCCATTATCTTGCTAGACTCCAGGGATGATGCTGGCGGTAAAGCAACAATCGAGATCTCGGGCAGGTCTACCTTCAGGTGTTCGACGGATAAAGGCAGAACCGGGCCCCCACACAGTTCCCGAAGCTCAGGCATGATCTACAGTACCGGAGTCACAACCACATCATTGTCCAATCCCTCAGAGGCTGACGACGGTGATCTGGCTCTAGCATGAGGGGAGAAACAACCATGAAGCTCAGCTCCCCTCTCGATCTCGAAGCTGTCACCAGGCACAACCAAAGGGCGCGACAAGCACTCTGCAACACAGGCAACTCCAGGGAGAGCTCACATAGTGCAGCCTCAGCACGCTCCATGAAGCTCTCCATCCGCAACATCCAACCTTGCATGGAGTTAATGACATCACGCAGAGGCTGGACCGTCTCCTCGAACCGAAAGGAAGCCATACCAAGCAGCTCGAGCGCGAGAGATCGGTGCAGCTCTCCAAGGCAAGCCGCAGCGGGATATCCGCCGAGGCTCTGAGCTAGCAGGAGTAGCAACGATCGATGCCCAAGAATCACGGGAAAATGTCTTGAGAGGGTAAGGCTCCTTTCTGGACCTTGTGAGGAGCTGAAACTTGTTGATGTTCAATGGGAGCGAGGCAACGACGACACAGAGGGCTTCCCAAGAAGCTGAGGGGCGCTTGGACATTGCGGCACTCACGAGCTCGATGACCATTCTTAAGGCACCGAGAACACCTAAAGGATCTCGACAAACCACTGCACGGTGACCAGAAAGGAGGCATCTGCAACATCTACCACGAAGCCAAGCGGGGACAGGACGGGGAGCCAATGCAGGGGCTAGTGAGTCTTGGCGCTGCATGTTGCGCCGCGGCAGCACCTCCTGCCAACCTCCGCATGAATCCGCATCACTTGTCATGTCCGGCCGAGTAGCCGGAAGCGGAACTGAGGATTTGGTAGCCGGTGGCGGTGTCTGCGGGGCCAGCTCGTCGTCATCTTCATCTTCTTCGTTGTCGGTAAGAGAGCTCCACGAAACAGGTCTCTCGATGCCCAGATCCGGCGAAGTATTGACATGAGCTGAGGACGGCGCCGCTTTCACAAGAGTCGAGGACGCTGTGAGCCAGCAGCGACATGGACGGCGCTTCAGCGATCACGATCGAGGTGGCGAGCTTGGCGAGAACCAAGGATAGCGTAGCAGCGCTGCCGAGTCAGACGGCGCGCCACAGCAGCAATCGGGGTTGACGGGGCGGCGCTGGCAGGAGCAACATCAGCAGAGGCTGGGGACGGGAGACACCCAAGCTGCGGCGGCGGCCCAAGCCCTCCATCCACCAGGCCGGACAACGCAGCGACGCCGGCCGGGGGAGGCCGGGAGACCAGCAGAGAGAGCATGCCCGAATTTGCCGCCGGAGATGCTGCCACGAACAGCAGCGGCGGGAGCCCAGCGCCGCCAGGGGGATGACGCCCACCAGCAGCCGGGGCATCCTTGCGGGACGCAAGAGCAGCCGCGGCCATCGCGGCGGCAGCAGTCGAGGCCGACGGAGTCGGAGATGACGCCGCAGACGCGAGGGCCATGGGCAGCACCGCGAGAGCCTGGAGAGGAGAAGGAGTGCAGCTGAGAGAGGACACGGAGAGCAGCCCGGATCTGGTCTCGGCTGTTGAAATGGCGGCCGGAAGAAGGAGATCAAGGCGGAGCTGCCGGCTGCGGGCGCGGGGTCGCGGGAGCCATGGCTGCGTGTCTAGTTGTATTACAGGTGCAGTATTGACTGCGTGCAGAAACATATTGGACTACAAACTGGACAAAATTATTTTCAATCGACTAGCTCTTGAGGAAGGGACGGCTACCGGGACCTCAGAGGATGATAAGCAGATGTGGAAAGCCCTATGGAAACTTGATGTTATTTCAAAAGTGAGAGTATTCTGGTGGAGAGTACTTCAGGGGATTCTCCCAGATGAGTACACCCTCAAGCACCGACATATTGCAGATGTTAGCAACTGCAAAGTTTGCCTCGCAGGGGAGGAGGACCTGCACCATGCGCTACTCTCTTGTCCGCATGCCCGACCTTTTTGGGAAGAGGCATATACATGGTTTAACCTCGGGCTGCCAAATCTCTCGCCGGTGACATGGGCGCGTGATATCACATGCAGCCCACAGTTTTCAGGTGATGATCGTGCAAAGATTATAACCATTATGTGGTCTATATGGCATTCTAGAAATCAGATCAAGCATGGGGAGGCAGGTCGAGACCCCACAGAGACGATCCGATCCACGAAGGAGGCGATTGCTCTTCTACAGTTGCCCCGGAAGGTGGCATCGATCTTGCCAGGTTTTGGCTGGCGGCCTCCTGAGGTGGGGTTTATAAAAATTATCACGGACGGCGCGCTTAACTTTACTGCTGGACGAGGGGGCGCTGGTGGTGTTGCTCGCTCATCTACTATGTTCGTAGGTGCATGGTGCAAACCGTTTGAAGGAGTATCTGATCCTTTGATCATGGAGGCGTTGTCACTGCGGGAAGGAGTTCGTTTTGCTTCTCTACGAGGCTTCCAACAAGTGATTATGGAGGTTGATTGTCTGGAGCTGGTGGTGTTCTGGGAAACTCGCCACAATTCTTGGTCGATTGTGGCTCCAGTCTTGATAGAAATAGGAGAGCTTAGTAATTTTTTCTCTACTTTTGATGTTATTCATGTAAGCAGGTCAGCTAACTTACCAGCACATCTCTGTGCAAAATATGCATGCACACTGAATGTGACTGAAAGTTGGCTTGACGAGACCCCTAGCTTCCTAGTGACCAGTCTGCTGGCTGATTGTCCAAGGAATGCTCTTGCTTAATAAAGCTCCCTGATTACCCGCAAAAATAATATTTTCAATCGTACCAGATATCTGTCGGGAAATAAATTAATTAAGAGTCAATAAAATAAAATGTGGGCTAGCATCAGCCACGTCATGCACCTTGCTACCACTGAGATCCTTTTGATCACCATTAGCCTTTTATGCACAGTAAACACATCCAAAACCCATCGTCAGGCTTCCCAATCAACTCGTCGCGTGACGGGCTACAGATGTCTTGGGCTGCATCAGGGAAGCAGACGAGGAAGTCGGTGGCCGTGCTGCTGCTTCCACTAATCACGACTCTTTGTAAATATAAATATCCTTTGTCAGCAATGCCAAAACATGGTCAGGCTTCCCCACATCATGATAGATAGCAGGACAGGTTGCACAGTTCATACACTTATGAAATCATGACACTAAATAAATATTTATTTCGTTTAATTCTTTTGTTTTCTTGATGCAATAAAAAATAATGTAGGGTCATGCCTTACTGTTTTTTAGGGTAGAAAAACATAAAGTCAATCTATTAATCAGCGTAATCAGTCATGTTTGGAACTAATACTACATAGGTTCTCAGTCCAACTTATTTAGTATTTGCACTTTCTCATTTTCTAACCTGACAATAAGTCTCCGATTTTTGGATGGTGTAAAACTTGGGAAATAATAATTTATTTATTTAGCATTAAAACATTGCACTACAGAATGAACACTACAAGCGCCCCTTGAATACAAGAAGTCTCTTGCCTTTTTCCTGATTCCACTCTCAACTCGATCCAATTCTCATAGGCCTGTCGAAATATTCCATTAGCAGCATACAATTCAACATTTCATTTTTGCAGAAATGCTTTCTCATCCTCACAAGATTTTTAAATCATTCATCTGTTCTAATCAAGGGATTCCAGATGTTAGTAAACCGGCTTCCTTCTTCAAAATCTAGAAAAGAGAAGATGGGCATCAGTATGAAGCTTGAAGAAAATCAAATAGAAAATAACAAGATGTCACTTCTAAAATAACATCGTGATCGTCAATGTGACCCTTTTGATGGAATGCTTCACTGGTTTCAGCCATTGTGCCCATATTTGAACAGACTTGCTTCCTTTGGGCTTTCATTTCATTAACCTCTTCAATGAAAGAAGCTACTCTTCGTTCAATAAAATGGTCTCATGTTCCATGTTCCATAGTATTATCTTCCCTCGTGGGTCATGATCTAAAACATCGGAATAGTTTTAAGATAAGATGCAAGATGAAAAACCATATAATAATGTAACACAAGAAAGGGAATGCAGTCACCTATGCTAAATTATTACAAACTCCTCAATTTTTTCAACTGAATTTACTTGATTCAACTACAGAATCATTGAGCATCCACTGTCTAAACCATTCCTCTTATGAGCCTACAACAATTAACCCAAAAGTAAGAAACATCCTAAGGAAGGAAAGGGGAGATAAGAACATTAGGAGGTTTGTTACTTTTTTTCTTGCATTAATTGCGTCTCTTTATTGAGTCAAATGATTCAGATGAATTGGCATCTTGTGCCGTTGCCCAGACGTCATCACCCACAAGTTCTGCAACCTTTATTATGTACTTATGTGGACTAATGAACATGTATATTTACCATGTAGAACACCATTAGAGTAGTAGAGATGTCACTACCGGGCACCGGCCATGCCCTAGAATATACGAATCGCCGATGCCAATGTGGCGCACCACCTCAAACACCCATGGTATCATGTTGTGCATCAACTACGCAGCGGCTAGGGACATCTTGATGTTCCCTGTTTTACAAAGATGAAAATCATATGGAGACAAAAAAGTCAAAACATGCTAGAGAAAGAAGTAGTTTCACGTGTAGCAATACTAAAGAAGCCTTTTGCGGTTTGCCTCTAACAAAACAAAGAACTGGACTTTTTTTTATCTATTTTGTATAATTCTTTTGTTTTCTTGATGCAATAAAAGATATAGTGCGGTCATGCCTTACTGTTTTTAGGGTAAAAGCATAAATTCAATCTATTAATCAGCGTAATCAATCTTGAAACTAATACTACATAGGTTCTCGCTCCGGCTTATTTAGTATTTGCGCTTTCTCATTTTCTAACCCTACAATAAGTCTCTGATTTATGGATGGTGTAAAATTTGGGAAATAATAATTTAATAACACCATGTCGGCCCTTTTTATTTAGCATTAAAACATTGCACTACAGAATGAACACTACAAGCATCCCTTGAATACAAGAAGTTCCTTACCTTTTTTTTACCTGGTTCCACTCTCAGCTCAATCCAATTCACATAGGCATGTTGACATATTCCATTAGCAGCATACGATTCATCATTTCATTTCACCCGAAATGCTTTCTCATCCTCACAATACTTTTAAATCATTCATCTGTTCTCATCAAGGGGTTCTAGATTTTTGAAAAGTAAACCGGCTCCCTTTTTCAAAATCTAGAAAACAGAAGATGGATCAGTATCAAACTTGATGAAATTCAAACAGAAAATAACAAGATGTCGCTTCTAAAATAACACTGTGATCGTCAATGTGACCCTTTTCATGGAATGCTTCCCTGGTTTCAGCCATTGTGCCCATATTGGAACACACTTGCTTCCTTTGGGCTTTCATTTAATTAATCTCTTCAATGAAAAAAGCTCTATTTCATTCAAAAACATGGTCTCATGTTCCCTGTTCCATAGTATTATCTTTCCCCACGAGTCATTATCTAAAACATCGGAATAGTTTTATGACAAGATGCCAGATAAAAAACAATAATGATAATGTAACACGTGAAAGGGAATACAGTCACCTGCGCAAAATTATTACAAACTCGTCAATTTCTTCAACTGAATTTGCTTGATTCAGGTATATCATTGAGCATCCACTGTCTAGACCATTCCTCTTATGAGCCTACAATAATTAATCAAAAAGTAAGACACATGCGAAGGAAGGAAAGGGAGATATAAACATTTGGAGGTCTGTTACTTTTTTCCTGCATTAGTTGCTTCTCTTTATTGAGTCAAATGATTCAGATGAATTAGCATCTTGTGCCCTTGCCCAGACGTCATCACCCACAAGTTCTGGAACCTCTATATTATGAAGTACTTGTGTGGACTAATGAACCTGTATATTTACCATGAAGAACACCATTAGAGTAGCACAGATGTCACTACCGGCCATGCTCTAGAATATATGAATCACCGATGCCAATGTGGCACGCCACCTCAAATAATGATGCTGCCTGTTTTACAAAGATGAAAATCATATGGAGACAAAGAAAAAAGTCAAAACATGCTAGAGAAAGAAGTAGTTTCACGTGTAGCAATACTAAAGAAGCCTTCTGCTGTTCCTCTAACAAAACAAAGAACTGAGCTTTGATTGTAGCTGCATTTAAAATACATGATAGTCCACAATCCAGATTTTAACTTTGATTGTAGCAATACTAAAGAAGCCTTTTGAGGTCTTTTGCTCCTTTTTCTCTCCAACAGTATGGATTACTTGTTACCACTACTCATAGCTAGTTACACCTCATGATCTTGCATTCCATCCCGGCCAGGATCACTTTACCTTTATATTGGATTTTCTGGTGCTAGAACACCATACCAACACACATAATACATACATCTTCATATGTGGACCAAAATTGGCACATGGAAATAAAACCTGAATATTTTGAGAGACAAATAACTCGATTTGATAACAAAGAAAGTGCCAATTTTATTATGAACTAACAACACAAGCACTCTAGCACACCATGGCGACTTTCTGCCTCGTCAAGCTCAAAGGTAAGCTAATTTTGTCATGTGGAAACGTAGCAAACACGACTATTTCATTCAAGTTTCGACAGAAGTTTAGTGGATACTAGAAAGCGCTAACTTTGGCAGCAAAAGGAAATTCCGCATTAGGTTAGTAGGTGCTAAGAAATCAGGGATCAGTTTATGTACACCAATAAAGCTAGCAATTAGCAGTATTAAAGTTTACAGTACGCAATTGTATCATGAAAGTGAGGATCAGGAACATGTTTTAGTAGACAAATCGTCCTTCTAACTCAACGTAGACGTTTCTATGATGGTGTAGAGTTAATCACCTCATGAATAAACAATTCAAGAAATTTCTGTGGTAACATAAGTAATCAATTCCAGAACAGCAATGTAAGAGGGCAGATTTTCACATTGGGCAGGCTTTGCCGGCCTACGTTCGGACCGGTTTTCGATTAATTGTCCACCACCTCTTCGATCCAACGACAAGGCCTTACCATACCTGGATTGATTTATTACTATAATTATCATATTTGAGATTTCTGAGTTTATAGCCTTATCATACGTGGATTAATTGTGATTGATTACCATAAAAACGTTGGGTATTGCCGGCCAGACGAGAAAAGAGGAAAACCAGACGAAAAAACCCAGACGAAAGTGATGGGACTATTCAACCAACACGTCCATTAGGAGTAGAGATTCAAAAAAAATTAGTTTTTTAGTGAATTTAAATTCAAGAGCACTTTTTTAATTCATGAACTTTTTAAAATTCTTGAATATTAATTGTTCAGTGTGTATTTTGAAAAACAAAACACTGTATTTAAAAAAGGTTTGGTGTGTAATTCAAATTTGCTCACCATATATTAAACAAAGTTCATGTATATAAATAAAATGTTCACCATATATTAAATAATTTTTCAGCATGTATTTTATAAAATGTTCACAATATATGAACAATGTCCACTATGTAATTAAAAACTGTCCATCATATATTAAAAAGATCATTGTATATAAATCAAATATTCAAAGTATAATAAATTAGTGTTTTGTATGTTTTATAAATGTTTACCATATTTTCGAAAAAATTATCTTAATAATACTTGTTCAGAATTTCGAATGTATAAATATTTTAGTCAAACTCACAAAATGGATTGGAAATCTGTTCACCGTATTTTTCCTTTGATTTTAAAAATGTTCCCAAATTAAATAAATTCCTCAAGTAATTAAAAATGGTCGAGAATCCAATAATTCGTCGGTAATTTTAAAAATGTTTACTTTTCAAAATTTTGATCATCTCTTGAATTTTACAAAAAAAATGAATCCTTGAACATTTTTGAAATTCATAAATATTATTTGAACTCATTAACTTTTCTGAAAGACGCAAACATTTTTACATATTGCGAACCTTTTTTGTTAAAATAAAACGAATTTTTTTTTGGTTAAAATAAAGGGTTACCCCTGCACTGTTTAATAAAGTGGGGTGGGGTAACCCATTCTTTTAAAAAAGTTGTTGTCAGTTTTCTTTTCAGCAAAATTGCTCGCCAATATGTAAAAATGTTTTTGGCCTTCACAAAAGTTAATAAATCCAAATAATATTCATGAACTTGAAAAATGTTCTGGGATTCAAATTTTTGTTTGTAAAATTCAAGAAATAATCACAAATTTGAAAAAGTAAACATTTTTAAAGTTCCCAACGAATTATTGCATTCTCGAAACTTTTAATTATTTTGTAAATTTATTTAATTTGTGAACATTTTTAAATCTAAGGAAAACAATATGGTGAACAGATTTCAGACCATTTTGTGAGTTTGACTAAAATCTTCATATATTCGAAATTCTAAACAAGTATTGTAAAGATAATTTTTACAAAATATGGTAAGCATTCTATCAGACATACAGAAAATAATTTAATATACTTTTAATATTTGATTTATATACAATGATTTTTTAATATATGGTGGACAGTTTTAATTACATAGTGAACATTGTTCAAATATTGTGAACATTTTTACGAAATACATGCTTAACAATTATTTAATATATGATGAACATTTTATTTATTTACATGAGCTTTTTTTATATATGGTGAGAAAATTTCAATTACACACCAAACCTTCTCTAAATGCAGTGAAAATTTTGTCAAAATACCCATTGAACAGTTAATGTTTAAGAAGTAAAAAAAAGTTTTCTCGAATTTAAGAATTCACTAAAAATCCAAAAAATGAAAAAGTGAATAGCTTTTGAAATTTTGAAAAGAAATGTGATGATTTTTAACTTTTTGAATTTAGTATTTCTTAACAAAAAGAGAAAAACAAGAAAAGGTTTAGAGGAAAAATAAAACAGGAAAAGGAAAAAAGAAAACAAAAAGCGAAACAAGTGAAGATACAGAAAACCGTTAGTCGCCTTCTAGAAGGTTCCCAAAACCGAAAAACAAGCTTGGAACCCTCCAAAAGGTTCCAAAACCCGTCCAAGGGAACCTCACTCTGTCCCATCTTAATGGGCCGCCCAAGTCGAGCGGCCATCGCTGAATTTGGAGTAATGCTCCTTGATTTCCTTCCATATATGCTTTTTGATGCAACACAATGAAAAAAAATGAGTTTTCTTATCTCTCTCGGAGGATTAGCGTTAGAAATAACAAAAAAAGTCGAATGGAATCCAAGTCAAAACTCCTTATAAAAAACCGCAAATGCTCGAGCCATCAGTCAGTTAGGAGAGCTCTATCTCTCCAGAATTGTCTCTCTCCACGAGATTATTTCTGAAATAAATTCCGATCGTGAGCCTATCTTCACCTCCAAGTTCTGGATGTTTTGTCAAAAGACTATGGTAACTACAATACTTTTGAACTTATCATACCCGGAGAAAAGGTAACGATAAACCTAATCTTGTAAGATACAATCAAAGCTTGTCATCTCGTTTTTTATAAAATTGGAAAACTAATTCCTTCTGTTGACTTCTCCTATGACAACACATTAAAGGTGGTCCTTGGTATGGATCCCTTCGAGGTTCTTTACTCCGCTCAATTGGTCCGAAATTGGAAAACGTCAACATTTTGTTTCGAACGTCATTCAAGGCGCAGAAGAAAAGTCTGTATTATATATGAGAACTTGAAAGTAGCTCAATCTAGGTGATAAAATTACTATGACAGAAAACATCGTCCTCCGCAGCCGCTCTCCACCGCCATCGCCTGCCTGAGGTGATTTGAAATGAATATTACTCATATATTTATAGTAATTTTTTTTACCTTTTATCTAAGTGATGATGCCGCTAAACAAATACTCATCGTATCTCTAAACATATATAGTTTCTTGAACCGAAATTGTAAAAGAAGCCCAAACTATAAAAACAGAAACCAAAATTCGTAGCCATGATGACTTCAACATGTATGATGGGGTTGTACATACTAAACATACATCTTTTTATGCATACTTTGGGCTACAGTTAACTCATAATATTTACGTATATTTTGGAGTACATCTAACTAGTAGGTGTACTAATTTAACCTAACACAACCAATCATGAACTAGACCCAAATATTAACTACTACTAATCCTCATTCTTAAAATGCCATAATGGCTATGGCTGTAAATAAAAATATGCTTAAGTTAACTGGACTATGTTGGCTATATTTGTATTAGTTTTAGACATTTTGTCTATGACATTAAAATAATGTGTTTTTAAATTGGGCAAAATTTTCTTTTAATGTATGTAAACTAAAAAAGAACAAGACAAGATACAGTATTATAGTTTGTTGTCTCCATTTTAGTATCTTTAGCTACCTTAAATGAGAGTTCTAGAGCACACCATTCAAATAAATACCTAAATATAATTTTTTCGCAGGCTATGTTTAACTAAATTATGAATTTACAACGAAAGTGTGTCAAAGTATGAATTATTACCATTTATTTATTGTTTGCTGATGAAGTGTGGCCGTTCTTTTCCTGAGCTTGAACCGACCAGCAACACATGTGTGTTTTGATTTTTGAAATGATGACAACTTAAGTTTTAATATAATTTTGTGTAGATTTTTGAAATGCCACATTTCAAACTCTAGGAGGCTAGGATAGTGCATCAGGTCATATCTAACATATCTAACCGAAACCCAAATATTTAGCCCCTTAAAGCTTAACTCCTCAAATTTGCGGAGTTGAAGAAAAGTTGTTTATAACCAAAAATCCTAAAGAATTTTCTTTGCCAATCCTTCTAACTTTTGGCTGACATACTCCATTTCAAGTATATATGTGCACACATATCAAATTCAAATTTGAACCAAGGTTCACAAAATTCATGAACATAAAAAAAGGTCAAATTTATAGATGTAATTATTCTAATTCAAACACGTGAAAAGGTCCAAATGATTGTCAAAGCTTGGCATAAGTCGGAGTGGGTGCAAACTAATCCTTGACAAGCTTCCCGTGGCCTTATGCTTTATCCCGATTAATGTACAAGCGGCTGAACTTTTTTTTTCCGATAAAGGGCACTTTTATTAACTCAAAATGTAGCATCGAGTGGATACAAAACATAAAGAGCGACACCCGGCCTCTGCATAGCTAAGATGCACACAACCATCAAACAAACAGCCTGACAAAAAAATATATAAAAACGACAAAGTGGCAACAGTAAAGCCATATGGGGCCAAAACTATGCCTATGTCGACGGAGAAGGTGGATCGATTCGGAGATTATGCTGCCACCCATGTTGGGTAAAAACCTCCCTGGCCACCCGCTCCAACCGCATACACACCGCCTTGAACAGCGATTGTTACTCCATTCGGTGCAGAGTAGACCACATACGAAGCCAGTGCGTACAACGGTAAATAACCTGCATAGAAGAAGAGATTTTGTCATTAAAAACACAATCATTTCTACATAGCCAGAGCGACCATAGTAAGGCAGACGCTCCACCCGTATTAGCGTACTAAAAGTATTTGGTATTCCATCAAGCCAGTGACCATATATATTGGTAACACTTGTTGGTGGATACAAATTTGACGCTATTTGGATAACTGACCATGTAGAACGCGCAAACTTGCATTGAATGAAGAGATGTTTGATTGTCTCGTCATGAGTACAAAAACTACATTTCTTGCTTCCTTTCCAGTTGCGTCGAGCGAGGTTGTCTTTAGTTAGCACAACTCCTCTCCGAAGATACCGCATGAAAATCTTAACTTTTAGTGGCATCTTCGATTTCCAGATTTGTTTATTATTGGCCACTGGAATCTCTGTGTGCGATAGTGCACGATACATAAAGTCAACTGTGAAGGACCCAGATGTAGTAAGATTCCAGCGAAAGACATCCCAGCCTTGTGTCAAGTTAATCGAATCCAATCGGGATAGAAGATGTTGCCATGACACAAGACGGGGCCCAACCAAATCCCTCCGAAATGATATATCTGGCGGAGAAGTGGTCATCACATGCGCAAGAGTATCGTTCTTATCACGTACAATGCGGTACAAGGCTGGGTACTGTTCTCGGAGAGTGGTATTTCCTAGCCACTTGTTCTCCCAGAAGCGTATCCCCGAGCCGTCCTTTATCGCGAAGGATCCGAGACGGAAAATATGTTTCTTTACCGCCATCAGACTAGCCCAAAAATGCGAGTCACCGGGCTTCCAATAAGCCTGGGATAATGCCTTTTGGCCTAAATACTTGTTGCGTAGCATAGTTTGCCAAACACCATCCTCAGTAAGAAGCTTGAACAACCATTTACTGAGTAAGGCATCATTCTTGACCTGGAGGTTGTGAACACCTAAGCCTCCTTGGTCTTTCGGTCGGCAAACGATGCTCCATTTGGTTAGTCTATACTTTTTCTTTTCATAGTCTCCTTGCCAAAAAAAGGGGATCTGAAGTAATCCAGTCTTTGCAGAACCCCTTTGGGTAGTTGGAAAAATGAGAGCATGTAGAGAACCATGTTGGTGAGGACAGAATTGATCAAAACTAGCCGTCCTCCAACGGAGAGCAATTTTCCTTTCCAACTGCTCAACCGTTTCTCCAATCGTTCTTCAACATGTTTCCACTCCGCATTAGTGAGACGCCGATAATGAATCGGAATTCCAAAATATTTAATCGGGAATTGGCCTTGTGCACATCCAAACAAGTCAGCATATTGTGCAGCCGTCTCCTTGGCTTCTCCAAAATAGAACAATTCACTTTTATGGAAGTTGATTTTCAAGCCTGACATTTGCTCAAAAGCTGAAAGCAGAAGTTTCAGATTTCTCGCCTTATCAAGGTCATGTTTCATAAAAAGAATCGTATCATCGGCATATTGCAAGATAGAGAGTCCTCCATCAACAAGATGTGGCACTACTCCTGCAATTTGACCATCATGTTTGGCGCGTTAAATCAAAGTAGCCAGCATGTCAGCGACAATGTTAAATAACATTGGAGACAGTGAGTCACCTTGACGTAATCCTTTTTTCGTCTGGAATTAATGGACTACGTCATCATTGACTTTGATAGCCACACTGCCTCCAGTAACGAAATTTTGGATCCAATCACACCATTTATCGGAGAAGCCTTTCATTCTCAGGGTCTGCTATAGAAATGACAATTTGACTTTATCATATGCCTTTTCAAAGTCAATTTTTAATACTACCCCACTCATGTTCTTCCGGTGCATCCCGTGAACGGTCTCGTGAAGGATAACTACTCCATCGAGTATATTTCTTCCTTGCATGAAAGCCGTCTGGGATGGCCGAACAACATGGTCAGCAACCACATTGAGCCTATTAGTCGCTACTTTGGTGAATATTTTGAAGCTGACATTAAGAAGGCATATCGGTCTGTATTGTTGGATCCGTACAGCCTCCTTTGTCTTGGGCAACAAAACAATCTCTCCAAAATTTAGCCTCGATAGGTCAAGTTGGCCGGCATGAAGATAATTGAACAACTCCATTAGGTCAGTCTTGATGACATCCCAGAAATTCTGATAGAACTCTGCGGGGAAGCCATCAGGTCCTGGAGCTTTATTGTGTTCCATTTGAAACACTGCAGCTCTCACCTCCTCTTCAGAGAAAGGTGCCGTCAGGATATCATTCTCTCCGATCGTGACTTGTGGAATATCATCTATTCGGGTCTCATCGAGACTGAAGTTCCCTTCATCTGGAGCCCCAAATAGAGACTTGTAGTATTTTGTTATATAACGCTTAAGCTCTTCCTGGCCTTCGATCCGTCCCTCATCCTGTTCGAGGCTAAAAATACACTTTTTCCGGTGTCGCCCATTGGCAACCAATTGGAAATAACGTGTATTGCTATCTCCCTCGAGAATGAATTGGGCGCCGGATCTTCGATACCACTTGAGTTGCTCTTCTCGCAATAGACGTGCCATTTGCTCATTGGATTGATTTTTTATGTCAATCTCATGTTGAGACAAAGTGCGAGTCTCTGCGATTTTGTCGAGGTCATCAATAATAGTGGAAAGACGCTGCTTTTCTTTTTTATATATGCCACTGGTGTGTTTCGCCCATCCAGTCAGGAACTGCCTTGCGGCTCGAATTTTGAAGTTCCATCTTTGAATTGGTGTGCGACCAACGGCGGGCCTCTCCCATACATTCTTAACCATATTTGCAAAGCCATCACGTTGTAACCATCCCAATTCGAATTTGAATGGGCGGCGAGCATTGGGAGGACTAGCACAGTTAGACTCAAGAATGATGGGTGCATGGTCTGAAAGTGTCTCAATACGCTCTAGGGCACGCACTGTTGCCAGAGGGAATTTTAGTTCCCATTCGGTATCCATGAGTACCCGATCGAGTTTCTCATATGTCGGCACTGGACGATTATTGGCCCAAGTGAATTGTCGCCCCGACATACTGGCTTCCCGAAGATTCAAACTGTCAATTACAACGTTGAATAAGAAAGGCCAGTGAGTGTCAAAACGATCGTTATTTTTCTCTTCCTGGTACCTAAGGATATTAAAGTCGCCTCCAATAAGCATTGGGTGTGGATTATCCTTAGCCAGGTTCACCAATTCCCGCAGGAAAGCGAATTTATTCTCATCTTGGGCAGCCCCATAGACCGCGACCAGACTCCATGTAAAATTATCAGCTCTGTTTCAGAGATGGAATTTGATGTGAAATTCACTAACCGAAAAAGATAACAATTCATGGTTGTTGTCTGTATCCCAAGTAAGATTTTTCCGGACCTTCCACGTGGTGATAAATAATGCCATGTGTAGTCAAAACCACCAGATAGGTGGTCAAAGACATGTGCACGGAAGTCACATTTACATGCCTCAGAAATTGCTACAAAATCCAGCCCATGCTCTCGCACACAATCACTGACGTGTTTATGTTTAGCCAAGTCTGAAAGACCTCTGCTATTCCAAAACATGCCTCTCATGTGGAAACTCGGGTTGGGTTGGATATCTTCGCCTTTTTGGACGATTTTTGTTTCTTTTTTGAGGAATGAGATTTAGACTTACGCGAGGACGCAGTGAAGTCACAAAACATGGACCCTGGTCGTGCATCATCTAATCCAACCTCAGTTACCGCACCAACCAAGTGGGAGAGAAGCGGACCATCATATGTGGCCGCCGATTCCTCCTCCTCAGTTTCAGGGTACGGCAGGGGGCTTGAACACTTAGGAGAAACCTTTAATCGGTCGATCTCCATGTGTTTTAGCGCCCCCACCGACATACGCACATCATTATTATTCTTTCCAATTGTAATTCCGACGTTATTTAAACTAGAACAAATACGAGTACCAGAAAAAGAAAGAAATGATTTATTGCAAGGTGTACCTATCGGTGAGTCCAGATTACGCTCCGCCTGACGCCGCATCGCCTTCGTGAGAGAGTTCTCGTCCGTGATCGAGGACCCGTCAACAGAGGAGAAGTGACGGTCGCTACGCCGGATGGGAGTAGTCTTCACATTGGTCGGAGTAGAATGGCGCGTCGGTGGCGGCGTTGGAGCAGACCGAGGCGATCCCAACGGTGCAGCAGTCCCACGCCCCGGTGGTACATCAGCAACGGGTGCCGGCCGGGATCTCCTTGCTGTGCCCCATGGCTGGACCGAGTTGAACCGCAGCAGCCAGAGGACAGAGAGGCGCGCTCTGTTGCGTTGTCGACGACACATGAGTAGGCGTAACCTTGGTCTGGGCAGGCATAGGCTGAACTGGGCGTCCATCGATAGTGACAGGTGAAGTACCCAGTTCAGCGACAGCGGCTACCTGCAGCTTCGGTTGGCCAGAGCCACGCAACTCCACAGGTGAGCACATGCTAGCTGATGCATCCATGCAAGGAACCGTACGTATGCATGTCTCTGCCCCTTTGCCTGTAGTTGCACCCATCAATCCATGCACGTTCACGGCAGGCACCTGCGGTGCCATAAGCACAGGTAACGCCTGCTGTTGCTGAACCTGGTGCGGTGTACGTTCCGTCGGAGGCACAGTTGAGCCTAAGTTGACACATGTCGAGACCGGAGGCGGCACCGGCAACAACGACGGCGAAGTGTAACCTGCAACAAACTCGCCGTCCATGTTCGAGGATCCTGTAGCATGCGGCAGCTCAGACAACGGCGCGGCGAGGGATGCAGTCATCATAGGTACTGGAGTGCTCGAACTCGAGGTTGGAGGCGGATTCACACCCCCTGAGCTAACTTTCTTTGCTTTCTTGCTAGCATCATCCCCATTAAATTCATCATCACGTTCACGACCTTTGTCTGAGCTATCATCATGTTTCTTCCAGATTTGAGGTATAAAATCCGCAACCGGAATATAGTCTTCCTTTTCAACCTCATAGCAAAAGTTATACCCATCCAGCTTGACAAACGCTTCCGCAGTCGTAGAATCCCCTCCCAAGTTATTATTGTGGGTGAAAATATCCAAAGAGCGAACCGCAACCTGAATGCGAATGATACCATGACGACGCAAGGCATACAGGTCAACATCTTGAGTGGCTCCGATGACCGATCCAACAGTCCAAAGTCCGAGAAAGTGTCGTAGCGAGTGAGGAACGCCGTAAACATGAACCCATACAGTCTCTAGAGAAACATAAGATGGGACATCTTCAACTTTCCATTCTTTAAAAGAAATCTCAACGCCGTGCGACTTGAGCCGAACCTCTAGGTCAGCCATTCGGTGGAGATCGTCAAAGGAGGGGAATGACACCAAAAAGGCGTCCTTGCCATGGGTCCGAACGATTCTAGCAATCTCAGCTTCAAGCACTGCTGCAGGTAGCTCCCCGCCGGAGACCGAGACCAAGGCAGTTGGCGACGCCGATGGAGAAGTGTCCACGTCTTTGCACACATGCTCTGGGATCTGAATGAACATGGTAGCATTAGAACCCTGTCCACAAAACGATGCCGAGGGCCGGGGCTGCTTCAGAACGGGACAACGGAATAGAGCGTGCTTGAAATTGTTGCAGATGTAGCAATAGTGCACCACAGAACAGTCCTTGGACAGATGATCATTGGACCGGCATTTGAAACAGTACATCTTTTCTTTCTTAGCTTTCGGCACATTGACACCAGCCCCCTCCTGTTGAGCGGCAACCGTGCTGCCGGAATCGGTCATGGGCGGCATGCCATGGGAGACTGCGAAGTTCGCATTAACGGTGGGCGCCTGAAGTGTCGGCCCTACAGGAACATCAGGCTGACGCCCCTTCTTCTTCCTCCTCGTATTATTTCCTCCTGTGATCCTAATCTCAGATGTCGAAAATCCTCCTGAACGATCACTGCATTGCCATCTCAAAATCACCTTCATCTGCTTCCTCCTCCTCCAAAGAGACAATGAAGAATATCTCCGTTGACCTCTTCATCTAGTTATTGCAATAAAATTTATGTTGAATTTGATTGCAAAAAACAGTAAAACTACATAAATGAAAAAATAAAGAAAAATAATCACCTAGCTAATTCGTCAAACACGATGAGAGCGGAATTGTGGCAACGCCCAGGCTGTGGGTGGACAGCGTGGCTGAGGGGATGGCCTTCAGGCTTTGATAAGCAAAAATATCCTCAAAGTCATGCTTGCTCGTCGCAAACCAAGCCCGTCGTGGCTGAACTTCGGCTTTCGAAAGGTCATCGGAAGTCCGGAATGTCTGAGATTCCGGCGGCGTTGAGCTTTTCTGCAGGTGCTCTACGACATTATGGTCATCTGCCGTTTCCATTTTCGACGGAATCAAGCTCTACGGTGGCCATATTCGTCCACAAGCTCCAGGCAGCATGGGGAGGAGGAGGGAGATATGCGGCGATTCCAGCAGCGGTGTTAGCCGATGAGCGAATCTACCGTGGGCCGAGAGATTGGCAATGTTGCGGGTCCCGTGTGTCGGCCGGCGTGCGCAGTAGTCGGTGAGGGAAAGGAAATCGGCGGAGGCGGCGCCGGGGTGGAGGTCGTCGAGTGAGAGGTAGCAGGAACCTGAAGCTGAAGGGAATCTTTTTGCAGAGAACTTTTTTTTGAATAAAAAAGGTAGAGCACTTTCTACCTTATGCATTCAAAACGGGTAAGGGTACCCGGATGACCGTAGTCATTTACATGAAGATGATGTTAGCGCCGCACGTTGTGTGTGGCAGGCCATCACCAGACCTGAAGAAGGAAACAAAGGAGAAGTTGGGGGAAGAGGCTATCTCCAAGAGCTAATTAGGGGCAATTGTATTTGCCCATACAGAAAAGCTATTTCTATCTTGCACGTTAGCTCGGAAGCTCCAAAGCCTGATGAGATCGGCGACGTTGCTGAATAACTTCCTCTCAGTCCAGGAAGCTCCACTGAAAACCTGATCATTCCTGGCGTTCCAAAGTGTGACTGCGCATGCTGTGAAGAGGACATTCCACTTGGTGCCATGTCTAGATCTTGCCGGCTGTGAGGCCATGAGGTCCCTTGCTGTCAAATAGGATGATGCAAGGTGTTGCAACCCTAGCTTAGCCCATAGGGCTTGTGCTAGCTTGCAGCGCAGCAAGATGTGGTTCATGGTTTCCGCAGCCGAGCAAAGATCGCATCCGTTATGTGATACGAGTCGGTCCCAATGCTTTCTAAGCATATTGTCTCTTGTGTTGTGCCTGTCCTGAAGGGCAATCCACATGAAAACACGGTGTTTGTGTGGTATGATCTTGTCCCAGATGCATTTGGCTGACGGACAGAAGATACCTCGGAAGGTTAGCAGCTTGTAGAAGAATGCAGTGGTGGTAGCCTTGTCTCCCAGGAGAGGCTCTCTGTAGTCAGGCGCACCTTCGTGTAGCTGGACAGTACTCAGTAACATAGCTAAGTCCTGAAGCTCCTGTGTTGCTCTGGCAGAAAGGTTTGGGTGCAGCTTAATATCCCATTGTCCATCTGTAAATTGGGAAGCAACCGTGCAGCATTGTGCTGTGGAGAAAGAGAAAAGAGTGGGGAAGCATGTCTTGAGTCGACCACATTCGACCCAGTGGTCGTGCCAGAAAGCAGTGCCCCGGCCATCACCAACTTTGCATTTGGTCGCTGCCATAACCACGCTTATGTTGGATCGAAACCCTCTCCAGATGGCGGTGTCCCGGTTCTGTGGAGAGCAGGAGATTTCTCTATGACAGTATGTGCGTGCAAACCAGTCATGGCAAGGTACATCACGTTGCTGCAGAATTTTTGCCATGAATTTGCAAATGAGGGCCCTGTTGTGAGCTGCAAAGTCTCTCACTCCCAACCCGCCATGCTCCTTTGGCAACGTGACCTTTTCCCAGGCGACAAGGCATTGCCCTCCTTTTGCTTGATTCTTGCGCTGCCATAGAAAACCCCCAAGTATTTGTTCAACCTTGTCGATCGATTGTTGTGGCCAAAGAAAACAGATCATAAAGTAGCTGGGAATCGCTGCCAAAACAGCATTGACCAAGGTAAGGCCCCCGCCAAGACAGAAACGTGACAAGCCAGCCTGATAGTCGTTTGTCCACCTTGTGGATCACCGGCATCAGCAACCCGTGAGTGATCTTGTTGAGAGAGAGGGGTAGTCCCAGGTATGTGCACGGGAATGCTGTAAGTTGACATTGCAGAAGATCAGCAGCCATCTGACTAGCCTGCGCATCGAGGCAAACTGGCATGAGAGTGCTCTTATGATAGTTTATTTTAAGTCCTGTGAAATCACTGAACGCCTGCAAGATCCGTTTGATAATCCGTGCTTGCTGGATGTCCCCTTGCATCAAAATCAACTGTCGTCCGCGTACTGCAGGACTGGGAAGGGGCCGTCTCCGCCAAGCGGGTGTTTCAGATTCCCCGCTTGGTGTTCTTTCCTGCAGAGCTGCTGTAAAACATCAGCTGTCAGTATGAAAAGGTAAGGGAGAGCGCGTCCCCCTGCCTGAGACCACATCTAAGGTTGATCTTGTCTCCAACAGATCCGTTGATAACTATCTTAGCTGAGCTGGTTGAGAGGATGTCGTGTATCCATCTGATCCATCTGCATCCAAAACCCCTTGTAGCCAAGATGAGCTTCAGAGCATCACAGTTAACACTATCGAAAGCTTTCTGGAAATCTAACTTGAGTACTAGCATTGGCCTGTTTCTCTTCCTCGCCTGTTGAACCATTTCTGCAGCCAGAGCAAAGTTTTCAGCTATGCACCTGCCAGGTAGAAAACCCGATTGCAGAGGATGTATGAGGCTCGGAATGGAATTTTGAAGCCGTATTGCTAGTACTTTGGTTGCTAGCTTGGGTATACTGTGGACTAGAGCAATTGGTCTGAAGTCCTTTATATCAGTTGGGTTCTCTCTCTTTGGTAGAAGCACAACGTGTGCAGTGTTGATGCCGCTCATATTGCTGGCATGAGCATAGAAGTCCTGGAAGAACCTCATTAAGTCCTCCTTTAGCAGCCCGGCAAAGCTCTTGTAAAACTCATTAGTGAAGCCGTCTGGTCCCGGGCTCTTATTGTTGGGAGCTTTCTGTATGACTGTTGCTACTTCAGCCCAGGTGAACGGCATCTCCAGCGCGTTCAGGTCCGTCTAGTCATATAAGTTGTTGGGGTCCAAGGTGGGCAGAGACACCGTTTGCTCGCCAAAGATACCAGTGAAGAACTGAGTGGCGATTTGAAGCTTGTCTTGGTCACTATAAAACTCAATGCCATCCTTAACCAGCAGTTTGATCCTGTTCTTTCTATGTTGATAGTTTTGCTGCTGCGTGAAAAAACTTAGTGTTTTCATCTCCCAAAGTGCAGCCTCTAATCTTTGCTCTTCTCCTCCAGAAGCTAGTTTGCCATAGAATTATTTGCGGGGCCTTTTGGTCGGCATGGTTTCTGAGAGTAGCCTCTAGCTTGGTTAGGATTTTTCTTTCGTCCACAGCGTCAAGGTACTGAACAACATGGTTGCAGTTGGCGAGGGTCTCTTGTATAGGCGATCTCTTCCGTGCCCAAACCTTGATAGCAGCTCTTGCCCTTCTGAGCTTGAAACTAAACAAAGTAGCAGCTGATGTGATAGGCCTAGTACCTCTCTCCCAGTTTTGTGTTATCAGATTTTTGACTTCTAGGATGTGTAGCCAGTGGTTTTCAAAACGGAAGAAAGAACTTTTGGGTGTTTCCCTTGAGAAATCCACACCAATGAGCACGTGGTCGGAGGTAGTAGCAGGCATTGCAGTAGCTGAGGTGTTGAGGAAGCTCAGGTTCCATTCTGCGTTGACGAGTACTCGATCAAGCTTTACAAGGGTTGGTTCTGCTCTCTTGTTGGACCATGTGAAGCTTCTGTTAGCAATCTCAATATTGTCGAGAGCGTTTTCTCGAATCCATGCATTGAATCTGTCCATTAAGGCCCAATTCTTTCTCCCTTGAGATTTTTCGTGCTCAAACATGTACATGTTGAAGTCTCCTAACACGATCCATGGACCTGTGACTTGATCCGCTGCATGGCTCATGGTCTGAAAGAACTCATCTCTGTCAGCGTCCTCGCATGGGGCGTATACAGTGGAGATTGTGAAGCTGTCATTGTTGCTTCTTGACTGAAAACTGGCAGTAATGGTGAATCTGTGCTTGAAAATCTCCAAGCCAGAGACGGCGTTATCGTCCCAGGCCAAGATTAGACCTCCAGAAGTTCCATCGGCCGGCATGTGCAAATAGGATCTGTGGGCTGCGGGGAGGAAGGTGGCTGCCTTGAACGCGTCCACCAGCTGCAACTTGGTCTCCTGCAGGCAAATAACACACGTGCGACAAGCAAGAAGTGCATCTTTGACTAACAAGCATTTGTCATGGTCACCAAGCCCTCTAACATTCCAATTAGCAATCCGCATGAAGGAAAAAACAGCACTGAACTGAAAGAGAAGTAACCATGGCCATGAACAAGACTAAAGGAAAAGCTTGATTGAAAGAAACAACATGCTGCTCGAAAGAGCTTACAGTTTTAAGGATGCAGATGACAGAGGAAGGGAAACATGTAGTACAAAGCAGATACATAGTCCAGCAGGACCAAACACAAGGTGGATGAACTACGATACATGGCAAAAGCAGCAGCAGATAGCCCTTGGGGGTGGGTGGTGACATGCATTTGACCGAAACATCACTACTCAACATCCTGGTTGACCTAACCATGAGCAGATCCGGTTGACTCGGAGGAACCAGTGGCGGCACCTGATGCATCAGAAGAGGACGAGCTTGCATCTGTGAGGATGGCCTCAAACTTGAGGTCGCAGCACTTTGCGAGCAGCTTGGCCTTGCCCCTGGTCAGCGGCTTTGGGTTGCCCTGCAGCGGCAGCTCGACAATCGATGCGGCGTTGACGGTCCTGTTCCTCTTCCGCCCTGATGAACGGCGGCGGCTGCCCTCACCGGCAGCCGGGTTGGCGGAAGCCTTGCGCTTGGAGGCGCGCTCGATGGGGTCAACACGGCTCCTATCGTAGAGCTGCCTAATGTGCGGGCTCCGAGGGGGGGGGGCGCTTGGGGCCAGATCCACCGCAGTCTCTGCCTCCTCGGCCGTCGCCGCCTCAGCCGCTTCCGCAGCTGCCGCCGTGGGCTTGAACCCCCCAAAAAAATGACGTGGCAAAGCAATTAAATAGGAGAGAGAGCATTATGGTGACCCCATGAAGAAACGATGCTAAGCACGCAAACCTACGTAAAAATACTACCAACCAATACATGAGGGAGTTTAATTAGTATTAAACAATTCCATGGGGAAGCTTAGCTACCAAAGCTAAGCACCTATGCATTGTGAAGACTAGCTACTAAGATTTTAAATGCTCTTAGCACATCATCTAAGCACCCATGCACTGGAAAAGGCCTCTAAGCTAGGATGGTACATAAGCCTAAAAACCACACACAAGACTGTGTTCATGAGCCAATATCTTCTCTTTATTATCTTCTCCAAAGAAACTCATAGCAAAGGAATACACCTCGGATCTTATTTATTTCACTAAAAATAAAAATATGCGAGCCAAAAATAAATAATAAATTTACAGCACTACCCATCTCTACCATCTGCCGATCGATCTCAATCAACATAGATCGACAAGAATGGGGACAAGATCTCGGTAATCCTACATAAAAGACACATATATGCACAATCGTGCACGGCTCAAAGGGTTTGAGAATGATCTAATTAATTAGGCTTGAGCTTGAAGCTGCAGCTGTTTGACCGGATGCGGAGCCGCGTCCCGGCCTCGAGGCTGTCCACCACCAGGCTACACCGCGCCTTCCCGGTCATCGTCCACAGCTTGAGGGCGCCGAACTTGATGCGGATGGGCACGCGCGCGGTGACCGTGAGCGGCACGAACCCGGCCTGCCGCTGCTGCGCCAGCTGCGCGGCCACGGCGCTGTCGAGCCTCGTCTCCCCCTCGAGCGTGATGAGCGGCCGCACAGTGCTGCGGTGGCCCTGGTAGAGCGCCGGGAACGCGCCGCGGCACAGCTCCGTGCCGTTGAAGGAGGCGGCGACCCAGCCGCCGTCGTAGTACACCCCGATGCGCCGGTTCGGGTTCTCGGCAACCACCTGCACCTCGAACGCGTCGCTCACGGTCATGGACGTGGTGTTCACGTCGAACCGGGTGGCCGTGAGCCGCTCCACGCGGAACGTGGGGATCTTGGGGCGGAACACGGCGTAGAGGATCCCCGCCGTGGCGCCCAGCGCGACGACGAGCACGATCAGCACCAGCAGCGTGCAGCACACGCACCGGCAGCACCTGCTGTGCCTCTTCCGCCGAGGTGCCTTCAGAGGCGCCGGCGCGCCCGGCGCAGGGGCGGTGATCGGCAGCCGGTCGCCATAGTCGGCGCTGGGTGGCCGTGGCAGCTTGTCCTTGTTTTGGTCCGGCGCCGGGGGCGGCGCGCCGTCGACGATCACCGGGTGGACCCGGTGGTAGCTTGCCATGCTCTCTTCACCTGGCTGGCTAGTTAGCTCGTAGCTGCTTGCTTGCCTCTTACAGCAGGTAGAAGTAGTGCTCAAAGGATGAACTGGTTCCAAGAAAGAAAATGTTCAAAGCTACCGATGAAGTGGGGGTTGAGATGTGATCGGGTCCAAGTTTATACGTGATGGCTGGCTGGTGTCAAGCAAGTTGGTGCGTTGGTTGGTGCTGCTTGGGTTTCTTTCTAGATGTCGGAGCTTTCTTCCGGTCTCGAACCTTGACTTGGCTGCTGTGGCTACGGGTGGCTGCGTGCGTTCGTGATTGACTTGGACCTTCTTACATTTTTCTGCGTTGGAAACAGTGGCCGTCTCACATGTGTCTCTGTTCTCATGGGCACTCGTGTCTCCTTCAAGAAATTTTGGGTTTATCTTTCCCCATGGATTGGAGTAAGTTTCTGGCTCCACGTACAGATGCAGTACCAGGCTACTAGCTAGTCATACGCGTTATAATCCACGACTAATATTCGGAGGCAGTCATTTTGTCACACGTTGAGCTTCCATCGATCGGTGGCGTTGAAATGGTTGCAACCGAGTACGCCGTGTCCGGTCCTAGGTAAGGAGCGTCGTCACAACGATCTCCATCATGGGTCAGGTGAAAGTCGGGAATAGATTAGTGTGCATCCGGCAATGCATCACGGGGGACGCTAATGCTATGGTTGAATAATTGCCCGGAAGATGCCTCTCGGCCGTCCAGATACATAAGCGTGTGTGTGATCGGAAAATGTTGACCGGTGGTTATGGTGTTGAACCACACGATGGCCGGGACGGTGCGTCTGGGAAAAGGGGAGGCTTCATGCGTGACGTGGTCGACGGCTGCCGGCGACGACCTTTCCCCGAATTCACATCCGCATATTAATTGATTGCCAACGCGTGTGTTTCAAGTAATAATCCCGTGTTAGGAACATGGAAGATTCTCAACGGCGGCATAGATGTAATAGTACTGTATAAGCATGTGCGAATTCAGCACGTAACTCAACACTACTATTGTACTACTAGATTAATTGCTTCGGTGTTGCAACTACTCCCTCCGTCCGAAGTTAGTTGTCATTAAAATGGATGAAAATTTATGTATCTAGAACTAAAATACATCTAGATCCATCTATTCTAATGACAAGTATTTCCGGACGGAGGGAGTACTTCTTAGCTTGTGCCATGGTGTCATAAAGGTGTTGCTTTATCTAAACAACACATATTTTCAGTTTGTACCGGTGGAGTTCACACAACAAGTGGTAGTAATATATCGAAATCCCGGCAAAACAAAAGCAATTGAGACTTTGGCAGGAATACATTAAGAAAGTCAAATACCTTTTGATTGAGTGTACAGAGACAAAGCAAATGCAGATACTTATTTATTTTTGTTTCATCCAAATGCATGAACTCGTTGCTATCCAACACTAAAATTACACTGCAAATATGGCGTTGTGTCAGGTATGTTTTGCCAAATTGATATCAAGCTCATTTCAACACAAAATCTCACGCCCGACTATAATAACAAAATATGAAGATCTGACCTAGTTCTCTCTCCGTGGATGTTCTTCATCTTATTATTATTCCAAATTCATCATATGATTTTGCATATCATGTAATATAATTTCTACATTAAAAAATAACGGATATACTATGGGAGAATGGAAACTATTTACATTTATCTTTACCTCGATCTGAATCTCAGTCTCGAATTCCTGCTGTCATGAGGCCTTAAGTGCCACTGAGCATTAGATCATATGTAGCATTATAATCATGAGCATCGAAGGATGCAAAAGACTAGAGCTAACCCTAGAAAACAAAGAGTTTCACTTATGAAGGGGTCACGAAGGCCCATATATTCTGTGCATAGGCTACCCACACTATGGTATATTTTCATCACAATGAAGAGAAATCATATAGTAGTCCAGTGAGATGCATCTTTTGCATTGTTCATTAGGGCTTTACACACAAAACATAAGAAAGTCAACCACTTCATTCCTAGTAGCCAATTATGTAGAACACTTGATCCCATTGGATAAAACTCTTAGCATTTATTATCTTTTCTTATGTTCATTTTTTATATGTTAGTATTGTTAGTCTAAGCAATTTTTATTGTTGTATTGAATTAACAATAGAATTTTCATAATAAGGCTTGCATGTTAGTAATGTAGACAATTGAAGTGTGTATGTGTTATTATGTAACATTGTAGTTAAAGAAATATAAGACTTACCAACTGGCTCTCACGATCATACATAACTTTAGCTCTAGATCTAAACTGATATAAGAGTCACAAATACATGGGGGCATCACATGTTCTGTGAAAAAACATATAGAGCTTGCTCTTTAAGTGCAGTTGTTCGAGTGACTACAACGACACATCCTCGCATACTCCCCGCTCATGATGTCTTCTATGTCATCTTCCAAATCCGATGGTGGCAAACTTGTTACCGTTTGGCACACATGATGTCATCGTTGGAGTTACAACCATTTTAATGATGTTTCCTGATCCCACCAGACCATCGCTTTGTATCAAAAAGGTTTCCATGTCATTTTTTATCTTTTTATAACTCATGCTATTATTAAATATATGTTGGATTCATGTATGACTCAACATTAAATTTAACACGTACTCTCATAGTATCAAGCGGAGTCGCTAAATAATAATAATGATGTCCATACTTATACACTTTTAGTTTTTTGCTTTGTTGGTATAAACAAGAAGTGCAAAACTGAAATACATGCAGTCATATAAATTATGTCAGTTTGGAAACAACAACTAGTCATATTCATTTATATGAACATTCCTTGATAAATTTAACTTGTATCTATATGTAAGAAAAGAAAAAAAAACAAATCACATCCGCACCCTTAATAGGCATGTGCCATGGGGAAGTACTATAGCATGTTATATATGTTGCATCCATAAGTGATTCAAGATGGCTTAGTAGAGAATTCTAGAGGGTGCCCATCTTTTTTTTAAGTTGTCTCGATAAGTTATACTAGTGTACCAGTGTAATAAATACCTTATTCTATGTTTACATATTATGTTTAACTACTTATGGAAACTATAAATAGTGAATGTAGAATGTACACACAAGTGATGTCCATAAGTTATTTTTGATCTACTCCCCTATACTCACCCTCACTCGCCAGAATTGTTCATTTTTTTTTGAATTTTATAAAGTTTGCGCTCTTGTTCTTGAGAATCTAGTGACAAGCTGGCGATGCATGCATGCTTCGTACACAATTTCGAAATGACTATATTGTAATGCAATATAATTTAGAATCCAAATATATGATTATAGTGTTGAAGCACTGGTATCTTGTGAGAGAAGTGTCTTTTCTTGCAAACAAGCTTACACAAAATCAGATCCCTCCTTCTAGCATTATTGCTTTTATCTCACCCTTTCTCCACCTCACACCATCCACTCTCCTTTCTCTCACTCAAATTCTAGTATAGTATTCCTTTGGTTTGCGTGTTATATTAAATCTACCAAAATGCATAGAAGAGAAAAAAAAGAAAATGTTCAATTAATTTGATTAGGTATTCTAAATGATTAAACACCAATAGAAGAATATATCAAGGCCCAGGTCAATAAAACTAATTTAAGAATGCCACTATTTTTTTAAAACTATAACATGTGTTAATTTGATCAGCAAAATAAGTTTTGATTTTTTTTGGTGAAATGGTTAAATATATCTTCCCCAACAAAGTTATACCCATCTTAATCAATGACCAGTCAATATTTTAAGGGGTGTGAGATATTGATGAAATGCCATCGATGATGCAGTATTTACCATGACGAAGAGGCAAGACAACGAGAACATCGACACGGGAATTTGGATCAAGGGATGCAAGGTAGGTGGGGTTATGCTGGTATAGCTGTGCGCACATGCGAGCTTACACTAGATTCATCTTCTACTACACGAACATGTCTAGTATGGCAGTCCATGAAGGTTGGGGCACATGACACTAGAAGGATGAGAAGGATTAGTAAAGATGGTGGAATCAGAGTGCATGGGTCCGGGGTCATGATGTCTACTACACAACTTATTCTTGTAGACTTGTGTTGGGCCTCCAAGCGCAGAGTTTTGTAGGACAATAGTAATTTTCCCTCAAGTGGATGACCTAAGGTTTATCAATTCATGGGAGGCGTAGGATGAAGATTATCTCTCTCAAACAACCCTGCAACCAAATAACAAAGAGTCTCTTGTGTCCCCAACACACCCATTACAATGGTAAATTTAGGTGCACTAGTTCGGTGAAGAGATGGTGATAAAAGTGTAGTAAGGATGATAGAAATATATTTTTATAATATGAATAAATAAAAATAGCAAGGTAACTATTAGCAAAAGTGAGCAAAAATGGTATTGCAATGCTTGAAGCAAGGCCTAGGGTTCATACTTTCACAAGTGCAACATCTCTCAACAATGATAACATAATTGGATCATATAACAATCCCTCAACATGCAACAAAGAATCACTCGAAAGTTCCTATCGCGGAGAACATAAGATGAAATTGTTTGTAGGGTACAAAACTGTTGGGGAACGTTGCATGGAAAATAAAAAAAACTACGCACACACAGATTTATCCATGGAGATGCATAGCAACGAGAGGGGAGAGTATGTCTACGTACCGTCGTAGACTGTAAGCGGAAGAGTTTCGGTTGATGTAGTCGAACGTCTTCGCGATCCAACCGATCAAGTATCGAATGTACGACACCTCTGCGTTCAGCTCGGTGACGTCCTCGCCGTCTCGATCCAACAAGACAGGCGAAGTAGTGGATGAGTTCTGGCAGCACGACGACGTGGTGACGGTGGTGGTGGCCCTATCTCCGCAGGGCTTCGCCTAAGCACTCCGAAAATATGACCGAGGGACAAAACTGTGGAGAGGAGCGCCGCACACGGCTAAGAGATTGCCGTGGTCTATGTGTGGCGCCCCTCCCACATATATATAGGTGGGGGAGAGGGGAGGCAGCCAAGAGACGCCCAAGGGTGGCTGAATCCCCCTTGGGCTCCTGCCCTTGGCCGCCCCCTCCTTTCTTTGTTTGTGCGCGGGAGGAAGGCAGAGGGAGGTGGCGCCCCCCTTTCCTTTCTCTCATGAGGAGGGAAAGTCAGGAGGAGCCAACCCTCCACCTTTCCTTCCCTTAGGAATGAAGGCCAGGGAGAGGGGCGCTTTCTCCTTTGGCCCATTAAGCCCATATAGCCTCCCAGGGCTTCCAGGAACCCGTTCCGGTGATCCGATGAATGCCCGGTACCTTCCGAAACTCTTCCGGTGTCTAAATATCATTGTACTATATACCGATATTTACCTCCGGACCATTTCGGAGCTTCTAGTTATGTCCGTGATCTCATCCGGGACTCCAAACAACATTCGGTCACCAAATCATATAACTCATATAACACTATATCGTCAACGGACATTAAGCGTGCGGACCCTATGGGTTCAAGAACTCTGTAGACATGACCGAGACACCTCTCCGGTCAGTAACCAATAGTTGAACCTGGATGTCCATATTGGTTCCTACATATTCTACGGAGATCTTTATCGGTCGAACCATTATGACAACATACTTGATTCCCTTTGTCTGTCGGTATGTTACTTGCCCAAGATTCGACTATCGGTATCTTCATACCTAGTTCAATCTCGTTACCGGCAAGTCTCTTTAGTCGTTCCGTAATACATCATCTCGTAACTAACTCCTTAGTCACTTTGCTTGCAAGCTTATTATGATGTGTATTACCGAGAGGGCCTAGAGATACCTCTCCGATACTCAGAGTGACAAATCCCAATCTCGATCAATGCCAACTCAACAGACACCTTCGAAGATACCTGTAGAGCATCTTTATGATCACCCAGTAATGTTGTGACGTTTGATAGCACACAAGATATTCCTCCAGTATAAGGGAGTGGCATGATCTCATGATCGAAGGAACATGTATTTGACATTAAGAAAGCAGTAGTAATAAACTGAACAATCATATGCTAAGCTAACGGATGGGTCTTGTCCATCACATCATTCTCCTAATGATGTGATCCCGTTATCAAATGACAACTCATGTCTATAGTTAGGAAACATGTAGGATCAAGAGTAGGTAAGAGGAGGGTGATTAGACTACTTGACCAAATAATAATCTAACCTTTTCCCAATTTTAGTTGTGGGCAGATTTTAGCAACTTAGCACAAGTCAAGTAATCAACCTACACATGCAATTCTAAGAGTGTAGCAGCGGAAAGTAAAGCATTGCATATGAAGGTAAAGGGAAGGGTTTGGAGAGGGCAAGAGCAATGTAGACACGGAGAGTTTTGGCGTGGTTCCGATAGGTGGTGCTATCGTACATCCACGTTGATGGAGACTTCAATCCACGAAGGGTAACGGCTGCGTGAGTCCACGGAGGGCTCCACCTACGAATGATCCATGAAGAAGCAACCTTGTATTTCCCACCATGGCCATCGGCCACGAAGGACTTGCCTCACTCGGGTAGATCTTCACGAAGTAGGCGACCTCCTTGCCCTTACAAACTTCGTTCAATTCCACAATATTGTCGGAGGCTCCCAAGCGACACCTAACCAATTTAGGAGACACCACTCTCCAAAAGGTAATAGATGGTATGTTGATGATGAACTCCTTGCTCTCGTGCTTCAAATGGTAGTCTCCCCAACACTCAACTCTCTCTCACAAATTTGGATATGGTGGAAAGATGATTTGAGTGGAAAGCAACTTGGGGAAGGCTAGAGATCAAGATTCTTGTGGTAGGATTGGTATATCTTGGTCTCAACACATAAGTAGGTGGTTCTCTCACTACTGGAATCAGGATCTTTGTCGTCAGCTAGATCTTTGCCGTCTGCTAGCTGACGGCAAAGAAGGTTTTTGCCCTTAGCTTAATAGAAGCTGACGGCAAAGATCATGTTTGCCGTCAGCCAACTCTTTGCCGTCCGCTAGCGGACGGCAAATAATGAGGGTGGCCCACTAACAAGTAACACCTAATGGACACTTTCTTTGCCGTCCGCTAGCACACGGCGAAGAAAGTGGCCAAACTAACGTCCGTTAGCTAGGATCTTTGCCGTCTGCACAGACGGCAAAGACCCGTGCCCTAACTAAAATCCATCGACGCCCGCTCGCGCCCCACATCTCTATCCGTCCCCTCTCTCTCTCGCCCGAAGCTGCCGCTGCCGCCACCGCCCCTCGCCGCCGCCGCCCGCCGCCCCCTTGTCGCCCGCGCCGCCCAAAGAGCCCCGGTGACCCCTTCCCGCCCGCGCCATCCCGTCGTCGCGCCATGCCGCCCAGCCCGCCCGTGCCGAGCCGCCGCCCCACGCCACCCACGTTGCGTGGCACCCTTCCTCCACCCGATGGCCCCGGGCCCCTCGCTCCACCACCGCGACCGCCCGCCGCTCTGGTGCCCCCTCCTCCACCCGGCGGCCCCGACGCCCCTCTGCTCCACCACCACGGCCGCCTCGCCGCTCCGGCGCCCCCTCCTCCACCCGGCCGTTCCGGCGCCTCCCTCCACCACCGCTGCCGCCCCACCCCTCGGCGCCCCTCCTCCACCCGGTGAGACCTCCTGTATTTTTTCTGTTTTTGTTTCTGTATTTTAAGTTTAGTTTAGGTTCACTTTAGGTTTGGTTTAGTTTAGGATTACTTTAGTTTAAGTTTAGAGCAGAGAGCCTTATATTGCAGTGCAAGAATTGATTATGATTGCTCATCCAGACTTGGAAGTTCTTAGGGTCCATGCGAATAGAACCTGATAGCTAGGTTGACTCTGCTAGCTTGCTGATACACACCAGTAGCTCAAGATGCATAGCCTGCTACTGAAATGCGGTGCTGGTGCACTGATGTGAAGCATGGTGTATAATCCAGCTGCTGATCACACCTGAGTATGTGGTCCTGGCAAGTGGCAACATCATTGTTGAGGTGTGTGTGCCTCAAACACGTATGTTAGTTGCATCTCCTGTGATCATAGTTGAGCAAGTATAAGATTGCAGTATGGTTATAATGTCTTACCCCAGCTTGCATTTACACACCTTTTCTGTAATAGGATCCTATGGTAATGTGATGTGGTACTTGTTCTGATTTGCATACAAAGTAAATTGATTTTAGGACACTACCCTTAGTTACTGATTTGAGGTATGTTTGTTTGATTGGTGTGTGGCACCTAGAGCCACCTAAAATATGGTGCAACTATGATTGTTGCCACAAGTATTCCAATGTGATCACACCACCTAAAATAAGAAGAAGAAGATAATTAAAGAGGTGGAAGAAGAAGTGTATTTTTTCCCTATTTTTAGATTACTATGCTCTTTTTTTAACATTTTCAGTTTTCTTTCACGTCTAAAGAAATCCCTAGTTTTGAAGGGTGTCAATTGTCATTGCCAACTAACCTACCAAATTAATTAAGTGTTGTTGATGTTGTTGAGCACAAGTGCATTGCTTTTTTTCTCAGTTTTCTTTCATGTCTAGAAACTTGGCTCTATGTTTATAGATATGCTTCTAGATACTAATTGGTCCCTTCCGCTTCTTATTAGAGATGGGGAGAGGCCGTCACCGCAGGCTCTGCTCTGCCACACCGGGGTATGAGTTGGATGCTTCCGAGTTCTTCAGTATCATACTTGAGACTTCCTCCAAGAGGCAGGTATATAAAAAGAGAGATCTCCCCTTCACCCATCTCATTATGATAACTCTGTTGTTTGCTACATCACTCCTTGTCCCAAACTGCAGGGGCTGCCTGACACTTTTATGATGATGCTGGACGGCCATCAGCCAAAGAATGTGAAGCTGCGACAGGCCGGCAGCGGGCTTCGCAGGCTTTGGGACGTGGAGTTAGTGATCAGGTACGGCCACATGTACCTGTGCCGTGGCTGGGAGCAGTTCTACCGTGCCTACGATCTACGGCACGGGTACTTCCTTCTCTTCAGGTACGACGGTGACGCCATGCTCACCGTGAAGGTGTTCAACATGACTATGTGTCGCATGCGCTATAAGGACGACGATGATGCCATTTCGATTGTTAACGATCATTGTTGCATTTTGTCAGGCAATGGGAGCAGCAGCAGCGACTCTGGCTATAGCCAAAGCAGCAGCGACTCTGGCTGCAGCAAAAGCAACAGCGAGGATGATCCAGAATGGAGTGGGAAAGAAGAGGAGCAGAGTGGGGATGAGGAGGTGCAGGCTGACGATGGGCAACAGATGGTGGTAGCTGAGGATGACCTAGCGATGGTGCTGCCTGAAGATGGCCTCGCGATGGTGGTGGTGCCTGACAATGACCTCGCGATGGTGGTGGCGCTGGCGATCCCACAGCCGGGCGACATGACCATGCCAATTGTGGTAGAAGACTACATCCCACTGCCTCCACCACCTCGCCGCTCTTGGCGCATCAGGATGAGGAAGGAGAAGGAGAAGAAGAATGAGGAGTGAACTATGTCAGGTATGTCAGATCTCCAGAATGATCTATATATACTTAGCTTTGTTTCCTCCGAAATGACATAAGTTAGCTCTAATATGCTAAGTTATCTCTAATATGCTTAGTTTCCTAGGTTTGCTCAATAATAACATACACTTGGCTTACTTGTGTAAAAAATGGCATAATTATCCTTGTTAACTCAAAAATGGCATAATTAGTTAAGTTAGCTCTAAAATGACCCATTTAACCTAGGTTAGCTCCAATATGATCCATTTTACCTAGGTTAGCTCCAAAATGGCCAAGTTTACCTAGGTTAGCTCCAATTTGATCCATTTTAGCTAGGTTAGCTCCAAAATGACCTAGTTTACCTAGGTTAGCTCCAAAATGACCAAGTTTACCTAGGTTAGCTCCAATATGATCTATTTTAGCTAGGTTAGCTCCAAAATGATCAAGTTTACCTAGGTTAGCTCCAATACGATCCATTTGAGCTAGGTTAGCTCCAAAATGATCAAGTTTACCTAGGTTAGCTCCAATATGATCCATTTTAGCTAGGTTAGCTCCAAAATGACCTAGTTTACCTAGGTTAGCTCTAAAATGACCAAGTTTACCTAGGTTGGCTCCAAAATGACCTAGTTTACCTAGGTTAGCTCCAAAATGACCAAGATGGCATAATATGCTTAGTTCACTCAAAGATGGCATAATTAGCTAGGTTAGCTCCATTTTACCTAAGTATGCTTACTTCTTATTCCAGGCTTCTTCTTCTTCTTCATGTTCTTCTAACTTTCTTGTTTCCCATTTTGTAGATCTCATTTAATTCACGGAAGCTTGCATGGATGGAGTGCTTCTTTTCCCTTTCTGATTTTATTGTGTATCGATGAACTTGCATGGATGGAACTTGTTATATGGATGGATGAATAACGGTGTTTGATGAACAATGTGAAACTTTTGTAATATGTATGGATGGAACTATGTACGTGTTGGTTATGTATGCATATATGATGAAACTTGTGTGTTGGATATGTCTTTTGTGAAATTTGTGTGTTGAAACTTGTCTGTTCAAATTGAATGAATTTAAGAAAAAACAGAAAAAACAAGGGCTATACAGGATCTTTGCCGTCCGCTGGCGGACGGCAAAGAAATTTGCCATCAGCCAGCGGACGGCAAAGATGCCACATGGCAGCTCCCTGTTCAACCTGGGGCTGTCCTATTTGGTTACTTTGTCGTCCGCCAGCTGACGACAAAGCTCACCGTTAGCCCCCTAACGGCCGGAAGTTGTCACGTGTACCGTCCAGGACCGTTGCCGTCAGCCGACTAACGACAAAGATCGTTTCATCTTTGCCGTCCGCCAGCTGATGGCAAAGAAGCCTTTGCCGTAGCCCATTCAGCTGGACTTGTTGCCGTCAGCTGACGGACGGCAAAGGTCTTTGCCGTCCGCCTTGTATGCCTTTGCCGTGCGCCATGGCAGACGGCAAAGAAGCTGATTCCAGTGGTGTCTCTCAGAAAATGTATGCTGGAAGTATAGGCACGTTCCGATGGCTCTCTCGCAAATGGAGAAGGGGGTGGAGGGGTATATATAGCCTCCACATAAAATCCAACTGTTGCACACATTTGACCCAACTCGGTCAGACCGAATACACGAATTCGGTGAGACCGATTTAGTTTAAAATGTGAACGTTAGGAATCTCGGTGGGACCGACTGGAACAACTCGGTGGGACCGATGTGCTAGGGCTAGGGCAAAAACTCAACTCGGTGGCACCAATTGCATCAACTCGGTGAGACTGTAGTCATGTGCACTATATTAATTTCTTCCTACATATTCATTTAGATGCTGGCGCAGCTTGATTCCGGCGAACCAACACGTCTCTCGTCGATCCAAACTAACAGGAGGGCCATGCCAACACGGCGAATCTGAATATTGGTCTAACAGCTCTCAAAGTCCCTCACATCCTTCTCATAAAAAGGACCCTCCCATCCATCGAACCATGAAATTCTCTAAGATGAGCATCTCACCAATTCATTGGCATCAATAGAAAAGGTTGAGCTACATAGAATCTCTTATCATCAGCCCTTCAACATTGCTTTGAGATATGTACTCTCCAACTAACTTGCAACAATAAGATTTCTTTTTTTTTGTTTCTCTCAAATGAAAGAACATATGGACTTCAAACTTTGCAGAGCAAACAAACTTTAAAACTTCAATGTGTGAAAAAACTTTCAGATTTTTGGGACCAACATAAATATACAAAATGAGGGTTTTTATGATTAAAAAAATTAGCATTTTAAATGCATGAAAAAATCTGAAAGTTTTTTCCCACATAGTAATTAGAATGTTTTGTTGTCATGCAAAGTTTGAGGTTTATACATTGTTTCGTTTGTGAGAAACAAAAATGACAAATGTGCCTGCACGAATTGCGATGCAAAAATGGATGGCTAAGATAAGGGGTACCATGTAGCTCAAGCTACACAAAAACGTTATTTCTATCACGTACTAATTATTGTGAAAGTGTCTGCCGCTCCTAATCTCGCCGGAGTTGTCAAAAAGTAGGGGAGCAATCCGGTTCGCCGAAATATTAATGATCTCTTTGTCTAAATAACTGGATCATGTCTTTCAGAAACTGAAGCATGAAGTTGATTTCATACAACGATCAGGTTTGTCGAGAATCAATTATCTCTTTGTCTAAATAATTGTTAATAATGTCTTTTCTTGGATTCGGAAGCATGCATGGTTATAAAAGAAAATCTGAATCATGCACTTGATTTCATGGGAATTATTTATGGCCACACACATTTTAAGTGCATGCTTAAAATTTAGCATCAAAACAATGGACGTCATGGAGGCCACGGTGCAACTAAGAAAAGTCTGCAATGCATGTGTTTTAAAGCCATCAATGGAATGACAAAGTTTCAAAGTAAATTACCATAACATGAGACGTTGCTATCTTATTAAGCTTAGCAAATGTTATTCAATTGACCTGATATAACTAGGGTAATCTTCTTCATGAACTCTTAAAGAAAAAAAAATCATTTCGAAATGGTACGTGCAAATTCGATTATTATGCTTCCTTCTGTATCAAAGAAAATTGAGTTGTACTTTAAGCTTTGTAGGTATGTCGTGCAAGCATGGTTAGAAGGAACTTTGTAATCAGTAACAGGCATTTGCCGACTTACTAATTAAACCTTAATTTCTTATCTGCGTACATACATGTACGATTCTCATGATTTAGGATCTCAATAATACACCAACTGATGAACGTAATGGCTCCTTACATTGGCATATTAACTGGGAAGGTAATTTAGATATTTAATTGAACTAATTCTGTACAATGACAATGAACATGTAGTTTATGAGCAGTGCTATGTGAATATAGCTCTTTTTTTATTTTCTCTCTGAAGGATGCACATGTCTGTGTGGGTGAAAAACATACTGTAATCGACATCTACACAAAACCAATGCATCGTGTTCAGTTGTTCCATGCTTTCCTGATTGAAGTGTAGCACTTCATACATGCACCTTTTTGGTTCAAGGCTGTCGATAAAATACATTACATGACTATTGAAATGTAGCACTTCATACATGCACCTTTTTTGTTCAAGGTTGTCGATAAAATACATTACATGATTGATGCTTCCAGGAATGTCTTAGCAATAGAGGAAGAGTGAGAATATATCGGTGATTCAACAAAATATGGTATTGAGCCATTGGGCTAGGGAAGTGTGGTTGTTTTTCTCCGGTGCAACGCATGGGCATGTTTGCTAGTTTGATCAATGGTAGCTATTGACCAAGATGATAGTGCTCCGAGTAAGAAGGCGGCCTCATGGGTTCGCAAAGAACAAATAGGCACCATTGACCAAGCTGATAGTCACTCCAATCAGCTCGTTCCGAATGTTCTTTCGGCCCGTGAGAGCCTCCTCCGCGCCTGAGTATACTAGAATACAAAATCCAATGGGGACCATGAGGCGGTATCAAAATTCATATCGAGCAACCTGACACTCAGGCTCCAAATGCCATTTTCAATGAACGCATTGCTATTCAACACCCGAATTATATTACAAATATCTTTCATGATCCCACCTTTTGCGCAACTGATATCCTGGCCATAGCAAGAACAAAATCTCTCACCCAACTAACGCTTAAGATCAGGTTCAGCCCTCTCTTTGTGAACTTATGTCAGTAATGTTTCTTTTTGAAATTTTCCATGATGTCTGTATAATATCCACATTTCTAACGCCCCAAAAATTACCGATATACAAGACAGTGTAAGAAATATTAACATGTGTCCTTATCTCCGCCTCGACCTCCATCTTCTGGTGTCATGAGGCCTCAAGAGCTGCACGGGTGCAGCGGGGATCCGGAGCCACCACTCCCTCAACCTCCTCACCAGCTTCTCGCTGCTCTTCTTCCTCAATGGCATATGCCTCGTGTAAGCCTCCAACAGGATGAGCACGAATATGATCCGGAACGGCATAAACGCAAATGTTGCAGCCGCGATGAGCATCGTGGTTGCGACTTTGTTCGTGCTCTGGTACCATGTAGCAGTTGTCAGATAGGCTAAGTTACGCGAAGATTTGATGCAGAAAGGGTTGAATCATAGTACGGGCTTGGGGTAGAGGATTAACCTGCGGAAAAGCTGCAAGCATGAGGGACCGAAGCTTGAGGAGAAAAATGTTCCCAGCTTGGACATGTGCCTCCAGCTGCGAGATGGCTTCCTGTAGAGCAAGGAGTTGTTCAACGGTTCGTCGACGAGGCGGGGTTGTGACTTCGAATGCTTCGATGAAATGCCTGTTGCCATGGTGCTTGTTCCATAGCATGAAAGCGGTAGACCCGACCAAAAAGCCGGGAAATATGTACCATATCAAGCCTCTGTGGATTGCATACAAATAAAAAGAATCACAACACTTATCTTTAAAGGGATAGGCAAGAAACTTGTTTGGACAAAAGAGAAGGAAAAATCTTCTGTTATATCATTAGATATGGTCAGTCCTGGACCATGAACATTACCTGTAAACTATGTAGAGGAAACAGAGCAAGAAAACATATGACTTGAGTGGATCTTCCCACTCAGCCAGAAAGACAAGCCTTTTGCCTATTTCAATCAAAGGAAACACTAGTTCCTGCATGTCAAGATGGAACCAGTATAACATCAGTAATCCTGAATAATAATCCACTTAAGTCCACCTTGACTTTCTGAGTAATAGAAGTTCGGTATCAGTAAAATCCTGCCCAAATATGAGTGGTGGAAGTTCAGGGTTTTGCATGTCTCAACTGATCATTATTTTTTCACCATGATTTTCAGTGTTCATTTCAGACTTTCAGTATGAGTACCTGAACTCAAATATATTACACAAGAATGTGAAATACTCAAAGATGATGAGGATTACCTTTAGGACAGCCACATTGGTGTCAATGTCCTCCACCTTGACCTGATCGAGGGTCGCGCGTGCGGCCTCCACTCTACCGGAATACCCAACAGATCGCTCCAGAGCCATCTGCACCGAGCTTGTCCTTCCAATCTGCACATCCCCGACGGCGAAATCCCTTTCCTCGGGATTGTCCTCCTTCCTGAGCGTCAGCAGCCCCATTCGCACGAGCGTAAATGCCGATAGCGGAAATGGATCCGCGAGTGCCAGCTCGTCGGAACTGCCCTGAGCTGCCAAGTCATCGCCTCCCCTGAACCTGGAGCAGTGTTCCTGCAGCTGGCCATACAATGCCTCCAATATCTTGTCCCCCTTGGGCAGCTTCTCTGCCAGGTTGAAAGCCAGGGTGGTCTTGAAGTAGGCCGGCAGTATGTGGAACCCCTCTTTCACGGCGCGGTACCGGAGGATCCCCAGTGTCGCAACAGCGAGCGCCTCCGCCATCTGGAAGCCCACCAGCCGGTACCTCCTGATGAACTTGTGCGCGTGCAGCACCTCCTTGATCACCGCAAACCAGTAGTCCCGCCGGCTGTGGCCCTTGAACTGGGGGAACTCGAAGAACACTGGCTCATTTCTACCAATAGGTACCAAAACTAAATGTGTTATAAACATATGTCACACATGATTGCAAGCACTGAAAATTGCAAATAATTTGAAGATGATCAGACACTCACTCACATGGAGCTAGATTTGTACATGACCGCCTTGTCGAAGAGGTGGGCGCCCCACGGGCCGGTGGACTCGCGCTTCACGCACTGCTTCAGATCCTTGGTGAGGTCGTACACGACGGCGTCGCCGTAGGAGAAGTCGACGCCGATGGCCTCGAAGTAGAGGGCGTGATTCGTCAGCGTGAGCCTCCCTGCGACAATGTGGACGGATCACCTTATATGAGGCCCTCCGGAAGGAGCACGGACCAGCAGCGCCGGGGCAAAAATGTACCATAGGGAAGGTGCTTAACCAGGCCACGTGGACGTGCCGATGTGCTGCAGGACCGGCTGCGTCGTGGCGGCGCCGAAGATGTCGAGCACCACCTCGCCGTCGCAGAGGTCCAGCGCCGGCGCCTTGTGCCCGCCCGATATGCATTTCGTCGATCTCAGCACGCTGAAGATCAACAGAGACATGATATGATACCACATTGCTGCGACCCACGGAAATGGATGTTGTTCAGAGGCTCAGAGCGGAGGATGTGTGTCACCTACTCGTCCAGGCTCTTGAGGTACTTGTGGTAGATGAGGAAGTGGAGGCGGCCGCCGGTGGAGTTGGTGAGCGCGTCGAAGAGGTTGCGGACGGTGATCGGGTGCGCCATGGCCGGGCAGGCGGGGGCGATCTTCGCGAACGCCTCCGGTCCGACCGTCCTCCTCCCGTCGACCTACACGTTCCATTATCCATCTATTGAGCAAGAACACAGCACGATTTTGTGGAGGTGAAGCGATGGGCTGACCTGAATGGCCGTTTTCGTGGGGCTGGCGTAGAATATGGACCCACCGTCGTCGTCGTCGTCATCGCCGTCGCCCCAGCAGAACGCCGTTTTCTACAATGACGGAACCATCGCTTAGTGTTGGTGCTGGATGCATCTCTCTGAACGCGCGCACACAGAGATGACATGACAGACCTGGAGCTCTGCTTCGGTGTCGTGGTCGGGCGCCTCCCAGGCGAGCATCATGTCGTAGGTGAGGGAGTGGAACTCCCTGTCGCCGAGGAGGTCGTGGCGGCGCCGGGTCTCGGCGCGCAGGGCGACGTAGGAGCAGTACTCCACGATGCTCCTGGCGTAGGCGAGCGGCGGCTGCTCGTCCGGCTCCAGCCGCCGCACCAGCTGCTCCACCGGCACGCCCGCGATCCTGCATGCCACCCAAATGTTCGATCCCTCAGTCCCAAGAAAGAATCCAGGGACAGCGTGGGGAGATGGGACTGGGACACGCACTGCGCGCATCGGTGGACGACGGAGGCGGCCGTGGGCGAGAGCGCAGAGATGTCGCCGCCGCACTGCTGCGCCGACGTGGACGCCGGCTCCGCGTCGTCCGTGGCCATGGCCGCCTTCGACGCCGCTTCGCCCATCCTCCCAGTGCCGTCGTGGCGCCGGCCGGAGAAGAGGCCGTCAAAGAGGCCCATCGCGGCGCGTGGCGGCCGGCCGCATCGCCCGTGGCTCCGTCAAGCGCGCGTACGCCCGGCCAAGGCGGCGGAGGGGATCGCGCGTGCCGTGCCGTGCCGTGCCGTGCCGTGCTCCGGACGCGCTGCCCTTCCCGGGGAAAGTGGTAGGTTGGTTGGTTGGCGCGCGCGATCGTGGCCCGCTCTCTGCTTTTGCTCTGCTCCGCGGGGGGCGGGTGTCCGTCCGGTGCGCGTGGATCGGGCGGGAGCACGCGGTTGCTTTGGATTGGCTTCGGCCTTCGGGGGCAACCAGGCTGCGGTTGCTTCAAAAAAGCGGAGGAGATTGTTGCTACATCTGGAGATCTGCTAGCTTGTACGTACTACGTCCTCCATCGTTCTCGTCGCCGTGCCGCCACGCCACCGCTATCTGCCGTTGCTGTTCGGTTTTGCTGCCACGCAATGAATGTGCACGCGTTAGGGCATCTGCTAGCTTGTTGATAAAATATGTCATGTCATCAACCAACATTTTAACACACAATAATTCTAATTGGTTGTATCTAGTTTGCCCAATAGGATGTGAGATAATAAATAAGGTGCTCTCTCATTCTACATTGGAGCTTGTGTAAGGGGTGTTGGTTCATGTACCGGCTTTGCTACGTCAACGGACTAATACGGGGTTTTACGGGGCTTGGCACCCACCCCCACCAGTTAGAATCAGGGGGCGGTTGATTAATTAGGAGGGAAGGTTAATTAGCCCAATTAGAAAAGGACAGATCAGCTAATCCATAAAGGCCTGTTGATTTATTTCGTGTGCGTAGCATTTTTGGTTCATGTACATACAACCTTCCTCTCTTCCCTTATTTATTGTATGCCACATTATCAAAAATCCTATGTGGCAGAATTTACCAACAACTATCTTACAACCATTGCAAACGCCCTTACGCATCGGCGTCGTCACTCCGGGGAGAGCATCAGGTGCTCACCCATTCCAATGCTCCCCTGCTACGGGGGCTTGTGCGCCATTGGATCGTGGATCCAATGGTTACCATCGGAAACTACCGACATACAAACAAAAATCACCAAGTAAAAATGAATGCTTTTTTGGGGAGAATAATTAAATGAATGATTTTTTTGATAGAAAAGAAGTTAGGAGAGTATAGAACAAAATAGCTCTGTGTTTTAAATTTTGTGCAAAATATGCATAGGTCTTAAGCCCAATCATATAATCTTATGGACAGTACATGTAGTAAAGAAAAGATCCAAGAATCAGCAACGCTCAGATTTGTCAGGTTTATGTTTCTACCCTTGGGTCGGCTTCATCCAAGGGTTGATACTCAAAGTTATTCGTAATCTATATAGTGGTATAGATATTAATGTTGGGGCGGAAATATGTTGTTGGACCATCGTCCATCGGGGCTTGGCTCCGTTCCGTTGATTTTAGTCCAACCTACTAAATGATTTATGAATTTTATGATGTTACAACGCGGTTAATAGGTCAACTAAGCACTAATGGTTCTAGATATTTCTCTCAAAAAACCATTCCAGATAATTTTCCTTACCCTTATATCTATTTGAGCCAGCATCTGGAGCATGTCGTAGGATAATTTATCTACTTCTCCAGCGAAATTGATTACATATGAATGTAGCATACATTCACAGACTATCTATTTCAAAGTACAAACGTTCTGCTTTTTTATTCCAAACTAAAAATCTTGTACTGATACCATAAGAATCTCCTTACGATTAACATAATTCTCAATGTTAGTATGTTAATGATATGGTTTGGTTATCCTTCTAACCGAAGATTTCGAGAGTGTACACCCTAAAAACATTGAAATGAGAACCGCAACGTTACAGATCATATACCTTGAACCACTATTCACATTTAACCTAAACTGTTATCCAACTCTTATAATCTAGATTAGTTCTGTAGCCAGGATTGACTCACATCACAGGCTCATCACATAATTAGATTGATGCACATTACCTAGAGTAAATGAAAAAACTTGTCGCCCCAGGCCATGGCTAGTGTTGCCTGGAGCCTAGCTACTCCCCATGATGTAGCCCATATCCTCGTAAGTTCCATGTCGGATATAATTGAATTCAACTTACTGTTTTATAACCATGGCCCATAAATTCCCTCTCATATTTTTTCATTGCTTAATAATTACGATTTTTTTTGTAAAACAATTGAATATGGATGGCAATAGCGGTTTTAGATTATTACATGTAGACTTTTCCCGGTGAAACCTTGTTTGAGTAACACTCGTGAATATGATCTTCTTACATCAACTTAGGAATGAGTGTTAAAAATATAGATTGACTTATTTCAATTACTATGTCATAAACTAAGAAGTTAATTAATATAATTTATAAGATGTCCTATTTTTTTCCAAAAATGATTAAAGTTGGAAAATATCACAAAAATCATATATGAACCTGTCTTATCCAAGTTAAGCCATCAGAAATTATACCGCCATGGTCTCACTTCCATGGAATTTTGTCAAGCAATTAATGACCGTAGAAGCCATTCATAAAATGAGAACAAACATGTGGTGGTTGCATGAAAAATAGGTAATTTATAGAGATGAAAAATAGATAGCCATGAGAAGAATGAGGTCTATATTATGTTGTATTCTAGTGTTTGTTTAAGGAAACCGTATGAGAACATTGTACCATAAGTTCTCATTGGCAATCTGACTTTCTGTGTATTTTATATTGAACTCATTTGCTTTTTATATTTTTCAATATCACAAAATATATGTCATCTATGGGTTTCGAGATTTTTATGGGTTTGAACTCTAGCCCACCCCAACTTGTTACGAACTGAAAGCCTTTGTTGTCGTTGTTGTACTAAATATATGTTGTCTATGTGCATACTAGGCAACAAAAATAAACTTTATTGTTTATCGTATTACCTAGGAGAATTAAGCACAAAATGTGTTGATAAATATTCGAAGTTGATGCTCGTTCAAAAACAAACTGGTATTGTTATGTTTCAAACATTCCACACATAAATTTGTTAAGTTTCAAACTTCTATTATGTCACACTAAAGAGAAATATATATTGCTAAATTGAAAAAAATTGTATCTAAGTGAAGCTAAAAGCAAGACAAAATCACAATTCTATCAAGATTATTTTGTGTCCCATACTATGTGATATATCTATTTTGCTATTTATTTATATATTTGTAGATGATTCTAGAGCATATGGGTATTATAAATATCTCGGTACATATTTATAGAGTATATTTTATTTTAGTTAATGTGCAGAAATTCTGTAATTGTGTTGGGATTCTAGTTGTATCTACTTCACTAGGACTCTAGTTAATAGGTGTCCATGTAACTTCTAATTTTTATATAGATCAAATTCAATTATAGTAGGGTGTCGGAGTATTAAAATAGTTATCTTGATAATGAGAGAAAATGTCATGATGGTGTGGTCAACGAGTGGATGGAATTATCTCTAAGCAATTAATTGTGGTGTTGAAAACGATGAGAATGGCATTTTGGAGGCTGGCCTCCATGGAGGCCGAATTTTTTGAAAAAAATAATCAAAAATCAAACTTTTCAGTTTCAAAAAAATCTAAAAAATTGTGCAAGTAAACAAGGATGTTATGTGTATGTGTGTAATATTTCAGTATGAAATACCTTGAAATGTGACCTATGCAAAATAAAATCATGGCCTGGGTGGATTAATAGTATCATGTGTTAAAAACTTCAGATTTGTTTTCAGTTCAACGTATTTCGTCCTGAAAAGTTTCCCACTTGTGCATTATGCCTCCATGTATATCTATATTTTTTCGGAAAATTTGCAAGTGTAAAAGTATGAATTTTAAATTTCCAAAAACTGGCCTCCAAAAGGATTTTTTGTGAAAAATGATGATGCACATACTTGTTACATTTATATATGGGGAGGCTAATTACTTACAAGCACCTATGATTAATTTATCAAACACCAAGTTGGCCATCTATGAAGAGGCAATGTACGATTGAAGAGGCCCAGCGAAAGTAGGGGGATCAAGCCCACAACTCAGTGCCCACCTACAACCCTGACAAGTGTGTCTTTGGAGTTCCTTCGGGCAAATCCTAAACGGCGTCCGTTATTTCGATTAGCGCAAACGGGTGCATACACTCGTGCCTCGCTGGCCGGCCCGTTTCTCTTTTTTTCCTGTTCAAAAAGAACCTAAAAAGGAAGTTTGCGCACAAACGAGGATTCGAACCCAAGATCTCTCAGGCGAGAGAGCATAGTACAGACTAAACATGGTATTTTCTGTCTTTCATTCTTTCACCAGGTCGCGAGAGCCCGGTTTTAAGAAGCTTCCAGAAGCTTCCCATACCAGTTTTCCACCGATTCGCTGGTCAGTTTGAGGCGGGTTATCAACCATCCTGTAATCATGGAACTGCTCCATGGCATACAGTTCGCTCCCAGCATCGGTTGCGTCAAAATTAGCTTCAAGCGCATCTCACATGTTTTTGGCAACACGCATATGGAGATATGCGTCAATCAACTTGTCTCCGGTCACAGTAAGAACGGCTCCCACAAATATGATGGTTGCCTCCCTAAACGTCTTTTCCTGTTCAGGAACAATCGTTTCTGTGGGAGACACACCACCAACCCAGAACACGTTCATTGCTATGAGCCACAAGGTGGTTCTTGTCTGCCAACGCTTAAAATGTGTCGCGGTAAACTTTTCTGGTTTCAGTGTAGCAGCAAAGCCTTGAATCGAAAAGTGCATAAAATAAGGTTTTTGGATTGTTGAAAATATTAGCACTTTTTCGATTAGACTAACCACGAGTAAACAGTAAGCATGGCAAGGCATGCATCTCATGCCAATACCTAAGCATACTAGCACGTACAGAACATATAACCGAACCATCTATGAGCAGTACATATACGACTAGCATAAATACAAGTAAACGAGGGATGAACAGATCATACCCTCCGGTTGGCCAGGCCAACGCGGCGGCGGCAGCAGCAGCCTCGACGTTGTTCATGGCCTTCTTCTTGGCGGCGGCGGCCATGGTGTCGATGCAGGGGAAGCAGAGGCGAACGGAGTTGGGGATGGATCGGGAGCAGTCGCGTCGAGACGCTCCCCAAAAACCTTATTGCCGATCTCATCCCTGATTAATTAATTCATTCCTGAGCGGCACAAATAAGCTCATTCCCGCAACATGCGTCGTGACGAGGCGGGCGGCGAAGGAGGAGTGCGCGTGTATTACTCTTTTCCCAAGCTCCCAATGGCAAGTGGTAGAGCAGCCCTTATAAAAAGATTTCAATTCTTCTCAACTAGCAAAATTGGACTAAACTTCCACCACCTGCCATTCCATACATGGGCCTCAAGATTAACCAGGAATCATTGTTCATATGGCCTAAAGCCCACCTATGATTCAACAACACAAACTACCAGTACTTCACCCGCACACGCACCGTGGAACTGAATACTGATGGACAGCACAGCTTCTTGCATCTAGCGACGAACATGTCCCACCGGAGGTGGCCGGCGAGCAAGAGGTCGCCGGCCTCGTCCTCGTAGACCACGGTGAAGTCCAACTGGCCAGCCAGGTCGGACGTGCCAACGAAGCGGAAGAGCTCCCCGTGCCCTTGGTACGCCCTGAGGTCCACCATCCGTTGGTAGGGTACTCCTTGCATGCTCACCTTGACCCACTTCTCCGCCGCCGCTGCCGACGCACAGCTGCTGCGTGGCCTGCCGAGCCGCAGCTCGGTGTCGACGTCCCGCTTGGCGATCCCCATCGCCTCGCGCTCGCTTGCTCACAGCACACGGAGGGGTTCGGAAGCGGCAAGAGAAGCAGGGAGAGAGAGGTGAGTGAGATGGCCAGCCAGAGCACAAGGAAAGAAGGATGGGGGCGTGCGGATTTATAAGGTAGCGAAGCGGACTGACGAGCATGTGTGTGTGTCTCTCTCTCTCTCTCTCTGTGTCCGCCGATTGTGATGTGTGTGCTGTGTGTTGGCCCGGTCTGTGTTGCCGACTGCCGAGTACTTTCCGGGTGACACGCGACGACGAGCGACAAACAATGACTGAAGATATATTGATTGGACTTGACGAAGTTCTTTCACTCAAGATGCATCGCACCATGTGTGTGTACCTGAGTTTACTTTCCGGCCGGAATCGATCTAGGGATGGTAGTGGCTGTTGTGTACGTGCATATTGCATAGTGGAGGCTAGCTTTGCACCACGATTGTGATGTGTGCGTCATGTCGCTTTTTTTTTTTGCGAGAAAATTTTCGATCTATTCATTTTCAATCATGGCAGTACAACAAATACCAGAAATAATAGAAACCACATCCAGATCCGTAGACCACCCAATGACAACTACAAAGATGAAGCGTAGAAGGCGCGCCGCCGTCATCGCCCCTCCACCACCGGAGTCGGGCACAACTTGTTGTAGTAGACAGTCGGGAAGTCGTCGTGCTCCACACGTCCACCAACGATGCTAGACGCATGTCACCAAACCTTTGATGGATGGGCAACTTGGAGGCCGATGACCTTGTCAGCAATATTTGTCGTAAACTGAACTCGACATGGAAATATTTCACGATCTAACCCTTTTAGCAACGCCAAAGCCTGTGGCGTTTCTGCCCAACTTAAAAACGCCGAACCAGCTAGCGTTGCACCGGCACTTAGACACGCCGAGCTAGCTCGCTTTTCTGACCAACATAGAAACGCCATAAGCTAGGGCGTTGCTGCCCAATATAGAAACGCCATAAGATAGGGCGTAACTGGCATGACCCACGGCAGGCCGGCTGCTGATGTGGCTGAGCACGGAACGCCAATGTTGTTGGCGTTTCCTGTTCCTGCTAGTGGAACAAAACGTGGGAAATCTGTTTCCCGTTCCTCTCCTCCCAAGAGTTTCCCGATCCCGTGCCAGTCAGCGCTAATTTCCACACCGACGCGCCAGGCTTGCCCGCCGGCGCACGCGTGCATCGATGGTAAGATGCGCGCGGTTCCATTAAGCTTGCCTTGTTGTGTCATGCGCGTAGCACACGGTGGCGGGGCAATGACTGACAACCTTGAGGTGGTTGTGCTGCAGGCCCCGCCGGCGGCAATAAGGAGGTGACGGCGGCGATGCGAGGCATGTACAGCCATGAGCTCGCGCGTCTCCTCCGAGGAGCGGACGACGGTAGCAGTGTGGGCCGCGTTTTGATCGTATGAAAAATTAAGAATGGGGGAAGGATCTTTATCTTTATCGAATTGCTTGTATCCGGCGCGCCGGCCGAACGTTGCGCCGGACGCCTCGCTCCTTAACATACTTGCACCCTCGTGCATGCGACCACGTCGCTCTTGGCCCCACGCACACTGCTTTTCCTTCTTATCTCCCGCAACGCAGGCCCAGCCGCTCGTTATCGCCTGTCTTTCTCCGCTCCCAATCCCGTACCTCTGAACTCCCAGCCATGGCTGCCGGGCGACTCCCCGATAAGCTGAAACCGGTGCACCTCCACTGCACCTACACAGCTTGCTCGGCGCCCAACCTCGTCGCTCCATCGTTGCCAGCGAGACCCTCTCCCATCCCCGCGGCCATGGCCGCCTACAACCCTTGCGGATCCCAGCGATGTCCTCCGCCCAACTCCGGCTTCGAGTCCGGCTGACGTAGCTACGGGCACCGTCCATCAGGGCGTTGCAACGGCGACTGGTGGTGCTGCGCATGGCCTTGCTACAGCCGCTGTCGACGGCAGTTACAACGAGCGGTAGTGGTGGTGCGCACCGGCCAAGGCGTCATCAACATTTTTTTGCTACAACCATGCTCACCGGGGCTGCAACCGGTGACGCCGTCATCGACGATTTTTGCTACAACCATGCTTGCAGATGCTATAACCGTGCTCACCGGAGCTGCAGCTGCGACCCCATCAACGACGATTTGCTACAACCGGGCAGACGGGATGCTGGAACCGTTGGTTTATTTACAGCAAGGGTGGACGGAGGCGACGAGTCGCAATCCTCTGATTTTTGCTGGAACCGACTAGTAGCGGAGCTACAACCATGTGATGTAGAGGCTGGAACTGTTATCGACAGAAGCGGGAGCCAGCGTTTTGTTTTGCTTCAATCGACGAAGCGGCGCTGAGACAACGACGGGTGCCGCTGCGGTGGGCTGCAACCAGCACCATCAAAAGCTACATCCGGCGTTTTGTTTTGCTGCAAAGGTTATGTGCCGAAACGATAAGCCAAGAGACGACGGCGAGGGGCGGCGGACGGGCACTGATGCGCCAAGCGTTGACGGCGAGGGGCAGCGGGGGCGGCGCAACCCGGTACTGCAACCATGGGGCCACGAGCTACAACCTTTTTTTTCCGACCGGTAATAAGAAGGGCGCTGCCGGAGTAGCGAGACACGTCCACGGCCAGGAGCTGCAAGACGAGGTAGCCATGGTAAGCGATCTGATCGGCGACGGGGAAGGCTGCAAGCGCAACGTCAACAGCGAGAGGCACGTGCCCATGGCTGGGAGCAAGGCGGCCGGCGGCGCTCGCTGTCGCTCCTTACTCACTTATTTGGGGAAGAAGACAAGCGCGAGGGGATGAGAAACAAAATATACGCTCGATCTGGACGGTTAGAAAGGCGCTGCATCGGACGTTGAGGATGCGACCGGCCCAAATTTGGGCCGGCAAACCGACGCCCATCATTGCCCTTTACTTATATATTTATATAAAAAGCATAATTGGTGATGATGGTGTGCCTGCCATCTACCAATCTCGACCGTCTGATCTGCATCTAACGCATCTGATGCGAGCTCTGGCACTTTTGCAAAAAGACCCTGCCACTCTTTGCATATTATTTTCAGAAGACCCCTCTGTCTCTCCATTCCAGACCCATCCAGATCCATCCCCCGCTACTCTCCTCTAGCCAACAATGGAACTCCGATCTTGCACGCCGGCCGCTACCGGCGACGGCTGACCCCAATGCCTCGGGTGCCTTCTGTCGCCGTAGCTACCATCACCACGACCTCGTCTCTTCTGCCCCCTTTCCCGTCTCTCCTCGTCGTCTCCTCTGGCCCCCTCCCGCGTCTCCTTCGAGGCTGTCCGCTGCAAGTATGCCGCGGGCTATGCGTTGCACATCCTTGCCAGCGGCGGCGCCGCAGCTCAGGGTAGCGCGAACAGGAGCTCTACTGGGCTTTGCCGTTCCCGTGGCAATCCTCACCTCCGCCACCCTCGACTCCGGCGAGCGGTGGCCCCCGGCACCTAACCGCCACTCGAGGGGCCAGAATTCAGTAGTATGCTGTAACATTTGGTATGGTGGTAATTGAAAATTCTGGAGTATTCCTGATTTGTCATCTTCTAAATTTCAATCGTCGGCAATAAACCTAAACCTACGTCCAATGCCTGAAATATTTCTTCTCTTCTCGGCTACTGCATCTCCTTCCTAATCCTCATCCTGTCCACCACTGCCGCCTCCCAAATTCGATTTTTCTGTCAACTGTCCGCTCGGTCGGACAAAGCAGCGAGAATGTTGGTGGAGGGGCGACAAGAAAAATGTCTCTTCATCTGCGTGAAAGGGAAGGGTGCTTTCGGAGACACGTGAATTGCCGAGAAGAAAAGAGCTGGAGAGAGAAGAAGGTTTTCGCTATATGAATAATAACCACTAGCCATCACATTTCTGAATTATATTACTTGCTGATCACTACAAAATTTTTTTTGCTTTCCGTGGCAACGCACGGGAATTAAACTAGTAAGGATAAAACTGAAAGATATGCCTTGATTACTGCACATCTAAGTGACTCAATCAAGCATAAAAAAAGAAAAAGAAAAAAAGAAAATATCAACATAAATCTCTGGGTGAAATCAATGACAAGGGATTCTTTTCTTTTTTGAGAAACAGTTACACAGGATTTAGAAGTGCCATACGTAGGACACATCTAGATGTGCTTTAGCAAAACTGAAACTGTAAACAGTGAGGTAGAGAGTAAGTACACCGAATCAAAAAAACGTGAATTGTTTCAGGGAAAAACAATCGAGGCCGGAACGTCAAACATTTTGAAACAGGTGAGCACTTTATTATCGCGCGCGTGAGACGGGGGCGTCGCGGCGTAGTGCCGGATCCGCACACGGTAACGGCCATGCGGCGGGTCCGATGCTGGCGTCTAAGCGTGCGTGAGCCCCATTCCTTCCTTTTTCTGGATTTTCTCTTTTTGTGGGGATATTTCTGGGGTTTCAAAATTGGGGATTTTACTTAGTCAGTTGATCCCCCTGCTTGTAATTTCCTAATCAGGGCCTAAAGCAGCGCTAATTCCAACATTAATTGGATTAAGAGCGAAAAACTTCACTTCATTAACAGAAACTTTAAGCATGTTCAAGTATCAATTAGTGCTAACCCATGCGTACCAATTAGAGTCGTAACCAAAACCTACTTATCCTAAACATGTATCATTAGAGCATCTCCAACAAGCGCACAAAAATTACTCCGCACGTTAAAATTTAAGATTTTTAGGCGCCGGACAGCTTCAGCAGAAACTGTAAAATAGTGCACGCGTAAAAAAAGGATTGGGCATGCGCTAAAAAGCGCTACCAGAAGCTGCAAATTTGAGGCGCCGGATTGCGGGCGCTTTACAATTTGCATTGCGTGTTTTTTTAGGCGCACGTTCTTGGGCATCTGCTAAACCAATGTTGGGTCCGACACACTAAAAGTGCTACAGTGGCGGGCTAAAACTATTTTAGCGCGCAAAACTTTTGGAGATGCTCTTAGTCACAACCGGGGGTGGTAGGAATTAAGGGCAAATAATTGTTCTTAAACAGGACTAATTGTGACTTAAACATGATAATTAGCTTGAACAGAACATCATTAGGTCTATATACACACAATTAACACTGATTCGAAAAAAAGATAGATTCTAACGTGAGTAATTACATTAAAGGGGAGTCTATCTAGGGTTCTAATCGAGATTAATTTGCTCATGATACCGTTGTTAGATTCAATCTTCAGGGTTGACATAAAACATTAATCTCGTAACTAGAACACCTCATCATCATTAGATAATAAGCGGAAGCGTGATAAGGCCATCGGTGGCAAAGGCACGTCCTATTGCAGACATAACTAAGTACACGGACGCGGGTAAAATGGGAGACAGATGGAGCACGGGTGAAATTGGAGACAGTGAGGTAGAGAGTAACCAAGTACACGGACGCGGAACGTGAATTATTTCGGGGGGAAACGATCGAGGTCAGAACGTTTTGACACAGATGGAGCACTTTATTATCAACGTAAGTACAATGCGTTGTTATCGTGGCAAACACACACAAGCTCTAGGGAGTATCTGCTGCATGCAATGCATCAACCACACACCACACACACACACACTAGCTAGTGCTGCAGCTGCTGCTGCCACACAAGACAAGACTAAACACCCACGCACCGAGGAACTACTAGCTCCCTCTGCTGATAAAAACCCTCCAACACGGCATCGACACCAAGACGAGACGATGGAATCAAATCAGCTGCCTCCCCTCCTCTTGCAGATGAGCAGCTTCTTGCAGCTATCGACGAACATGCTGCAGCGCGAAATCAGTTGTTAGTGCACGTGAAAGATGTTTACCGGCAGGCATGCATGCATGCATGTAACTGAGATGCAGAGAGAGATGGGGGCTTACTCCCACGGGAGGTCGCCGGCGAGCAAGATGTCGCCGTCCTTGTCCTCGTAGGTGACGACCAGGCCCAGCATCTGGCCAGCCAAGCCCAGGAGCGCCGCCCAGAGCTCCGCGTGCCCTCCGTACGCCCTTAGATCGACGATCCGCTGGTACTGGGCTCCTTCCACGCTGACTTTCACGTGCTTGCTCTCCTTGCAAATGGCTGACGCCGCCGACGACGCCCCGCCGCCGCAGCCCGGCGGGACGAGCCGCAGTTCGGCGTCGACCTGCACGCATAGCATGTGAAGGAAGGATCGGTGAGCAGAGAGAGAGAGAGAGAGAGAGAGAGAGAGAGAGAGAGAGAGAGACAGAGAGACAGAGATGTATGGTAGTGGGGGAGGTCTGACTGACCGTGCCGACGGTGCGCGCCCTCTTGCCGATCTGCTGCCTCGCCACCATCGCGGCGCGCCCGCTCGCGTGCCTCGCCTCCATCACAAGCGCTCGCTCGCTCGCCCGCTTGCCGATCTCCCGCCTCACCTCGTGCCTCGCGGTCGGAGAGATGAGTGGGATGGGGGGCGTGCGGAAGTGATGGATATATAGCTCCTGCCCTCGCTCTCCCCGGAAAACTTGCTGCAGGGGCGAGGCCGCGCTGTGCTGTGGCGCGGTAGCACGAAAATGGGCAATCGCTGGAGCTCCGTTGTTACCCCGTAATGGGGCCGTTTGTCTAGCAATTTCCGTGCGTGGTGTGTGTGTGTGTGTGTGTGTGTGTGTGTGTGTGTGTGTGTGTGTGTAATTTGCGTAGTGTGTGTCGCTTTGTGTGTGTGTGGTGGGTGGTGGGTGTGTGTGTGTAGTGTATGTCGCTGTGTGTTCATGTATGTGTGTGTATCTGTGTGTGCGCGGGCGGGCGTGTGTTGTGTCTCAAATGTCCAAAATGTATAAATGTTTTTTTTTGCAAATGTTCAAAAAATTAGATGTGTTCATTGTCACACCATAATGCTACCTGTAAATTTTTAATGCAAAAGTTTAAGCATTTTGATTTATGCGGAAAAGACAAATTGAACGCCAAATGTTACCTTTAAATGTTACATTTAATTATTATTTTCACCTACGAAACACTGCTATCCGTTCCGCATGAAATGTCAAGCACGCTTACCAGACTAACGTGAACACCCAAAAAAAGATTTTTATTTATTTATTTACTATTTCTTTTCAATTTACTGTTGTACTTTTATGGATGAACAAGATGGAAAACAGTTAGGCCAACTCCAACGCAACGACCCATTTCCCGACTAGTTTGTGGATCGCACATCCATGGATGGCGTCACTCCCCTTCAAGATCAAGATTTTCGTGAACCAACTATCGAGGGATCGCCTCCCATCGGGTATGAAGGTGCTCAAAAGACATGGCCCGGGTAATAAGTTGTGTACCTTGTGTGGGATGCCGGAGACAGGGACCCACATCCGCTTCTACTGCACGGCGGCTCGGGTGCTGTGGAGTTTTGTCTGGGAGCCGCTAGGACCGAACTGGGAGGCTCTGGACCTGGCCAGCTTCCTCCAGACCAGAGCGGTCCAGACCGGGAGGAAAATGCATCTCTTCTAGCTACTTTTCGCTGCATTAGCTTGGACTCTCTGGACGACGCGTAATAAGATGGTGATTGAGTTGGTATGGCGGGACGGCACATCGAACCTATTCTCCATGTACTAAGATGAAGAGTTTTGACACATTGACTCTTGATTGGTGAATGTTTGTGATGTATTTCCACCATTTGATATGTTGCATTTCTTCTTGTTCGGTTTGCCAAACACCCTACATCAATCGTCTCACTCTGGTAGAAATATCTCTCAGTTAGCTTATTGTTTGCTTTTAAAAAATGTTGTAATAATTAAATCAAGGGCTAACATTTGCTCTATCTGGCTTATCCTCATGAGATTAAATTCATGCGCTCTCTACTTTTTTCCCATCTGACCCGAGAGACAGAAGGCTGCTGATCTTTCTGATAGTTTATTTTTGGGGAACAATCTTTCTTATAGTTGAGCAAACAAGTTAACATGCATGCAATTCTTATTCAAGTTTCATCCAAATTTCTCACCAGAAAGGACATAACAAAACACAAATGGAAATGACATGATGAATATTAGTCCTAAACACACACGAACAGGGACACATCAAAACACTTCACCAACGGCGACGACACGAAGACGATCGAGAGGCTACACTACACCACAGTAGATATGCATGCAGCTGCAGCGTGCCCCCTCCCTTGTTCCCTTCACCAAAACAACCTAAAGATCGATGATCAAGACAGTCGACGGCGGCGGTGGGGACTGGGGGACGCCTAGCAGGTGGCGATGCAGGACTTGGAGCACTTGGCAGCGCACTTCGCGTGGGCGTTCTTGTGGCACTTTTTCTTGTTTTTTTCCGACAGTACGCCAAAGACGTACCATATTTTTATAAAAGAGAGCAAAACAATTTACAAGAAGAACGAACCACCTGTGAACATGGCTCAATCAAACACTGACACTTGAAATTGCACTAAAGCTACTCTCTCACTAATTAGACCTCCTGCTCCGGCGGCCCTCCAATCCTTGGTTTCGTCGATGATTTGTGCCTTCAGTTGCACAGGTTGCAGTTGCTGATCGGCCCTTCCAAAGACCCTCGTGTTCTGCTACTTCCAGATTGCCCAAGTCATCACCATGAACAGGGAGTCAAAACCTTTCCTCTCGCTTCTGTGAAGGGTGCTTCTGACTCGCTCCCACCATTGTACAGAGATGCAGTCCCGGGACGGGGCAGCGATGGCTAGGCTGAAGTTGCTTAGGATCAAGTGCCACACCTCTGTAGCATACGGGCATTGGATTAAGATATGGTGGACTATGTCCTCTTCTTAGAGACAAGTGAAGCAGGGGGAGGTCTCGTCCTGTAATCCATGTCGAGTTCGTCGGTCCGAGGTCCACACTCTGTATTGTGAGACCAACCAAAAGAAAATCTTGCGCTTCAACGGTGCCCATGTCTTCCGTACGAGAGCAGCCGGCCGTGAGGAAGTAAGGCCCATGCACAATCTCTTGTAGGTGGATGTGGCACCCCGGCTCAGAGAAACCGGAACGCCTGTATTCCAGCCCAGAGATCGAGGAGAAGTCTTCGGAAATACGACACTGCTTAGCATATAACAAACCAGCTTTCTATTATTACACGAATATGAATACAAGGTCTCCGATATTACAATGAATAACATCGGCACCGCGACACTACGCCATCCTCAGTTGCTCTATGCAAGCAGCAGAACAACTCGAAGCAGCGGAATAACTCTAGCAGCGGAACAACGAGGACGGTGGTGAACTCCACTCCGCAGGGACTCTGACTGGAACGCTTATTCTAGCTCGCACGAATGGAAACCACGACAAGCAAGCAATCAAATCCGGCATGACCTGCAAACTGGCATGACACGCCAGGTCAGTACATTGAATGTACTTGCAAGCTCACAATAACCAGAAGCATTCAAGACAGACAACAGCATGGCAATTACAGGTTAAACAGGAATTAACATGAGATCATCAGAATAACATGGCATGACCAACATAAACATGATACAGCTAGAACAATATGAGCATGGCATGACGATACTAGCATGCAACATGATGACACTATATGCACCACTTATTCTGCTCGGGCTACTTCGTAACCAACACATGCATCACTTACCAACCTCGGACATCACACGATCATCTCAGGATCAAATCAAGCTTGGTATAAACAATACCGTAGTAACCATTAAATGATCACAAGGAGCTTGATCTTTACCCTCGACTCTCGCACAACATCACGAATATACAACTCGATATCCTCGATACCACGTTGATCTTTACGGCGATCACAACCACGACCAACACTTGGCCCGTGATCCTTACGGCGATCACAACCACGACCAACACTTGGCCCGTGATCCTTACGGCGATCACAACCACGACCAATTCTTGGCACGTGATCCTTACGACGATTACAACCACGACCAATACTTGGCCCGTGATCCTTACGGCGATCACAACCACGACCAATACTTGGCCCGTGATCCTTACGGCGATCACAACCACGGGTTGTCATTAATCAAGTTATTCTTATTACTGTTGACTCACAGTGTGACCTACTTTCGAACTGGGCCCTTAACCGCGGGCGCGGCTATTGGTAGATTTAATATACACTCTGCAGAGGTTAGTACACTGTACCCACACTATGAAACCCATGGCCTCGCACTCCCATTCGGGTGGACCAACGGCGTTCCGACAAAACCGTCCTACTGCCACGACACTCTCCCGGCCACTCCGACCAACTCCCCTTTGGGCTAAGTCATGGCTGGCCCCGTGTCTACCACAAGACACAACGACCACCGTCGTGGCCACGATCCACTCTGGGACCCGGATCCATAAACTCATCAATGGGCACACAAGGTTATGTCCGCCTACCTGATCAGGGTAGCGCGCGCCCATAACTTTCCCTCGTTGGAGGCATCGGCGAGAGGCACAACAATAGACCCAGTTAGGGCCGTCCCATACCGGCAAGCGTGGTTGCACTGGTCAGCTCGATTCAACGACACCATGACTCAGCCAACAGTTGTTCAAATTCACTTTAATCCGGTTAAACTTGAATGCAAATATGCTGAGCCATGATAAAATAACATGATGCAAATTACAATGCATGAACATGATATCAACATAATCATGACGGTATCACATAACTATCCACCATATCAACAATACCCTCGTGCAAGCATTTAACCAACTGGATGCAAGGGAACATGCATAACAACGGTACTCGGTACAGATGGCAGTCATGCACCGAAGACCATCACCAACATCAACATGTACTAGTAGCAAGCATAAACATAAGAAAGGAAATACTAGCAGGTAGAACATGATAACAGAGTACAAGACAATATAGCACAAAAGTGAACATGCAAATCTAAACATCACCGGAACAACGATAACCATCTTTTCAACAAGCAAACATTTAATAAAGATTCAAGTTGAAAACCATGGCTACTGCATGACTATCATGCAAGTGGGTATTGTGGCTTGCCTGGGGTGGAAGAAATCACCGGGGAGAAGCGCGAGAAACTCGCGGAACGAATCGCCGAAAAACGTTCTCCCTCGGAGGGGGCTGAATAAGGGCAAGGGCATAATGGTCATTTTCATAGTGTCAAACCATAGTGAAAATGGAACCAACAGAACGGGCTCGACGAAACAAAGAAGTAGGCTTTGGAATCACCTCATTTGGAGCTACTGTTAAAAAGTTATGAGGTGTTTTCTGCTAGGGACCTATCTGCAAGAAAAATATTTTCAAACAGGGGCCTGGACAAAAAACCGAAAGCGTAATCAGAGAAATATGCTTTCACTTATGCTTACGTGGGAGGGGGGTCAATGCGTGAGACTTACGGGCGGGGCCTGCCACTTATCCACGTGGACCGGACCGAGTCAACGGCTCAGAGGCCGACAGGTGGGGCCTGGGGCTCCACTGGACAGCTGGCGGGGCGGCTTCTTCCTTCTCCATCGACGCCCGATGGAGCAGAGGGAGGGGAGCGGCGCCGGCGGCCGTCCCGGCGCCACCGGCCACCGGAGTGACAAGGAAGAAGAGCCGCATCCACCTGCCGGGTCTGCTCACGCCGGAGAGCAGCGGAGCAGGCGGAGCAACGGCCACGGCGGAGGAGAGCTTCGGGAGGAGTTGGGGCTCGCGGCTAAAGGAGCTCCGGCGAGGGGGAGAGGGCCTGGGGATGGTCGCCGGAGTAGTGGGGATCTATTGGTGGTGTTGGAACGGGGAGAGGAGGCACGGCTCGCCGGAGTTTAGGCGGAGCACCGCGGCGGCCATGGCGGGGATGGGAGGGCAGGAGAGCTCCTCGAGCTTAAACGAGAGGCTGGGGGGTAGCTAGGAGGCTGCTGGTGTGCTCGAACGGCTCGGGGGAGGGCTTAAATAGCCGCGGGGAGGAGCTGTCGCGCTGTCACCACCGCGGACGCGTGCTCGCGCGCATGAATTCGGGGGGCAGGCGACGAGGGAGGCACAGGGGAGAGCTCACGGGGAGGAGACGGCCAAGAGAGCGTAGGGAGGAAGATGACGGTGACGGGCAGCGCCAAATCTCCACTGTACGCACGTGGGCGCGCGGCGGTTAGCGTCGGTGAGGAAGCCGCCGGAGGGGAAGAGGGGTCTAGGGGGACGGCGACGAGGAGAGGAAGCCACTGGACATGCTCACAAGCTCTAAGACGACGAGAGGGGGAGGGGCCCGAGCACGAAGCCATCCAGCTCGCGTCCATGGCATGCCAGAGAGGCTGTCACCGTGCGCTCTGGCGCACACAGGGCCACAATCGATGCCAAACGATGTCTGGTGGTTAGTCCTTCCTGGGGAGGTCTCAACTGTGGTCGTAACTTGGTTAAAGAAGCAGTGGTTAACTGGTAGTCATCGTCTGAAGTTTACTGCAGTAAATTTGGGTGAGCACGGGTGATCAACGGGAAGGGTTTTGGGAGCAATGGAGTTGTCTGCGAGGTTGAGGTAAAGAAGGACTTTCATCCTGGTAAGTTTGAGGAGAAATGGATCAAGATTTACTGCAGTTCCTTCACAACTGACCAAAATGGTCCAGAACTAGATCGTGATGGTGCACTCACATGGAGTGTCAACTTGGGCTAATATTGGGCAAAGCTTGATCATTTGGACATATGAAGATTATGTAAAAAGCTCATGCCAAATGGACAAGCCAAAATGGCACTTGCTTCACAAACATCGTTTCTGTCCAGAAACCTGGAATAATTTAGGTGATCAAATGGCTCAATTAAATGATGCCAAATTGGTTGGAGAGATGTTTTATGGGTATAAGAATGATCTGGTAATTTATCAGGATTTTTGAAGCAATATAAAATACACTTGCTTAACAACCTGAAAATAATGCCAGAATCAAAGATTTGCTCCTGTGATCTCATAGATAATTGGATGGGTCTGCAAATGGGTCGAAGGGATTAATATGAGCACATTAAGGAGTGTGCAAAAGTTCAACTCATTTGGATACTCCTAGATAGTACTTCCTTCACAAAGCCTTCTGTCTGACAAAACTTTAAAAATTCACTGAGGAAGATTGGCTAGGCAAATAAATTTGAACTTGTGCATGAGGAAATTATTTGGACATATAAACATGCGCAAAAAGGTTGGTCACTAGGAGAAATATAAATGACACTTTCTTCACAAAGTGCCATTTAGGGCAGATAGGATGAATAGTTACTGGGGAATTATTTTTGAACTGGCCAAGGAGATGTTTGGGCATATTTGAGCTACATATGACCCAAAGTAATTATGAGAATTATTTGGGGATTTTTAGATGGACAGAAATATAGGTTGCTTCACAACCTAGAGCAGATAGGGTCATTCCTTTAATGAAAAAGGAATTTTCCCTAGAAAAAGAATTTAGGGTTTGGTCAAGGAGTGAAGTGACATGATCTTGGCAAGGTTTTGAGAACGATGAGCCACTTGGGAGGGGAAATCAGAGGATGATTTCCCAGGTGGCAAGGCCACAGAACCACTCTAAAAAGAAAAACAGAGCAAAAACCAAATAAATCAAAAGAAAAAGAAAAGGGCCAAAATCCAGGCTGTTACAACCCTTACCGCCTTAAAGAAATCTCGTCCTCGAGATTCGATTGCTCAGGGAACAAGTATGACTTGAGGACACCGTTTCCAACTCGGGTATCCTTTTTCCTTTATTTATTTTTCCCACAAGAATTTCAGATGATCAACTTACCTTGCTCTGGGGTGGTTTGCTTCACCTTTCCCAAATTCCGACGGGTTTTTGCTCACATACCAAACTTTTTGTTGACGTGAATTTTCTCATATCTGCGGTGATATCCAATGGACCTGAGCATAAATTTTTCCTTTGGTCATGAAAACCTTTTTACTTCTTCCATGGGGTTGCTTCAAATAAATGCATGCTTTCTGGCTTCAATAAATGTTGAGAATTATCATCATCCTCATAATGGGATCTGACTGCTCACAGGTGGCACTGATTTATCTTGATTTATTTCTTTGGCTCGAGCATGAGATATGTACCAAAAATTTGACTGCCTTCTATCGTGAGAAATATAATGGCGTATGGAGTTATAGCTGTGTCATACCTCAATTATTAACACTAGTCATCAACCCGTGCAACTGCACGGCCTAGAGTTATCACGTGACACATAGATCAAAAAGGAAATAACATATTTCTTTACCGAAAGTAACACATGACTTTGTTGTGGTGCACTTTTTGAGTAACTACTAAAAACCACTAACATTTCAAATAAACTATCCTTGGAGCCAAAGCCTATAGTTTTCTAGTTGTCATTCTTGGACTCTGGCAATTCCAACCGTGCTTTTACTAAATTCAAATTTGCAAGGACCACCGCCACTATCAAAATTCCAAATTACTTCAGTTGTGCGGTAGAAACTTTAGAATGCAACAGGAACATGATTCCAACTTTTAACAATCATATGAATTGTGACTAATTCATGGCACTTCCAAGGAGCCATGTAGCCACGAACCCTACAGTGTAGCAAGACCATCATTTTGGATTCCTGTGTGTGTAGTCATAATTCAGTCCGAAATTTTCAAAACAATTCTTCATGTATCATGTATGTACCGTAATGAACATAATATATCCATTTAATGTTTAAACATGATTCATGATAGAGTGGTAATTTGAAGCATTCCTCCCGGCCGACTGGTAAGCTTAAAGGAAACTACATCAGATTTTCACCCGCAAAATAAATAAATAAAGGAAATGACAGCAGATTTGAACTGCTATTTCAGAATTCATGCAGTTATATGAGTGTGTCTCAACCTATATATCATCTTACCAACTGTTGGGCGTCGCACCAATGACCATATAGCTCTTCTCCATCTAAGTGTGTAAACTTCAAGATTAGCTCCGAACATGATCATACAGTCATGGTGGCAAAACTATTGTAGTGGTTAGTTACCACATAAGGAAATTGTCTGAATTAGTATGATCAAACATGTATGAGAAGAATTAATATGTGGTGGTCGCTATCATACATGTGCAGCAGACTACATTTGTCACCAACACATGGGAATAGGAAGTAGATCCAATCGCTCCAGGATTAACCACACCGCACAGATAGCCATTAAAAATTTGACCTTAGCGTATTAGAAAAGTGATAGTCAAATCTTTTTTTTTTTGCGAAAGAAGTAATAATCAAATCTAGCCTTTGCTTGGTCGGCTGTACCACATGAATCACCGTTGATGAAATCATCCAATTATATCAAACAGAAAAACAAAAATCTAGGCACTTCATGCTCGACCATGCCCAAGAAAGAGAAGTTGATGGATCTGTTATTTGGTATTAACTGATGAACGTGCAAATATATTGTGGTCAGGTCGGTGAGACAGATTAGGGCATGTACGTGAGATAGATAAAATAGAGAAGCAAAGGCATAGATTAGCAACCTGGAGACGAAAATGTGACAGCGTTATTAGGAAAATTGTAGAGTATGCTGCTGGGGAGTGGGAACTTGCCTGATATACGTGGGATTCATCACGGAGCAGAGTAGATGGTGCACAAAAGCTATGCATGCCCGGCCGGCAAGGAGGAATTAGAGGAACGATAAGGCGTCGGTTGGGCAGGGTCGTGGAGGAAAGAGTCCCTTGATTTTTTTTAGCGATCTTCTTTAGAAATCGTAGCGTATATGCGAGCCTTTTTTTTATCATGTGTATAAATGATTCTGTTATAGAAGAGGCGTTCAGGTGGGACAAAGGGCCAGGACTTCATAAATACTTTATCCAATGGTTGTACATAATTAATAGAGATTGGACGGATGATTTTGGTTAGAAAAATATAGAACTCCATCCAAGTTTTTTTTTTGAGTTGGGAGAGCAATACGTGTAGGTTGGGCCAGATTTGGTTACGTGTGAGTTGTCCCTGTTTTTATCACAAAAGTAACGACATCGTGGGGTCAAGATATATCACTTAAATAGATCAACGGTTAATATTTTCTTAATGATGTGGATTAACGTGAAGACTCGTATGGTGCTTCCAATTAGTAAATATAAGATCTTGAGACTGGCCCGACAGGGGCTGACGGACAAATGCTTTTCCTGACAGACTGACCGTGTACTTGTTTCCGTTGATGAGTATACCTGAGCTGATTGTTCGGCTTTTGATTTTTCTCATTTTGTTGGTATACACATATGTGGTAATAGGATGTGATATGCTTTAACACTGCCGCTGAGGTCAGACTGCTGAGGTTGTACATGAATCTTGGATCTGACAGAACAGACTTGGATATTCCACACTAACCATGTCAAGCGGGTCAGTGGGATATGAAAATTCCTTGTATAAAGAGTAGGTCGCTGAGAGTATGCCTTTGTGGATCCATATGGAGTTATGGCCTCCAACTGATTTGGGTATCCGGACCCTGGTGGTCATGCAAAAATCATCATACTGTTGCTGTCAGTCTCATCCTTTTGACGGTCATGATTTTCTTTGTTAGGATACCTTACTGAAATAACTTGGCCACACATATCCTTGATTCTTCGTATGACCATGGACGTGATTAGTGCAATATTTTTTACATTAGTCCTTCTTGTTTTCTTGACCTGGGTCCGCACACATATGACATATACCCGGGGTTTGTAGCGGTACGGAGCTCATTGCTGAGGCCAATCATAAGAAGGTGACAAGGTTTTATAATATCTCCTTGTCAGTTGCGGGAATAATGACCTTGATGACCATTGTCAAGACTGTGGATTCTGTGATGTCATCTCCAGATCTTGTCGATCCTTGCAATTCAGGAGATGTATCTCCGCTTATTTTCCTTTGCCTGACTGGGGAGGTTGTTGAATCCTTACTTTCCTTAGGTATATCTGTTGGATCACTGTCGCACCTCGTATGAGTGACTGGTATGTCTGGGGATACATGCTCACCATATATAAGAAGGATATGCCACCGATCACTCGATCCTTGCGGTAGGCATATGTTTTGACTGAATTTTACATCTGACAAAATTATTGCAAGTCTTGTTCTTGAGCAGTACTGCTATACATCGGCAACTCATCATATAATCTCTGAGGATGGTGCAATATTGTGGTACTGACGCGGACTGGGTAGCTTACGAGAGAAGCCATCCGAGTAGCTTGCTGAGGAAGACTTGTTAACTTCTGCTCAAAGCTTTTGTCTGGGTATCGTGCAGAAGAAGGCTCTATGGCTTACACACGAAGCTTGCTCTGATTATTGTGCTGGAGAAGCCTGAGTTCCGTACTTGAGAAGCTTCTCCCTGGGTTTGGTTGTTTAGAAAATTTCATTTCCGTTTGTCAGAAGCCTTTACTGAGGTATCTTGCTGAGAAAGACCGGGTATCGTGGGCCAGAAATTGTTCACATATCATGCTAAGGAAAATTGAGGAGCCTTGCATCATAAATTTCTTCCAATAGCGTGTGGAAGAATATTGGGTTTCTTATATCCAAAACTTCATTCTGATATGCAGACTGAAATCCATACACACGCCCATAATATTCTGAGGCAGATTATTTGCATGAGAAAAATAGGTTGACTGTCTTTCTTGAGCATATCGCATTCTGACTTTATATCGAATAATAGCATATTTCAAGCATCATGCATTGCTGAGCCAAAACTTTGTATATGATCCATACCTTTGTCTGAAAATATACCGTTGACCTTGCAACTGACTTGTCTTTCTGCTGGCTGGATCATAATTGTTGTGAGGATTTTGTACTGATGTAGACTCGATGCTGATAATCAATTCAATACACCATTGGTATTCTGAGCAGATTTTAATCCCATAATGCAGTTGACTGGGTAGCCAATAATGTCTAGCTAAGCTTCTTTCAAATACTTCAAATCCTTATTGCTTCTTTGAGTCCGGTGTCGGTGGATGAGCAATTCTTTATAGGGAAAAAATAATGTAACACCGGGGCCCAAAAAGAAAGAAGCAAAAGAAAACTCAACTAAACAAAAACACACAACAACAATCAATTCACACACAATGAATGTCACATATTACTGCTAGTCACACAATATGCATGCCTACTTAAGCACACAAATTTCACGGGATCTCTGGTTCTACGATCTAACATGATGTGACGATGTGCCCGAGGACGAATAAATGTGTGGAAGAATTGGTGTAAACAGCGCTACACCAAGTGCTAGCTTAGCCAGGTGGCAACTTGAACTAGCTCAGAGGCGAGAACGCACTCGGTAATCCTGTAGTGGGACACAAAGGTCGCAACCACATTATTATCAAGCGAATGGAAAAAAGATCTGTACTCATCCAAGAAATAGGATAGCGGGGAAAACTGAGGCTGCTGACATTTCCCTTTCTTGATAACTAAGATCATTAAGGGTTGCCAACACGACAAAATAAAAGAATGATCCGGGATAGAAGCATGTCCATCACCGAAACGATAGACGGGGCTGAAAGAAAAACCTCGGCGTGATGCCTGAGCACCATTTTTTCAAAGAGTGTCGGGATCACTTGGCATCACTCTGCTAGGACAGAATTGACACCAAACACCGAAAGAAAAAAGGAACAGGAGAAATGCAAAGGTTGAGCTGTAGTGGATCCGAACCGTGCCAGCTACACTCACCAGATAAACCGTTATTACAAATACTATGGCTATATGCATGCTATGCAACAAACAAATAAAGCAACCAAATGCAATCATCAAGCCAGACTCTATACTATCAATTTATACCGGTTTCTACCGCTCGCGCTGAATAGGGCGTCCTACAGCCAGACCTGCTCTGATACCAAGCCTATGGCACCCTGGCTCAAAGAAACCGGAACGCCCCGTATTCCAGCCCAGAGATCGAGGAGAAGTCTTCTGGAATATGGCACTGCTTAGCATAGAACAAACCAGCTTTCTATTATTACACAAATATGAATACAAGATCTCCGATTTTACAATGAATAACATCGGCACGGTGACACTACGCCATCCTCAGTTGCTCTATGCAAGCAGCAGAACAACTCGAAGGAGCGGAATAACTCTAGCAGCGGAACAACGACGGCGGTGGTGAACTCCACTCCGCAGGGACTCTGGCTGGAACGCTTATCCTAGCTCGCATGAACGGAAACCACGACAAGCAAGCAATCAAATCTGGCATGACCTGCAAACTGGCATGACACGCCAGGTCAGTACATTGAATGTACTTGCAAGCTCACAATAACCAGAAGCATTCAAGACAGACAACAACATGGCAATTACAGGTTAAATAGGAATTAACATGAGATCATCAGAATAACATGGCATGACCAACATAAAAATGATACAGCTAGAACAATATGAGCATGGCATGACGATACTAGCATGCAACATGATGACACTATATGCTACACTTATTCTGCTCGTGCTACTTCGTAACCAACACATGCATCACTTACCAACCTCAGACATCACACGATCATCTCAGGATCAAATCAAGCTTGGTATAAACAATACCGTAGTAATCATTAAATGATCACAAGGAGCTTGATCTTTACCCTCGACTCTCGCACAACATCACGAATATACAACTCGGTATCCTCGATACCACGGTGATCTTTACGGCGATCACAACCACGACCAACACTTGGCCCGTGATCCTTACGGCGATCAAAAACACGACCAACACTTGGCCCGTGATCCTTACGGCGATCACAAACACGACCAATACTTGGTCCGTGATCCTTACGACGATTAAAACCACGACCAATACTTGGCCCGTGATCCTTAGGGCGATCAAAACCACGACCAATGCTTGGCCCGTGATCCTTACGGCGATCACAACCACGGGTTGTCATTAATCAAGTTATTCTTATTACTGTTGACTCACGGTGTGACCTACTTTCGAACTGGGCCCTTAACCGTGGGCGCGGCTATCGATAGATTTAATATACACTCTGCAGAGGTTAGTACACTGTACCCACACTACGAAACCCATGGCCTCGCACTCCCATTCGGGTGGACCAACAACGTTCCGACAAACCCGTCCTACTGCCATGACACTCTCCCGGCCACTCCGACCAACTCCCCTTTGGGCTAAGTCATGGGTGGCCCTGTGTCTACCACAAGACACAACGACCACCGTCGTGGCCACGATCCACTCTGGGACCCGGATCCATAAACTCGTCAACGGGCACACAAGGTTATGTACGCCTACCTGATCAGGGTGGCGCGCGCCCATAACCTTCCCTCATTGGAGGCGCCGGCGAGAGGCACAACAATAGACCTAGTTAGGGCCGTCCCATACCGGCAAGCGTTGTTGCACTGGTCAGCTCGATTCAGCGACATCATGACTCAGCCAACAGTTGTTCAACTTCACTTTAATCCGGTTAAACTTGAATGCGAATATGCTGAGCCATGATAAAATAACATGATGCAAATTACAATGCATGAACATGATATCAACATAATCATGACGGTATCACATAACTATCCACCATATCAACAATACCATCGTGCAAGCATTTAATCAACTGGATGCAAGGGAACATGCATAACAACGGTACTCAGTACAGACGGCAGTCATGCACCGAAGACCATCAACAACATCAACATGTACTACTAGCAATCATAAACATAAGAAAGGAAATACTAGTAGGTAGAAGATGATAACAGAGTACAAGACAATATAGCACAAAAGTGAACATGCAAATCTAAACATCACCGGAACAACGATAACCATCTTTTCAACAAGCAAACATTTATAAAGATTCAATTTGAAAACCATGGCTACTGCATGACTATCATGCAAGTGGGTATTGTGGCTTGCCTGGGGTGGAAGAAATCACCGGGGAGAAGCCATCCAGCTCGCGGCCATGGCATGCCAGAGAGGCGGTCACCTCGCGCACTGGCGCACACAAGGCCACAATCGATGCCAAACGATGTTCTGGGGGTTATTCCTTCCTGGGGAGGTCTCAACTATGGTGATGACTTGGTTAAAGAAGCAGTGGTTAACTGGTAGTCATCGTCTGAAGTTTACTGCAGTAAACTTGGGTGAGCACGGGTGATCAACAGGAAGGGTTTTGGGAGCAATGGAGTTGTCTGCGAGGTTGACGTAAATAAGGACTTTCATCCTGGTAAGTTTGAGGGGAAATGGATCAAGATTTACTGCAGTTGCTTCACAACTGACCAAAATGGTCCATAACTAGATCATGATGGTGCACTCACACGGAGTGTCAACTTGGGCTAATATTGGTCAAATCTTGATCATTTGGACATATGAAGATTATGTAAAAAGCTCATGCTAAATGGACAAGCCAAAATGGCACTTGCTTCACAAACATCATTTCTGTCCAGAAACCTGGAATAATTTAGGTGATCAAATGGCTCAATTAAATGATGCCAAATTGGGTGGAGAGATGTTTTATGGGTATAAGAATGATCTGGTAATTTATCAGGATTTTCTAATCAATATAAAATACACTTGCTTCACAACCTGAAAATAATGCCAAAATCAAAGATTTGCTCCTGTGCTCACATAGATAATTGGATGGGGCTGCTAATGGGTGGAGGGTATAAATATTAGCACATTAAGGAGTGTGCAAAATTTCAACTCATTTGGATACTCCTAGATAGTACTTCCTTCACAAAGCCTTCTGTCTGATAGAAACTTTGAAAATTCACTGAGGAAGATTGGTTAGGCAAATAAATTTGAACTTATGCATGAGGCAATTATTTGGACATATAAACATGCCCAAAAAGGTTGGGAGTCACTAGGAGAAATATAAATGACACTTTCATCACAAAGTGCCATTTAGGGCAGACAGGAACATTAATTACCGGGGAATTATTTTTGAACTGGCCAAGGAAATGTTTGGGCATATTTGAGCTATATATGACCCAAAGGAATTATGAGAATTATTTGGGGATTTTTGGATGGACAGAAATATAGGTTGCTTCACAACCTAGAGCAGATAGGGTCATTCCTTTAATGAAAAAGGAATTTTCCCTAGAAAAAGAATTTAGGGTTTGGTCAAGGAGTGAAGTGACATGATCTTGGCAAGGTTTTGAGAATGATGAGCCACTTGGGAGGGGAAATCAGAGGATAATTTCCCAGGTGGCAAGGCCACAGAACCACTCCAAAAAGAAAAACAGAGCAAAAACCAAATAAATCAAAAGAAAAAGAAAAAGGCCAAAATACAGGCTGTTACAGTGGAGTTCGCCGAATAAGCACCCTACTTGTCGGGCGGCCATGTGAAGATATCGGGCCGCCCCTCCTTCCTTTCCACGAGGGATGTGGTCTGCTGAAGAAGGTACAGTTGCATATGCGCTGTGAAATTTAGCCCTTCTGGGACATTCCTCTCCCACCTTCTGCTCCCCATCGCCTGGTGTACCGTACGCACATTCTGGATGCGCGTGGGTACAAGGGCAGCGATAGTCGGGGCTATGTCAACCACCGCGCGTGCATGGATCCAACTGTCGCGCCAGAACAGAGTCTTCTTCCCATCACCGACCGAGATGGAAACGAGACTGTCGAGTACTTCCCTGGACTCATTGTCGGAAACAAACTTCAGGCCCTGGCACGGCCGTTCGTCGTCTGTTCATCTGAGCCACTCCATCGCACCCGGCCCGGAGGGTGAGAGCTTGCAACTTGAGATTTTTCACCCCCAATCCTCCATAGCAGTAAGGGCGGCAGATGGTACCCAAGCTACTAGACACTGTCCCCCATTTATCTTGTCTTTCCCTGCCCAGAAGATGTATCGGAGCTAGGAGTTATTGTCATCAAACACCGTGGAGGCACTTTTCCTTGGTCAGGCAGCTCTTGGCCGCCGACTTCTCCCCCGTAAGCAAACCCCCTGGTCCAACGCGTCCACCTCTTCACCTCCTCCTCCCCGCACCGCAATGAAATTGGTCTCCACCGGCACCAGATGTTGCTGCTACATCCGTGCGACCTCGCCGACGACACCCACAGAACCACCTCCTGCCGCCGCATTGCCCAGGGAGCAGGGATGGCAGTGTGGAGCCTCCTTCATCTCAACGGATCGGTGGCCTGGTTTGGCAGAGGGGGTGGGCAGTAGAGGAGGTCATCGGCACCCATGGGAACAACCTCATACCGCCGCGCCAGACAGGGAGTAGGGGTGGCGGTGAGGAGCTTCCTCCATCTCCGTGCTGACGTCCACCCCCACTGCCCACGCGTTGGAAGCTCGTGGCATCGTGCTCCTCCGCGCCCCTGCATCCACCAATCCAGGCTCCGCCTCGCTACCTCCACCCACTGTGCTCCGCCGCGCCACCTTCGAGCCGGCGTCCACCCCCACCACCCGCCCCATGGTCTCCTCGCCGCACTCCCTAGCGAGTCGCACCCTCTGTCAACGGCTGCTGGTGGTGGTGAGTGAGGAGGATAAGAGGAGGCGGTCGGGGTGGGTGAGTGGGGGAGAAAGAAGGTGGGACAGAGTAGTGGCAGCATTCGGTCAGGTTCGTTTCAACCAGAACAAGTCACGTGGCTGACATAGTGACTTATGTGCTTCAAGATTCGTGCAAAAAATCCAACAATAAAAGATGCGTTAGGGCCGGATTGTTTCATGTCACACGTGTGACACTTATCACTTAGGAAAATATTTGCCTCATTGAAAACGCCGGCACGTATCTATTCCCTCCGACTCATAATATAAGACATTTTTAGCAATACACTAGTGTCAAAAAACGTCCTATGTTCGTGACGGAGGGAGTGGTTAAGAAAAAACATGTCCATGGACCAAGCACGCAAAAACATGTTCGTACGGCCGGATAGCACACAAGAACTATTCTCCATGTCCTCGCAAAAAAAAAGAACTATTCTCCATGTACTAAGGCGGAGAGTTTTGAGTTTTGACACATTGACTCTTGATTGGTGAATGTTTGTGATGTATTTCAACCATTTGATATGCTGCATTTCCGCCTGTTCAGTTTGCCAAACACCCTAGGTGAGTCGTCTCACTCTGGTAGAACATCTCTCAATTAGCTCATTGTTTTCTTGTTAAAAAAGGTTGTTATAATTATATCATAGGTTAACATTAGCTCTATCTGGCTTATCCAGATGAGATCAAAATCATGCGTTCTCTGCTTTGCTTTTTCTTATGACCCGAGAGACTGAAGGCTACTCATCCTCTTTCTAATAATTGAGCAAACAAGTTAACATGCATGCATGATGCATGGGGTAATTTTTATTCAAGTTTCATCCAAATTTCTCACCAGAAAGGACATATAACAAAACACACATGGAAATGACATAACGAACATTAGCCCTAATCACACACGAACAAACACGGGGACACATCAAAACACTACACCAACGGCGACGACACGAAGACGATATATCGAGAGGCTAGGCATGCAGCTAGCTGCAGCGTGCCCCTTCCCTTATTCCCTTCACCAAAACAAGCTAAAGATGGATGATCAAGACCGTCGACGGCGGCGGCGGCGGGGGGCGCCTAGCAGGTGGCGATGCAGGACTTGGAGCACTTGGCGGCGCACTTGGCGTGGGCGGACATGGTGCAGCCCTTGCCGCACAGCAGCCGCTTCTTGTGGCACTCCTCCTTGGTCAGGCAGCTCTTGGCCGACTTCTCCCCCTCCTTGCTGGTGCTGCTGCTCCCCTCCTTGCCGGCGTGCTCGCCGCTCTCCTCCTTCGCGTGCTCGCCGCTCCCCGACGACGCCGACGGCACCGTGCCGGGGTCGCCGCCCTGCTGGATCGCCACGCCGCCGCCCGGCTTCATCCCCTCCAACGGCATCGTCGCCGCGTCCTCGCTGTCCTTCTTCTCCTCCGTCCGGACGTACGCCAGCCGCGCGGCGGGCTCCTCCCCCAGCAGGCCCTTGGCCGCCGTGAGGTGGCCCGCCCGCTTGCCGTCCTGCGGCTGCTCCTCCGATGGCGTGATCGCCGCTCTCGCCGTGAGGCGCTTGCCGTCCTGCGGCTGCTCCTCCGATGGCCTGATCGCCGCACCCGCCGCGACGTGGTCTGCCGGCTTGCCGTCCTGCGGCTGCTCCTCCGATGGCTCGATCGCCGCTCCCGCCGTGAGCTGGTCCGCCCACTTGCCGCCCTGCGGCTCCTCCTCCAATGGCTTGATCGCCGCGGCCGCCCTGGCGGCGAGCACCAGGAGCAGCAGCACCGCGAGGCACCCGGAGCGAGACATGGCTCGCTGGATGCACGGACGCTTCGGTGTCTCGCCGGCTTCGGTCGATGGAGCTGCTGGTGCGTGCGTGTGCTACCACTACTCGCAGCTTGCACCTTGGGCTGTGTGAGCTGCGAGATGGCGTCGTATTTATAGCGCCGCGGCTAGCCATGCATGAGGGTGTGGTCGATTGATCGGTGGGAGCGCGCGGGCGGCGACCATGGCGTGGCGCAACTACCTCCTTCCCGGCGCGCCGGTGCCCAGCGCGAGGCGCGTGCGTGCGTCGTCGTGAGTGGATGCATGGGCAGGCTCAGTCATGCACCAACGATGAAAGGGCATGAGTCCGTCATGCATGTCTCTTGTTGACGATGGTAGAGGAAGGAGACCACGCTCCAAGGGCATCTCCAACGCGGGGAGGTCTTATGTGACGCATCAAGCGTCAAAATGCGTCTTTCGCCCCTGCTGCTGGCCTGTTCATTTTGTTTCTACAGAAGTGGACATCTTTAGAAAACTTCAGAGTTTTTTTGGAAAAAGTGAACATTTTTAAAAACCCTTGTAAAATTTATTTAATCCCTTTTTTCCAAAGTTTAGAAATTTATGTAAGAAAATGTTACGATTTTTAAACGCGATTTTTTTTCAAAATTCCAAAAACAAATCAATAATTTTCTAAAACAGCATCTTTTTATGTTGTTAAAATTCCTTAGATCCGAATATTCCAAAAATTTCTAACATTTTTTCAATTTATGAATGTTTTAAAAAGAAAAAAGTCCATTTTACTACCCTGAATAAAGTGGGTGGTTCACATTACCCCCTCATCTATTCTTCTGTTCCTTTCACCCCCTAAACAAACCCATACCGGATGAAAGAACCCCCTGGGTGGTTTTTCTCCACTTGTTGTTGATGTGGCATTGGTCAACGGTGGTTTTGACTCTGGGTGGGCCTTGCTTGTCAAAGTGCGAGTGAGACTGACGGGTGGGGCCTAGAGGAGGTAGGGCCCGCTGGCAGGTCTGTCTCCTTCCTCCGCCGCCGCTGCAGGATGAGAGGAGCTTCGGTGCTCGTCTCGACGGCACAGGCCAACCCCAGAGGAGCTACGACCACCGGAGTGACCCCCGCGAAGCGGCGCGTCCTCCCATCCGGTTCATGAAGTCTGAGAGCAACAGGGCCACGAGCGGCATCGGGCAGGCGGTCGGCGGCGTCGGTGATGATGGGCACGACGGCGACAGCGAGAGGCCAAAGGGGAATGGGAGATGGTGGACGGCGGGACGGCGGGGGCATCGGAGCGGGCCGGCGCTCGACGGGGGCGAGGAGTAGGCCGACGCCCGCGGCGGGGTGCGTGGCGATGCACGTAGGCGGCGCAGCGGCATCCCGGGAAAGGAGGAAGGAGCGGGGAACGGGACGCAGGGCGGTGCCTCTTCGCCCGTGCCGTGGCCGGGCCGTGGGATCTGGCAGATGGGCGCGTCTGTTCCTCTGGCAATGCCGATGTAGGAAATGGGAGGAGGAAGAAGATGGGCTTGGTGGTGTGTGGGCCTTGGGCCCCACTGGTCAAATACCGCCGTTGACCATCTCCATGTCAGCAACCAGCCGGGCCAAACCAGCCAGGGATGATTTTTGACTGGTTTGGGATTGTTGAGGGGGGTCAGGGAACAGAAATAAACATCAGGGGGTAATGTGAACCACCAAGTTTCTTCAGAGTAGTAAAATGGACTTTTTTCTTTTAAAAATGGAACATTTTTATATTTATAAAATAACAAAAGGAAATAAATCCCCAAACATCCGAACGGGTAGCTGGTGCTCGCGCACGCCCTAGCAGGCTGCGGCTCTAGCTAGTTAGCTCGCTCGCTCGCACCCTATCAGTTTTATTTGCAGGGACTTGGTTTGATCTCCTGACATGACCCTGCTACCCACTCACTGGCCTGTTGACCGTTGACTAGACTGTTGACCGATCAAAATAAGTTGAAGAATTTGAAAACTTCATAGATTTCAAAAAAAGTTTACAAACATGCAAAAAGTTCTTGAATATGAAAAACATGAATTCAAAAAAATCACAAATTCAAGAAAGATCATTTCCTAAAAAAAATAAAAGTTTTGAAAGAAATTCATAAATTTGGAAATGTTCGTGAAATTTTGATAAACGTTCACAAATGTGATAAAAGTTCATGAATTGAGTTTAAGACTAGGAAGAATCTGTTAATTTGAGAAAAGTTCACGAATTTCAAAAAAATCATGAAATAAAAAAAGGTTCAAGAATTTACAAAAAAAGAACTTTTAAATTTAAAAAATGAACAAAAAAGGAAGAAGAAGAAAAGAGAAAAAAAAGAAACCAAAAAAACAAACAAAAACCATGTGAAATCCGCAAACCAGAAAACAAAAAAACACATAAAAGAAAACCGAAAATAGGAGGGGACTTCTGAAAAACCAAACTCGAATGGCTCCTATATGGGCTGGCCAGTTATAAGGAAGTGCAGCGAGCAGGTGTGCGTCCGGTACCAATTTGCCTGTAGCTGGCCTTTGAACCACCAAATGGGAATTGGCCCCTTCTCCTTCCCAAAACCGATAAAAAAAACTAAAAGAGGAATGTTTGCAAAACCTGAATGCCTTACTGCAGACCCTTGCTAAAATGGGTCATCCCACCAGAGAGTTCTTTTTTTTAACAGACAAACCGGCCAGGTAATTGGCGGGCCAGTGAAGAGCGTGATCAGTGAGCACGTGCAACATAGACGCCACTCGACCAGGCTGCAAGGCAGTCAAAGTTGGGACAAACATGGATAAAGATGTCATTTGGGCAGCCGTAGCGGTCAAAGTTGGCAGGCATGGCAAAACATGCAGTCTGGCTAGACCACGACGGGCCGAATTTCGTGTTTTGACTTTTTTTGAAAGAAAATCGGGATCTGATCCCAGTTCGGAAAAATTTCAGGATCTGACCCTTTTGCCTACCGCCAGAGGGCCTGGCGGTAGGATTGCGTGCCCTACCGACATACCCTACGGCGGTAGGCCATTTGATGGCGACTGACGGCCGTTGGCAGCCGCTGACGTGGAAAAGGGCCTATCGCCATCCCCTACGGCGGTAGGTTACTGGAGCCTACCGCCATAACCTCTGGCGTTAGGGTCCTGTGTTCGATAAGGTGGGGAGGCTGGATATCCCCCCCCTCCTCAACCACTCATTCAGCCCACATCACCTCTCCACCGAGCTCAACTCTCCCCCCCCCCCCCTCTTTCTTTGAAGCACAAGAGCCTCCCAAATCTCTCTCATTTGTTTGAGATTTCTCCGTGGATTCTTACCATTTTCATCACTCAAGGTGGCTCTCTCATTTCCCTCATTTTGATTGGTTGATATCTTTGTTTACTTTGCATTTGCTCATTTGATTGCAAACCCTAGCTCGTCATTTTCGGGTGGTCAAATCAATTACTATGATCCATTTAGGTTTATGTTTGTGGTTTCCTTATGTATGATGTGCTTAGAATTGGTTGTAGAAAAGTTTGTGTGCCTAGATCTAGTGCTAGTCTTAATGTACATCATGGGGTTAGGTTATGCTTAAGAAAGCAATTAAAGCTAAGTTACTTTAATAGCAACTTTTGAATTGTAGGATGGCACCGCTCGTTTTCTTTGAAACTTCACGAGGCGGCGCTAACCGTGAACGCGAATTGATTGAGGAAAAGATGAACTTGTGGATCGAAGCCATTGATGCGTTGAATGCGGAGTGTAGGGCCTTTTCATATAATTATTTCAATAAAGACCGCTCCGAAAATTTTATAACAAAAAAGGAGAGGCTGATGAAGAAGCTCAAGACGGCGGAAAAAAAATGTAGGCGTGATCTTGCAATGCAAATTACATTGTGCGACAACGGCAGAATATGCTGAGATAGACATGGGCAATCATGGTCATGTCATTGATTGGTTAGTTCGCCAACCATTCTCGTCGGATGAGAACCGTGCATCTCATTGGGCATGGGTCAAAGAAAGAAATGATGTTATTTGTTGCAACCGGGACCGTGACCGCATAGTATTGCATGAGGCTATGTAATCTTTGTCATTTGGACTGTAATGACATGTACCCTATGCTTGGTCGTCGCTTGAACTACTATGACTTGTACCCTTAACATTTGAACTCATTAAGAACTTGGTGTTGTGTGTCATATCAAGTAACGAAAGTGTTGTACTCTACTTAATTTATTTTATGTTTTTGTTTATGTCATCTTAAACCCAGATATTCATGTAGGATGGACAATCGATCCATGACTATGAACATAGCGTGAGAAGATCATGGCGGAGCGACTCCGCTGTTTGAAGAAGGAATGTGAAGCATGGTTGAAGAGTTGTGATGAGGCAAATGCGCCATCAAGGATTTCAGCAAGTATCACTTTATCGAGGAACCTTTCGATGCTAAGGAGAAAAAGCATTCAAAGCTTGTGAAGGAGAAAGAGAGGATGCTTGATCAGCTGCAAGACCGGAATATGCTTGCAGACACGCTTTGGCAGTTGAGATTATGCTCACTTCAAGCAAAGAAGAATTCCGTGAGATGGACTTGAGGAAACCCGGCAGGTCATAGGATGGGCAATCAAACAGGCGTGTCGAGAATCCCAGCACCGTGCTGCATGGGCTTGGTTCCGTGAAACGAATGGTGTGTTGGGCCATTGGGCAGGATCCATGACTTTCAACTCAAGCGTAATCAAGGGCGTGACGATCAAATTGAACGTCTGATAAGTATGAGGCTTATGTTACCTGTTTAGAACATGTGTCGTCGAGCTTGAGCTATTAGTTTGAACTGATATCATTCAACCGGTCATGTTTTAATTAGTTTGAACATGTGCTATTCGTGGATGTAATGAACTATGTTGAGTTGAATTATGTATGTGCTTGCGAGATAGAATTGGGTATATTATGCTAACATTCGACACATATGGGGCAAAACAGGGGAGAGGAGGGACCAGACCCTACCGCCACAGTCCATGGCGGTAGTGTCCAGCACCCTACCGCCATGGCCTGTGGCGGTAGGGTCCGGTCCTACCGCCAGCGGTCTTGGGTTCTTCGTCACAGAACCGTTGCCCCCCTACCGCCATGCAACCTGGCGGTAGGGTCCAGCAACCTACCGCCATGGCCTGTGGCGGTAGGGTCCGGTCCTACCGCCAGCGGTCTTGGGTTCTTCGTCACAGAACCATTGCCCCCCTACCGCCATGCATCCTGGCGGTAGGGTCCAGCACCCTACCGCCATGGCCTTTGGCGGTAGGGTTCTAACTCCGAAAACAGAGCACTTTGTTCTGTTATATCCCACTTCTCTTCACAGCACAACAGTTTTTCAATAAAAATCATGACAAATCCCAGAATACACTAACAAACTAAATTCATTCACAACACATTGCAAACATCTTCACACCAAATTCAATACAAATGGCAAATTCATTCACGACAAGTTGACGACACATGGCTTTTTGCCTTAGTACTACATAGTTCATGATAAATTTGGCATGGCTTCATCCGGTTACATGACGAGTCCACCGAAGGCGACGGCTTTACTGAGTTATACGGGGCCATTTCCCCTTCATGTCACGTGCCTCATCCTCCTCTTGTGCCTTGCGAGCTCTTGCAAGCTTTCTTGCCCTCTCCTCCTCACGAGCAAGCTTCGCTTGGCGTGCCCTCTCCTCCTCGCGTTGCTTCCGCTCCATCCTCTCTTTTGACGACGCCTTCCTCCAAGCCTCTTTGAAACCTTTCTTCGAACAGCCGTTGGCGCCTAAAACAATCTTCTAATTGGTCCTTTTGGATATGTTTTGGCACTTCATGATCTATCCAGCTGAAGTACTTGCATAGAGGAGGCGGTGACTGCATATAAAACGGATGTTAGTGATGGCACACAGTTGAGAGTAACATGTTACTTCTCTAGCATACCGGTGGAAGGTCATAGGCGTTAGTTGGAAGCGCACGATCGTAAGCATAATTGGGGCAAACAAAATATCTCCTTCCTTCGGTCCATGACTTCTTTCGGTCGGTGGACTCCTTCACCTTGCAAACATCTCCACACCAACATGGCGGAATCTTCACATCCTTCTCCTTCACCTTGTCCAAAGATGTGTCCTTCCACTTGTGTGGCATGTCTTCATGGTGAGCACACGGTGGCCTTGTCATGGAACCGGATGAAGCCATGCCCTACAACAAATAAAGATGTTAAGTCTAAATATGAACACATTGACATGTAAAGAGGCAAATATATCAACACATGCATGAACATATTAAAAGTAGTACCATTCACATTATTTAACCATCCGGATTGAGAAACACGTCGATAGGCCTTCCCCTATCAACCCGACGTGTCCTAGAACCACCGGATACACGGCCACGGGCCCCTACAAGGCTAGTCCTTCCTCCACGGCCACGACCCCCTCCAAGGCTAGTCCTTCCTCCACGGCCGCGGCCCCCTCCAATGTTAGCCCTTCCTCCACGGCCACGGCCCCCTCCAAGGCTAGTGCTCCGTCCACGTGTTTGACTAGTGCCCGTGTTGGTTCTTCGTTTCTTGCATGTCCTAACTTGTGTTCTGTGTCATTGCATTCTCCACAATTGTTGTTTTTCGGTGGCTCCATGAAATGACCACTACCAAATTGCTTCATTCCAGTGTATCCAGCTAGATCATCCATGTCACTCCGGAATCTCTTCTTTCTTCTTCTTCCCCTCATAGGCACCATGAGTGCGGGATCCGCACAATGTCCGCCCAACATACTCAAGCCATCGTGAGGCATCAAGGAAAGGATTGAACCGAGGTGCCCACGCCAACCTTGTTCTTTCCAATGTAAACTTCGTGCAACCGCACCGTTGTGCCATCGGATACGCTCATGTTTCTCACCCGTGCTGCGGTCATCAAATGCGAGCAAGCCCAATGATACTTGTGTGGCCTCTCACACCGGCACCAACGGTTTTAAGGCGCACCTCGTAAGCAACTCCACCGTAAGACCTACCGCCGCTTGTTGTCCCACCCGCTCATCGATTTGATAGATCATTTCTTTTTCATTATATGTGATCACTTGTTGTTTGGCAGACTTGCGCGCTTGATGCAACAACCAATCATGAACCTTTAATGGATAGTCCATCTTTTCCCCAATCCACTTGGCCGTGCTTGCAGAATGCTTTAGGAAGTACTCATTGAGCTTGATAAAAGTGTACTTGAGTATTGCGGTCACCGGCAAGGAACGGACACCCTTCAACACATTGTTGAAGCATTCCACCATGTTGCTTGTCATGTCCCCATATCGCATACCTCCTTCATCGTAAGCGCGTGACCACTTTTCCTTCTCCGGAAAGTGCCTAACCAAGAATTGTTTCCCCCCTTTGTTCTTTTCCAAAGCCTCGAGGAGTTTATCATATCGGGTCCTGAATGTGGCGGTGTTGAAAGCAACGCAAACAAGGGTAAGGTCTTTGCAAAACTCCTTGCTCTTGCATGCCCGGTAAAAGTTTGCAACAAAGTGTCTCATGCACCAACGGTGTTGAAGCTTTGGAAGACCGGAAATATCAACGTCTATTGCTTTGAGAATCCCATGATGGCGATCCGATATAATGCATACCTCTCTGTTGCCTATCACCTTGGTTCTCACATGCTCCATGAACCACTCCCAATTATCATCGTGCTCCGAAGGCACCAAGGCAAATGCCACCGGCAACACGTTATCATTTGAAGAGTGGGCCATCGCCACCATCAATGTTCCCTTGTATTTGCCGGTCAAGAATGTACCATCTATAGACAACACCGGGCGACAATACGTGAATGCCTTAATGCATTGTCCAAAGCTCCAGAAGGCACGACGAAACACTCCGGCAATTGACTCCACCCGATGGCGCATTCCCGGGTTTCGATGAGCAATTGCTGCCAACATCTTGGGGAGAATGTTATATGCGGCCTCATAATCACCATGCAGCATCCTAATAGCGTTTGCCTTCGCCATCCATGCCTTCCCATACTTGACTGGGTGTCCGAATTGTTCCTCAATCGAAGACATGAGAAACTTGACCTTCACGGTTGGATCATGTGCTATTTGATGCAACAATTTATATCCTAGATACTCCGACGTGAGTTGACGGTGTCCTTTGCTTTGGTCGGCCTTGTCGGGGGGTACGCACGTGTGAGTGCCAACATGACTCTTCAAGACCCATTGCCGGTTTCTTTGATTTTTCTACGCGGACCATCCATTTGCAACCTTCTTTGTCACATTTGACTGTAATCAAGTTTTTGATTTGAATGACCAACAACAAACGGCCTATGGTTCCTAATGGCATAGTCACACAACCATATCTTGAACTCTATCAAAGAACCAAACTTGATGCCTTTCTTCAAATGAGCATTCTTATCCTCATTTTCTGGTCGAGGATCACTAAATTTGGGGCACGGCGTTGGCTCGGACAACCATAATCTCATCCCACCATCAACGACTGCATTGTTCGCAAGACTCGCATCTCTAAACAAAGACGACCCTCTCTCCTTGCCGGTCACCTTCTTGTAGATTTCGTTTTCTTGCGCAGTCAACCCATCCTCATCCAACTCTTCCTCCGGACCCTCGTCATCCGAGTTATACCCACACATACGGTTATAAGGGAGGGTACGGTCCATGTCTTGTTGCCGCACAATGACATCCAAGTTACCAATTGGATTGTAATGGATCTCTTCATTCTCCGAGTAAACATCCTCCTCTAGAGCAACAATAGCATCATCATCAACATGAGGAATAGCATCTTCTTCAACATGAGGAATAGCATCATGACGGAGTACTATGGCGCTAGCGTTGATATGATCTTCATTGGGTTGGCTACTTGGTGGTTGGCTAGAAGAATTGGGGACATACACCTCAGCACTGTCATCATGCATGGGGGAGGATGCATTACGGTTGAGATCAATTTGCAAAGGAGGAGGATCAACCTTTGTGGCAAAGATCTCAAGAGACTTGTCTTGTGATGCGTCTACTTTTTCCTTGTACACATTCCAATGCAATTGGGAGGTGATGGGCATACTCTTTAATCGGGACTTTACTCCCAATCCAACGTCATACCTCCCAATAAGCTTAACCTCGCATTTGGGTCATTCCAATGTAAGACGCTTCTCACTTGAACTACAAGATCATCAAAGCTTGGACTTGTGTCAAAACCATAGCCTCTTCCCTTCATCGTCATTTCCAAGCATAAATGTCGACTTGTCCAAATAATGAACGCTACGAGCTTATGCATCTAAGAAAATGGGAAGAATATAATCAATCCATATATGTCATCCAACCAACACAAATGGACAAATGAACAAAATTTTGCATAACTACTATTCATACTAAAGTTAACCTAATAATTAACCACTAACCCTAACCATAACCCCTAACATAACCACTATAACCCTAACCCCCAACATAACCACCAACATAACCACCAACATAATTACCCAACATCCCTAACCCTAACCCCTAACACCAACCCCTAACATAGCCACAACCCTAGCCATAAATGCATCATAAATGCACACAACAACATCAACACCTAGGGTTTGCAATAAATTGACCAAATCAACACAAAACAAAGATCTCAACCAATCAAAAGAAGGGGGAATGGGGGAGGTACCTTGGGTGATGAAAATGCTCGGATCCACCAATGAAATCCCAAGCAAATGGAGTGGATCTAGGGGTTTTGTGAGGGGAGAGAGGGAAGAGGAGCTGAGCACGGGAAGAAGATGAGTGGGGAAGAAGAGTGGTGGTGGGGCCCACAAACCAGCCCCTCCCCACCTTATCAGAACACAGACCCTACCGCCAGAGGTTATGGCGGTAGGCTCAAAGAACTCACCGCCGAGGGGATGGCGGTAGGCCCTTTACCACGCCGGCTGCCAACGGCCGTCGGTCGCCGTTAAATGGCCTCACCGCCGAGGCTATGGCGATAGAGACGCAATCCTACCGCCAGGCCCTCTGGCGGTAGGCAAAAGGGTCAGATCCCGAAATTTTTCCGAACTGGGGTCAGATCCTGATTTTCTTTTCAAAAAGGGTCAAAACACGAAATTTGGCCACCACAACGCTCGAAGTATGGGCAAAACATGACAGAACGCACCGTCTAGCCAGACCAGAGCGTTCAAAGACCGAGCTCACATCCCAAAAACACACCCTCCGTACAAGGGGATGCAATGGCAAAAGGCCGTGTGGCACGACCCGACACCCGCATAACAGAAGCAAAAGGAATCCCAATGTTCGAATTGCATCTGTATGAGTGGCTATTTGAAGGATGCTTTTACTCATACTCCCTCCATTCTATATTAAGTGTCTTAACTTTGTACTAACTTTAGTGCAAAATACTAAAGTTGATACACTTATTTTGATACGGAGGGAGTACTTACGGACTGACTCGTTGCACCCATTGCATGAAAGCCAACTATAGGCAAGCAACCTATATGATAAACTAGGAACGCATTCGCAATTCACACACAAAGGGCATCTTCAAGCCCTTGTATAATTGTCATAGTCATATGCATAATCACACTAAATAAGCATATAATTAAAACATTAGCTCGTGTTACCCAAAAGTCATCAGTTTTTTTGCCCGACACCAAGACCACATTACATAGTTAGTCTGGTTTACTCAATCATCTCCTCATACTTGCAATACTGCTCCACTCTGAAAAGCACACTCACAGACTTCTTTGAAGAACTTGTGTGGATGAATCTGACTCTCATCTCCACCGATCGTTGACTCCTGAATGATGTCGCCGATGTTTAGCCTGTGTAATGCGCCTTAAACATCCCCGGAGCAATCCAAGCCCCATCGCGTTCAGCCACTCATCTCATCTGTTCCACATGCGTAGGAACCCGGTCGAACTTGTTGAAACACTAGTAGAAAACAGGGTATTTGTCCCGGTTCGTAAAGGTCTTTTGTCTTGGTTTAAGAACTGGGACTAAAAGGTCGGTACTAATGCCCTCCCCTTTTAGTCCCGGTTCTTACACGAACCGGGACAGATGGGCCTCCACGTGGCCACTGCGGGCAGCCCAGGCAGGGGGGCCTTTGGTCCCGGTTGGTGACTTAAACCGGGACCAAAAGGCTTCCACGCGTCAGCAGCTGGCTGGAGCTGAGGTTTTTTCTTTTTTTCTGAAAGTGGCTGGTTTAGGGGTTTTGGCGGTTAATTTAGGTTGTTATTAGCTAGCTAATAGAGAGAAGTGTCCCCTCTTATATCTTCGTGCTTGGTTTACCAACGCTATTGCTATGTTCATTTCATCCCCTGATATATAATAACTCTTCATGCTCGCATCATACATCATCATATATAATAACAAGTCCTACTAATCATGCATCATCATACAACTTCTACTCGTTTTTAGTAACAAGTCATGCGATCATCATCCTCATAGTCATCGAACCCAACCCTACATAATTGTTCTTAGCACATGATCATCAGTATCAGGTAGGACCTAAACACCCTTAAGGTAAAATAGCATAAAACAGTATAGACCCTGACTCTCCATTATGAAGAATGGAGATCATCATGTCTCCAATTCTTGCGCTTCGCTTTCTTTTGCTTCCAAGAAGCTCCTTACGACTGACTATACATTTTTTTCATTCTTTGATTGTCATGTCTCCACTTCTTTTAGAAATCCGGTATGGACAGTTGAGATTCATAGGACGACCTGGTTGTATGTTTAAAACATCAAGGCGACCGTGCGTATACATCAGATGAGGCACACAATCATTCGGGATTATCTGTTGAGAAACATAGTAATAACTTCGTAGTTAGCAATGATGCACGGATGTCGTAATAGTAAAAAATCTTACCAGGGTATCGCCATGGTAGCTACCGTAGTTCAACACGTGCACTAGTGGCAAATATTGACCATAATGTTGAGGAGTTCGATTGTAGATATTGTAATTCTCAAGATCAGTACAAAATGCGATTAGATGATTTTTCTCCTTATAAGTTAATTCGGAGCCATCGGTGTAGTGGGTTTTGTCTACCATCTTCCGCACATTCTTTGAAGAATGAAAATAAGCTGTCAACTATTTTGAAATAAACAATATAAATTACTTAATAACTATGTTTGAGAAGCTCACATGGGGGAAGAATTGGAAGTGTATCAACAAGGACCAAATGTCCATATTGTCTTGCTCGATTGTAGGATCACCAAGATCCATGGTGACAAGCATACCCTCATCAAAACCATACATCTTGCAAAGTGCTTCCCAATTTTTGCAACCAAAATGGGTTACACTCTCAGAATTGTACAGCTTTACTTCAAAATCCACACCATGATGAGTCCTTAGGTGGATTTTTTTGGTTTTCATACTTTCATGGTCTTCAAAATCCATCTTCTCCAAGACATAGCGTCTTGCATAGCATGGAATAAGCTAGTCGAATTGGAAAAGATGAAAAATACACGTTAAAATAGTTGAAGTTGTGCTTAATTACGAAAAAAGCTATTGTCGTCGTTGCGTACCGTTTCAACATCGAAGGTCCCCTCGAGCTTAATGCTGAAGCGCCGATCTTCGTCCAGCTCAAGGAACCTGTCGCACATACCTCACCATCGTGGCACCATCGCACTTCCCGGCGTTTTCGCCGTCCGAGTACGACATTTTCGGCCTATGTTCATAATTCAAATATTAAACTTGTACAATTAAATATATATACTAAAAAACCTAAATTAGATCATTATTATTAATCACGGGTTGACATCGGTGATGGTGGCTCCTGCTTTCATTCCCGAGTGCATTATTACACCAAATTGTCTAGCACACACGGGAATTAAGGAGAAGCTACCCCCACGACGGCGTGGATGATGGAGTGCTCTCCAATTTTAGCATTCAAAGTAGGAGTACTTTTCCAATATGAGCATTCAATAAGCAAAACCAAATCGTAAAATAAAGTAGTATTCAAATTAGCATGCATTCAATTATAAGCAAAAGTACATTATCTCTTGTGTCCGTACATCGTCGAATATTATCACTAATACTCCTCGAATACTATCATACATATAGTATCGCTAATACAGCTAGAACCGTAGCACCCGACGGGTATCGTCACGGGCGGTGGACACCCAAAGATAAGGAACCATCACAGGATCATAGCTCCAGTGAGATCCCTGAAGAACCTGCCAGGTATTGTCGAACCTGCCCTCCAACGCAACCATGTAGCGACGGACGTGTTCGTCCTCCTCGCAGACACGGTGACGTACCACCTCCGCGGTGTCCGGAAGCCTTGGCACCGTCACTGGCCCACGCGACCGCCACCAAACAAGGATCGGGTCAACAACGGGCTGGCTCCTCACCAACCTACGCCCCCCGGAAGGTAGCACCTCCCAATACCAGCCCGGCGGAGCCCAGTCCCGGCATGGTCCTGATCAAGCAGGCTCCACCACCGAGTCAACGACGAGGATGCGGGAACTACTTCTATATATAGTAAAATAAAGTAGTTTTATTAATTAAATCAATTAGTTCAACTACTAAGCACTTATTATAAATAAATAAAGTAGTACTTACTAAATATAAACTACTTCTATAGTAAAATAAAGTAGTTTATTAAATCAACTAGTTCAACTATATATTAAGCACTTATTATAAATAAAATAAAGTAGTACTTACTAAAAATAAACTAGTTTAACTAGTTCTGTTATTTTTCTAACTAATTATATTAAACACTTTCTCTTCTTATTTTCCTTTTCCTCTCTTCTAAATATGAACATATTCATAAATGACTTTGATCATACACAATTTTCCTATACATACACAATATGAACATATACATAAATTGACAAACAAAATTCTATGAACAAAAAATTATTAAAATTCTATGAACAAAATTACAACAGAAAAAATTCATAAAAATTCTATGAACAGAAAAAATCATAAAATTTGACATATTCGATCTTTGTATATATATGAACATACAAACATGCATATTCAACAATAATATCACCAAAAAATCTATTAACAGAAAAAATCTAACACAACATGAACAAATTACACAATATGAAAAAAAATCTAACAAAAAATCTATGAACTACACATCTAACAAAAAAATCTAACAAAAATCTAACTCAATTAACTACACATCTAAATTACTACACATCTAAATTACTACACATCTAAATTAACTACACATCTAAATAAATTAGTAAAATTCATACAATTAAGCTCACGGGATGGCGACGGCGTGAGGGCGCGAGGAGACAGGCAGGGACGGGACGGCGACAGTGCGTGAGGCGGGCGGCGACGCGAGGCAGGCAGGCGTCGCGAGGCACAGGGCTGGCGCGGGCGGACGGCGGCAGGAGGCGCGGACGGCGTCGGGCGGCCGGGACGGCGCGGGCGACGGCGAGGCGGAGACGGGCAGCTGGCGGCAAGGCGGGGGAAGAACGAACTGAACAAAATTTTGACGAGTGCCAGTTATATAGACGACGCATTGGTCCCGGTTCGTGAGACAAACCGGGACTAATGCGACCTTTAGTCCCGGTTGGTGGCACCAACTCCCGGTTGGTGCCACCAACCGGGACCAAAGGCCTCTTTTCAGCAGCCCAAAGGGTGGGAAGCAGAGGCTGTTGGTCCCTGTTGGTGGCACCAACCGGGACTAAAGGGGTGGCATTGATACCGGTTTGTGCCGGGACTAAAGGGGTGGCATTGATACCGGTTTGTGCCACAAACCGGGACCAATGCACACCTTTAGTCCCGGTTGGTGCCACCAACCGGGACTAAAGGCCTTGCACAGCGCGGTGCGGTGGGAAGTTTAGTCTCACCTCGCTAGCTGAGAGAGCTCAACACATGTTTATAAGCTGCGTTGCAGCTCAGGTGCTGAGCTCCTCTCTAATATGCAGGCATTAGTTGCCCACCCTTGTCATTGTCGTGTTGGGCCTATTGGGCCTGCGGGCCTGCATCCTGGCCCATGTACAGATGGGTTTCTAGTAGTATGCAGGCCGTGTGGCCCATTAGGCGGCATTTTTTTTATTTTTTCCTGTTTTTTTTTTGTTTTTTGAATTATTTATTTTGTTTTGATTTTTGCTTTATTTTTTTATTCTTTTTTCTTTTAGCTCAGAATAATTATAATATTTCTGTTACTCCATTAGTTTCCAAATTTGAATAGTTTAAATTTAATTTCTTTGAAATTTGTGTGAATCACTAGTTTGTGAATAACTTCACTATAAAAATATATTTTGAGTGATTCTTTGTCACATCCCTAGCTTCTGCCTTTGCACTAGGCTAGCTTCATGTGTGCATCATGTTTAAATTTTATTTAACTTGAAATGGGGAAGTTCAAAACCTAGCATTAAATCAACTCAACTAGGGTGGAGTAAAATCTTTCTCAATAAACCCAAAAAAGTCCCTAAGAAAAGTTCATGATTTCTGGTTATGGTGGAAACCTCTGCCATTTTGATGAATATTTTCTTAGATCATTTTTGGATTTTTGAATTAAATGATATTGTAATTGACTTTGGGCATTTAAACACTATAAATAATTTAAATGCTCAAATAATGTTGGAATTATTTGTGGGACACTGAAATAATTCAGAAAGTGCTCATGAATATTTTCAAGATTTATAAAATTGATTTGGTTTTTAAAACTGGATCAAACACAAACTACAAAAATAGAAAACAGAATTAAAGAAAAGAGAGAGAAGGACTTACCTGGCAGCCCAGCCAGCCCACCACTGTAGCAGCCCAGCTGGGCAAAGCCAGCCCAGCCCACTAGGGGGTTCCCTGTCGTCTTCCTCCTCTTGCCGGAGCAGGCAGGCTGCTGCCTGTCGCCCGCGCGCCGCCCCTGGCCACCTCCTGCTTGCCACTGAGGCGCCCCCGACGCGTCTGGAGACGCCCCGCCGCCCCTCTGCCTGTCCCCTCGCTCTCTGCTCTCTCCCTCGACCTCTAGCCTCTCTCCCGAACAAACCCGAGCCCAGCCATCGCCGCCGTTCGATGCCACCGTGCCCAGAGCCACTGCCTCGCCTCGCCTTCGCGCCCCCGATCTTCGTATCCTCGCGCTGAAGCCCTCCGCCGAGCCGCCCGACGCCGGGAACCCCTGGAGTGCCGTCACCACCCTCATCTTCAAGCCCAGAGGCCGGAGATCGCCACCGTCGCTCCATCGACTCTGAAGCCTCCCCCGAGCCGCCAAGCCCTCCATCCGACGCACAGTGAGCCCCGCCGTCGTTTCCCCCTATCCCCTTGGCCTATCGCTCGCTGTAGCCGCCGTTTCCATGACGTCTGAAGCACACCGCCGCACAAGCTCGTCGTCGATGAGGCTCCGGAGACCAAATGGTCCCGTGCATATGCCCGTCGTCTTCGTGAGCACTTGTAGCACCCGTAGGAACTACCCGTTGATCCTCCCGTGCACCGTGTCATCGTTTTCATCGGCGCCCGAGCTCCGGCCGCCGCCGTTGAGGTTGCCGCCGCCGTTTCCAGCCACCCCAGCTGCGGCCAAGGCCACCGCTGGACGCGCCACACCGTCAGCTTTCCGTAGCACCCACCCGCACATCGAACCGTGCCCGGAGCAGCGTTTCCGACACTTGCCGCCCCATCTGGCCTCGCCGCTGGCTTAACTCCGGCTAAACCCGGATTAACACTAATGACCCGGCTAATCACCCACCACTAGTCACTTACAAATGGGCCCCATGCCCCTAATTAACCACAGCTTAACTCCTGTTTAGTTTAAATTAATCACAGTGGCCCCACGTTTCGGCGTTGACCTCGCTGACGTGGCCGTTGACCGGGCCCACCTGTTTGTGTCACTTACCGACACTGGGTCACTGACCAGTGGGTCCCACTGGTCAGGTTTGACCTGGTCAGCCACAGCTGACCTACTGACGTGATGCTGTTGTCATGCTGATGCAGTAATATTTTCTAGAATTGAAATAAATCAAAAATGATTTATAAATTTCAGAAAATGCCCTAAACTTCTAAAAATCATAGAAATTCAACCGTAGCTCCAAATGAAATAATTTATATATGAAAAATTATCAGAAAAATCCAATCTATCCATCTGTACTGGTTTCATGCATTTTTAAATAACTTAACCTTGCTGTTTAGTGAAAAACATGATAAGGCACTATTTAAATTCATAATTTGAGTTTGGGATTGAACCTTTGGTTCAAAATGACCCAAATCCATCTGGTTGTAGTTGCATTAGGCCAACACACTCATATTGCCATGTCATGAGCATGCATCATATTGTGCATTGCATTGATTGTGTTTCTTCTTTGTTTGTTGGTGTTTGTCCCCTCCCGATAGCATGGTTCCGATGATGTGATCGATGACACCGATGAAGAGCTATACTATCTTCAGAAGTGCCAGGCAAGCAAAACCCCCTTGTTCATTCCGATACAATCCCACTCTCTCGCTCCTGCTCTCTTTTACTGCATTACGACAACAACAATTCAACTGTTACATGCTGCGGTAGTTGAACCCCTTTCCTCTGCATGACCTGTCATTGCCACAGTAAATAGATGAAACCCACTAGCATGAGTAGGAGTTGTTTGAGCCCTGATGTGCCTACTCATTCATGCTTGTTTGTCATGCCTGCTACTGCTTAGAGTTGAGTCAGTTCTGATTCATCGGGGATGAATTGGAATGTTGTGAAAACATGTCCTACTGTGTGTGAGCTAAGTGTACGAACGCGATTTGGTAAAGGTAGCGGTGAGAGGCCATGTAGGAGTACATGGTGGGTTGTCTCATTGCAGCCGTTCTCAGGAACTGAGTTCTATGTTTGTGATCCATGAACAGTTACTACCACACATTGGGCTCCGAGCGCTCCATGCTCTCTCGACTTATTAATCAACTCGATCTCTGTCCAGGAGTTGCAACTAGTTTCTGGTGTTTGTAGGTAGTGCTAGTAGTCTACCAAGTGGCACCCGGTACAGGTGGGCTTGGGACAGAGTAGGTGCAGTGGCACGGTGTACTAAGTGGCACCCGGATGGTGGGCTTGGGAACCCTGCTCACATTGTTTGGGGCCGTGAGCGACACCCCGGCCGGATCTCCTTGCGGATGGAACCCGAATAGGCGATAAACCTGGACTAGAGACTTGTGTGGTTAGTCAGGTCGTGGCCGACACCCTCGCCAGGCTTCCGCTTGAAGGTTGCCGAGATACATGACGTGTACATGGCGGTAAGTGGCGAGAGCGTGTGTGAAGAAGTACACCCCTGCAGGGTTAACATCATCTATTGAATAGCCGTGTCCGCGTAAAGGACTTCGGGTTACTGCATGCAGTTCATAGACAAGTGAAAGTGGATCTTGTAAAATGCGCAAGATAAGCGTGAGTGCTATGGATGGCGTTCTCGTAGGGAGACGGAGCGGATCCATAGTGGTGTATTGATATGGTGAATATGTGGACTCGTAGCGCCACCTCAAAGAGTTACCGCAATGTAGTTCTGGATAGCCACCGAGTCAAAGCTGGCTTGCTGCAGTTAAACCCCACCATCCCCTTTGTTGATAATGATGCATATGTAGTTAGTTCTGATGTAAGTCTTGCTGGGTACATTTGTACTCACGTTGCTTAATTTATGTTTTTGCAAAGAGACTTCAGTCTCGCTAGTAGTTCCACGTGGACTTTGACGTTTAGCTTGTTACCTCAGCTACGATCTTGTGCCCTCGGCAGGATCTGGTAGATAGTCAGGCTTCTCAGCCTTTTTCATTTGTAGATGTCTGTACTCAGACATGTTAAGCTTCCGCTTGTGCTTTGACTTGTGTGCTCTGAATGTTGGGTCATGAGACCCATGTTTGTAATATCTCGCTCCTCGGAGCCTACTGAATAAAATACTTGAGTTGTAGTGTCATGTTGTGATGCCATGTTGTACTTGCACATATCGAGCATACTGCGTGTATGTTATTGAAATGCTTGGTATGTGTGGGATCTGACTATCTAGTTGTTTATCCTTGGTAGCCTCTCTTACCGCAAATGTCTCCTAGTGCTTCCATCGAGCCATGGTAGCTTGCTACTGCTCCGGAACACATAGGCTGGCCGGCATGTGTCCTTCTTCGATCATGTGTCTGTCCCTTCAGGGAAATGTCACGCGGTGTCTACCGGAGTCATGTTAGCCTGCTACAACCCGGATTCTCCGGAGTCCTGCTAGCCCAGCTGCTACAGCCCGGATTCACTTGCTGATGACCGACACGTTCGTTGCTGGGTCATGTATGCATGTCCCTGTAAGTTAGCGCCACTTTGGGTTCACGACTAGCCATGTCAGCCCGGGCTCCTTGTCATATGGATGCTAGCGACACTATCATATACGTGTACCAAAAGGCACAAACGGTCCTAGGCCTGGTAAGGCGTCACCCGTGGGAATACCGTGCGTGAGGCTGCAAAGTGATATGAGGTGTTACATGCTAGATCGGTGTGGCATTGAGTCGGGGTCCTGACAGCTTTGGTATCAGAGCTTGACTGCCTGTAGGATTACCAAGCCAAACTGGTCGAAGTTGAGTCTAGAAATTCTTTAGTTATATAAGGGAATTGATTGTGGGATGGAACTTAAGGCTCTTTTTACTCCTTATACCTTATGCCTTCTGATCCGAGTCATCTTATCTTTCCTACGGGGTTAAGGAACTAGGCTTTCTCTGCTTTCTATCAGGATCACGTGTTAATAATCCGTAGACCTATAGGATTGATGGTTTTAAGCCTCAGTTCGGTTCCTACTACTTCCGTGTATTCATAGCTGGCCTCAGAATCTTGATATTATGATGATCGAGTGGTTATGCCACCATGATGCAGGATGTCTCAAATCTTTCGAGCATTTACAACCGTTATGATGTCCGAGTCATCCCAGGTTTCTAAACAGTCTGATGCCTTTGCAAACCCCTTATTTCCGTTCCCGATGTCCCTTTGGGCCTGTTTAACCACACTAAACGGTGAGTTGAGGAACTCCATTGCCTCGATGTATATGTTGGAGCTATTAGTATGACCCTAGATGTTTGGAGTATCACCCAGTAATCTAGCAATGCTTTATATTCCCAGTGTGATGATTATGGCCATCATTCTCGAAAGCATCCCGTGATGTTATTAGTTAGTAGGCATTCTATTCCTGGGTTATGAACCCGAGATTCGCCCTACCTACTTCGTGTTGCTAGTGTTTGCTCGTTCCTTTAGGATATTAGTAACCTTTGCGATAGTCCTCGAGATCCGTGGTATATCATTCTTCCAATACCATGAACCAATATGGCAGAAGTTTGTTGGATCAAAAGATCACAACAGGAGTATCCTTGAGGAGTTCTCCATTCACAATTGTGACTCTGCCAATCCTACCTTCTCCGCATGGGTTATCCGGAAGAAATATGTTGAGCCTTACTCGACATACTAATCTGTGCATCCACAGCTCAGAAAATCGTATGCTCCTTTGAGTTGTCTCTCTTTAGTTGTCTTCTGACCTTCGTCTATCAATTGATAGTCAGGAGTAGTCAAGCATTCGTGTTCATCAATGCTGTGGTCCGTTAAGTCATTCCAATGGAATGACCAGGAGAAACAAACTCCGGCACCTCATCCATATCCAAGATTGGGTCAAAGCAGTTGTATTCCGCAGATCAAAATGCTAATCTAGCTCTTGCTCTGTCCTACCTTGGAGTATTACCATCTTTCTATCAAGAATATCATGGGAATTGCACACCATCCTATGAACTCTTGATACAGTGATACTTCTTGCCCTCATTATTCATTTCTTGGCTCCCGTGTTGTTGCAACCGGAATGCCGACAAGTGAATCATGATGTGTCAAATTTATACTCCTAGCAACTCCATTGCTTGGTAGTTAAAGGGCAATAATTTCATCCTTAGCGTGTTGGTTATTGAATCACCATCCTAGGGTTGATCGTGCTACCTAGTCCATATTTCTGGTGCACCCTTCGATCGATGAGTTAGGACTATGTCAATCCCTTGCTTATTTGATCATCTCGTCTTGCCCTGAAAAGCAAGATTATTTTTGAGCTTAGTAACATGTCGGTGGTTCGTGATTTTCTGAATATCTTCTCGGAAATATCACCAGGATGTTCCCTGATCGCTATGTTGAGCTCTTTATCAAGTTGGTTCTCGTAACCACCCTTTCTCCAAGAATCTGTGTTGGGTACCCCTGAGCTAGTTGGTTAAGCTGAACAACAACTTGGAGAGTTGGAAGATAAAAGTTGCCTGACTTAGTTCATTTTCAAAGGGATATCCTTGTATTTGTGTGTGTTGAAGAAAGATGATATCTTCATCGATTGATCCTCGTGATCAATTGTCGGTGCTATTGTCTTATCCAACCTTTGATTTGAGTATGGGCTATCATCAAATCAAACCAGAACCAACGATATTCGTAATGTTGTCTTACTCGTGGTTGTTTCCTCGAGCATACACCATTATATCTTTTGGTCTGACCAATACTATCACCTTGTTCACAAAATTGTGGAACTCCATTATATGGAAACCTAGATGAATTGTTGTTGATCCCTTCAGCAACATTGTTATCTTCCCCATCCGTGTGAACATCCAGTTAGTATTGGAAACTTTTATAAGCATTGTCTTCATGTTCCGTTCATGAAGCATATGTTCGGTTGAAAGAAGTGACCTCCTCTAATTCATGTACATTTGATGCAAGTTGCCGCCGTGAATTCGAGAAAGTCAATGTTGCCTCCTCTAGAACCATCCCAAGTCAGTCATGCATGTGCGAAGTATGCTATGGTTTGATAGGCTCGCTACCTCCATTCTATATGTGTCCCTAGCACACCAAGCCACTAATTGATTTGGTTCAAGGAAAGGGAGTTGTCGTGCTAATCCTAGGTCATGCACCAGACTTCGTTACCCTAGATGATGGATCCTAACCTGAACTCGGTAGTGTTTTATCATAAGACTACTTTTTGGTCATGCTTGTCCGGGACAGCGTGTTCACATGTTGTAGCAGAACCAGCTCATGTTTTGGAGTTGCTATCGTAGTTCATTCCCCGAGAATCTCGCAATGTCATCTCGTCGATTTGTGTTGCAAACTTTCATTTTTCTTCCTAGATTCGATGAGTCTGGATTGTCCGGACCCCAACCAGATCTGAATCTCAGGCAGATATGATGGTTGGAACATTTCCCAAGAACTATAATATTGGCCTCTCTGTAACCCGGTAAAGTGGATATCATGGCCAACACACCCAGATGGAAGACCCATTATTGTAGTATCTTGATTGAGGAAGTTGGCCACCTCCCCATAAGGACCTCGCAAGATTTACTTCGGTAGCTATTCCTTATGGATTCTTGAGCTTCCGAAGTCCGACCTGTTACTTGATGTTCTAAATACCAAACCATTTCAATTAATGGGTTACGCTAGCACATCGAGATGAACATTAGAAGCGGAATGCTAAATGTCTCTCGGTCGATCATCCAGATTTTGTTCCCTTGGCCTCGCTAAGGTGAAATCTGAGAAAGTGTTATCTTCCTTTGCATCTGCACCCTCCACCGGTATTCATCATGGTAGCGTGTTGTGTTACCAGGATCCTTGACACGGATATTGGTAAAACCTTGATGAATATGGAAATGCTCAAGTTCTTGAGAGCATGCACAAGCACTAGGTGTTATCACCGGCACTAACTAATACGTCTCCAACGTATCTATAATTTTTGATTGCTCCATGCTATATTATCTACTGTTTTAGGCAATATTGGGCTTTATTATCCACTTTTATATTATTTTTGGGACTAACCTATTAACCGGAGGCCCAGCCCAGATTTGTTGTTTTATGCCTATTTCAAGATTTCGAGGAAAAGGAATATCGACGGAGTCAAAATGGAACTAAATCATTGGAGAAGTTATTTTGGAAGGAAACCCACGATGGACTTGGACCCCACGTCGGAAGATACGGAGGTGCTCACGAGGGTGGGGGCGCCCCCCCGGGCGCCCCCTGCCTCGTGGGGCCCCGTAGCTCCACCAACGTTCTCCTTTCACCCATATATACCGTCGCACCCTAAAACTTCCGAATAGAAGATAGATCGGGAGTTCCGCCGCAAGCCTCCGTAACCACCAAAACCAATGGGACCCCTTTACGGTACTGCCGGGGGGGATCCATCTCCGGTGGCCATCTTCATCATCTCGGCGCTCTCCATGACGAGGAGGGAGTAGTTCACCCTCGGGGCCGAGGGTATGTACCCGTAGCTATGTGTTTGATCTCTCTCTCTCGTGTTCTCTCTCGTGTTCTATGGCACGATCTTGATGTATCCCGAGCTTTGCTATTGTAGTTGGATCTTATGATGTTTCTCCCCCTCTACTCTCTTGTGATGAATTGAGTTTACCCTTTGAAGTTATCTTATCGGATTGAGTCTTTTATGAGAACACTTGATGTATGTCTTGGTGATCAACTTGCGGGTTTCATGACATTGGGAACCTATGCATAGGGGTTGGCACACGTTCTTGACTCTCCGGTAGAAACTTTGGGGCACTCTTTGATGTACTTTTATGTTGGTTGGATGAATCTGAGATTGTGTGATGCATATCGTATAATCATGCCCACGGATACTTGAGGTGACAATGGAGTATCTAGATGACATTAGGGTTTTGGTTGATTTGTATCTTAATGTTTTATTCTAGTATGAACTCTTTTATAGATTGATCCGAAAGAATAGCTTTGTGGTGGTTTCGTACCCGACCATAATCTCTACGTTTGTTCTCCGCTATTAGTGGCTTCGGAGTGACTCTTTGTTGCATGTTGAGGGATTGTTATATGATCTATCTATGTTATTATTGTTGAGAGAACTTGCACTAGCGAAAGTATGAACCCTAGGCCTTGTTTCCTATCATTGCAATACCGTTTACTTTCACTTTTATCGCTTGTTACCTTGTTGTTTTTATTATTTCAGATTACAAAACCTATATCTACCATCCATATTGCACTTGTATCACCATCTCTTCGCCGAACTAGTGCACCTATACAATTTACCATTGTATTGGGTGTGTTGGGGACACAAGAGACTTTTTGTTATTTGGTTGCAGGGTTGTTTGAGAGAGACCATCTTCCTCCTACGCCTCTCGCGGATTGATAAACCTTAGGTCATCCACTTGAGGGAAATTTGCTACTGTCCTACAAACCTGTGCACTTGCAGGCCCAACAACGTCTACAAGAAGAAGGTTGTATAGTAGACATCAAGCTCTTTTCTGGCGCCGTTGCCGGGGAGGCTAGGTAAGTGAAGGTATATCTTTAGATCTTGCAATCGAATCTTTTTGTTTCTTGTTTTAGCACTAGTTAGTATATAGAAGAAAATTACAAAAAATGGAATTGAGTTTGTCTCATAGGCTTCACCTTTTTAATATCTTTCGTGAGAATGATGGAAAGGAAAATTGTGCCAAAGTGCTAGAAGAAGAATTACATAGAATGCTTGGCATGAAATATGTGAATGATGAGCATGATTGCAATGTTGTTAGTATGAATTCCTTGAATATCCATGATGCTAATGATATGCAAAGCCACAAGCTTGGGGAAGCTATGTTTGATGAAGATGATATTTTTTGTCCCCCAAGCTTTGATGAGCAAATTTACTATGATGAAAGCATGCCTCCTATCTATGATGATTATTGTGATGACACGTATGCTTTAAAGAATAATGATAACCATGAAACTTGTCATCTTGATCTTAATTCTCAATCATATGATAGATATTTTGTTGAATTTTCTCCCACTACTATTCATGAGAAGAATTTTTGCTTATGTGGAGAGTAGTAAAATTTCTATGCTAGTAGATCATGAAAAGAATGCTTTAGGTGCTGGTTATATTGTTGAATTCATTCATGATGCTACTGAAAATTATTATGAGGGAGGAATATATACTTGTAGGAATTGCAATAATATCAAGTTTCCTCTCTATGTGCTTAAAATTTTGAAGTTATGCTTGTTTTACCTTCCTATGCAAGTTGATTCTTGTTCCCATAAGTTGTTTGCTCACAAAATCCCTATGCATAGGAAGTGGGTTAGACTTAAATGTGCTAGTCATATTCTTCATGATGCTCTCTTTATGTTTCAATTCCTATCTTTTATGTGAGCATCATTGAAATCATAATGCCTAGCTAGGGGCTTTAAACGATAGCGCTTGTTGGGAGGCAACCCAATTTTATTTTAGTTTATTGCTTTTTGGTTCTGTTTAGGAATGAATAATCCATCTAGATTCTGTTTAGATGTGGTTTTATGTTTTAGTTAGTGTTTGTGCCAAGTGGAACCTTTGGGAAGACTTGGGTGAACTCTTTATGATCATGCTGTAAAAAACAGAAACTTTAGCGCTCACGAGATTAGCTATAACTGTTTGCTGGAGAGTGCTATTTAGTTGATTCTTTTTGCAGATTATTACTAGACAAATTCCTCAGGTCCACCCATTTATTTTAGAATTTTTGTAGTTCCAGAAGTTTGCGTTAGTTACATATTACTACAGACTGTTCTGTTTTTGACAGATTCTGTTTTCATTGTGGTGTTTGCTTATTTTGATGAATCTATGGCTAGTAAAATAGTTTATAAACCATAGAGAAGTTGGAATATAGTATATTTAACACCAATATAAATAAAGAATGAGTTCATTACAGTACCTTGAAGTGGTCTTTTGTTTTCTTTCGCTAACGGAGCTCACGAGTTTTCTGTTAATTTTTGTGTTGTGAAGTTTTCAAGTTTTGGGTAAAGATTCGATGGACTACGGAATAAGGAGTGGCAAGAGCCTAATCTTGGGGATTCCCAAGGCACCCCAAGGTAATATTCAAGGACAACCAAGAGCCTAAGCTTGGGGATGCCCCGGAAGGCATCCCCTCTTTCGTCTTCGTTCATCGGTAACTTTACTTGGAGCTATATTTTTATTCACCACATGATATGTGTTTTGCTTGGAGCGTCATTTCATTATTATTATTTTTTGCTTCATTTTAGTTAGAATAATGTTTTGCATCTTTAGTTTCAATAAAAAAGTCAAGGATAGCCTTTGCCATGCTTATTTTGCTAGTATACATGTTGCTGTTTGAAAACAGAAAGTTTACCGCTGTTGAAAAAATTCCTTAGAGAAGTCAGTGAGTGGTATAATGTTGAATATTTTTGCATAATGAGCTCTGATAAATTTATTACATTTGGAATTTTAGTTCATAATTGTTGGAGTTAGGGAAGTATTGATACTCTTGCATTCTTTACAGACTGTACTGTTTTGGCAGATTGCTGTTATGTTTGCATATGTTTGCTTGTTTAACGATTCTATTTAAGGATAGGAGTATTAAATATGCAGAGGCATTTAGTATGCAATGTTGAATAATAATGTTAGTGATTTTTTACAGTAGGAAATGATAAGGTTTTGCATTGGTTTATACTAACCTATCTCACGAGTTCTTGTTGAGTTTGTTGTGAATGAAGCTTTTGATAAAAAGAGAAACCATGATATGAGAGGAATTAAGGAGACACAAAAGTTCAAGCTTGGGGATGCCCAAGACACCCCAAGATATTATTTCAAGAAGTCTCAAGCATCTAAGCTTGGGGATGCCCCGGTAGGCATCCCACCTTTCTTCTTCAACAACTATCGGTTAGTATCGGTTGAGCCTAAGTTTTTGCTTCTTCACATGAGTTGTGCTATCCTTGCAATGTAGTTTTATTTAGCTTTGCTTGCTGTTTGAATAAAGAATCAAGATCTGAAATTATTAAATGGGAGAGTCTTCACATAGTTGCATAATTATTCGGCTACTGATCTTCACTTATATCTTTTGGAGTAGTTTGTTGTTTGCTCTAGTGCTTCACTTATATCTTTTAGAGCACAATGGTGGTTTTATTTTGAATAAATAGATGAACTCTCATGCTTCACTTATATTATTTTGAGAGTCGTTAATAGCATGGTAATTTGCTTAATGTTAATATACTTGGTGTTCAAGATATGTGAAACTTTCTTTTGAGTGCGTTGAATACTAAGATAAGTTTGATGCTTGATAATTGTTTTGAGATATGGAGGTGATAATATCAAAGTCATGCTAGTTGAGTAGTTGTGAATTTGATAAATGCTTGTGTTGAAGTTAGCAAATCCCGTAGCATGCACGTATGGTTAAAGTTGTGTAACAAATTTGAAACATGAAGTGTACCCGGCTTGTGCATCCTTATGAGTGGCGGTCGGGGACGAGCGATGGTCTTTTCCTGCCAATCTATCCCCCTAGGAGCATGCGCGTAGTACTTGATTTCTGATGACTTCTAAATTTTTGCAATAATTATATGAGTTCTTTTGACTAATGTTGAGTCCATGGATTATACGCACTCTCACCCTTCCATCATTGCTAGCCTCTTGATGCACGTGCATTGCCCTTTCTCACATTGAGAGTTGGTGCAAACTTAGCGGTGCATCCAAACCCGTGATACGATACGCCTATCACACATAAACCTCCTTATATCTTCCTCAAAACAGCCACCATACCTACCTATCATGGCATTTCCATAGCCATTCTGAGATATATTGCCATGCAACTTCCATCATCATTATTATGACATACATTACTTTTATCATATTGCCATTGCATGATCATGTAGTTGACATCGTATTTGTGGCAAAGCCACCATGCATTATTTTTCATACATGTCACTCTTGATTCATTGCACCATCCCGGTACACCGCCGGAGGCATTCATATAGAGTCATATCTTGTTCTAGTTTTGAGTTGTAATCCTTATGTTGTAATCAATATAAGTGTGATGATCATCATTATTAGAGCATTGCCCAAAAAAAAGAAAGGCCAAGAAAAAAGGAAAGGCAGAGAAAGGCCCAAAAAAATATAAAAAATAAAAAATAAAAAGGGCAATGCTACTATCTCTTTCACACAGTTGTGCTTCAAAGTAGCACCTTGTTCTTCATGTAGTGAGTCTCATATATTGTGCTTCAAAGTAGCACCTTGTTCTTCATGTAGTGAGTCTCACACTTGTGCTTCAAAGTAGCACCATGTTCTTCATATAGTGAGTCTCATAAGCTGTTTTCATACTAGTAGGAATTTTTCATTATAGAACTTGGCTTGTATATTCCTACGATGGGCTTCCTCAAATGCCCTAGGTCTTCGTGAGCAAGCAAGTTGGATGCACACCCACTAGTTTTCTTTTGTTGAGCATTCATAGCTCTAGTGCATCCGTTGCATGGCAATCCCTACTCCTTGCATTAACATCAATCGATGGGCATCTCCATAGCTCATTGATTAGCCTCGTTGATGTGAGACTTTCTCCTTTTTTTGTCTTCTCCACACAATCCCCATCATCATATTCTATTCCACCCATAGTGCTATATCCATGGCTCGCGCTCATGTATTGCGTGAAGGTTAAAAAAGTTTGAGATTATTTAAGAATGAAACAATTGCTTGGCTTGTCATCGGGGGTATAGAAGTTGGGAACATCTTTGTATGACAAAAATGAAGCATAGCCTAACTATATGATTTTGTAGGGATGAACTTTCTTTTGCCATGCTATTTTGAGAAGACATAATTGCTTTGATTAGTATGCTTGAAGTATTATTATTTTTATGTCAATATTAACTTTTGTCTTGAATCTTTCGGATCTGAATATTCATATCACAAGTACGAAGATTTACATTGAAATTATGCCAAGTAGCACTCCGCATCAAAAATTATCTTTTTTATCATTTACCTACTCGAGGACGAGCAGGAATTAAGCTTGGGGATGCTTGATACGTCTCCAACGTATCTATAATTTTTGATTGCTCCATGCTATATTATCTACTGTTTTAGGCAATATTGGGCTTTATTATCCACTTTTATATTATTTTTGGGACTAACCTATTAACCGGAGGCCCAGCCCAGATTTGCTGTTTTATGCCTATTTCAGTATTTGGAGGAAAGGTAATATCAGATGGAGTCAAAATGGAACGAAATCAACTGGAGAAGTTATTTTTGGAAGGAAACCCACCTGATGGACTTGGACCCCACGTCAGAAGATACGGGAGGTGCTCACGAGGGTAGGGGGCGCGCCCTCCCCCCTGGGCGCGCCCCCCTGCCACGTGGGGCCCCCGTAGCTCCACCGACGTTCTCCTTTCACCCATATATACCGTCGTACCCTAAAACTTCCAGAACAGAAGATAGATCGGGAGTTCCGCCGCCGCAAGCCTCTAGAACCACCAAAAACCAATCGGGACCCCTTCCGATACCCTGCCGGAGGGGGGATCCATCTCCGATGGCCATCTTCATCATCCCGACGCTCTCCATGACGAGGAGGGAGTAGTTCACCCTCGGGGCTGAGGGTATGTACCAGTAGCTATGTGTTTGATCTCTCTCTCTCGTGTTCTCTTCGTGTTCTATGGCACGATCTTGATGTATCCCGAGCTTTGCTATTGTAGTTGGATCTTATGATGTTTCTCCCCCTCTACTCTCTTGTGATGAATTGAGTTTCCCGTTTGAAGTTATCTTATCGGATTGAGTCTTTTATTAGAACACTTGATGTATGTCTTGGTGATCAACTTGCGGGTTTCGTGACATTGGGAACCTATGCATAGGGGTTGGCACACGTTCTTGACTCTCCGGTAGAAACTTTGGGGCACTCTTTGAAGTACTTTTATGTTGGTTGGATGAATCTGAGATTGTGTGATGCATATCGTATAATCATGCCCACGGATACTTGAGGTGACAATGGAGTATCTAGGTGACATTAGGGTTTTGGTTGATTTGTATCTTAAGGTGTTATTCTAGTACGAACTCTTTTATAGATCGATCCGAAAGAATAGCTTTGTGGTGGTTCCGTACCCGACCATAATCTCTACGTTTGTTCTCCGCTATTAGTGGCTTCGGAGTGACTCTTTGTTGCATGTTGAGGGATTGTTATATGATCTATCTATGTTATTATTGTTGAGATAACTTGCACTAGCGAAAGTATGAACCCTAGGCCTTGTTTCCTATCATTGCAATGCCGTTTACGCTCACTTTTATCGCTTGTTACCTTGCTGTTTTTATTATTTCAGATTACAAAAACCTATATCTACCATCCATATTGCACTTGTATCACCATCTCTTCGCCGAACTAGTGCACCTATACAATTTACCATTGTATTGGGTGTGTTGGGGACACAAGAGACTTTTTGTTATTTGGTTGCAGGGTTGTTTGAGAGAGACCATCTTCCTCCTACGCCTCTCGCGGATTGATAAACCTTAAGTCATCCACTTGAGGGAAATTTGCTACTGTCCTACAAACTTGTGCACTTGCAGGCCCAACAACGTCTACAAGAAGAAGGTTGTGTAGTAGACATCACTAACCGGGATTGCTCCCAGTTTTCTTCGGTTATGCTATAACCATTTCAGCAGTGGAATCACTCTCTACTGTTGAGCTTCTCCCCAGTTACTAGAATTATTCCTAGCATCTGCATTTTGTCCCCAGCTTGCACCATCATTGTGCCATTCTACCTTGGGTCCCATCCATTTCCGGTGATAAGCAAAATCATCCCTTGTGTTGTCTTCAACAAGGTAATCCACATCATCCATACTAGTCCGAGCATGTCATTCTACCGAACTCCTCCAAATGATCGATTGTGATTTGCCTTAAGCTGGTATAAAGAGTTTCAATGATCGTTGAATCAAAGGTAATTCTTTTTGCCACTTAAGGGATAATTCTACGAGTCACCTTCCCTGGGGTGCCCCGTTATGGAATTATGGCAACTAACTCCTCGCTAGTTTGACTCTGTCCACCACCCTCTTAAGTGTGAAATTTTCTGCCTACCAAATTGAACTTTAGTCATATGTTTCTTCCACTCCTCTCCATGTGTGTTTTATGTCTCAAGTCAAGATATGTTCTTACGTTTCACTCCATGAGTTGATCTTGAGTACTCGATCTTTGAGAAGATCATTCTTGTAGAGTTTCTCTCTGTCGACATCATGTTGGATAAGATCTCGAAAGCAAAGACGTTAAGATCAATTGGAGCAATAAATCAACATCTTCGAGAAAGGCTATTGGATCATGAAGATCGTGTTAGCTTGTGACCCTCTGATTTCTTACCTCACGTCTTGAATCTCGGGACGAGATTCTTGTTTAGTGGGGGTGAGTTGTCACATCCCTAGTTTCTGCCTTTGCACTAGGCTAGCTTCATGTCTGCATCATGTTTAAATTTTATTTAACTTGAAATGGGGATGTTCAAACCCTAGCATTAAATCAACTCAACTAGGGTGGATTAAAATCTTTTTCAATAAACCCAAAAAAGTCCCTAAGAAAAGTTCATGATTTCTGGTTAAGGTGGAAACCTCTGCCAAAAATGATGAATATTTTCTTAGATCATTTTTGGATTTTTGAATTAAATCATATTGTATTTGACTTTGGTCATTTAAACACTACAAATAATTTAAATGCTCAAATAATGTTGGAATTGTTTGTGGGACACTGAAATAATTCAGAAAGTGCTCATGAATATTTTCAAGATTTATAAAATTGATTTGGTTTTTAAAACTGGATCAAACACAAACTACAAAAATAGAAAACAGAATTAAAGAAAAGAGAGAGAAGGACTTACCTTGCAGCCCAGCCAGCCCACCACTGTAGCAGCCCAGCTGGGCAAAGCCAGCCCAGCCCACTAGGGGGTTCCCTGTCGTCTTCCTCCTCTTGCCAGAGCAGGCAGGCTGCTGCCTGTCGCCCGCGCGTCGCCCCTGGCCACCTCCTGCTTGCCACCGAGGCGCCCCCGACGCGTCTGGAGACGCCCCGCAGCCCCCTCTGCCTCTCCCCTCGCTCTCTGCTCTCTCCCTCGACCTCTAGCCTCTCTCCCGAACAAACCCGAGCGCTGCCGTCGCCGCCGTTCCTGCCACCGTGCCCAGAGCCACTGCCTCGCCTCGCCTTCGTGCCCCCAAGCTTCGTATTCTCGCGCTGAAGCCCTCCGCCGAGCCGCCCGACGCTGGGATCCCCTGGAGCGCCGTCACCACCCTCATCTTCAAGCCCGGAGGCCGGAGATCGCCACCGTCGCTCCATCGACTCTGACGCCTCCCCCGAGCCGCCGAGCCCTCCATCCGACACACAGTGAGCCCCGCCGTCGTTTCCCCTATCCCCGTGGCCTATCGCTCGCTGTAGCCGCCGTTTCCATGATGTCTGAAGCACGCCGCCGCACAAGCTCGTCGTCGATGAGGCTCCGGAGACCAAATGGCCCCGTGCATATGCCCGTCGTCTTCGTGAGCGCTTGTAGCACCCATAGGAACTACCCGTTGATCCTCCCGTGCACCGTGTCGTCGTTTTCATCGGCGCCCGAGCTCCGGCCGCCGCCGTTGAGGTCGCCGCCGCCGTTTCCAGCCACCCCAGCTGCGGCCAAGGCCACCGCTGGACGCGCCACACCGTCAGCTTCTCGTAGCACCCACCCGCGCATCGAACCGTGCCCGGAGCAGCGTTTCCGACACTCGCCGCCCCGTCTGGCCTCGCCGGCGACCTAACTCCGACTAAACCCGGATTAGCACTAATGATCCCGGCTAATCACCCACCACTAGACACTTAAAAATGGGACCCACGCCCCTAATTAACCATAGCTTAACTCCTATTTAGTTTAAATTAATCACAGTGGCCCCACGCGTCGGCGTTGACCTCGCTGACGTGGCTGTTGACCGGGCCCACCTGTCTGTGTCACTTACCGACACTGGGTCACTGACCAGTGGGTACCCACTGGTCAGGTTTGACCTGGTTAGCCACAGCCGACCTGCTGACGTGATGCTGTTGTCATGCTGACGCAGTAATATTTTCTGGAATTTAAATAAATCAGAAATGATTTATAAATTTCAGAAAATGCCCTAAACTTCTAAAAATCATAGAAATTCAACCGTAGCTCCAAATGAAATAATTTATATATGAAAAATTATCAAAAAAATCCAATCTATCCATCTATACTGGTTTCATGCATGTTTAAACAACTTAACATTGCTGTTTAGTGAAAAACATGATAAGGCACTATTTAACTTCATAATTTGAGTTTGGGATTGAACCTTTGGTTCAAAATGACCCAAATCCATCTGGTTGTAGTTGCATTAGGCCAACACACTCATATTGCCATGTCATGAGCATGCATCATATTGTGCATTGCATTGATTGTGTTTCTTCTTTGTTTGTCGGTGTTTGTCTCCTCTCGATAGCATGGTTCCGACGATGTGATCGGTGACACCGATGAAGAGCTATACTATCTTCAGAAGTGCCAGGCAAGCAAAACCCCCTTGTTCATTCCGATACAATCCCACTCTCTCGATCCTGCTCTCTTTTACTGCATTAGGACAAAAACAATTCAACTGTTACATGCTGCGGTAGTTGAACCCCTTTCCTCTGCATGACCTGTCATTGCCACAGTAAATAGATGAAACCCACTAGCATGAGTAGGAGTTGTTTGAGCCCTGATGTGCCTACTCATTCATGCTTGTTTTTCATGCCTGCTACTGCTTAGAGTTGAGTCAGGTCTGATTCATCGGGAATGAATTGGAATGTTGTGAAAACATGTCCTACTGTGTGTGAGCTAAGTATGTGAACACGATTTGGTAAAGGTAGCGGTAAGAGGCCATGTAGGAGTACATGGTGGGTTGTCTCATTGCAGCCGTTCTCAGGAACTGAGTTCTGTGTTTGTGATCCATGAACAGTTACTACCACACATTGGGCTCCGGGCGCTCCCAGCTCTCTCGACTTATTAATCAACTCGATCTCTGTCCAGGAGTTGCAACTAGTTTCTGGTGTTTGTAGGTAGTGCTAGTAGTCTACCAAGTGGCACCCGTGCATGTGGGCTTGGGACAGACTAGGTGCAGATGCACGGTGTACCAAGTGGCACCCGGATGGTGGGCTTGGGAACCCTGCTCACATTGTTTGGGGCCGTGAGCGACACCCCGGCCGGATCTCCTTGCGGATGGAACCCGAATAGGCGATAAACCTGGACTAGAGACTTGTGTCGTTAGTCAGGTCGTGGCCGACACCCTCGCCAGGCTTCCGCTTGAAGGTTGCCGAGATACATGACGTGTACATGGCGGTAAGTGGCGAGAGCGTGTGAAGAAGTACACCCCTGCAGGGTTAACATCATCTATTCGAATAGCCGTGTCCGCGGTAAAGGACTTCTCGGTTGCCTGTACAGTTCATAGACAAGTGAAAGTGGATACTCTAAAATGCGCAAGATAAGCGTGAGTGCTATGGATGGCGTTCTCGTAGGGAGACGGGAGCGGATCCATAGTGGTGTATTGATATGGTGAATATGTGGACTCGTGTGCGCCACCTCAAAGAGTTACCTGCAGTCGTAGTTTAGGATAGCCACCGAGTCAAAGCTGGCTTGCTGCAGTTAAACCCCACCATCCCCTTTGTTGATAATGATGCATATGTAGTTAGTTCTGATATAAGTCTTGCTGGGTACATTTGTACTCACGTTGCTTAATTTATGTTTTTGTAGAGAGACTTCAGTCTCGCTAGTAGTTACACGTGGACTTCGATGTTTAGCTTGTTACCTCAGCTACGATCTTGTGCCCTCGGCAGGATCTGGTAGATAGTCAGGCTTCTCAGCCTTTTTCATTTGTAGATGTCTGTACTCAGACATGTTAACCTTCCGCTTGTGCTTTGACTTGTGTTCTCTGAATGTTGGGTCATGAGACCCATGTTTGTAATATCTCGCTCCTCGGAGCCTATTGAATAAAATACTTGAGTTGTAGAGTCATGTTGTGATGCCATGTTGTACTTGCACATATCGAGCATACTGTGTGTATGTTATTGAAATGCTTGGTATGTGTGGAATCTGACTATCTAGTTGTTTATCCTTGGTAGCCTCTCTTACCGGGAAATGTCTCCTAGTGCTTCCACTGAGCCATGGTATCTTGCTACTGCTCCGGAACACATAGGCTGGCCGGCATGTGTCCTTCTTCGATCATGTGTCTGTCCCTTCGGGGAAATGTCACGCGGTGTCTACCGGAGTCCTGTTAGCCTGCTACAGCCCAGATTCTCCGGAGTCCTGCTAGCCCAGCTGCTACAGCCCGGATTCACTTGCTGATGGCCGACACGTTCGTTGTTGGGTCATGTATGCATGTCCCTGTAAGTTAGCGCCACTTTGGGTTCACGACTAGCCATGTCAGCCCAGGCTCGTTGTCATATGGATGCTAGCGACACTATCATATACGTGTGCCAAAAGGCGCAAACGGTCCCGGGCCTGGTAAGGCGTCACCAGTGGGAATACCGTGCGTGATGCTGCAAAGTGATATGAGGTGTTACATGCTAGATCGGTGTGGCATTGAGTCGGGGTCCTGACATTCTTTTTCCTGCTATTTAAGATTACTGTGTTTTATCATTATATTCAAAAACAGATTTTGTTATTTTAGTTTCTATCAAAAAAATCTTTATGAAAATTATTTTTGCTACTAAAGTTTCTAAAAAAAATTCTTTATGATAATTATTTCTGCTTTTCATGTTTTGAACAGAAAATACTTTGATAATTTTAGTTGCATAAATTTTATATGATTTTAGTTTAAAAAATACTAGAGGTTTATAAAAGCTTTTTAGTTGATTCCTTTTGCTATTAGAGTTTTATAAAAGCATTTACTGGTTTTTTGAGCTATAAGACCTTGAAATTGAAAAGCATTTCAAATGAACTCTGAAAATGTTGAAAGTTGACATGGTATCACGACTTCATGTACAAAATGGACAATCTCTTTCGAAGTATCAGGATTTCATACGGAAACTTGTCTGTTACAATAGGCATTTCAAATGAACTACGAAAAGGTTGAAAGTTGGCATGGTATAATCATAATAGTTGTGGACAAAGTCTTCACTTTTTCTCCGCTTGTGTCCTTTGCTTATTGCGCCGTAACCATGGATAATCTTCATCATTTATCAGGATGCTTGGGTCAGCTTTGACTTTGAAGGGAGGAATTTCATGAAACTTTTCATAATCTTCGGACATGTCTGTCTTGCCCTCCACTCCCACGATGTCCCTTTTTCCTGATAGAACTATGTGGCGCTTTGGCTCATCGTATGATGTATTCGCTTCCTTATTTTTTCTTTTTCTCGGTTTGGTAGACATGTCCTTCACATAGATAACCTGTGCCACATCATTGGCTAGGACGAACGGTTCGTCAGTGTACACAAGATTGTTCGGATCCACTGTTGTCATTCCGTACTGTGGGTCTACCTGTACCTCGCCTCCTGACAGATTGACCCAGTTGCATTTAAACAAAGGGACCTTAAAATCTACTCTGTAGTCAAGTTCCCATATATCCACTATGTAACCATAATATGTGTCATTTCCCCTCTCGGTGGCTGCATCAAAGCGGACACCGCTGTTTTGGTTGGTGCTCTTTTGATCTTGGGTGATCGTGTAAAATGTATTCCCATTTATCTCATATCCTTTCCAAATCAATACAGCCGAAGATGGTCCCCTGTACAACGAGTACAGCTCCTCACAAATAGTGTTTTCACCTCTGAGACGTGTTTCCAACCAACTGCTGAAAGTCCTGATGTGTTCACATGTAATCCAGTCGTCGCACTGCTCCGCGTGTTTTGAGCGCAGACTGTTCTTGTGTTCATCGACATAAGGGGTCACCAAGGTAGAGTTCTGTAGAACTGTGTAGTGTGCTTGAGACCAAGAATATCCGTCCCTGCATATTATTGTCTCCTCTCCAAGCATGCCTTTTCCAGTCAGTCTTCCCTCATATCGCGATTTAGGGAGACCTATCTTCTTAAGGCCAGGAATGAAGTCAACACAAAACCCAATGACATCCTCTGTTTGATGGCCCATGGAGATGCTTCCTTCTGGCCTAGCGCTGTTACGGACATATTTCTTTAGGACTCCCATGAACCTCTCAAAGGGGTACATATTGAGTAGAAATACGGGGCCTAGAATGACAATCTCGTCAACTAGATGAACTAGGACGTGCGTCATGATATTGAAGAAGGATGGTGGGAACACCAGCTCAAAACTGACATGACATTGCACCACATCACTCCTTAGCCTTGGTATAATTTCTGGATCGATCACCTTCTGAGAAATTGCATTGAGGAATGCACATAGCTTCACAATGGCTAATCGGACGTTTTCCGATAATAGCCCCCTCAATGCAACCGGAAGCAGTTGCGTCATAACCACGTGGCAGTCATGAGACTTTAGGTTCTGAAACTTTTTCTCTGCCATATTTATTATTCCCTTTATATTCGACGAGAATCCAGTCGGGACCTTCATACTAAGCAGGCATTCAAAGAAGATTTCCTACTCTTCTTTGGTAAGAGCGTAGCTGGCAGGACCTTCATACTGCTTTGGAGGCATGCCGTCTTTTTTGTGCAAATGTTGCAGGTCCTCCCGTGCCTCAGCTGTATCTTTTGTCTTCCCATACACGCCCAAGAATCCTAGCAGGTTCACGCAAAGGTTCTTCGTCACATGCATCACGTCGATCGAAGAGCGGACCTCTAGGTCTTTCCAGTAGGTTAGGTCCCAAAATATAGATTTCTTCTTCCACATGGGTGTGTGTCCCTCAGCGTCACTCGTAACAGCTAGTCCGCCGGGACCCTTTCCAAAGATTACGTGTAAATCATTGACCATAGCAAGTACGTGATCACCGGTACGCATGGCGGGCTTCTTCCGGTGATCTGCCTCGCCTTTGAAATGCTCGCCTTTCTTTCGACATTGATGGTTGGTCGGAAGAAATCGATGATGGCCCAGGTACACATTCTTCCTGCAGCTTCCCAGGTATATACTTTTGGTGTCAGCTAAACAGTGTGTGCATGCATGGTATTCCTTGTTTGTCTGTCCCGAAAGGTTACTGAGAGTGGGACAATCGTTGATGGTTACAAACAGCAACGCATGCAGGTTAAATTCCTCCTGTCTGTGCTCATCCCACACACGTACACCGTTTCCATTCCACAGGTGTAAAAGTTCTTCAACTAATGGCCTTAGGTACACATCAATGTCATTGCAGGGTTGCTTAGGGCCTTGTATGAGAACCGGCATCATAATGAACTTCCGCTTCATGCACATCCAAGGAGGAAGGTTATACATACATAGAGTCACGGGCCAGGTGTTGTGATTGCTGCTCTACTCCCCGAAAGGATTAATGCCGTCCGCGCTTAAACCAAACCATACATTCCTTGGGTCATGTGCAAACTCAGCTCAGTACTCTCTCTTGATTTTTCTCCACTACGACCCGTCAGCGGGTGCTCTCAACTTCCCGTCTTTCTTACGTCCTCATTGTGCCATCGCATCAACTTGGCATGCTCTTTGTTTCTGAACAGTCGTTTCAAGCGTGGTATTATAGGAGCATACCATATCACCTTCGCAGGAACTCTCTTCCTGCGGGGCTCGCCGTCAACATCACCAGGGTCATCTCGTCTGATCTTATACCGCAATGCACCACATACCGGGCATGTGTTCAAATCCTCATACGCACCATGGTAGAGGATGCAGTCATTAGGGCATGCATGTATCTTCCGCACCTCCAATCCTAGAGGGCATACGACCTTCTTTGCTGCGTATGTACTGTCGGGCAATTCATTATCCTTTGGAAGCTTCTTCTTCAATATTTTCAGTAGCTTCTCAAATCCTTTGCGAGCACAGCATTCTCGCCTTCCATCGCAGCAATTCCAAAGACGGTACCCAGCTTTGTGTTGCCATCTTCGCAATTGGGGTACAACCCTTTTTTGTGATCCTCTAACATGCGATCGAACTTCAGCTTCTCCTTTTGACTTTCGCATTGCGTCCTTGCATCGAGAATGACCCGGCGGAGATCATCATCGGGCACATCGTCTGGTTCCTCTTGATCTTCAGTAGTTTCCCCTGTTGCAGCATCATCGGGCACATCGTCTGGTTCCTCTTAATCTTCAGCAGCTCCCCCCATTGCACCATCACCGTATTCAGGGGGCACATAGTTGTCATCGTCCTCTTCTTCTTCGCCGTCTTCCATCAGAACCCCTATTTCTCCGTTCCTTGTCCAAACATTATAGTGTGGCATGAAACCCTTGTAAAGCAGGTGGGCGTGAAGGATTTTCCGGTCAGAGTAAGACTTCGTATTCCCACATTTAGTGCATGGACAACACATAAAACCATTGCCTCAGCCACTTCGAGAAAATTATGCACGTCCTTAATGTACTCGGAGGTGTGTCTGTCACCATATATCCATTGCCGGTTCATTTGCGTGCATTATATATAATTATGTGTGTCAAAAGTAAGAAAATCAGACAAATATCTATCTAAAGTAAGAAAATCAGACAAGTATCAGAAAGAAGATAAGAACAAGAGGCTCACCACGGTGGTGCCGGCGACGAGATCGGCGCAGGCAATCAACGACGGTGAAAACGGGGACGGGGCGTGACGGACTGCCAAATCTAGACAAATCTTGGAAAAAATGGAGCTCCGAGGTCGAGCTTCGAGAGGAGAAAGCTTAACTAGTGTGGCTCGGGCATTTCATCGAACACCTCATGTGCATAGGAGATGAACTAGAGCACCCAAATGCCCTCTCCTCACTGATACGTCCATTTTGCATCATGCTTTTATTTCAATATTTATTGCATTATGGGCTGTTATTACATATTATATCTCAACACTTATGGCTATTCTCCTTATTTTACAAGGTTTACCATGAAGAGGGGAATGCCGCAATGGAATTTCGATCGAAAAGGAGCAAACGTTGGAAACCTATTCTGCACATCTCCAAAAGTCCTGAAACTCCACGAAACAATTTTTTGGAATTTATAAGAATTTATGAGCAAAAGAAGTAGGCCAGGGGGCCCACACCCTTTCCAGGAGACAGGGGCGCCCCCCCCCCCTATAGGGCGCCCCCCGCTATCTCCTGGGCCCCCTGGTGGGCCTCCGGTGACCATCTTCTGCTATATCATCACTTTTACCCTGGAAAAAATCGGGGGCAAGCTTACGAGACGAAACTCCGCCACCACGAGGAGAAACCTTGGCAGAATCAATCTAGGGCTCTGGCGGAGCTGTTCTGCCGGGGATACTTCCCTCCGGGAGGGGGAAATCATCGTCATCATCATCACCAACGCTCCTCTCATCCGGAAAGGGCAATCTCCATCAACATCTTCACCAGCACCATCTCATCTCCAAACCCTAGTTCATCTCTTGTATCCAATTCTTGTCTCCAAGTCTGGGATTGGTGCTAGTAGGTTGCTAGTAGTGTTGATTACTCCTTGTAGTTGATGCTAGTTGGTTTATTTGGTGGAAGATCATATGTTCAGATCCTTTATGCATATTATTACCCCTCTGATTATGAACATGAATATGTTTTGTGAGTAGTTACGTTTGTTCCTGAGGACAAGGGAGAAGTCTTGCTATTAGTAGTCATGTGAATTTGGTATTCGTTCGATATTTTGATGAGATGTATGTTGTCTAGCCTCTAGTGGTGTTATGTGAACGTCGACTACATAACACTTCACCATTATTTGGGCCAAGAGGAAGGCATTGGGAAGTAATAAGTAGATGATGGGTTGCTAGAGTGACAGAAGCTTAAACCCTAGTTTATGTGTTGCTTCGTAAGGGGCTGATTTGGATCCATATGTTTCATGCTATGGTTAGGTTTACCTTAATACTTTTGTTGTAGTTGCGGATGCTTGCAATAGAGGTTAATCATAAGTGGGATGTTTGTTCAGGTAAGAACAACACCCAAGCACTGGTCCACCCACATATCAAATTATCAAAGTACCGAACGCCAATCATATGAATGTGATGAAAACTAGCTTGATGATATTCCCATGTGTCCTCGGGAGCGTTTTCCTATTATAAGAATTTGTCCAGGCTTGTCCTTTGCTACATAAAGGATTGGGCCACCTTGCTGCATGTTATTTACTTTTTGTTCGTTACTATTTATCTTATCACAAAACTATCTGTCACCTACTATTTCAGTGCTTGCAGAGAAAACCTTACTGAAACCGGCTTATCATTCCCTTCTGCTCCTCGTTGGGTTCGACACTCTTACTTATCTAAAGGACTACGATAGATCCCCTATACTTGTGGGTCATCAAGACTCTTTTCTGGCGCCGTTGTCGGGGAGTGTAGCGCTTTTGGTGAGTGGAACTTGGTAAGGAAACATTAATATAGTGTGCTGAAATTTTATGTTACTTGTCACTATGGAAACTAATCCTTTGAGGGGCTTGTTTGGGGTATCTTCACCCCAACCGGAAGAGCAAAGAGATGCTCCTCAACCTACTGAACTTTATGAAAATATTCATTTTGAGATTCCTTCGGGTATGATAGAAAAACTGCTAGCTAATCCTTTTGCAGGAGACGGAACATTGCATCCCAACTTACACCTTATCTTTGTGGATGAAGTTTGTGGATTATTTAAGCTTGCAGGTATCCCCAATGATGTTGTCAAAAGGAAGGTCTTCCCTTTATCTTTTAAAGAAGATGCATTGACATGGTATAGGCTATGCGATGATACGGGATCTTGGAATTATAAATGATTGAAGCTGGAATTTCACCAGAAATTCTATCCTATGCATCTTGTTCATCGTGATCGTAATTACATATATAATTTCTGGCCTCGCAAAGGAGAAAGCATCTCTCAAGCTTGGGGGAGGCTTAAGTCAATGTTATATTCATGCCCCAATCATGAGCTCTCCCGGGAAATGATTATTCAGAATTTTTATGCTCGGCTTTCTCTTAATAATCGCAACCTGCTCGACACATCCTGTGCTGGTTCTTATATGTTGAAGACTATTGATTTCAAATGGGACTTATTAGAAAGAATTAAACGCAACTCTGAAGATTGGGGTTCCGACGATGGTAAGGAGTCAGGTATGACACCTAAGTTCGATTGTGTTAAATCTTTTATGGATACCGATGCTTTTCATGGATTTAGCGCTAAGTATGGACTTGACTCTGAGATAGTAGCTACCTTTTGTGAATCTTTTGCTACTCACGTTGATCTCCCTAAAGAGAAGTGGTTTAAATATAATGCTCCTGTTGAAGTGAAAGCAGTTGCCCCTATTACAGTCGAAGAGAAAACTATTACATATAGTGATCCTATTGTTCCTACTGCTTATGTTGAAAAACCTCTTTTCCTGTTAGGATAAAAGATCATGCTAAAGTTTCGACTGTTGTGCGTAAGAGTAATACTAGAACTTATACACCTCCTGAGCAAATCAAGGTTGAACCTAATGTTGCTATTGTTAAAGACCTCTTGTCTGATAATATTGATGGGCATGTTATTTATTTCTGCGATGAAACTGCTAGAATTGCCAAACCTTGTGCTAAAGATAAACATAGACCTGTGGTAGGCATGCCTGTTATTTCTGTTAAAATAGGAGATCATTGTTATCATGGCTTATGTGATATGGGTGCTAGTGCTAGTGCAATACCTATCGACTTATACAAAGAAATTATGCACGATATTGCATCTGCTGAATTAGAAGACATTGATGTTACTATTAAGCTTGCCAATAGAGATACTATTTCACCAATAGGAATTGTTAGAGATGTTGAAGTCTTGTGTGGGAAAACTAAATATCCTGCTGATTTCCTTGTTCTTGGCTCCCCACAAGATAGTTTTTGTCCCATTATATTTGGTAGACCCTTCCTGAACACCGTTAATGCTAAGATAGATTGCGGAAAGGATGTTGTTACTATTGGTCTACGTGATATGTCTCATGAGTTCAATTTCTCTAAATTTCAAAAACAACAGCGCGAAGAGGAATCACCTAGTAAGGATGAAATTATTGGTCTTGCTTCCATTGTTGTTCCCCCTACTGATCCGTTAGAACGTTAATTGTTAGACCATAAAAACGATATGTTTATGAAGGAGAGGGAAGAAATAGATGAAGTGTTCCTTAAGCAAGAACCTATACTGAAACATAACCTTCCCGTTGAAATTCTTGGGGATCCCCCTCCACCCAAGGGTGATCCCGTGTTTGAACTCAAACCTTTACCTAATAATCTTAAGTATGCTTATCTTGATGAAAAAGAAATATACCCTGTTATTATTAGTGCTAACCTTTCAGAGAAAGAAGAAGAAATATTATTGAAAACTCTGAAGAAGCACCGGGCTGCTATTGGATATACTCTGGATGATCTTAAGGGCATTAGTCCCACATTATGTCAACACAAAATTTCAGTGGAGAAAGATGCCAAACCAGTTAGAGATCATCAAAGACGATTAAATCCCAAAATGAAGGAAGTGGTAAGGAAGGAGATTCTTAAAATCCTTGAGGCAGGTATTATTTACCCCGTTGCTGATAGTGAATGGGTAAGCCATGTCCATTGTGTCCCCAAAAAGGGAGGTATTACCGTTGTTCCTAATGATAAAGATGAATTGATTCCGCAAAGAATTATTACAGGTTATAGGATGGTAATTGATTTTCGTAAGTTAAATAAAGCTACTAAGAAAGATCATTACCCCTTACCTTTTATTGATCAAATGCTAGAAAGGCTATCCAAACACACACACTTTTGCTTTATAGATGGTTATTCTGGTTTCTCTCAAATACTTGTGTCAGCAGAGGATCAATCTAAAACTACTTTCACTTGCCCTTTTGGTACTTTTGCTTATAGACGTATGCCTTTTGGTTTATGTAATGCACCTGCTACCTTTCAAAGATGCATGATGGCTATATTCTCTGATTTTTGTGAAAAGATTTGTGAGGTGTTCATGGATGATTTCTCAATCTATGGTTCCTCTTTTGATGATTGTTTGAGCAACCTTGATCGAGTTTTGCAGAGATGCGAAGACACTAGTCTCGTCCTGAATTGGGAAAAGTGTCACTTTATGGTTAATGAAGGCATTGTCTTGGGGCACAAGATCTCCGAGAGAGGTATTGAAGTTGATAAAGCCAAAGTTGATGCTATTGAAAAGATGCCATGTCCCAAGGACATAAAAAGGTATAAGAAGTTTCCTTGGTCATGTCGGTTTTTATAGGAGGTTCATTAAGGACTTTTCTAAAATCTCTAGGCCTCTGACTAATTTATTGCAAAAAGATATTCCTTTTGTCTTTGATGATGATTGTGTAGAAGCATTTGAAACACTTAAGAAAGCTTTGATCATCGAACCTATTGTTCAGCCACCGATTGAATTTACCTTTTGAAATTATATGCGATGCTAGTGATTATCTTGAGGTGCTATTTTAGGGCAAAGAGTCGATAAGAAATTGAATGTTATCCAGTATGCTAGTAAGACTCTTGATGCTGCCCAGAGAAATTATGCTACTACTGAAAAAGAATTCTTAGCAGTTGTGTTTGCATGTGATAAGTTTAGACCTTATATTGTTGATTCCAAAGTTATTATTCACACTGATCATGCTGCTATTAAATATCTTATGGAAAAGAAAGATGCTAAGCCTAGACTCATTAGATGGGTTCTCTTGCTCCAAGAATTTGATTTGCATATTATTGATAGAAAAGGAGCTGAGAACCCCGTTGCAGACAACTTTTCTAGGTTAGAGAATGTTCTTGATGACCCACTGCTTATTAATGATAGTTTCCCTGATGAACAATTAGCGGTTGTCAATGCTTCTCGTACTGCTCCTTGGTATGCTATTTATGCTAATTACATTGATGCTAAATACATACCGCCTAGTTTCACATACCAGCAAAATAAAAAGTTCTTTTATGATTTAAGACATTACTTCTGGGATGATCCACACCTTTATAAAGAAGGAGTAGATGGTATTATTAGACGTTGTGTGCCTAAGCATGAACAGGGACAAATCCTACGCAAGTGTCACTCTGAATCCTATGGAGGACACCACGCTGGAGATAGAACTGCACACAAGGTACTTCAATCTGGTTTTTATTGGCCTACTCTTTTCGAAGACGCTCGTAAGTTTGTCTTATCTTGTGATGAATGTCAAAGAATAGGTAACATTAGTAGACGTCATGAAATGCCTATGAATTATTCCCTTGCTATTGAACCGTTTGATGTTTGGGGCTTTGATTATATGGGACCTTTTCCTGCCTCCAACGGTTATACACATATTTTAGTTGCTGTTGATTACGTTACTAAGTGGGTAGAAGCTATTCCAACTAGTAGTGCTGATCATAATACTTCTATTAAAATGCTTAAAGAAGTTATTTTTCCGAGGTTTGGAGTCCCTAGATATCTTATGACTGATGGTGGTTCACACTTTATTCATGGTGCTTTCCGTAAGATGCTTGCTAAGTATGATGTCAATCATAGAATCACATCCTTATCACCCATGATCTAGTGGTCAAGTAGAGTTGAGCAATAGAGAGCTCAAATTAATTTTGCAAAAGACTGTCAATAGGTCTAGAAAGAATTGGTCCAAGAAACTTGATGATGCATTATGGGCCTATAGAACTGCATACAAAAATCCTATGGGTATGTCTCCATATAAGATGGTTTATGGAAAAGCATGTCATTTACCTCTCGAACTTGAACATAAGGCATACTGGGCTATTAAAGAGCTCAACTATGATTTTAAACTTGCTGGTGAGAAGAGGTTGTTTGATATTAGCTCTCTTGATGAATGGAGAACCCAAGCATATGAAAATGCCAAGCTTTTCAAAGAAAAAGTCAAACGCTGGCATGATAAGAGGATACAAAAGCGTGAGTTTAATGTAGGAGATTATGTGTTATTATTCAACTCTCGTTTAAGATTTTTTGCAGGAAAACTTCTCTCAAAATGGGAAGGCCCCTACATTATCGAAGAGGTCTATCGTTCTGGTGCTATAAAAATCAACAACTTTGAAGGCACAAATCTGAGGGTTGTAAACGGTCAAAGAATTAAACATTATATTTCAGGTAATCCTATTAATGTGGAAACTAATATTATTGAGACCATAACCCCTGAGGAATACATAAGAGACACTTTCCGAGCGTTCCGGACTCGAAAAGGCATAGGTGCGTGGTACGGTAGTAAACCGACTCCAAAACAACTCTAATGGCAATTTTATCAGTTTTGGATTATTTAAGAATTTTGGGAAGAAGAAGTGGTCCGAAGAGACACGAGGCTCCCACGAGAGAGGAGGGCCCCCCCTGTAGGGCGCGCCCCCTGTCTCGTGGGCACCTCGTGTGCCTCCCGGACTCCGTTTTCTTGTATGTTATGTATTTTGGCCGGTAAAAATTCACTATATATACTCCCGAAGGTTTTCACTCCCGTATCACGCAAATATCCCCTGTTTTCGTTTCGAGCTGTTTCTGTTGCAGATTTGGAACAAGATGTCGTCCCAAGATTCGGAGGGAGAGAGCTACATGGCTGATTATATGGTAAACCCAAAAGTATATGGGGATGTGGAACATTATGGCTGGACCACAGAGGAAGAGGAAGACTATGATCCAAAGAGGAAGGAGGAGACAAGCTCCGATGAAGAGGACGATCCACTACCTCAACCTGGTGATATGCATGTGGAGTTCAAGAAGTCAAGCTTCCCTAAGGTTCAGTCCATCCCACCACGTTTTTTGCAGGACAGCAAGGCAACACTATGCAAAAAGAAAATGAAACTTGAGCTCGAGAATGAGGATCTTAGGGAGGAAAATTTTAGCCTCAGACATAAGCTAGAGAAGAAAAATACAACAACCCCTACTACACCGCCTCCGAAGAAATAATCACATGGGTATGGGCACTCCCCTTGGCAACTGCCAAGCTTGGGGGAGGTGCCCCGGTATCGTATCACCATCACACTCATATCTTTACCGCTTTATTTAGTTCGATCCTTTTAGTAGTATCTTGATCTAGTAGATTAAAGTTTTGTTATCAAGTAGTTTTGAGCTTTGCTTTGTGATCTATTTATGTAAGCGAGTCCGTGTGCTATCTATAATAAAGATTAGTGTTGAGTCAAGGGCTTTGCTATGACGCTATGATCTTGAGAAAGTAGAAAGAACAAAAGAGTCATATTGATCTTATGGATAGTGATAACTTCACATATAGAAAGTATGAGGCATAAAAATTGTTGAGAGTTAATGAACGTAGCCTTGGTCATCGTTGCAATTAATAGGAAGTAATAAGGAAAGAGGGGTTCACATATAAATATATTATCTTGGACATCTTTTATGATTGTGAAGCACTCATTAAGTATGACATGCTAAAAGAGTTGATGTTGGACAAGGAAGACAACGTAATGGTTTATGTTTTCCGACATCTCAGTTAAAATATATTGTCATTGACCTTCCAAACATGTTGAGCTTGCCTTTCCCCCTCATGCTAGCCAAGTGCCTTGCACTAAGTAGAGATACTACTTGTGTTTCCAAATATCCCTAAACCCAGTTTTGCCATGAGAGTCCACCATACCTACCTATGGATTGAATAAGATCCTTCAAGTAAGTTGTCATCGGTGCAAGAAATAAAAATTGCTCTCTAAATATGCATGACTTATTAGTGCAGAGAAAATAAGCTTTGTACGAACTTGTTGTGGAAGTAATAAAAGCGACGGACTGCATAATAAAGGTCCACATACAAGGGGCAATATAAAGTGACGTTCTTTTGCACTAAGATTTTATGCATCAACCCTAAACGCGCATGACAACCTCTGCTTCCCTCTGCGAAGGGCCTATCTTTTACTTTAAGTTTTACTTTATGCTTGAGTCAAGGTGATGCTCACCTTTCCCTTTTTATTTTTATCCTTTGGCAAGCTCCTCGTGTTTGAAAGATCATGATACATATATTCAATTGGATGTAAGTTGACATAGGCTATTATTGTTGACATCACCTAAAGGTGAATACGTTGGGAGGCAACACAATAAGCCCCTATCTTTCTCAGTGTCCGCCTGAAACCGTATAACCACAAGTATTGCGTGAGTGTTAATAATTATAGAGGACTACGAGATAGTTGAGTATGTGAGCTTGCTGAAAGGCTCTATTATTGACTCTTTCCGATGTTACGATAAATTGCAATTGCTTCAATGACTAAGATTATAGGTTGTCAGTTCCCAATGAAGTTTTTGAACCATACTTGATATTGTGAATTGCTTATTACTTGAGCATAGGAAATTATATGACAAAATCCATTTATGTTGTTGTTACTAGAATGATCATGATGCCCTCATGTCCGTATTTTATTTTTATCGACACCTCTATCTCTAAACATGTGGACATATTTTTCGATTTCGGCTTCCGCTTGAGGACAAGCGAGGTCTAAGCTTGGGGGATTTTGCATCATGCTTTTATATCAATATTTATTGCATTATGGGCTGTTATTACACATTATATCTCAATACATATGGCTATTCTCCCTTATTTTACAAGGTTTACCATGAAGAGGGGAATGCTTAAATGGAATTCAGGTGGAAAAGGAGCAAACGTTGGAAACCTATTCTGCACATCTTCAAAAGTCCTGAAACTCCACAAAACAACTTTTTGGAATTTATAAGAATTTATGAGCAAAAGAAATAGGCCAGGGGGCCCACACCTGTCCCAGAGACAGGCGCCCCCCTAAAGGCGCGCCCTATCTCTGGGCCCCTGGTGGGCCTCCGGTGACCATCTTCTGCTATATCATCACTTCTACCCTGGAAAAATTGGGGGCAAGCTTACGAGACAAAACTCCGCGGCCACGAGGCAGAACCTTGGCGGAATCAATCTAGGGCTCTGGCGGAGCTGTTCTGCCAGGGATACTTTCCTCTGGGAGGGGGAAATCATCGTCATCATTATCACCAACGCTCCTCTCATCGGGAGAGGGCAATCTCCATCAACATCTTCACCAGCACCATCTCATCTCCAAACCCTAGTTCATCTCTTATATCCAATTCTTGTCTCCAAGTCCGGGATTGGTGCTAGTAGGTTGCTAGTAGTGTTGATTACTCCTTGTAGTTGATGCTAGTTGGTTTATTTGGTGGAAGATCATATGTTCAGATCCTTTATGCATATTATTACCCCTCTGATTATGAACATGAATATGTTTTGTGAGTAGTTACGTTTGTTCCTGAGGACAAGGGAGAAGTCTTGCTATTAGTAGTCATGTGAATTTGGTATTCGTTCGATATTTTGATGAGATGTATGTTGTCTAGCCTCTAGTGGTGTTATGTGAACGTCGACTACATAACACTTCACCATTATTTGGGCCTAGAGGAAGGCATTGAGAAGTAATAAGTAGATGATGGGTTGCTAGAGTGACAGAAGCTTAAACCCTAGTTCATGTGTTGCTTCGTAAGGGACTGATTTGGATCCATATGTTTCATGCTATGGTTAGGTTTACCTTAATACTTTTGTTGTAGTTACAGATGCTTGCAATAGAGGTTAATCATAAGTGGGATGTTTGTTCAAGTAAGAACAGCACCCAAGCACTGGTCCACCCACATATCAAATTATCAAAGTACCGAACGCCAATCGTATGAATGTGATGAAAACTAGCTTGATGATATTCCCATATGTCCTCGGGAGCGTTTTCCTATTATAAGAATTTGTCCAGGCTTGTCCTTTACTACATGAAGGATTGGACCACCTTGCTGCATGTTATTTACTTTATTTACTTTTTGTTTGTTACTATTTATCTTATCACAAACTATCTGTCACCTACTATTTCAGTGCTTGCAGAGAAAACCTTACTGAAAACCGCTTATCATTTCCTTCTGCTCCTCGTTGGGTTCGACACTCTTACTTATCGAAAGGACTACGATAGATCTCCTATACTTGTGGGTCATCACTCGCCGGATTAAAAAAACAGAGCACTATGGAGTGCTCTGCCGCGGCGGTGGGTATATATAGGAAAGTTATTTGTCCCGATTCATGGCATGAACCGGGACTAAAGCTCATTCCTTCGTGTCCCGGTTCAAGCCACTAACCAGGACCAATGGTTAATGGGGGGAGGCGAGACCATTGGTCCCGTTTAGTCCTGGAACCGGGACAAATGGTTCCATATGAACGGGACCAATGCCCACGAGGCCCCGGCCGGCCCCCTTGGCTCACGAACCGGGTCTAATACCCCCCATGGGTCTCAGTTCTTGAAGAACCGGGACTAATGGGCTGGCCAGCCCCGAACGATAGCCCTGTTTTTTATTAGTGAAAACTCTAAAAAAGACGACTATTGCAAACTCTAAAACACAACAGTGTTCTATCTCTCACATCGATCTCCCTTTAAAAGAGTGTTCGATCTCTCCTATGGGGTATGGCGCTGCCACACTAGTATATTGTTCCATCTTCCATGGTTTTGTGAAGGACAAGGACCGTTGTAAAACTCTACTGCCCGTGACGCGGATGGAGATGGTCAAAGACAGAAGAACCTTCATCTCCTTAGAAAAGAAGAAAGTTGCAAGACAAAATTGAATCGCAAAGTTCCTTTCGCCCGATTAATATTATTCCCTGGGCTTTCCGCAGTGACATGCGCGTGGGTTGGTTGACCCGACCCAAGGGATGTGCAGTACATTCTCGCTCGGACCGTCATCGCCGCCGAGGGTATGTGTGTATGAACATTTGCCACTGTGTGTATGTGTGTATATGTGAACATCTATGTTGCGTTGTGTTATTAATAAAAAAAAACTTTTGTAAAAAAGCTCTAAGAGCATCTATAGCCGCATGTTGTAAATTTGGGCCCTCAAACGTTTGCGGACACTTCCGAACGTGCACGCGGACAGTGATCGGGCTGGCTTCAAATTTTACGCTTTGCAACCACATACCCTATTTTCAAAACATCTATTACATATAGGGCCATGCACGACGATCATCCCGTCCGTCTAGGGTAGGCTGGGCTGTCAAAATACACCGAAAGTTGCACATAGTTACAATTTCATACCTGTATTAGTCCCATCTCCTCGCATCACGAGCTAGTCGACCGGCTTAAATAGTCGGGTTGTCCAGAAGCGGCACCCTTTGTTAAGAAAATAGTTTGTCACTATGTGTCGATATGTGGATAAAGAGAACATTCATGTTAGTACTATTTTCTATGAATCACAATGTGTCGATAAAAGTCGATGAACGAAATAAAAATCTATTGCTATTGTAGTAGGGGTATCAACGTACATGAACAAGACAAATTTGACACTCGATGAACAATCATCCGTTAAAGAAATGCAGTCTAGTGTCAAGTTATCTCGTTCACGGAGCGTGAATTGATAGACTTACACAACAATAGAGAAGCTTGCCGCCATCCGCCGGCGAGGTTGTTTAAGCCGGTAGGTGTCCGCCTCCCGTGGCGGTGTGTGACCAAAATTTTGGTTCACCGATGAGAGAGGAAGAAGCTTTTGTCATTGCAGGTGGGACCGCTACGACCTGCAGTGGGGTTGTCGGACGCGCCCAGGCGTTGGATGTCCGTCCCATATTTGGGCTGGATACGAGGGGTGTCGGTCAGTCCGGACGTTTGAGACACCTGTCTGGGTAGGAATTTTATGACCGGCCGTCCGGCCGATATCTCGTACCAGTTTCCCTTTTTAAAAAAAAGTGTTGGATCCCTCGTATGGCGGGCCCTACCACGCTACTACTCCCTCCGTTCCTAAATATTTGTCTTTCTAGAGATTCAAAATGAATGAACCTACACTCTACAACATGTCTATACACATCCGTATGTGGTAGTTTATTTAAAAATCTCTAAAAAGACAAATATTTAGAAACGGAGGGAGTATATTGTTTCATGGTTTTGTGAAGGACACGGACCGTTGCGAAACTCCTCTGCCCGTGACACGGATGGAGATGGTCAAAGACATAAACCCTCTTCTCTTTAGAAAATTGGGAGACAAAATTGAATCGAATGGCAAAGCTCCTTCCGCCCGATTAAAACTAAAATCATTCCCTGCGCTTTCGACGGTGACATGCGCACGGATCGGTTGACCCGACCCGACCCCAACCCGACCCAAGGGGTGTGCAGCAGCAGCACACTCTCCGTCGGCCGGTGCAGGGGTCCAGAACGAGGGGCGGGCGGGCGCATGGATGGGTGGACTGGACCCGACCGGTGGAAAGTGAAAGCGAAAGTGGTACCGAGGCTCGGCTCGGGTCGGGCGGGTCCCCGGTTTTTGACGTGCGCCGCGCCGCGCGCTGGTTTGGCCGCCCACCGGCACGGAGCCGTGCCGCGGCATATGCCGTCGCGCGGGCACGAATGATCCTCAAGATCCCCACCGGGACCCCACCGCGCACTATCCTGGCAACCAGACCGCGAGTGCATCGGCGGCCCGGCCAGGCAGGCGCACATGCTTCCCCATCAGCGCTCGTGCCACCAGTCCCAGCGCCGGCATCGTCACGCTACAGTTCTCGCCAACGGCGCTGCTTAATTCGGTTGTTGCTCGTCTTCTCTAAACCAACTTCGTTCACATACGGAAGATCTTTTTTTTTTCTTCTTTAACTCAAGATGGCATATATTACTCCCTCTGTAAATTAATGTAAGAGCATTTAGATCACTACTTTAGTAATCTAAACGCTCTTATATTAGTTTACAGAGGGAGTAGTAAATAGCATAAACCCTTAAAAGAGCACCCTTCCAAAGATTAAAAGATAAATAATACAATCAAGTCCCAGAGGGTGGCCAAGTCTTACTCCTCTTGCATCGCGCCGTGAGCAAAGCCTTGTGTTGCCGCCTCTGACATTGTCTCACCAAAGTAAACTCGTTAAAACCCAAGAATTTGTACAAGAAATGACCATTAAGCCGTCAATGTAGATCAGAAATACATAGACAATGTAATCTGCATAACGAAACGCCCAACAGAGCCCGTAGAACACCCTAGGTCTGCGCAGAGTGAGCCGGAGAACACATATCTCATTCGCCCCCGACAAGGACAAGTCTGGCCAGCCTTTGTTGGTCGAAACTAAGAGTAGGAGGACCAAGACACACACCCACGTTGTTTGCTCCGCGGAACAGCGCCGAGCAAACCCGTTAACAAAAAAAAAAAAACCAAGAGAACCATTCATGGCAAGCCCATTGACAACCCTGCCGGCAATGCTTACCGTTGCCAAAAGGCCACTCGCCTTATCCTGTCACACAGGCCTCTCCACCACATCCACTCACCGACTCAAATGATGCTACTACCGTTGATTCGAACACGATGATGTCCCTTACACGGCTCGGTCTTTGCAGTATGTACCAGTGGGCGTCGACGGCTTCTGACTATGTACCGCTACGCAATCAAGGTTTCGCCGAGCGAAAAAACCCAAAACCTATTCACTCCAGATGTGACTAAAACACATGTGCTCAAAATTATTGCCGTTCTCCTAGAATTACCTCCCACTGGAAATCAATTTGTTTTCTTGAATGGCAGAGGAATTTCCAAGGGGAAAAAAATGAATGGTACAAAGGTTTTTCGAAAAAAAGTGGTGTAACCAACTTCTTCCTCAAGAAGAAGAAAAGATACGGAAAACGGCTCGCGCTAACGGAAAAGACGTGGCGGAGAGCGGCCGCGTCCACCTCTCCACTCGGTGGCCAAACCACGTGTCCACAATCCCGTCTTCCTCCTCCCTCCCTCCGCCCCTTCGCCCACCGAATCGCCCCCCCCGAAATCCCCCACTCCCATTCCTATAAAACATCCATCCGCGACCAAATCCAAATCCAAATCTCGTCGCCATCTCACTCTCCCCACACCCCCACCCCCACCCCATCCCTGCCCCGTCTCTGCCGGATCGGAGGCGCGCGATGGCGAACATCGACATGGCGGCGGTGCTGGCGGACATGGACCGGGACGCGGCGGCGGACGCGCGCACCCCGCGGACCAAGCTCGTGTGCACGCTCGGCCCGGCCTCCCGCTCCGTGCCCATGCTCGAGAAGCTGCTCCGCGCCGGCATGAACGTCGCGCGCTTCAACTTCTCCCACGGCACCCACGAGTACCACAAGGAGACCCTCGACGCCCTCCGCCAGGCCATGCACAACACCGGCATCCTCTGCGCCGTCATGCTCGACACCAAGGTACCACCATCCCCGACCCCGACCCCGTCTCGATCCCCCCTCTCCCGCCCCGCCTTGGCTCGCCGGATCGGGCCGTTTTGCGGGGCGGCCTCCGTTGGTTTTGGTTGTTCGAGGGCGGAAGGCGTGGGCTCCTCCGATCTACTGATCTGTCGATCGGGAGTTGGATTGGGTTGATCCGGAGGCAGCCGCATGTCAGCAGCATGGTCGGATTAGGATTACAGCTTTGGTGATTTTGACTTTTTGAGGGGCTACATTTAATGGTAGTACTAGTACGTACTCCCTCCGTTCGGAATTACTTGTCGCGAAAATGTATGTGTGGTTAGGTTGGCCTCATCGCTCTGCCTTGTCGTCGAAGGTTGGATCTAGGATTTGGGCTGCTGCCCATTTGCGAAATGGAATCAATACATCATGGGATGACATGTAGGGTGACCAGCTATGGCGTGGCCTGCGCGGCGGCATCCGTGTTGTGTTGTCACCAGCCTACAGATCCCGCTGCCATCATCCGCGGCCACCGCGCAGCTGATTGCTCAGTGCTGGAGACGGTTGTGCCTTAAGACCCGGCTCCGAACGACCTGTCTGCTGTATTTATAATACATCATGTTAGTTAACACAAGTTTTGCATATTGTCAGCATGTTGTTCAGTTACTTTGTTCACTAGTGGTTTTACTGTGTGTTTGTAAATATATTTTAAGGATGGTTTAGTGGCTGCTTATTCCAGATCTTGGTGTTACGGTATTGCTGGCTCTCATAGGAGCTTTTGTTCATGCACACAAATACTCCCTCCGTTCCAAAATAGATGACCCAACTTTATACTAAGAGTATAAAGTTGGGTCATCTATTTTGGAACGGAGGGAATAGAAGGAAGCCATTGATACACTTATAGAGAGGTTTTTTTTTTTGGTAGTAACAAAACTTGCTCCAGTAGTTGTTTATTACTCCATAATACTCCCTCCGTTTGGAATTACTTGTCTCAGAAATGGATGTATCTAGAACTAAAATACATCTAGATACATCCATTTCCGCGACAAATAATTCCGAACGGAGGGAGTATAAGATCATTTTATAAGCTAAAACAGCTTACAAAACGATCTTATATTGTGGGATGAAGGGAGTACACAATAATGGCTTAATGTTTCATCCCATTCATATAACCTAGTTCTTCATCTTGTGGTGCTTATCTTCACAGATCACATGTTTAAATTTAATGGTTTTACTTCTTATACTCTCTCCGTTCACTATTATAAGATGTTTTTTTTTTGGATATTTCATATGGACTACATATGGATGACTGAAATGGGTGAACAAATACACTAAAACATGTCTACATACATCCGATTTAGAGAAAATTTAGAACATCTTCTAATAGTGAACGGAGGGAGTACTTCAGTAAGCTCAATGAGACCGGTCCTTGCAATCAGTTGCTTTTATTGCAGTGTTTTCTTTTGGTGACCATTTCATATAATGTTTTTTGCAAAAAGGGAAGACCGTTTCATATGATGTGTAATCTGTAGCCTACATTCTGATTGGGTCTTTTTAGTAGGTATTTGAGGGCATTATATGATGATCTGTACTGAGTATTTTCTTTATTACTGCAGGGACCTGAGATTCGTACTGGATTTTTGAAGGATGGTAAACCAATCAAACTGACAAAGGGTCAAGAAATCACTGTTTCCACTGACTATGATATCAAGGGCGACACAAACACCATCTCCATGAGTTACAAGAAACTTCCTCAGGATGTGAAGCCTGGGCATGTCATACTATGTGCTGATGGTACCATCTCCTTGGCTGTTCTGTCTTGCGACCCAGCAGCTGGAACTGTCAGATGTAGGTGTGAGAACACTGCAATGCTTGGAGAGAGGAAGAATTGTAATCTGCCAGGAATTGTCGTGGACCTTCCTACGCTGACGGAGAAGGATAAGGAGGACATTTTGGAATGGGGTGTGCCAAATGACATTGACATGATTGCTTTGTCCTTTGTCCGCAAAGGATCAGATTTGGTGACCGTCAGGCAGCTTCTTGGACAGCATGCAAAGCGCATCAAGTTAATGTCAAAGGTTTGTATGTTTTTACTTTAAGCTATTTTATGTGTTTTCTTAGTGTTCATTTTCCTGTCCTTGTTGAACTCTTTGGTATTCTCTGCAATGATGAAATGTATCTGCATGTTAGTTAAGTACCAGGGCACCCATAGATGATGTTTATTTCTTACATTGAGGTTGAGCTACCTAACTGTTTTGCAGTCAAGCTTTTTGTTAATACTTAATACACACTGGATGAACTCCTTAGCTCTTGCATGTGACCTGTTTCACATGTGCTCTTGTTTGTAAAAATCATTGTGGTCTATCCTATGCTGTATTAGGCAAAAATACGCAATTGATTCTCTTATTTGTGCTTTCCTTAACGACACGGTTGCTTAAACCAGGGACAATTAGCTAGCAAGTTTTGCCTCTCTTTTAGTTGAGTACCAGGGCAACCATAGATGATGTTTCTTTCTTACATTGAGCTGCCTAACTGTTTTGCAGTCGAGCTTTTTGTTAATACATACTGGAATTCTCAATTTTGGAACCCATGAACTCTTTGTCTCTTCCCTGTGGCCTGTTTCACATCTGCTCCTGTTTGTAAAAACATCAGGCAAACATACACAAATTGTTCTCTTTGTGCTTTCCTTAATGAGCGCATTTGGTTAAACCTTGGGACAGTTAGATGAGCAAGTTGTCTCTTCTTTTCCTGCATCTCCCCTGATAATGTTTTCTTCCTGGTACTTGTGAAATTGTTCAGATTTTCTAGGCTTTGTTTGACTGCCATGTTGACAAAATCTACTGTATATATATGTACATATGCGCTTGCCTGTGACCATGTTCGTTATGGCGTTATGTATCTGACTTCTTTCTTGAATCTGTAGGTTGAAAACCAAGAGGGCATTGTAAACTTTGATGACATTCTGAGGGAAACCGATGCCTTTATGGTTGCTAGAGGTGATCTTGGAATGGAGATTCCAGTTGAGAAGATATTCCTTGCGCAGAAAATGATGATTTACAAGTGCAACCTTGCTGGCAAGCCTGTGGTCACAGCGACACAGATGCTCGAGTCCATGATCAAGTCCCCGAGGCCAACCCGTGCTGAGGCTACTGACGTTGCAAATGCTGTGCTGGATGGAACTGATTGCGTCATGCTCAGTGGCGAAAGCGCTGCTGGAGCATACCCTGAGGTGGCTGTGAAGATCATGGCTCGCATCTGCGTGGAGGCAGAGTCTTCCCTGGACAACGACGCTGTCTTCAAGGAGATGATCAAGGCCGCGCCCCTCCCGATGAGCCCGCTGGAGTCCCTCGCGTCCTCCGCCGTGCGGACCGCCAACAAGGCCAGGGCCACTCTGATAGTCGTCCTGACCCGTGGCGGCACCACGGCGAAGCTGGTCGCCAAGTACCGGCCCAGGGTGCCGATCCTGTCGGTGGTCGTCCCGGTGCTGACGACCGACTCGTTCGACTGGACCGTCAGCTCCGAGGGCCCCGCCAGGCACAGCCTGATCTACAGGGGCCTGATCCCGCTCCTCGCCGAGGGCTCCGCCAAGGCCACCGACTCGGAGTCGACGGAGGAGATCCTCCAGGCCGCCCTCAAGTCGGCCGTGAAGAAGCAGCTCTGCAAGGCCGGGGACGCCGTCGTCGTCCTGCACCGCATCGGCGTCGCCTCCGTCATCAAGATCTGCACCGTCAAGTGATGGCCATCGCCGGTTGCGGTGACCCGAGCGGCACGGCCCTAGCTGCCGTGGCGAAGCCCGGGTGCCTTGTTCCTCTCTGGTCTTTCTTCTGGAGACGAATTGCAGTTTGTTGCATAGATGCGATCCGAGCTGGTAAATTAGGAGGGAGAGGACTCCGTTAATATAGAGCTCTTTTATTATTATTACCGTTGGTTGGTATGATATGCCCCCTCTGTAGTATTATGGTGTTTGGCAGGTGTCATGCCTGCGCAAATTTTTCTCTAATTATTATTAGTTGCTGCTGCTGCTTGTTGTACTCTGAACTCTCAAGTACTGGTTTGGTAGTGATGTCGGTACATGTGGTGATAATAAGATTTTGGCATCGTCGAGTCGGAAGCTCGAGGACAATGAGCATCTGCATCGCAGTCTCTCAAAAGAAAGAATTATTTGTTGTGAGGATAGCATCTTTCATAATCATTACAGGTAATTTGATTTCTCCAGGGAAATTTGATTGGGTACTGATGATACATTCTCACACAAGAGATGGCTTTTTCACTGTTCTGACCCATTTGCTGAAATTTAGCATGATTTCACCCGTGTTTGAGACTTTTTTCGGATCTGACCCAAATCGAGACGCCAACATCCTTGGCGTCCTGCTTGCATTGAAGACGCCTCCCCGGCGTCTGGCCCTGGCCCACCTCCCTCGTCAGTTATGTTGACCGTCCGACGTGGCAAATCTTGGCCCCACCTAGACGTCAAGGGCCTTGGCGTCTACACATTGATTTGGGAGGGTAAACTGATCAACTGAAGAGCTGCCTCTTACGTTTCTTGATCTGGTCGCTTGTCTTGTTGCTGTTGTGTGCTGTCCCACTGCTAGGGGCTAGTGCATGCATGATCACACTCGCACACACCACACACAAGAGTCAATGAATGGCTTGATTGATTGATTCTGACTTTTTAAGAGAGAGAGATTGATTCTGACTTGTGAGTTCCAGAGTCGAATCTTGTAGTGGTTGCTTCAGAGGTTCCCAACGGTGCAGATCAAAACGGACACGCGGTATTTGTCCGTTTTTATTCCTTTGGGTCGGCCAAGCGTATGCATGTGTTGGTTTTTTGTTTGGATCGGCGCATGCACCCAACATTGGTTGAAGCATATTTTTGTGCGGGGACTTTTTAAAAAAGTCACAAATAAATCCAAACTAACATAATTAGACATTAAAATGCCGGTCAAACGCCAGCCAAAGTCCACTTAAACTTAATTAAACATAAAAAAGATTGTGCCTCCCCGTGCGTGCTGCCCTAGGCGTCATCGTCCTCCCCGGACCGGTGAGGTCGATGAGCTCCGGCGCCGGGCCAGCCCGGGGGAACGCCACCTCCCAGGCCCGTGCGACATCCTGCGCCGGCTGCTGCGGCGGCGGCTGGCGGGCGCGCTTCTCCTTCTCCCTCTCTCGGTGCTCCTCCTCCTCGTCTCGTGCCCACGCTATCTGCCGCTCGCCATCCTCGCGCTCCTCCGCCAGCATGCGTGCCTTCCATTGCTGAAGGTACGCGGGCTCCTGCTCCGGCGTCGCGCCGAGCCACACGGTTGGCACGCTCACCCACTCACGGAGCTCGCCTATCCAGCGGCGTGGGCGTGTGTGTGGGCTCTGGCTCGGCCTTGGGCTCGAGGACCAGCAGTGGCGGCGGGGCGTAGATCGGAGAGTGGACGGAGTCCCCTGCCGCCAAGAGGGCGAGGGCGTGCTCCAGGCCATCCCAGTGCGCGTCCTCCTCGCGCCGGCTTTCCTCCAGCGCGAACTGCAGGGCCGCCTCGAGCGTGTCCTGGTACGCAGCCTCCTCCTCCTCCTCCGGCATCACCTCTGGGGGCGGCGGGGGTACATGGTGTTGGCCTGCACGCTGCGGCGGCGGTCTTCCTCGTCCTCCAACGCGAACCAGACCTCCCAATTGGGAGAGCTGGCCGCGTACGCCGCCATCCGCCGCTGCTCCGGCATGACCAGCTCGCGCCGCCTGCGCCGATCCAAACGAAAAATCAGACACATACGTCCGCTCAGCCGATCCAAACCGCGTGGCCGTTTGGGTCTGTGCATTGGAGTTGCCCTAATCTCTAAAGCAACCACTACAAGATTCAACTCTGGAACTCACAAGTCAGAATGAATCTCTCTCTCTGGAAAAGTCAGAATCAATCAATCAAGCCACACATTGACTCTGGTGTGTGGTGTGTGCGTGAGTGATCATGCATGCACTAGCACCATCAGTGGGACAGCAGCAACAAGACAAGCGACCAGATCAAGAAACGGACGAGTTGATCTGTTTACCCACGCAGAGTCAAGGTGTAGACGCCAAGGTCCTTGGCGTCTAGGGTGGGGGGCAAGATTTTGACACATTGGACAGTCAACTTAGCTGAACAGAGAAGTGGGCCAGGCCAAAACGCCGGAGTTCGTGGCGTCTTAAGTGCAAACAGGACGCCAAGGATGTTGATGTCTCGATCTGGGTCAGATCTGAAAAAAGTTTCAAACATGGGTCAAATCGTGCCTAACTTTCAGATACGGGTCAGAACGGTGAAAAAGCCCCATGGTGACGACAATGCCAGGGAAACCAGACAACGATAACGATGATGGACACAAAGCTGCCGCAACATCAATCTTTTCTGCTTCCATCGAAGCAACCGCAACCTAGCGCTTCCAGTTCGGGCGCTGGCTCAGAGGGTGTTTGTTTCCAGGGACTTATTGGCTTAGGGACTTTTTAAGTCCCTATAAGTCCCATCTAAACCAAACAGGAGGAACTTATAGGAATTTAAAGTGGGCATTTGAGACTTATGAAATAAGACTCTCAAGGAGGGACTTATAGGGATTTATAATTGTAATATGATCTTATAGGAACTTATAAGTCCCAGGAACCAAACAGGTAGGGACTTTTTAGGGGCTTGAGACTTATAAGTTGGGACTAAAAAAAGTCCTAGGACTTATGAACCAAACAGTGCCTCAGTCGCTGGACACCCCGAGTCCCACGGAGCAGAGCAGAACTAGTAAAAACAGAGGAGACCACCCACGGAGCAGAGCAGAACAAAAAACAGCCGAGGGGGAGGCAAGCTTTGCCAAGATTGATCGGTTCTGTGGATGCTCGGTGCTCTGTCATCCACTGCGGTCCGTAAACGTTACTCCCTCCGTCCTAACATAAGTGTGTTGAGTTTAATATAAATTTGTACTAGAGCTAGTACAAAGTTGAGACACTTATTTTGGGATAGAGGGAGTATAATTCTAGACTTGTTTCTGAATTCTCGTTTATCGCCAAACTTTTAGCTTGCCACCACTAGGTACAACCCAAGATACCAACCATCAACCGACCAACTCTACGGTATGCTAACATCCGAGTAACTTTGAAAGTGCATTTGGATGTGTTTAGTTACGGCCCGAAACACATTGTTAGGAGATAAATTATCGCATTAGCCACTCTGGTTCATAACATGGTTGGAACTTCACGTAAGTGGCTGAGACTTCGAGAAAGTGATAGTGGTTGAAAATGACACGAAGTGATTGAAACAAATATGAATGGGAAAATTGGAACCTTAAAAAAAACAGGTACATGTGTTTTAGTAATTTGGATGGGGTATATACAAACCCGTGCATTCCGGCCTGACTATGAAAAGGGACCAAAGGAGTCGGATGGCTTCGAAAGTTTCTCATGTACCGCATGTGTCTAGCACTGAGTTTCTTTTTTTTTTTTCAAAACAGAGGCAAAAGATTTGCCTCATCCATTAATTAAGAAGGAGTTTGGAGTTGCTTTTACACGGAAAAGCAGGAAAAACGAAATATTACAAGCCACTACTCTCCCGGTATGATGCTACCCAAATGTTTTGCGCCCGCAAGCATCCAAAGGCCGATCTCATCCCGAATGTTGGAGAGCAGAATGGACGGGAGCGTCGACTTGTGCCGAAAAACCCTTGCATTTCTCTCACACCATATAAACCAGCAAGTGAGCAGGGTGAGAGAGGCCATTGCCTTCCTGTTCGTGGCATGGGAGGCCTACATGCTGAGCCACCAATCCTTTACCGAGCGATGCCCAGCCCAAGAAGAGATGTCGAGGTAGTCATGCTGGAGCCACCCTTTGATCATGCCCCAAAGGCGGTGAGAGAACTGGCATCTGAAGAAGAGATGGTCCACCGTCTCCGTCGTCTGCTTACAAAGTTGACACAGGCCACAGTTCGGCCATCCTCTTCTTTCCAAACGATCAGCCGTCCAGATGCGGTTTTGAATTGCTAACCAGGCAAAGAACTTCATCTTCGGAGGGGCCCAGGCGTTCCAGATCGCAGGGCCCAAAGGCGACCGGACCAAGCCACAGAGCTGAGCCTTGTACGCGGAGGAAGCGGAATAGACGCTATTGGCGGTATGCCTCCAAGCAATAGAATCCTCAGCATCCGCCCGAAGGGGGACGGCCCTCACACGGGCCCAGAGCGTGACAAGCTGCCAGATGCGATCCATCGACCAATTGTGGGGGAGCTTGATCTTGGACAGCCACGCATCGACGTGCATAGCCTCCCTAACCTTCTAGTTCTTTCGAGTGGAAGCCTCGAAGATGAGCGGAGCAATGCTGGACGGCTTTTCACCGTTAACCCAAGGGGAATCCCAGAACGGCGCACACGCCCCGTTGCCAATGGTGAGACGAGTGGAGGCATAGAAGAGGTCACGGTCCAGCTCATCACAAGGGGTGCCCATCCCCACCCACATCTTGGACGGGTCCGCCCACTCGAACCAAAGCCATCTAAGCCGAAGGGCTCGGACAAACTTATCGATGTCCAGGATGCCAAGCCCTCCAAGATCCGTCGGCCGACAAACTGAGTTCCATTTGACCTTGCACTTGGCCCTAGTAATCTTGCTAGTGCCCGCCCAGAGAAAGGCCCTCTCCAGCTTCGTGATGCTCAGAAGGGTGCTCTTTGGAGGACTGAGGGTGATGATGTGGAAGATGACCTGAGATGTAAGCACGGACTTGACGAGGGAGCCACGACCGATGGCGGTAATATTCTGCCATCCCAAGGCACAAGCCTCGCCGACACCTTGTCCTCAAGAAACTGGAAATCAACATGTCTGAGCTGCCATACTGATAACGGGAGACCCAAGTACCTCATAGGGAAGGAAGTGCAGGTTGCCGGCAAAGAGGCAAGGATTGGATCCAGGTTGATATTCCCACATCTAATTGGGACCACCGAGCTCTTCAGGAAATTGGTGCAAAGGCCCGTCACTTTTCCGAAGCCGTTGAGGATGTGCGCACAGTTATCAATATCTCTCTTGATAGGGGCCATGAACACCGCCACATCATCCGCATATAGCGAGGTACGGAATACCGTTCGCTGCCTCCTAATCTTATGGAGCAAACCATGCCGGGTAGCAAGATCAAGGATTTGTTGCAACGGTCAATGGCAATGACGAACAAGAGAGGAGAGAGCGGGTCACCCTGTCTGAACCCATGGCCATGTCGGATGCACTGCCCAGGGACCCCATTCAGGAGAATCCGCGAGGAAGAAGAGTGAAGCAAAGCGGTGATCCACTCACGGAACCTCAGCGGGAAACCCCGCCGCTGAAGGAGGTCGATGAAATATTCCCATTTGACCGAGTCAAAAGCCTTACGAATGTCCAGCTTGAAAAGGAGCGTGGGGTTTTTGCTCTTGTGGAGTCGTCTGGCAAGGCCACGCACATACATAAAGTTGTCGTGGATTCACCTCCGCTTGATGAAAGCACTCTGCGCATTGGATATGAGGGCGTGCATGTGAGGGGCCAGCCTTGTCACTAATGGGCCTGTAGTCAGCAATCTCCTCCGCACCCTCTTTCTTGGGAAGGAGCACAATTTGCAGTCGTCAAATCTCCAATGGCTCCACTAGCACTGAGTTAGATACGTCCATTTTAGTATGAGACGTAGGGAGTAGCTGACACCGCCGGCGGTGAGATGTCAGATCGTCCGAAGTGTATGCTCACTCAAGTCGTTGCTCTCAAATTGCGCACCGTCGGACGTGCGCAAGCAGCAGTAGTACTAGATTCACAATTGTACTGATCGCTGTTGCATGGAGCCCACGTCCTCCGTTTTCCTGTGTGTCAGCGTCGTGCCGGCAAGCAGATACTCTTGTATGTACGTGACACAAGAATTAAGATGAAAAGAGATGACTCCTTGACCGCTCGGTGCCGGAGACGAACGTGCCGTGTTCGGAGCTGGATCTCGACGCCGGCCATGTGCTCTCAGTTACTGTGCATGGAGCCCAAGATCATGGTGTCGTGTCGTGCAGATAGAACAGGAGCACAACATCGTTGCCAATTTAGGCTAGCGGCTGGTGTTCTGGATGTATTTGCTCCGCTGGCTCTCACCGTCCACGCATGTGTTGGTCAGGGCGGCGGTGTGAGGAAATCAGGTCTCAATGTCTGAGAGATGGCTGCCTGCCTGCATTGCATTACATTGGAACACCAACAAGATTGACGGTACAGCAACCAACAAGAAACATGCGTTGCATGCTCGTACACTGGAATTATAACCGGCTTCTGGAAATCTAAACAATGTCACGGTTTTCTGGCAACCATGTTCAAACGAATTTCAAGTTCAAAAAATTATCATCAAATATGTAAGCATTTAACTCATTGTATAACGAACTACTTGTTGTTGTTCCAGTGGTCAGCACGCTTGGTAAGGACGACAAGGACAGTCCTTTGTAATATTGTTCATATTTCACTCAGAATGGAGTGCAAGATGTTCCTATCTTGCTTAGCCTGAAGTTAAATTTAACGAAATAAGTGCATATTCAGCCCTTACCTTTGACGAGACGAAGCTGGCATTATACCGCCCCAACTTAAAAAACCGGACGAATAATTCTTTAAGAACTTGAAAGTGGTTTCGTTGATGTGAGACGCTAACCAGGACTGCAATGTTGACTTATACTCCCACATCATTAAGGAACCCAGAGAGTCAGCGTCTTCAACAATCTTTTCTCACAATTTTTCCTTTTTATATCTATGGCTAAAAAGGCTAACCATTCTCCCTCCCATGGGCAGGACGAGGTCATCGCCACCCTCCCCCCTTTGCCTTGCCGCCGGCCAACAATTCCATGACCCGCACCACAACTTGCTCTTGCCTTGGCTAGGAGCACGACGAGGGGCACATGAGCAGGATGTGTTTCAGCTGCCCCACCCTTGCTCCTGACTCCACGGCAGAACCACTAAATCTATTTCTTCCCTTCCACCAACTTTTCCAACGGACGACCCCCCTCATGTGCTCGCCCTACCTGACTTCCTGCACTGTTAATTTCACAAAGATGAGGGATGACCCGCAAGTGTAGGGGATCTCAACAGTCTTCGAGGGAAATAGTTTAACCCAAATTATTGATACGACACAAGAGGAGCGAAAGAATATTTATAAGGCTTAGCAGTTGAGTTGTCAATTGAACCACACCTAGATAGATAACTTGCTTGGCACAATTTATTAGTAGCAAAGTAATATGATAGCGGCAGTAGCGAAACAGTAACAAAAACAATAGTAGTAACGGTATTGCAATAAAGTAATAGATTGCAGCAGTAGTAATTGTAAAGAGAGCAACAATAGCGGAAACCGTGGGCATGGAAGTAGATGGTGGGTTTTGTTCAGACGAGATTCAATATGTAACAGTCATAACATAGAGCGATAACAAGCTAGCTCCAATTCATCAATCATATGTAGGCATGTAGTTCATATATAGTTGTACGTACTTGGGATAGGAACTTGCACATCTTTTGCCCTACCCTCACGTTTCAGCTGGATCCTAATGGAAATTAATGGTAACTAAGGACCTCCTTTTAATAGAGGACCGGATCAAAGCATTAACAATCAAAGAATATATGTAATTCTCAAGGAAAGTCATCCCTGTTGATATTCCAATTATTTTCACCTTGGGGTCTCGGGTTCAGAACGATAACAGGTGCATACAACTTGCAGGTATGATGCAAAACACAAATATATTTATGAAAACACATAGGTTCAGGCCTAAAATCATGGCACTCGGACCCTAGTCACAAGCATTAAGCATACAAAGTCATTGCAATATCAATCCCAGAACATAGTGGATACTAGGCATTAAGCCCTAACAAATATGATATCTATTACATAAGTAATCTCATCTGATTCTCATCTACCTCCATGTGCCTACAAGGAAATTACTCACATATGGGTGGAAGCGTCATGAGATTGTTGTTACAAAAGGGTTGATGATGACGATTGCTTTGCCTATGGGCCTGCTGGGCCTTCTGCGGGCCTAAATCCTGGCCCATGGTAGGATTTTAGTCGTATTCAGGCCGTGGGGGCCCAGTAGGAGGCATTTTTTTGTTTTCTTTACTTATTGTTGCTATTTTTATTTTTTTTCCAGTTTTTTGTTTTGTTTTCTGCATTATTTATTTTCTTTTGTTTTTTGCTTTATTTTTTAATTCTTTTTTGCTTTTAGTTTTAGATTAATTATAAACTTTCTGTTAGTGCCATTAGTTTTCAAATTTGAAAACACTTTTTTTTTGTTTTTTTGTTTTCTTTATTGCTTTATTTATTTAATTTTGTTTCTACTTACAACAAAATACTTACTGTTGCTATTTTTATTTTTTTCCGTTTTTTGTTTTGTTTTCTGCATTATTTATTTTCTTTTGTTTTTGCTCTGTTTTTAATTCTTTTTTGCTTTTAGTTTTAGATTAATTATAAACTTTCTGTTAGTGCCATTAGTTTTCAAATTTGAAAACACTTTTTTTTTTTTTTGTTTTCTTTCTTGCTTTATTTATTTTATTTTGTTTCTACTTACAACAAAATACTTATTGTTGCTATTTTATTTTTTTCCAGTTTTTTGTTTTGTTTTCTGCATTATTTATTTTATTTTGTTTTTGCTTTATTTTTAATTCTTTTTTGCTTTTAGTTTTAGATTAATTATAAACTTTCTGTTAGTGCCATTAGTTTTCAAATTTGAAAACACTTTTTTTCTTTCTTGCTTTATTTATTTTATTTTGTTTCTACTTACAACAAAATACTTATTGTTGTTATTTTTATTTTTTTCCAGTTTTTTGTTTTGTTTTCTGCATTATTTTTTTGTTTTTTGCTTTATTTTTAATTCTTTTTTTCTTTTAGTTTTAGATTAATTGTAAACTTTCTGTTAGTGCCATTAGTTTTCAAATTTGAAAACAATTTTTGTTTTTTGTTTTCTTTGTTGCTTTATTTATTTTATTTTGTTTCTACTTACAAAAAATACTTATTGTTGCTATTTTTATTTTGTTTCCAGTTTTTTGTTTTGTTTTCTGCATTATTTATTTTCTTTTGTTTTTTGCTTTATTTTTAAAATATTTTTTGCTTTTAGGTCAGCAAAATTATAAACTTTCTGTTAGTGCCATTAGTTTTAGAAAAATTATAAACTTTATGTTAGTGCCATTAGTTTTCAAATTTAAATAGTCAAATTCAACCTGTTTGTGCTCATCCCACCTACGTACACCGTTTCCATTCCACAGCTGTAAAAGTTCTTCAACTAATGGCCTTAGGTACACATCAATGTCGTTGCCGGGTTGCTTAGGGCCTTGGATGAGAACTGGCATCATAATGAACTTTCGCTTCATGCACATCCAAGGAGGAAGGTTATACATACATAGAGTCACGGGCCAGGTGCTGTGATTGCTGCTCTGCTCCCTGAAAGGATTAATTCCATCCGCGCTTAAAGCAAACCATACGTTCCTTGGGTCACTTGCAAACTCATCCCAGTACTTTCTCTCGATTTTTCTCCACTGCGACCCGTCAGTGGGTGCTCTCAACTTCCCGTCTTTCTTACAGTCCTCACTGTGCCATCGCATCAACTTGGCATGCTCTCCGTTTCTGAACAGACATTTCAACCGTGGTATTATAGGAGCATACCACATCACCTTCGCAGGAACCCTCTTCCTGGGGGGCTCGCCGTCAACATCAACAGGGTCATCTCGTCTGATCTTATACCGTAATGCACCGCATACCGGGCATGTGTTCAGATCCTTGTACGCACCGCGTAGAGGATGCAGATCATTAGGGCATGCATGTACCTTCGCACCTCCAATCCTAGAGGGCATACGACCTTCTTTGCTGCGTATGTCTTGTCGGGCAATTCGTTATCCTTTGGAAGCTTCTTCTTCAATATTTTCAGTAGCTTCTCAAATCCTTTATCGAGCACAGCATTCTCTCGCCTTCCACCGCAGCAATTCGAAGACGGTACCCAGCTTTGTGTTGCCATCTTCGCAATTGGGGTACAACCCTTTTCTGTGATCCTCTAACATGCGATCGAACTTCAGCTTCTCCTTTTGACTTTCGCATTGCGTCCTTGCATCGACAATGACCCGGCGGAGATCATCATCATCGGGCACATCGTCTGGTTCCTCCTGATCTTCAGCAGCTTTGCCCGTTGCAGCATCATCGTGCACATCGTCTGGTTCCTCTTGATGTTCAGTAGCATCACCGTATTCAGGGGGCACATAGTTGTCATCGTACTCTTCTTCTTCGCCGTCTTCCATCATAAGCCCTATTTCTCCGTGCCTCGTCCAAACATTATAGTGTGGCATGAACCCTTGTAAAGCAGGTGGGTGGGAAGGATTTTCCGGTCAAAGTAAGACATCGTATTCCCACATTTAATGCATGGACAACACATAAAACCATTCTGCTTGTTTGCCTCAGCCGCTTCGAGAAACTCATGCACGCCCTTAATGTACTCCGAGGTGTGTCTGTCACCGTACATCCATTGTCGGTTCATCTGCGTGCATTATATATAAAATTAAGTGTGTCAAAAACCATTACAGAACATCATGAATAGATAAAATAAGTGACAAAATTAATAGAAGTTCATCATCACATTAAAACCAAAGTGCATACATAGTTCTCATCTAACAACATATAGCTCTCCAGATCATCTAATTAATTAAACCATACATTGAAACTATGTAAAACATTTCAATGCGAAAACAAATGCGATCATAATCGCAATCAAGGTAACAACTGATCCAACTGCATAATGATACCTAGCCTCGGTATGAATGGCATATTTTCTAATCTTTCTAATCTTCAAGCGCATTGCATCCATCTTGATCTTGTGATCATCGACGACATCCGCAACATGCAACTCCAATTTCATCTTCTCCTCCTCAATTTTTTTATTTTTTCCTTCAAGAAATTGTTTTCTTCTTCAACTAAATTTAACCTCTCGACTATAGGGTCGGTTGGAATTTCCGGTTCAACAACCTCCTAGATAAATAAAATCTATGTCACGTTGGTCGGCATAATTTTCATAAACAATAAATGAACCAATAGTTATGAAAAGATAATATATACCACATCCGAATCACAGACAGGATGAGGGCCGACGGGGGCGGATACCAAAACCATCGCACTATATAAGATGCAATAATAAAAATAAGAAAATAATACAAGTATCTATCTAAACATAGAAGTAAGAATATTTTTCCTTTCAGAAAGAAGATAAGAACAAGAGGCTCACCACGGTGGTGCCGGCGATGAAATCGGCGCGGGTGATCGACGGCGGTGAAGACGGGGACGGGGCGTGACGGACCGCTAAACCTAGACAAATATTGAGGAAAATGGAGCTTGGAGAGGAGAAAGCTTAAGTAGTGTGGCTCGGGCATTCCATCGAACACCTTGTGTGCATAGGAGGTGAGCTAGAGCACCACCAAGCCCCTCTCCCCCTCGGCGGCTAGAAAAAACAGAGCGGTGTGCTCTGCTCTTACGCGAGGGGGTATACATAGGCACCTCATTGGTCCCGGTTGGTGGCATGAACTGGGACTAAAGGGCAACCTTTGGTCCCGGTTCAAGCCACCAACCGGGACCAATGATGGTGGGCCAGGAGCGAGGCCCATTGGTCCCGGTTCGTCCCACCAACCGGGACCAAAAGGTCCAGACGAACCGGGACCAATGGCCCATGTGGCCCGGCCGGCCCCCGGGGCTCACGAACCGGGTCCAATGCCCCCATGGACCCCGGTTCTGGACTAAACCGGGACTAATGGGCTGACCCGTCCTGGACCATTGCCCCCTTTTCTACTAGTGGACCAAGACAAACAGCTAGAGCTAGGGCACGTTGCACAGTAATGTCAGTCATGTCCTCGGTTGTGAGAAATTTTGATGAAACTTGAATAAGAACTGCCTCCTGCTAACTTGTTTGCATTCTTCAGTCTCCTGGGTCGATCACAGAGAAGAAGCATCTATTTGGTTCTCCAAAGTTAACTTAGATAGAGCATTTGTTGGCCTACAACGAATGAGAATTGTGTGATCTCCTCCCCCCTCTCGCATGTCTGCTCCTCACCCACTCATGTTCGTCCTCACACCCTTCTCTCGGCTCGATTCCTCACGCCCTCTCCGATCGGGTCGTGACAACCTGGTATCTAGAGCCTCCAAACTTTCTTCCATACCACTCCAGCTCGCTGTTGCCGCCGCCGTGCTCACATCATCTCGATCCAATCGGTAACATCCACCGTGCTAGGTGTGATTCATTTCGGTGAATTTGCACGAATTCCTGCACGGGGTTCGATTTGATCTGGAACGAGACGACGGCGCCGCCTTCTAAACCTTCTGCTCAGACCAGCCAGGTCCTTGTGGCCATGTTCCTGGTTAGAATGCAAACTTCAAAACCAAGGATTATGGACTAGTTAAATTTTAGGGCCGGATATATGAATTAAATTTCGGGTATCGATTAGTTATGCACTTATATTTGTTATTCCGTTAAACTTTAGAGGCTATAATAGAAGTATTAGCGCACTTTGCTGCGCTGGCCAAATAACTTGGAGTTTCTAACTAAACTTGGGTAATTTCTTTTGAAAGGTAACCGACATATTCAAGTACTAATTGACATGATGGAGCAGAAGGCCTTACGCTGTCCTAGAAGAAAATCCACAAAGGTGTTCCTATTTCACTTAGTGCGGAGTTAAATTTTGCGAAAGAGCATGTATCCTCCCCTTAGCTTTCACGAAATAATATCATAACCACTAAGGTTTAAAAGCAGGCATTCTACCCCCCCCCCCCCCTTCCCTCAACTTTCGAAAACCCTCTGGGGCAGCCTCTTGTTCATCTTTTCCATCGACGGTTTCTACGTCAGGATAAACTTCCTTATTATTCTCCCCTTCTTCCTAATTACCTTGAGCATCTTGATAATGCGGTTCTTCTTTGTCATCCCTATCTCTAAGAAGATCTTCATCTTCTTGAGTTTGACATTGACTGTTTCTTTTCTTTATGGCTTGTTCTTCTTTATACCGTGCAGGTCCCGTCGGATCCTATGTACTTTTACCACTTCTAGTAGTGATTACATTAGAACAAACAAGATTATCTTAATCAAGTTGGGCGAGAATTAAAGATTGAGTTTCTCCAATTTGCGAGCATTGAGTTCCAATCATGCGAGAGTGTCTATCTATTTTTTTTCACGACATGATCTAAACCATTTAATCCTTAAGAAAGGTAAGATATAAACTTTGCTAGAGACATCTCCTCAAGTCTTTATTGAAACCTTGTTGATGATGTTTGAATTTAGTCATCGCCTTGTTGAGTTCATCCTTCTGGTGATAAATATTAAAGAGATATATTATTTCTTGTTTAACTTGGTCAATGGGTTTACCTTTTTCTTGGGTTACCTTTCCGAGATATTGAAAACTCAATGAAAACCACATAAAAACCCTCTTATAAAAGTGAAAAAATATTGAGCCATCAGAGGTCAGCGACGAGGACCAGACGATGGGGGAAGCTTCCAATGACGTGCTAGTGCCATGCCAGGGCAGCCGCACTTGAATATCGTAAAGGCGGAAGAGCAGCAAACACGATATGTGTTGGTGTTTCGGCGCGCACGGGACAAGCAACACTACAACCTCCGGTTCCTCAACGAGCATCGGCTTGCGGAGGTGCAAATTGCCGACGAGCAGGCAAACAAAACTGTTGTCGCAGCCATGGTCACGGACGATTCGAGCTTCCAAGATGAGAAGCCGGCATCGTACCTGTCCATGCTGTTGGCCCGCGAGGTCTATCGCGAGCGATATGACGGCTGCACGTCCTATGGGCGGAGAGATACACCATGTTCACGGAGATCGACGCGGTGCAGGATGAAGAGGAGATCTACGCTTGCCATGCCATGTACCAATTAGCAGTTTCATCACTCGAATTATTTTTTCATGGGTTCTACCAATTAGCATGACATATTTTCCTTAAGTACTAAGATTCAACACACATGATATTTGATTCGGTTTTGTAATAACCAAATTACTTCTTTATCCAAATGACTAATGTTTTCTTTAACACACTAGTAGAAAACATGGAACTAGTCCCGGTTCCAGAGGGCTTTTAGTCCTGGTTCTGGAACCGGGACAAAAAGGTCAGGACTAAAGCCCAAAAGCTAGCTTTAGTCTCGGTTCGCTTACGAACCGGGACAGAAGGGGCTCCACGTGGCCGCTGCAGGGCGCTGCAGAGAATCTGCCCTGACCCGGTCCATTACTCCCGGCACCGCCGGTCTACCGGGGCGCAGATTCAACCCTCGGGCGGGCCACCACGGCTATCACCTCCCTCGTTGTCCCCCTGGACACGGCTGCCCCACCCGTCGCCGTGGCATCCCTGTCCTCGTGAGCACTGAACCACCGGTCAGCCCCTCTCTCGCTATATATACGAGGGCATGCACGGACCGTAGAGCAATTGTTCTACGGTAATTTTCATTCAAAATAAAGTAAAGTTATGTACATCCAAAAGAAAACAAAACAAAAAAGTAAACACTAAGGCCACCTAACCAATACCAACTCTAGGTATATCCATGAAGAATTAAGCTAGTTTATCTGCAATCCAGCCCTTGAATGCATCTCTGTGTTTTTCTTTAGCTCTCACAACTACCATCTTAAGATCATTCCTGAGCAAAGTTCTCCAAGCTTGCACAGAAGGGTTTTGAGCTTTGAAGATTTTGGAGTTCCTCTGCATCCAAATATGCCAGCCGCCCATGATGACTATGCTCATTGCAAATTGCTTGAGGAGGTGATTTAGCAGGAGGGTTATCTCGTCAAAAGCATTAGTGCCGCTCTCCCTGTTGGGCACAATGGAATCCCAACATGATAGCGCGAATGGGCAGTCCCAAAAAAGATGAAGACTGGTCTCCTCACAACAACAGTTGTAGATTTCACAGTTATAGTTGGGCAGATGGAAGTTCTTTCTCAAAAGAAGATTTCTGACATTTACTCTGTCATGCAGAATCAACCACACAAAGATCTTGCATCTCAGCATTGCAGCACTTTTCCATATATTCTTGAAAATTGGTGGTGGAGCTAACTCTTTCTTTTGGAGATGCTTGTACATTTTGATAGAAGAATATCCATCCTTATTTTCATTCCATGGGTAGCACCATCTATCCAGTGAGTTATTCAGCTGTGTAGCCTGCATAAGAGCAGTTACATCTTGGAACTGTTGATGAGGTTGAATGAAGAGAGGTGTGAAGAAATGTTCAGAGAGATCATCCAAGTCTCTGAGTACGTAAACTAAACAAACCACATAATGAAAAAAGGATATTTCTTTTATAAAGAGAGCTTCCTCTCTGATTTCATTTAATAAAAAATTTAAACTTGCCACCATCACACTCCCCAACTGGGCGCCGTCGGTTTGTTGAGCCGAAAGTCAGCATGGAGCCGGTCGGTGTGTGGAGGCGTGTGTGGAGAGCCACGGAGGAGATAGAGGCAGGCAGGGGAGAAGAGAGTCGTGAATCGGCTGCCATTTTGGGGCCGGCAACCAGATATGAGCATGACAGCGACTGTCTATTTTCAGCCCACTGCACGGCCCAGGCGAGCGCACGATGCAGATGCTGATGCTAATGGCGATGATCATCAGGACACGAACCAACGATGGTGCGAGCACACACGTACATATATGATGATGGATGGAAATTGTTGGTGGCTCCCCTCCCCTCCCCGGCCCACCTGAATTGTTGATCTCTTTTCTCTGCATGCATGTTCCCAGTCTCCTTCTCCTTCTTCTTCTCACGCACAGCCGTGGCGCCCAGCTGCATGCATGCCATTCTCGGCTCAGCAACCAGATATCGCCATGACTGGGCTGCCATTCTCGGCTCAGCAAGCGCATGACACCGATTGTCCATTCTCTGCAGCGAGCATGTGATGTGAGGGTGAGGGTGAGGAAGAGGGAGGGCAGGACAGGAGACGGCCGCGCGCGTTCCTCCGGTTATATTATATGTGCAGCAGCTCACGGCCCAGATCTCAGGCGGTATTCATTCCTCCCAGTCCCACCTGGCGCCGGCGACTACCCTCGATGGAATCGGTGAGCTCCGGCGACGGCTATCCCCAGCTACGGACGACCGTCGGCCAGCGCCGGCACCGTCGGCACGGCGCCGATCCTCGCCCGCGACCCTCGACGGTATGTGTTCTGCTCACCTTCCTAAGCAAGAAGAAGGATGCCAGCCCCGTTCGCCGTAGGCTGGCCATTACTCTCCCCATTTCCGACCTCTTGTTTTGGGAAATCTGCAGGCCGTCCACCCGAGCCCATCCATGGAGGGAGCGGCCGTTGACGCCGAGCTGCGGCTCGGCCCTCCGCGCAGCGGCGGCGCGTCGGCGGAGAGCAAGTACGTCAAGGTGAGCGTGGAAGGAGCCCGGTACCAGCGGAAGGTGGACCTGATGGCTTACGGAGGGCACGCGGAGCTCAGGGCGGCGCTCCTGGGCCTGGCCGGCCAGATGCTGGACTTGGCCGTGGCCTACGAGGACGAGGACGGCGACATCTTGCTCGCCGGCGACCTCCCGTGGGACATGTTCGTCCCCGACTGCAGGAGCATCAGGATTATGAGACGGTCGACGACGGTGACAAGCAGCTAGAGCTAGGGCACCAACGCAACATCTCCATGTCGTCGCTGCCGTTGGTGTTTTTCTTAGATGCGTTTATGTTGGCGAAATTTCTACATCTTGTTTGGTGCTGTCGCACGATAGTAGTGTCCGTCATGTCGTCCTCTGCGCTCTTCAGTCTCTTTGGTCAGTCGATCATAGACACCAAAGTTAAGTACATGGACGCCGTGCACCTTGCCGGAGCCTACATGGAGCTGGGTCACCATCTTGGCACTGTACATGGACGTACGGCCTCACTGCGATGTAGCTGCAAGCATATCGTCAGACGCATCCCGGCATGACATGGCACACATTCAGAGCAGCGGTAGAAGAGGAGTTTGGCACTGAAGAATTTGAGGTGCAGATGCACGATCTGGTTCAGTTACGACGGACAGGCAGCCTATAGGAATACCGCCAGTAATTCGAAAGGAAAAAGTCCAAAACAAACCTTAAACTTGTAGGCGCAAGCTAAATCGAACCCTAAACATGTAATCCCGGAAATTAGCACACCAAACTTTCTAATCCCGGTCTATTTTAAACCTTGACGGTATTTAGCTGGGATTTGCTGACGTGGCAAGGGCTGGTTGGACATTAGGACAAATTGGGCCAGCCCATTAGCACAGTCGCTCGCTTGCTCTACTCTGTAATTTCAGTGTCTTATTTGATTGTTATATGGTGCTATTTTTTATCATATCTACCCGCATAATCCGTATCAAATAATCTTCCTGATTTCTAAATTTGTTTTCAACAAAAAATACAAGCAGCCACAAAAATAAGAGCACAGTCGCTCGCTTACTCTACTCTGTAGTTTTTTTTTTGAACAAAAAATATAAGCAACTGCAAAATTAAGTTTCGCGTAAGGAGACTCGATCTCAGGAAAACGTACTAGCACAAAGTGCACCAATAGCACTGATGGCTCCTAGTGATTATAAATAGTGTGTCGCATTAAAAGACAGTTAGAAGCGTTCATATATTCAAAAACTGATAGAAACGTTCCTGAAAAAAAATTGAACAATTTTTAAATACCAATAATAGTTTTTACTTAAATAATTCACGAAATTATTATTTTTAAATGTGACACGGTGACATTTTGCCAAATGCGTGTATTACATTTTCTTAATGACAATAAAGATTTCATAAAATTATACTAACATTTTCTTACAATTGTTTAATTTTTACAAAAATCAGGTTTGTAAATTTGTTCCCATATTGAAAAAATATATATGTTTCAAATGGTGTTCACTTTTTCAAAATTGGTTGTTTTAAATAAATGTTCGTATTTTTAAAAACTATTCAGAATTTTCTAGAAGTGTTCCCACTTAAGGAACGGATATTTCAAAGATTGTTCGGGCCTTGACGTTTTCAATATTTGTTTGCCCTTCAAAAAATGATTCAAATCTCAACGCTGCTCTCTGTGGTTTAAATATTTAGGCCTCACATCATAACATCAATGATAAATTACCGTAGTGGTTAGTTGGAGCAATTTAGCAGCTTTAGGTTGCAAGTTTGAATCCTTGTTTGTCTCTTTTTTGTGTGTTTTTTACTTTGCGTGTTTTACGAAAAAAAATCATCTCGCATCTATTTGCCCAGATCAGTTGCGACCGTACCCTTTCGGTAATTTTACTTCGTGTTCTACGAAAAAATAAGTCCCTCAAAAAGCGAAAACAAAAAAAACTTGTTCTGTCTCTGTTGGGCGGCCCGATGTCTAACGCACACAACAATGCCAGGATTCGATCTGCCCCGTCGCTAATCCCTGTTTGGAAACGCTTTGAAGGTCCAAAATAGACCGGGATCGAAGAGTTCGGTGTGCCAATTTCCGGGATTACAAGTTCAGGGTTCAATTTAGCTTTCATCTACAAGTTTAAGGTTTGTTTTGGACTTTTTCCAATTCGAAACATCAATGTACCATTTGCTGTCTTTTGATCCAACGCTGAGCTCCACATTCAACCATCGATTTCTAGTTGGACGCATGTGAGCTGCATCGAATGGAGGTTGCTAATGATATCCGGACCGCGGCCTTGGTCACAGTCGAGCCATCTAACAAGGAAAATACAGCACATGTTCCACCCAACATTCAGAAAGTGCTTACTGAATTTGACGACGTGTTCGCCGAGCCCTCAGCCTTGCCGTCGTGCCGCCAATATGAGCATGGGATCAATCTCGAGGCCGACACCACTCCCATCTACACCAGCCCTTACCGCTACTCACACGCGCAAAAGGGTGAGATTGAGAAACAGGTGCACGACATGCTGAACTCCTTAGCGCGGACTTCTGACCCTACCCCGCGCGTTTTTTGACGACGCGCCCATCCCGGGGTCCGCATGGTTTAGGGCTTTGACCGGCAGTGAGAGGGGTTTGACCATGGTGGATTTCTCTTGATTTGTGTCGCGGTACGTCATGTGAGATGATATACCAAGTTTGCACGCATGCGTTCACATGCTTCCCTCCCGTCGGCTCGAAGTGGGGTGACTACCACCCTACGTCCTGAACCTTTCCGCGAGACTGTCTGTTTTGTGGGGCACATTCCACATCCAAGCCATGGACATGGTATACTTAAACATCGCACCAACCTTGTATACATATTTTTGGGACACATGCAGGTGGGAGTAGTGTTCAAGCCCTTCCTCGCGCGGTTATCGATGACACGCCCATCTATCGGCCTGCGCGGTCTATCCCTTTGACCGGCAACGAGAGGGTTTTGACCACGGTGGACTCCTCTTGGTTTATAGTGCGATAGATCATGGTGAGATGCGAGACGAAGTTTGAGCACATGCGTTCACAGAATTCTCTCCATTCAGCTCGTAGTGGGGGGACTAGTACCCTACGTCCAGAACCTTTTCGTGGGACTGTCTGGTTTGTGAGTCAGATGCCGCATCAAAGTTTGCATTCGGTATTTAAATATTGCACCACCCTTTCATACGTATCTTTGCGTGACATGTAGGTGAGGTGGTGTTCTGACATTCTCACGCGGTTTTCAATGATGCGCCCATCCGTGAGCCCGCTTAGTCTATCCCTTTGATCGATGGTGGAGAGGGGTCTGACCATGGTGGATTACTCTTGGTTTGTGTTGGGTTGGTCATGATGAGAGGCCAGACAAAGTTTGAGCGCATGCGTTCACATGACTCCCTCCAATCGGCTTGAAGTGGGTGGACCAGCATCCTATGTACTGAACCTTTCCGCCGGACTGTCCAATGGGTCATAAGAATTTTCTCATGGTCATGTAACAAATTCTAACACACAAATAGGATAGTGCAAATGGAATCACCGCTTTTACAAAGAAAACCTAGCAGTAGGTGTTTCCATGCTTACTGAACAAGAGATTCATCAAATCGCGTTAAGGTTCGGAACAACTTTTCGTTTTGCATGAGATCCTAGTATGGGTACACAAGGGGGTGTGAAGAGTACAATGCAATACCCCACAACTTTAAAGTGTCAAAATGGTTTTAATTAATTAGAGAGATCGCGAAATTGGCGCATCGAAAGGGCGATGAAAAAAAAGGAAAGAAATAAAATAAAATAAGTAAATATAAATACGATGGACCATCTAAATATAACTTTTACACAAAAGATAGGTTATTGAAAATAGGCTGGTGTAAAATATGTCTTTTTAGAGATTTCGATACGGACTACATACAGAGCAAATGAGTGAATCTACACTCTAAATATGTCTATATAGATCCATATGTAGTTCTTATTGAAATTTCTAAAAGAACATATATTTAGAAACGGAGGGAGTACTGCAGTAGCAATACAAATTTCGAGATATGGGAAAGGACACCCTAATAATGTACTTACGTTTGAATTATTTTGCACCTTGGGTGCCATTTAAATCCTTGATCCACGCCCTGCTGCATTCGACACACGCAAATACACGAAAGTTTGTACTCACAATCTTCTATATCACTGAGCTCCCTGGGCAAAAGAGATAAATACATCCGTGGTCACTGTATGTGAGGCATAAGCACAATACGGTCACTAAACTTCAGAATACACTCGTTACGGTCATTGTATACGTGTTGAGGTGATTATACGGTCACTGGCTTGTCGTATAGCTCTGTATTCTGCTGAGTTGACTGGTCAACCTAGCATGCACCGCACCCTCCCACACGCCCCCGCGGCGGCAGCTGCATCAGGATCCGTCGCCGGCGAGGGCCCCCGGAAGCAGCCGCAGCAGCTCCTCCCAAGTCGCTCTCGTCCTTCCACGGCTCGCCTTCCTCCAAGCTGGCGGGCCTCATCGACTACCCGCGTCGGATCCTCTCCTGGGCCGCGTCTCACCCATCGACCCCGACGCCCACCCTCCGACCCCCGCCCTGACCGAGCAGCCGCACCACCACCAAGAGCAGCCGGCGGCGCCGATGGCCCCGTTCGTCGCGGTGCGGGAGGAGGAGGAGGGGCGGGGAAGGGTCTGGATCTGAGGCTCTGCTTGCGAGGGAGGGACGGCGGCTGCGTCGTCGTCATGGACCTCGACTCCGCCGTGCTATGCAGGAGCAGCGCCTTCTTCGCGGCCATGGCACCCGAGCCCAATGCCGGTGGCGCCGGCGGCGGGGCCAGGAGGATCGAGGTGGACGAGGTGGACAACATCGCGGCCTTCAGGGACGTCGTGGAGCCCATGCTCCAGGCCGACGCGCCGTGGTGGCTCGCCAGAGCCGGCGTCTCGCGGGCCATCGGTGTCCTCGAGGTGCGAATGAGATGCACATCCTCCTTTCCTTGTTCTTATTTACACCCGTCCCTACCTAGGCCATCTCCCCTTGCAGTGGTGAGGCGATGCTAGCGTGCTCGATGCCGGGAGGGAGGCCACGGTGGTGCGCCACCAAATTCGTCGACGACGTGCTCGCTCACGGCTGCGACCTCGTCCGGCAAGGTGGAAAAAAGGAGCAGAGGGGAGACGACGCATCCGGTCAGGGAGGGAGCTCGCCATGGGTGGGTGGCGATACGGGAGGCCTCGCCCCTCCTCCCAATAGCCGGAGAAGAGAGCGGGCCGGCGGTGCCCAATGAGCATGGATCTGGGGGGCGTAGTGCGAGGTGGCTGGGGACGACGCAGTGGGAGGTGGCCACGCCCAGATCCGATGTTAGGGCGGTGCTCTGTCGCCGGGCGGCCCCGATCTGAACACTTCGGCGGTCCGGCCTGTGCGTGCGTGTTTCTTTTTTTCAAACTCTGCATGCGTGTTTCCATATAATATAATGAAAGAGGTCTACAACTTAACACTCAAATGCATGGTCTCATATGTCTAGCACACGTGAGCAGCTAGTCAGAGGTTTCAGGTTTGAGTCCTGGGTGCACACGCATGTTTTAGTTTTCTGCGTTTATTTTATTCACTCACTGAGAGATGGGACCCGCATGAATAGAGAGTGGCGTGACCACGTATTCTCTTTGACTGGATAGGTTGACCAGTCAATTCGGCAGGATACAGAGCTATACAGTCAATCAGTGACCGTATAATCACCCCGACGCGTATACAATGACCGTAACAAGCATATTTTAAAGTTCAGTGATCGTAGTGTGCTTTTACCTCAAATACAGTGATCGTAGTGTGCTTTTACCTCAAATACAGTGACCATCAGTGTATTTACCTCTGGGCAAAATCACCCAGGAGCGATCGAGGTGATCCATTTCGCCCGTGGCCTCGATTTTGAACGTGTCAGGGGCCTAGGGTGGCCTGTTTGGTCGGCGTGTGGGGGTGGGCCTGGGCTTTTCTGGCCAAGCTGGGCGTCGTGGCCACTAGGAAGAAGGGGCTCATGGGGTACTACGTGTCGCGTGGCTCCCTTGCTCAGCTCGGCTCGATCCTGGTGGGTTCTGTGCAACGGCGGAGCTACATCAATTTAAAAAATAGTCTCTGTCAAAAAAACGTCTTACATTATGGGACGGAATAGCAGTTGACACGTTGCCCTATGCCGCCCGCCTCTTTGATTTGGCTACTCGAGATTTGGCAACCTAGCCCTGTTGCCCTCTTCCGCTCCTTCGCCACGGTTCGTGCGCCTCGGCTGATGAGTAGCTGAGATAAAGCAGGTATTTCGGTGAAGCCTTGGTAGTTCTGATATGATAAGTAGTACTTGCAGGAACACCTCACCGCGGTGCCTTTAGAGCACAACAGGATACAACACCACTACCAACCTTCGATCCCATATTACTCATGAGAAAGGTGCATGCTGCTTCTTCCCCTTCTCCAACTTTTCAGTTCGGCAAGAGATTTTGTAGCATCGAGTTCATGTGGTCATGCATATCATTTGATAGTTAAGTCAAAGCAGTTCTGGAAGATATCTGCCTTTTTTTGCAAGAATGGCGAATGTGGATTAAGTCATATAAGTACTGTGAGCTATCTGCCGTTTTTTGCAGGAGTGGCCATTTTAATTTCTGCTAGGTTGTGGTTGTTACATTATGTTGTTTAGAAATTTTACTACGTGTTACCAATAATTATTGAACAATTGTGTTGTAGCTTCTAATGGGTATTTATTTGGAAGAAATTTTAGTAGGTGGTTCATTATTACATCGCACAAATTCAAGGTTGTTCATGTGTAGTTAATTTCTTCCAATGCTTCTGCTTCACGTATGATCTGAATTATAGTTGTGGTGCATGCTCATTATATGTTCCGTTGCCATCGCTGCACTCAACGGCAACTGATGGCGCTGCTCCTCTGGCCAAATCCGGCCCAGAAGCTGCACCACTCTTTCTTAGGTGCTGCTGCCGTGGGTGGATTCATGTACGCTTTTTTGTGCTTGGTACTTACTCTAATTGATTTCATGTCGCTGAACATAAATCTGCTCCTTGGAAGGAAATGTGCCGTGAATGCAAGCAGTGTGCCATGAGGATATCTGCTTCTTGGAAGGAAATCTGCTCCTTTAGTTGTTCTATCATTCCGTTTTCCAGTTTAAACCATAACCATCAGGTTCAGACTCTCGGCCTAAGGGTGTGAAGACTAAAAAATTTGGTACTGCAGGTAAAAAGAGTTGTACTATATGACATCAAGAACGCATCGCATCTCAGGTATTTCTATTATGCAAGGATGCTATCATTTATGTTGCACACTGTCAAAAGTGTTTGTTGTTCCTCTATTTAATAGTACAGCTTGATAGTTTGCCATAATAGTTGGTGTGTTAGTATTGTCATTTTCTGCTAGGATAAAGGTTATACTGATTGACAAGCTAGGCTAGGCCCATTGGAGGAGCACTTAGTGTCACGTACAGAACAATTGGCTTTGTTAATTGTTGTTTTACTAGAACAATTGTACTTCTGCAATACTCCAATGTCATGTAACTAGTGTGCTACAGATTGCATTTGAGGAATCATAAAATCAGATCTCTGTTTGTTAATCATTTTGATTATGCTTTGAGGTATGTCAAGTTGTATCCATTCATGTTGGCAGAATTTTGGAAGTACATGGTTGATAGTCAGGTAATGCTAAAGGAAACATATTTCTTCATAAATGCTCATGTTGATGGCTGAAGAAATAACTCTGAAAATCGACAGTATGTGAGTATTCAAATAAGGGTAATATCTTCTTTTGGTTCCATGTTTGTATGGGACAAACATGAATCGTGCACATGCATGGATGATGTGTTACAGTAATTGATTGATTAGAGTGGGTACTTCTTCTTAGTTTAGTATTGCATTTACATTATATAATTAGTTCATGAATTCCACGGCTGATGCGAACTAGACATAATGATCCTTTGAGCTTGCTTATGCATGCACGTGTCCCCTGATTAGCCATTATCAGGTTATTACTATGTTTCTTATTCATTTATGCCATCTCCTTTCTCGGTCTAATTTTTATTTTGGTCCTACTAATGCGCTCTATGATAGAAAAATGAGCTACTTGATTAAGATTTTTCTATCTACGAATTCATCAGTTGTTGACTTATTCCTAATTGGTTGGTGTCGTAACGTCTCTTTCAGTTGCAGGAGCAACTGTGATGACCACCCCTCGGAGAAACTGATGTGGCCGAGCGGTTTTAGTACATATGTTTGAGGTCTTCACACCATGGAAGGTGCTTTCATGGGTTTTCTTTCTTGCTACTAGCCTTGATAATCAATACAGTCTATATTGTTCTACTTAAAATCAACAACATAGAGAATAGGGTTGCATAAGTTAATCTTTCCGCTTTATAATATTGATGATTCCACTGTCAGCACAGTGCTGGCAGAGGAAACACCAATGCCTATCTCAAAGATGCAATAAGCGCAGTGTTCTATTTATGAAGTCGAGCCTTCTTTGATATGAACGTCTATATTTTGAGTTAAAAGCATGGTTTTGAGCGTAGGTTACAGACTGAAAATTATATATCTCGAGCTGCAGGGCCATAGTAGTTAATGAAATGTGGTGGATGTTTTATGTTGTCTTAGAATTATATATTTCAAGAAATATATGGAATTTTAATGAGCCTAGATTTCATCTATTAGACATCCCACAAGTATACATATCGCTGAATGATGGTATCACTATTTCATTGGAAATAGTTCAGTGCTAAAAGGTTTGCGATACATTTCCTCTCGGGCCTTATCTATGAAAAGATCTTTTGGAATTATATTCTTTGTGCATAGCTGTTGGAATTGGATGGCTGGTAGTTGTGCCTCTGTATCAATGCCACACACACATATTCGGGTATATGAAGTGCTGCACTCCACTCACCAATCTGGGACTCCAAGCCTGGTACTGAAATTGGACTATGAGAAAGCTTTTGACAAGGTTGACCTTGGTTTTCTCATAGACCTTTTAGAGAAAAGGGGTTTTGTTCCACTCTGGGTGAAGTGGCTCAAACAAATCACTCATCTGGCATCTGTAGGTGTGAAGATTAATGGTGTAGAGGGGAATTTCTTTACAACTAGTAAATGTTTGAGACAAGGAGATCCCATGTCCCCCCTTTTATTCAATTTAGTAGTAGATGTGCTAACTAAGATGCTCATCAAGGCATCTTCTCATGACATGATTACGGGGTTATGCTCTGAATTTATGCCTGGGGGTCATTTGCCTGCAATATGCAAATGACACCGTCCTATTTTTGGATAGAGATGAGCAGAAAGCCTCTAACATGAAAATGATTCTAACTTTCTTTGAGAGAGTGTCATATTCCAGAAGACTTGATCTCTAGGCTGGAATACGGGGTGTTCTATGCCAAGCAATGCCGTATTCCAGAAGAATTGATCTCTGGGCTGGAATACGGGGTGTTCCGATCTCTCTGAGCTGGGGTGCTATAGGCGTCCAACCGGCAGGCGCTCCCAGCTCCATACCGAAAGTAGGTGCATACAACCACCAATACATCTGTCCCTTGAGATCCTGTAACAAGCATCGTCCAGCTGCAGATAAAAGAAAACATGGTTCACTTAAAAGCAAGTTGCATTGGTAATGTAGAAATGAAATGAAAACTAACCAACCAACTACATGTCGATACAAGTAGGACAATGCTGCTGAACCCCAACTCCATTGGTTGTCGAAGACGGTCAATGCCTTGAGCCACATCCATGGAGCGCTCTTGCCTGTGGCGTCAGCAAACAAAGTCCTGGAGATAACGTACCACATGTAGACATGAGCATATGTCTGGATCACATCATTAGTAGCATCCTCAGGGCAATGTGCAAAGTTCACTGCAATGCACATGAAAGGAGCTCCGGCTGCGACTCTTTCCTTCCTCTTCTCTCCCTCTTGTACCGGAGCCTTTGTAGGAGCCATACTGATAAGGGCCTCCATCTGCTGGCGCCACCCATCAGAGTCGGTGCTCATATAGAGAGGCTTCCCCTCGATAGGAAGACCGATGATCAAGGAGACATCCTAGAGCGTCATGATCATCTCCCTGGTCTGAAGATGGAAACTGTGTGTCTCCGGCCTCCACCGATCGGCAAGCGAGGTGACTAGTGGAGCATTGAGGTTCGGCGTGGACTAGCTGACCAATTGAATCCACGGCAGGAGTCCTGTCGCCTTGACGTACGGTGTGTACCGCTCGTCGTAGGGCATGGCACCACCCGAGATCCCGTGAGACCGAATCTTCAGAGGTTCAAGGTTCTGCAAACAACCAAGTCATGTCAAATCTTACGACATGTTAATTTCAACTAAAGGCAAATTTGAAAATGCCAACTACTATGATTATTGATTATTACCATGTCCTTCTCCCTCATTGTGTAGGCCCGGTGTGTGTGTCATGACGATGACACGTACCTGGGGTAGGGTCCTAGGCCTGACCTACATGCCCTTCCTTAGGACATAACAGTACGCCAGGGCCTACCTGTGGTATCTTCTCATGGAGGTAGTGTTTCCGGACTGCTCCGGGAACACAGCCCTATGGATGTATCTTGACTTCCTAAAGGACTGGGATGCGGGGTACAGCTGGGGGGCCGCCGGACTCGCCTACCTATACCGTTCAGTAAGTGAATATCACTTTCTTTCAAATATCATGGACGTGTGCTGCTTTAGATTTTGACATCTTATCATCTGTACTTGGTTTGTAGCTTGATGATGCGACCCAGAGAGCGGAAGTCACGTCCGGTATGTGTGGATGAGTATGGGGCCTCTCCATTTGGATGTGGGAGCGAATCCCAGTGGGCCATCCGAAGAAGCTGCGCTCGCGTGCATGGACGGACTATGGCGGAGATGACGAAGATGATCGGAACCCGACCATCGCACACGCTTGGGACGTGGTGCGTGTCTACACGGGCGAATCGAAGGCCTTGTACAAGGTCTTCAGCAACGAGCTTGATGCTCTCACGCCTTTCCAGGTATAAGAACTACATTTTGAATAGTTTCGATAACACTTTCACTTGAGCTTACCATTGTTTGGTTATAGGTTACTTGACGGCTATAAAATGATGATCGAGAGTGGGGGTTCGAGCTGAACAGCATGTGCAAGCATGACCGGCTTCTCTTCAGGTGCATCGTGCCCATGATTTGTGTCTATGCTGTGGAGTACCACATGCCAGAGCGCGTTGCCGCATAATTTGGTAAGGCGCAACACACACCACCAGCCGGCATCGTCGACGATACCGGTGGCTACGACCTACACCAGTGAGTACCACAAGCCGTCCTCATCGATTCTAAATTCTTGTTTTGATGTTTTACATTCTTACAAGAAGGGTGTTTTACATTCTTTCTTATGCACTGTAGGATGAGCAGGCAGAAGAATCAATCAATCACAGATTGGGAAGCCGAACACGCAAGATACGTGAAGGAATGGAACGAGTGGAAAGGACGCAAAGACACGGAGAGGAGAGTGATTGACTGGGACGAATACGAGGATCACATGTTGTGGTACAACGATGGCATCAAGCATCGTCTTCGTCTGAGGCCCCAGTGGACGACATCAGATGCCGAAGACCTGTTCGATGACGCCTCCGAGAATGAAGCCTACAATGAGAGCATCAGAGAGCTTCAAGGCGGGTTTAGGGAGTACGGACCACTCATGAACAGAGTGGTAAGTTGTTTTTAGCTCTTTTGAACCGATGGTTGGATGAAATCAGATTTTTGTGGTACTGACTCATTTTATTACTTTGCAGTCTTCAGAGCTAAACAAAAGCATTTTTCAAGCCTCTGATGCACTTAGTTCTATACCCGGGACTCGAGCTAGTGAGAACAAGTTGAGGGAAATGGTGAAGGTAATATGGAGTTCATTTTCTTAAGTTCATTTGCAGAAATTGGACATTGCAGAAGTTCACATTGTTTCGTTATCATTGCAGAAGTACGTCAACAAAGCACGCAGGCTTGTGGGCCTTCTTGGGTGAGCTACAAACATCGAGGATGTTTTTCCTCCTGCACCGATGCGTAGCCTCGCTTCATCGAGCCATGCAACCTCGTCGTCTAGGGAGGTTCAAGATGATGAGGAGGAGAGCGAGGATGATGATGATGAAGAGGAAGATGAAGAAGAGGGCGCATAAGAAGAACATGGTGAAGAAGAGGAAGAGGACGATGAGGAGGAGGAGTACGATGATGACGACGGACCTCCAGCAACTCAGCCAACCCAGCGTGAGAAGATGAATGTGCCAAAGAAGGATTGGAAGAGTCCATCCCCATTTCAGAAAGCGCGTCCTACTCACCGCAAGAATACGATGGCCGAGAAGCGATCAAAGACCAATGAAGACCGAACGTCAAAGAGGGGAAGGAGGGACTGAAGTTTCTGCCGTGCCGTGTCGTTGAACTATAAACATTTCATGTTTGCCTCGTTAACAATTTGCTCTTGAAACACTTTCATGAACTTGCTATGTAGAACTTGCTCGTGGATGTGTGCTTGTTATGTATCCAACTTTAATATTTGTGGATTTGTGGATTGCTATGTGATACATGCGGTTCCTGTTTATAAGTATCTGATTGTTATGTGCAAAAAATTGAAGACAAGAGAAGTTAGGAGGTGCAAAAAATGCACTATGGGCCACCCTATCGCCACACCTACCGGTGGTAGGGTGCCTCCCCAGCACGCCCCCCTACTGTGACCAAAACTGCCAGCAACTCAGCGGGAGGGTTGCACACTCTACCACCAGGTCCCACGGCGGTAGGGTCAGGCAACCTACGCCAAGATCTGCGGCGGTAGGGTGTTGCGCTGGCCATTACTTAACGGCAGTCGGCCATCCATGCCACCACCAGAACCCCTGTCGGTAGGTTGCGTGACCCTACAGCCGAGCCCTTTGGCGGTAGAAAAAGGGTCAGATGTCGAATTTTTTTCAAACAGGGGTCAGATCTTGATTTTATACGTGCAAAGGGTCAAAACATGAAATTTTGCCGCTGGTGGCATCGTAGCTAAGAAGAAGGATGCCAGTGCCTCATGTTCTGGATGTACTGGCTCCGTTGGCTCGCACGTCCACGCATGTGTTGGACAGGGTGGCGGTGTGGGGGAGTCATGTCTCACTGTTTGGGAGATGGCTGCCTGTGGTATCTTCTCACGGAGGTAGAGGGGAATTTCTTTACAACTAGTAAAGGTTTGAGACAAGGAGATCCCATGCCCCCCTTTTATTCAATTTAGTAGTAGATGTGCTAACTAGGATGCTCATCAAGGCATCTTCTCATGACATGATTACGGGGTTATGCTCTGAATTTATGCCTGGGGGTCATTTGCCTGCAATATGCAAATGACACCGTCCTATTTTTGGATAGCGATGAGCAGAAAGCCTCTAACATGAAAATGATTCTAACTTGCTTTGAGAGAGTGTCATATTCCATAATACTTGATCTCTGGGCTGGAATACGGGGTGTTCTATGCCAAGCAATGCCGTATTCCAGATGACTTGATCTCTGGGCTGGAATAAGGGTGTTCCGGTCTCTCTGAGCCGGGGTGCTATAGGCGTCCAACCGGCAGGCGCTCCCAGCTCTATACCGAAAGTAGGTGCATACAACCACCAATACATACGTCCCTTGAGATCCTGTAACAAGCATCGTCCAGCTGCAGATAAAAGAAAACATGGTTCACTTAAAAGCAAGGTTGCATTGGTAATGTAGAAATGAAATGAAAACAAACCAACCAACTACATGTCGATACAAGTAGGCCAATGCTGCTGAACCCCAACTCTATTGGTTGGCGAAGACGTTCAATGCCTTGAGCCACATCCATGGAGCGCTCTTGCCTGTGGCATCAGCAAACAAAGTCCTGGAGATAACGCACCACATGTAGACATGAGCATATGTCTGGATCACATCATCAGTAGCATCCTCGGGGCAATGTGCAAAGTTCGCTGCAATCCACATGGAAGGAGCTCCGGCTGTGACTCTTTCCTTCCTCTTCTCTCCCTCTTGTACCGAAGCCTCTGTAAGAGCTATACTGATAAGGGCCTCCATCTGTTGGCGCCACCCATCAGAGTCGGTGCTCATATAGAGAGGCTTCCCCTCAATAGGAAGACCGATAATCAAGGAGACATCCTAGATCGTCATGATCATCTTCCTGGTCTGAAGATGGAAACTGTGTGTCTCCGGCCTCCACCGATCAGCAAGCGAGGTGACTAGTGGAGCATTGAGGTTCGGCGTGGACTAGCTGACCAATTGAATCCACGACAGGAGTCCTGTCGCCTTGACGTACGGTGTGTACCGCTCGTCGTAGGGCATGGCACCACCCAAGATCCCGTGAGACCGAATCTTCAGAGGTTCAAGGTTCTGCAAACAACCAAGTCATGTCAAATATTACGGCATGTTAATTTCAACTAAAGGCAAATTAGAAAATGACAACTACTATGATTATTGAGTATTACCATGTCCTTCTCCCTCATAGTGTAGGCCCGGTGTGTGTGTCATGACGATGACACGTACCTGGGGTAGGGTCCTAGGCCTGACCTACATGCCCTTCCTAAGGCATAACACAAGAAGCCAAGGCTTATAAAGTTAAAAGGAAGATACCGACTGGAATCCTCAAGAAGTGCAATCCACTCGACAGACCATTCCACTCGGATACCCCAATTCCACTCGACTGGTGTTATTCAATCAAAAGACAAGAAACCACTCGGAAGATACAAGACCTAGGGTCATCCCCGAACGGCAACGGTCAGGCATTCACTCCGTAGCCATTAAGGTCATAAATTACGGGTGTTACCAGTAACGTTGACTTAACTCTCATTGAACTCCTATGTAACTGGGTGCTGCGAGGGGCCGGCGCACTCTATATAAGCCACCCCTCCCCTCTAGCACAAGTGTTCACACCCCCTGTAACTTCTTCACACTTCAATTGGCAATGCCTCCCGAGGCACCGAGACGTAGGGTTGTTACCTTCTCCGTGAGGGGCCTGAACTCGTAAGCTCCTGTGTGTACAACCTCGCCGTAGCTATGGCTTGACCCTTCTCCTACGTACCCCCCACTTCTACTGTCAGATTCACTTCCACGACAGTTGGTGCCCACCGTGGGCGCCAACTGTCATGGGAACGATTCCAAAAATAGAGAGGGGTAGTGTAAGGGAGCATGATCTATCGAGATGCAAATGGGTGACACAGTGGTTTTAGCGAGTTAGGTCTCTCGTGGTGGAGATAACAGCCCTACGTCTCGTGCTCCGGACAGGCTTTCTTTTATCTGTCATGAACACGGAGTTACATGGTGTATTTGAGATAGAGGGGGAGAACGGATCTCCATGCTTGAGCTAAGTCTTGAGACTAGTGGTGAGGGAGAGAGATGAGAGCTAGAGCAGAAGAATGAGGGCCTACCCGAAGTCTAGTGGTGGGGCTGGCTTATATAGAGTGCGCCACCCCCTCACCTCCTATGTTACAAAGTGGGGCATTGAAGTCGTAACGTCAGATGATGCTTCAACTACCTTGTCATCTGTTGGTCTTTGCATATCCGAGTGAGCCATAAACTTTCATCCGAGTGAGTCATACGTCCGAGTGGTTGACTGTCTTCCGAGTGGACAGTTCGTTGATATGTCCGAGTGGATAGTACGTCTGTATGAGATTTATCCGGATCCACATGATGTGTGGACCCATGCTTTAATATATTTTGACCCTTCGTGGGCCTACCTGTTATGTGTGTCCCCAACATTAGAAATCATCGAGAAGCCAAACCATCGTACATATTTCAAACAATAAACATACACTAACTAACTACCATACTCCCTTACTAGTAGATAAACCACCATTAGTCCCGGTTGGTAAGGGCCTTTTGTCCCGGTTCCTGAACCGGGACTAAAGGGTCGTTACTAATGCCCTGGCCCTTTAGTCCGGTTCAGTCCAGAACCGGGACAGATGGGCCTCCACGTGGCCAGTGCGCCGAGCCCACGCAGGAGGGCCTTTGGTCCCGGTTGGTGGCACCAACCGGGACCAATAGGCATCCACGTGTCAGCATTTCAGGGGCTGTGGTTTTGTTTTTTGGGGGTTGGGGTTTTGGGGATTAATTTAGGTGTTTCATAGATTGTGTTAGCTAGCTAATTAATAGAGAGAAGTGTCCTCTCTTATGTCCGTGCTTAGTCGACGCTACGTACTATACATAGAGAGGCCCTCGACACGCTAGCTAGTAAGAAAATGAAGGAAACCATTAAGTACAGAAGTTCGTCATGCATACCGAGAGAAGTGATCGATCGACCTCTCCTTCTCCGAGAGATTGGTCGAACAACAAGTTTTCGTATTATCTATCCGACGCCTCTGGCTACATACATATACAATATGTAAGATCTCTTACAATCCCTAGCAATTGAAATCAACTTCCACATGGTATTCTCCGGCTTTTTGATGGCGTGGTCAAGAAAGAATCCGCCAATTCCTCTTGAATTGCTTTCATGCGATCTTCGGTAGGAGTTCATTCCGCATCTGCCAGGTCTAATTTGAAGAAGGGGGTTAATACATATATATGAATGAAACTCAACAGAAATGATGGTGTAATAAAATGAAATTGTGAATATTATTGCTTACACACTTCATATTGTCTTTTAGAGTAGCCCTGCTTATTTTTCAAAGTCGCGTTGTAGATGAACTCGCACACGTAGTATCCATAGTAATTATTCCCTTGTTCCTGCCACAAGCACTTTACGAGAAATAGAGGTCAATCAAACTGATAATGAAGCATTATAAATGGCATTGATGAAAGTATAGCTATAGAATCAACGGGAGATGCGCGCAACTAGCTAGCTAGTAGTACTTACTTTCGGGTATGTATATCGCAGCTCCATCGGCAGTCCCGGAACTTCCTTGATACAGGGTCCAAGGTTCCGCCAGCCTTGAAGAACCAAGTCCGGCAACGGTCTGGCCAGTTCATTGTCTCTGGTTCGATCCCTTTATCAAGCAGATCATTCTCAGCCTTGGCCCACTTAGGCCGGGCTTTGAGGTAGCGACCTGACCCCGTGCGATGGTGAAACTTCTTCTTCGCAGCATTTTGCTTGTTTGTCGCCGACATCTTCTTACTCTTTCCGATGTCTTGTGGGCCACAAATGCGGGCCAGTGATCTCTGATCTTCTCATATTTGCCGATGAATTCTGGTGTCTCTTCTTTGTCGACAAACTTTTTCAGCTCTTTCCTCCACCTCCTGAATAGGCCTGCCATCTTCTTAAGAGCAAAAGACTTGATTAATTGCTCTATAATTGGCTTCTCCGGATCCTCCTCTGGCGGTAGGGTGAAATTTGCCTTCAACTCAGTCAAAAGATCATCTTTCTGCATATCATTGACATAATACACCTCAGAGTCTTCGTTCTTAGGCTTATACCATTGGTGGATGCTGATCGGGATCCTGTCCCTAACGAGAACCCCGCACTGAGCAGCAAATGCGTTCTTTATCCGGATGGGTTCAATTGGTTCACCGTCGCGCGCGATTGCTGTGATCTCAAACCTTTCATCCGAGCTCAACTTTTTCTTCGGGCCTCGTCTCCTTACCGAAGTTGTGCTCGATCCGGAGGGCTAGAAAAAAATAAGAAAGATGAGAGTTAATTAATATGTGTACATATACCAAAACAATGAATGCATCAATTATCTAGTCAGCACAGGCTTAACTAATATATATACCTGGCCAAACTCGGTTCGGTCGGAGCCGTCATCACGATCTCCTTCTTGCACCGTCATTGGGTCACCGGAGCCGTCCTCACGGTCTCCTTCTTGCACCGGCATTGGGTCAAAGGAGCCATCATAATCATAGCCTGCTTCTTCACCCTGTCCTTCCAGACCATCGGTGTCGTTCAGAAACGAGAAGACGACATCACTTCCTTGTGCGATGATGTCCCCCAACACCGCTTCTGTTGCTTCCTCTCGGGGGGTGTCCTTAGTTTCTACAAATATTTACAACATGGCAATTATTATTCAAACATGACAGATGGATATATTAGTGGCAAACGTAGAACTAGCTAGCTAATCACAGTAAGGAATCATATTAATTAGTGGCCTCGACGCTGCTTCTCTAGGGTTTGGGGTGGCCTCGACAATGCTTCAAGGGGGTAATATCGACGACGACGAGATACATACACGGGAAAATAATGTTATCGGGGAGGGGGTATATCGACCCCCCCCCCCCACGTGTTGAAGTTATCGGGAGGGGGTATATCGACCCCTCCCCCACGTGTTGAAGTTATCGGGAGGGGTTTATATCGACAACGACGGCATACGTACATGGGAAAATAATATTATCGGGGAGGGGGTAGATCGACCCCCCCCCCCCACGTGTTGAAGTTATCGGGAGGGTGTCGTGGAATTAACACGTCAGATGTCCTCATGAAAGGACTTAGTCGTGGAGCCATCGCAACGGGTTAGCTTGAAGGGGTTAAACCGGACAAGGGACACGGGAGTTTATACTAGTTCGGCCCCTTCGATGAAGGTAAAAGCCTACGTCTAGTTGTGATGGGATTGATTGGGTTTCGATGACCAGGGAGCGAAATACGCTTGCCTGAGTCTCGAGTTGTTGTTTGTTGTCCCTGAACCGCCGCCGGGTCGTCCCTTTATATACATAGGTTGACGCCCGGCCGGTCTACAGAGCCCCGAGGCCGACTCATACAAAGTGTCCGGCTCGGTCTCTCCTTTCCTAACTTATATTACAAGTTTACATAGTCATGGCGGTTTACCACTATGGGCCCTAATCTGCCTTTGGGCTGTGGGCTTCTAAGCTTCGTTAGTAAAATGCCATCTTCTGGATCTTTATGGGCTTCAGCATAGTCGAGGGTCAACCGGGCCCTCCTGGCCGGTTTACACTCAGTAGCTATATCCTCAACATTAGGCCCTAGATTGATTTGAATTTGTTCATGTCAATCTTCAATACTTCAAAGATATCTTGTAGGCGTCCTCTTGCATTTTCGTAAACCGCCATATTGTCTCCTCCTTTACTTAATGGCTATCCCGAAAATCGAGGCGACAGGCGCACCCACTCTGCCGCTTCAGGCTCCTTGATTCTCACGCCTGCCATTTATTCTTTCCTCTATAAATAAGGCCCGAGGGCCCTTCTCTCTCTTCCCCTTCTGTGCCTTCTTCTTCCTCGCGACACCCCAGCTCTGAAGCTCCGCCGCCGTCCGCGACCTTTGAGAACTGCATCGACAAAGGCCGCTGCATCAACCTGTAACAGATCAGAAACTCGTCGCACCCCTCCGCAGTAAATCTGCAGTGGTAAGTTTCCTCTTTCCTTCATCTTTAAATCTATGTTTAGGGTTCGCGAGCTCATCTGTACAGTTCTTCATTCTTCCTCTTCGTCCTTCTTTCTGCCGCAGTAGTTTTGATCCAATAGCAGTATAGATCTCATGCGGTGGTTATTCCGCATGCATTTTTAATGCTTAGCATATCTTCTTTTTTCTTCTGTAGAATATACGACCTTCCTTGTTCTGCTTAACGCCCTTAGAGATCACAGGAAAAACTGCCTTACAGATGTGCGGTAGATCCAAATAAATTTGAGCATTGTGTGAAACCTGTTTCTGTCAACACTTAGTAGAAATTTTGAATCTTGGCCCTTCTGCCTATGGGCGGTTTAACTTTTGATAGCCAATCCACCATATATTATTAGCCCTCTCTTAAACCGCCAACTGAACCTTGCATAGTAATTTTCTCCGGTTTAACACTGAATTGTACACCTTAAACCGTAAATTCTTAAACCGGCACTTGTTTTTCCTTTCAGTTCCCCCCTTTCGGAATGGCGAAACAATTCTATGCTTGCAATTGGGTTCCGTCCCGGATCACGGAAACCCAAATCAACGGTTATGTCACCACTGGTGTTTTAGCCTCAAAAAGGTTTTCCACTGGCGAGTTCCGTAATCGGAATGTCCACCTGAACCTCAAGAAGGAGAGGTGATTGTTTTTATGCAACACTTAGACCGGGGATTCAGTCCGCCCGGATCAAAAAAATTCCGCGATGTCCTCGCAAGCTTCCAACTCCATCCACAAGATATTGGTCTGAATTTTGTGTCCAATATATGCAACTTCCAAGTATTCTGCGAAGTCTATCTTCAAGAAGAGCCAACCGTGGAGCTATTTCGGGACTTCTTTCATTTGAACCGCCGTACGGAATTCTCAGATGGTCCCAACACAGAGCTTGGTGGCGTTTCAATTCAGAAAAGAAAAGAAGTTGACTTCCCTCATGCAAAACATCACAGCCATCCCAAAGATTGGAATCAGACCTGGTTTTACTGCCGGAACACTGCCCCTGATGGTGAAAATCCTTTGCCGGGTTATCGCCCTCACCGACTTAGCAACGGCCACCCATTACCTTTACGCCTGACCGCCGCAGAACGGAAGAATTTTGCACCTCAACTCACCAAGCTCCGGGCTCTGATGGCCAACGGTTTAACTGGCATTGATCTTGTCCGCTGCTGGGTTTCTTGGGGCATTTTACCTTTAAGCCGCCGCCCCGGATTGATGCATGAATATACTGGTGATGTCAAAGACCCTCAACGATATCACGAAATAGTAATAACCGAGCTTGAAGTTACTGAATCGGTGAAGAAAATGCTTGATGAACCGATCTCTGCATGTAGCCAAACCGGGTTGGCTCCGTTTTGCGTCTCCAATAAACCGCCAGCGGTAAAGTTCATCTAAATACTTTACTGATTTGCTTCCGTATTGACTGTGTACTAACCTTTCCTTGTCTTAATTTCAGGCTAACAGCTCCTTTTGGAAACGGACTAAATCGGTCCGGGCTCCTCGTGCAAAGACTAAGGCCACCAAGAAAGCTGGCAAGAAGAAAACCACCGAGTCTTCTGATCCGCCAGAAGATGAAGAATCCGACGCTGAGGTAGAACTTGACTCACTTGGTTCCTTTTTCATCCATCTTATTGACAATTATTATTCCCAGGATGATGCTGAAGCCAGCCGTGCAGAACATGTTGAGGTAATCTTTCTTTCTTCCGATTCAGATCTTGTACCGGTTCAAAGAATTCGCCGCACAGTCCGGAAAGTAAAACAATCTCACCCCCTTGCTCATTTGGATCCAAAATTTTCTTTGGAGACACAGCAAGTTGAAGAACGTCGCACAACCCGGCATAGCGGTCAACAAATCACGTCGTCTGGTTTAGCTGATACGCCAACCCGGAAACGTCGTCCAGAGGTGACTTGTTCTCCTGAAAAGTGTTATCCTTTGAAAGGTTTCTTCCGATGCCCTCTCAATCCGTCTGACCCGAATTACCAGGCTTCTTCCAACTCGTCTGGCGGTTCATCAACCACTCAGCTGCCTCCTCTTAAACTCGTCGCTGGGTAAGTATATTACTCCTTAATTTGTTTCTTTTATTTGTCGGTTTACCATGTTCTAACCTTTGACGTTGTAGTGCCAAGGCTCGATTAAGTAAAAAAGCCAAGACCAGCGACCCTATTGTTGATGTTGATCCAGAGAAGCTCCAGAGCATCATGGCAAAGACCCTGAAGTCGCTGTAGATAGCTATGCTGGGAAAAACCAAGATGCTGATGCTAACCCGCCAGAGGTTGAACCGAATGTAGAGGTTGATACTTCACATCCTCCTGCCCCTCCAAGTCCAACAGTGGAACATCGGGGCTCAACTGCTGATCCGCCAAGCCCGGCTAACAAACCGCCAAGCCCTGCTACCAAGGCGCCAAGCCCTGTTAAGAATGTCAATTCATCCAGTCCGGCCAAAGATGATGACGTTGTTGTTACTGGTACTGCATATACCGCCCCTGGTATTCCGGTTGCTCTATCAAAGCACACTGCCAAGGATGAATTTGCTGCTATGAGCAAGGGGAAGGATAAAACTGATTGGTCAGCTTATGTCGATCTTTCTGCCCAAGAGCTCCACTCCGGCTTCTTGAACCGGCTTTACACAAGCCGTGATTATGAAGCCGGTTTAGTAAATCTAATGAAGGAGCGCTATGAGGTAAACAATTTTGCTCTTTGCTCTGTACCTTCATTGCATTGTAGCCCCCAAGGGCCGGTTTGTCTTTAGAAAGTCAAACCGGGACTTTGTATAGTCCATACTGTACTTTATGAAATTTCCTTGTGTACTTCTGATCAAACACACATTAGCCCCCAAGTGCCATGATTAAAACTTGTATTAATCCTTGGGACTTCAATAATCAGCATAAAAATGATCTGCATTAGCCCCCAAGTGCCAAGTGTATAACTGGTTAGATGCTTGGGACTTTAACAAAGATATTAATATGCTCTCTTAGTGTTGCAGAGTGAGATAAGCCAACAAGTCTCACAAATTGCTGACCTTCAAGAAAATCTGAAATCCCAACAAGCAGAAACCACCAAGGCCAAGGATGAGTTGAAAACCGCCTTAACCACCATGGAGCAGCTCAAGGAATGGTTCAAGTCTGAGTAGGCCAACTGGGATACTGAAAAGGCTGGATTGCTGAAGCGGGCGGAAGACGCTGAATCAGCTCTTAAACCGGTGACAAAAGAGCTTACTGGATTAAAACGCCAAGTCAATGCCATGACCTCTGCAATATTTGGTAAGCACTGTTTACCAAGGCTTTATGAATATTCCGCTTTGAAATTTTCTCCGGTTTAACATGAACTTGTTAAACCGCTATAGGTAAGCGCATTGCTCATCTGGGTGCTGATATGCGGAAAAAACTTAAGGCCGCGTATACGCTGATTGAACAGCTGTATACCAGCGTCCAATGGGTTATCTGCGCCACGTCTTATGACAATGCGGCTCCAATACTGATCAAGGACATGCTGGACCGGCTATCTATGACGCCAGCGCAGATAGAGGAATTGAAGCGATCCGCTGCCCGGGCTGGCGCTTTACTAGCACTGACTCGAGCCAAGGCATGGATAGCTGATCTTGATCTGGCTGATATAGCCAAGGGCTTCCCCAGTGCGCAAGAAAACGGCGAAGTATTTGACAACGACGCCCTCAAACGGGTAACAAGGGAGATGCGTCCTCTGGTGAGTCAGTTGGCAGAAGAGGCTAACCTGACGGTTCACCGATCCTTCTACGACACAAACAACAAACGGGTTGAAGCTATTATTCCTTAAGTGCAGAACCTTGTTCCACCAATCCGTAAGCACACTTATGCCCCTGACGTTGATCCGGCTGAGCTTATAAGTGAAGAGGCTGTCTTTCAGGCTTTAACCCGGATTGACTGGACCACCAATGACTTCCGGCCATTGGATGGGGAAGAAGAGGTTGAACCGACGCCAGATGACCCATCTACTTCACATCAACCCGGCGATGAAGCTTAATCCGTCAAGTCGGTTGATACGTCAGAAACTGTCCGTTGTGAAACAATTCCATATTTTGGGCCTCTGAATGCCTTGTAATAGGGTAGAAAAACTATTTTGATCTGCTGCCATCGTGCAGGAGGAGATACTTTATGTGATCCGCCATGTCAATGCCAATTTTGGTTCAGATATGCTGCCATCATAATATGCAACTCCTGTGTGTGCATAAAGAACGGGTCTGGCGGTTTACCCGGACGGGTCATAATGCCCAAAAAAAGGGCTGATTGATAATCAAACCGTAAAAATATGAAATGATTCATACCTGTGATATAATATCCCTGTTTATTTGGCTGGTTAACTTTGATTGTAATAAGGGTGAAATCCCAAATCTGAAATTCTTTGTATAACCCCATCATGTACTGATGTTGTATAGTAAGTCATACCGGGTGATGATGCACACCAGATGATCAAAGCTGGTGACTGGTAGTCAATGCCAGGCCGGGTTAAAAAACTCCGGTTTAAGAATAAGGTCTGTCAACGTGTAGTTGCAAACCAAGCCGGTTTAATGAATACCAGGCTAATAAAATGACTGACCAGGCCAAGAAAATCGGTTTAACATAAAATTCAGCAAAACGCAAAGAAAACCGTGTAGTCGAGGCTTTTTGAGGGCTGCCAGGCCCAAATTCGAGGTTTTTTGTGGGCTGCCAGGCCGCTGAGTTGAACCATTTAACAAAACTTTTTAAGATGGACCTCCAACTAACACTAGTGCAGAACCGGGCAATAGCACCGGTTCGTAAGGCCCTTTAGTGCCGGTTCCATAACCGGCACTAAAGTGTGGGCACTAAAGCCCCCCCCCCCTTTAGTACCGGTTTAGCACGAACCGGTGCTAAAGGGCAACCACGTGGCACGAGCCAGCTCCGGGGGCCTGGAGCCCTTTAGTACCGGTTGGTAGGACCAACCGGTACTATAAGGTTTGGGTTTTTTTAGTTTTGTGATTTCTTTTTCATTTAATTTTGGGTTTCCATTTTAATTCTTTTTCGTTTGCTGGTATTTTACGATACTACACATTGTACACGTTATGCATATATATATATCATCAATGTCTCACAAACCACCATATTAATTAATTCACACATACACACATGTATAGCTATATACAATTTCTCCTACATATGCATGTTGCCTTGAGCCAGTGGCATTAGCCTAATTGGTGCCTTGAAGCACGATGACAATTGGAAGTGGTTTTCATGGGGCGGTGGCGGGTAATAGTATTCTCCTTGGATTTATGACCTGGTCGAGCAAAAATCCCGCTATTTCCTCTTGAAGTGCTTCTACGTGCTCCGTTTCTAGGAGCTTCTCCCGCACCTCATTGAACTGTTAAGAAGGAGATCAATATGCATGTGTATTATTGTGTGACTAGATATCGATAATGGTGCAAAAATTGTGAATAGTGTTCTGACAAGCGTACTCATTCCTGTCTTTGAGATCTGCTCCTTTCGGACGCCATCATGCGAATGTTCTCGCAAACGCAGGAAGCACACAGATCAGTCCCCTGCGCCTGCTTCAGGGCCTTTACGAGAATGGAATTTGATCAGATAATAATTAATCAAGCATGGTAATTAAAGAGATGGCAGCTAGCTAGCTAGCTAGTACTACTTAATTACTTACCTTGGGTCGAAACCATTTAAGCTTTTTTTCCATTCGCCTTCCATGACGCTGATGAACCTTGTCCAAGCCCTGCCCGCCGACAAAGAAAATGAATAAAGGGGTTATTAAATAGTTCATATCATGAAATGATGAACTAAATAGGCCGAGATATATAGTTAATAATGATTGAAATTACCTGTTGACTATTCCAAACAAGATGTTATAGTCAGTATTTGCTTTGAGTAGTGAGTCCAGTATGTCAACTGTTCCGGCGTCAACTTTAATGATACACAAGATCTAGTGAAATCTGCATGCACACACGTTTGCATGTCTTAATTAAGCGGGCATATGTAAGCAAAAACATGTAGCTAGCTAGTAGGCAAAAACAGAGAATTTGTAGTACAAGACAGTGTGACTCACTTTGGAAGTTGTAAGGAAGTAGTATATCTTCATTGTATTTGAGGCGCTTCAAGAACTCTAGCATGTTGTCCTCTACGGTCTTTTGATGATGTGGATTTATTAGCCATGTGTATTCATTAACGGTGTTTGGGTCAATGAACCCAATGCCAAAGCGTCCACCTTTTCTCATTTCATACATCTTCATCCTGCATAATACCACAGAAAAGAATATAGTGAGGATAATTACAGGTAATGATTGATCAAAAGGATCACTACAGCTAGCTTGAGACTTAAATTACAGAAAGAAATCACTTACAGACAATAGAAACTGACGATAGATTTTTCGAGTGCGTCTTGATTGTATAACTGAAACAGTTCAGAATACTCAACGGACAGAGCTTTCTCATGGAAGTAATGCTCCTCCTTGACATTCACCATGAGGGACAATCGATTGGAAATCTTGGTAATGTTCATGTACCATTGATGCAATTCATACATTCTCGTTGGGAGGTTCTTGACCTTGTCTGGCTCGACCAAAGGTTGGCCCCAGACATATTTCCGTTTTATTTCATCCTCTGTAAGCACAAGCATGGGCTCAATCTCGAGGAGTTGTCCAACAGTGATGTTGAGAACTTCAGCCTGCATTATATGGTCCTTGGTTATTACCACATTGCCCACCTCGGGAACGTAAACTGTTTGCCCACAATAATATTGGGCGCGCGTACTGTCACGTGTTGTTGGCACAACAAGCGAGGGGATCGATTGCGCCGCCTGTTCTCCCAGCTAGGGAATTGTTTTCCCGCATTTTTTGACAGCTGCTTGTTGTTTGCTCGATCCCGAGCTCGCCTCCTTACGTAGACGTGCTCGATTTAACTTCCTGATGTGGCGCTCATAGTCTGTGTCAATAGGCTTGGAAGCTGGTGGTTGAGCCATACGAATGAAGTGGTCAATCGTTTCCTCAGGCACTTTCTCCCTTGGCGGCGGTGGCGGTTTCGGTGCAAAATGGGCTTCCACCTGGGCCTTTGATATGGCTGCGTTTTCCTCCTCGGACTTGTCATAAGGCCTCTGCGGAAGAGGCGTGAGGCTTGGACCATATTTATATCGCTTGCCTCCGCCTGTACTTCTTGTACTACCTCGACTCGTATCGCTACGCACAATAGCTGCGGGGTGTCTCTTCTGCGATTGCTGAGGCAGCGGAGACGGCTGATGGGGCTGAGTTGGACGAGGAGGAGTGGCCTGAAGCTGTGCCGGACTTGGAGGAGGAGTGGCCTGAGGTTGTGCGGACTTGGAGGAGGAGTGGGCGTCGGCGTTGTGGCGGACTTGGAGGAGGAGGAGTGGCGACACTTTGCGGACTTGGAGGAGGTGGCGACACTTTGCGGACTTGGTGGACTTGCAGGAGCGGAGTCTGCTGACTCGATGGCGGACTTCGACGAGGAGTCGGCTGACGCGTGTCGGTGGCCTTCAAAGATGATGCAATCCTTTTTCCATAGGATGATCGATGTTTGGCCTCTCCGAGAAAGTGCTCGTCGTCACCTCCAGGAATGTCAAGTTGTAGCTCCGAATATGGGTCCACCACCTCATCAACCAAGACACAAGCATAGCCCGCTGGAATCGGGTTGCAATGGAAGGTTGCCTCGGGGGGATTTGTAAAAGCAACAGCGTCCGCCACCTTCATGGATATGTTCTTCATTTTGAAGTGTAGCTCGCAGTTAGTGTTATCTGTGATGTCATCCACAGGGTATCTATCCAGCATTGCGTCATCCGGGGCGGAACCCACGCTGCTTCTCGGCATGGATGGGGCGGTGCTATCCAATACTGGATCATCCGCTAGCTGCTGCAGCTGCTGAGACCCCCTTTGCTGGCTAAGTGAGTCGATCTGCTCCTGCTGCCGCTGGAATTTGACTGCCAATTCCGCTTGACTTGCTTCTAGTCCTTGAAGGCGTTCATAGTCCCGCTTCCTCTGCTCCTCCTCCATCTTCCTCTTCTTCTCCTCCGCAATCTTCTTTCTCGCACGGGTTCTGTAATCGTTGTTCCAGTCTGAAAACCCCTCATACCACGGAATAGTGCCCTTGCCTCGTGTTCTTCCCGGGTGTTCAGGATTTCCCAGGGCACGCGTAAGCTCGTCGTTCTCTCTGTTGGGCTGGAACACCCCCGATCGTGCCTCTTCTATTGCAACAAGTATCGCATCGTCGGCTCCCTTCAGACTTGCCCTCGTCGAAACATTGCCTGTCTTCGGGTCCAACTCCCCCCATGCGCATAGAACCAAGTCCTGCGCACTGGGGCCAGCTCTTAGTAACCGGAGTGACACCTGCATCCTCCATCTCTTTCTCGACTTATCCCACTTAGGCATTGCCACCGCATAGCCACCTGGCCCCAGCTTATGGAACTTATCCTTTTTTTCGGCATTCTTCTTGTTTATTCTTGACCGTTCCTTAGCTAATTCCGAATCCTTGAATTTCACGAAATCGTCCCAATGAGCACGTTGGTTCTCTAGTGTTCCCTCGAAATCGGAGTCTTCCTTCCTCCTTGACGTACTTGTCCCATTCACGATTCTTGTGGTTCTTGAATGCAACCACCATCTTCCTAAGAGCAGCGTCCTTGACTTTCTTCACATCTTCTTCTGTGAAATGATCTGGTAGGGTGAAATGTTCCTTGAGAGTATCCCAAAGCAGATCTTTTTGTCTTTTGTCGACAAAAGTAACATCTGGACATGGAGCAGCGTCCTTTTTGTCTTTTTGTCTTTTGTCTTTTGCTGGCTCTCTCCATTCTTGAAGGGAGATCGGGAGTTGGTCCTTCACAACAACTCCAAGACCGACGAAACGAACTTGTCCGCAATCTTCTTAGGCGCTAATGGTTCGCCATTAGGTCTGATTGCCTCGATATTGTACTTTACGCCCTCCTTCAACTTTTTGTTCGGGCCTCGTTTCGTCCTTTTGCCTAAAGATTTGCTCGATCCGGATGGCTGAAAGAACAAAGATCGATTCATTAATATATCTTCAAGTCATTTAAAACATGTGATGATCACCAGATGCCTGCTTATATAAATATATATACCTCGCCGGTCTTTGTTGTTTCAAGATCAACATTTTCTTCGTCATCATCATAATAATAGTTCATGACTTCATCAATTCGGTCGTCGCGATCGAATGTCATATCACCCTCTCCGGTGTTGTTTAGAAATTCGGAGCCATCATAATCTTCTTCATTCTGATCATCATCTGGCCCGTGAGGATGGCGTGTCATATCGAACATGGCTTGTTCTCCCTCTCTGCCGGTATTGTCCGCCATAGATTTTATTTAACTAATCCAAAAGAAATATAAAACAATTTAGTATTCAAATTACATCGTCTCGAATAATAGATATAATCTCGAATACATCGTCTCGAATAATAGATATAATCTCGAAAACATCGTCTCGAATAATAATAGATATAATCTCGAATACATCGTCTAGAATAATAGATAATATTGAATACATCACTGGCTAGGTAGTTAATAAAGATCGAATACTACAGAAGAATCTAGGACACTCGCGGTTCCTGCGGCGCGGGCTGTGGACACCCAAAGAGAAGGAACCCTCACAGGATCATAGCTGAAGTGAGATCCCTGAAGAAACTGCCAGGTATTGGAGAACCTGCCGCCCTCTAACGCAACCATGTAGCGATGGACGTGCTCGTCCTCCTCCCTGACACGGCGTCGTACCACCTCCGACGGGGCCGGCTCCCTCCGCACCGAAACTGGCCCACGCGAACGCCACCAAACGAGATCAGGGTCGACCACGGCACCCGGGGCCGGGTTCCTCATCAAGCGGCGCGCCCCTCTAGGCAGCACCTCCCAGTGCCAGCCCGGCGGAGCCCAGTCCCGGACATGGGTCAGCCGGACGTCGTCGCGGACGTGTCGACGGCGAGGATGCGGGTCGGGCATCGTCGAGAACAAATACTAGCTATATGCCCGCAAAAAGTAACATTTTTTTAATGATTGGATTTTGATAACTAAAATTTCTAACATTTCTATATAACTAACATTTCTATAACATTTCTAACAATGCTATATATAACTAACATTTCTATAACATTTCTAATATTTTTATAACTAAAAAACAGAAAAAAAAATTATAACATTTCTATCTTCTTATTACTAATTGGAGGCACCCTTTAAGCCCTCTAATTAATCCACATCATTAAAATTAATTATACCGTTGGATTATAGATTTTACGGCCAGGATAAAAGAGAATGTTACGTAATAGAGATGGTCCGTTATGTTAACGTAAAAGAGCATCTGTCACGTTCACCGTTAGAAAAAATAAAAAAACAAAGGACATCTTGACCTATGAAAACTCCAACAGTAGATAAAAAAGGAACCACCATCAGGGGTGGAAAACATCTTCCACGACCCGGTCGCTTATGTTAACTTAAAAAAGCATCACCCGTCAAAAAAAACTTCAAAAAGCATCTGTCTTAAAAAAACTTGAAAAAGCATCACGTTCAAGGAACCACCATCAGGGGTGGAAAACAATCTTCCACGATCCTTTTTATTTTGAAGGAATCTTCCATGATCCAGTTGACAGCACGTCGCTCTATCCAACCTACAAATAAGGAAAAAATAACTACGCCGTGGACTCCTGTACATGATCGCTGCCTCCTCCTTCAACCCTTCCCTTCGATACTTTAATCTCCCACCCGCCACTACAGGAATCAGCTCGCATGGCCGTCGACGAACGGCAACGGAGCCCAAAGCCACGTGCTGCAAGGGATGAAGAGCTCCATCGCCAAGTATCGCAAGGACAGGGTTTTTCAGTTATATTTTCCTTCTTTAACAATTCAATCTCAACGTTTTGTGGTTTGGTACAATTTTTCTAGGGAGATTGAATACGGAAGTTTATGGATGTGGAGATGCTCGAGACTGATGGTGCCACGCCTTCACCGATCGTCGAGTTATACACTATGATGGACGAGCCTCTGGCTCCTGTTGTCTTCCATGCAACCATTGTGGGAAAATTAAGGACTAATCCTGCATCTATTTGGCGTAAACGGGCTCTCAGGTATGGCCCCCTAGCTTAATCCCGTAAGAAAAGGTGAAAAAAAATCCTCTATGATAATAATGTTAATCTATTATCCTTCAATCTATGATGTATTCTACAGCCCGTTCGAATAATAATAGAACTCCCAATAATTTTGATTGATCCCTAACGTTTGATGAAATAGTTGGTACTGTAGATGCCCATCTATCAGAACTTTTCATGACTTGATCATGCACTGTACGTAAGGAGGAGAACCACCGTGGATGGTCAGCATCTGTCCAGCGGCAGCACGCAATCCCGGCAGTACCGTTCGTACCTGTCAGACACTCATAATGACGTTGCTCTACATAATTTGAATCTCTCCACCTTAAAAGTTCTACCCAGGCATCAATGTAGGGTCTTCAGTTGATGAATTTATCCCATGTTTGCTGATGAAACAGAGGAGGTGTACCAACGACAATTTGAAGTAGAATGGGTGGCTGCTGCAATTGGCGTCCTTGCTAAGCAAAAGATTTGCGCCAACTAACGGTGACACCATTCACCCCCTCGACACCATTCAGTTTTGTCCCCGGTCAAGCCTACTCCCATTGATGGGAAAGTAGTTATGTATCCTTAAATTCTATTCTCCAGATAATTTTTGGTCTTATAATTTGATTATATACCCTGTTCAAATTGTTCATCTTAATTACGTCCATAACTTTAAAATTTAGTTCGTTCTTTTTTTCGTGGGAAAATTTAGTTCGTCCATTGATGTTAACTTCAACAGAAAATACTGCGATTATTCTTACGTCCATATATGTGGTATTGCTAATGCTTAATGTGTTACTTTATGGTCTGCTGGTATAGCTAATGTTTAATATGTTACTTCATGCTCTGCTCCACTTTCCCCTGTTGTATGTAGCGTAATCAATGCTTAGAATAGTGCCGGTCGAGGAAAATACATAATATTTTCTGTTATTTCCTAAGACAAATATTTTCTGTTAAGTATATAAATCCAGCTTCCAATATGTGTACATTTATTAACATGATGAGTTATATCATATAACTAGGAACCACTTAAGATATTTAAGTATATTTTCAGTTATGCTCTCACATGGGCAATGCACAGCTCTTAGTCAGGTCTGATTATACCAGAAGAACACCTGAATACATGTTTGCCCGTGCACCATGCCAAATTATTTCTTTTCCAGTAAAAAGAACAAATTACTTCCATATGTTGTGATGCTTCCTGAACTTCTTTGCTCCCAGGAAACAACATGTGGATGCTATTTTGCCATGTATATACCGGTCTTGCTGTTTCTAAAAATAGACATTGAGGATCTCTTCACATGTGTGCTTAATAGACTTTCCTATATATGAAAAAATTTCAACAGATGCCAAGCATGGTTCCTCACATATGAACGGCAGTTTTTATGCTTATGCTCTTATGCATCTCACAGATCTACAGTCTATCTACGGGAAAATATATGTTTCTTTCTACGTCTATGCCAAGTCTATCTACGGGCAAATCAATGGATTCTTTGTTATTCAAATGGAATAATAATCTATATAATTTTTATTATTTATGATGAACTATTTGTTCAGTTAAATGTGCCCTTTGTTAGAGTGAAAACTACCGAGAGGCAGCTAATAGGGAGTAAACCAGTACAATAGTTATGTAGTTGTAGTTGGTGAGCAATGACTAATTGGGTTATCCTAGGCTAACATTGACCAGCTATTTAATATTTAAATTTTCTTTCAAAGTGCTACTTACTACAGATTGGCGTGCCTGATCTCACTTCACCCAGAAAAGAACTGATTATTTATTTACTAGAAATACGTATTTTTGAGCATGGGCATTACGGACACAACACAACACTACTATTCGAGGAACAGGAATGCATATGTGTAGAGAATGGTCATAATTGTTATATTGAGAGGCCGATGGACGCACATCTACTGTTCTTGGTTTCCTCAGTAGCAAGAAAGCAGGTAAGACGAACATGGCTTCTCCTTTATCATCCAGACTTACATAATCGTTTTTTCAATGGATAGCCTAGATATATTACTACCTACAACATTTTTTACATGCTTGAGTATACACAGATCAAAATCACATATTGCACTTATTGTCCAGTGTGTTATAGGCCATACATTTTACCTGAATGGAGCTTCAATATGCAGTTTACATTTAATTCATAACACATTGGTAAAGCTCAGATGTCTTGAATACCTCATGGCCAAATAAATAGAGCCAGTTCACAATATCAAGGCGTCACATGAACCGGATAAATTGAGAATACAAAAAGGCACATGATTGTGAATATGTTATGTTCCTAAAGATCTCAACACACTAGAATGTACCTTTGGATGGTCCACAGGATACAAGTAGAGGTTGATTAAGACAGAGGGAGGGAGGCAATTGCATAGGTTTGTTCCTAAATTAGTTCTCTCCGATTGTGCTTGCCACATTTAAATTACAAGTAAACCAAATTTACACATGTTCGGTTGGCATTCAAGCTTGATTGCTTATAGTTGGTTTACTGGTCATACGGAGACAGTCAATATAACTACTTAAGAATAAAGGCAACCTATGAAAGCATAGTAGGTCAAGAAAGATCTGTTCAAAGTTCTACCTTTGAAATATGATAGCAGTGATAAGTATTTATTAATTTTACAAAACAGCTAGCCCGTGCAGTTGCTGCACGGGCTGATGACTAGTATATATAACTAACATTTGTATAACAATTCTAACATTTCTAACTATTCTAACAATTCTAACATTTCTAACTATTTCTGAAAAACAGAAAAATTTCTAACAATCTCTAAAAAACAGAAAAATTTCTAACTATTTGTATAACTAAAAACAAAAATGTATGTGTGTGTGTGCGCTCACCGGCGGGAGGCGAGGGGCGGCAGGGGCAAGGCGACGGGACGGCGGCGGCAGGCGGCGGCGACGGGATGACGACGACGGGACGGGTACAGGACGGTCTTGGCGGCGACGGGACGGGACGGACGGGCAGGCGGCGATTTACGACGGGACGTACTAGGGCGCGCCGACGACGGGACGGGACGACGGGGACGGTCGGGACAGGGCGGCGGTGACAACGGGGACGACGGGACGGGGACGACGGGGACGACGGGGCGGCGACTGGGGCGGCTACGAGGGATGGAGACGTACGGGGGCGGCGGGCGACGGTGCAGAGGAGAAGAAGCCAGATGAGAAACTGAAATTTTCGTAAGTGTTGTTTATATAGGAGGGGCCTTTAGTACCGGTTGGAGCCACCAACCGGTACTAAAGGCCAGTTTTGGCCAGCCCAAGCGGCGGGAAGCGACCCCCTTTAGTACCGGGTGGTGGCACAAACCGGTACTAAAGCCCCCCCTTTAGTACCGGTTGGTGCCACGACCCGGTACTAAAGGAAGTCTTTATTAGCAGTGCTTGTGCGGCAAGTTTAGTCCCACCTCGCTAGCCGAGGGGCGACCGCACTGGTTTATAAACTCCCGTGCGGTAGCTCTCTTGAGCTCCTCTCCAAAGCAGGCCTACCGGGTCTACATGTTCTGTGCTGCCCTATGGGCCCATTGGGCCTTTGCGGGCCTGCATCCTGGCCCAACAACAGGTTGGGTTTCTAGTCGTATGCAGGCCGCTCTGGCCTAGTAGGCGGGCTTTTTTTTATTTTTTTGCTTTATTTATTTTTGTGTTGTTTTTTTGTGTATTTAGAGTTTCTTTGTGAATATTTTTGCTTTAGGTACAAAAAATTACAAACTTTCTGTTAGTGCCCGTAGTTTTCAAATTTGAATAGTTTAAATTTTGAATTATTTGAAATTAGTGTGAATCACTAGTTTGTGAATAACTTAACTTTAAAAATCAGTAAAGGCATGAAAGAATTTGTTTGCACATAAAATTTCTTCGTGTTTCAAATGCCAAAACACATAACTACCCTAACTATTACAGAGATTCCCCTCTGGGTGTGAAACATGAAGAAAGTGATGATAGTGAAGCCGATCACATCCCAGATCTTTGGGTGTGAAACTTTTTCTTCGCGTGTGTCCCTTTGCGCCGTAACCATGAAAAATCTTCATCATTTAACGGGATGCTCGGGTCAATATTCACTGTGAATGGAGCAATTTCATCAAACTTTTCTTAATCTTCTGACTTGTCTGTCTTGTCATCCACTCCCACGATGTTTCTCTTCCCGTAAAGAACTATGTGCGCTTTGGCTCATCGTACGATGCATTCGCTTCCTTATCTTTTCTTTTTCTTGGCTTGGTAGACATGTCCTTCACATAGAAAACTTGTGCCACATCATTGGCTAGGACGAATGGTTGCCTCGCATACGCAAGATTGTTGAGATCCACTGTTGTCATTCCGTACTACGGGTCTTCCGTTACCCGCCTCGTGTCATATTGACCCATTTGCACGAAACAAAGGGACCTTTAAACCACGTCGATAGTCAAGTTCCCATATGTCCTTTATATAACCATAATATGTTTCCTTTCCCGTCTTGGTTTCTGCATCAAAGCGGACACCACTGTTTTGGTTGGTGCTCTTCTTATCTTGGGTGATTGCGAAAAATGTATTACCATTTATCTCGTACCCTTTGAAAGTCATTATATTCGAAGATGGTAACTGGGACAGCAAGTACAGGTCATCTTCAATAGAGGTGTCATGCATGGTGCGTGTCTGCAACCAGTGGCGAAACTCCTGGTTTGTTCACGTGTAATCCGGTCATCGACCGCTCCGGGTGTTTGGAGCGTAGCAAATTCTTGTGTTCATCCATATATGGAGCCACCAAGGCGAATTCTATAGAACTGTAGTGTGCTTGGTGAGAGAATGTCCGTCCATACATATTATTTGTTCCCCTCCTAGCGTGCCTTTTCCATCCAGTCTGCCCTTATGCCGCGATTCAGAACACCAATCGGCTTAAGGTCAGGAATAAAGTCAATACAAAACTCAATGACCTCCTCATTTTGATGGCCCTTGGAGATGCTTCCTTCTGGCCTAGCACGGTTATGAACATATTTCTTTAAGACTCCCATGAACCTCTCAAAGGGGAACATATTGTGTAGAAATACAGGACCCAAAACGTTAATCTCTTCACATAGGTGAACTAGGACGTGCGTCATGATGTTGAAGAAGGATGGTGGGAACACCAACTCGAAACTGACAAGACATTGCACCAAATCATTCTGTAACCTTGGTATGATTTCTGGATCGATTACCTTCTGAGAGATTGCATTGAGAAATGCACATAGCTTCACAATGGCTAATCGAACGTTTTCCGGTAGAAGCCCCCTCAATGCAACCGGAAGCAGTTGCGTCATAATCACGTGGCAGTCATGAGACTTTAGGTTCTGGAACTTTTTCTCTGTCATGTTTATTATTCCCTTTATATTCGACGAGAAGCCAGACGGTACCTTAATACTGAGCAGGCATTCAAAGAAGATTTCCTTCTCTTCTTTGGTAAGAGCGTAGCTTGCATGACCCTGATGTATGCCGTCTTCTCCGTGCATACGTTGCTGGTCCTCCCGTGCCTCAGGTGTATCTTTTGTCTTCCCATACACGCCCAAGAAGCCAAGCAGGGTCACGCAAAGATTCTTCGTCACGTGCATCACGTCGATTGCGGAGCGGACCTCTAGGTCTTTCCAATATGGCAGGTCCCAAAATATAGATTTCTTCTTCCACATGGGTGCGCGTCCGTCAGTCGTCCTTCGAACAGGTTGTCCGCCAGACCCTTTCCAAATATCACCTTCAAATCCTTGACCATATCATGTACATCAGCACCAAGACGGTGGCGAGGCTTCGTCGGTGATCCGCCTCACCTTTGAAATGCTTGCCTTTCTTTCTTATGGGATGCCTGCTCGGAAGAAATCGGCGATGTCCCGGTACACATTCTTCTTACAACTATTCAAATATATCTGTCGGTATCATCCAAACAGTGCGTGCATCCGCGGTATCCCTTGTTTGTCTGTCACGAAAGGTTCTTGAGAGCAGGCCAATCATTGATGGTCACGAACAGCAACGCCTTTAGGTAAAATTCTTCCCCCATGTGCTCATCCCACGCACGTACACCTGTTCCATTCCACAGTTGTAAGAGTTCTTCAACTAATGGCCTTAGGTACACATCAATGTCATTGCCGGGTTGCTTAGTGCCTTGGATGAGCAATGGCATCATAATGAACTTCCGCTTCATGCACAACCAAGGAGGAAGGTTATACAAACATAGAGTCATAGGCCAGGTGCTATGGTTGCTGCTCCGCTCCCCAAAAGGATTAATGCCATCTACGCTTAGACCAAACCATACGCTCCTTGCGTCGTCTGCAAACTCCTTCCCGTACTTTCTTTCGATTTTTCTCCACTGCGACCCGTCAGCGGGTACTCTCAACTTTCCGTCTTTCTTACGGTCTTCTTCGTGCCATCGACGCCTTGGCATGCTCTTTGTTTTGGAACAAGCGTTTCAACCGTGGTATTATAGGAGAATACCACATCACCTTGGCAGGAATCTTCTTCTGGGCGCTCGCCCTCGACATCACCGAGGGTCATCGCGGCTGATCTTATAGCGCAATGCACCACATACCGCACAGCGTTCAAATCCTCGTACTCACCGCGGTAGAGGATGCAATCATTAGGGCATGCATGTATCTTCTGCACCTCTAACCCTAGAGGGCAGACAACCTTCTTTGCTTCAGACGTACTCTCGGGCAATTCGTTGTCCTTTGGAAGCATATCCTTTATCATTACCAGCAACTTTCCAAATCCTTGTCGATACACCATTCTCTGCCTTCCATTGCAGCAATTCCATTGGGGTGCCCAGCTTTTTCTTGTCACCTACGCAATTCGGGTACAACAATTTTTTGTGATCCTCTAACATGCGCTGCAACTTCTTCTTCTCCAAATCACTTGCGTAGTTTCTCTTTGCATCGGCAATGGCCCGACCTAGATCATCAACGGGCTCATCTGATGCCTCTTCTTCAGCTTCTTCCCGCATTGCCGGCTCAGCTTCTTCCCGCATTACCGGCTCAGCTTCTTCCCCCATTGTTGTATCATCGTATTCAGGGAACCCATGGCCAGGATAGTTGTCGTCGTTCTTTTCTTTTTCATTGTGTTCCATCATAACCCCTCTTTCTCCGTGCTTGGTCCAAACATTATAGTGGGGCATGAAACCGGACTCAAACAGGTGGACGTGAATGGTTCTTAACGTAGAGTAATTGTGACCATTCTTATAGCCAGCACATGGACAAGGCATAAAACCATCCGCCCGCTTGTTTGCCTCAGCCGCAAGCAGAAAAGTATGCACGCCCTCAACGAACTGGGGAGAGCATCGGTCATCGCACATCCATTGCCGGCTCATCTTCATTACACAACACCGAATAGACCAAATTAATACAAGTTCATACATAAAGTTCATACAACACTTAAATGCAACAAACAAATAACTCTCTAGCTAAAGCATTTAAATGCAACAACAAATGCGATCAAGATCGCAACTAAGGTAACAATTGATCGAACAGCATAATGATACCAAGCCTCACTATCGATGCCATATTTTCTAATCTTTCTAATCTTCAAGCGCATTTTCTCCATCTTGATCTTGTGATCATCGACGACATCGGCAACATGCAACTCCAATTCCATCTTCTCCCCCCTCAATTCTTTTCAATTTTTCTTTGAAGTACTCGTTTTCTCTTTCAACTAAATTTAACCTCTCGACAATAGGGTCGGTTGGAATTTCCGGTTCACATACCTCCTAGAAAAAATTTCTATGTCAACTTTATGGGCATAATTTGTCATAAACACGAAATGCAACTAGTTTTAAAAGAGAATATATATACCACATCCAAATCATAACAAGGACGAGGGCCGACGGGGACGGATATCAAAACCATGGCACTATATGTATAACAAACAACGTACGGGTAAGATAATTATACGAGTAACTATATATCCAAATCACACAAACATCAATTTTATATAAAATTTCATGAACAAGAGGCTCACCACAAGGTGGTGCATGACAGGACGGTAAAAGGCGATCGACGGTGGTTACGATGGAGATTTATAAGGCACTAAGTAAACCACACCTACATATGCAAACTAAGTGTTATTTTGACCTCAAATTGCATATAAATCAAATACTAGCACATATATATATTTCCTCCCAAATTACTAAACTCACAAATTAATCACTATATAAAGCATTGCAAGAGCTAATCTAGCAATGAGAGATGAAAGGACAAAGTTGCTAACCTTTGTGATCATTTGAATGGATGGGGGCCTTCAAATCTTGACAAATTTTGGGCAAAATGTGTGATGAGCTCGAGAGGAAGAGCGGAAGAACAGAGAGGAGAGGGGAAAGGGGAAGAACAGAGCGAACTCGGGTGGACGAAGGGTTTATGTAGGAAGACCTTTAGTACCGGTTCGTGCCAAGAACCGGTACTAAAGGGCCTGGAGGGGCCCCAGTCTGACAACATCCTGCCACCACTCTCATTAGTACCGGTTCGTGGCACGAACCGGTGCTAAAGGTTCACCACGAACCGGTACTAATGAAAGCGGCCCGGCTAGCCGTTGGAACTGGCACTAATGTATACATTAGTGCCGGCTCACATTCAAACCGGCACTAGTGTGCTTCACGTTTGACCCTTTTTCTACTAGTGTAACCAATCACCGTTTTAACTTTGACAAGTTCAGGGTCTCAATGAGAGTAACTGTCAAACGTTCGGAGGGCCGTGCCAGGATGACCTGGATAGGAGTGTCTTACTTGATGAAGGCAGATTAACCCGGGGTTTTAGGTAAATATAACAGGCTTCCAAGCCGTGGGTCGATACCCAGCTACAAGGGTCCATTCAAACTCCTTGGTATTTGACACAAGAAGCCCCCAAGTAACGTAATGAGTTGTGCTCATTGGGTGCCTATATTTGAGTTGTGCATAGCATCCAGACTCTCTTTGGCCCCTTGGGTGTGAAGCTCTAAGCTTTGTGGCTTGATAGCCGGTTTAACAGGTAGTACTCCGCTTTGTCAGCTGAAGCCCCCATGTAACTCAAAGGATATTTGAGAAAAAATAGCAGAGGCCCCGCTTAGAGCAAGGATGCTAATTTATTTATTGATCATAATATATACATTATCGAAATATATACATAAGAGGAGCCTATGGCTCAAGTGTAATAAGGCCGGAGGAGAGCTATGTTCCATGGCCGCCGGGTCTCCTCCTCAGAGTTACGTGAGTTGTCTCGAACGTCAATGAGGTAGTATGATCCGTTGTGCAGATTATTGCTGACCACAAAGGGTCCTTCCCAAGGCGGGGATAACTTGTGCATGTCGGTCTGATCTTGGATGAGCCGGGGCACCAAGTCACCTTCTTGAAAGGTTCTTGTCCTAACCCGGCGGCTGTGATAACGCCGTAGATCTTGTTGATAAACCGCCGATCGAGCCAGAGCCGTATCCCGTTTTTCATCTAACAGGTCCAGTGCCTCTTGGTGAGCTTGCTCATTGTCCGCTTCAACATAATTAGCAACCCGGGGCGAGTCGTGACGTATATCACTTGGGAGAACCGCATCTGCCCCGTATACCATAAAGAAAGGCGTGTAACCTGTTGATCGATTAGGGGTGGTGTTGATACTCCACAACACAGAAGGTAATTCTTCCACCCAACAACCCGGCGTCCGCTGCAAGGGAATCATGAGCCGGGGTTTAAGACCCTTTAAAATTTCTTGATTAGCTCGCTCCGCTTGACCGTTGGATTGAGGGTGTGCCACAGATGATAGGTCAAGCTGGATGTGCTCTCTCTGACAGAAATCCTCCATCTCACCTTTGGAAAGGTTGGTACCATTATCCGTGATGATACTGTGTGGAAAGCCAAAACGGAAGATAATCTTTTTGAGAAATTGAACCGCCGTAGCTGCATCACACTTGCTAACAGGCTCCGCTTCAACCCACTTGGTGAATTTATCAACTGCCACCAACAGGTGGGTCTTCTTGTCCTGGGAACGTTTAAAGGGTCCCACCATATCAAGCCCCCAAGTAGCAAAAGGCCAAGTAATGGGAATCATCCGTAGTTCCTGAGCCGGAATATGAGCTCTGCGTGAAAATTTTTGGCAAGCATCACATCGCTTTACCAGATCCTCCGCATCAGCATGAGCTGTCAACCAGTAAAACCCATGACGAAAAGCTTTTGCAACCAGGGACTTTGAACCGGCATGATGACCACAATCCCCTTCATGAATTTCCCGTAGGATCTCTTGGCCTTCTTCCGGAGAAACACAACGCTGAAATACGCCCGAAACGCTACAGCGCTGTAACTCGCCATTGTGAATAACCATTGCCTTGGACCGCCGGACTATCTGTCGAGCCAGGACTTTATCATTTGGTAGCTCGCCCCGGCTCATATACGCCAGATATGGAACAGTCCAATCTGGTATAACGTGTAAAGCGGCCACCAACTGAGCCTCCGGATCCGGGACAGCCAAATCTTCTTCTGTAGGCACCTTAACAGATGGGTTATGCAAGATATCTAAAAAGGTGTTAGGAGGTACCGGTTTACGCTGAGATCCAAGCCGGCTCAAAGCGTCTGCTGCTTCGTTTTTGCGCCGATCGATATGCTCAACCTGATACCCATTGAAATGTCCCGCCACAATATCCACCTCACGCCTGTAAGCTGCCATGAGTGGATCCTTAGAATCCCAAGTACCAGAAACTTGCTGAGCCACCAGATCAGAATCTCCGAAACAACGAACTCGACTTAAGTTCATCTCTTTGGCCACACGGAGACCATGGAGTAAAGCTTCGTACTCAGCTGCATTGTTAGTACAAGGAAACATCAAGCGGAGGACATAGCAAACTTTATCCCCTCGAGGGGAAGTAAGGACAACTCCAGCCCCCGAGCCTTCCAACTGCCTGGATCCATCAAAATGAATGGTCCAGTACGTATTATCCGGTTTATCTTCCGGTGCTTGCAGCTCGGTCCAGTCATTGATAAAATCCACAAGAGCCTGAGACTTGATGGCTGTTCGAGGTACATACTTTAAACCGTATGGCCCAAGCTCGATTGCCCACTTTGCAACCCGGCCAGTGGCTTCCCTGTTTTGAATTATATCGCCCAAAGGAGCAGAACTAACCACTGTGACTGGATGGCCTTGAAAATATTGCTTGAGTTTTCGACTGGCCATAAAAACCCCGTACACCAACTTCTGCCAATGTGGATAGCGTTGTTTTGACTCGATCAGGACTTTGCTGATGTAGTATACAGGTCGTTGAACCGGATATTCCTTCCCAGCTTCTTTACGCTCAACCACAATTGCCACACTGACCGCTCGGGCATTGGCAGCCACGTATAAGAGCAAAGGCTCATGATCAACTGGGGCTGCAAGAACTGGCTGTTCAACCAACTTCCGCTTTAGCTCCTCAAAGGCCGCATTGGTTGCGTCACTCCAGACAAAATCATCCGTCTTCTTCAACATCTGATACAAAGGAATTTCCTTCTCTCCCAAACGACTAATAAACCGGCTAAGGGCTGCAATCCGACCTGCGAGACGTTGAACATCATTGATACACTTCGGTTCAGCCAGGGATGTGATTGCCTTAATTTTTTCTGGGTTGGCCTCAATGCCCCTGTTGGATACCAAAAACCCGAGAAGCTTGCCTACCGGAACACCAAAAACACATTTATCTGGATTAAGCATCATCTTGTAAATCCGAAGATTGTCAAACGTCTCCTTGAGGTCATCGATCAGTGTTTCCTTCTTCCTGGATTTTACCACAATGTCATCCACATAAGCATGAACATTACGCCCAATCTACGTGTGAAGACAATTTTGCACACAACGATGATAAGTTGCCTGAGCACTCTTGAGCCCAAAGGGCATAGAAACATAGCAGAAGGCTCCAAAAGGAGTGATGAAGGTTGTCTTCTCCTGGTCCTTAACTGCCATCTTGATCTGATGATATCCTGAATAAGCATCCAAAAAACTCAGGCGCTCACAACCCGCCGTCACATCAATGATCTGATCAATATGCGGGAGAGCAAAGGGATCAGCCGGCAAGCCTTATTCAAGTCCGTGTAGTCCACACACGTACGCCAAGTGTCGTTTTTCTTAAGAACCAACACCGGATTAGCCAACCATTCAGGATGAAACACTTCGACGATAAAACCAGCAGCCAACAGCCGGACTACCTCTTCACCAGTTGCCTTGCGTCTTTCTTCATTAAAGCGACGAAGAAATTGCTTGACTTGTTTAAACTTCGGATCAATATTAAGAGTGTGCTCAGTGAGTTCTCTCGGTACACCTGGCATGTCAGAAGGCTTCCACGCAAAATGTCCCGGTTCTCACGGATGAACTCGATGAGCGCACTTTCCTATTTTGGATCCAGATTGGTGCTGATGCTGAACTGCTTGGACGAATCGCCAGGTACGAAGTCAACAAGCTTAGTCTCGTCAGCCGGTTTGAAATGCAGGGTTGGGTCATGCTCAGTGGTGGGCTTCTTCAGAGGGGTCATATCTGCCGGATCAACATTCTCCTTATAAAACTTTAGCTCTTCTGTAGCACAAACTGCCTCAGCATAAGCCGCATCACCCTCCTCGCAATCCAACGCGATTTTTCGACTTCCATGAACCGTGATAGTCCCTTTATGACCCGGCATCTTGAGCTGCAAATAAATATAACAAGGCCTTGCCATGAATTTTGCATAAGCCGGCCGCCCAAACAGCACATGATACGGGCTCTTGATTCTTACTACCCCAAAGGTCAATGTCTCAAACCTAGAGTCATGCTCATCACCAAACACAACTTCCAAAGCGATCTTACCTACGGGATACGCCGATTTACCTGGTACCACACCATGGAAAACAGTGTTGGACGGTTTAAGATTCTTATCTGTCAACCCCATGCGACGGAATGCCTCATAATACAGAATATTGATACTGCTTCCTCCATCCATGAGTACTTTGGTGAACTTATAACCTCCCACCTGAGGCGCCACCACCAGAGCTAGTTGACCCGGATTGTCAACCCGGGGCGGATGATCCTCCCTACTCCACACAATAGGCTGTTCCGACCACCGCAGATAACGTGGAACTGCCGGTTCAACATCATTGACTGCCCTCTTGTGAAGCTTCTAATCACGCTTGCACAGACTAGTGGTGAACACATGATACTGCCCACCATTCAACTGCTTTGGATGACTCTGGTAACCCGACTGCTGCTGATTCCCTTGATTATTCTGCTGGTTATTACCACCTTGGTTGTTCTGGTTACCATAATTACTCTAAAACCCAGAGTTTGAACCGCCGCCACCATGGAAACCTGGACCTGAACCGCCCGACGGACCCTGATCATACTGGAAAAGATCAGAGTTTTTGAACTCCTTCATAATGTGACAATCCTTCCAGAGATGCGTTGCAGGAGCCTCCTTGGTCCCATGCTTCGGACAGGGCTGATTCAACAAACGCTCCAGATTCATCGCCCCACCGCGCTGGGGCGGTTTACCTTTTCGGCGCTGCACATTAGCGTTAGCCACAAAATCTGAATCTGCTTTACGCTTACCATTATTCCCATGGCCTCCTTGGTTGTGCTGCTGTCCCTTTGCACCGCCATTCTTCTTTCCTTCTCCGGTTTCTCATTATCGAATCGGGATCCTTGGTATTATCGAATCGGCATACTTTACCAAGGCTGCCATGAGGGTTCCCATGTCGCTGCGGTGGCGCTTGAGCCGCCCCAGCTTCATCTTGATGACTTAAACCGGCAATTGCGCTCCAGTGTGATAATCGCCTGACCAGTGTTAATCCGGTCGGACGAGTGTAAAACTTCTGAAACCCGGCGTACCCAATGAGTTGTGGACTCGTTCTCTCCTTGAACACAAGCATCCAGATCCACAATGGACATGGGCTGCTTGCACGTGTCTTTGAAGTTGGCTATAAACTGGGCTTTCAACTGATCCCATGACTCGATGGAATTAGCTGGCAGATTTTTCAACCAAGTACGGGTTGTTCCCTCCAACATCATTGTGAAGTACTTTGCACAAGCTGCTTCATCTACATATAGCATCTCCATTGCCATCTCATAACTCTCGACCCACGCCTCAGGTGGCTGATCCGCCGTGTAGTTAGGCACTTTGCGTGGACCCTTGAAATCTTTGGGCAAACGCACATTACAGAGAGCCGGAATAAGGCACGGCACTCCCCAGGAACTGAAGGCAAGCCCTGTCCCTCGTTCAACTGACGCTGCTGGCTGAACCTGGGCGGGTTGATAACGACCCAAAGCGGCATCCCTTCGTGCCCTGCCATGATCCACCACATCTTGAGCATTGCGATGCCGCGCGCTGCTAGACACCTCCGGTTCATCCATACGCCTGCTATAACTTGGGCTTGGATGAGGGGTTGAATGAATTCTATCCCAACTATATGAATAAGCCTGCTGCTGCACTACGGTGGTTTGGAGAAGATCTCTCGCCCGCCGCGTTTCAACTGCTGCTATTGAATCACCTTCCATCGGAATGGCCGCCAGGCGCGAAGCTCTGGCAGTCATGTTATCCAGAGGGCTCGAGAAGTGACCCGGTGGTGTAGACACGTATTGCGGCGGGTTATCTGTTCGTCGTGGTGGCTCCGTTATCCGTAGTTGATCCGGAACTGTCCTAGGCGCCTCCGTCTGGTTTGCAGCTACCGGATTGCTTGGCCCAGCGCCTGGCGTCTGAAAGTGATTTAACCCTTCGTAAACCGGCGGCAGACGTGACCGGTACTTCCTTCGCATTACATCCTCTGATGCGGTCCGATCCAGCATGAGCTGGTAATTATGTGCCTGTATCCGCTATGATTGAGCATCCAAAGCGGCCCGTTCCTCCGCCATCCTAGCATCCTCAGCTGCCAGGTCCTCCTTAGCCTGTGCTATTTGGTCCTTCAGTTTCGCAACGTCCGCATTATGCTGATCCCGCGTCTCCGGGGTGACTGTTGCGGTCAACAAGGTCGCCCAGGCGTCCATTAAACCAGAGAGGACTTGCGCCGGACGGCGCGCCGGGACTCCTGCCGCCGCTGCTGATCCGGTGTTCATCGCTGCGGTGGATGAAGACTGCAACGTGGGCTGTGTTCCGGCCATGTAAACAGCAACCTAACTTGGCGGTTCAAGGTGGTCCGGAATACTGTTGCCATCGGAATATCCTTCAAACACACCGCTATGAATCTGGTACAAGGACTCAGTTTCGCCAGTGGATGACTCGCCGTCGGAATATACGGCCGTATCACCTTCAGACTCTGGTTCAGATCCGATCCCATGGACACATCCTACGAACGCACGCTTGACAGCGGGCTTAACCTGGGCTGGACTCGCACGCTGAGCCGTCTCGACGAGGTCGGTGCAGATGTCTCGCTCAGGGCCCGGTTCGCCGATCTTGCCGATGAAGACATGAATTCCGCGAAGGGACCCGTACGGTACTCGATCGAGCGGCCTTGGGGCCCAATCCTTCATCGTCGATGTAGAGCTTGCGCGCGACGACTTTTGGTCATCTGACCGATCACGTACCCTTAAGTCCTTGAGCAACCCTTCAAGAACTTCGACACCATCGTGCGATAGCCCCACGGTGGGCGCCAACTGTCGTGGAATTAACACGTCAGATGTCCTCATGAAAGGACTTAGTCGTGGAGCCATCGCAACGGGTTAGCTTGAAGGGGTTAAACTGGACAAGGGACACGGGAGTTTATACTAGTTCGGCCCCTTCGATGAAGGTAAAAGCCTACGTCTAGTTGTGATGGGCTTGATTGGGTTTCGATGACCAGGGAGCGAAATACGCTTGCCTGAGTCTCGAGTTGTTGATTGTTGTCCCTGAACCACCGCCGGGTCGTCCCTTTATATACACAGGTTGACGCCCGGCCGGTCTACAGAGCCCCGAGGCCGACTCATACAAAGTGTCCGGCTCGGTCTCTCCTTTCCTAACTTACATTACAAGTTTACATAGTCATGGCGGTTTACCACTATGGGCCCTAATCTGCCTTTGGGCTGTGGGCTTCTAAGCTTCGTTAGTAAAACGCCATCTTCTGGATCTTTATGGGCTTCAGCATAGTCGAGGGTGAACCGGGCCCTCTTGGCCGGTTTACACTCAGTAGCTATATCCTCAACAGAGGGGGTATATCGACCCCCCCCCCCACGTGTTGAAGTTATCGGGAGAGGTTTATATCGACAACAACGACATACGTACATAGGAAAATGATAGTAACGGGGAGGGGGTATATCGACCCCTCCACGTGTTGAAGTTATCGGGCGGGGGTATATCGACCCCCCCTCGTGTTGAAGTTATCGGGAGGGGGTATATCGACCCCCCGCCCACGTGTTGAAGTTATCGGGAGTTTATATCGACATGACATACGTACATGGGAAAATAATATTATCGGGGAGGGGGTATATCGACCCCCCCCCTCGTGTTGAAGTTATCGGGAGGGGTATATGGACGACGACAGACCCGATAAAACATATGAAAATGAAGAAGAAATAAAAAGAGGAGAAGAAGAAAGGAATAGAGGAGAAGATCGAAGAAAAAAAAGAAGAAAAAAAGAGGAGAAGAAGAAAAAATAGAAAAAATTTCTATTTTTTTCTTCTTCTCCTCTTCCTTTTCTTCCTCTCCTCTTCCTTTTCTTCCTCTCCTCTTCTTCTCCTTTTTCCTCTTCTTATTTCCCTTTTTCCTCTCCTAAATATATAGAACTTTTCTAAAAATGAAACTAACATATATAGATAATCCTTTTCTAAATATATAAATCTAACTTTTGCATATATGAACATATATACACAGAGAACATACAAACATATATACATTTTTATAAAAAAGCATAATACAGATCATCATATATATGAAAAAAATCTGAAAAAAAAGCAATATACACAATACATATACTCACATATATACATATATATATAATCTGAAAAAACAAGCATGTAATATAAGAAAAAAAAACAGGGGAGGGGCGCCGGACGGACCAACGGAGGGGCAGGGCGCGGGTTGGCGGGCGAGGATGGCACGGGCAGGGGCGCGTTCGGTGGCGAGGACGGCGACGGGCAGGCGGCGGCAGCGAGGAAGGGGCGGGCAGGCGGCGGCGACGACGGGAGGGCTGAGGAGGCGTGACGCGCCAGGCAGGGCGGCGAGCGGCGAGCGGTGTCGGGCGAGGGCACGGGCGACGGCGAAGCGGCGACAGCGACCTCGGGCAGCTAGGGAGGCGGCGGCGGCGTCGGGCGGGACCAGCGTCGAGGAGCAGCGCAGCAGCTTGGCGGCGTTGGAGAGAAGAATGGCGGGTGGGGGGAAATTTCCCAAGTGTTTGGTTATATAGGAAAGGCTTTGGTCCCGGTTCGTGGCACAAACCGGGACCAATGCCCCCCTTTAGTCCCGGTTCGTGCCACCAACCGGGACCAAAGGCCACCGCTTCCCGCCCTTTGGGCTGCTGAAAAGAGGCTTTTGGTCCCGGTTGGTGCCACCAACCGGGACTAAAGGGGTGCATTGGTACCGGTTCGGGACCAAAGGCCTTGTGCTGGAACTGGCGCGGTGCGGTGGGATGTTTAGTCCCACCTCGCTAGCCGAGAGGGCTCGACAGTGGTTTATAAGCGCTGCTGCGCTGACCACTTCGAGCTCCTCTCAAATGCAGGCTTACGGGCCTAAAGTCACTTATCTGCCTGTGGGCCTACTGGGCCTCCTGCGGGCCTGAATCCTGGCCCATGGTGGGGTTTCTAGTCGTATTCAGGCCGTGGGGGCCCAGTAGGAGGCAATTTTTTGTTTTTTTGTTTTCTTAACTTATTGTTGCTATTTTTATTTTTATTTCCAGTTTTTTTGTTTTGTTTTCTGCATTATTTATTTTATTTTGTTTTTTTCTTTATTTTTTAATTCCTTTTGCTTTTAGTTTTAGAAAAATTATAAACTTTCTGTTAGTGCCATTAGTTTTCAAATTTGAAAACGCTTTTTTTCTTTTTTTGTTTTCTTTCTTGCTTTATTTATTTTATTTTGTTTCTACTTACAACAAAATACTTATTGTTGCTATTTTTGTTTTTTTCCAGTTTTTTGTTTTGTTTTCTGCATTATTTATGTTCTTTTGTTTTTGCTTTATTTTTTAATTCTTTTTTGCTTTTAGTTTTAGAAAAATTATAAACTTTCTGTTAGTACCATTAGTTTTCAAATTTGAAAACACTTTTTTTTTTTTTGTTTTCTTTGTTGCTTTATTTATTTTATTTTGTTTCTACTTACAACAGAATACTTATTGTTGCTATTTTTATTTTGTTTCAGTTTTTTGTTTTGTTTTCTGCATTATTTATTTTCTTTTGTTTTTGCTTTATTTTTAATTCTTTTTGCTTTTAGGTCAGCAAAATTATAAACTTTCTGTTAGTGCCATTAGTTTTAGAAAAATTATAAACTTTCTGTTAGTGCCATTAGTTTTCAAATTTGAATAGTTAAAATTTGAATTCTTTGAAATTTGTGTGAATCACAAGTTCGTGATTAACTTTACTAAAAAATGAACATAGATGCCCCTATAGAGAAAATTCAACCTAAATTCATAATAAATTTCTATGAATTTCAGACAAATTCACTATGAATTTAGGTCAAATTCCCTGTATAGGGGCATTTATTTTCACTTTGAGAGGAGCTCAACAAGGCAGAGAGGGACGGTATGGTGGCTGTTTTGAGGAAGATATAAGGAGGTTTATGTGTGACAGAGCGTATCGTATCACGGGGTTTGGATGCACCGGCGAAGTTTGCACCAACTCTCAATGTGAGAAAGGGCAATGCACGGTACCGAAGAGGCTAGCAATGGCGGAAAGGTAAAAGTGCGTAAATCCATGGACTCAACATTAGTCAAAAGAACTCATATACTTATTGCAAGAAATTTGAAGTCATCAAAAATCAAGTACTACGCGCATGCTCCTAGGGGGATAGATTGGTAGGAAAAGACCATCGCTCGTCCTCGGCCGCCACTCATAGGGATGCACAAGCCAGGTACACTTCATGCTTCAAATTTGTTACACAACTTTAACCATACGTGCATGCTACGGGATTTACTAACTTCAACACAAGCATTTCTCAAATTCACAACTACTCAACTAGCATGACTTTGATATTATCACCTCCATATCTCAAAACAATTATCAAGCATCAAACTTATCTTAGTATTCAACGCACTCAAAAGAAAGTTTCTCATATCTTGAAACCAAGTATATTAACATTAAGCAAATTACCATGCTATTAATGACTCTCAAAATAATCTAAGTGAAGCATGAGAGATCAAGTTTCTTTAAAACAAATCCACCAGCGTGCTATAAAAGATCTAATTGAAGCACTAGAGCAAAAATTATCACGCTCAAAAAGATATAAGTGAAGCACTAAGAGCAAATTATCAAGCTCAAAAGATATAAGTGAAGCACATAGAGTATTCTATCAAATTTCAATTCATATATGGCTCTCTCAAAAGGTGTGTACAGCAAGGATGATTGTGGTAACTAACAAGCAAAGACTAAAATAATACAAGACGCTCCAAGAAAAACACATATCATGTTGGTGAATAAAAATATAGCTCCAAGTAAATTACCGATGGAAGTAGACGAAAGAGGGGATGCCTTCCGGGCATCCCCAAGCTTTAATTTTGGTGTCCTTGGATTATCTTGGGGTGCCATGGGCATCCCCAAGCTTAACTCTTGCCACTCCTTGTTCCATAATCCATCAAAAGAATTCATCCAAAACTTGAAAACTTCACAACACAAAACTCAATAGAAATCTCGTGAGCTCCGTTAGACAAAGAAAACAAAAGACTACTTTAAGGTAATGTAATGAACTCATTTTTTATTTATATTGGTGTTAAACCTATTGTATTCAAACTTCTCTATGGATCATAAACTATTTTACTAGCCATAGATTCATCAAAATAAGCAAACAACACACGTAAAACAGAATCTGTTAAAAACAGAACACTCTGTAGTAATCTGTAACTAACGCAAACTTCTGGAACCCAAACAATTCTACCAAAATTGGACGACCTGGAGAATTTGTTTATTGATCAGCAGCAATTGGAATCAGTATTTTATCACGTTCTGGTGATTTTTAACAATTCGGGCACTGAGCACAAAGATTCTGGAAATTACAGCAAGATCAAATAACTATCATCCAAGAAGATCCAATAGGTTCAACTTGGCACAAACACTAATTAAAAGATAAAAACACATATAAACAGAGGCTATATGGATTATTTATTCCTAAACATAAGAAAAAACAAGAAACTAAAAATAAAATTGGGTTGCCTCCCAACAAGCGCTATCGTTTAACGCCCCTAGCTAGGCATAAAAAACAAGGATAGATCTAGGTATTGCCATCTTTGGTAGGCAATTCTTCAATAAGGCATCTATCTTTCTTAAAGATTTCTTTCTTTCTAGTAAGGCATAAGATCGAAAAATTCATTTGTGGCAAATGGTTCCTTTATGATAGTAAAAAGATCGGGATGAATACTTATAGATTTAAGATCCGCATTTTCCTTACTAGATGATTCACCCTTATTTTTAGGAACATACATAAGCTTGGAAATTTTAGTGGGAGGACTAGGAGTATTCTTTACGGAAGAAAAAGCGGTTCCCAAGTTAGTAATGATACCCTCAAGTTTATCGATTCGAGTAGAATCTAGATTTTATTTCTCATTAACCATGGGTTCCTTCTCCTTAATATTTTTCAAAGTCATTCCTACCTTAGATCCATATTGAGTAATTTGATTATGGATCTTTTTATCTAGATTTTCAATGGATTCAATGGTAGCAACTTTGTTTTCAATAATTTCAAGCCTTTGCATAACATGCTCCAAAGTTAACATAGTTCCATTAACCAAAAGCGGCGGTGAGCCAAATAAATCTATTAAAGCATTATAAGAATCAAAAGTATGGCTACCCAAGAAATTCCCTCCGGTAATGGTATCAAGGATATATCTATACCAAGGATTAGCACCTACGTAAAAATTACGAAGAAGAACTGAAGTAGATTGCTTCCTGGTAGATCTATTTTGAGCATTGCAAATTATATACCAAGCGTCTTTTAGATTTTCTCCCTCCCTTTGCTTAAAATTTAGAACTTCATTCTCGGGAGATAGCGGAGAAGATAAGAGACTAGTCATAATGACAAGCAAGCGAACTAACACACAAGCAAACAAAAGGCAAAGGAAAAGGCGACGGGAAAAAGAGGAGGAGATTGGGAAAGAGAGGGCGAATAAAACGGCAAGGGTGAAGTGGGGGAGAGGAAAACGAGAGGCAAATGGCAAAAAATTTAATGCGAGAGATAGGGATTGTGATGGGTACTTGGTATGTTGACTTTTGCGTAGACCTCCCCGGCAACGGCGCCAGAAATCCTTCTTGCTACGTCTCGAGCTTGCGTTGGTTTTCCCCGAAGAGGAGGGGATGATCCAGCACAGAGCGTAAGTATTTCCTCAGTTTTGAGAACCAAGGTATCAATCCAAGAGGAGGCCACGCGCAAGTCCCCCTACCTGCACAAAACGATAGCTACTCGCAACCAATGCGATTAGGGGTTGTCAATCCCTTCACGGTCACTTACGAGAGTGAGATCTGATAGAGATAATATTTTTGGTATTTTTGGTATAAAGATGCAAAGTAAAAAGTAAAAGCAAAGCAAGTAAATAAAGTGATGGAGATTGATATGATGAGAATAGACCCGGGGGCCATAGGTTTCACTAGTGGCTTCTCTCAAGAGCATAGATATTCTATGGTGGGTGAACAAATTACTGTTGAGCAATTGACAGAATTGAGCATAGTTATGAGGTTATCCAGGCAATGATCATGTATATAGGCATCACGTCCGAGACAAGTAGACCGAAACGATTCTCCATCTACTACTATTACTCCACTCATCGACCGCTATCCAGCATGCATCTAGAGTATTAAGTTAAAAACAGAGTAACGCTTTAAGCAAGATGACATGATGTAGAGGAATAAATTCATGCAATATGATAAATACCCCATCTTGTTATCCTCGATGGCAACAATACAATACGTGCCTTGCAACCCCTTCTGACACTAGGTAAGGACACCGCAAGATTGAACCCAAAGCTAAGCACTTCTCCCATTGCAAAAACTACCAATCTAGTTGGCCAAACCAAACGGATAATTCGAAGAGACTTGCAAAGATAACTCAATCATACATAAAAGAATTCAGAGAAGAATCAAATATTTTCCATAGAAAAGCTGGATCATAAACCCACAATTCATCGGTCTCAACAAACACACCGCAAAAAGAAGATTACATCAAATAGATCTCCACGAGAGAGGGGGAGAACATTGTATTGAGATCCAAAAAGAGAGAAGAAGCCATCTAGCTACTAACTATGGACCCGAAGGTCTGAAGTAAACTACTCACACTTCATCGGAGGGGCTATGGTGTTGATGTAGAAGCACTCCGTGGTGGATGCCCCCTCCGGCGGAGCTCCGGAACAGGCCCCAAGATGGGATCTCGTGGATACAGGAAGGTACGGCGGTGGAATTAGGTTTTTGGCTCTGTATCTAATCTGTTGGGGGTACGTAGGTATATATAGGAGGAAGGAGTACGTCGGTGGAGCGTCAGGGGGCCCACGAGGCAGGGGGCGCGCCCAGGGGAGGGCGCGCCCCCACCCTCGTGACCGCCTCTGGCACTCCTTGGAGTAGGGTCCAAGTCTCCTGGATCACGTTCGGTGAGAAGATCACGTTCCCGAAGGTTTCATTCCGTTTGGACTCCGTTTGATATTCCGTTTCTTTGAAACACTGAAATAGGCAAAAAACAGCAATTCTAGGCTGGGCCTCCGGTTAATAGGTTAGACCCAACAGTAATATAAAAGTGGAAAATAAAGCCCATTATAGTCCAAAACAATAGATAAAGTAGCATGGAGCAATCAAAAATTATAGATACGTTGGAGACTTATCAGAGCGCGGACTGTTCTTGTGTTCATCGACATACGGGGTCACCAAGGTAGAGTTCTGTAGAACTGTGTAGTGTGCTTGAGACCAAGAATATCCGTCCCTGCATATTATTGAGTCCCTTCCAAGCGTGTTTTTTCGGTCAGTCTCCCCTCATACCACGATTTAGGGAGACCTATCTTCTTAAGGCCAGGAATGAAGTCAACACAAAACCCGATGACATCCTCTGTTTGATGGCCCATGGAGATGCTTCCTGATGGCCTAGCACGGTTACGGACATATTTCTTTAGGACTCACATGAACCTCTCAAAGGGGAACATATTGTGTAGAAATACGGGCCCCAGAATGACAATCTCATCGACTAGATGAACTAGGACATGCGTCATGATATTGAAGAAGGATGGTGGGAACACCAGCTCGAAACTGACAAGACATTGCGCCACATCACTCCTTAGCCTTGCTACGATTTCTGGATCGATCACCTTCTGAGAGATTGCATTGAGGAATGCACATAGCTTCACAATGGCTAATCGGACGTTTTCCGGTAGAAGCCCCCTCAATGCAACCGGAAGCAGTTGCGTCATAATCACGTGGCAGTCATGAGACTTTAGGTTCTGGAACTTTTTCTCTGGCATATTTATTATTCCCTTTATATTCAACGAGAAGCCAGTCGGGACCTTCATACTGAGCAGGCATTCAAAGAATATTTCTTTCTCTTCTTTCATAAGAGCGTTGCTGGCAGGACCTTCATACTGCTTCGGAGGCATTCCGTCTTTTTCGTGCAAACGTTGCAGGTCCTCCCGTGCCTCAGGTGTATCTTTTGTCTTTCCATACACACCCAAGAAGCCTAGTAGGTTCACGCAAAGGTTCTTCGTCACGTGCATCACGTCGATTGAAGAGCGGACCTCTAGGTCTTTCCAGTAGGGTAGGTCCCAAAATATAGATTTCTTCTTCCACATGGGTGCGTGTCCCTAAGCGTCATTCGGAACAGCTAGTGCGTCGGGACCCTTTCCAAAGATTACGTGTAAATCATTGACCATAGCAAGTACGTGATCACCGGTACGCATGGCGGGCTTCTTCCGGTGATCTGCCTCGCCTTTGAAATGCTTGCCTTTCTTTCGACATTGATGGTTGGTCGAAAGAAATCGACGATGGCCCAGGTACACATTCTTCCTGCAGCTTCCCAGGTATATACTATCGGTGTCAAGTAAACAGTGCGTGCATGCGTGGTATCCCTTGTTTGTCTGTCCTGAAAGGTTACTGAGAGCGGGCCAATCGTTGATGGTCACGAACAACAACGCCTTTAGGTCAAATTCCTCCTGTTTGTGCTCATCCCACGTACGTACACCGTTTCCATTCCACAGCTGTAAAAGTTCTTCAACTAATGGCCTTAGGTACACATCAATGTCGTTGCCGGGTTGCTTAGGGCCTTGGATGAGAACTGGCATCATAATGAACTTCCGCTTCATGCACATCCAAGGAGGAAGGTTATACATACATAGAGTCACGGGCCAGGTGCTATTGCTGCTTTGCTCCCCGAAAGGATTAATGCCATCCGCGCTTAAAGCAAACCATACGTTCCTTGGGTCACTCGCAAACTCATCCCAGTGCTTTCTCTCAATTTTTCTCCACTGCGACCCGTCAGTGGGTGCTCTCAACTTCCCGTCTTTCTTACGGTCCTCACTGTGCCATCGCATCAACTTGGCATGCTCTACGTTTCTGAACAGACGTTTCAACCGTGGTATTATAGGAGCATACCACATCACCTTCGCAGGAACCCTCTTCTGGGGGCTCGCCGACAACATAACCAGGTCATCTCGTCGATCTTATACCGTAATGCACCGCATACCGGGCATGCGTTCAGATCCTTATACGCACCATGTAAAGGATGCAGTCATTAGGGCATGCATGTATCTTCTGCACCTCCAATCCTAGAGGGCATACGACCTTCTTTGCTGCGTATGTCTTGTCGGGCAATTCGTTATCCTTTGGAAGCTTCTTCTTCAATATTTTCAGAGCTTCTCAAATCCTTTGTCACGCACAGCATTCTCGCCTTCCTTTGCAGCAATTCCGATGACGGTACCGAGCTTTGTGTCGCCATCTTCGCAATTGGGGTACAACCCTTTTTGTGATCCTCTAACATGCGATCGAACTTCAGCTTCTCCTTTTGACTTTCGCATTGTGTCCTTGCATCAACAATGACCCGGCGGAGATCATCATCATCGGGCACAGCACATCATCAGGTTCCTCTTAATCTTCAGCAGCTTCGCCCGTTGCAGCATCATCGTGCACATCGTCTGGTTCCTCTTGATGTTCAGTAGCATCACCGTAGGGGGCACATAGTTGTCATCGTACTCTTCTTCTTCGCCGTCTTCCATCATAACCCCTATTTCTCCGTGCCTCGTCCAAACATTATAGTGTGGCATGAAACCCTTGTAAAGCAGGTGTGTGTGAAGGATTTTCCGGTCAGAGTAAGACTTCGTATTCCCACATATAGGGCATGGACAACACATAAAACCATTCTGCTTGTTTGCCTCAGCCACTTCGTGAAAATCATGCACGCCCTTAATGTACTTGGAGGTGTGTCTGTCACCGTACATCCATTGCCGGTTCATATGCGTGCATTATATATAATTAAGTGTGTCAAAAACCATTACAGAACATCATGAATAGATAATTAAGTGACCAAATTAATAGAAGTTCATCATCACATTAAAATCAAAGTACATACATAGTTCTCATCTAACAACATAAAGCTCTGCAGAGCATCTAAATTAATTAAACCATACATTGAAACTATGTAAAACATTTTAATGCAAAAACAAATGCGATCATAATCGCAACCAAGGTAACAACTGATCCAACGGCATAATGATACCAAGCGTCGGTATGAATGGCATATTTTCTAATCTTTCTAATCTTCAAGCGCATTGCATCCATCTTGATCTTGTGATCATCGACGACATCCGCAACATGCAACTCCAATATCATCTTCTCCTCCTCAATTTTTTTATTTTTTCCTTCAAGAAATTGTTTTCTTCTTCAACTAAATTTAACCTCTCGACAATAGGGTCGGTTGGAATTTCTGGTTCAACAACCTCCTAGATAAATAAAATCTATGTCACGTTGGTCGGCATAATTGTCATAAACAATAAATGAACCAATAGTTATGAAAAGATAATATATACCACATCCGAATCATAGACAGGACGAGGGCCGACGGGGCCGGCCGATACCAAAACCATCGCACTATATAAGATGCAATAATAAAAGTAAGAAAATAATACAAGTATCTATCTAAACATACAAGTAAGAATATTTTTTCCTTTCAGAAAGAAGATAAGAACAAGAGGCTCACTATGGTGGTGTCGGCGATGAGATCGGCGCGAGTGATCAACGGCGGTGAAGACGGGGACGAGGCATGACGGACCGCTAAAAACCTAGACAAATATTGAGGAAAATGGAGCTTGGAGGTCGAGCTTGGAGAGGAGAAAGCTTAAGTAGTGTGGCTCGGGCATTCCATCGAACACCTTGTGTGCATAGGAGGTGAGCTAGAGCACCACCAAGCCCTCTCCCCCTCGGCGGCCAGAAAAAACAGAGCAGTGTGCTCTGCTCTTACACGAGGGGGTATATATAAGCACATCATTGGTCCCAGTTGGTGGCATGAACCGGGACTAAAGGGCAGCCTTTGGTCCCGGTTCAAGCCACCAACCTGGACCAATTGTGGTGGGTCAGGAGCGAGGCCCATTGGTCTCGGTTCGTCCCACCAACCGGGACCAAAAGGTCCAGACGAACCGGGACCAATGGCCCACGTGGCCCGGCCGGCCCCCGGGGCTCACGAACCGGGTCCAATGCCCCCATGGGTCCGGGTTCTGGACTAAACCGGGACTAATGGGCTGACCCGGCCTGGACCTTTGCCCCCTTTTCTACTAGTGCTTATGCATTATTTAATATGCAAGCATTATTTCATATGTATTCATCTCAACAACCGGTAAACACTAAAAGGAAATTTGAATAGTAAACTAAGATATACAATGAAAGCACATACAAATTTGTAATCGAACCAAAACAAGGGTTCCACCAAAACTTGAACAATCTAGGGTTCCACAATGACAACAAATCCTAAATCACACCATACTATTTTAATTTTTCATATAAAATTTGAATCCAAGAAAATCAAGGGTTCCCCCAAAACTTGGATAAATGAGAAAAATGTGAACGAATTTACGGAGAGAAAAAAATAGATCGAAAGAGTTTACCTTGTAGGAGGGACTAGGAAAGAAACCCACGACCAAAAACTTCAGATCTGCTAGATTTTGGAGAGGCGGCGTAGGGGAGGAGAGGAGAGGGCCGCCGAAGTTGCTCTCTGCAACAGAGAGATGGGGAGGGATAACTGCTGGTTCGGATGGGAAGGGTAGGCCCGCCGCAGCTTAAGTCAATGTGCAGCGCCTGACTGTTAGGCGCTCCACATTATAAATGCGGTAAGTGCAGCGTCTGGCTCTTAGGCTGGTCATAGTGGGGAGTAACTTAGAGTAGTAACATGCATACGTTACTACTCTATGTTACTACCCTTATAATGGGAAGTGTCATATGTGTAGTAACATACACATGTTCATTTATTGTCTTGTAGACTCATTTTGCATTGGAAAGCGCTATGTGATGGTAACATATTAGGTTACTCTATTTGCCTCTCTCCTCATTAACTACTTGCCACATCAACATTTTTGCTTATGTGGCATCTATGTTACTACCTATGTTATTCCCACTATGACCAGCCTTAGGCGCTGCACATTACACGAGTGGCGTCACACTATTGGTTGTGGGGCCGGGCCTGACCCGGGGGTGCCATGCTGGCTAGATGTGTGGCACCTAACCATGAGACGTTGCACAGTGTAGTGTGGCGTGTTGCTGTCGAGCGCCACACAAAAGGGTCGGCTGGGTGAATTTTTTTCGGAACAGTCCAGTTTGTAAATTGATTTCGTCGGCAGATCAATTTTATCGTTTTTGCCATCCTGTGACCATCCATCTTAAGACAAGTACATATTGGCCGCGCGTGCACATGCGGTCGCTTGTTTGTTTCCTTCCTTGGCGTTGTGCAAGGCAATTAATGCACACGCACGAAAGCAAGCGGACGAGACGCGCGCATGCGTGTGTGTCTGCGTGTGTATGGCTGGCCGATGCCGTTGCCATGTATGCCTACACACTTTTGAAATAATTCAGGATTAGACCGTGCCGCTACGTCGCCAGCTCCAGCTGTCCGGTGCTTTGGTTAAATCTAGGCTAGAAATTTGGTTGAGTGAATAGCAAAAAATTATCACATTAGAGATCATCTTTACAAAAAAAAACTACCGCTTTTTAAATCTTTTCAAAAGACTACCACAAAATTGTTTTGATGTTAAAAAACCCAAATGACAATCTGACTTTATCTCGAGCGCCACGGCCGGCGGAGCCACGGCCGCCGCCGCCGCCTGGTCCGCCACCACCATGCCACGGGAGCGCCCGGGCCAGCCACCACCACGGCCGGCGCAACCATGACCGCCGCCGCCAGGCCGACCACCACCATGCCATGGGGGAGCGCCTCCGGGCCGGCCACCATCACGACCAGCGCAGCCACGGCCTCCACCTCCAGGGCCGACCACCACCACGCCATGGACGCGCCGCCGCCTGCCTAGGTCCGCCCCGCCGCTGGCCACGAGCAACCGCCCCGCCGCTGGCCGCGAGCTCGAGCACGGGCGGGGAGCAGCCAGGGAGCTCGGACAGTTCCAACCCGCCACGGCCAGAGCTAGACGGGCCTGACGAGCTCGCTGGCATGGTGCGGGACGGCTCAGGCGACGAGCTCCCCGGGAGGACGGGATTGCTTTTTATTTTTATTTTTTCAGGGACCGATTGCTTTTATATTTCGTTCCTCGGACAAGTATTTTCGGACGGAGGGAATAGCACATCATCAGCTGTACTACGTCTTCTTGACCAGGGCAGGCAAGCGGTTAAAACTTAAAACCTACTCTGAATACATGCATGCCAGTAATTAATGCAATAGTTTGGAGCTTAGCTACGTAAGTACTCCAAGAAATTTCGAATGGGAGGGAACATGATACGCCTTGCTGCGTGAGAACGTGGGTCCCGGCCGGGGTCGTCTGTGGTGGCCACGGCGCGGCGGCTCCAAGCCTGCCGTAATAAATGTTCACAAGGATGGGCAGGATGTCGGCGAAGACGATGATGAGGCCATCACTCAGGTGTCCAAGTTTTGTTTACATGTGGATGTGTCTGTGTAGTGTAGGGTCAGGTTGGTTTGGCAGGCACCTTTGTGTGCAAGCTGTGAGTTGGATGTGCGGTGCGTGTGTGTAAGATCCTATTTGTTCAGACTTTTTACAGCATTTTTACTTTGTTAAAAAAACAAAAGGCTCATAAATATGTGTTTTTTGCTATACCATTGTTTATATGCCAAAAGCCGAAACAAAAAATGCCATATTTAGTAGTTTTTGTGGGTTTTTTAAGTGGGAAAACTGCCAAAACAGAAATGAAAGCCCAAACAAACAGGGCATGAGGACCATGGTTGTAAGAGCGTCTACAGCGGGCCCAGTTAGTGACCGGCGACGATAATATAATTCAGACGGGCTCCTCAAACCGGCATCCATCATATTTAGCTCAAACCTTAGGCGGGTATGCGAGTCCCGGACGCGTCGGACCAGCCCATTCTGTCCCACCCTGTCCCCCGTTAATAGCCTCTGAATGAACGAACCTACACCGAAGTCAACAACCCACCTTTCTCTCTCTCTCTCTCTCCTCTCTCTCTCTCTCTTTGCATGTTCCCTTCCTTCCGATCGATGGCCAGCGACGGCAGCAGTGTCGCATCCGGTGAGGATCCGGATGGCGTCGTCAGGCACCATTGCTCCTCGTGCCCACGTCGGCTCAGACGAGGATGTTCGAATTTGAGGCGCGGTTTGCATGCCACCAGCGGCAGCTGGCGAGGGAGACGGCGGCGTGAGGGACGCGACGGTCACGCGTCGTTGGATGCAGAGGACCAGCTCGTCGTGACGGTCCTCCGATGCTCCCTTATGACGCCAGAGACTGATGGGTGGCGGCTCAACGGCAAGAATGCCAAAGCGCACCAGCTTGCCATCGAGCTGTCGGAGCGCAAGGCTATGTCGGAAGCAGCTGCCAAACAGAAGGCTGGCGGGATGGCCAAGGCACAGGAGCGCATGGTCCGGTGATGACGGGCATAATCTCCTCCTCCGACGACCACTCCGACCTCACTCGGCCCTCCGATAGATCCATCTCTGATGGCGACGCCCCTCCGGCTGCGAACGCCTACACGAAGGGGTACAGTCACACCAGCGACCGCAAGGGGAAGGCGCCGACGAGAAATTTGTGATTTCTTCCACCCTTCTTTGCCTGTGTTTTATCTGTGTCTTTTAGTCATTGTTAGTATGAATTTGCGCTCTCCGGCGATGAACTTTGATCTTTTGGTGTCGAAAGACTATGTCCGCTAATCTAGTGTGTGAATTTAGTCTGTTTGTTGCTATAAGCTTGTTCATCTACATAGTTGTTAGTTTAAGTTGCATATGTTGCATGGATTTGAGGATTCGGATATGAGGAAGACAACCGTGAAAGCAGCAAAAATGAGGGATAAATGATCAATGTTCACGGACGCGCCTTGCACACGCCCACGGACGTTTTGGGGGGAGGGGGAGGGGGGTGATTATATTATATATATATATATATGGGTTGTAGATGCTCTAACATGTAAGACAACGAACGAAACAGAGTCTGAATTCCCAAGCTCTTTTCACTGCATGTTCCCAGTCCATCCATGGAGCCCGTGGATGCCCAACTGCGTCTCGGCCCGCCAAGCAGCGGCGGTGCATTGGCGGCGACGGATAGGAAGTACGTCAAGGTGAGCATACAAGGAGCACCCTACCTGCGGCAGGTGGACCTGAGGGCGTACCGAGGGTACGCAGAGCTGAGGGCTGCGCTCTTGAGCTTGGCTGGCCAGCAGTTGGACATGGCCGTGGCCTACGAGGACGAGGACGGCGACCTCATGCTCGCCGGCGACCTCCCGTGGGAGTAAGCCAGCCCCCATCTCTGCATCTGAATGCCAGTTAACATCTTTTACGTGCTCTAGAGTAGTCTAACAAATTAACATCTGATTTTGCATTGCAGCATGTTCGTCGATAGCTGCAAGAAGCTGCTCATCTACAAGAGGAGGCTGATTTGATTCCATCGTCTTTGATTTGATGTCGTTGCCGTACGTTGTTGTAGTGTTTCGGCCTGTAGTCTCCGTGCTTGTTGTAATTCACAGCATGACTCCAGGGGTCAGCATTTTCATCACATCAGTCAATTGAGCCATTGCATGAATTTCACATTATACAAAAGACAGCAAGTTCATTTATCACAAAGGATATATAATGCCTTGCATGAACAACATATGCATTGTGCTCCATAATAAGATGCATCATCGGCATAAACTACATGCTGGCTAGCATACAACACCGCAAAGGCTTGGAATGTGTTCATACTCCCTCCGTCCCAAAATTCTTGTCTGAGATTTGTCTAGATACGGATGTATCTAATACTAAAATGTGACTTGATACATTCGTATTTAGACAAATGTAAGACAAGAATTTTGGGACGGAGGGAGTACTTAACAATTGACCATAGAAAAACAACAAAGTTCAGTGGCATAGGTAATGTAAATGCACAGAAGTGCCAAAGAATCACAAGACATCTCTGAGCAAACCAGCTTAGATGTTTCATAATAGGTACTGTAATGCCAATCTAGTTCTCATACAACTAGTGCACATAACACCACGATTGGATCACATACAGCCACGAGTAAGCAATGGATATGAAGACAAGCAAGAATGTTTACCTGGCCTAGGTGTAGGTGTAGGTGTACCTAGTGGCGGACCTTGATAAACATTGTTGAGGGGGCTAATCAGAGTTGAGGGGCGAAAAATATAAGGTATGCATAGAAATCTTTGATATTCGAGCCTAATAATTAGGGATACACACAAGAGTTTTCATAGAGTAGGGGCGGCAATAGCCCCCTTTAGCCCCCATGAAGCTCCACCACTGGGTCTACCCTGTCATGTCCGGCGGCCATCCCAGAGCCATCGGCGATGTACATGCTGGTGGCATTGTTGCTGCCCCCAACCTCTCCCTACACTACCATGCTTGGCGTGCAGCTGCGGGTGCAACTAGACTCCAACGACGAGCGAAAGCAGCAACACAGTAACGGTGTACTTTGTGATTGGGCGACCTCGAGGCGACACATGTCAGACAAGTACGGCGGATGAAGAGCGGACATGAACCGGGTGGGTGAGTGACGCTACAATGCAGGGAGGAAAGCCCAATGGGGAGGGGACGCTCGAGGGCGGAAGAGTTGGGCTCCCCAGAATGTCAAATGCTTCTTATGGCTTGCCTCTCGACCAGTGTTATATGGTGGAGTGCCGCGCACGCCGCGGCCTCCCTCATGACCCTCTGTGCATCCTATGCAGCCAAGAGGCTGAATAACTCCATCACCTCCTTGTTGGGTGTGTGTTCTCATGCATCACTTGGCATGAGGTCTGTTGCAAATATGAGCAATTTACAGAATGATTTTATTAACGAAAATACTAGATAAAATATGACTATTATAGCAGAGATAAAACAAGTCATGCAATCTGACAGAGAGAAGGTAAATGGCATCTGCATGTGTGAACTAGAACGGGACATGTCTAGAGCAGACACTAGAGCAAGAAACTTTGGCAGAACCTTGAATAGAAAGAGTATGAGAACGTACGGAACAGCGGCAGAAGCACTGGTCTTGGGGTCGACGTCCTCGTCGGCCATGTCGTCGAAGAGGTTGTCGACGTCGGAGAAGAAGTCGTCGTTGGGGAAGTGGTCGTCGGCGTCAGGATCGTTCGTGATGAATCAGTCAGTAGTCGCGCAGAGCGCTCCCCAAAAACCTTATCACCATTCTCTCATACAGGACTCAAAGAGGTGGGGTTTCGGAGGCCTATTGTCCTGACCTGCGGTGCACGCCGCAAGCCGAGATGGGGAAGATCGTGGCAGTAGCTCAGTTCTCAGGAACTCTGTGGCGAGAGGAAGATGATGTTCTGATATGTCTCTCTTGAGAGGAGCGACCTCTCTTTTATAGGCACAGGAGAAGTAGGCGAGAGGGCAGCAACGGGAGGTAAAGCAAAAGAGGGAAACGAAGTGAACAGTCTGCAACCGAAGAGGCGCGCCATTCGGATTCAATCTCCACTACAGAAAAACGTTTCAGCTTCCGCGTGACCATTCGTATATCTATTGTGTGTGGTAAAAATTTAGACATCGGCTCAGCTCATTCCCGCAACCCGCGGCGCGTCATGATGAGTCGAAGCGTGGCGCGTCGAGGCGGGCAGTGGTGGAGGAGCGCGCATGTCCCTCTTGTTCTCATGCTCGTACATGTGGGGAAACAACATCCCTTATAAGAAGGTCCAACTCCCACCAAACTATCAATGCGGGACTAAACTTTGGTTCCACCTCTTGCCTTGCACGAATGGGCTACGTGGGCTTCTGGGAATTATTAGGAATTCTGAAACTACTATTGGGCTGGCCCAAAATAGAAAAAATTTCAGCAATCCCCCACAAGATCCCAGAGGCACACAGAATTTGCCTTTGGTTCCAAAACACTGTTTTATATACCGGTAGTGAAGACTGTTAAATTCAACTTCCACCTAGAACTCTATGCTACACTAGTAAGCAACTTGAACAGTGGACTAGGCCTTGAACTACAAGTTTTCTGCGAATCTAGCTTCACACAAAGCCTTGACCGATACTAGGCTACCATGGATCTTCCCCGCAGGTGGAGCTTATGCGTCATACTCCGAGACCTTTCATGATTTCCTAGAGATCAGCACCCTACTCTCATAGATTGCGACGTTTAACAATCAGACTCATATAGGTGTGTTCTTCAAAAGATGTTCTGCGGGACAACATCTCTGCTTCAATGAGCCACTTAGAACACATTAAGATATACATCAGCCTGCCATGCAAATTAAGAGAGTATTGCATCTTCATGGAGTAGCATTGTTAATAGTAAGGATACTCTCCTCTCAGTTGACCAACAACTTGTCTTCCACATTTAATACATGGGATCTCCGATCACATAGACTAGGTTATCACTGTGAACAACTCATATTGTGGATCTCATACACATCTCCTTCGATGCATTATCTATCACATTACGTGATAGACCCTTAGTAAAAGGATCTGCCAGATTTTTAGACGTTTGGATATAATCCAATGCAATAACTTCGGAGTTTTTCATTTTTCTGACAGACTTAAACCTTCTCTGAACGTGTCTTGATGACTTTATGTTATCCTTTGAGCTGCTCACTTTCGTTATCACAGTCTGATTGGCATAGTTCATAAGGATGCCCGGTACAGGTTTCTCAACAACCGGCAAGTCATTCAGGAGTCGACGAAGCCAGTCTGCTTCAACCGTAGCTGTATCTAGTGTTATGAGCTCTGCTTTCATTGTTGACCTCGTTAAGATGGTGAAAGTGCAACTATCCCTAGGTGGTTTTGGTAATTCATAACAACATATAGCTCATTGAGCTAATGCTATTCCAAGACAAACATTTCAGGAAAGCTCAATGAATGGCATGGCATGGATGATGAAAGTGGATCCCTCAAAATATTAAGGACAAAGGATTGGCTCAAGCTCAAAAGCTCAAGACTCTACATTTTACACTTTAGTGATCCAAGATCACATTGAGTCTATAGGAAAAGCCAATACTATCAAGAAGGGATGATGTGTTGCTTAATGAGCCTTTTGCTCCATGTGCTTAGTGATACGCTCCAAAACCCTCCACTACTTTCTCACATCCACATATGACCTAAACCCAAAGTCAAACTCGGCCCTACCGATTCTTTCTATCCGGCGCCACCGAGTTCAGATGTCATAGCCACTGCCACAAACCCTAGGCAAATTGGTTTCACCGATAGGGATCTCGGTCTCACCGATATGGGATTGTAATCTCTCTGTTTCCCTTCGTAACGTTCCGGTCTAACCGAAGTGAGCGATCGGTCCCACCGAGATTACAATGTAAACACTTTGTTTCCCTTTTGTAACTTTTCGGTCTCACCGAAAGAGCAAATCAGTTCCACCGAGTTTACCTGACCAACTCTCTGGTTAGCTAATTGCCAAATTCAGTATCACCGAGTTTATGTAATCGGTCTCACCGAGATTACGTTATGCCCTAACCCTAACCATATCGGTCCTACCGAGTTGCATATCAGTCCCATCGAAAACCCTAACGGTCACTAGGTTTACTAAATCGGTCTGACCGAGTTTGATGATTCGGTCCCACCGAGTTTGGTAAATTGTGTGTAACGGTTAGATTTTGTGTGGAGGCTATATATACCCCTCCACCTCCTCTTCATTCGTGGAGAGATCCATCAGAATAGACCTACACTTCCAACTTACTAGTTCTGAGAGAGAGCCACCTACTCATGTGTTGAGGCCAAGATATTCCATTCCAACCATATGAATCTTGATCTCTAGCCTTCCCCAAGTTGCTTTCCACTCAAATCTTCTTTCCACCAGATCCAAATCCTATGAGAGAGAGTTGAGTGTTGGGAAGACTATCATTTGAAGCACAAGAGCAAGGAGTTCATCATCAACACACCATTTGTTACTTCTTGGAGAGTGGTGTCTCCTAGATTGGCTAGGTGTCACTTGGGAGCCTCCGACAAGATTGTGGAGTTGAACCAAGGAGTTTGTAAGGGCGAGGAGATCGCCTACTTCGTGAAGATCTACCGCTAGTGAGGCAAGTCCTTAGTGGGCGACGGCCATGGTGGGATAGACAAGGTTGCTTCTTCGTGGACCCTTCGTGGGTGGAGCCTCCGTGGACTCAAGCAACTGCTACCCCACGTGGGTTGAAGTCTCCATCAACGTGGATGTACGATAGCACCACCTATCGGAACCACGACAAAAACATTCGTGTCTCTAATTGCGTTTGAATTCTCCAAACCCTTCCCTTTATATTCTTGCAAGTTGCATGCTTTATTTTCCGCTGCCAATATACTCTTTGCATGCTTGCTTGAATTGTGTGAAGATTGCTTGACTTGTTCAAAATAGCTAAAATCTGCCAAAGTCTAAAATTGGGAAAAGGTTAAGTTTTTATTGGTCAAGTAGTCTAATCACCCCTCCCCCCTCTAGACATACTTCAAGGTCCTACAAGTGGTATCAGAGCTTTGGTCTCCATTTGCTTTGATTTCCATAGCTTTTGGTGGTCATAGCCTTGGTTTCACAACCTAGGAGAGTATGGCGTCTAGCGAGGGAAATTATCACCGTAGAGGTCCTTACTTTGATGGCACTAATTTTCCTAGTTGGAAGCATAAGATGAAAATGCATATTCTCGGACATAACCCCACCGTTTGGGCTATTGTGTGTATTGGCTTGCAAGGTGAATTCTTTGATGGGAGAGAACCGAACCGTGAAGCTAGTGCGGATGAGTTGAAGATGTTGCAATACAACGCTCAAGCTTGTGATATCCTCTTCAATGGATTGTGCCCCGAGGAGTTCAACAAAATCAGCCGTCTTGAGAATGCAAAGGAAATTTGGGATACTTTGATTGATATGCACGAAAGTACCGACTCCGTCAAGGAATCCAAGTTGGATGTGCTCCAAAGTCAGCTTGACAAGTTCAAAATGAAGGATGGAGAAGGTGTCACTGAAATGTACTCTAGGCTTGCTCTTATCACAAATGAGATTGTCGGCTTAGGAAGTGAAGAGATGACCGATAGATTCATCATCAAGAAGATCCTAAGAGCATTGGATGGAAAATATGATACCGTGTGCACATTGATCCAAATGATGCCCAATTACAAAGATCTCAAGCCTACGGAAGTCATTGGAAGAATTGTTGCTCATGAGATGTCACTCAAGGATAAAGAGGAACTTCACAACAAGTCGAGTGGTGCTTACAAAGCCTCATGTGAAGCCCCCACATCATCAAGTGAGAAACAAACCTTCAATGAAGAATTGAGCTTAATGGTGAAGAACTTCAACAAATTCTACAAGAGTAGAAGCAAAGAAAGAAGCTCTAAGTCAAGGTCCTACAATGACAAAAGATTTTCTAGTCGAGAGCGCAATTACTACAATTGTGGGAGACCCGGACACTATTCCAATGAGTGTACGGCACCCTACAAAAGAAGAGAAGATTCTCCCAAGAGAAGAAGTAGAAGAGAAGAATCACCACCAAGAGAGAGAAGGAGTAGAGATGATCGCTATGAACGAAGACCCTCACGGATAAGCAAGGATTCGGAAAGGAAGGACAAGTCATCAAAGAGCTACACAAAACGAAGACATCAAGCTCATGTTGGTGAATGGGTATCCGGCTCCGACTCCGACCATCACTCAGAGAGAAGCTATCACTCTGACTCCGAATACACTCAAGATGAAGGTGTTGTCGGTCTAGCACTTGTGTCAACCAACTCCTACGACATATTTGAATCACCAAATGCAGGAATTGGTAGACGCTTCATGGCCAAAGGACCTAAGGTAACACACCCCGAGTATGTTGATTTTGATGTTGATGAAGATGACTTGCTAGGTGATGATGATTTACTTGTTGACAACTCTAGTGATGAATACTATGATGAAACGTCAATTAATCATGCTAATCAAGTTGAAACGAATGACAATGATAAGGAGAAAATTGAGCGTCCAACTAAAGAACTAAACACTCTTAAGTTAGCTCATGAAACTATCTTTGAAGATCATCGAGAACTTTTAAGGGCTCATGAGAAGTTACGCTTTGAAAAGCTCAATATTGAGCAAGAGCATGAGTTCTTAAAGGCAATCAATGATGATATTCGTAAGAAAAGTTCTTCTTACATTGCCAAGTGTTTACTCTTATCTACTTACATGCCTCAAGTCAAGTCTAGTAACAAGAACAAGAAAGATTCTTCTTCTAGTAGTAACAATAACAATGCTAAATCCAATATTATTGCTTCTAGTAGTTCTCTTGATTCCACTAATGATTCTCTTAGCCAAGCTACACTTGAGCAAGAAAACAGCTTATTGAAGGGAATTATAGAGAAAGGTGTATACAAGAGCCTTGCCGGGTGTCGGTGTCAAAACCGGCAGATCTCGGGTAGGGGGTCCCGAACTGTGCGTCTAGGCGGATGGTAACAGGAGACAAGGGACACGATGTTTTTACCCAGGTTCGGGCCCTCTCGATGGAGGTAAAACCCTACTCCTGCTTGATTAATATTGATGATATGGGTAGTACAAGAGTGGATCTACCACGAGATCAGAGAGGCTAAACCCTAGAAGCTAGCCTATGGTATGATTGTTGTTAGTCCCCACGCACTAAAACCCTCCGGTTTATATAGACACGGATAGGGTTAGGGTTACACAGAGTCGGTTACAATGGTAGGAGATCTACATATCCGTATCGCCAAGCTTGCCTTCCACGCCAAGGAAAGTCCCATCCGGACACGGGATGAAGTCTTCAATCTTGTATCTTCATAGTCCAGGAGTCCGACCAACGGTGATAGTTCGGCTATCCGGACACCCCCTAATCCAGGACTCCCTTAGTAGCCCCTGAACCAGGCTTCAATGAAGACGAATTCGGCGCGCATATTGTCTTCGACATTGCAAGGCGGGTTCCTCCTCCGAATACATAGAAGATTTTGAACACAAGGATTGTGTCCGGCTCTGCAAAACAAGTTCCACATAACACCATAGAGAGAATAACCTTTGCACAGATCTGCTGACGTATTCCGCGGCGTGACATCACACCACGGCCAGGCCTTTATACGAAACGTTTGTACTGTTCCACCTCAGCGCGTTTAGCGAGGCGGTTTCCTTGGCACGTCTTATCAGAGCGGAGATCGTGCCCCCTTATTCCGGGATCCTGATCAATACGGGCATGGGTAACCGAGTCGTGCCCGTTGGCACGCCTCCTCCATCGAAGGCGAGTCCCGAACGGTCACGGGGAGGGCTCTTGGTATTCAACCTCTTTATAACGAGACCAAGGCCCGCTCCTTCTTTCAATCTCAATCGAATCCACCCCTCGCTTCGAGTTCCAACACCCAAAGCTCTAGATTTAGGCGCTTCGGACCTTCAACGATGTCCGGCTCCGACCTGCACGGCCAGTGGATGTCTTCCTCCGTCATGGAAGAAGATGTGCTAAAGCTGAGAGACGCCAGGTATCTAACCGGCGAAATTTCGCATAGGCTGCCTGCCCAAGGGCAGGTTATTCCCACTCCCGAGCCTGGTGAGAGCGTGGTAGTCGTGTCTCACTTCCTTCGGGGTTTAGGCTTCCCGACGGACCCCTTTGTGAGGGGGCTCATGTTTTATTATGGACTAGAATTCCATGACTTGGATCCGGAGTCCATCCTCCACATCTCGTCGTTCATTGTCGTATGTGAATCCTTCCTCCGCATTACCCCTCACTTCGGATTGTGGCTCAAGACCTTCAAACTGGAGCCGAAGATGATCAAGGGGCATCAGGCAGAGTACGGAGGGGCTGTTATAAGCAAGAATGCGGACGCCCCATGGCCTGAGGGCTCTTTTCAAGAGGAGCTCAATTTATGGCAACAGTAGTGGTTTTATATCACCGCTCCCAGGGGCACCAAATGGGCGGCGCCACCTGCCTTCCTCTCGGGTCCTCCACTGCGGCGGGCGTCATGGGTCAATAAAGTGCTCGACTGGGGACCGTCCAAGGACGTACCTCTGTTGCAGGGCCGTATTCGAGACCTCCGAGAGAGAGAGAGAGAGATCAATCTGGTCGTAGTAGCGCAGGTCATGCTGATTCGTCGCACCTTGCCCTGCAAACGTCGTCCCCTCCGCCTGTGGGAGTTTAATCCGGAGGGACCACGAGCTCTCCAACATTCTATGGGCGTAACGCCCGTGGAGATGTACCAACTGTTCTTCGGATCACAAACAATGTGTCCGGACTTAATCGAGGACGCAGATCTGAGCTGCAATCGCCCGGATACTCAAGTAAGTAGTCATGTACCCGGACATGCTATCCGCATATTTATCATACACTCGCCCTTAAAAAAGCTAACCTTTAAACAGGAGTGGATAGCAGAATCTAAACTGATCAGGTGTCCGGCCCCCCTCCCTGAGACCACGCCGGATCCTGTATTGACCAAGATGCTAGAGGTTGTGCCTTTTGAAGAAGGCGAAGGGGGGAACAAGGGAACTACTACCTCCGTGAAGGAGGCTATCAAGAAAGGGGGGATCGAGAATCCCTCCCTCCAAGGGGAGAAGAGGACCGCTTCCGAAGATCCGGAGACCAAAGCCTTGAAGCGGGGGGAAAATCTTCACCAGAGGGTCCTGCGGCGGGAGATGCCCCGGCCGCACTATTTCCCCAAGGAGATCAGCCCTCCAGCGAGCCGTAAGTAAAGGAGGGCGTTTTTTTTTTAAAGAGAGACATCCCTGTTTTATTTCTGAAGGCAACCGAAAGTTTACATTGTAGTTCGGATCTCAGCCCTTCACAGCAGAGCTCATCTTCAGGGGATCTTGGTCCAGAGATGATGGAGAGCGAAACGCCTCCGCCTGCCGTACCATTATGCGAGGTGGACGACCCTGAGGTGTCGTCGCAGAGGGCTTCTCCGAATCCGGTGGGGCCGAAGGCAGCCGTATGTCCCTCAAAGCCCTCCGTGTCCGGCCTTGAAAAAGGTCACCGGACGAGTCCGCACCAACGGGTGTACGGTCGGAGGAGTGAAGGATCTGCTCGGCGCGGCGTCTATCTCGGAAGATCACCGTACGTTAATGGGTACGGTGATTGAAAGGATTTCATCCGCTGAGAGCAGATTGCATGAAGCCGTCCTAAGTTTACTGACGGGTTTTGAGGTACGCAAAATGTTGTACCTTCTGACAGTTTTGCATATAAAATGCGCCCTGTATAGATAGTAGCCCCTGAGACTTGGTGCGGTGTCAAAAATGACGGCGCGCCGAGGATCATAACCCAGGTATAATATGCGCTCTTCCTATGTAGGTGGCGGCGTCCGGTGGCTAGCGGGCTGATGATTTTGCCGAATCAAGCAGCAATTTGGCGTGGCGGATGCGGACATCACGCTTGTTAATAAGCGGCTTGACGAGTCACAAGGTATGCAACTTCTCCGCGGACACCTGGTAAGGGAGCTTGACGCCCATGCCTTACAACATGTATGCTTAATGCAGATGGTGCCGCTGCTATGGAGAGCCTTCGGGCGGAGCTCGCCCGAGCCAAGGAGCAAGCCAGAAAAAGTGATGCGGCTGCCTTAAAGGCGGTCGCAGAGCTAAAAGCCGAACAGGCTGCTCACTGCCGAAGCAGGAAAGAAATGGCCGAGCTGGCCGTGAAATTGAAGAATGCTACTGACCGTTGCGAGCTTCTTGAAAAAGAAGATCGAGCAAAACAAGAGGACCTGAAAAAGGCCGCCACCGAGGCCAAGGATACTCGCTCTGCAATGAGAGCTATAAAGGAGGAGCTACGTAAGGCCGGAGATATTGCGGCTGGAAAGCCCTTTCTGATGCAAAGGAAATTCACGGATCCTAAGTACGCTCAATTGGACCGGCTGTGGGGTGCGGAGGATGCTTATCTGGACTTGGCGGCGAGTGCCGCAGACGCGGCCAAACACTTCCGAGGTCAAAAGGATCACGAGATGGAAGAGCTTTTTTGGTCGCAGTTCCATAGTCCAGAGCGTACACTTTCATTAACCGATCGTTTGGCCGAATGGGCTGAGCTGAATAGGTTGTCAGGACTTGCCATGAAGGCTGTCGTGACTCATTTGTGGCCGAAAAGGCCCGAGCTGAAGAGTTATTTTGGCTTGGTGCAACAGTTCCTTGGTGCGGTGCCGCATATCGACGCAATGAAGCAGTCAGCATGCATAGAGGGTGCGCGGATGGCTCTTGCCCGTGTCAAGACATACTGGGTGGAGATGAAGGCCACCGACGTTGCATCCCAAGATTTGGACAGAAGCCGAGTACCTGCCAAGCACTATTTTGAGGAAGTCCTGCAGGGCGCTCGTTTAATAGAGACGCAGTGCTCGAAGGATATTATGTTTTAATGACATGTATGATTTGTGAAAACAATGTTTCAATGTAATTATAAGAGCTTTTTATACTTGTGCGTTCAAGTATTAAAACACCTCATGTGCGGCCGTTGATGTATATTTGTATATAACCTGAAAGATGGCAGTCTTCGGCTTCAGCCCCCACGCACATAGTGCGGGGGTGTTTGCAAAAAGGCGCATTTTCACACTTAATCCAACGTCTTGGTCCTGTAAAGGAGGTGATAGCGTAGCCAACTAGGCAACGGACTATAATGCTTTATCACTTTCACTTAGCCATAGGAGTTCGATGGTGGGGCTACTATATAGCCCCTAGGGGCACCGCGCTCTCCCAAATTCGGGGCGTGTATGTGCCTGACCGGGAAACGGCCCTTCATTAATGCGGGGGAATTCTAAACATTCTGCTGGGTCATCGAGCAGTCTCACGCTATATCATGACAGTCAGTTTTCGGCTTTCTCTACTGAGGTGCTCACCTGGCCGAACCGGGGCACAACCGCAGTAGTTCTCCTGGTGTCGCGTTAGCCGATAGAACGGAACGTAAGGCAGCAAAACACAGGAGCCGGACAAACCCAACATTTGAAAAGACATGATTCGGAGCTGATGCATATAAGGCCTAACTCGAGACGCCGAACACTCCCTAAGTTATTCGGTCTTTATGAAAACGGGAAGAATAATGCCCTAAGCCCCTAGTGTGCAGGTACGCGCAAAAATTCTGGTGCGGCCGATGCCAAAACGCCAGCCTCCTCCTCGGTTATAGCAAGAAACCGGGGGATGTGTATCAACAAGAGACAATAAAAAAAGGTTTACGCAGGGTCTTAATCTGAAAAGAATCCTTGCAACAGGTCCCTACTGCACGTCTGCGTCTGTGTCTCCGTTGTGCCGTATCCTGGACGGGTTTAGCACGGTGTTCATCTGTAAAAGAGAAGAACTTAGTTGAAAAGAAAAAAGATCGTGCGAAAAATGTACTTTATATTAAATAAACAGAGTACGGTTTGAAAAGTGAATAAAATGGAGCTTTATTGTCTCTTGTTGTACATGCGTGCAGCCCCTTGTACGGGGGTATGCCGCTAGTAAGCGTTTATATGTTTGCGCCGGACTCGTCTAGCCATGTCCGGGGTTCGAATGACCTATTCGGGTGCTTTGATTAGCGGAGCCGGATTAGTGTGGGGCTGTCAAGGCAGTCTCACGTTCTTCCGTGCTCGAGTAACACTTGATACTCCCTTTTAATGAGATGATGCCGCGTGGACCGGGCATTTTAAGTGTAAGAGATGCATAATGCGGTATTGTGTTAAAGCAGGCAAAAGCTTCACGTCCCAGTAGTGCTTGATAGCTACTTTTGAATGGCGCGATGTGGAAGGTTAACCTTTCGCGGCGGAAGTTGTCGATGAGCCGAACACAACTTCTAGCAGTAGGGAGCCCGTACAATGGGCATATATATAGGCCTGGCATTACCCCTTGGAAGGAGGTGTTGCTATGGCGAATTTTGGTTGGGTCTATCCCCATTTTGCGGATTGTGTCCTGATATAGCAGGTTTAGATCGCTACCTCCGTCCATTAGGACTTGTGTAAATTGGAGTCCGTCGATTATAGGATCTAATATCAAGGCAGTCCATCCTGTGTTCCGGATACTTCCGGAATAGTCCTGATGATCGAAGGTGATTGGTTTTGACAACCATCGTTGGGACTCTGCTGGGATAGACTGTGCGGCGCGTGTTTCTATGGGCGCCGCTCTGTTTTTCCCTTTTGTCACTTGAAGTGAGTTCACTGTTTTGACTTTTTGTGGGAAATTCTTTTGTTTTCCGGTGCTCTGCTTGTGGGGTTCGTCATCGTCCTCGCTTGGTGTGTCGAGCCCCTTGTGTTCGACATTGAGTTTGCCGGACTGCTTGAAGACCCAACAATCTCTGTGGGTATGGTTTGCAGGCTTCCCGGGAGTACTGTGGATTTGGCATATTTTGTCCAAGATTTTGTTTAGGTTGGATAGCTCGTCGCTGTTGTCCTTGAGGGGCAGTTTTTTATGATTCTGCCGGGAGCTTCTGAATCTGGCGTTGACTGCCGTGCTCTTCGGGCTGTTTCCCTTTGTCCGGCGCTGGTCCTTGCTGCGTCGTGGTTTTCCATTTCCATCCCTGACTTCAGATGTACTTGGGTCACTGGTACTGCATCTTGCCAGCCAACTATCCTCTCCCGCGCAAAAGCGGGTCATGAGGCTTGTTAATGCAGCCATTGTTCTCGGCTTCTCCTGGCCGAGTTGTCTGGCGAGCCATTCGTCTCGGACGTTGTGTTTGAAAGCTGCTAAGGCTTTGGCGTCCGGACAGTCGACTATTTGGTTCTTTTTGATGAGGAACCTGTTCCAGAATTTGCGGGCTGACTCTCCGGGTTGTTGAGTTATGTGACTTAAATCGTCTGCATCCGGAGGACAGACATAAGTCCCTTGAAAATTTGCCCGAAAAGCATCCTCGAGCTCTTCCCAACTTCCAATGGTATTTTCGGGGAGGCTTTTGAGCCAATGCGGGCTGGCCCTTTGAGCTTGAGGGTAAGTATTTTATGGCGTGGAGATCATCTCCTCTAGCCATGTGTATGTGGAGGATGTAATCCTCAATCCAGACTCTGAGGTCTATTGTTCCGTCGTATGCCTCTATGTTTACGGGTTTGAATCCGCTGGGAATTCGTGATCCAAAGCACCTCATCGGTGAAACACAGGGGTGTCGGCGCCCTATATTTGGGTGTGCCGTGATGTTCGGATATTTGGCGTGTTGCATTGCTTGGAAGAGCTTGCTTTCTCGGCCCATAGATGGACCTAACTGGGTCATCCTTTTGATGCGAATCCTTATGCGGATCGCGTGCCGGCTTGAGTACGGCGCCGCTTGCCGCTCCATGTTTGCCATGTGGTCATCTATCCGGCCGGGCGTCTTCTTTGTTCTTTGATTGTGGGGGCTCTACGGCCTCCTCATCGAATTTGGGCAGTAATTTGCGCTTCGGGTAGCTCTTTGTTTGGCGACTGTCGCCGTATTTCTCTGCGGTGTCGAGTACTTTGCTCCATCTGATTCTGAGTGCATCTTCCGCTGTTTTGAGCTTCCACTTCTGCTTTTTCAGGCTACGCGCAGTGGCGACGAGCCTTTTGTGGAGGTTCTTCTGCTCCAACAATTTGTCCGGCGTGAAATCATCCGGACTGTTATCTTCGCCGGGGACGGGTTGTTTATCCAAGTTTTCCTGTTCGGACGGTTGCTCGATAGCATGTTCGTCGTCCACCGGTTCGCCCTGCTCTATGGCTGGGTCTGTGTGGCTGCCGTCTTTGTCGAGGCGGGACTTGGTGCGGCGTTTACGTTGCCGTTTTGACTGCTTTTCGAGGGATTTATCCTTCGTAGTGTCCCGTTGTTCCTCGTCGTCACTTCCTTTAGGTGTATCCACCATGTATACATCATGGGATGAGGTGGCTGTCCAGTATCCTATAGGTGTTGGTTCATGGTTGTCTCCTACATCGTTGTCCATACCGTCGATGTCTTCGGAGTCGAAATCGAGCACGTCGTATAAGCTTTCGACAGTGGCTACAGAGTGGGCGGTGGGTGGGCGTTGAATTTCTTCGTCGTCCGCATCCCAACCTTCCTGACCGTAGTCCGGCAAGGGCTCTCCTGATAAAGAGAGAGACTTTAGTGAATTCAGGATGTCGCCAAAGGGCGAGTGCTAAAAGATGTCCGCGGCAGTGAACTCCATAACCGGCGCCCAATTGGATTCGATTGGCAGGGGCGCGGAGGGTTGAGTCCGGAGAGGAGTCGGCACCTTGGAGTCACGGTCTTCGCAGGACAGGATGGAGTTCGCTCAATCGCCGAGAGATCGTAGCCCCGAGGCGGTGTCCAACCACTCGTCCCGATCGGCGGAGTCGGCCCGAGCTAAGGGTCGGAGCGGACGCTGGTGAGGCCTCGAGGCACTCGTTCGCGGCAGAGCTAGATCGTGCCCATCGAGACAAGGCGGCGCGCTTGGCTGTGGCTCGAATCCATCAAGATCAAGTCTCCGCGGATGTCGGCTGTGTAGTTCAAACTCCCAAACCTGACCACGATGGCGGGCGTAGCTTCGATCTGCTCGGATGGCCAAGTGAATTGGCCCGTAGTGCAAAGCCGCCGAATACGAAGATCTGTCCGGGGAGAAAAGTCTCACCCTGGACCACGTCGTTGTTGATGATCGAAGGAGCCATCGGGCCTAAGGATGACGACAGAGGAACTCTCAATGAAAGCACCAATGTCGGTGTCAAAACCGGCGGATATCGGGTAGGGGTCCCGAATCGTGCGTCTAGGCGGATGGTAACAGGAGACAAGGGACACGATGTTTTTACCCAGGTTGGGCCCTCTCGATGGAGGTAAAACCCTACTCCTGCTTGATTAATATTGATGATATGGGTAGTACAAGAGTGGATCTACCACGAGATCGAGAGGCTAAACCCTAGAAGCTAGCCTATGGTATGATTGTTGTTCGCCCCACGGACTAAAACCCTCCGGTTTATATAGACACCGGATAGGGTTAGGGTTACACAGAGTCGGTTACAATGGTAGGAGATCTACATATCCATATCGCCAAGCTTGCCTTCCACGCCAAGGAAAGTCCCATCCGGACACGGGACGAAGTCTTCAATCCTGTATCTTCATAGTCCAGGAGTCCGGCCAACGGTGACAGTTCGGCTATCCGGACACCCCCTAATCCAGGACTCCCTCACCGGGAGTAAGCAATTTGAAGAAATTGTATGCAAGCAAGGAAGGCACCGGAAGAATCAAGGTGTTGGTTTTGAACGAAAGTTCAATGCCAATGGAGTTGAGTGGGAAGAAGATCAATACCCCAAGACGAAGTTTGTTCCTCAACAAGAGAAGTATGATCCTACTTCCTTCAAGGGAACACAAGCACAAGATGATCTTCCACCACAAGACCACAAGAAAAAAAGGCAAGGACAAGCTTCAAGAGGAAATTGATGCATTTGAAGAAGCACCTAAGGCCTTGGTCAAGTGGGTTCCCAAGACTACATCAAGTTCTACTTCATCAAGTACAACTACTACACCAAGGATTCCCATCAAGTTGATGTGGATCCCGAAGAAGAAGAACTAGAGAGTTCTTGAGGGTGACTCCGCCAACATTTTTCACTCATATCATTATGGCAAGGACAAGTGCAATCAACTTCCATATCTTGCAATAGTTCAAGGAGTCACAAACCCTCATGTTGGTAAGGCAAGGGACAAGGTAACCTAATGTTTTCATGGGCATCACTTTGTGTGTGCATCACTCTATGTCTATGGATATCCTTGTTTGTTCCTTGTGGGACTAATCCATGTAGGTATTGAAAGTGCAACTCACTCCAAAGGATTGCTCCAAACGATCTACATCAACATTGAGCATCCACATCTTCAACACCTACATGAAGTCATCATCGACAAAACCCAAGGTTAGTTTATCCCTCTAAGGGGGGATCTCACATCTAGGGGGAGCTTAACTCTAAGAATTGAGTCAAAGCAACTCTAATGATGTGAACACATAAATGCTTTATGTAAAAGTGGTAACCCCACTTGAGCTTAAATGATGAGTATGACTTATGATCAAATGTTCTCATTTGACTCCTAAGTCAATATACTCATATATAGATGACCTAGTCATCGCCAATTGTTTGATAGATGCTAGAATTGGTTGTGCATGCTTTGTCACATATATCATTTGTCATCTTATTGTGTGAGCATGTTGGATGCATATTTACTCATTCGAGGACATCCACCTGTTGTTTTGATTGTTTGGCTTTTCTTTCTTTGGCCAAGTGGATGGACAAGAATGCCTAAGAACCTTCTCTAGCTATCTATGTTTTTCTCGTCTCAAACTCTATTCATGCTACATCACAAAATTTGATCAAGTCAGATTCGAACCACTCTGTGTGAGGAGCACTCGGAGTCCCCGATTCGTCATAGACTTAAACTTCCAAAACTTCTTTGTGATTTTCGGTCTGACCGATTCCTCCATTTCGGTCATACCGAGATTACTAAGTCGATCTAGGTTTTCATCTCGGTGCAACCGATTTGTACTTTTTGGTAACACCGAGTCACAATAACTGTTCACAGTTTTGCATCTCGGTGCCACCGAGTTGTACACCGACAGGGTCGGGCTATATATATCGCACGGGCAAAATTTGGAAAACTTTCAACAAATCCTCTCGCCCGCGCATAGCTCGCTCTGCCAACTTGGTCTACGGATCGTCGACTTCGTCGCCAGCTGCCTCCTATCGCTGGTCTCCGCCGCCGTCAATGGAATTCTCCTCCGCCGTTGCCGCCGTAGCGAGCCGTCGAACTAGGGTATGAACTCGATCACAGTGCTTTCCTCGTCCAATTCTCAGCACATTGTGTTCATTATGCATCTTGCCACGATTGAAACACTCCTATCCAGTCAAATCAATCCTTAGAATAGTTGCGATTCAAAAATCTAGGGTTATATTTCCGCCGAAACCATCTCGGACCCACCGAGTTGAAAAACTCGGTCCCACCGATTTGGCTGATGCCATTGCACTAGTAAGTCTCGGTCTGACCGAGAATTGCTAATCGGTGTGACCGATTTCCGAACTTTGTGAAACCCTAGCAGTCTCGGTGCCACCAAACTGTGACTCGGTCCGACCGAGTTCACTAGTTTAGGTTCCAAAACTGCTTCGGTGTCACCGAGTTTGAAAATCGGTAGATCCGAAATGTTTTCAGTGGGAAACTAAAACTAAGTTTTTTGAATCATTCTTTTGCAAAAATCTCTGCATTTTGTGATGCTCATCCACTCTACCTCATCTATAACTATTCACAGGGTCAGCAGTCAGTTGAACAGCATGTCAGACCAGAGTGACAGCTAGAACAAATCTGAAGAGCAGATCCAATTGAGCGAGGGCACTAGTCCCTCAAGCAGCTCAGATGAGGGAGCAGAAGCACTCCAAGCAATTTGCCCAAGGCTGCCACAAGATCAAGAAAGAAGAAGACCTCGGAGTCTGAGGATGAGGATTACGTGGCAGTTGAGGATGAGGTAAGCTCCAAGAAGAAAGTGCTCAAGAGGGAGTTCAGCTCATCTGCAGTGAATCCTGGTTTGAAAATCAAAAGGCCAGCAGGTACACAACCAATGTCCAAAGCCAGAGTGTCTACTCAAGCTCCTTTGGAATCTCAACCCATAGAGCCTGTTGCTGCAGAGGGAAAGAAAAGGAAAGAAAGGGTCAAGAAGACCATGGCAAGAGTGATTGGGAAGCCTTCCATGATGGAAGAGGAAGAAGAAGAAGAGGTTGCAGAACCAGCACCCAAGGCACAAAAGCTGATGGGTGATGCAATCAAGTCAGGGGCTGCAACTTCCAAGCCCAAAGCTGCCCCCAAGCCCAAGAATGCACCCAAGAGGAATACCAGGAGCATACCAGCAGCTGAAAAGAACAAGGCCCCAATGCCTGAGGTTGAAGCTGAAGAAGATGAAGAAGGGCAGGTCCTAAGGAAGCTCAAACCCAAGATCCCAGACCACAATGATGCTCATCCTGCGGCTGAAAACATGAAGATCAGGAGAGATAATGGGTTGAGGCTATGGAGAGAGTCAGATCCATATGCCACGAGGAGAAGGACTGCTGTGGACTACAGGTTCCATACCAAGGAGCAGCAGGACTTTTATGAGACTATCTTGCTGGATAAGAAGCCCATAGTTTGTGATATGAGATGGGTCAACTGGACCTACATGAAGTAGAACGCAGAACACTACCCTGGAGTATATGACAGCTTCAGTGTTTGTGGAGTTGCTGATTTTGTTGGGCAGAAGCTCACCAACTGGAACGACGAACTTATCATGCAATTCTACTCCACGGCACATTTCTATCCAGATGGCAGGATAGTGTGGATGTCAGAAGGAACCAGATATCAGTCTACCATAGAAGTATGGGCAAGTTTGATTAATGCTTCAAAGGAAAGTGAGGATGACCTGGACATTTATGGTAAGAAGAAAATGGATCATAACACTATGTCACACATGTACAAGGAGATCCCAGATGATTCACTTGAGAACTTCAAGTTAGGATCAGTCCATTTTCTGCTGTCAGGGCTGCCTACGATCAACTGGATCTTAAGGCATACTCTATTGCCCAAATCAGGTGACCATAACATGATTAGAGGGCATGCAATCAATTTGCTTCATGTTTTTGATGTGCCTCAGAAATTCAAGGTCATGAGCCTCATAGTCGAGACAATTAATAGGACAACAGCAGATCTGAAGAGGAACTGTGGTTATGCCCCACAGATTCAGGAGTTGATAAACTCGAAGATGGGAACAGGAAAGTATCTATTGGATAAGGAACACATGGTTCTCTATCCTGATTTTGAGGACAATCGAGTTGTCATGACCGAGAATGAACCATCATCAGTGCAAGCTCAGGAGAGAAAGGAGAAGGCAAGGCAAGAGAAAGCTGCAAAGATGACAACTCAAGCAGAGGCATCTGACTACTTTCTGAAGAACAAGCAGGAGCAGCTTGGTTACTTAATAGCATCAACTCTACAGATTGAGAAGGGGTTGGCCACCCTAACTCAAAACCAGGAGAGCCTGGAGAGAATCATGGAACAAAAATTCTATGATCTTGATGTCAAAGTGACTAAGTTTCAGTCAGCTGTGGAGCAGTTACAAGATGATATGCCGGAGAGGAAGGGCAAGACGACAACTGATGCATTTGCCAGAGTGCCTAGAGCTCAGAGGTCAGCTGCAGTACCAACTCCAGACACCAGAGCCACTTCTTCAGCTCCAGCTACAGCCCCAGCTCAACCAGCTCCAGCTCCAACTTCTTCAGCTCCTACCACGTCTACTGATGCGTTCATCCTTGGAGTCCTGTCTACACCACCACCAGAAGACCAAGCCTGAGAGACAACATAGTGATATGCATTTTCTAGGAACTTTTTGGTAACTTGTTGCCAAAGGGGGAGAAAAATGTATAGATCATAGGCTTCGAGAGAGAGAGAGAGAGAGATTTGCTTTTGTTCTCTCTTGTCTTCTTGGTTGAATTTTTTTTTTTTTTTTGCGTTTCATTGCTTGAGATACTATGCATTACCTGTGAGACATTCATGATCATGTCTTTGATCATAAGCTACACTTATGCCTTTCATGATATTATCTTATTTATCCTTATATGATCACTCACTGTGCTTGGTGATGAGTGCATGTATTCAATCGTTATTATTTTGAGCGCTCCACCAAGATGTATGTGACATGGAAGAGTAACCCATGAGCCTAATTTCTTGTGCATTTGCAGTCCAAAGCAAATCTTAAGATATGCATAAATTTAGGGGGAGCTCTTGCTTATCACATACTTCTCAAAGCGACGATGTTTTTCAATTTTATTATCATTTGTCGAAGCTTTGATCTATATGTTGTCATCAATTACCAAAAAGGGGGAGATTGAAAGTGCAACTATCCCTAGGTGGTTTTGGTAATTCATAACAACATATAGCTCATTGAGCTAATGCTATTCCAAGACAAACATTTCAGGAAAGCTCAATGAATGGCATGGCATGGATGATGAAAGTGGATCCCTCAAAATATTAAGGACAAAGGATTGGCTCAAGCTCAAAAGCTCAAGACTCAACATTTTACACTTTAGTGATCCAAGATCACATTGAGTCTATAGGAAAAGCCAATACTATCAAGAAGGGATGAGGTGTTGCTTAATGAGCCTTTTGCTCCATGTGCTTAGTGATACGCTCCAAAACCCTCCACTACTTTCTCACATCCACATATGACCTAAACCCAAAGTCAAACTCGGCCCTACCGATTCTTTCTATCCGGCGCCACCGAGTTCAGATGTCATAGCCACTTCCACAAACCCTAGGCAAATCGGTTTCACCGATAGGGATCTCGGTCTCACCGAGATGGGATTGTAATCTCTCTGTTTCCCTTCGTAACGTTTCGGTCTAACCGAAGTGAGCGATCGGTCCCACCGAGATTACAATGTAAACTCTCTGTTTCCCTTTTGTAACTTTTCAGTCTCACCGAAAGAGCAAATCAGTTCCACCGAGTTTACCTGACCAACTCTCTGGTTAGCTAATTACCAAATTCAGTCTCACCGAGTTTGTGTAATCGGTCTCACCGAGATTACGTTATGCCCTAACCCTAACCATATCGGTCCTACCGAGTTGCATATCAATCCCATCGAAAACCCTAACGGTCACTAGGTTTACTAAATCGGTCTGACCGAGTTTGATGATTCGGTCCCACCGAGTTTGGTAAATTGTGTGTAACGGTTAGATTTTGTGTGGAGGCTATATATACCCCTCCACCTCCTCTTCATTCGTGGAGAGAGCCATCAGAAAAAACCTACACTTCCAACTTACCAGTTCTGAGAGAGAGCCACCTACTCATGTGTTGAGGCCAAGATATTCCATTCCAACCATATGAATCTTGATCTCTAGCCTTCCCCAAGTTGCTTTCCACTCAAATCTTCTTTCCACCAGATCCAAATCCTATGAGAGAGAGTTGAGTGTTGGGGAGACTATCATTTGAAGCACAAGAGCAAGGAGTTCATCATCAACACACCATTTGTTACTTCTTGGAGAGTGGTGTCTCCTAGATTGGCTAGGTGTCACTTGGGAGCCTCCGACAAGATTGTGGAGTTGAACCAAGGAGTTTATAAGGGCAAGGAGATCGCCTACTTCGTGAAGATCTACCGCTAGTGAGGCAAGTCCTTCGTGGGCGACGGCCATGGTGGGATAGACAAGGTTGCTTCTTCGTGGACCCTTCGTGGGTGGAGCCCTTCGTGGACTCGCGCAACCGTTACCCTATGTGGGTTGAAGTCTCCATCAACGTGGATGTACGATAGCACCACCTATCGGAACCACGACAAAAACATCAGTGTCTCCAATTGCGTTTGAATTCTCCAAACCCTTCCCTTTATATTCTTGCAAGTTGCATGCTTTATTTTCCGCTGCCAATATACTCTTTGCATGCTTGCTTGAATTGTGTGAAGATTGCTTGACTTGTTCAAAATAGCTAAAATCTGCCAAAGTCTAAAATTGGGAAAAGGTTAAGTTTTTATTGGTCAAGTAGTCTAATCACCCCCCCCCCCTCTAGACATACTTCAAGGTCCTACAGATGGTCTGCTTGCAAGACTTCCAAGAAACAACGCCACCTCCATGAGTGAATACATATCCGTTCGTGGCCTTTATCTCATCAGCATCTGAGATCCAGTTTGAGTCACTATACCCTTCCAGTACCTTTGGGTACCCAGTGTAGTGAATTCCATAATTCGCAATGCCTTTCAAATAACGCATAACTCTCTCTAGAGCTTTCCAATGATCATCTCCCGGTCTTCAAACAAATCGGCTCAGTTTGCTAATAGCAAAAGAGATGTCAGGTCTTGTAGCACTGGCTAAATACATAAGAGAGCCAATAATCTGAGAATATTTCAATTGATCTCTAGCAATTCTTCGATTCTTTCAAAGCAGCACGCTATCATCATATGGTGTTGGAGATGGCTTGCGATCACTATAACCAAAGCGACTCAAGATCTTTTCCACATAGTGAGATTGAAGCAATGTAATCCCATCATCATTATCTCTCAACAGCTTGATGTTTAGAATAACATCAGCCACTCCTAAATCCTTCATCTCAAAACAACGAGATAGGAAATCCTTGACCTCCATAATAACATTCAGATTTGTTCTGAAAATCAGTTTGTCATCAACAGACAAGCAAAGGATAACTCCCTCGCCGCCACCATGGCGATAGTACACACATTTATCAGCTTCGTTTACAACAAAACCTGCAGGTATTAAAGTTCTTTCAAACTTCTCATGCCACTGCTTGGGTGCTTGCTTAAGTTCATACAAAGACTTCAGCAACTTGCACACTTTTCCTTCCTGACCATCTACTACCAACCATCTGGTTGTTTCATGTAAATTTCCTCATCCAACTCTCCATTTAGGAAAGCAGTCTAATTAAACATCCATTTGATGAACGAGAAGACCATGTGAGGAAACTAGTGAAAGTAGTACTCGGATAGTGGTCAGTCAAGCCACAGGTGAGTAAGTATCAAAGAATTCTTCACCTTCCTTTTGGGTATAACCCTTGGCCACGAGCCGTGCCTTGTACTTCTCAATAGTACCATCAGGCCTAAGCTTTTTCTTGAATACCCATTTGAACCCTATAGGTTTGCACCCATAGGGACGATCAGTTATCTCCCAAGTTTCATTTGCCAAGGTTTAATCCGTCTCACTACGGACCGCTTCCTTCCAGTAGTCAGCATCTTCCGATGCATAGGCCTCTGAGATAGAACTGAGAGTGTCATATATAGGATACACACAAAAAATCATCACCAAAGGACTTTGCAATCCTTTGTCTCTTTCTCCTAGTAGGAACTTCGTGGTTCTCCTCCAAAGGATTTTCAAAGTGTTCCATCGAAATGGTAGGTTCAGTAATTGGAACTAACTCCTGATTCGAGGAACTATGCATCCCCTGATTTGATGAGCTCGCCATGTCCTTCATGGGAAAGATATCTTCAAAGAAAGTCACATCATTCGACTCCATGATTGTACCGACATGCATGTCAGATACGTTAGATTTTACAACCAAGAATCTATAACCAATGCTATGAAAAGCATATCCCAGGAAAACACAATCCACAGTTTTTGGTCCAAGCTTGCGCTTCTTTAGAATTGGCACATTAACTTTCGCCAAACAACCCAGGTTCGTAGATAAGATAGTTTTAACCTTTTCTTCTCTCATTCCTCGAATGGAGTTATCTCTTTGTTCTTAGTGGGAACTCGGTTTAGGACATGACATGCAGTCAATATCGCCTCCCCCACCATGCCTTGAAGAGACCCGATGTGTCTAACATGGCATTAACCAAATTAGTTAAGAGTACGGATCTTTCTTTCGGCTACCACATTTGACTACGGTGAATAGGGAGGCGTCCTCTCATGGATTATACCATGTTCCGCACAAAAGGAGCCAAATTCATTTGAGAAATACTCTCCACCACGATCGGACCTAAGCCTCTTGATCTTTCGATCAAGTTGGTTTTCCGCTTCAGCTTTACATATCTTAAAATAGTTCAAAGCCTCATCCTTAGATTTCAGAAGATACACATGGCAGTATCTAGTGGAGTCGTCAATTAACGCCATAAAATACTTCTTTCCACCTTCTGTCAGAACACCATTCATTTCACAAAGATTTGAATGTATGAGCTCTAGTGGTGCAAGGTTTCTCGTTTCCGCGGTCGTGTGAGACTTACGAGGTTGCTTATCTTGCACTTGACACTTACATACCTTGACAGTGGTAAAACTAGGGATTAAGTTCAATTTGGCTAGTCGCGACATGCAACCAGAGTTAACATGGCAGAGACGTGAATGCCACACATTTAATTCACTATTGTTGCAAACATGAATAACAACTTTATTGCAAACATCTGAAAAGGATAAACGAAATAGGCCTCCTGACTCATAGCCTTTACCAACAAAAGTTCCATACTTGGTTATTACAAATTTATTCGATTCAAAGACAAGCTTGTAGCCATGTCTACACAGAAGAGATCTACGAACAAGATGTTTATTGACGGAGGGGACATAATGCACATTCTTCAGCCGCACGATCTTCCCCAAAGTAAACTTCAGATCGAGCGTGCCAACACCACGAGCATAAGCACTTGAATCGTTGCCCACCAGCACGGTGGAAGTCCCTGCGGTCTGATAAGACGAAAACATGGAAATATCACCGCATACATGCACATTAGCGCCCGTGTCGATCAACCAATCAGGAGAATGACATACTGAAAGAGTAGTAGGAAATATACCATACCCAGCATCCTTCATGTCAGTGTCACCAATGACAACATTAGCGGTCTTGCCGCCTTTCCCAAGATGACGCTTGTCATAACGGTTAGGGCAACTAGGAGCCCAATGATCAGGATCTCCGCACACATGACAAGCACATTTCTTCTTGTCATTCTTCTTCTTAAAGTTGGTGTGGTGTACAACCTTGTTCTTCCCATCATACTTTGCTTTACCATCAAACTTGCCCTTGTTCTTGAACTTGTGGGGCTGGAAGTTTTTCTTCTTTACCAGATTGGCACTAGACCCTCCCTCAATACCTCGATCACGTGTGTCTTTTGCTCTCTCCTTTTATTCCACATCAATAGTACCAATGAGATCCGGAACAGAAAACTCCTGCCTCATATGCTTCAATCAGGTAGCAAAGTTCCTCCACGAGGGAGGAAGCTTGGTGATGATGCCTCCGGCAACGAACTTGTCCGGTAACATACAATTGAAGTGCTCAAGTTCTCTAGCAAATGAATGTATCTCGTGAGCTTGCTCAACCACGGAGCGCTCATCAGTCATCCTGTAGTCATAGAATTTCTCCATGATGTACAGCTCAGTGCAGGCATCTAAGACCCCAAACTTGGCCTCGAGTGCGTCCCACATATCTTTTCCATTGTCAATTAACGCATAAGCATCAACTATGTTCTCACCAATAACACTCAAGAGAGCAGCCTTAAATAGGGTATCCATTTTCTGAAAAGCTTGTTCCTATTGAGCATCATAATCTCCTTCAGGTTTGCCAAGAGTGTTGTCATAGCAGCTCATGGTTTGAAACTATAGAACGGCTCTCACGCGCCATCTCTTATAGTGGATACCCTCAAACATAGGAGGTCTCATGGAAGCAGCAAAACCACCCGAGGTAAATTGCCTATAATTAGGTTTTTGGATTGTTGGAAATATGAGCAATTTACAGAATGATTTTATTGACAGAAATACTAGACAAAATATGACTATTATAGCAGAGATAAAACAAGTCATGCAATCGGACAGAGAGAAGGTAAATGGCATCTGCATATATGAACTAGGACGGAACATATCTAGAGCAGATACTAGAGCAAGAAACTATGGCAGAACCTCAAACAGAAAGAGTGTGAGAACGTACGGAACAGCGGCAGAAGCACTAGTCTTGGGGTCGACGTCCTCGTCGGCCATGTCGTCGAAGCGGTTGTCGACGTCCGGGAAGTAGTCGTCGTCGGGGAAATGGTCGTCGGCGTCCGGATCATCCGTGATGAATCAATCATTAGTCGCGCAGAGCGCTCCCCAAAAACCTTATCACCCTTCTCATGTATAGGAGGCAGCATCGGGAGGTAAAGCAAAAGAGGGGGACGAAGCAAACAGTCTGCAGCCGAAGAGGCGTGTCGTTCGGATTCAATCTCCACTACAGAAAAACATTTTAGCTCCCACGTGACCATTCGTATACCCGTCGTGCGTGGCAAAAATTTAGACATCGGTTGCATGGCGTGGCGAGGCAGAGGAGGAGCGCGCGTGAATGTCCCTCTTGTTCTCGTGCTCATACATGTGGGGAAACAACCTCCCTTATAAGGAGGTCCAACTCCCACCAAACTAGCAATGTGGGACTAAACTTTGGTTTCACCTCTTGCCTTGCACGAATGGACTGCGTGGGCCTCTAGGATTTATTAGGAATTCTGAAACTGCTATTGGGCTGGCCCAAAATAGACAAAATTCCAGCAAGATCCTCTCTTGGTGTCGTCTCACTGTTGCACCCCCTGCGAACTTCTTCACCTAGTGGAGCGATGCAATAGTTATGTATCATGCCAGCCAGCGCAAAGGCCTGTACTCGATCATCATCCTCATAGCATGGAGCCTTTGGAAGCATCACAACAGTGTGATCTTCGACGATGCCCGGGTCTTGGTGACCACTATGGTGGCCTGTATCAAGGACGATGCCAAGCAATGGGAAAAAGCGGGCGCCAAAGGACTAGATCGCATCATTGTACTTGGGCTGACCACCCTCCCACTCCACTGCTCACTTAGCTCTCTTAGTGGCGCCAGCTAGTGTTAGAGTTGTGTCGAATATAGTGTACAAGGTAGGTTACAGTTGGATTTGTAGTTGTATCGTGTTTACATAAGATGTGGAGTCGTGTCCTAGTAGGACACTTGTATCCTAGGCCTCTCTTATATAGCGGGGGTAGACACACGATGTAATCTATGCCAACACAATAGCACCGGAACGCAGGGGAAGCCGGCGGCATGTGCCGGTGTCCAGGGCGACCGGGTGCGGTATTGTAGCGGTGTCATGGGGAGGAGCGTCCATAGTCAGGCCCCGGGGATGTAGCCATATCGGTGAACCTCGTTAACAAATCTCGGTGTCGTGCTCGTGTGATTGCTTGGTCCTCGGATAATAAATGGCTTGTCTCGGATTTATTCTAACAAGTGGTATCAGAGCAAGGTTCAAATAGGCTGCGGAAGTTGATCAAGAGTCGGCAAAAATCTGTGAGAAGCGGTCGTGATACGGGGCGAAGTTCGTCGGCGGGTTATGATCGAGAAACAGATGTGGTCGAGTTGTACTTGACAGAAGCAATCGGAAGCAGCAGGTTGATTGGTCGATCGCTGGGGCAGTAACGCGTGCACCTGCAGCAGGCGACTAGTACGTCGGCGGGTTTCAGATCGGATCATGCTGGTCCATGAGGACCGGAGCCCAAGGCCGGCGTTGTGTGGCAGCCCACGTGGAAGCTAGCCGGGCGTGGAAACTGCGGCAAGGCAAGGGACGCTGGGTTGGCTGCGTGTGGCCATACGCGCTGCATGAATCCGGAGAAGACACGAGACTTGTTTCGAAAAAAAGGAAGACCGAGTCTCTACGTATGACGCGGATAGGCAGGCAAATCAGCCAACGGAAAGGGAAATTCATCATGCGATACGGTGCATCCATCGGAAGGCAGGACAAAGCATAGCCAGCATCGGGTTGGGTGCCAGGGAGCTACTACACGTGAGTACAAGAGAAGGATTTTTGGTAGAAATTTGCTACTACTACATCTTGTGTACTTGAGCACGTGTTGGAAACTCGGATTTTTTTTTCAAAGTGTCAGCTGTACGAAGAGCTATGGCGCCAACGGGTACCTAGTTTGAGGTGGAGAAGTTTACGGAATTGAAAACCTTGGGTTATGGCAGACACGGGTGAAAGATTTGTTGGCACAACAGGGATGCTTGAAGGCGTTGCAGGAAGTCAATTCAGTTAAGATGGAATTATCATGTGATGGATGAAAATTCACGGAAGACGATTTGGGAGCCTCGAGCGTGTCATGCAGTCGGAGAAGTTCGGCTGGGTCGGACTAGAAAGTCTGACGGATCGACGTGAGTCGGTTGGTACAGAAGACGGTGGTGGGATCGGCGACGACGACATAGGAGCGTGATGCTGATGATGACCGACTTTTGGGCGTGGAAACACGTGTCGCGGGCCCCGAGGGCTTGTGTGGCTTCGACAAGACTATGGCGCGGGATTGATTCAAGGTGGTGTATACACGGAGCTTGAAGTCGATGAGGCGCAGGGGTGGACTGATCATCTACCATGGAGTCATGTTGAAGGTGGAGCTGGATTGAGGGGCTACGGCGTAAGTCGGCGGGGTCGAAGCATATTCAGCAGGCGAAAAAAAAGTGAGGGACACGTAGTTCGGACTGGAGCCCAGTGGTCTGATGGAAGCGTGAAACTCGTCATCGGTCGGTGATGATCGGTGGTACTCTGCAGTGGGGGTTGAGTGGCGTGGGTTCGTGACCCTGGAGACTCGACCGGGACAGCGGAGGCTCGACGCGTTAATAGCGGCGAGGTGTGCGGTATGCACGGGACATGGAGACGGGCCAGGGCTCTGGTGGTCATACTTGTGGTGAGACAACTGCGAATTTGACTCGGGATGACTACAAGCAATGGTGAAATTCCTTCAAGTTTCAGACAGGCGGTCAAGAAAGAAGCGGTGATGTTGAGTTCAGGTAACTCTTATGTGTGACACCCAATATGTGAGTTGTTCACTTTCACGCAGGTCAGTGATCGATGTGTGATGGCATTGACGGATACTCTAGAAGTTGGGAGCATGGACTAGAGTAATAAGGAACTTAATTTTGCTTGAGTGTTGACCGTGGTCAAGAAAAGAAGGGACTACAAGTTATAGGTGAAGTCAAATGGAGTCTTTGGAGTAGTAGCGGTGCTCACGGGATAAGCTCAAGTCCAATGTACATGGAAGTTTGACGCATGGACGAACTCAAGGTGGTGGAGAATATTCGCCAAGGTGGAGTTTGTTAGAGTTGTGTCGAATATAGTATATAAGGTAGGTTACAGTTGGACTTGTAGTTGTATCGTGTTTACATAAGATGTGGAGTCGTGTCCTAGCAGGACACTTGTAGTTCACTCGTTTTTTTTCTTTTTCAGCAGTTCTCTTAGTTTCTTTCTCGTTTTTCATAATTTTTCTTTTGTTTCTTTGTCAGAATCCATCAGGTTTTTCACCCGCAAAACAAAAACAGAATCCATCAGGTTTTCTTCATTATTATTTGTTTTTTTTTGTTTCTTTTCAGTTTTTATTGGTTTTCACAATTGCTCCGCTGTTTCGCATCGATGTCTTTGATTTTTCTTTTTCCTTTTTCTTGCTTGCTCAGTTTTATCTATTTCTTTCTATCTTTTCTTCGGGTTATTTCTTCAATTTTCACTATGTTTCATTGTTTTGCACCGCTTTCTTTGGTTTTTCCTGTTTTCCTTTTATTCTCATTTTTTTTTCTCTTCGGTTTTATTTTCTTTTCACCTTTTTCATACACATTGTACATTTTCCGTTCATAGCAGAAACATTTTTTATACATGTTTACCATTTTTAAAATACGTAATAATTTTTTTAATATATGTTTTGAGGTCAAACTTTTTCATATAGGTCGTACATAGTTTACTTGTTTAATATTTTTCAAACACATGATTAACATTTTTTGGATATTTGTTTTGATGTCTATTTTTTCATACAAATTGTATATTTTCCGTATAGATAACAAATATTTTTCATTTCGAGGAGCGAGGGACGAAGCCACACGGGCCGGCCCACTTTGAGGACCAACCGGTTTTGGGAACATTCTAGAAAGTTTACCGATTTTCTTCATGTTATTCGATTCATTTATTTTTCATTTTTTGTTTCTTCCTTTTCCTTTCTTTCTTTTCTTTTTTCACGTTTTGGTTTATTCTCTTTTCTTTTTTTCATTTTCTTTCAATGTTTATTCCAATCTTCAAAAAATGTTAGGAATTCCAGATGTTGTTAATGTTTTTAAATTTTGTTCTTGTTTTAAAAAACTGACCATGTTCTTCTAATTTTGATCACGTTTCGAAAAATCATAATTGCAAATTCCAAAAAAAGTTCGAAATTCCCATTTTCACAATTTCTTCAGAAATTGTTCATGTTCAAAAATATTCACCTTATTGATGAATATATACAATGTGTATAATTTTTTTCATTTGTGTATAGACATTGTGTTCATCATGCATATGAAAAACATTCATCGATAATTAAGAAAATGTTCAGTGTATATTTTAACAATGATCACTGTATACTAAGAAAATCTCAGTGTGTTTTTACTTCACCTTTTTAAAGATTGTGTACAGTTTATAAAATTGTTCACTATTTTAGAAAAAACCCATTTTTGAAATAAATTGGTTACATTTTCACATTTTGTTCACTTTTCAAAAAAAATGTTTTACAAAAATATTCTGTTTCTAAATTTTCTCACACTTTTAAATCATTTGTTCGCATTTTGTTAATAAATTTTGTTCCCATTTCTTAGAAGAAATGTTGAAAAAATGATAATAAATGGATCTGCTACTGTATTTTATAATTTAAGCCTTCCGTTGCGTTTTAGTTTTGTTTGGTCGCTAGCTCGGTTGGCCAGCCTCGCTATAATATAGAGTGAGGTCGGGAGTTTGATTTCCATCCGTGTGAAATTATTATTATTTGCTTTTCGCTTGTCGCCTGCTAAACGGGCTGGCATGTTTACGTGTGGCTTCAGGAAGGCGTGACGAATTGACGGTCATGGGCGTCGAGCATGAGCTCTCTTAGATTTTATTTTTTATTTTTTTCTGAGAACAAGGGGCTCTCTTAGATCTAGACAATTTTGGCAAACTGAGCAAGAAGATCGTTGGTATATGGAAAAAATGAAAATATGTCGCAAACATTCATTGCGTCGACATTGACTCACTGAGTGGAATCGTTCCACACTTCCAGGGGACGCAGCGCGACAAATCAAAAGATAATGTGTCAAAACTCTTCAACAAAAAATGGTGTACAATTGTACATGTATCAGATCCACACACGCACACTCACTCGTCAATCTTGTCACTGCATCGACCAGACATCATACAAGCCCAACAACAAACTACCACACCAGAAAGCAAGCTGATACACAAGCAGAGCGAGAGAGGCTACAGCATTTACAGGCACGGGCGAAGGCCTTCTGACTTCGAGGTCGAGACCAAACGAACACCTTCCGAAGCCGGCCGGTGAAACAATCATGACGCGAGGGACACCGCCCCGCGTTATGGCTCAAAGATGATGCTCCGGCGGCTTCTCTTTCCAAATGGCAAGGATGCCAAATCAATAAGGGTTAGTGTTGTACAAAGGGCATGGATCAGTAGCAACAAAAGGTTACTACCACAGGGCGTGACCTCGGGGTTTCACCGTAGCGCGAAAACAAGGAGCGCTCCATTGTGAGACCAGAGGGAAAGCATCTCCCATTCAATTGTGTGTTTGTATTGCGAATGTGTGGTCAGTCTACGACATAATTTCCTGGAAGACGAGACTGAGCTCCTGCGCTGTGTTTGAAGCTGCCCCTTTTCTTCTGTAAACAGAAAAGTAATAAAGTATGAGCATCATAAAGGGCAAACTCTTGTACTGAGTTCAGTTCAGAATAGTGCTGGTCCAAAACTCCAATACTGATGACTGGTGGTACAGGTGAAAGTACGATTTCAGTAATGTAACTAACATATTTTGATTATCCAGGATGTTCAATAAAAAGTATTAAGATTGTGCGGTACCTCACAAGGGAAGGAAGCTTATTTTTAACTTTCTCCAGTTCTATGAAGCATAAGTTGCACCTCTCCCGCCTACGATGACAAGACAAGTAAAATAACATAAGGTAATCGCTAGTAATGGCATATCAGGAAAACATTTGACTGAAACAATACCTTTGCTCTGCTTCAAGATCTACACCAACAGAAGATGGACCAACTGATACTGTTGAATGTATTACAGGCCCAAAGGTCCTGACAAGCTTCACCACCAGTTCCAGTGACACAGCTACATGCCTGGAAAGATTTGTTGCAATGTAAAAATAAATATACAAACGGATGTACGGTGACATGGCAACTCATGGTAGCAACATATATATGAATCAATCAGAACTTCGGTGTGAGTAATGACCGTTTGTACATCAGCCCAGAACATAGTCATAACGATACACAAAACAAGAAGAGCTACCTGTCAGTTTTACTCTCCAGAAGGTCAGCAAGGACAGGCAGGATACAGGTACATAAATCGAGTGTGATGGCTTCGCTTTTCTCCATCAGAACACTTGCCATATCAGCACATACCTGGAGTTCGCAGAAATCTTATAATTATGAATCAACAATGCAACGGTTATTCCATTCAGAACAGGAAAAAAGAGGTTACAGAGTACTGACAGCATGATCGGACATCTTCTCGAGCGCCGAGAAAACACCCCTGATGTCATTTCTTTGCCACATTTGATGCAGAATCTGTGAGTAAGATATGTTGGACATTTGGATCAGTGTAAATTATAGTCAGTTAAAACATTTGAGGCAGTAAGATACTGTCTGTTAGCAGTCATGTTTGGAAGACTATCCATCCACAGGTGTGCTTTACTATGCTGACTACTGAATAAGATTGTGGTATAATGTAGTTAACTCAATCAGCCATATTTCATTCTGAAGAAACAAACTCTATTAAATTCTGGAACATGGGACAATGCGTATATTTATATACTTTTCACATTCTATTGATAGCATGCAGCATATATCTTAGTCACTTGGTCAGTTTAAATGTAACACTGTTAGTTTGAGGATATTTGAGATTAGGAAGTCCTATTTCCCCTGCAGAATAACAATATTACACACCAAAAGAAAAAGTGAAGCACCATACAGACCTGCAATTTTGTCAGCCGCGATCGTGTTGAACTCAAAAATAGATCATGCTCTTCGATTAGAACAGATAAAACATCCTCCTCGCTAGTTACGATATTAGTTTCAGCTGCTTGACTGCTTCCTCTCTGCAAAAGGCAAAGAAGTTGCAGAAATTAGTTTATTTATTATGGTTTTCTTCTTTTAATACATCCAAATTCTAATTTGTTATCTAAAAACAACTAATTTGTTAAACATGATATAACAGCAGTATCAAGTAGATAACAACTAAAGGGAAAAGGTTCATGCATTGAATCAAACAGCAAGAACAAAAAATGAACAGAATGTTCGAAAAGCGTATGGGTTGTCTCACATACAGATGAATACATTCGGCCTCTAGGAGCCCCCAACGCTGAATTGCTTGTTGTTGGTTCTTCGTGACTTGGGGACTGATCCCCGCCTTCCCAGTTAGAAACAATTGATCTTGTTCTTCCTGGAAATACTATACGATTCAGACCTACAGAACAACTTATTGCAAGCACCAAAGTATAGCAAATGATATACCTGCTCTTGAAACTTCAATGTAGCAGTTATCTCTTGGCTTACGCATTCTAGGAACATCTGTAAAGGAGCACCAAATGCTCAAGCAGTTACAACTTAGTTATACATGAAATTTACAGGTAATTTTAAAATTGTGATGCATGATTTGTCAAATAAAAATTATGAAGCCAAAACACAAAGGAAAACTAATAACTCAATAAGAGTAGAGAATTCCCAAAGCATTTAGAAAATAAGTTTTCACAGCCAAACAAAGATAAGATTCATTAATCAAATTTACAAGAAACTGCATATGGAGAAGATCTAGCTACAGAAATGATTAAAGAACCTCGAACAAATAAATTTAGTTGTTCCTAACACTTGATTCAGTACAGGACAAAAGGGAATGGAAATTTCATCACTCATACAAGAATCATGTTTCGAGCACATGATGCAGGAAATCAGATCCTACTTTTTAGGCAAATCAGGCACCACTAATGGTTGTGAAACAGAATTCAAATCAAACTACAGCAGCATGTAAAACAGATAAGCATGTTAAGGCAAGGAACATACAATTATCATTCCGGTGGCTCGTATTTGATTCTGCTGAACCTGAAAATCCCGACCTGTAAACTGTACCATGTTTTACATCTTCACGAGTTTCTTCGGGAATCACTGTTTGAACAGCACCATTCCTCCGAGGAAGAAATATTTGACAAGTAAGATCGTCACTTTCAGTATCTTTGCTTCCCACATCAACTTTGTCCGCATCAACTTTCACATTGGTTGATTTCCTTGGTTCAGCATACCTTGATTGGATCCTAAATGGTGATACTCTTCCGGCAGAAGGTTCTCTCCTAGAATCAGAGGCCATTTCCATTCTTGAAGTTGCTCTAGGAACAATAACAGGTGCTTCATCAGTGCTTTCTTTTCTTGAATCAGTAGCAGACTCGAACCTTCTGCCTGCCTTCGGAAGAACAGGTACAGAATCAGAGGCCATTTCCATTCTTGAAGTAGCCCTGGGAACGACCGGTGCTGCATCAGCACTTTCTTTCCTAGAATCAGCAGCAGATTCCAACCTTCTGCCAACCCTAGAAACAGCATCAGGTGCTGAATCAGAGGCCATTTCCATTCTTGAACTTGTTCTGGGAACAACAGCAGGTGCCACATCAGCACTTTCTGTCCTAGGATCAGTAGCAGGCTCTGCCCTTCTGCTTGCCTTTGAAAGAACAGGGGGCACATCAGCAGCATAACTTCTTGAACCAGTACCAAGGTCTGCTCCTGAGCTAGTTCTTGGAATGATAACAGCAGCAGGCACGACATCAGTTTTACTGAAATTATGAAGATTAGAAGTGCTGTTACTCTTCAGCGAACTTCTCTTTAAAGTGGTGCCACCAGATGCAAAAGTTGAATTTCCAGCTGTTCTAGTACTGGAGCCAGTTCCGACCCTTTGAGGAGTGCTTGGGACCATGCCACTTGCTTCATTATCGTAACAAGAACAGACAAAGGACAGATTAGACATATGCTGCGTTTCAAACACTAAATTACAAACATGTCTAAAAAGAGAAGATCAGTGACATACAAGCTGTCGGCTTAATCTCCTTGGGTGCAGAATCTGAATTTTGAGAAACTGAGAGCCTTCCTGTAGAAGCCTTTAAGTTATTCTCTGAATTTTGTAGAGCTGATGATCGCCCTATGTTAGCCCTTGAACCACTGTCGTTTTGTAATGGCATGGTGCCACCTGAAGAAGCCTTCAATTCAGAACGGCCATTAAGTAATGCTGAAGTACCAGTTGCGTGTGGCTCAAGACGCTGCCAATTTATTGTTTGGTTAGCGGTCAACTAAAAACAAGAGAAGACAGAGAATAAGATATTGGTATTAGAAATGAAGCTGAGAAGCCAATAGCATACCGTTAGATCAACAACCCATATTCCAACACAGCTCTGATTAGAAGAACAACCAAGAAGTTTTCCCTCATGGACATTGAGATCCGATAGTCTAGACCATCCCACATCTACAGTGTCATGGCATCTTATTGGTTCCCAAGAGAAAACCTGCTTAATTTAGGAGAAGTTATCTCTGAAAGACATGGAAACGAAAAATCTGCAGTAACAGTCACATGAGGAAACAACAATACTACCTTTAAGCTCTCATGCAACCCACATAACAGAGATCTTCCGTCGGGATTGAATGTCATAGATCGTACACCTGTCATCTGATATTGCAGTAGAAACATTAGCAAATAACTATATGAATATGATAAGGGGTCTTCAGCACACCTAATTCATTTAAGCTAACAAATTTCAGTACAGATCAATGGAGGAGATTACAACTAATCCCTTTAGTTTGAAGGGTAATATGGTTTATTTCACATGGAGGGGATATTTAGCCCTGCCATGACCAATGCCAAGCAAGCAAGGTTTACAAGTCGACGAATCGTTCTGAGGTTGAGACTCATAGACTAAGCGTGACTAATCGACACTAGTCAACACTGAAGTGTAGTCAGCCTTGGAGTTGAGACTCATAGACTAGTCTTGACTAGTCCTTGGACTCATAATCCATGCAAGTAAGTTGAACTGAAATTCACTGCAAGACTTTCTTTCATGCATGATCTTTTTAGATTCTATATAAATTTAACCCATCTAAGCAATAAGAGAAGATAGCATCAACTAAGGTGATATTAGTTTCTTCCCGTTCTTGCACTGCTTCGATGACTCAGAAGGGAGAAACCTATTAATGCTATTATTGAGTAAATAATGTCCCAACTCCCAGCCAAAGTGCTATTTGTTTTACTCTGGCTGTTTTTTTATTGAAATTGGAGGTAAGGTCTCTGCTGCAGCCACCAATTGGGGAACCAGTAGAGAAAATAAACAAAAACAAAGAAAGCATATGTTAAATGGATATGTGGTTACATAAATAATGTTATTTCAAATGTCTTCTCTATAGAACATCTTCTGGCATTCTATATTAGCCTCAGTTGTCCATAGATGGCACTTGTCACTAAGAGAGCACATAAGGTACTGGTTGTATATTTAGGCTAGTATCAGAATTCTTATTGTATCATTAACAAGTACAACACTGGATTAAAGTTAATACAGTTTTCTATCTAAAATTGCCACCCCTGACTAGTTTTTTAAAGCGTAGGTACTTACTTTGTAAAGCCACAAGGTAATTACTTGGTAAAGCTAATGACATAAAGACATGATGCTCACCGCAACAGATGGCAATGTGATTTAGGGCATTGAGCATCACAGAAGTTCAACGATGTCATGAGCACTATCGTGGCATGCTATTTCCTATTTAGTTATATTTTCCTTCAAACGCAGGAAGAGGCTTTCAGGTGTTTCCCCCGTGTTTGTTTTTTCAGACAATACTTTTGGAACTAAATAAAAGAGACACCAACATTTATTCTCCTACATTATCGTTCTGGAACCAGTAACCTCGAGCTTAAAGAAAATTCTGGGTTGCCATGTTTGAAAAAGTTAAACTGGGTAGGGTGGATAATCTTCACAGGAAAGTCGAATAGAAAGGTATACCTCAGGTCCAGTAGATCCAATCAACTCAAAGGTCTCCAAATCCCAGAACTTGACAGTTTTATCAGCTGAACCTGAGTGAGCCAACCAGTGTCATGTATCAAACTCATAGTTGCAAATCAGACATAGGACAGGCAAAGGTAACTTCTGACACTGACAGAAATAGCTGATAGGGAAATTAAGGTTGAGATACATGACAGATGCAACAAATTAAAAAGTCAGAACAAGACAATTTGACATTTGCAATCCCGGATAGTAAACAAAGGAAAGTTAATTAAACTGATAGGTGGGCCTAGTCAAAATATTGCATGTGGGCCAGTATGTATATAATGTATAACTTATTAGCATAATGGTTCATTTTCGGACCAAGTCTTTAAATAGCACGTACATTCTCAATGAGCATTAAGTGTTTTCCCTAACAAGGAGGAAAGACAGAAGTTCGGTAGTTAAATAAAGTATTAAAAAGTACCTACTACAACAAAAAGGGCAAAGAAAAGTTTAACATATAGATAACAGATCAGTATTACAAACTGTAAATCCAACCTGTTGCCAGAAGGAACTCATGGGGATGGAAATCAATGCACTGAATTTGACCCTCATGGGATTTGAACTCATGCAGTAACTTTCCAGCTGTCAAATCCCAGATCTGCCAAGGCCAAACCGATTATGAGTTCAATACAGTAGGAAATGTAATGATCATACTGAGTTTAAGTACAAGAAAGACAGGTTGTGTGCAGAGAATTTAAACTTAACTCATACTAAATTATAAGCACACGTATACAGTGTGTTGTCCAAAGGATTATGAAAGAAATGAAACCAAATGACCAAAACTAGCAACTGAAATACACAAAAGCATTGCTAACAAATCTAACCTTCACTGCACTATCTTCACCACCAGACACAACCCAACGGCCATCAGGTGTGAATCTAATAGCATTCACCCCTCTGGTGTGGCCTTTGTATGTGTGGATACAGCCCTTCCTTCTTATATCCCATATCTTCAGATTAGTGTCCAAAGACCCAGAGGCAAAGAATTCGCCAAAAGGATGGAAATCAACTGACATACAGTTTGATCTATGCCCAGTAAGCGTGCGGACGACTGCACACATAACCAGCCAAGTTATGCAAATAATAAAATACAATGACACAGCATGGATGTTCATAAACACAAAGAGGTTAAGTCATGCATCCATAGTTACGTACTCTTCGCCTCCTCTAGATCCCATAATTTTACTGTCCCACTGGCTGCTCCTGCAGCCACAAATACTTCTGTGGAATCAAAAGCAACTGACTCCACAGCACTTGTATGCCCCGGTAAACTCTGTACAGCCAAAAGATAAGAAAAAAGGTGAGTCAAATTAACTGTTTCATCAACTAAAAACATTATATATGACACTTCTGAAAACTACAGCGACCTTTCCCAAACACATAATCATGTAGTAGGTCGATAGTTAACATAAAAAGATATCAACATTAACTGAAAACCAACATAAAGAGAAGCATGCTGAAGTCATCAACAGCTAAGCTGGTGAAACTTTCATCTAGCAATCAAATCAAGGGTCAGTCAAAAGTTTCGCTTAGTTGAGTTCAGAGTACTATTCGCCTATTCAATTACTACGCAACCACATTCTACAGAATAGGTGAAACTCATCAGAGTCTGCAAAAGAAAAGCCTTACCGATATCGAATTGGGCTTCCCGATAGCCCAAAGATTAACCTTATGATCCTCTCCTCCAGTGACAAGAACCCGCGAGGTCTTCCTCCCAATCTTGAGGCAGTTGACATTGGACGCGTGCGCCACAAACTCCTCTACGGCAAATGAGAGTCAAGGCAACGCAATGTCTCAACTTTAGCAAGGAAATTAACTTGAGGCATTCCATGAACACGCCGCGTTCATAGCAATCCGCGCTTCACACTTAATAACACAGCATAACGCGCTACCGATGACTGGCCAGCGAGCACCGAACAAGCCCGGCATGAAGCAATCGTGCACAAATAAATCTCACCCACGCCGCTATGTCAACCGCGAGGAGAGACGCAGAAAACCTCTCCCGGAGCCGGCCAGCGGAACGAGCGCGACGGCAGAGGATGCATCTGCCAGCGGACTCACGGAATGCAGCTACCTCCCTCCCCCGAACAAACAATTTGAAAAAAAAACGCGGCGGAGAGAAAAAAATCTGGAGGGAATCGAGGATACGGAGCTTGTAGGCGCGCTTGGTGTTGGTCGTCATGCCGCCGGGCACCGCGCCGCGCCTCGCCCTCGCCTCACCGCCGCGCCGCCGGCCCCAATCTCATGCCCCCCGCCCAGATCGCGCCGCCGGCCCGGATCTCGCGCCCCCGCCTATCCCGCGGGCGCCTGCCACGCCCTCCGCCCCGCACTCGCCCGCCTCGGCCTCGCCCCGCCGCGGGGAACAGGCAAACCCGCCGCCGCCGCCGCCGCCGCGCTGTGGGCCCGCCGCCGCGAGAGGCGCCGTCCGCGCGGGGAGCGCCGCGCCGCCGCTGCGGGAGATGTGGGGCGGGGGAGAAGGTGGGTGTGCGGGGAATGCGGTGGCGAGAATTCGAGTTTGGTGGGGAGGAGGGAGGGGGAAATGGAGCTGTCGTCGGGCTGGGTCCCGTCCGGGGGTGGGGGTGGGGGTGGGGTTGGGGGGGGAGCGGCTCCAGGAGGGAGGAGGAAGACGGGGCTGCGTCGAAAATTTTGAATTAACAAAGGGTCCCTCCGGGCTCACTCATTAAACAACCGGGGCAGCACATAGACGGATCTTGCCCCCCCTTCGCTCCCCACCAATTTTAAAATTCGCTCGTTCAACAGCTGTTTAAATTCAAATTCCAATTCCAATGCTGCTGTTGTGGCTCCCACGTCATCCACCACCGATGGTTATTTTCAGGGGGAAAACTTTGTTTTCGCCGCTCTAGAATTTGCCCACTTGGCTTATGCCACTCTAGAATTTGACATCTCGGTTTTGCCACCCTTAAACTTTTGACAATGTATCACAATTGCCACTCTGAAAATTTAGCTTTTGCCACGGAATGGCAAAGATGACATATTGTCGAAAGCTAAGCGTGGCAAAAGTGAAATGTCAAAATTCTAGAGTGGCATAAGCAAATTTGGCAAAAACTGAGCGGCAAAAGCAAAGTTTTCCCTATTTTAAGTGATTTGTTGGGGCATTTTTTGTTTTGTTTTTTTTGCTAGTGGTCTCTCTAGGGCAGGCTGTCATTGGTTACGGCAATTATTTGTATGTGATGTGAAGTTAGTGTCTTTGAAGACGTGGTATTTGGTATGTATTTACGGTCTCGATTTTGCATCACATATTTATGGAGCCAATGGTTGGTCAAAAGATTTGTCTTGGCCGATCAAAATGTGTTGTATATGTATCAATGCGGGGGCGCTGGCAGGCGGATCTGAACCGGTCGGTGATACACTCTCGTTCCTGCTCCATGCACATCCTCGGTGTCTATAATATCCTAGGAGCTTCCGGGCAAATGGGCGTGTATCAAGGGAAGGAGACGATGTATATTGACTAATTCGGGAATACATTGTGTTTAATCACTAATGTCCTGCTTGCCTGCCTTTCTAAAAAAATATGGCTCAGGAAGCTATCCCGGATATTCGATTTAGGAGGAATGAGGCTGAGATTGATGCCTGTCAGGGCACCAATCAAACACGCCTAATAGTGTGTTTGGTTCATAGGAATTAGAGATGGGGAACTGGTTCGTAGGAATTAAAGATGGGGAATGGAAGTCGAGGGCTGACGAGATTAAAAGACCTCTACTTGATTAAAGGGAGTGGGAGTTTAAATGGAAAGAAGAATGGGAGCCAATTCTCATGTTTTCTTTCCATGAAGTACCATAGTGTGTGGGCAAAGTTTCATCTTACACTACTCTCATCATATACCAAATGAGGGAATGGAAGCAAAACACTGTTGTCATGCCTAATTCCTACACAAACTTTCTCGTAGTAGCTCCCATTCCCTTGCCCCTGTTACCGAACATATTGTAAGTATTTTTGTTTCCACGTGAAAATGTATGCTCCCCCTCCTCCCTTTTATGAGGCTCGTGCATAGTGCTTGATCCTTGTGACCAATAGATATGAGGTCTCTTTTTTTTTAAAGGACATCCCCTTATAATACACACAAACATCTTTATTTCGCAAGCACTGTAATTCCCTGGCAAAAAATGAACTGAGGCGGATTTGTCACCCGCATCAACTAAACTTGTGATCCTCGGCAACATAATTTGCCATGAAAAATGTTTGGTTTGTCATGCCTACAAATATGACACTCGCTAGATATTTGGGTCCTAAAATAAAAAATACTATATAAAAATATTTCAAAAATGTTTATAATGATACATTTTCATGACACATAACACTTTTTATTGGCTTGATTGACGACCCAAAAATACATGGCCGAAACGCGCCGGGAGGGGGAAGGGGGGTTTTGTCTGGTTGTCGAGGACAATGTGCCATCTAATTAGTTCCAACTCGGATATTCTAATTAGTTTTTGCTTGATAGCAGGAGGCTAATTAAAACTAGAGCAGTGCTATGCACACAATATTTTGTGGATGATTTTTGTGCGGGAGTGCAGATCAGCTCATGCATATGACTAGAGGGCAGCAGACGGTTGAATCAGCCATCAGGAGCGTGTTTGGTTGCCTGCATAGCCCAGCCTGGCCCGCGCGGGAAGAAAGTGGCCCGTTTGGTTGCCTGTGTTTACTGTGCAGCCTGCATGGCATGAACCTTAAAGCACCTCCAGGCTAGGCCCAGGGGAAACGCCCCGAATCGGCAGTAACTCACGAGCCTAGCTCGGGCGACGCAGGGGAGGGCGACGCGCTTCTCTCCTCGTGCGACCAGGGAGATGGCGCGAGCTCGCCCGCATCGCCGAAAAATCGGCGGGCGGCTCACCTCCCGCCGAGTCCGCCCCTATTTAGCCCCCTCCCTCACCACCCCAACTCCTGCCACCATTCTTCCCCCTTTCGAGCTTTCCCGCTGACGCGCATCGGCGCCCACGAGCAGGTAAGCGGTGCATCTTCATCGACCGGTGGTCCACGGCGTCTGCGGTCCTTCACCGGCCTACGGTTATCTTCTACGACCGTTCCCCCCTCGCCCTCGAGCTACGGCCATGGCCTCTGTGAGTTCAATTCCACTTTCTCTTTGTTCCTTCTAGCTAGACCTGAGCTGCAGTTAGGGTTTTATGTAGATGCATGGTTGATTGCTATGTTGCGGTTGCAATTTGTGGTAGGGTTAGATGTTCAAGCATGCGGTTGGCTAGATTAGTAGTAGAGTTTGAAGGTGAACCTTGTGCTTGTGTTGATTCGTGCTTAGATCTGTGATTTATAGCTATTGGTGGTCCATTTGTAGCATGTTGTTTGTTGTAGATGTATGTTCCTGCTCATAGATTGTCCGGTATGCTTAGTATGATAGCGATGAACCATGTGCTTAGTATGATAGTGATGAAGCATGTTCTTGGTATGATAGTGATGAACCATGTACATGTATGCTCCTACTTTCACGGATTGTCCGGTATGTTGTGTGCTATGCTTACTGTCAATGCGTGCTACGATTGTAGGACATGGTCACGCAGACGCAAGATCTTAGTCAGGCCCTTGTCCTGTCTGACAGCCAGTTTGCTCCATCGTTTGTCGAGGACTCGCAGCCTATGTCCGAGATGGCACCTGATTCAGAGGTGTTCGCGTCTGATTCTGTCTATGTGCAAGTAGTGCTCGTTGAGCAAACTGCTGATGTTGTTGTTGCTGCTGCTGCACTCAAGGTAGCAACAGCAAAGGCAAAGAAGGATGGTAGGTCGAACAACATGAAGTGGCAGTCGTTCATGCCCATGTTCGTGCTGAACAAGATGTGTGAGCTCATCTCTAGTGAAGTTAGGACTGACAAGGGCTTCAAGGAAGTGCACTTGAACACCGTTGCGAAGCAGGTGTTTGAGTTCTGTGGGCAGGAGGTGTCCGCCACCCAGGTGTAAAACCACCTGAGGAAGTGGAGAGGTCGATGGATTCAAGTGTCCAAGCTGAGAGACCTTAGCGGCGCCTCATGGGATGAGAACACTTGCTCCATAGTTCTGGAGGCAGAGCACTACGCCGGCCATGTCGCGGTTAGCTCACAACCCTCTTCCTTTTCATACTGTCCACCATTGCCTACTCCTAATCGCAACTAACGACACTTGTGTTTCATTCTTATGACCACCCAAGGGACGCTGAGTTCCTCAACACATCCATACAGAACTACATCCAAATGTAGCACATCTTCTCCTTCGGGCTGGCAACTGGGAAGCATGCCATGGGCTCGGGGGAGCCTCTTGGTTCTCCCATGCCAGACTTTCCTGGGACCCCAGACATCGAGGTCCTTGATGGCCCTGACAAACCCTTCGAGAAGCCCTTCGGCAAGCCCTTTGACTCCGTCCATGATAGGAAGAGGAAGAGAGGAGGCCTGATGGAGGAGGAGATCAATGTCTTTTGCAGCATGACTGAGGCAACGAAGGAGGTGGCAACAACCATCAGGGAGTGCAAGCCCCTTGACGTCCACCCTGACCTGTATGGCGCTGTCATGACCCAAGGTGGCTTCAGCGACAAGGCTCTCATGGCAGCTCTCAGCCACCTGCTTGACAACAAGGCCCAGGGTGTTCGGTTCGTTGCCATGGCAGACGCTCATAGGGTATTGTGGCTCAGGAGCTGGCTGGGCAAGCACTACTACAAGAGTAGTGCTACCTGTGAGCGTGCATAATCCCCAACGGCGATGGCGGTGACGATGACGACGACGACGATGATGACGACGTACATTTTGTGTAGATAGGGCTGGAAAACTATTTGATGGTCTGTATATTTTGGTGAGGTGGTATATACTAACCCCTCATGATGATGGTGAACTTGCGGTGGTAGGACGACACCCTTTTTTGGATGTGATAGTAGGATAACACCATGGTAGTGCTAGGTAGAACTTGCTATGCCGTATGATCATGCATGCTTTACTTCTTCTCTTCTGCTTCATTGTTGTTTGTGTGCAACTTTGCTTGCTACTTGTGTGCTCCATTGGTTTGCTGCTTCAACTCTTGCTCTTGTGCATTGCTAAGGCAAGTGGTATGCCGTGTTAATCGGTAAGGCTCCAGGGGTTTACAGTTCATGAGAAGAAGCCAGTGCACAAGTGGCATTGTATAGCAACAGCAGCCATAGAGAGTTCAAGATTAGGCAGGCAACAGAACAAGCTTACTCCAACTGGGTGTGCAAGCACGGAGGCATCAATGTTTACAGTGGCAAGGTTGGAGGTGTCAAAGTGGAAGGTGCTAAGGTGGATCGTCAGTTTAGGCTGAAGCTGAAGAACTTCATCATCCTCGCCCAGTTCATCGTCATTCTTGTGCTGTGGCGTTGGTGTGCTAGGTGTGATCATTGTGGGTAAGCTCACCAACTAGGGTACAAGGTAAACACACCATGTACTCCTTCTGTTCCAAAATAGATGACTCAACTTTGTACTAAAGTTAATATGAAGTTGAGTCATCTATTTTGAAACGGAGGCCACCAACCCGTACTAAAGGCCATCACCTCTTTAGTACCGGTTCGTGGCACGAAGCGGTACTAAAGGTTCGCCACGAACCGGTACTAATGAGCGCCGCCCGCCTGGCTGTTGGAACCGGCACTAATGGTCATATTAGTGCCGGTTCAATTGCAAATTGGGATTAATGAATTTCACATTAGACCATTTTTCTACTAGTGTATGACCAATTTGTTGCTTAAGGTAAGCTTTTAGTTTGCTTGATAACTTGAGGCTAATTAAACCAAGTCGCTTTTCAGTTAGGCTGGTCTCAATGGAGTATCATAGGTAGTATTCGAACTAGGAATTTTTTTCTGAGGTGGCACATAATTAAATGAGAAAAGAGATGATTGAGTATAATAATATGTTACGGTATCATATTAAATGATGTACTCGTATGTGTCATGCATTATAATAAATATGATCACTATGAGATACCAACATGGTCGTTTTGCACGGACTTGGTACATGGTAAAGACGCTTCTCCACCGGAGGCTTCCGCTGAATTTCCTCAGAGCTATATGAGATCATTACAAGTTTACAACTGGTAAGAGTATACAGTATAAGCGAAATTATAAAAGGCAAAATACACTAGATGACGTTGGACTAGTGAAGAAAATGAAGAAGGTCGAGCCTGCACTAAGATGTCCGCCACCACAGGCTGGAAAGGTGGCATTGTCAGTTGACGGGGCGTTTTTAGCATTGGATGGGACAGCGGCAATTGGTATGATTCTAAGAAGGCCTGACAGAAGTGTTATATTTGCTGCCTATAGGTTTTTATTTAACCACAATGAATTTTTGGAGGCCGAAATTCATGCGTTAATGCAAGGCATGGCACCAGCAATACAACATTCGAAAGGACCAGTGATTGTACAATCGGATTCTTCGAAGGCACTGGCTACTTTGTTCAGAGAGGGTTTGGTACGATCAGCTTATGACCATCTTGTCTCTGAGATCAAGCACCTCATAACATTGAGAGTTTTTATTCTCATGAAGATTAAACTGGAATAGAATAGGGTATCAGATCGACTGGCGCCGTACAGTCACAACTTCAACTAGGATCACCATGTATTGAGGAGCTTCTGCTTCTCGATTGTAACACTATGACTATGGAATAAATTACTTTCACCCCACAAAAAAGAAATGAAAAATATGTAGACGAAAAAAAATCGTGTGGCCGAATTTTTTTTGGCCCGAGATTCGCTACAATCCTACCTCCGCTCCGCCACTTCATGCTAGAGAAGTGTGGTAGCGTGCACTCTTTGGGTTGAGGAAACAAACAAATGCACTTGTCCTGTCATGCTCAGAACTAAATGCTGGATAGTAATACATGCATTAGTTGCAAAGCTAATTCTCACGCACTAGTCCCTTCACTGTCACATTGATAACAGGGAGCAAGCAAGGTGTATTCATGATGAGCAGAGGTGAGTGGTGGTGGGATCCGATAACATTGTCCGCCGGCCCCTTGATCTCATCGATCGTCTCCTAAGACTAGCCACAGTGGGAGTAACTTCGGTAGTAACATCGAGTCCAACTCAGCAAATTTGCTTATGTGGCAGTGAGTTAATGAGGAGAGATGTAGTACTAGTAACTTAGCTAGTTACTGTAACATAACATGTCCCAATGCAATATGAGTCTATAACCTAATAAATGAAGCTTTGCATGTTACCACACTTATGTTAGGCCCCTCCCAATGCTCCACCTTGTACAGGTGCTAAGCCTTCCACGTAGGCAAAAAAATCTGATGTGGCAGGTTATTTAAGAGGAGAGAGATGAGTGTGGTGACCCCAGGAAGAACCAATGCTAAGCGCGTGAACCTAGGCAAAACATTTAAAGGAAGGAAGCCCACCAATACATGAAAAACTTTATTTACTAAATCATTAAATGAAGGAAGCTTAGCAACCATAAGCTAAGCACTTATGCATTGGAAAGTATAGTTGCTAAGCTATTTAATATGCTTAGCACCTCATCTAAGCACCCATGCATTGGCAGCAGCCTTACTACCCACTATTGAGGTAGTAACATAGTCTAGGGATATGTGTATGTTACTAGTGTATGTTACTCTTCATTGTGGCTAGTCTAAGGCTAGTCACAGTGGGGAGTAACTTACAGTAGTGTCATGCATATGACACTACTCTATGTTACTATCTTCATAGTGGGGAGTAACATAGAGCTAGTGTCATATATGGTTGCATTTATTAGCTCGTAGACTCATTTTGTCTTGAGAAGTGTTATGTGACGGTAACATATTATGTTACTCTAAACATCTCTCTCTTTATTAATTACATGCCACATAAGTAAATTTATCTTGAGGTGCGTTACGTTACTATCTAAGTTACTCCCACTATGACGCCCATTGTTCGAAAAATAACCTCACGCGGAAATTATAACCATGCAATGGTTTTATGATTGGTTGGCCCTTCCTCCCATGAGCATAAAAAGAATCCATACTAACTTACATGAAAGTTATTTGAAGTCACACCTCTAATTTCCGCATTTATTTGTTGACTTTTCAACATGACTTCAGCAAAAAAAATATAGCAAAACATTGAGCAGTGTGCACTGTTCGGACACAACCCTTGCATGGAGAATCGGCTTAACCGCCGATTCGTCGTATATTGTCGACGAAAAAGACCCATGACACATAAACTTGAAATGGAAGAACCCTTGACCGAACTCACTTGGTGATGTTGTCGCCGCCACCATCGTCAAGAAGGGGACGGACGACTATCCACAGATCTGAAGCCATCATTTTAGGAAAATAGTGTACCACGGCTAGTTTCTTATTAACAAATACAGTACATGCACAGACGCTCATAACATGCACAGGCACCAAACACTAAGACTAGGTGAAGCGCATGCGCATCGACATCAAGGGCATATGATTACATAAAGACTAAGCCGGCGTAGATGGATCGATGGGTCCACGTCCATTCCATTGGATTCCGACTGCATACGGTCGGTTGGATGGTCCAAATCTCAGGGTCCAACTTCAACACCCCAACTGCTGCGAGCCAAGGACCTTTCCCTTTGGACACCGTGGACGCAACCATCACGCTACATGGTCTAGCTCGGTGAGATCATGAGCTCTTCTTTTGTCTTTACGGGTACAACACGACACGAGCTCCTTGCTGTGGTGACTAATCACGATTCACGAGCACAGTAGTAAACTAGTGACCGGAGCACGAGCCTCTGCCGCTCGGTGCCTTGGAGTGTTAAAAACTTGTATGCAGGAGCCGGAGTAGTTTAACTAATCCTGAACTGGTGAAGCTGTTACCACTACAATATATGGCTGGTTGGTTGGATCGACGGTGACCTGAGCACATCATCACCCACTGCTCCTGCTTCAGCCCATACATTCACTCCAAGCTAGTAGTAGCAGCGCGCACGGGCACGGCCGGCAAGTTGAACGTCCCTGTCATTTACACTCTACTGAGATATATAATCGGTGTGCTGGTGTATCTAGCTCCAGAGTTTGAGTTGAGACAGCTCGATCGGTCGACGTGCTGACATGCATGGGCAAGCAAACCGACGACGACCTCAACAGACGGCCGGTTGGACAGGTGAACCTCGCAGCCAAACAGATTAACTTAAGATAACGGCAACGAGGAGAATAATGGTTCAGTGCAGTGGAGACGTCGATCGGTCATTGATCATTGCACGGCTCAATTATTTGGAGCTCTAGCTCTCTCTATGTATATGGATAGAGATAGATAAGTATATGGATGTAGCAGCTAAGCTCGGCTGCATAATGGTGGCCGCGCCACATGCCCGGCGACGGCTACCGATGATTGTGTCGTGTAAAGCCCATGTGAGCTATGGCCCTCTCACAAACAGAAATATCCTCAGGTCAGCGCTCAACCGTTCATCGGTCACAACTCACAAGTAGTACGTATATGTTTGCGAAAAGAAGTTATATATCGTTAGAGCAACTCCCGCATGCCGACCCAAATGGATGGCGATTTTGTCCACTTTTTATCCGTTTGGGTCGGCCAAGCGGACACGGACGTCCGCTTCCGCGTTTGGGTCGGCGTATGCGCACAATGCTCGCTCGACCCATTTTGACAGCGCCGACAAAAAAAAAACTATGCATGCATATTTCAAATGAAAACAACTTAATTAAACATTCAAGCCAGAAGGCCGGCGAGAGTCCAGACGTCCACATTAGTATTAAAAGAAATTAAAAACAACCTAACTACAAGGCGGCGCGCTGCCCAGCACGCCCTAGGCGTCGTTGTCCTCGGGGTCGGTGAGGTCGATGAGCGTCGGCGCAGGGCCGGCCCAGGAGAACGCCGTGTTCCATGCGGCGGCGATGTAGGCAGCGGGCAGTTGTTCCGGCAGGGGCAATGCCGGCGCGGGGGGCTGTTTCGGCGCGGGGGCCTGTGCGGCCGCTTGTGTAGCCGCGACCTGGCGCGCCTCCTCCTCAGCCTCGCGCGCCTCCTCCTCGAGGTCGCGCTCGAGCATCTCCTCGTACTCGCCGCGACGGCGCTCCTCAGCCAGCCGTCGCTGGCGCCACATCTCAAGGTACGCCGCCTCCTGCACCGGGGTCGCCCTCCATCCAAACCGATGGCGCGGACACCCACTCGCGCACCACTCCCGTCCAGGAGAAGCGCACGATGGGCTCCGGCTGCGGCTGCGGCTCCGGGTCGGCCTTGACGAGGCGTCAGGAAGGGGACGGTGGGGCCATCGGCGGCACCACGCAATCGCCGGCCGCGGAGAGGGCAAGGGCCTGCGCCATGGCCGCCTCGTAGCGAGCCTCCTCTTCCTCCACCGCCTCCACCCTGCACCGCTCGTCCTCTTCGCTCTCGCGGTAGACCGCCGCAAGGGCCGCCTGGTCCTCCTCGCGGACTACGAGCGGGGGCGGCGGCACGCTGCGGTCGACCTCCTGCACGCCGCGTCGCCTCGCCTCCTCGTGCTCGAAGGCGAACCACCTCTTCCAGTTCGGCGAGTCGGTGGCATAGGTGGCGTCGCGGCGCTGCTCCAGCGTCAGCAGCGCCCGCCGGCGCCGCACCTCCTCCGCGTGCGCCCTAGCCGGCGTGGGGGCGCCGGCGCTGGATCCTCTGGATCCGAGATGCGATCGTCGCGAAAAGGGTGACGTCCGGATGCAGAGGAGAGCCGCGCGGTGCTGCCAGTGCCACTCCGCCTGGTGCACTGGCATGTTCACGCGCACCCTCTGCCGTCGAGCCGGCGACGGCGGAGGCGGTAGGAACTCGAAAGTGAAAGGGACGGCAAGGGCCTTGCCCTTGGCCTCGCAGCTGCTGTCGGCGCCGAGAAGAGCCCCATTTGGCTAGGGTTGCCTAGGGTTTGCCGGCGACGGGGGAGCGAGCTTGCCTAGATGTGGACGACGAGTTTGGATGAAGACTGCCCCGCCGCACGGTTGGCTTAAAAAAAGGCGACCGCCGTCGCTGACGCGTTGGCCCGTGGTCATATATTAAGCTGACCGTGTGGGCAGCGGGTAGTTGGACGACCGCCAGATGGGGACGCGACGGACAGCAAAAAGGCGCATGTGGCGTCCGTTCAGCGTCCGCGCCGACGCATTTGTGGCGCAAATTTGGGCTGCAAATGTATCGGCGCGGACACGTAGCGGACGTGATTTGGGTTTGGGTCAGCGCGTTGGGCTACCACTTTTGCCCGCGCCGACCCAAACTGACGCAGACGGACGAAATGGATCACCCCATTGAAGTTGCTCTTAGTGGATCATGTCAGTCTCACAGACACGGAGCTAGGTGGAGACAGAGAAGTCGTTTGCAACTTTGCACTGCATTGCGTCGCACTGATGTGGCCGCTTAGACATCTCTGGTACTGTACTGCACGTACCGCGCAGCGGCAGCATGTGTGTCGGTGTGTGTGCGCGCGCGCAGCCGCCCATGAGGATCGCAACGCACGAGCTACCAGGCGGTCCACGCCCAACAGGAGGAATTCATCAGTGCCTACAGGAGATGCGGACGACGCCGCAGCAGCGCCAACGCCCAACCCAACATGACGACGACCTCATCAGCGCGACGAAACGGACAGACGCCCCCGGTTCCGGGATGCACATGGGATTCCCCTTTTTCAGGGTGGACATGTTTACGGTAGTCGGGCATCCAATCCAAGACGGCGTCCTTGTTTTTTTTCCTATGTATGCATCACTCAAAATAACTAGACGATATCCCGCACGTTGCAATGAGGATTTGTTTTGCGGGGAAACTTTCGATCTATTCATCAACTGTCAAGGTAGTACGAAGAACATCACATCCGTTCTGCAGTGAAAAAATAGTTGTATGAAGCAAACCATGATAGGCAATCCACAACATTGATAGAAGGAAATATTTTTGATAGTACATAATAACATGACATTGTATGGTACATATATAGTGGTGGGGAAAGAAAAGTTACTCCCTCCGATTCATAATAATCGTCGCAGTTTTGAATTAAGATTGAACTAACCTTAGTCTAAAGCCACGACAACAATTTTAAATCGGAGGGAGTATATGATACGTAATAACATGATATTCCCTAGAAGAAAACATTGTATTGTACGGTATGAGAAGTCTGTAGAAATGCTTATGGTTGTAATCTTTTATTTGTTGTCGCCTGTTGTAGCTTGAACCTTGTAATTATTTCTACTCCTTAGATGCACTGGCCATGCTCCCACCAATTTCATCAACAAAGGAAGAGGTATATGAATACAAACGCTGAAAAAAGTACTTCCTTTGTCTTACATAGACTACAACTCTAGCGGGAATCACAAACCATTAATATATGTTGTCCTAACCTGCAACCCTGACAATTTTTTTAGAGTAAATCTGAATCACCTACGAAACAAATTTCCAAATAGACAAAAAAAAAGGGATCGTACCCATAGGTGAAACAAATGAAAAATAGCGATGCGACTTTCACCATTGCATCACTTTTATCCTCTTCTTCTTACCATTTGCTAAGGTTATACATATTGGAAAATATAAGCAACAACGCTAAGTCTATCACCGAAGGAAGGTGCAACATACCTGATAATTGAAGGGCACAACTTATTCTTGAACAGAGTGTGCCGTGATTCAATATCCACATGTATAGAGACGTGTCACTAGGATAAAACTGAAACAACATGGCGATGGAAGATATATCAACTTAGCACAATGTTTTTGACATGGAAACTATAGCATGGATACAATCAGGACCTTGAGACCAATTATCACCTGAATGGCCTCGTCATGTATCTAGACGACTTAAAGAGAATGGTGCAGATAACATGAAGAAGCTACAATAGTATTTGTCAAGGCAAGCCATCTGCAACAAAAACTCCCAGCCATGTCAATCTAGGTGCAGCTGCATGGATGCAAGAGAGAATGAATTGGATAGAGAGGAGGCGTTCGTAGAGAAGACCAATCAAGCAGGAATACTATTTGGGTCATTGGTAGTGCATGTGCAGTAGAACGTGAATGGAAAGAAATAAAGAGTATCAATAATTGCTTATTTGTGGTGAATGGAGATTGTTTGCATACTTGGGAAGAAATTATGGTTCATTCGATTACCAGTCGAAGAGGGACGAGACTTGCCTGCTCCCTCTCCGTGCTCCCATCCGTGCTCCCGCGTACGTGGCTTGATTTGATTGAAAGAAAATAAAGCCCGGCCCCACCCCCTGAAAATCAGGGGGGGGGGGGATGATTAGATTAGAAAAGAAAAAGAGAAAAGGACATCCGTAGGATGAAGTGGGAGCACGGATGGGAGCATGGGATGGGAGCAGGCAAGCCGGATCCATCGAAGAGGGGAGAGAAACTAAGGTGTGAAGTAATTGAGTTCGAAAGCACATTCCCTTGCTAGAGATATCCCTTTTATTCATATATAGCAAAAGGAAATAAATGCCACCGGAGGAAGGCTTAACCTAATTGCAGAGAATTGTGGCTGCGGGACCTAAGAAATGATGATGTGGCACAATGATGAAGTGGATAGGCTGCATGTCACGATAAATAAGACACTGGTGATGACCTCTTAGGTATATAGGATTCTTGAAATATTGCAACTATTCTAATGCAAAAATAGTTCAAATATAAATATTGCAATCCAAACCTTAAATTTTCAAATAAAATACAAACTTGAATTCAGCTTGTACATATGTTTTAGTTCTCCACTTTAAGCGCCTACAAATGCTCAACCAGACCATTCTAAAGTTGCTCGGGAGTTTCTTGATGCCGAATCTGTTGACACATTTGGATAAAATCCTGAAACGTCATCGAATTCTACTCTGGAAGTTGGATAGAATCACCCATGTGCTCAAGTTCTTGACTTGCATCAACTCCTTCACCCTCATCCTCGACAATAGTGTTGTGCATGATTACACAACAAGTCATCACTTCCTACAATGTCACTGGATCTCATTATTTAGCAGGCCCACAAACAACTCCAACACGGGCTTGGAGCACTCCAAAATGCACTCTAACTTCCGCTGAAGCGTCCGCCACTACCCAGGTGGTCCCGCCGCTGTCCATGCGGGGAAGTGCCCTCGCCGGCGTTGCGGAAGATGCGGCGGGAGAGGTTAGAGGGGAATGTGGTAGCGAATTTGAGTTGGTGTGCTGTTGAGGCCTAGGAGGGGGAGATGGAGATGTCGTCGGGCTGGTCCGGAGGTGGGAGGAGGGAGGGGCAGAGGAGGAATATGGTATACTTCTAAAATTTTGAATAAAGAAAGGGTCCGGGCTAGAGGTCTCACTCATTAACAACCAGGGAGATGGATCTTGCTCCACACCTTACAATTTGTTCGTTCATTTTGTTTAAATTTCATTGGTTTTGTTGTGCTCTCACGTCATTAACCAATGATGATTATATTCTAAAAAAAATTGTTAGGGCATTTTTATTTGCCAGGACTCGCTGTAGTGTTTGGTTGGTGTTAGGACAATGATTTAATCCATAATTACGATATTAGTGTGCCATTTGTATGTGATATGAAGTTGGTGTCCTTAAATATGTATTAAGTATAAATTTATGGCCGTGATTTTACATCACATATTAATGGAGTAATGGTTGGCCAAAAATATAGACATATTATATGCACAAAATGTGTTCCATGTATCGTTGGCAGGCATAGGTAGGTGAGTAAAATCTTCTGACATGTCAACCTGGACCGGTCAGTGATGCGCTCTCGTACGTTTTCCACGCATGACACCCTTGTTCTCGATAAGTTCCTATGATCTACGGGGAAAATGGGCACATATCAAGGAAGGAAGACGGTGTATATCGACAAAATCAGGAATGTGCGATGTTCAATTAGATACCGTTTCAGACTTTCGGTGTGAAAATGTATACTCCCTCTCTTGTGTGTCTATGAGGCTCATACGAATACGAATTTGACAATATGACCAATGGAAACTAGTAGAAAAAGGGCTATTTGTCCCGGTTCTAAAGCCTCCCCCTTTAGTCCCGGTTCTTACACGAACCGGGACTAAAGGCCGTCCACGTGGCCGCTGTCTGGAGCTCCACCTTTAGTCCCGGTTGGTAACACCAACCGGTACTAAAGGTACTTCTTTTTATTTTTTTAAAAAATAATTTTTTTTATTTTTAAATTTCTGAATTATTTTCCAATTTAATCTCTAATCACCCCTCATCACTGCTCAATTTAACCTTTAGTCTCTAATCACCCATGATCATTTCAAATCATCTAACTTTCCGGCCGGTCACCCATCCTCTCACTACTCCAGCCTGAGCACGCTTAACTTTCGGGTTCTATTCCCCCTCGTTTCCAAGTCTGCACTTGTTGTTTTCCTGACAATAGTAAGATGTCAATCCTATTAACCCTCAGGAGTTTAGCTTGAGCATGAAGTCACATGTTTCACTGTTTGAGTTTGAAACTATTATTCTAAAAAACAATAATTATTTAGTAACACTAATATTTCTTCAATAAGTAGTTTGACCACAGTTTGACCAGATTTGACCAAAATTTCAAAAAACTGAAATAATTATTTAGTAACACTAATATTCTTGAATAATTATGTAGTAACACTAATATTTTTGAATAAGTAGTTTGACCATAGTTTGACCAGATTTGACCATGGTTTGACCAGATTTGACCAAAATTCTAGAAAACTGTAATAATTATTTAGTAACACTAATATTATTGAAAAATTATTTAGTAACACTAATACTTCTTGAATAAGTAGTTTGACCAAAGTTTGACCTGATTTAACAAAAATTCAAAAAAAAATTGAAATTTGAGCATAACTTTTTTTCCTTTTAAAATTTGAGGATTCTAAAAATTTGCAAGCAGGCCGTACGCGGTCAAAATCGGATGCGGATTTTCGTGCTGAACATTTTGATATATTATACGTTTTTTTACATCGTATGCAAAAGTTATAGCCGTTTTACATTTTCCCTACACTTTTGGCAAAACATGTCCAAATTTAAGTTTTTAAATTTTCCTAACTAGTACATGTAGTAACATAACTACATCTGAAAGGATTTTAATTTTTAAAGTTTTTATCATTTTCTTTTGCTTTTTAGAAAACTGAAAAGGCGATTCACGGGAGGGGGGGGGGGGTTGTAGAGTTTGAAAATGGGATCTTTAGTACCGGTTCATGCCACAAACCGGTACTAATGCCTCAAACCCCATTAGTACCGGTTGGTGGCTCAAACCGGGAATAAAGGTCTAACCTTTAGTACCGGTTTGTGCCACGAACCGGTACTAATGGGCATCGCACCCTTTAATTCCGGTTCGTGGCACCAACCGGGACTAAAGTTCCCATTTGAACCGTGACTAATACCTGTACGGTGCCCTAGCCGCTAGAACCGGGACTAATGCTCACATTAGTCCCGGTTCGTAATGCAACCGGGATTAATGCTCTTTTCTGGCTGAACCAAAGCCCTGTTTCCTACTAGTGGGATATGAGTAATGTCATAAAAATATTGTCGGATTCGTATTTGAAAATTCAGAACGACATGTTTCTTGTGACATATAACTTTCATATGTGACCAAATTAAACTGAGGGACGGTGTTTCCGGAAAAAGAAAAACTGAGGGAGGCTGTCCGTGTCTGGTTGTTGAGGACGATGTGCCATATGATTAAGTGGGTGTTTAACTAGGTTTCTAGTAGCTCGACCGCTGGAGGCTAATTAAAACAAGTCCCATTTTCAGTTACCAGACGCTGCTGTGCTCTGCTGGAAGGGTATGTACTGCCCTGGCATGATCCTCGATGAAAACAAACAAACGAACAAACAAAAACGTGTTTAGAAAAAAGCTCATGTGTACTGTGTCACGTCGCGTGGAGTGCCAGAGAATACAAAGCTAAATCCTCACTTGAGCAACTTCTCAGCCTAAAGAAAACATCTCATGTACTAGAACGGTTCACGACGATGTACTATACAGCACATCCAGCACAATGTACGTACTCGTATTTTTTTTAGAACTGTGTACGTACTTGTATTAGTACATGGTATCAACAAGTAGGCCGTCCTAGATGGATGGGTCCAACCTCCGCGATCTATCATCATCGAACCAGCCACCAGCCACCCGCCGTAGTTTCCCTTTCCATCTCTTTACATTTCATCACAGGAAATCGCTCCGCTCTGGACCACGAGCTACCTGTTGGTCAGTGGTCACTCACGAGCAGCAGTAGTAAATTACCGGACACACGAGCCTCAGCTGCTAGCTGCTGCCTTCAAGTTTTGAACTACGCAGAAGAAGCCGGCAGGGCTATAACCCTGATCTACCGGGTTGTAATCTGAGTTGTAATCCTGGCCGGTTGATGGCGTTGTTAATTCAAAGCCGAGTTCTTCTTAAGACTTTGTTATAAAAAAACAACATGCAGGCTAATTCCATCGATGGCCTCATCATGCGCGCTGGAATGATGTCGGGTGACCTAAGCCTCTCATCACCTGCTCCCTCCTACTCCAACATAACTTCTGTATCTAGCTTGATAGTTTCAGCTCGGACAGCTCCATCGATCCATCGATCCGTATGCTGACATGGCCAAGCTACCAACCGAGTAACCGACGACCTCAACGGACACGTGGGCCGCCTAGCCAGTGTGGCATGTCTGTATGCAGTGACCAAACAGGACGAACGAGCGAGACCACGAAACTAAACCACTCTGTATAAGCTGATGACTGATGAGCTTAGGACTTCTGGGATCGTATGAAAAAAAATTCGATGGGTTTACACTGGGGCTGAGAGCATCTACAGCCGGATCCCTCAAACCATCTCATACGCCCGCGAATGTGTCCGGACAGGAAAGAAGGAAAAACATCACCCAACCGGATCCCTCATATCATCCTTACACGTCTGTACTGTCCGCGAACCCTCATATCCATCTCAAATATGGGGAGGATATGAGAGCTCGCGGACGTGGCCGGACGCGCCCGGTCAGTCCGCCACGTTGGACGCGGCCCCACCCTGGACCACCTTTTCTTTTTCTTTATTCATTCTTTTCTCTCAATCTCTTCTTGTCCACCAAGGAACCGAAGTTGCACTTCAATGTTGACATATATGTTTCCCCCACCTCGCGGTGGCAACGCTAAGGCGTCTCTCCTCCTCCTACATTGATCATTGTACCTCCAGGTCGGTGAGGGACAATGGTGGCAGCGCTAACGTTTGTCGACAATGATCATTGTACCTCTAACTCGATGTCTGCATTGAGCTAAATTTCGAACTGCATGTCATTTTTTAGACAGGATGGTGGGTTACTCGAGCATGGAGGATGAGTTGTTGTGCCATGCGTGGTTGGCCGTACCCGTGATTTCAAAGGCAGGAGCAGAACGGGGTTCTTCTGACAGCGCGCGCATGATTCCTTTCATGCGCGAAAGCACATTGCGCCTTATGACATGCACAACATCCATGAACGCAATATGAAATCATTAGCATATCGACGGTACACCATCCAGACCAGCGTCATGAAGTTTTTTGGCGCGGTCGATTGGCTGGAGGCAAGGTGGCCATTGCGTGCAGCAACCGTGGAGATCATAAGTTTTGCTTCTTCTTGCTCAATTTTTTGATTGAGTCATTCATTCACTCAATGTTGCTCTTCACATTTGTAGCCTGTACGTGCTTCTGTGATGTACCACATGACAGAGGCAGACCATTTACGCACACACTATTGGATGAAGCTCAAGGGGCAGTATGAGTGGGATGACATGATCCGTTCATGAAAAACGTATTGAACATTCGGTTAATCTCGTTAAATTTGAACTGTTGTTGTACTAGACTTATTTGCATGCTACGTATGGATGATTTGTGCTATTTTTATCCGAACTTTGATGAATTTCGTCGTGTTTGATGAATTTTCTCCAGTTTGTTAAAATGCGGCTTGAAATGTATGCAGCTAGCTTTAGATGGTCGGCTAATACGTGTCCACGAATTTGTCCCCAACTGTTCGTGGACGAATGCGGTGTCCAGTTTACGAGTCAAAGATGGAGATGCCCTAAACACCTATTATCTTCGTTCCTAGTAAAGTGCTTAAAAGCTTGTATAGGTGAGATATGTATAACTTACAAAATAGGAACTCACCTACTAGCTCCCCAAGTGTTTGACATTCATTATTTTCTCTTTGAAAATACTACAATACCCCCAACGTTTAAGGGAGAAAAGCACTGGATCTTAGAGCATCTCCAGCCGCGCCCCCCAAGAGCCCCCCAGGCGACTTTTTTTGTGCTGCCGCCGAAAAAACGCCCCAGTCGCGCCCCCAGGATGCCGAAATCCGCCGGTTCGGCCCGTTTTTCGGCCCGATGCTCGCAGGCCGAACCTGGTGCACTAGGGGCGCTCGGGGGCTCCGGCGCAAGGGAAAAGCACGTTTGGCCCACACCATCAGGCAAAAAGTCAAGCCTGTCTTCCAGATTCGCCTCCCACCCCCTGCGCGCTCGGCCGCCAACCGCTGATCCCGGCGCCGCCCACGGCCCACCACCGCTAGATTGCCCATTCCCGCCGGAAAAAAGAGCAGAGGTTTTGCCGAGGAAGCCTCTCCACCACCATCTCGGCGATTTTCCGGCATTCCGGCCGCGGAGGGGCAGTGTAGCGGCCGGTGCGTGCCCACCGCGCCCGCAAGGTGTTCGGCGATTTGCCTGCCTCGGCAATGGACTCGGACGAGGAGGAGGCGCTCGCCGCGCTGCTGGAGGAGGAAGCCGAGGCTGATGTCCAGGAAGAGGAACATCTCATGGTCCTCGCTGCCCTCGCTGGTCTGCTGGCGAGAAATGAAAAGCCGCGACGAGGTGGCTCGGCGCCGGGGTGGATCAAAGCAAAGAATTGGCATCGTCTCAAAGGCTACTGCATGCTCTACTTCGACTACTTCGCCGACGCTCCACTGCAAGGAAACAAAGTATTTCGACGCCGTTATCGGATGAGCCGAAAACTTTTCCTCAGGATTGTGAATTCCATCCCGGTGTTCGACAACTACTTCAAGTGCAAGATGGATTGCACCGGCAAACTTGGATTCACCTCAATCCAGAAGTGCACGACAGCGATGAGGATGCTTGCATACGGAGCTCCCAGTGATTCACTCAATGACTATGGGCGCATGGCCGAGTCCACCACCATTGAGTGTTTCTACAAGTTCTGCAGGGCAGTGGTGGCAGCGTTTGGACCGCAATACTTGCGAACACCCAATGCGGAAGACACTGCTCAGATCCTAGCACAGAATGCAGCAAGAGGATTTCTGGGATGCTTGGAAGCATCGACTGCATGCATTGGAAATGGAAGAACTGCCCATTTGCTTGGCAGGGGATGTACAAAGGCGCCAAAGGCGGTTGCAGTGTGGTACTTGAGGCGGTGGCCACACAGGACCTCTGGATTTGGCACTCCTTATTTGGTATGCTAGGAACTCACAATGACATCAACGTGCTGCAGTGCTCCCCTGTCTTTGCCAAGCTTGTTGAAGGTCATTCTCCTCTAGTGAACTTCGAGGTCAATGGGCGGCACTAGAACAAGGGCTACTACCTAGCTGATGGCATCTATCCGAGATGGTCTAAATTTGTGAAGACTATCTAAAACGCTGTGCCAGGAGGCAAGAAGTCTCACTTTGCCAAGGTGCAGGAGGCTTGCAGGAAGGATGTCGAGCGGGCATTTGGTGTGCTCCAATCTCGGTTTGCTGTTGTCCGGTACCCTGCTTAGACCTGGTCGAAAGATCAAATGTGGGAGATCATGACTTGTTGTGTCATCTTGCACAACATTGTCATCGAGAGCGAGCAGGAAGAGCCAGTGTTTGACACTGAACCATACTACAGGCAAGGTCCTCTAGCCGAAGTTGATCACCAGCTACCGGCAACCTGGACTGCCTGCCTCAGTATGCGTCAGGAGATCCGCGACCCACAGGTGCATCATCAACTGCAGCAGGATCTGGTGGAGCACCTATGGAGGATCAAGGGCGACGCTTAGCTCGACGTGTGATGAAATATGAGTTTTTATTTGTTGAACTATATAATTTGTATTGAACTATTTGTTGTTGCACTATTTTGTTGAACTATTTGATTTTCTGTGATGAAATATATGATAAAAAAATATTTATGTTGAGAATTCAACGCTGAACCACGTTGAATATGGGCCGTTTCTCGCCGAGATCGGGCCATATTTCACCGAAAGTGGGCCGAAAAGCGGACAGGAATGGGCCGATATCGGTGCCTGGGGGCGAGCTGGGGCCGACGGCTGGATGCCCAACCGCCCCCAGCGCTCATTCTACCGTCGGCTCGCCCTCAGGCGGCGAATTTTATGCCTCTGGGGGCAACGGCTGGAGATGCTCTTAGTGGTTAGCACCATGAGGTGGTGGGCTAGCCAGCCTGGAATAGATCCTTACTTCTCCGTACTTCCTCCATTCACAAATATAAGAAGTTCTAACTTTTTATGAATCATACATATATAGACATTTTTAATGTGTTTGTTCACTTATTTCAGTCTGCATGTATTTCATATTGAAATATTCAAAACATTTTATATTTGTGAATGGATAGAGTATTAAACTGGTGCCTAGTTCCTCCTAGGACCGAGTAGATTTTTTTTACTTTACATTTAAGGGAGTCACCCGCCAGGCACACATTGACAGTCATCATTTCTAGCTAGCCTCCATACCTCGAGCCTGGACCACATCATCGGTGCCGTTGTTGAACACGAACACATGGCTATTTGTTTTCTCCACGTGCTCAAGGTACACCCATGCCGTGATGCACGTCTGACCCCGCCTCCAAACGTTTCCACAATGCAATGGTCGACCTGTCAGTTGAGAAAAGAGAAGGAAATCACAGGTTGTAACTACTTGATTTCACTTCATGCATCGAACATAACAAAGCAAAGGATTGGATAGAGTTGGCCATGATTTTTCTATTACCAATGTTCTGAGAGATATGTTCCTCGATGTCAATGTCCACCACTGCGAAGCTTAGTGCAACCGGGGAGGGGCACGCCCCCAAAGTTTTGCACATCTGCGAATAACTTTTTTGTGAGATAATAGATTAGAGAGAGTAGAGAGTAGTGCCCCCCGCCAACTTATCTAGGATCGTGGAACTCGCCGCCGAGGATGCCGACTAGGTTGTGTGATGACGGGGTTGTAGGCGGGCTTCACCCACTCGCGCAATAGCGGGTTGGCAAGGTTCTTTGGGAAGGTGGCTTCCTGCACCTACTCTTTGTGGGTTTCGATGCAGGTGTAGAGGTTGGGGTGCCGCCTAGGAGAATCATGGCGGAGCGTGACCAACAACCATTGGTGTTGAAGGGGGGCAATGGGGTTGAGCGCAATGTAAAGGGCGGGCCAGCTGACGAGATTGCGGGAGATAGAGTGACCCCATGAGAGGTTTTCGGTGCCCCACTTCCTGCCCAATAGGTTGTACTAGTAGAACAAGTGATACACACTCTTATGGTACATTGGTCTGTCGGTACATGCAACAGAAATTATTAACCGTAAGTTCCAATAAAGTTAGATCTACCGGAATAATCCCTCCCTACATAATGATGTGGCGTGCATGCATGGAACCGCGGAGAAATTTTTGGAGCATTTTTTCCCATATGCGTAGCACTATAGCGTTAAAACACATGATGAAATAGAGTTTTGGTTTGCAGAAACCTCCCAAAAACATTGGCAATATTAATGTTCAGAGTGTCTATTAGTCAGGCACCTGAAAAAAATGTTTTACATCAGTCACTTTTCAGCAGGACCATCTGATCTCAATACAACGGCTGAAAAAAGATCAACACTACTCATCTTCTTCCCTTTATTATTCCTCATGCCCCAGCCTACCACGCCCCGACTGCCGGCCTCCACCACTTGCGATGTCGTAGCTTGCTAGCGCTCACAACATCCACTACTAGGAAAATGGGTTTTAATGATGGTATATATTGTCGTTAAAAGTCGGATTGTGGTCATTAACGACCACAATCTGGTGGTCGCTATAGGCTTCATCACTAAAAGTACTAATGGCCACATACCTTTTCTGGTCGTTATTATTGAAACGACAGGATGGTGTGTCATCGTCAATTCCGAGGCAAGAAAGACCACAATTGTAGTACTAACGATCACTTTGTGCAACATATGACATTTCAATATTAACATCCACTTTAATATAGATACAAAATAATCTAAAATGGAAGTATCATAGCCTCTTTTATTAAGAGAAATCAGATAAGTTAACAAAATTCGGACATGCAATTCTGGAATTAAAAGCCAATTTAAGAAATTTGAGTCAAATGCACTCCTTAGACTACTCCTACTGGGAGTAACATAAGAAGTAACAAGCATACCATATACGCATAAAAAGTGATGTGAAAAATAATTAAAAGAGGAGAGTGAGAAATGGAGTAACATAAGATGTTACCATCATATAACACTTCCCATAAAAAAATGATTCTACAAAGTAATAAATGAAGTTCTCTATATGATCACGCATATGACACTATCCACTATGGAGGTAGTAATATAGACTAGTAACCCATGTATGTTGATAGTCTAAATTACTCTCCACTATGACTAGTCTTACTAATAATGTACCTGCTCATGTCTAACTAAAAACAAGACGACTACAAAAGATAAGTAAAATTTATTGATCTTCAATCGACGGACACCATTCTTGTCTGAATGGATATCATTCTTCATCGTTGATTACAATGCCTCCCGATGCTTCTATATATTACGATGGACCATCAACCCATAAAACATTGAGTAATTTATGAAAGTCAATCCATGTAAATAAATTGGCACTAAAAATATATAAATTGGTGCTATAATAACTATTAATAGAAAAGAAGAACAAGGATTGCGATGTTACTATAATAACTATTCACCATGAAAAAACATTAATTAGTTCAAAGTTGACAAAGCATCTAACGTCAGTAGTCATCGAAATGTAACCATCTACACTTACAAAACATACAACGACAGGGCAGATTCTGCTGCAATCTCTTGACATATTCCTTGATAGTTTCTCTGATATAATAATAAACAGATTCATTAGGCAGTGAACTTACAAGGTGCAGATGAACTTACTGATGGCGGTAAAGAAACATCTTTTCTACTTAGAATCTTTCGCGATAAAGGCCGGCTAGGTGATACATTTCTGAGAGGACAAGTGGCTAGAAAATACCACTCTCTGAAAACAGTGTACTGCATTGTACGCGATAAGAATGATACTCTTGCGCACGTGTTGAGTTGTTCCCCACTAGATATATCATTTAGGAGGGATTTGATTTGGCCCTTGACTTGTGTGATGGCAACATCTTCTATTCCGTTTGGATTCAATTAACTTGACACAATGTCGGGATGTGTTTCGCTGTAATCTTACTACATCTTGGTCCGTCACAGTTGACTGTATGTACGGTGCACTCTCGCACACAGACATTCCAGTGGACAATAATAAACTAATCTGAAAACCGAAGATGCCACTAAAAGTTAAGATTTTCATGCAGTATTTTTGAAGAGAAGTTGTGCTAACTAAATACAACCTCGCTAGTCGCAACATGGCAGCATAATCTCATGATCGGTCCACCTTCTCCGTCTTCATAGGCATAGTTTTGATCCCATATGCATTTACTGTTGCCACTTTATTGTTTTATATTCTTTGTCAGACGGTTTGTTTGATGGATGTGTGCATCTTAGCTATGTAGAGCCCGGGCATTGCTCTTTATGCTTTGTATCCGCTCGATGCTACATTTTGACTTAATAAAAGCACCCTTTATCGAAAGAACACACATCAAGGTTCACGCAACCTAGGCCTGCTCTGCTCGCTCCTCATATGCCTGCATGGGTCACGATGCCGACCCCCACGTTGCTCCCTTGCGACCAAAGGAATGCCCGGCCCAGGGTCTTGAGGGTTGAGAACTCCTCCATGCACACCAAGCGACTGACTGACATGCTGACGTGGCCAAGCTAGCAACCAAGTGATCAACGACTTTCAACAAACACGTGGACCGGGAAGCCAACGTGGCATATATGTGTATGGATTTACAGCTAGAGCAGAGTTTTTCTTGTTTGCATGAATCGGGGAGCTTTATTCCATAGCAACAAAGTTAATACAAGATCAAGAATAGAAGGTGGCGATGAACCAACAAACGGTGCTACGGGCTGTGCGAGCATAATTAGCAAGACAATTGAAACCCCTATTATGAGACCTACCTATTTTAACTAGTTTACACTCCCATTCTACCATGAAGTTCTTGATTTCCTTTACCAGATTTCCAAACTGTGATTTGATGAGGGAAGCATTCGACATAGGAGATAGACCGACCACCCACTCGAACTGCACCAGAATAAAAAGGGTAGACCATTGCAGTGCTAGCGACCCTCCCATCATTATTGCTTGAATCTCAGCTTCCAAGATGGCATTGCAATAAAATAGAAATTGTTAGGCAGCAAAGACAAGATCACCCTTGTTGTTTCTTCGGATCATGCTTGCCGCTACCGAGCCATCTTCGAATGTGAAAGATCCGTCCATCGAAAAGCGCAAGCCAATCCCGCCTCCTCTCATTAACAATTGGAGCAGACATGTGAGAATTCTAACCCTCGTGTTCATGTCTTAAGAATGTAAACTTGAAGTGCATGCACAACTTTTTAGTGATTGATTTAAAATAGCACACCAGATTGAACAAACTACAACGAAGATGAACAATAAAAATCCACGATAAAACTAAAAGTTACATCAACGTTCTTCGAGGTCGCCGTTTCTAGTTTCATACTATTTCACATACTGACTTTTTCGAATTTCCACGGTGTCTCAAAAGGAGAAGACCAAACTGTGGCCAGGGACACAACCCTCGCATGAGAAGGCGACAAGCCGCTGATTCGCGGTCGCATATGTCGACGAAGATGATCGTGATCACATAACATTGAAACGGGTGAGCCCCTGACAAAAACTCACTCGGCACTATCATCGTCATCACCGTAGCAAGGATAGAAGATGCAGCAGTGCGGACTTTTGTTCCGTGCAACGCCGCCCTCACCGTCGAGACGTCGTCGCTAAGAACACGCAAACCTATCATGGTAGAGCTGAAGTTGTGCTTCGATGTTGATCTGTATGTTTCCCCCACCTCTCGGTGGCTGAGAGAGAACTTGGCGAAGCGCGTGCACGTCGACATCAAGGGCATGATTACATACGCCCATTCCATCCGATACCGACTGCATACGGTGGGTTGGACGGTCCAAATCCCAGGGTCCAACGCCCCAACACTCCAACTGCTGCGAGCCAACGACCTTCCGTTTTTTTGACACCGTGGACGCAACCATCGTACTACTACCGGGGATCATTATACACCTAGCTCGGTGAGATCACGAGCTCTATCATTTTTTACGGGTACATCACGACCTCCATGAAGGCGACTGATCACGAGCAGTAGCTAGCAGCAGTAAACAAGTGAGCCGTGCTGCTGCCTTGAAGTGTTAAACAAATGTATGAATGCAGAAGCGAGTTAGTAACTAATCCTGAACCGGTGAAGCTGTTACAATATGTATGGGTGGTTAGTTCAATTGATGGCCTCATTATGCCCGCCGCTTGTGTCTGGTGACCTAAGCTTGTCATCACCCATCCGTCCCTGTCATTTACACTCTACTGAGATATATGATTGGTGTGCTAGCTAGTGTATCTATAGCTCAAGAGTTTTAGCTGAGGCAGCTCGGTCGGTGGACGTGCTGCTGACATGCATGGGCAAGCAAATCAACGACGACCTCAACGGACGGAGACGGGGACGGCCGGACGGGACGGAAGGTGAACCTCGCAACGTGGACATGTCGACCAGCCAGTGAGCACGGCCCAAACAGATTAGCTTAAGATAATGGCAACGAGGAGAATAATGGTTCGGTGCAGTGGCACGCAGTGAAGACGTCGATCGGTCATTGATCATTGCACGGCTCAATTATTTGGAGCTCTAGCTCTCATCGATCCTTTTATTAGATGTACAGAGATTAGAGATAGAGATAGATATGTGGATGTAGCAGCTAAGCTCAGCTGCATAATGGTGGCCGCGCCACATGCCCGGCGACGGCTACCGATGATTGTGTCGTGTAAAGCCCATGTGAGCCATGGCCCTCTGACAATCAGAAAAATCCCCAGGTCAGGTCAGGCCAGGCCAGCGCTGAATCGTTGAGCAGTCACAACTCACAAGTGCCATACGCTTGTGAAAAAAGAAGGCATGTCCTTGTTGAACCATTCACCGACTGGATCATGTTACGGAGACGGAAGAATCGTTTGCATTGCACTCCGTCGCGCTGATGAGGTGCAGCTGGGAACCTACATCCATGGCTGGTACTGCGGTGCACGTACGGCGATGTGTGTCGGTGCGCGCGCAGCCGCCGGCCGAGGAGGATCGCAACGCGCGAGCTGCCACGCGGTCCACGCCCAACAGCAGCAACAGAAGGAATTCATCGTTAGTACAGGAGATGCGGACGCGGCAGCAGCGCGGACGCCCAGGTAACCCGACAGCAACAGGAGGAGGACCTCATCAGTGCCTACGCCTACAGGGACATGCGGCGACGCGGACGGACGCCTCCGGTTCCCCCCAATTTCGACGCGCCAACCACCACCCTCCGCCGGCCGCACGCACGCACGCACGCACGAGCGCCCAGCCGCACCGCGCGGACGCGCCCGGCAGAGGCACCGACCCCAAAAGCAGACCGCACGGGTCACGGCGCCGGCCCGTCGGGCGAGGGTCACCTCCCGCGCGTGGCGCCCATAAATCCCGGCGCCGTCCACGCGCACGGGGAGCGGCAGCGCGCCAACAGTGCGCGAGTGGAGGATGCCGCTGCTTCGAGTTCGACCAGATCCTCCAGCCAAGTAAACTGGTCTGCTCCGCCAAAAACATTCAGGTTCACGCACCCCTGACCTGACGACGAGTGCATGTCTTCCTGTACAACTCTGCTCCTACAGGACGGACCTAACCAACGCGCCCTAAGAAGCCTGCTCTGTTCGCTCCTCCTGTGCCTGCACGACGCGGGTCACGACGCCGACTGCGACGGTGCTCCCCTGCGACCGCAGGAACGCACGGCCGAGGGCCTTGAGGGTCGCGAACTCCTCCACGCACACCTCCCTCTCCAGCTTCACCTGAACACCAGAGATGATCAGTAAGCACTCATTCAGTCTCATCTGCTGTAAGGGCGCACACGTAACGCAACGTACCTCGACGATGGCGGCCTGCCTCGCGGTCAGCATCCGCGGCTTCTTCGCCGAGGCCTTGCCGGTCTTCTGGTCAAGCAGCGATACTATCCTCACCAGGGACGCCGACACCTTCGCGTGGTGCACGTGGAGCTCAAACTGGGGGTAGCAACCAGTATGTCAGTGCGTTGGGCGATGGCACGGCATTAGTAACTCTATATGAGTTGTCTCACAATGCATGGTCGGTGGTTGGTTGTTACTACGTACCTGAAGGCCGGGCAGTATAGGCACGATGATGTCTAGTACCAGGATTTTGAGTTCCAGGGAAGACGCCACCGACACGGGGTAATCCGGATGGCACAGGACTCCACCAGACATTACATGGATCGGGTCGATCCCTTGCAGCCCAACCGCAATGTTGTCGCCGGCTCTTGCCGCGCTGAGACGTGAGGAGTCCCGCTCGATGATTTTCACTCGATGATTTTCACTGTAGCTAGCTCTCTCGAAGGCATCACAAGGCAGGGGCTAGACCCAACCCCCCAATCGATCGGCCCCCCTCAATGAATCGGAGCAGATACTAATATTTCCAAGTTTTGTGGCGCTGCGTGTAGGTACCAAGCCCAAACACAGCCCATGTCTCATCTTTAGGCCACCGTGGAGAATTTTGACCCAGCTTTCCTGTCTTCCAAGTCGTTCAGAATAGATTGATCACGATTTTCTGCTAGCCGCCACTGGCCGCCCTAGCCGATCGACAGACGACACCGCCGCGTCGCCGTGCTAGCCAGCAAGCCCCCGTCTCTGCCTTTGCAGATCCTTCAGCGGCAATGATCTAGTCCGCAAACGCTGAAGTCTAATCCGCGGCAATGATCTAGTCTGCAAACGCTGAAGTCTAATCCGCGGCGATGATCCTGTCGCAAACGCTGAAGTATGAAGGTATGGCATAGTTAATTAACTGGCTCTCTTGCGATTGCATCTCAGACTATTGATTAAGGAGTACAAATTACTAGTAGATGTGTTTTCCAGTCATACGGGAGATTTTGCTCGTAGTACATCTTAACTGTTGTTTCCTCCTCAGGCTGCCTTTTGGCATTTTCGTTTTTATTGAACGTTGTCTGCATCATGTCCTTCTATTTCGATGGAAGCAGGGCTGACTGCATTCGTCAATTTATGATATTTGTGTTGCACTGAAAAATGAATAGCTCCAAAGTTGAGATTATCTTATTGTTCGATGATCTTGCTAGTTGTAGACCTAAATTCAATCCTGTAGAAAGGAAGCCTTTTTGTGAATTGCCAAACATGTATTACTATGTTTTGATAAGTCAGTGTGACACATTATGACATTTTATTCTCAAAATTTTCTTCTAATATAAAACAACACACATTTAGGTGTGCATTGAAGAAAAAATTTGCATGTACTATCCTTATCTCCTTCGCCCCCCTCATGCCTAAATCCTGGCTCCGCCCCTGTCACAAGGACCTGCAAAAGGAGTATTTTGAGATCAGACAACAACTCCAGAAGACAAAGCAAGATAACTAACTGCAATTATTGAGTAGGGTAGATTTGTTTGGCAGCGCATATTGTCATGGATTTGTCACGGCAGATGTCCTTTTGCAAGGACTTAGTCGTGGAGCCATCGTAACTAGGAAGCTTAAAGGGGTTAATCGGGACAAAGGGCACGAGAGATTTATACTAGTTCGGCCCCTTACGGTGAAGGTAAGGCCTACGTCTAGTTGGGTTGGTATTGCTTGATGTTTCGATGACCAGGGAGCGAGATATGCTATGCCCGGTTCTCGATGAGTTGTTTTTTGCCCTAAGCCGCCAGCGGGTCGTCCCCTTATATACACTGGTTGACGCCCTGTGGCTTACAGAGTCCCGGCCGGCTCATAAACAGTGTCTGGCTCGGTGACTAGTTAAATCTACCTTATGATACAAGTCATGCCATTATGGCGGTTTACTACGACGGGCCTTAAGTCGCCCGTGGGCTTTAGACCCTTTAGTGAACCACCATCTTCATGCTTGGTCTTGGGCTTCTTCTGATAGATCTCTCTTTGCATAACCCGGCCCCTCATGGCCGGCTTATACAAATAGTTATATTCCCAACGTTAGGCCCCAGATTGATTTGAAACGGTTCATGTCAATCTTAAAATACCTTAAGAAATAAGCCTTCGGTCTTCTGTCTGTGCAAAGGGTTTAATCCGCCATGACGTCATCTTCTGGATTCACGTTAGCCCGTCGTGACGTCATCTCCAATTAAATCCTTATTTTATTCTGCTATATCTTCAACGGATCTTTGCCTTTACTAATTGTCCTGAAACCCGAGGCATCGGGGTCGCTGGATAATGATATTCAATCTCCTCGTTTCTCGCACCGTCCTAGTCAGCCCTTCCCTATAAATAGGCTCGACCTAGGTCCTTTTCATTTTCTTCCTCAGTCGTCTTCATCTTCTCCCTGCCTCCCTATTACTCGAGCTCCGCCGCCGCCGCCACCGTCGAGCTCCTCGTCTTCTCCAACTCAGGCCGCTGCATCAACCTGACTTAATCAGAGAAACACGATGGAACCCTACAGCAGCTCTGCATTCGTAAGCCCTTTCCCTTTCCTGCGTTTAGATCTGCCTTGCGGCCTCCCGAGTTCGTCGGTGTTCATCGCCGCCCGTTGCAAACCCTTGATATTTTTCCTTTCCCATGCTCCTTTTTGATCTTTAGACAACTAGAACTACTGTGGTGGCTATTCCGCATCCATCTCGAATAGAAACAGATCTCATTTCCCTTGTTTAAAGGCCTCCTTCGAGTGTATGAACTTCTCAGTACTGACTTTAGGTCTAGAAATTTTTCTTTTTCAGAGCAATTGTTTGATCCAAAATAATAGCTAAAACTTGTGAAACTTGTTTGTTCCACACTTAAATCTGCACCTGTTGACTCTGTTAAACTACGATAGTCCATATAGCCAGTTTTAAGAAAATGACACTGTTTGGTCAACCTTGCCTGCTTCCTGGCGATTTAAGAAAATTTAACTGCCTTTGATACTTGTAGCGGCTTAAATACCACTGAATAATTACCCATATATCATTAGGCCCCTTCTTAAGCCGCCGTTTTGAATAGACTCACGATGTTCTCCTCCGGATTATAAATTGAACCGGAAATTTTTTCTTTTGTCATAGGTTTCAATTTGCCTAATGGCTCCCAAGGCTCCCAAACCTCCGGTGACCTGTAACTGGGTCAAGTCCGTCGTTACAGAAAGCACTTTGTCTGATTTTGTGAAATCCGGCCATCTGCCCAAGAAAGAGATCATGTCTTATCGTGCTCCTAACCCGTCAGAGGAGAAGCCTCAACCCAAGGAGGGGGAGGTGATCGTGTTTACTGATCACATGAACCGGGGCTTCGCTCCACCCGGTTCAAAATTCTTCAGGGATGTTTTGCATTTCTTTGATCTCAGACCTCAAGACATCGGGCCCAATTCCGTGTCAAATATTTGCAACTTCCAAGTCTTCTGCGAGGTGTACCTTGGAGAAGAACCCAGCTTACTTTTATTCAGAGAATTGTTTTACTTAAACCGGCAGAACGAACGCGCCAACGGGCCCATTCTGGAACTTGGTGGCATCTCGATTCAGCGGCGGAGAGACAGCCTTTTCCTTATGCTGAACTGCCAAATCATCCAAAGGATTGGAATCAGACGTGGTTTTACTGCCAAGACACTTCTCCGGCTGAGGAAAATCCTCTGCCCGACTTCCGTGCCTTGCGCCTCGAATCCAACCACCCGCTGCCAGATAAACTGACTGTTGTTGAACGCCTGCCACTTGCTCCCACCATTAGTGAAATCAAAGCACTTTTGGGAAATGGCTTAGATGGCATTGACCTGATCCGAGTCTGGGTCGCTTGGCGAGTGATTCCGTTAAGCCGCCGCCCCGGCTTAATGTGCACCTACTCAGGCGAGAAAAATGACCCACTGCGTCACAGTCCCGACGACTTACCAGATGATGTGGTAGAGGCTACGACCCAGACGTTGTTGAAAGAGGGCACAGTGACTAGTAATGCCTTTGGCTTACTTCCTTTCTGCAAGAAGAACCCGGCCCTGCAGTAAGTCATCAACCTCAATAACTACTCCTTACTGTGTTATATCTTGCTTTTATTTATAACCCTTTATCGTTTTTCCTCAGGCAATGACAACTTCTGGAAGGTCAAGTATAACCATGAGGCTGCCAAACAAGCCAGAGCGGCCAAGAGAACCGAAAGAAAAGCCGCCAAAACAGGAACTTCAAGGAAAAGGAAGCCAAGCGCTTCAGATTTACTCAAATTGGACGACACTTCTGACGATAAAGAAGAGGTAATCCTTAATTCTCCTAACTCTTTTATCATTATTTTATTGATATTCTACCCTTTTCAGGAGGATACGGGGAACAGCCAAGCGGTTGACGAAGAGGTAACTATAATCTCCTCCGACTCAGAGCCTTTGCCAGAGCAAAAAATCCGAAGGGTGACCCGGAAAGTAAGATTTTCACATCCTTTAGCTTATCAAGATCCTCAATTTCTTTTGAAGCAGCAGACTCATGAAAGCCGGAGGCATACCCGGACCTCCAAGGATGTAGAACTCTCCTATGGCTTACCTGATGTAACCAGGAAGCGCCAAACTGAGGTTATTGCCGACTTATATTCTGCTTTCCCCTTAGCGGGCTTAATACGTCTACCTCTCAATTCATCTGACTCAAATTATCAGGAGACTTCACCTTCCTCTGGCGAGACTATGCAATCCAACATTCCGGCTTTTAAAACCGCCCCCGGGTAATGTAAACTTATTTACCTTATATTTTACCTTACTCATGTTTTTGTACTCACCCTTCCGCCTTATCCATAGCGTGCAAGTGAAGCCCAGGAGGGCAAAAAAGAATAAGCCGTCCCAAGATCCGGCCATAACTGAACCGGAACTCGGAACAACTGCCCCTGACACTTCCACTCATCAACCGCCGCCTGAACCGGTTTATGATATTCCAGCACCAATCTCTGATCCGCCCGCTGAAGAAACTCTTGGTGGTTCTGTTAAACCGGAAACTCCTAGCCCGGCCAAGACAACTGATCAGGAAGTTGAGATTCTCAAGACTCAGTTTGTCGAGCCGAGTGAGCCCATTGTCCTTGCCAAGTGCTCTGCCAAGGAGGAGCTTTTGGAGCGCCGAAAGGCCAAGTTAGACATTGCAGAGTATACTCATTTGGGTATTGGGGATATCGTCTCTGGATATATCAGTCAAGTACATAGCAGCCGCGACCTGGAAATTGACATGGTAAAGCAGATACAGCAAAAATCTGAGGTATGACATATGTTACTTTTTCCTTAACCATACTTACTATACCAGCCCCCAAGTCTATTGCTTATAAGTAAATATGTTGTAGACTTAGAAAACTGCCTAATCACAACTTGTCCGGATTGGAAAGAAGTTATTTAACCCGATTGTAGCATGATACTTTGAACTTGCGATACACATTAGCCCCCAAGTGTCAAGCATCTTTGCTTGCAAAGCGCTTGGGACTTAAATTTCCATGAACCGGCGTAGCGATTTAAAGTTCTTCAGTGTACATTAGCCCCCAAGTGTCAAGTACCTTTGCTTGCAAAGTGCTTGGGACTTAATGTTTACCTTATAATGATTCTGACTATAACCCGGCATCAATACAGGCTACCATAAGTCAATTTGAATCAGAGGTTACTGACCTGAAGAATCGCCTGGCAGCTCAAGAACTTGAAATCCAAAAGGCGAACTCCAAGTTTGAATTCAGTATTTCTGAACAAGAGAAGTTGAAGAAAAACTGTGAGAGGAATAAGAAAAACTGGGCTGATGAAAAGGCTTCACTGGTGACCCGGGCCGAGACGGCAGAGGCATTGCTTGCAGAAGCAACAGCGGAGCTGTCCAACTTAAAGCGCCAGATATCTCAAATGGTCTCAGCAATCTTTGGTAAGTTACTCATATAAACTTTAAACTTTGCAAACCTTCTTTCAATGATTACTTCAATTGTCACCTCCGACTCATCTTATGTTTAATAATGCAGGCCCCAGGAGCACAAACCTCAAGCAGAACATGTTTATCAAGCTGAAGGCGGTTTATACTCTGGTGGAACAACTCTACACCGGGTCACAACGTGCTTTGTCCGTTGTAGCTTTATCAAATGACGTTCCTCACCTCCTGCAAGACGTGCTGAAGTGGCTTGCTGTGTTACCTCAGCGGATCCAAGAACTAAGGCGGGCGTCCGCAAGAGCCGGGGCCATAGCCGCGTTGAGCCGGGCTAAAGCATGGATTCCAGAACTAGACCCGGCCGACCTCGCTCTTGGATACCCGAGTCTGAAAGAGGATGGGACCGTATTCGATGAACAGGATTTCACTGCCTGTGTCAAAGTTATACGCCCTGTGGCTACTCTTATTGGGAACGATACTGATCTTACCAAATATCAGCCGGGTTATGACAGCGAGAATCAGAGAATCCCAACGCCTCTTTATGACGACGTCAGCCTGATCCCTCCAATCCGTAAGCATACCTTTGCCCCTGAAATCGACCCAGCCGGTTTAATAGATGACGAAGCTGAGTTTGAAGCTTTGAGTGGCATTGACTGGGCATCGTCCACCTTCCAGGACAAGGCAGCCGACGGAGAGGCGGAAAAGGATAACCCAGATTCTTCAAGCCAACCAAAGGAGTGAACCGCTAGGCGTCATATGTTTATGTCTTTGTGAAAACAATGCTTCATTATTCAGACTCGGGGAGTCTTGTAATAGGGTAGAAAAACCATCTCGACTTTTGCCATGCCTGTGCGCATGCTTATGGCGCTCAATACTTTCTTAAGCCGCCATCGCTATATCCTTCCAGCTTATATGGATCTTTTATTTCCTGTATGTTAAACAAAAAATTGCTTGCCTTGTCCTGTGATCCTTTTGGTAATCTCGCTGGCTTATATGACCCCACCCATGCGGGTAAATTTAACTCCTGAAAGTTGGAATATATAATATTCACCTGGCACCTAACAACCTGGGGTAATCAATGTTAAGCCGGAAGAACAAAAACCATCTCACAGTGCTTTCAAGAAGATCTCAAGATAGTCAAGTAATTATGCTTATGAAGTATAATAGATAATAAACAATATTCAAAGGCTTCTGATTCGAATACGATGAGTAAACCGTTCCAAAGGGGTTAAGATAAGATTCGGATACAATCATATAGCCCCCAGTGGCTTTGGCGATGCCGATCAAGTGGGTATCGACAGCTATGTTCTCTTTGGTTCGAATATGACCTATGTTTGAATAGGAAGCCCCCAAGTGACCATAAGAGTTGTTTAATGATGCTGATTCGAATACGATCCACGTCAGACCCAAAGGGGTTAAGCTATGATTCAAATATGATCAAGAAGCCCCCAAGTGGGTTTGGCAGTATACCGATCAAGCGGGTATCGACAGCTATGTTCTCTTTGGTTCGAATACGACCTATGTTTGAACAGGAAGCCCCCAAGTGATCATGGCTAGATTTAGATATGATCATAAACCGGACCAAAGGGAAAGCCAGATTCAGATATGATCTGCTCCCTGTTGGTTGTTTCCACCACCTGATAAAGAAGACATATAAACCTTTGAGGGTGAAAAAGACAGAGGTCCTGCTTTATTGCTTTATATAATACATACATCTTCAAAATATATACATCTGGAGAGCCGATGGCTCAAGTATAATAAGGCCAAAGATGAGCGATATTCCACGGCAGGCGGGTCTCCTCCTCCGACTTACGTGAGTCTTTGTGCTCTCGAACATTGACGAGGTAGTATGACCCGTTGTTTAGATTCTTGCTGACCACAAAGGGTCCTTCCCAAGGAGGGGACAACTTGTGCATATCAGACTGATCCTGGATGAGCCGGAGCACTAAGTCGCCTTCCTGAAAGGTTCTGCTTCTAACCCGGCGGCTGTGATAGCGGCGCAGGTCTTGCTGGTAAATTGCCGAGCGGGCTATTGCCAAGTCTCGCTCCTCATCCAATAAATCAAGTGCATCCTGATGAGCTTTTTCGTTATCAGCCTCAACATAAGCCGCCACGCGGGGTGAGTCATGCCGGATGTCACTTGGCAGGACCGCCTCTGCTCCGTACACCATGAAGAAAGGTGTGTAACCCGTAGATCTGTTAGGCGTAGTATTGATACTCCAAAGAACAGAGGGTAACTCCTCCACCCAACAACCCGGCGTCCGCTGTAAGGGGACCAAGAGCCGGGGTTTAATACCCTTCAAGATCTCATGATTAGTTCTTTCTACTTGATGATGTCTACTACACAACCTTCTTCTTGTAGACGTTGTTGGGCCTGCAAGTGCACAGGTTTGTAGGACAGTAGCAAATTTCCCTCAAGTGGATGACCTAAGGTTTATCAATCCATGGGAGGCGTAGGATGAAGATGGTCTCTCTGAAGCAACCCTGCAACCAGATAATAAAGAGTCTCTTGTGTCCCCAACACACCCAATACAATGGTAAATTGTATAGGTGCACTAGTTCGGCGAAGAGATGGTGATACAAGTGCAAAATAGATAGTAGATATAGGTTTTTGTAATCTGAAATAATAAAAACGGCAAGGTAGCGAGCGGTAAATGTGAGCGTAAACGGTATTGCAATGATAGGAAACAAGGCCTAGGGTTCATAATTTCACTAGTGCAAGTTCTCTCAACAATAATAACATAGATAGATCATATAACAATCCCTCAACATGCAACAAAGAGTCACTCCAAAGCTACTAATAGCGGAGAACAAACGTAGAGATTATGGTAGGGTACGAAACCACCTCAAAGTTATTCTTTCGGATCGATCTATAAAAGAGTTCGTACTAGAATAACACCTTAAGACACAAATCAACCAAAACCCTAATGTCACCTAGATACTCCATTGTCACCTCAAGTATCCGTGGGCATGATTATATGATATGCATCACACAATCTCAGATTCATCCAACCAACATAAAAGTACTTCAAAGAGTGCCCCAAAGTTTCTACCGGAGAATCAAGAAAACGTGTGCCAACCCCTATGCATAGGTTCCCAATGTCACAAAACCCGCAAGTTGATCAGCAAGACATACATCAAGTGTTCTCATAAAAGACTCAATCCGATAAGATAACTTCAAAAGGGAAACTCAATTCATCACAAGAGAGTAGAGGGGGAGAAACATTATAAGATCCAACTACAATAGCAACTCGGGATACATCAAGATCGTGCCATAGAGGAACACGAGAGAGAACACGAGTGAGAGAGATCAAACACATAGCTACTGGTACATACCCTCAGCCCTGAGGGTGAAATACTCCCTCCTCGTCATGGATAGCGCCGGGATGATGAAGATGGCCCCCGGTGATGGATCACCCCTCCGGCAGGTACCGGAAAGGGGTCCCATTGGTTTTGGTGGTTCGGAGGCTTGCGGTGGAACTCCCGATCTATCTTCTGTTCGGAAGTTTTAGGGCACGAGGTATATATGGGTGAAAGGAGTACGTCGGTGGAGCTACGGGGCCCCATGAGGCAGGGGGCGCGCCTGGGGAGGGCGCACCCCACCCTCGTGAGCACCTCCCGTATCTTCCGACGTGGGGTCAAGTCCATCGGTGGGTTTCCTTCCAAAATAACTTCTCCAGCTTGATTTCGTTCCGTTTGATCTGCGTCGATATTCCTTTTCCTCAAACACTGAAATAGGCATAAACAAAAATCTGGGCTGGGCCTCCGGTTAATAGGTTAGTCCCAAAAATAATATAAAAGTGGATAATAAAGCCCAATATTGCCTAAAACAGTAGATAAAGTAGCATGGAGCAATCAAAAATTATAGATACATTGGAGACGTATCACTTGACCATTGGATTGAGGATGAGCAATAGCCGAAACATCAAGCCGGATATGTTCTCGTTGATAGAACTCTTCCATGGCACCCTTGGAGAGATTAGTGCCATTATCAGTTATAATGCTGTGTGGAAAACCGAAACGAAAAATCACCTTTTTCATGAACTGAACCGCCGTGGCTGCATCACACTTACTGACCGGCTCTGCCTCAACCCACTTTGTAAATTTATCCACTGCCACCAGGAGGTGTGTCTTTTTATCTTTAGACCTCTTGAAAGGTCCAACCATGTCAAGCCCCTGATCGCGAACGGCCAAGTAATTGGAATCATCCTCAATTCTTGAGCCGCACATGAGCTCGTCGTGAGAATTTCGACATCCGTCACATTTATCGACTAGATCCTCCGTGATCAAGATGAGCCGTTAGCCAATAAAAGCCATGACGGAAAGCCTTGGCCACAAGATATTTTGAGCCGGCGTGATGACCACAATCCCCTTCATGGATCTCACGAAGTATCTCCTGACCCTCCGCAGGCGATACACAACGTTGAAAAGCTCCAGTGACATTGCGATGATGTAACTCGCCATGAACAATTGTCATGGATTTGGACCGCCGGATGATTTGTCTCGCCAAGGTCTCATCCTCAGGCAACTCTCCCCGGGTCATGTAAGCCAAATATGGCACTATTCAATCCGGGATAACACGAAGAGCTGCTACCAGCTGTGCCTCCGGGTCTGGCACTGCTAGGTCCTCCTCTGTGGGTACCTTGACAGAAGGATTATGCAAAACATCAAGGAAGGTGTTGGGCGGCACCGGCTTTCGCTGAGATCCCAGCCGGCTTAAAGCATCAGCCGCCTCGTTCTTCCTTCGATCAATGTGCTCTACTTGATAACCTTTGAAGTGCCCAGCCACAGCATCAACTTCACGATGGTAAGCCGCCATTAAGGGATCCTTAGAGTCCCATTTGCCTGATACTTGTTGAGCCACAAGATCTGAGTCACCCAAACACCTTACCCGGCTCAAATTCATCTCTTTGGCCATCCTGAGACCATGGAGTAAGGCCTCATACTCAGCTGCATTGTTAGTACAAGGAAACATAAGCCGGAGCACATAACAAAATTTGTCACCTCGGGGGGAAGTTAAAACGACTCCAGCCCCCGAGCCTTCCAACTTTCTGGACCCATCAAAGTAAATAGTTCAATATGTGTTATCTGGCTTCTCCTTAGGTGCCTGTAACTCTGTCCAATCATTGATAAAGTCCACCAAGGCTTGAGACTTAATAGCGGTACGTGGCATGTACTTCAAGCCATGAGGCCCAAGCTCAATGGCCCACTTGGCGACTCGTCCTATGGCTTCCCTGTTCTGGATGATGTCTCCCAAGGGGGCAGAACTTACCACAGTTATAGGATGACCTTGGAAGTACTGCTTCAGCTTCCGGCTTGCCATAAACACTCCGTAAACAAGTTTCTGCCAATGCGGATATCTTTGCTTAGACTCAATGAGCACCTCACTGATGTAGTAAACCGGCCGTTGAACCGGATGCTCCTTGCCAGCCTCCTTACGCTCCACCACGATGGCAACACTGACGGCTCGTGAGTTAGCAGCCACATATAAGAGCAACGGCTCTTTATCAATGGGAGCCGCAAGGACCGGTGGTTCAGACAACTGTCTCTTTAAATCTTCAAAGGCAGTATTAGCAGCATCACTCCAGACAAAAGTGTCCGTTTTCTTCATCATCTGATACAGTGGTAGGGCCTTCTCACCTAACCGGCTTATGAAACGGCTTAAAGCAGCAACACGACCCGCCAGTCGCTGAACATCATTGATGCACGCCGGTTTAGCCAAAGAAGTGATTGCCTTGATCTTCTCCGGATTAGCTTCAATGCCTCTGTTTGAGACCAGAAAAACCCAAAAGCTTGCCTGCTGGTACACCAAATGCACACTTGGCCGGGTTAAGCATCATCTTATAAACCCGGAGATTATCAAATGTCTCTTTTAAATCAGATATCAAGGTTTCCTTCTCTCTGGACTTCACCACGATGTCATCCACATAAGCGTGAACATTGACAGTTCTGTACACATCGCTGATAAGTCGCCTGAGCCCTCTTGAGCCCAAATGGCATAGATACATAACAGAAGGCTCCAAACGGAGTGATGAAAGTCGTCTTCTCCTGGTCCTTAACTGCCATTTTGATCTGATGATAACCAGAGTAAGCATCCAAAAAAATCAAACGCTCGCGGCCTCCGTAGCATCAATGATTTGATCAATACGGGGGAGAGCAAAGGGATCAGCCGGACAAGCCTTATTTAGGTCCGTGTAATCCACACACATTCGCCAGGTGCCGTTCTTCTTGAGCACGAGCACCGGGTTAGACAACCACTCCGGGTGAAAAACTTCAACAATAAACCCAGTCGCTAAGAGCCGGGTGACTTACTCTCCAATAGCTTTCCGTCTCTCTTTGTTGAACCGTCGAAGAAACTACCTGACCGGCTTATACTTTGGATCAATATTGAGAGTGTGCTCAGCGAGTTCTCTCGGTACACCCGGCATGTCAGAAGGTTTCCATGCGAAGATGTCCCGGTTCTCACAGATGAACTTGATGAGCGCGCTTTCCTATTTAGGATCCAAATTGGCACTGATACTGAACTGCTTAGATGAATCGCCTGGAGTAAAATCAACAATCTTGGTTTTAGCAGCCGATTTAAACTTCATCGCCGGGTCATGCTCGGTGGTTGGCTTTTTTAGAGAGGTCATATCCGCCGGGTCAACATTGTCTTGATAAAACTTCAGCTCCTCTGCTGCACAAACAGACTCAGCATAAGCCGCATCGCCCTCCTCACATTCCAGGGCTACCTTTCGACTTCCATGCACGGTGATGGTGCCCTTGTGACCCGGCATCTTAAGCTGCAGATAAACATAACACGGCCGTGCCATGAACTTGGCATAAGCCGGCCGACCAAATAGAGCATGATATGGACTCTTGATTTTGACCACCTCAAAAGTTAATTTCTCAGCTCTAGAATCATACTCATCTCCAAAGGCCACTTCCAGTTCAATCTTGCCAACTGGGTAGGCCGACTTACCAGGCACCACTCCATGAAAAATAGTGTTGGACGTCTTCAAATCCTTATCAGTCAATCCCATGCGGCGAAAGGTCTCATAATAGAGGATATTGATGTTGCTACCTCCGTCCATGAGTACCTTGGTGAATTTATATCCACCAACCTGAGGTGCTACCACCAAGACTAACTAACCCGGATTATCAACCCGGAGGGGGTGATCTTCCCTGCTCCATACAATGGGTTGTTCTGACCACCTCAAATAACGGGGAACCGCCGGCTCAACAGAATTCACGGCCCTCTTATGAACCTTTTGGTCACGTTTGCACAAGTTAGTGGTGAACACGTGATACTGCCCACTATTCAGTTGCTTCGGGTGGCTTTGATAACCCGACTGCTGCTGCTGTTGTCCCCCTTGACCAGACTGCTGTTGATTATAACCGCCTTGTTGTCCCTGAAAGCCAGAACTTGAACCGCCACCCGGGCCATGAAAACCGCCGGCTCCTGAGCTGCTGCCTGACCCGTGATTGCCGTCAAACGTGTTGGAATTCTTAAAGGCCTTCATGATCGCGCAATCTTTCCATAAGTGGGTGGCGGGTCGTTCCCGGGTGCCGTGTCTCGGGCAATGCTCATTGGAGTAGCTGCTCAAGAGATGGGCCTGACCCGCCAGATCGAGGGGGCGGTTTGCCCTTACGTCTCTGATTGTTACCCAACACATATCGATATTGTCTAGCAGGCATTCTGCCTCGAAGCAAAAGCAGCAATTCATAGTTCAAAACCCAACAAGTATGACTGTAATGACATAAATTAAGAGTTTTACCTTGGTATCACTTTGGATTGCTCCACATACTACTTTATGGTATTAACGACCACTCCCTTCACCATTTTGATATCCTTTAGGACACTTATATTTAGTATAACTCTTCAGTCCACGACCTATGATTGTTAACGGCCACTTTGTGCAACATATGGCATTTCAATATTAACGTCCACATTAATATAGATACAAAGGAATCTAAAATGAAAGTATCATAGCCTCTTTTATTAAGAGAAATCAGATAAATTAAAAAAATTCTCGCATGCAATTCTGGAATTAAAAGACAATTTAAGAAATTTGAGTCAAACCACCTCCTTAGACTACTCCTAGTGGGAGTAACATAAGAAGTAACAAGCATACCATATACACATAAAGAGTGTTGTGAAAAATAATTAAAAAAGGAGAGTGAGAAATGGAGTAACATAATATGTTACCATCATATAACACTTCCCATAAAAAATGATTCTACAAACTAATAAATGAAGTTCTCTATGTGATCATGCATATGGCACTATCCACTATGGAGGTAGTAACATAGACTAGAAACACATGCATGTTGATAGTCTAAATTACTCTCCACTATGACTAGTCTTACTAGCAATATACTTGCTCATGTCTAACTAAAAAACAAGACAGCTAGAAAAGATAATTAAAATTTATTGATCTTCAATGGAGGGACACCATTATTGTCTGAATGGATATCATTCTTCATTGGTGATTACAATGCCTCCCGATGCTTCGGTGGACCATCAATCCCACAAAATGTTGAGTAATTTATGAAAGTCAATCCATGTAAATAAATTGGCACTAAAAATATATAAATTGGTGCTATAATAACTGTTAATAGAAAAGAAGAACAAGTATTGCGATGTTACTATAATAACTATCTACCATGAAAAAACATTAATTAGTTCTAAGTTGACAAAGCATCTAACATCAGTATTCATCGAAATGTAACCATCTACATTTACAAAACATACAACGACAGGGCAGATTCTGCTGCAATCTCTTGACATATTCCTTGATAGTTTCAGGAAATGAACTTACAAGGTGCAAATGAACTTACTGATGGCGGTAAAGAAACATCTTTTCCACTTAGAATCTTTCGTGATAAAGGCCAGCTAGGTGATACATTTCTGAGAGGACAAGTGCCTAGAAAATGCCACTCTCTGGGAACATTGTACTGCGTTGTACGCGATAAGAATGATACTCTTGCGCACGTGTTGAGTTGTACCCCACTAGATATATCATTTAGGAGGGATTTGATTGGCCCTTTACTTGTGTGATGGCAACATCTTCTATTCCGTTTGGATTCAATTAACTTGACACAAGGTTGGGATGTGTTTCGCTGTAATCTTACTACGTCTTGGTCCGTCACAGTTGACTGTATGTACGGTGCACTCTCGCACACAGACATTCCAGTGGACAATAATAAACTAATCTAAAAATCAAAGATGCCACTAAAAGTTAAGATTTTCATGCGGTATTTTCGAAGAGAAGTTGTGCTAACTAAATACAACCTTGCTAGTCGCAACATGGGTGGCAGCATAATCTCAAGACCGGTCCACCTTCTCCGTGTTCATAGGCATAATTTTGATCTCATATGCATTTACTTTTGCCACTTTATTGTTTTATATTCTTTGTCAGACGGTTTGTTTGATGGATGTGTGCATCTTAGCTATGTGGATCCCGGGTATTTTTCTTTATGCTTTGTATCCGCTCGATGCTACTTTTGACTTAATAAAAACATCCTTTATCGAAAGAACACACATCAAGGTTCACGCAACCTAGGCCTGCTCTGCTCGCTCCTCCTATGCCTGCACGATGCCGGTCATGATGCCGACCGCCACGGTGCTCACTTGCGACCAAAAGAATGCCCAACCCAGGGCCTTGAGGGTTGAGAACTCCTCCATGCACACCAATTGACTGACTGACATGCTGACATGGCCAAGCTAGCAACCAAGTGATCAACGACATTAACAAACACGTGGACCGGGAAGCCAACATGGCATATGTGTGTGGATTTACAGCTGGGGCAGAGTTTTTCTTGTTTGCATGAATCAGGGAGCTTTATTCCATAGCAACAGAGTTAATACAAGATCAAGAATAGAAGGCGGCGATGCAACCAACAAACGGTGCTACGGGCTGTGCGAGCATAATTAGCAAGACAATGAAAACCCCTACTACGAGACCTACCTATTTAAACTAGTTTAAACTCCCGTTCTACCATGAAGTTTTTGATTTCCTTTACCAGATTTTCAAACTGTGATTTGATGAGGGAAGCATTCGACATAATAGACCGCCCACCGACTCCAATTGCACCAGAATAAAAAGGCTAAACCATTCCAGGGCTTGCGACCTTCCCATCATTATTGCTTGAATCTCAGCTTCCAAGGCGTTGTCGCAATAAAATAGAAATTGTTAGGCAGCAAAGATAACCTCACCCTTGTTGTTTCTTCGGATCATGCTTGCCCTTCCAGGCCATCTTCGAATGTGAAAGATCCGTCCATCGAAAGCGCAAGCCAATCTCGCCTCCTCTCGTTAACAATTGGAGCAGACATGTGAGAATTCTAACCCTCATGTTTATGTCTTCGAAAGAAGGTAAACCTGAAGTGCATGCACACATTTTTAGTGATTGATTCAAAATAGCACCCATATCGTGCTGCATGTCTGGCCCCGCCTCCAAACTTTCCACCACTGAATGGTTAATCTGCCAGTTGGGAAAAGAGAAGGAAATCATAGGTTGTAACTACTAGATTTCACTTCATGCATTGAACATAACAGAGCAAATGATCAGATAGAGTTCGCCATGATTTTTATTACCAATGTTCCGAGAGATATGTTACTCGATGTCCATGTCCACCACCGGTGGAGCTTATCGTAACTCGGGGATCATAGATTAGAGAGAGTAGTGTGCCCCCACCCACCGACATGTTATTCTAGGATCAACAAGCTGGTTAGGATCGTGGAACTCGCCACCGAGGATGTCGGCTAGGTGTGCAATGACCGGGTTGTAGTCGGGCTTCACCCACTAGCGCAACAGCAGGGCGGCAGGGTTCTTTGGGAAGGTGACTTTCTGCACCTACAACTTGTGGGTGTCGATACCGGTGTAGAGGTTGGGATGCCGCCCAGGAGAATCGTGGCGGAGCATGACCAACAACCATTGGTGTCAAAGGAGGGCAGTGGGGTCGAGCGCAGTGTGAAGGGAGACCCAGTTGATGAGGTCATGGGAGACAGAGTGACCCCATGAGTGGTTTCTGATGCCCCATGTCGCGCCCAATAGGTTGTACTGGTAGAACAAGTGATACACACACTCTTGTGGTACATTGGCCTTGTCGGTACATGCAACAGAAATGACTAACCATAAGTTCCAATAAAGTTAGATCTACCAGAACAATCCTTCCCAACACAATGATGTGGCGTGCATGCATGGAACCGTGGAGAAATTTTTGGGATCAACACTATTCATCTTCTTCCCTGTCTTATTCCTCACGTCCAAGTCTACCCCGCCTCGACTGCCGACCTCCACCACCTGTGATGCCGTAGCTCGCTACCGCTCACAGCGTCCACTACTAGGAAAATGGTTTTAATGATGGTATATGCTATCGTTAAAAGTTGGATTGTGGTCACTAAAGGTCATTATTGACCATAATCTGGTAATCGTTATAGGCTTCATGATTAAAAGTAATAATGATCACATACCTTTTCTGGTCTTTATTGTTGGAACGACGAGATTGTGTGTCATTTGTTAATTCTAATGCAAGAACGACCATAGTTGTAGTACTAACGACCATCTTTTGTCATAGTTAATAATGTTCTCATGGTGACCGAAGAATTATTAATGACCACTTTATGGTATTAACGACCACTCCCTTCACAATTTTTATATACTTCAGGACACTTATATTTAGTATAACTTTTCAGTCAACCACCCTCTAAATTGACAACGATCACTTTATGCAACATTTGACATTTCAATATTAACCTATGTGTGTCAAATTTTAAAATGAAAAACGTTGAAATGTGACCTGTAAAAAAAAAAGACAAATTCATAGTCCGGGAGGATGAATAGTATCATGTGTTAAAAAGCCCCAGATTTGTCTTTTTTTCACAGCCCTCATTTCAACTTATTTTGCCCTGAAAATTTACATGCATGTGTGTTATGCCTTCATGTATATGTGTATTTTTTCAGAATTTTTTGAAATGTAAAAAAATATGAAATTCGAAAAAATTCAAAATTTTCAAAACCGAGCTCCATGGAGCTCGGCCTCCAAAGACAATATCCGCATAAGAAGTAACATGCATACCATATAAGCATAATAAGTGATCTGACAGATAATTAAAAGAGAAGAGTGAGAAATGGAGTAACATAATATGTTACCATCACATAATACTTCCCATGAAAAACTATTCTACAAAGTAATAAATGAAGTTCACTCTATGTGATCATACATATGACACTACCCACTATGGAGGTAGTAACATAAACCAGTAACATAGGCATGTTAATAGTCTAAGTTACTCTCCACTATGACTAGTCTTACTAACAACTTACTTGCTCACGTCTAACTAAAAAACAAGACAGCTAGAAAAGATAAGTAAAATTTATTTATCTTCAATTGAAGGACGCCATTCTTGTTTGAATGGATATCATTCTTCATCGGTGATTACAATGCCTCCCGATGGTTCTATATATTATAGTGGACCATCAATCCTACAAAATGTTGTGTAATTTATGATAGTCAATACATGTAAATAAATTGGCACTATAAATCATATAAATTGGTGCTATAATAACTATTAATAGAAAAGAAGAACAAAGACTGCGATGTTACTATAATAACTATTCACCATGAAAAAACATTAATCCGTTCTAAGTTGACAAAGCATCTAACATCATTAGTCATCGAGATGCAACCATCTACACTTACAGAACATATAACGACAGGGCAGATTCTGCTGCAATCTCTTGACATATTCCTTGATAGTTTCTTTGATACAATAATAAACAAATTCATTACGCAGCGAACTTATAAAGTGCAGATGAACTTACTGATGGCGGTAAAGAAACATCTTTTCCATTTAGAATTTTACACGATAAAGGACGGCTCGGTGATACATTTCTGAGAGGACAAAAATGCCAGTCTCTGGGAACGGTGTCCAGCCTTGTACCACATTGTACACGATAAGAATGATACTCTTGCGCAGGTGTTGAGCTCTTCCCCACCAAATATATCATCTAGGCCTCCTTTGGTTCATAGGGTAGGAAAGTCATCGGAATAGAAAAGTTACAGAAAATGAGATGACATGTATCTGAAATCCTGTGAATAGGAATAAAAAAGAAGATGCCTTCCGGGCTTGTATTATGTGCAACGCCGCCCTCACCGTCGAGACGTCGTCGCTAAGAACACGCAAACCTATCATGGTAGAGCTGAAGTTGTGCTTCGATGTTGATCTGTATGTTTCCCCCACCTCTCTGTGGCTGAGAGAGAACTTGGTGGAGCGCGTGCACGTCGACATCAAGGGCATGATTACATACGCGTAGGCCATCTTAGATGGATCGACAGGTCCACTCCGTCTATTCCATTCGATTCCGACTGCATACGGTCGGTTGGACGGTCCAAATCCCAGGGTCCAAACGCCCCAACACTCCAACTGCTGCGAGCCAACGACCTTCCGTTTTTTTGACAGCGTGGACGCAACCATCGTACTATTCCCGGGGATCATTATACACCTAGCTCGGTGAGATCACGAGCTCTATCATTTTTTTACATGTAGATCATGAGCTCCTTGAAGGTGACTGATCACGAGTAGTAGCAGTGAACAAGTGATGTCTGCTGCTGCCTTGAAGTGTTAAACAAATGTATGTATGCAGGAGCCGGAGTAGTTAACTAATCCTGAACTGGTGAAGCTGTTAATTACTACTACAATATGTATGTGTGGATGGTTGGTTCGATCGATGGCCACATTATGCGCGCCGCAAGCTGGAATGGTGCGCTCGTGTCTGGTGACCTAAGCCTGTCAGCACCCACTTCTACAAGAGGACATGTACTCACTACTCCATAGATAGTACTCCGTCTCTTCCATAATATAAGACCTTTTTTGACACTACACTAATATAAAAAAAACGCCTTATAGTATGGAACGGAGGGAGTAGGACGCACGGCCGGCCGGCAAACTGAACGTCTCTGTGATTTACACTCTACTGAGATATACTCCCTCCGTCCGGAATTACTTGTTGCGAAAAAGGATGAAAATGGATGTATCTATAATTAAAATACATCTAGATACATCTATTTCTATGACAAGTATTTCCAGACGAGGGAGTATAAGCAGCGTGCTAGTGTATATATCTAGCTCGAGAGCTTCAGTTGAGACAGCTCGATCGGTGGACGTGCTGAACGTGGACATGTCGGACGGAAGGAAATCCGCGACGACCTCCACGGACGGGGACGGAAGGTTATAAACTTATAAACACAGACATGTGTCAAGATGCATAAGAAAACACAGGCTGGAAATATTATTCAGACCTTTTCTTTCGCTTCTTTCTCATTCTTATGCATTTGCTTTTTTGAAATTCTCCCCAGGGCATGCAGCAACCGACCACATAATGTTGATTTGCCAGAATCAACGTGACCAACCTAGCAATAAATTCCAATTTAACGCACTAAGCACAGGACAAGACCAACTAAATACCTTTTAGGAAAAAAAATACTGGAACAGCAAGTATGTAATGCATATATGATCACTTACAATAGCAAGATTTAGTTGTCTAGGCATTTCTTGATCTTCGCCCTGTAGCATCCACGGTTCTGGCTTGTACTGTGAAACAGGAACTGGCTTCTTAATCTTGGCTTTACTGTTTTTTGGCTTCCTCTCTAAACTCAAATGTTGTAGCTCATTGTCCAAAATAAGAGTTTCATTCTGAGTATTGGCGGCAGCACTGCTACTATTTCCACCAAGTTCATCGAACTTCACAGATGAACTTGGGTCTGTACTTGTGTCCTTCTCAATTAAAATATCATCATCATCCATTACCATCTTTCCGGGGATATCTACAGATGGAACAGCTGTATCAGCTGGTATGAATGAGTCAATATGCAACACTACCAAATAGCACCAAAACTTGCAGTGTGGAAATTAACTTTAATTTAGAATATTAAAAGCAGATTAGAGACAGTAGATTGACACATTGATAGCAACATTGGACCAAATGTTATCTGTGCCAAGGTCCACGAACCAGTGCACGGTTCTTTGGTCAGACTGGCACATAGTTGCTCTCTACATGATAACCAGATTCACTGGTTATGCTTAAAGATATGAGATTAGTCAAATCCTTATCAACTACAAAAGTTCCACATGAGGTTGCAAACAAAAAGATGCAAAATAAAGTTCTCTTGAACTAAATGTTTAGATGCATCTTTTAAGTAGTCAAGAGAATAAGAGAAAATACTACAAAGATTACCTTTTCGCAAATGCCTGGACGATTTTAAGCCTGTAGAGACCATGTCATCAGGAGATGGTATATCGAACTTGAAAGGCACTGTCAATATCAACATAATGCAGTCATGTTCCAGGTGTCTCCACTAATCTATCCAGGAAACAGGATGATATCAAGCAAACAGGCTAATAATTAAGTATATTCCTAACACACATTATAAAACTATAAGATATGGACCTCCTATGAGAGAACAACTAGTCCATTATATGAATGCTTACCCAAATCCCAAGCAACAGAATTTAACATTCACATTGATATTGAAGCCTAGAGGAAGCATATTTCATAAGCCATGTATTAGACATAAAGCTCATATGTTCAATCTGCTAAGTTACTGTGTACCCTCTGAAGAAGTTTTGGCAAATCTATCAAAAGACCCATAATCCACCACCCACTTTCTTGCTACAACTCTTGTGTAGAAGGGGTAAGAAGGTCTGGCTTGAGCTGCTAGTTATAATCCAGAGCACATGACAGTTAGTTTCCTTCACCATATCTTGTAATGAATTAATGATAAGCAAAAGTTACCATCATTGTGGCTTAGTCAACATGTGCTAATATTGCCTACATTGAGGATTTAAACTAGCTAATGGCATGTCTGGTTATGAATACACATTGATTTATGTACATATTAGATGGAACATAAAGATGAAAGAATATGGATGATACGCTGCACAGACTAATACTTGCTTGGTGTAGAGGTGTAATGTACCTATGTTATGGCGCTGCTTATGTGTCATGTATGTCTTGTGCAGAGTACCCAAGGAAGCTTGCATATGTCCTGTTGCGTTTTTGTTGCCTAGAAATCCATCAGAGAAAACAACGCCTTTTGATTTTGGACCAGATGGTGTGAAAAGAGATCTTGCCAGTACAGATACACCAGAATGCTTGTTTCTGCGTTTAGCTATATCTCAGGAGAGAAACTCAACCAAATTAACAGGCTAAACAACAACAGTCATACTATACCACAGGAATAAAAGCAAAAATGAGCCAGGGAATGCAACAAGAATTATGTCACATACCTCCACCTTCAGGTTCATTGGTGTTATTGAAATACAGTGACAAATCCCGAAGAACGCCGCATACCTCACAGGACATACAACTCGTATCATTTTGCTGCGAGCAAATGGAGCACAGCCACGGCCCAGCATTTCTATGCGGCCCCTCGAGATCAGACCGGTTATCTGTTTTAGGAACAAACTGAAGAGGAGTTAGTTAGTGAGTAACTACCAATCCCTAGACGAGTTGTTTATATGAAATTGCTTTCTCGTAGTTGTGAAACAAAAAAAGGACGCCATGTATTTCCCCAGACCAATCAGGCAATGTGGTAACTTACCATCTCTTATTTCCAGAACGAGGATTTTACTGTCTCTGTGGTCGCCACATGTATCATCAGAGTGCGGGTTTATACAACAACGCGAGGCACAACCTGGTTAGGAAACAGCGTGAAACATAAGCCCAACCACAGCTTATAAATGCAGGAACACAATGTGATCAATGATAGGTTGTATAAATAGTAAGCTAATAATTTGCTTCCGGTGGACTGAATCAGTCCCAAGGAAAGCAAACACGATAATGCTAACAGTTCCGCCTTCTGATCAAACAACACACAAATGCTCCATCCACCAACAGTCCTTCCAATGTCCAAACATATTGGCAAAAAAGGGGGTCACGGCCCGGAACTACTGCTAACATCGATAGCTGAAGAATGAATGAAACACTATCGGACAGCGCGCCAAACATCCCATAGTTATACGCAACAGCCCTAGAAAAGATTGGCTGAAGGGGCCACAGAGGACCCAGAAATCAGAAGCCGGAACTACTGCTAGCTTTGGATAACTGAAGAATGAACAATGTCTGACGGTGAGCCCAACAGCTATCGTGGGTGTTGAAACCAAAATTGAGAAAATGGTTGGAGCGAAGGTGGGACGCGAACCGAGCGTCGAAACTGGCCTGGCCACGCCCAAGCAGCCAGCCTCCGACTCCGAGTATCACAAAGTGCTCCAGAGGAACTCGCCCAGACGCCGCTGCCGAGGAGACCGGCGCCAAGCCAAGACCTAACCCACAGCTAACTAAGCGCGGCGCCCCCCTCCTGCCCCGGGAGCTCCATTCGCAGCTACTACGAAACCACGCGTCGGAGCCCGAACCGGCGGAGCGTCTCCGTCGCACGCCCCGCTAATCAGCGCCCCGACGCAGCATCCCGCCTACGATACGAGAGGGACGGCGACGGAAGGGGCCGTCGGGGAGCGGGGCGCTTACCGGCTCCGGCCGAGCAGGGTCCGCCGGGGCGGCAGAGCGTCGAACAGCTCGCGCGCGCGCGGGCACGAATCCGAGGTTGGGTGCGGGGAGGTGCTCGGGCGCCTGAGGAGAGTGGGGAAGACAATAGAGGAAGGGATCGTTGGTTTTTTTTTCTTTTTTTTTTTTGCTCGCTCGGTGCTCTCTGATGGATCTGACTGAGCAACCCCGAAGCCGGAGCGACATGTTCCTTCGTCTTCTCCGTTGGCCCGGCCCACAGTCATGTCACCCGCTGAGCCCAAGCTTCACGCGTTCCTAAAAAAAACAAGTTTGGCCCATGTTGTCATCGAGAGAAAAAAAATGTTTTTATTTGTTTCAGTCATCTAAACGCTCTTATATTAGTTTATGAAGGGGGTAAATAATAGTGTCCACCTGTTTTCACCCATTTTGCTAAATCAATGCTTTTTCTAGCTTAAGAAAAGGGAAGTGTTTAGAAACGGTGTGCCGGTCGAACCGTTCCGCCGGTCCCGCGCGGGCCACTCGATCGAAGCGAGGCGAAGCGCATCGCACGCCTCGCGCTTCTCCCGATCCCCTTCTTCCTCCTTCAGATCTCGCCGCCCGCTATCCCCAACCCTGCGCAGGTCACCTCCATCCTTCAGATCCCCTTCTTTCCCATCGCCACCTCCTCCTCTACGCAGGTTCCTTCCGTGCCGTGAGCGGAGTTGAAGTCGCCATGGAATATACTGTCCGCGAGCTGCTGTTCGTACTCCCATGTGCTAGAACCGTCCACCGGAGATGCTTCAACCACGGCAGCGCGAGCGCGCGACCTCCTTCCCCACCGCTGCAACCATCTGCTTCCAGGCGAACTTTGGAAGCATTCTTTTCTAATCCACCGATGTTGCAACCGATGACCAAAAAAGCTACAATTGTTCAATTCGAGAGCTTCAACTAGCGGTATATCAAGCTTCAGCCGGACACCATGCACTGAGAAAAGCTACAACCGTTCATACGAAAAGCTTCAACCATAGTTTGAAAAGCTGCAAACGACGGAATAGAGAAGTTTTATCGGACCACTATGAAACAAAAATCCACACCCGTCATTTTTTTGAGAAAGCTTCAACCGTTGAATTGAAAAGCTTCAACCGGTTTTATAAAAAGCTTCAACCATAGTTTGAAAAGCTGCAAACGACGGAATAGAGAAGTTTCATCGGACCACTATGAAACAAAAATCCACACCCGTCATTTTTTGAGAAAGCTTCAACCGTTGAATTGAAAAGCTTCAACTGGTTTTATAAAAAGCTTCAACTGGCTTTATAGGATGCTTCAACCCGTGAGTACACAACAAAAAAGTTGCAACCGTTGACGTGAAAAGCTTCAACCATATTTTTAAAAAGCTTCAACCCGGCGACAAAAAGCTAGACTGGCACCTCACCATTGATGCAATGGCTTTCACGGCGGAGCTGCAGCGGCGACGAACTCGAGGGACCGGCGGTGAACTACTGGCGGCTTCGCGCGGAGACGCGGCCATTGGCGGTGAGCGGCGTTGCTACAAGCTGGACGGGGCGGCACTCCTTCGTCGAAGCTGCGACCTTTGCCGGCAGGAGCTGCATGCGGCGGAGCTGGCGAGAGCCACGGCGGACCGGGGGCGGGCCAGGCGGGCGACGGTGACGCTGGAAAGGAGCCGGCGGCCTGGAGGACGCGCAGGCCCGAGGGCGGCGCTCGCGCTGCCGCGGAAGGAAAGAAGGGGATAGGAGGAAGACAACAGCCCCAGATCGGACGACCAGGACTCGCGCATCGGACGGTTGATGCTGGATCGGCCCAACAATTGGGCCGGCGCACCGGCGCAGATCAGCGCCCTTAAGAAAATCAATGCTTTTTTAAATGTTCTTTCTTATCCAATTAAAAAATAAATTCAACATAGCAGATCTCAGTGACCAGAAACAGAGCCACTGACAGTTTCGCGACCCCTTTTGGTATAAACAAATTCAAGGCAACACATCTCAGTAACATGTGTGGGTGACGAGAACACCACGAATAATGGGGGACACCTTGTAGCGTGTATAATCATCAATGCAGTAAACTTTTGATGGGATTCTAGATGTTGGTCACTCTGTGTTGGGACACCACATTAGAGCAATTCCAACGCAGGTACCCATTTCGTTCGCCGCCGTCTGTTTGAATCGGCGCGGATAAAAGTGGAGGTCCAACGCGTGGACTCATTCGCAAAACGCATCCGTGCAGATCCGTTTGCGGCAGAAATGCGTCGGCATGGATGCGAAGCGGAAGCGTCGCGCGTCTTTTCGGTGTACGCTGCCTCCCCACCTGGCGGTAGCCCAACTACCGTGGTCAACTATATTAATGACGACCGCCCACCTCAGGCCCACGCGTCAGCGACGGCGGTCGACCTTTGTTAATCCGAGCGTGCGGTGGAGGGCCGTCCTCATCCGCTTCCAGAAGCCCCATTTTCAAATGTCGCCACCCCTCTGCTCCCCATTTGGCAACAACCCTAGCCACCGCAAATGGGGTTCTTCTCCGGCAATGGCAAGGGCAAGGCAAGGCCCCCGCCATCCCTTCCCCCTTCCTCCGCCGGCGTCTGCCCGCCGGCCGCGGCAGCGCGTCAACGTCCTAGTGCACCAGGCGAGGTGGCACTGGGAGCACCGCGTCCCACCCCCCTATCTGGACATGACGCTGCCACATGACTGGCACTTGGATCCGGAGAGGATCCCAGTGCCGGCCGTGCCGCGAACAACGAGGGCACACACAGAGGTGGTGCGTCGCTGCCGGAGCTACTGACGTCGGAGTAGCGCCGCGACCCCGCCTACGCGTTGGACTCTCCCACTTGGGAGCAATGGTTCACCTTCGAGCATAAGGAGGCCAGGAGGCGTGGTGTTCGTGACGTCTCGCATGGCTCCCCGCCGCCGCCCTTGTCGTGCGCAACGAGGACCAGGAGGCGGAGGCCGCCTACCAGGCGGCGCTGGCGGCTGTCCTACGGGAGAGCGAGGAGCAGGAGCGGCGCAAGGAGAAGGAGGAGGAGGGCGTCTTACCAGGCGCGCATGGTGGAGGCCATGATGCTCTCTGCAGCCGGCGAATGCGTCGTGCCGCCGCACGTCCCGCCGTCCCCAGCCTAGCCGAGCCGGAGCTAATCCCCATCGAGCGCTACTTCTGGACCTGGGTGGTGCGCGAGTAGGTCAGTGCGCCACAGATCTGGATGGGGGTGATGGAGGCGCAGGAACGCTCCTACCTCGAGCAATGGCGTCAGCGAAGGCTGGCCGAGGAGTGCCGCGAGGGCGAGTATTCGAGCAGCTGGAGCGCGAAGCCGAGGAGGAACTCCGCGAGGTCGAGGAGGAGGAGCGCCGTGCCCGGGGTGGGGCAGCCCAGCCGGCGGCGGCACAGCCAGCGGCGGAGGATGTTGCCACAGCCTGGGAGACGGCGTTCCCTTGGGCTGGCCCGGCATCGACGCTGATCGACCTCACCGGCCCCGATGACGGCGACGAGGACGCCTAGGGAGCGCGCCTCCTCCTCATCATTTTTAGCTTATTTAATGTTTAGTTAATTTAAATGTGGACGCGTGGATTCTCGCGGCCTTTGTCGCCGACATTATGTCTATTTTCGAAATATTTGTGTTCTATTTTTTTCGAGCGACCTAAAAAATGGGCCGGGCCAGCGTCGGGCGTATGCGCTGACCCAAATGTGAAAGCGGACATGTGTGTCCGCCGGGCCGACCCAAACGGACAAAAGCCGGACAAAATCGACGTCCGTTTGGGTCGGCGCGTTGGAATTGCTCTTAGTTAAGCATGGTCTATTACACAAAATAGTTCCCCCCTCATGCTTCAAGAATGAGTGTGCAGCTGATTCACCAATGCACGCCGTTTAGCATGGAAAAGGTGAGCACCGGTTAATCATGGTAATAAGATGAACACAGGAGTGGATGGAAAGTGAAGCAGTTTGTATGTCATGCATTTTACGCTTGCATCCTCCCTCTATATAATCCCACCAGGTATTTTCCTCTGGTTCTTGCCATGGGAACCCAATCTCCGGGAGAAAACTTTCGCGGTTGTAGTTGAGATATTGGAGTAAACCAAAGCGAATGCTACATCTTTGTACGTGTGTGTTCCAATACAAAAAAATGCTTTAGGCCTTGTTTGGTAGAGGGGGGTTTCCAGCCCCAAAGGAGGTTGGGATTTGAGGGGATTCGGCTCTTCCACCCAATCCTCTCAAATCCCCCTGAATTCACAATCTCCCTCTAGCCACAATCCTTTTTTACGGAAGTGTTGTTTGATACGCATGGTTTGCATATTCATATACGATGGTGCAAGACATCCAAAATTCCAATCTTTACAAGCAAAACAATATCGTAACAGAAAAACTTGCTACGGGTAGAATCCACACGTAAAACTAATCATGTTGCTACAGAAGTGTAGAAGCACTGTGGTGATCGTCAAGCTCGTGCTAGGTGACTCGCTTTGGCAGACATTGTGGGAACACTTTATCATTGCCGACCAAGCAATATCGTCCACTGCAAGACCGTGGACAAAGCCTCCGCCGTGCTAGCAAGTCAGGCACTATCCCTCGGGGAGCTCGGCAAGGCATGTACCACTAGCTAAATGTCCGCCATTGCACTGCAAAAATTCAAGATCATAGCAAGAGGTTAGTATTAATGCTGCCTTTCTCAGGTGAATGGCAAAAAGAATCGGTCGAGACTAGCACGTAAGAGCCGAAACAGGCATGTAAGATGATACATAATCATTCAGACTAGAAACAAACATCCACCTAATCAATCGAGAGACTGATGACGACTTGTACAATACAAGGTATAAAGAATGTTTATAAGCACGATTCCTCCAGACAAACATGTGCAACTGAATGAGCATCTGAGCCTAGTTATAAACAGAAAATGGAAATAAAAATGAATCTACACCAAACTTGGGATAATATATATTTTCTAAGCTTGGCAGAATATTGCCTATATAATATCTACAGAGAGACAATCACTTGCCCTGTCTGTTTGGAGTGTAACCTGTATTGGCTTAAGCTGGGTAATAGATGACTGCTCAAACGATAGCCTGCAAATAGAGACAAATTTAGCAAAGCGACACTCAAACAAGGAAAAAACTATTGAACAAAAAAAAGGCACCCAGAGGAGTGATGTTTTTCAGAATAACATCTCCTCTCTAGTCCAGTACAGTAGTTGCAAAGAACAATATATCAATGTCAGACCACAACTATGAACAAACACGTTGAGTTCCCCAAATCGGATCTCAGTCAAATCATGTACTACACTTTCATGCAACTATATCTGAATCCTTTTATATGGATGCAAATGTTGGGACTTGAGTACTAATTAAGTTAATCCCACTAACCTCTCCATTCATCTAGATGCTTATGAGTTCCTCTTCCTAGTAGTTCACTAGCCCATCGAACTCAGCCAGCCCATCGTCTCACAAGAAGCCAAGTCTTCCATTCTTCCCAGAGTTCCAGAAGCAGCCTGGATGGAGCAGGGTGAACAACATATCTGCCACAACCTGCTCTTTACGTCGCAACAGCCAAATTGAATCAGTAACACACAATTACCTCTTCAAAAAGATGTATTCCACCAGTTGGAACTTGGAAACGGGAAACCGAGACAATTCTAGAACATGAACAACCATTAGTAAGCATCTAAAGATGGAGGCAACTCATCCACCCAAAGAAGAATCCAAGAGGTAGGCTGTCAAAATAAGAACATGAGTGTAGTGTATCCTGTAGATGAACCTCTGTTGTACCTTTATCAGCTCTCATGCATGCATGGTTGGGAAAAAAGAACTAATGGCCAAAATAGTACTACATTGCTAAAAGTTTGCTAAACAGTAATCGGCAAACATCTGAACATTTGCTAGGTAGGACATTTGCTAGTTAAGACTTAAGAGCGACATAATTCAGTTGCATATGCCCACTAGTAGAAAACATGACTTTGGTCACAGGGCAATATTCACATTAGTCCCGGTTCAGTCACGAACCGGGACTAATGTGAGCATTGGTCCCGGTTCGTGCGGCTAAAGGCATTAATCCCGGTTCAAATGAGCCCTTTAGTCCCGGTTTGAAACACGAACCGGAACTAAAGGGTGCAACGCGCTTTAGTCCCGGTTTGTGTCTCAAACCGGGACTAAAGATTAGACCTTTAGTCCCGGTTTGAGACACGAATCGGGACTAAAGGGTGTGATGCCCTTTAGTCCCGGTTTGTGTCTCAAAACGGGACTAAAGGTCCCATTTTCAAACTCTACCCCCTATCGCCTTTTTATTCTTGAAAAAATCAAAAGAAAATGATAAAAACTTCAAAAAATAAAATCCTTCGAGAGGTAGTTATATTACTACATCTACTAGTTAGGAAAATTTAAAAACTTAAATTTGGACATGTTTTGCAAAAGTGTAGGGAAAATGTAAAACGGCTATAACTTTTGCATACGATGTCGGAAAAAAAGTATAATATATCAAAATGTTCAGAACAAAAATCCGCTTCCGATTTTGACCGCCTACGGCCTGTTTGCAAATTTTTAGAATCCTCAAATTCTAAAAGGAAAAAATTTATGCTCAAATTTTAGTTTTTTTAAATTTTTGTTAAATCTGGTCAAACTACTTATTTAAAAGTATTAGTGTTACTAAATAATTATTCAAGAAGTATTAGTGTTAATAAATAATTATTTCAGTTTTTTTGAATTTTTGTCAAATCTGGTCAAATTGTGGTCTGACAATGGTCAAACTATGGTCAAACTATTTATTCAAGAAATATTAGTGTTACTAAATAATTATTTCGGTTTTTTGAATTTTGGTCAAATCTGGTCAAACTGTGGTCAAACTATGGTCAAACTATTTATTCAAGAAATATTAGTGTTACTAAATAATTATTGTTTTATACAATAATAGTTTTAAACTCAAACAGTGAAATGTGTGACTTCATGCTCAAGCTAAACTCCTGAGGGTTAATAGGATTGACATTTTACTATTGTCAGGAAAACAACAAGTGCAGACTTGGAAACAAAGGAGAATAAAAACCAAAAGTTAAGCATGCTTAGGCTGGAGTAGTGAGAGGGATGGGTGACCGGTCGGGAAGTTAGATGATTTGGAATGATGAGGGGTGATTAGAGATTAGAGGTTAAATTGAGCAGGGATGGGTGATTTCAGAAATTTGAAAATTGAGATTCTTTTTAAAAAAATTCAATTTTTTTTTAAAAAAATTCAATTTTTTTAATTTTTTTTTACCTTTAGTCCCTGTTGGTGTTACTAACCGGGACTAAAGGTGGAACTGGTGGAGCTCTAGCCAGCGGCTACGTGGAGGGCCTTTAGTCCCGGTTCGTGTAAGAACCGGGACTAAAGGGGCTTTAGTAACGACCCTTTAGTCCCGGTTCGAGAACCGAGACTAAAGGCCCTTATGAACCGGGACTAATGACCCTTTTTCTACTAGTGGCCACTTCTGATTTATCTAAGAACATGAATTCCAGCAAAAATCTTGCAGTAGGATAACATGGTCAGAGCACACACCATCATCTAACTACAGAGCACCGTCGGAGCCAAGTCTGAAGCTACTACTACACCCGCTCCATGATACACCTAATGTGCATAGTTGAGATCAATTCAGTCAGCAAGTAAAAAATCAACAACAGGTACTAGTACCACTACTTGCAGATAGATAGGCAGAGTCAACAATGCAGATACAGAAACCAACAACACGTCATTAGTCTAGGAGGAGGTGAACTTGGTGACGGCCCTGATGTCCTCGAAGACGGCGTGCTTGGCGAGCTCGCCTGGGAAGACGAGGCGGCAGCCATGGACGGGTGGATGGACGAGGGGAAAGAGGAGGAGACGAGGCGAGGGCTTACCACCGGGGAGAAGCCGGCGGAGGAGGTACGTCGGCGTCGATCAGTTGGTCGGCGGCGCGTTGAGGAGGAATCGGGTGGCGGCACTGTGAGCGGGCGGCGGTGCGGTGTCGTTTCCTCCCCAAATCCGCGCGTCCCCCCTCGAGGGCTCTGAACCGCATGGAAAGGACGGTGTGGGAGGGGGTCAGAGGGGGTTGGGCTGCCGAAAACCCGTGTACCAAATGGCCCCTCGAGGTTTCACAGGGTTTTTGGGCCACGCGAGGAAATTCCCTTCAAAACCCCCTCGATCCTCTCCTACCAAACGAGGCCTTAGGCTTCCCACAAAGTGCTCCTGGGTGATTACTGATCAGGGAGGACTATGTCTGTGTATGATGGCGACACGGAGGACGCCACCACGTGGGACTACCGTGATGGAGCCGATGACCATGGCAACCGGGCCGAGGGCGAACCTAAGGGAAGGGCCAGCACGGCGAAGCTCGGCTTGCACACGCCAGGATCTCATCATGTTGCCCCATGAATGGTCATGTCGTATGCCCAAAACGATGTATGCTCAAACTTAGATTCTACGACTTGGACATCGAGTTCTCAAGACAATGGCAGCTTGATGTATAGGCTGCATATTATTACCATTTTGAGACAAAGGCAAAAGTTTTGTCTCATCCATTAATTAAGAAAAAATAGAGTTGTTCAGTCAATTAGTAGAAAAGTAGTGAAATGGCACAACAATACACACATCCTATATACCTAAGAGATTCATCCTCACTAATCTATTTATCTTTACATGCAGGCTATTCACGTCGTCAAGTAGGCTCCACATGTAAAAACACTTCCCACTACGCCATGCAGCCTGCCACATCATCACAATCTTCCTTCAAAAAAATCTCTACAGTAAATGCACCCATGGGCTGCTCCTGCTATTCGAAAGCATGACCAGCAGGTTGGCCTCCACCGCTTCCCTCCATTATAACTAACTATCTTTGTTTCCCAATTAATCTGGATTATTCTAACAAAACGTATGCCGCATCATATTTGTCCCCTCCTCTCCACCCCAATTTCAGCCTTTCAGGGCGGCTTCTCCTCTTCGGTTCTCGACCTGCATATATGTCCACCTCATCTGCACATCGCTCCCTCGCCTCCTCCCGCACTGGTGATTGCCTCCCGGTCAAGCTTCTTGCGATTGATTCCACCTGATCCTGATTTGTAGGAATGCCGGGGATCTTGCTCTCCTTCTAGCGTTGACGCTCGTATCAGATCCACCCCATCGATTTCGTGGAAGGAGATCAATGCCCCAACCCAACCCAATCATCATGTACTCATCTTCGCTGCTGCAGCAGAATCAACCCCATGTATATTGCCCCCGTCCTCACCCCTCCACCATGACAATAGGGACGTTTCTTCTCCACCAATACCAATCTGTGTGCGAGGACATATAACTTCTTCTATGATGCTTTTCATGATAATACTATATTCCATATGCATGTGTGCAGATCGGTCAAAAAGGGAAAACTGTCGGCCCTCAGGAAAACTCATCAGGCTGCCTCCGCAGATGTGTTCCTTGCGTTTTCCGCAACCCTGCTGTTATCTGTAGTCTGTACCCGATGACATGATGGATGCGTGCCTGCTGTTGATCCCTGACCTGATGGATGCATGCATGGTGTTGATCAATGCGTTTGTGTTTCTTATCCATGCAATAGATGGAAGCTGTCGTGGCTGAACTAACTCTTCTCCATCTAATGTTGCAAGGGCCAAGGGGCGACCCGGCGTGGACGGGAGGCCAGCGGGCACGGACGATAGAGGCAATAGAGCCGACGAGGCCGCAGCAACATTAGATAAGCCAAGCAATTGTTTTAGGATTGATCTCCATGTATTAACTAGCCCCAATTTTTTTGTGGGATTAACTAGCCCCTAATTAATAATATAAGTGGGGGATTAATATTTTAATTGATGTAGCTGGACCCTCCTAAAACTTGGAAACCACTTCGCCATGTTTTATTTTTCATCTCCCATATTGCGAGTTGAACTACTATTCTTCACTATTAACATTGATCCTACTATGAATTACCGCAGCAACGCGCGGGGAGTTATCTAGTGTCAACTAATGTCTATTACACGCTTCTATTCTTGAAGACTTTATTGGGCCTTCAAGCACAGAAGTTTGTATGATAGAAGCAATTTTCCTCAATCGGATGACCTGAGATTTATTAATCTGTAGGTGGCGTAGGTTGAAAGTGTTGTAGTCTATTGTGTCCCAGACACACCTCACAATTGTTAATTGCATATGTGCACTAGTTCGACGAAGAGATTGTTAATTTGGATTTTATAGATTGAACTTTGGATGGTAACAATATTTTGTATTTTTGGCCCATATTATCATAAAGAAAAAAAATGTGTTTTCTATCTGTTCTACTATAGTATATGGCTAAAAAATGTTGATCCGAAAAAAAGATTCAATTATAATATCGTTTGTCCATCCACATTTTTCTGAAGGGAATATACCATATGCATCGTATTAAAAGTATGAACTTTTTAAGAATGCCCCTGTCAAAAACAAAAACTACAATAGGGACCAAGGGGATTTCATCCCTGTCTCCAACCTGCACGAGTTGATGCGCTCCATGAGCCATGCTCGATGTCGCACCAGCCCTTCATCATCAGATCGAGAGGGCTGTTTTAATTATGGTAGGGAAGTCATGAGAGTATGCGACTTGCTAGGAGGCGCCAACAATGGTCTAATGCACATAAAATTGACCTGGAGGAGAAGGTTAAGGGTTGGGCGAGGACACTCAACCCCATGTCCATGCCAAAAGTGCTATTGTGAGATCTTTTCAAAGAGACAACCCTCACCATCATGAATTGTGGAGGAAACAACATAGTCGGTGACTCTCCCAAGAAAAATGAAGAACTGGATGAAGGGAAACCAACCCTAGCATGCACCCGTGATAACACCAGAGCAAGCATCATCACACTTATTCCATCGCGTCGTCACCTTCCTACCTAGAAAAACTGACATAAGGACATGATGAATCTATTTTTGCATCACTTTTTTATTTTCTGTTTTGCATTGTACTTATAAGATTTTTGGAGTTTTACTGTGTTCACACGTTTCTTTTCTGCCTGATTCCATTAGGATCCCAAAAGTAAAGATATCAGCTTTGCTAAAGCATATCTAGATGTGCTCTAACTATTCCGCATCTAAATCCTTTGTCATTGATTTTACACCACGATTCGTGCAAGCATTTTCTTTTGCCCTTTTTATTTTTCTTTTTAGTTTGATTGAGTCACTTAGATGTTGAATAACTAGGGCACATCTTAGATGTGTCCTAAATAGACCCTAAAGATATTTGGAACATTTACTGAAAAACATCATATATGGGTGAAAATCACGTTAATTGATATGATAATGTTAACAAAACACCGATCCACAAGGACGACAAGAACCAACCGCGTAGAAGCATCCAGAGGGGAAGACGGCGGGTGGTACGACCATAATGTGTGGGTGACGAGCACACCACAAGTAACGGTGGACACCTTATAGCATCTATTGTCATCAATGTAGTAAACTTTTGATGGGATTTTAGATGTTGGTCACTCTCTAGGGATACCACATTAGTTAAGCATGGTCTATTACACAAAATAGTTCCCCCTCACGCTTCAAGCATGAGTGTTCAGTTGATTGAACAATGCACGATGTTTAGGATGGAAAAAGATGAACACCGCTTAATCATAATAGTAGGATGAACCAATGAGGGGAAGTGAAGGAGCTTGCACGTCATGCATTTACGCTTACATGCTCCCTCTATATAATCTCACCAGATATTTTCCTTTGGTTCTTGCCATGGGAACCCAATCTCCCGGAGAAAATTTTCTTGTAGTTGAGATATTGGAGTAAACCAAAGCGAATGCTACGTCTTTGTACATGTGTGCTCCAATACACAAAAAATGCTTTAGGCTTCCCACAAAGTGCTCTTGGGTGATTACTGATTAGAGAGGACCATCTCTGTGAGAGCGTCCCCTCGGGAGACGCCGGCGAGGGAGCCAATGGCCATGACATCCTAGCCGAGGGTGAATCTAAGGGCGGGGCCAGCACGGCGAAGCTCGGCATGCACGCCAGGATGTCATCATGTTACCCAATGAATAGTCATGGAGTATGCCCAAAACGATGTATGCTCAAACTTAGCTTCTATGACTTGGATATCGAGTTCTCAAGACAATGACAGCTAGGTGCATAGCCTGCATATTATTAACATTTTGGGACAGAGGCAAAAGTTATCATCAATAAATTTAAGACAACACATTTCAGTAATATGCGTGGGTGATGAGCACACCACAAATAATGGCGCACACCTTAGCATGTATTATCATCAATGCAGTAAACTTTTAATGGAATTTTAGATGTTGGTGAGGTATAACATTAGTAGAGATAACACATTAGTTAAGCATGGTCTATTACACAAAATAGTTCCCCCTCATGCAGTGGCGGAGTGTGACAAGAAGCAGAGGGGGGAGGGGGAGGGATTCATAGACAAGGCAACATGAGCATGAAAACAGATGCGCCCCACTATCTCACAGATGATCTGAACATGTAGTCATTACTGTTGTACATAGCATAAAAATCATGGATACTTAGGCTATAAAATTTTTGGCACAATACATGGCTGACACGTATATTAACTTCAAAAATTACATGACAATCAATGGTACATCACTGAATCATTTTTCTTTAGTTATAATTTTGAAACATACCACGCTAGCTCAATTGCTCTTGCAGTACAAGGCAATCAAAAAATTTCCTTAGTTATAGTTTTGAATCGGTACATGGTAGTCAAAATTACATGTCATGCTTGCTCAATTGCTCTTGCAGTCTTGCTCCTTCGGCACTTTGGCAGCAGTTAAGCGATTACTTCAACGGCAGGCGGCAGCAGCAGTGAGTGAGAGAAGGAGAAGGAGCAGCAACCAAGAGCCACCAGAAGCATGCAGCCGGCGCCTGGCGTGGCGGCCTGGAGGGCTGTGATGGTTGGCAAGGATGGTGCACGGCTGCCGGCAGTTGGAAACAGTTACCAGAGGTGAGTGGCGTTTGGCAGTCGCCAGTCGAGTCATACCAAGAAAGGCTCATCCATGGTGATTACGACGAAATCACTAATTGAGGAGTACTTCTCGCAAAGATCACTCCCACCTTTTCAGGTTGCGACAAGTGGCACACTGCATGTGTGCCACTTGTCGTGACCCGATAGTTTTCCTTTTTTTCGTAGATCCGTATATTCAAAATGTTTTATCTTTTAAACCGTGCGTCCAAATCTCAAACCGTTTTCATCTTTGGATTCCTCTCGTCGAGATCTTCAAAATTAGATTCCATTTTCATAGGTTTGACAAACTTTTTTTCACAAAAAAACCGGACGAAAAAATCAAACCGGGAGCATGGTTTTTTTTCCTCTCTGAAGAGGCACGGCCATGCATCTTGCAAAAGCACAATCATGCCTCTCGTGATTTTTTTTAGAAAATACGTTCTTTTTTCTGTTTCGGAGAGGCAAGATCGTGCCTCTCGCGAAAGCAAAACTGTGCCTCTCGCGGAAGCAAAACCGTGCCTCTAGCGAAAAAAAACAGAAAACACATTTTTTTTCTGTTTCCGAGATTCATGGTCGTGCTTCTCGTGAAAGCAAAACCGTGCCTCTCGCGGAAGAAAAAAAAACAAAAAACACATTTTTTTTCGTTTTCGAGAGTCATGATCGTGCCTCACGTGAAAGCAAAAAACGTGCCTCTCGCGGAAGCAAAACCTTGTCTCTCGCGGAAGAAAAATAAATAGAGAACACATTTTTTCGGGTTTCGGGAGTCATGGTGGTGCCTCTCACGGAAGCAAAAACTTGCCTCTCGCGGAAGCAAAATCGTGCCTCTCACGGAAGGAATATAAAATAGGGATGCCCAGTCCCACAATGAATCAAAAATAATAACAACAAAATTCCTTGGAAATTGTTGGTATGCAAGGCACCCGTGGATAGGGCTAGCCATGAATTGTGAAAGAATGGTGGAAAGGAAATGAACTTAATTTTCTATTTGGGAACCGCTTATAATGTGTCTAGCATGGAGGATGTTGGGAACTCTCAGCTGTAGCGTTGACAGGAAAAGCATGCCTCTCAAAATGTTTTTATCTTTTTTTTTTCTTTGAGCTCTTGCACCTCTACAAATCTCTGCTTCCCTCTGTGAATGGCATATCTATTTACTTTTATGCAATTTTCATTTTTATCTGAGTCTCCATCTTCTCTTATAAAGCACCAACTACGGAGCACTATGATCATACTTGTGCATTGATGCAGCTAATATTTGAGTGTTTTATGAATGGATCAATGATTGAGCATGACGGGCTAGGATAACTTTCAAGCGTTGATATTGTGAAAGTCATGATTATTTGTTGGGATGCCTAAGTATTAATGTCTTTATGTCAAATTATAGACTATTGCTTTGAATCACTTGTGTCTTAATATTCATGCCATGATTAGATATATGATCAAGTTTATACTAGGTAGCATTCCACATCAATTTTTTTATCATTTACATGCTCGAGGACGAGCATGAATTAAGCTTGGGGATACTGATACGTCTTCGTCGCATCTATAATTTTTGATTGTTTTATGCCATTATTATACAACTTTCGCATACTTTTGGTAACATTTTATTTGATTTATTGGACTAACCTATTGATACAGTGCCCAGTGATAGTTCCTGTTTGTTGCATGTTTTTTGTTTCGCAGAATACCCATATCAAACGATGTCCAAACGCGATAAAAATTTACCGAGAATTATTTTAGAATATTTATGATTTTTGGGAGGTGTAATCAATGCTAACAGAGGCCCACGGCCTCCACAACCCACCAGGGCGAGCCGGGCACCCCCTGGCGCACCCATGTGTCTTGTGCCCTCCCCGTAAGTCAGTTGGGCCCCTTCTTCGGATGCAAGAAAGATAATTTATAAAAAAAACCGTGTAAAAAATGTAACACAATCGGAGTTATGGATCTCCGGGAATATAAGAAACGGGTTCCGGCCAGATCTGAGAACGTGAAATATAAGAGATCCAATCTCAGAGGGGCTCCTGCCCGTCCGCCGCCATGAAGGCCATGGACCAGAGGGGGAACTCTCCTCCCATATAGGGGGGAGGTCAAGGAAGAAGAAGAAGGAGGGTGGCTCTCTCCGCCTCTCTCCCGGTGGTGCCTGAACGCCGCCGGGGCAATCATCGTGTGACGACGGTATACTCCAACAACTCCGTCATCTTCACCAACAACATCACCTTTCACCATATATCTACAGCGGTCCACTCTCCCGCAACCCGCTGTACCCTCTACTTGAACATGACGCTTTATACTTCATATTATTATCCAATACTATGTTGCCATCCTATGATGTTTGAGTAGATCTATTTTGTCCTATGGGTTAATCGTGATCTTGGTTGGTATGATCGTATATTTTCTTATGGTGTTGTCATACGGTGCCCTCCGTCTCGCGCAAACATGGACCTAATATGTTCATTGTTTTTAAAAGATTTCATTGTAATTCTTAGTCATAGGAATTACTTTGTATTTTCTTGCATCTTAGGTCCAAATCAGTGTACTTGTACTTGTTATGAATACGAATAAAGTTACAGGTGTTTCTAAAAAAACTTATTTACCTTTGTCTTCCCCTAAAAAAACCTACTTTCCTTTGTCTATTTTATCATTTTGCTAAATCAATCCTTTTAAAATGTTCTTTCTCGTCTGATTATAAAATAAATTTAACATAACACATTTCAGTAACCAGAAACAGAGCCATGGCAGTTTTGCAGCCTTATGGTACAAATAAATTTAAGACAACACATCAGTAATATGTGTGGGTGACGAGCACACCACAGATAATGGTGGATACCTTATAGCATGTATTATCATCAATGCAGTAAACTTTTGATGGGATTTTAGATGTTGGTCACCCTATGTAGCTAGGGATACCACATTAGTTAAACTTTTTTTTTCCGCAAAAAAGAAAGAAAAAGAAAAGCATGAGTGTTCAGCTGAATAACCAATGCACGCTGTTTAGCATGCAAGAGATGAACACCGCTTAATCATGGTAACAAGATGAACACAAGAGCAGATGGGAAGTGAAGCAGTTTGCATGTCATGCATTTTACGCTTGCATGCTCCCTCTATATAATCTCACCGGGTATTTTCCTCTGGTTCTTGCCATGGGAACCCAATCACACGGAGAAAACTTTCCCGGTTGTAGTTGAGATATTGGAGTAAACCAAAGCGAATGCTACATCTTTGTACATGTGTGTTCCAATACACAAAAAAATGCTTTAGGCCTCCCACAAAGTGCTCCTGAGTGATTATTGATTAGAGAGGACCATGTCTGTGTATGATGGCGATGCGGAGAGCGTCCCCTAAGGGGACGGCGGCGAGGGAGCCAATGGCCATGACATCCTGGCCGAGGGCGAACCTAAGGGCGGGGCCGTCAGCCCATCACGGCGAAGCTCAGCTTTTGTATGCCAGGATCTCATCGTGTTGCCCAATGAGTAGTCATGGCATATGCCCTGAATGACGTATGCTCAAACTTAGCTTGGGCATCGAGTTCTTGGCGGCGCCTGCATATTATTATCATTTTGAGACGAAGGCAAAAGTTTTGTCTCATCAATTAATTAAGAAGAAGTAGAGTTGTCCAGTCAGTTAGTAGAAAAGCATCTAAATCCTTACTGACAAAGGATGTACTAGTATGCATGTACATGGCAACTGATGTCTACTATGCACTTCTACTTTTGTTACTTTCTTAGGCCTCCAAGTGCACAAAATTTAGAACAACATAAATTTCTCTCAACCGGATGACCTAAAATTTATCAATCTATAGGAGGCGTAGGCGTAGGTTGAAAGTGTTCTGCTCTCAGGCAACCCTGCAATCAAGATACAAATAGTCTCTGGTGTCTCCAACACATCTCATACAGTTGTTAATTGTATCGTCCCCGAGATTGATAATTTGGATGATAGATTGATAGTTTAGATGGTAACAATATTTTTATTTTTGTATTTCGGCCCATGTAGCCATCGAGAAAATAAATGTGTTCTCTATTTGTTCCAGCTATATGTCTAAACAAATTTTTGATCTGAAAAGAGTTTCAATTATAATAGCGCTTTTTCCATCCACATTTTTCCGAAGGGCATATACCACACAGAGTATTAAACGTAAGAACTTTACAAGAAAACCCTTGTCAAAACAAAAATTACAATAGGGCCCAAGGGGAATTCATCCCCGTCTCCAACCTGCAAGAGTTGATAGTGCGTCGTGTGCATGCTCGATGTCGCACATGCTCTGCATCACCAGATCCAGGGAGTCGTTATAATTGTGGCCGAGAAGTCACGAGACTTGCTAGGAGACACTAGTGATGATGTAAAACACAAACACTTGACCTGGAGAAGAATGTAAAAGTTAGGCGAGGAAACTCAACCCCATGTCGATGTCAAAAGTGCTGTTGCGGGATCTTATCGAAGACCACTAGCACCATCGCAAACCGAGGCAGAAGCAACATAGTCAACGACTCTCCCAGGAAAACATGAAGGACTAGATTAAGGGAAGCCAACCCTAGTGCGCACCCGAGATGACACTGGAGCAATCATCATCATCACTGGCGGAGCTATACCAAGGCTGGATGGGCGGTCATGGCCCGCCCAGCCCAGAGCAAAAACAATGGGGGCTTGATGCTATTCTGTGTATCGGCCCGCCCATATTTGGCACTGTAGCTCCGCCACTGATCGTCGCGCCAAGAGCGAGTCCGGTAGGTATTTATTCCATAGCGTCTTCACCTCCCTACCTAGAACAATGACACAAAGACACATAACATAGCAAACCTAGGCCAAATTTTCCTTAAGCTTCTAGATCCATGGTCTCTCCCGCTTCCCGATGTTGTTATCGATCGTCAGAGACAAGGAAGACTACAAGATTTGGCTTCCAAAGACCCTTACTCCCAAGTGGCCATGAGACCCACTAGAGGTTAGTATGGTACAAAGGTGTTTGTCCACATGTCTATTGTCTATTTTATCATTTGGCTAACCAATCTCTTTTTTAATGTAATTTTTAGATTGTTGAAGTTTATTTAACTTTACTACATGGACAAGTAATATAAGTATACAACTGTACTTTATATATGAATTGAAAAGAAAGGATAAAGATAAAACAACTACATGATTTTAATACAAACCCAACTAAAATTAGTTTGTTAAACATTTGTGTCTACTTTTGGTTTTTGAAACATTTTTTGCTAGAGATGAGCTAGATATCTTGTATGGACCACTCCCACTTGGCCCATATCCCAAGTGACGGTGCAGAAAACCGCCAGTGCCCTTGGTAGGGTGGAGAGCATAGCCTGAAGTACCAGAGGCGATTGCATATGGTTTTCTTAGCCAGGTTCGGGCCCTCATGGTTGAGGTAACACCCTATTCCTGCTTTGTTTGGACTGACGAGGGAACACCTCATACGAGGGGGTTACAGATTGATGATGGTGAATGCTACTGAGGTCTGAGTGATGGAACAAACACCTCAAACTACTCCTAGCATCACCTTATAAAGGGGCGGCGAGAGCTACGGTTTACCTGAACTCAACCTTGTGTTGTTACACCTAGGATTCTCTCCCTCCCCGCCCCCCTCTCTCTCCCTCTCTCCTCATGTTATTGCATTTTTAATGAGATGGGCTAATCGACCAAACAAAAACAACAGATAAGTAGAACCCCCTCCCCCCTCCCGCGTCGACCCCATGAGACGACATGGAGGAACCCTAGAATCAGTGTGATAAGTGTAGTTTCTACGCTCATCACACCATTGTTTAAACCGGATTATCTTAGAAATCTGAGAAAATCACTCCAATATTATCACTAATGACTAACAAATGTGAAAGATAATTAAATACTTTCTTTATTTTGTTTCCACAGGAAAAGATCATTAGAAGGAAACAAGGAAAATGGAGAACGAAATAATAAATTGGAGATGCAACAGTTGACCAAGAGCAGAAGATGACGTCTGGTACGAGTGCGCCCTTCTCATACTGGCACTTGTACCAAGTGATAGAGGCTCTGTGGCGTCCAACCCAATAACTTCTTTTATAAAGGGTCCAGCACCAGGATCCCATGGGAGCACCGTCGAAAACCAACATCCGGGAACTAGAAGCCATTCTCCAATCCTAGTCGCCGCCATTTCCCATCTCATCTCTATAGCCACCACCACCGCATCAAATCGCCTCCAAGTTAGTCATGCTTATAATCGTGTATCGCATCTGGCAACCATTGTAAGGCACACTTTCTCTTCTAGCAAGGTACAACTCCCAAACAAGAAAGAAACGACGACAGTCACATAAGAGATCGACGCGCTTACCATCTCCCATCAGGCAACTTCCACCTGGGTAGCAGAGCACCAAACCACGAGGGAAGGGGCTTGGGAAGGATCGTTAGGCTTCTTGCTTGGCCGATCAATCCTGAACACAAAATCGAAATGAGCCCATCAAGTCATCTGAGACAAACGACAAAAGATTTAGGAAGAACCTGGCCCATCTTGCCATCGAGAAAGGAACAAAAATGTTTCTAACTGTTTTCAGTTATTACTCATGCGTTTGCCCACCACACATATTGTTTATTTTACCATTTGGTTGATCATTCTAAAAAAATTCTGATCTTATTAAACAATGATTTTAACATAACACATTTCAGCAACCACACGCTTACAAACAGAGCCATGGACTATAGTTTTGAAACCTTAGTACAAAGTTTAGGACAACACATTTCAGCGATGAGCTTGGGTGGCGAGCGCACCGCCGGTTGATGGAGCACACCTCATAGTATATATTACTCCCTCCGTTCGATAATGTATTGCGTATAGATTTTTTGAAAAGTCAAACTTTACAAACTTTGACCAAGTTTATAGAGAAAACTATTTATACCTACAATACCGAATATGTATAATATGAAACTACATCTTATGATGAACCTAATGATATATGTTTTGCATTCTAGATGTAAATATTTTTCTCCACAAACTTAGTCAAAATTTATGGTGCTTGACTTTTGTAAAAATCTATATGCACTACATTATGAAACGGATGGAGTATTAGGAAATCGAGGTGTTTTTTGCTCGGAGTATAGTGTGTCTAGATACACCACATTAACTATTTGCAAGAGGAGCACATAACACATTAACTAATCATGATCTATTACACATGTTAATGCCTCTCATGTTTCAAGGTGTGTAGCTAATTCACCCAATGAATGTTTAACATGAATAAGATTTGACACCGGTTAATCATGATAGCGGGATGAACCAATGAGTAGGCGTGAGTGAAGGAGCTCGCATGTCATGCATTTTATGCTTGCAAGCCCCCTCTATAAAATCACACCAGTTATTTTCCTTTGGTTTTTGCCATGGGAAGCCCATGAATGTCCCGCAAACACTCTATAATTTCATTTCAGATGTTGGAGCAAATCAAAGTGAATAGCATATCATTTTACACGTATAAGTTCCAATAGACACAAAATGATTTAGATCCCCAAGTGAATGATTATTTGGCAATCCTGAGCTTGAGTATAGAAAAGTAACAAAGGTGGTGATTACTGGTTAAGGAGGGCTATGTGCCGGTATGATGGCGAGCTGGGGAGTGTGACCGTGGAAGCCGACGGCGATGGAGCCAATTTCCACAACAGACGGACATAAGGCGAATTTCAGGGTCAAATCCAACATCGCAAAACTCGGCCCTCACGCCAGGACTCACCCACGCTGAACATGGCCAATCCCATGCCTGACTAGGAAATGGTGAGCACCGAGTTCTCCAGGACACTTGGCAGCTCAATGAGCGTGCATATTACTTTCAGCAACCACAAACTTATGAAACTTAATATCAGAGTACAAATATGGGCCGTTCGGTTTAGGTTTAGGTTTTTGATGGATCCTTCCGGTTTCGACCGAGGCAGTGATTTGCTTCGCAGATCGCGGCCGCTGGCATCTCCTGGTCTGCCTCGATGACTTCCCGGCCATTGCTACTACAAGCTCCTCCGTTATAAAAGTTTGTTCCGCCGAGGCAGAGGCCCAGAGGTGGCATCGAGTTATGCTCACAACGCGCCATCGAGGGACGCAAGAGGAAGAAGACTTTGACACTTCCAATAATTTGATTGTAATTTTATCTTTGCATATGGGTGTGTTTGTAAGGATCTGTGGTACTAGTATATGGCATTCAGCCTTTTTGCCAAAAAATAGAGTACAAAGATGGGTCGTAAAATCAATGAAATAATTCCACGAGGCCTCCAACTGGCCTTGTATATCTGCAAGGTTTTTTAGTTTTATGGTCGAACATAATTTGAGTTTCTACAGTTGTTTGTGCATACGAGAGCAAGTGGCCAAGAACTAACGAGCATCGTATACTTGCATATAAATCGACCGATCGACAAACACAGAAATGAGAAGATTATCGCATATTGGTGTTACGATAAATTGATTGCATTGCATTCTGAATGAGATAGACTGACTGAACAAGCAGAACTGAGAACGTAGTCACGAGGGTGGTTTGATGACTTTTTGAGAAAGAGAGGTCGGAGACGTTAGGTTGGTTGCTTCTTGGTTAAGACGAACTAACTAACCGAGCTGTAACCCAGTGTGTAAGATTGTCCGCGTTGGTCGTCCAACTATTCTACGCAATGACTCCATAGAGAACTTATTTTTGAAAATGATAATAGCATGCTCAATAATGTAACCGAATCTTCGATCACAATATCGCATCTCATGAGACTGAAATTTCTGATGCTTACCTAGCGGATGTATATGCAACTTACTTCTAGCATGTGTGTGTGTCGATACAATCTGACCCTGAACTCAACTTTTAAACACTTAGGGCGCATTTGGTAGGCTGCATTAGGTCGGGTCAAGCCCGCGCGGGATGAAAATGCGCGGTTTGGATGCCTGTGTTTACTGTTTGGCCCGCATAGCACGAACCTCAAAGCACCCCTCAGCTAGAACGGCCGAATCGCCCGTTCCCAGCGAGCCAGGCTCGAACGATGTAGGGGAGGGGAACTCCGCGTCGCGCAGGGGAGGGAGATGGCGGGAGCGATGGCGCTTCTCTGAAAAAGCGGCGGGACGAATTCGAGTCACCGCCCGCCGATTCGGTTGCCCTATATATCGAGGGTGACCACCGCAGCAAAACTCTCGCCACCATTTACCCCCTCTCGAGCTTTCCCTCCAGCGCGGATCTACTTCGACGACGAGGTAAGCGGCACAACTACTCCGGCGACCGGTTGACTGCGGCGGCGGTCGACTCATCCTCCTCTCCGACGTGCCAGGCACCTCCTCCGCGGCCGTTCCAATGGCGTCTGTAAGTGCAATCACCACCTTCTCTCTACTAGTTCTATCTAGATCTGTCTATGTGGTAGGGTTAGGTCGTCCGATCTGTTTGACTGTGATGTTGTAGTAGCTAGTTGTGATGGATTTGGAGCATGCTAGGGGTTCTTTCCATGTGGGAAGTGTTGGTAGCTAGTGGTCATGAATGGATTAGTGTTATGCTAGTGTTCAAGTGTTTAACAAGATCATCCATGTGTCCATGATTAGTGCTCTGTTATCCTGTGTTGAGCTAAGGTATGCTTTCATGGATTTGGTAGTGCTGTCTTCAACTAGATCATCCATGTGTGCATGTGTTACTGCTAGTTCCTACTATCTATGTGTAGTGTCTTGTGGTGTTGATGACGCTTACGTTTTTAGGACATGACCATGCAAATGCAAGAGTTTAGTCAGGCCATCATGTTGTCCAAGAGCTAGTTCCCGCCGTTCTACGTCGAGAACTCCCAGCCTCCTATGGACCATATGCCTCCAGATTCAAAGGTTTTCGAGGTGCCGCCTATGGTTCCTCCATTTGTGCTAGCTCAGCCCAATGATGTTGCTCATGCTGCTGCTCAAAAGCAGCCGCAAAGGAGAAGAAGGGTGGCAGGGGGAACAACATGAAATGGCAGCTTTTCCTCTCCACTTTCGTGCTTAACAAGATGTGTGAGATCATAGCTAGTGGGGTGAGGACTGACAAGGGCTTCAAGGAGGTGTACTTGAACCTTCTTGCAAAGCAGGTGTTCGACTTCTGTGGACATGAGGTCACCTTGACCCAGGTGTACAACCACCCGAGGAAGCGGTGAGCGAGGTGGATCACCGCGTCCAAGCTCAGAGACCTCAGCGGTGCTTCATGGGATGAGGACACCTGCTCGATCCTTCTGGAGGCAGAGCACTACCAAGGCCACATCATGGTTAGCTCACAAACCATGCCATTCTAACAAACCAGCAGTTTAAGCCTATGAACCATTGTCATACTAACTAACCTCTCTGCCTCGTTTCTTCTTAGTCTCACCCCCTAGACGCAGAGTTCCTCAACACCCCTATCCAGAACTACCACCAGATGTAGAAGATCTTCTCCTTCAGGCTGGCAACCAGCAAACATGCCATGGGCTCTGGTCAGCTGCTGGGCTCGCCGATGCCCGATTATCTAGACACCCGGGAGTCAGATACCATTAACATTGATGCTCCCGAGAAGGATGGTGAGCACGTTCCTGTGCTTGATAGGAAGAGGAAGCGGGCATGCTTCATGGAGGAGGAGCTGAGCGTCTTCAGCAGCTTGACCGAGGTAGTGAAGGAGGTGGCAATCGTCATCAGGGAGAGCAAGAGTGTGGACGTCCATCCTGAGCTCTACAACGCCATCATGGAGCATATTAGCTTCAGCCCAAAGGCTCTCATGGTGGCTCTCAACCACCTGTTGGACAACAAAGCCCAGGGTGTTGGGTTTGTGCCATGGGAGCAGCCCACAGGGTGCTCCAGCTGAGGACCTGGCTGGACAAGCACTACTACTAGTGCTGCTTCTGCTGGTGGCAACGGCGTGCATGATCCTCGACCGCGATGGCGACAAGGACGACGATGACGATGATGACGTATATTTTGTGTAGTTAGGGCTTGAAAACAATCTTATGGTCTGTATATTTTGGTGAGGTGGTATATACTAACCCCTCACGGTGATCGCGAACTTGCGGTGGTAGGATTACACCATTTTTTGGATATGGTGGTAGGATGACACCAAAGTAGTGGTAGGTTGAACTTGCTATGATCATGCATGCTTACTAATGCTCTTCTGCTCAATTGGTTGTTCCTAGAGTTGTTCATTGCTTGCTGTTTGTGTGTTTCAATGCTTGTTGCTTGAACTTATTGCTTGTTTGCACTGCCAGAGCAAGTGGTATGTGGTGTTCGAAGGTAGGGTTCCAGGGGTTTACAGTTGATGGGAAGTTTGCAACAAACAAGTTTCAGGGTACGGCGACAGCAACCATAGAGGAGGGTTTAAGACTAGGCAGGCAGCAGAAGATGCTTACTCCAAGCAAGGTTGAGGTTGGCAAGGTGAATCGTCCATTAGGGCTGAAGAACTTCATCATCTTCGTCCAATTCATCGTCATAGCAGTGTTGTGGCGTTGGTGTGCTCGGTGTGCACGTGTGTAAGGTGTACTAGTATTGGTAAGCTCACCAAGCTAGTAGGGTACAAGGTGAGCACAACTCTATGCTCGTATGTAACCAAACAACATGCACTCGTGTGAGCACATACAATGCGAGCAACCAAACGCGGTGCGTAGAGACATCACTATGATGCAGAGAAAGAACATGTAGGCAATCAATCAACATGCAGATGTTGATTTTTTGCCTGCATATGCTCAACGAGGCCCAATTAAGACAACTATGCAAATGGGCAAAAAATGAGGCGAGCAACCAAACACGCCCTTAAATATGCCTGTCACGCACAACAAAACAATGATTCAGCTTCTACGTGTACATGACAACACTAGTGAAGTGTTTCCTATCAAATGCTCACGAAGCCGAGCGTCGACAGTGACTGAGGCACTGCACGTCGGCTCGTCCAAGCATCATCGGTGCCGGTCGAAGCGCCTATGTTGATGCCCTCAAGAGGTAGTAGTGCGCCTATTATGCTTGATTTCTTCCTCCGCTTCTTCGTTGGTCGCCTGTGCGTGCTCACAGTCACATGTTCTATGCATACACAAAGTATTTACTCCTGCCAATCAGCTTAAACTTTGTTTTTTTTTCTTTTGCAAGAGAGGAAGATTAGTAGGCGTTACCACTGTGTTGTCGGGATCGAACACTTGGTGCCCGACGGCCGTTCAGTTCGGGGGCTTCCTCCTCGTCATCATCATCCATCGGCACCGACTTTACTGTACGCCTCTTACGCCATCTCCTGGGCGTTGCGGCTGCTTCAGACACTAAATCGTTTCTGGTAGCCTCTCTGTGCTGCTGGAGAAAAGCGGTTCAGCAAGGTGCACTTTCTCTTCTAGCAAGGTACTCCCTCCGTTCGAAAATACTTATCATCAAAATGGATTAAAATGAATGTATCTAGAACTAATATACATCTAGATACATCCCTTTCTATTCATTTTGATGACAAGTATTTTCAGAAGGAGGGAGTACGATTTACAAATGAGAGAGCAACGACGATCGTCACATCAGAGATCGGCGAGCTTAAAGACTCCCGCCAGGAAACGTCCACCTGGGCAGTAGAGCACCACAACATGAGGGGAGGTGCTCAGGCGCTTGAGGTTCTTGCTTGGCCGATCAATCCTGAACCTGAAGTCAAGTGAGCCCATCAAGTAAGCAGGACAAACGACAACGAATTTAGGAAGAACCTGGCCCATCTTGCCATCGAGAAAAAAATGTTTCTGATTGTTTTCAGTTATTACACATGCTTTTGTCCACCACACCTATTGTCTATTTTACCATTTTGGTTGATCATTCTTTTTCTAATATTTTGTCTCATCTTGTTAAAAAATACTCCCTCTGTCCCATAACGTAAGACGTTTTTTAATACTAGTGTAGTGTCTAAAAATGTCTTACATTATGGGGACGGAGGGAGTAATTTTAACATAACACATTTCATCAACCGCAAGCTTGCAAACAAAGCCAAGGACTCTATAGTTTTGAAACCTAGTACAAAGTTTAGGACAACACATTTCAGCGATGAACGTGGGTGGCGAGCGCACCACTGGTTGATGGAGCACACCTCATAGTATTAGGAATTTTTTGGTGTTTGTTGCTGGGGCCTGGGGGCATAATGTGTGTACTGTACATGTACACATTAACTATTCACTTGAAAAGCATATAACACATTAACTAATCATGATCTATTACACATGTCAATGCCTCTCATGTTTCAAGCATGCGTGTGTAGCTAATTCACCAATGAATGTTTAGCATGAATAAGATTGGACACCGGTTAATCATGATAGCGGGATGAACCAGTGAGTAGGCCTGAGTGAAGGAGCTCACATGTCATGCATTTTATGTTTGCAGACTCCCTCTATATAATCACACCCGGTAATTTCATTTGGTTCTTGCCATGGGAAACCCATGAATCTCCCGCAGACACTCTACAGTTGTATTTCAGATGTTGGAGCAAACCAATGTTAGCATATCGTTTTACATGTATAAGTTCCAATAGATAGAAAATGCTTTAGATCCCCACAAAGTGCATGATTAATTGGTAATCATGTGCTTGAGTATAGAAAAGTAACAAATGTGGTCATTACTGAGTAAGGAGGGCTATGTGGCGGTATGATAGCAAGACGAAGCATGTGACCATGGAGGCCGACGACGATGGAGCCAATTGCCATGTCACACAGACTGAAGGCGAATTTCAAGGTCAAATACAACATCGCAAAACTCGGCTCGCAAGTAGGAGTCACCCATGCTGAACATGGCCAATCCTATGCCTGACTTGGACATGATGAGCACTGAGTTCTCCAGGACACTTGGCAGCTCAATGTGTAGCCCACATATTCAAAAAGCACAAACTTATGAAACTTAATATCAGAGTACAAAGATGGGTCGTTCGGTTTAGGTTTTTGGTGGATCTGTCTGGATTTGACTGACTTTTGTGGTCTTTGGAGTTTCATCATGGCCATCAACATTTCCTTCTCTGGGACGGTGATCATAGAAGGCCGCTGGTATCTCCTGGTCTGCATCGATGACTTCTTGGTCATTGCTTCTACAAGCTCCTAGCTATAAATGTTTGCTCCGCCAAGGAAGAGGCCCAGAGATGGCATCAAGTTATGCTCACGGCGCGCCGCCAATGGATGTAGGAGAAACAAGACTTTTGCACTTCCAATAATTTGATTGTAAATTTATCTTTTTATATGATGTGTTTGTAAGGACCCGTGATACTAATATATGGCATTCGGCATTTTTGCAGAAAAAAAACAAACAAAGATGAGCCATAAATCAATGAAATAATTCCATGAGTCTTCCAACTGACCTTGTATCAAATTTATTTGCAGGGTTTTTTAGTTTTATGTTCGAACATAATTTGAGTTTCTACAGTTGTTTGTACATACGAGAGCAAGTGGCCAAGAACTAAGGAGCCTAGTATACTTGCATGTAAATCGACTATATGACGAATGAGATGGACCGATCGACAAACACATGAATGAGAAGATGATCGCATATTTGTGTTACCATAAATTGATTGCATTGCATTCTGAATGAGATAGACTGATTGAGCAAACAGAGATGTGAACGAGTAGTCATCATGGTGGTTAATTTGATGACTTTTTGAGAAATAAGGCCGGAAACGTTATGGTGGTTGCTTCTTGGTCAACACAAACTAACTGGCCGAGTTGTAGCCCAGTGTGTTAGATTGGCTGTGTTGGTCTTCCAACTATTCTGCACAATGGCGAACCAACTTATGATTGAATGATTAGGAAGACAATGATAACCTGTCTGACAAAACAATAATTTGCCATACTATTTTATTTTATTTTAAAAAGGGGATCTTGCATCAAACTGATGCATGCAACCATCTTTATTAAGTTATTCAATAAAGTCTGACAAAATAAATACAAAGATACCCCCAAAGCCACGAGACGAAAAAAGTCGCTACACCTACAAATATAAATATGGGCCCTGACTGCACCAACGGACACCATCTAATCGAGTGGCCTCAAGAAGCCACCCGCCTGGCAATCCGAGGGCACCAACCGGTCTAAGCGTACCACAGCATGCACCGCATGCGTACACTCTATGATCCACCACCACCATCTTCCGCCGTCCCATCTTCAGGAGGGATAATTGCATAGACGTTGCGAGGCCCATCTGTCGTCCACATCACCACGGTGACAGAAAAGCTGCCAACCTGCACGCATCCATCAAACCGCGTCCAACACCGAGAATCCATTTCTCCACGATGCCGACACCCCCCGTCTTCAATGCGGTAGTTGCAACACCGCTCCACCTGTTGGCCCCTCCAGTGAACCTCTTCTCGAAAACAATGCCCTCAAGAAGGAAAACGATATCATAGTCTCCGTCATCATCCGATGCGTGAGACCCAGATCTAGGGTTTTCCCCGAAATAGATGCCCCCTGGAGAAGAGGGGCATGCCATCTGTACCTGCGAGCAAATCCAAATGGTGCCCACCGGCATAAAGCTCTCATGGCGGAGCCTTCAGGAAGGACACGGCGCTTTGAGCACCGTCACCGCCCACAGCAATTAGGGTTTTCACCCGAGAAGCAGTGAGGTGGGAAGAGGTAGAGTGGACCCGAACGACGTCTCTAAGAAGAATATCGGCACCCGCAGGCATCTTCATCATGGCTGGCTGGAACAGACCATGGAATTATCCCGATCTGGATCCCCACCTCCCGTTCCGCCCACAAACTGGTGACTGGCTAGCTAGCTAGCATGGCCAAGTCCGATGAGATTGGAGCAGACCTAGACGGGACAATAGGCAGCGGACGAAACGTCGCCGTCAGCCGTCGGGGCATCGATGCCACGGCATGAACCTGTCGGTGGTCCGCCGGCTGCCCAAGCCGACCTCTGGTAGCATGCCAGCACCGCTATACCACCGGACGGGGAAGCCTCGCCAAAAGGACCATTGTCCCCGGTCCATTGATCGCAACCACTACACCAACGCCGCGCAGCCGTAGAAGGGGCCCGTCGCCGTCTTCTTTCAGAGCCATCTAGACTTTGCCAGAGGGTGCCTTAGGTGGCGATGAGGGAAGAAAGGTGCGGCTGGGGAGGAAGGGGGCGCCTGGGTGTGGTGGCGGCGATGCTAGGTCACCAGATGCGAGTGCTCTTCTGGTCGCGAGTCGCTAGGCTCCCGATCCATTTTTGAGGTGGTCAGGGAGAAGGACGTTGGTGCTAGGACGTTCAGGAGCGTGGGGAGGTTTGTGGAGGAGTATAAGCAGGGTAAGCTAGATCCTTGTAACGTGAAGCTTGCGCTTGTGATGACGATTAATAAGATGTTGAAGCCTGTCTGTGGTCACGTTGGAAGCGACGCGCGCTTATGCGCAAGGTTCGTGGAGAGCGTGTGCGCAGATTCTGACCCCTCCGTAGTTTCTTGTGTTAATCGTTTATATGATCGAAATTCCATGTCCAATTGAACGCATTTGGGACTTATGGGAAACAGTTATATATATGTAGTCTAATAGCTGCATCCGCATTGATTTAAGAGAATGTTGTCTCTAATAGCTGCATCCAAACTGATCAAGAGAAAATTATCTCTAATAACTTTCTCTGTCTATTATGCCTAGACATGGTCGGTTTTTTCGCACTATTTGCTCATTGTCTTTGTTTCCTTAATGTTGCTTCGCAAAGAATACTTCTAAAGTCTCATAGCAACCCACGAGGAAGGTACCTAGTTAAAGATGAAACTGTGACACCCCCGATTCAATCGTACACTAATCATACACGCAAATGTGTACGATCAAGATCAGGGACCAACAGGAAGATATCACGATACAACTCTAGACACAAATTAAAATAATGCAAGCTTTATATTACAAGCCAGGGGCCTCAAGGGCTCGAATACATAAACTCGAATACAAACGAGTCATCGAAGCAACAATATCTGAGTACAGACATAAGTTAAACAAGTTTGCCTTAAGAAGGCTAGCACAAAAGCAACATCGGTCGAAGAGGCAAGGCCTCCTGCCCGGGGGCCTCCTAACTACTGTCACCGGCGGCTTTCACGTAGTAGTAGGCACTCTCATTGTAGTAGCAGTCATCATCGAAGGTGGCGTCTGGATCCTGGGCTCCACCATCTGGTTGCAGCATCCGAGAAGAATGGAAAGAGGTGAAAAAGGGGAGCAAAGAAACCGTGAGTACTCATCCAAAGTACTCGCAAGCAAGGATCTACACTACATATGCATCGGTATCAATGAAATGGGTAGTATCTGTGGACTGAACTGCGGAATGCCAGAAGAGAAGGGGAAAGCCTAGCCTATCGAAGACTAGCATCTTCAAGCATATCCGAGCATCTTGCAGCAATCAAAAGAGTATAGAATAGCAGTTTATATTTAACAAACATGTTGTAGAAATAACGCCCAGAGATCCTTCCCGACTCCCTGCGGGAAAGCAATCTCGGAGCCACATATCTGTTACATGCCTCAGCATTTAGTATCTAGTTCTAGTTGTATCGATCAAGATACAACTCCGAGCGTCCGTTACCGTGGACCCGGCTATTCGAATAGATAATACTTCCCTGCAGGGGTGCACAAACTTACCCTACACGCTGGATCAACTCCGGACGGACGCACCATCAGGTCATGACCAGCCTCGGCCGATCAACATGCCGTAGTCCTACCTAGGCTCAACAGAGAGGCCAACACGCCTGTCTAAACCTAAATGCAAAGGGGTCATGGGCCAATCGTCCTTTGCAAACCTGCGCGTTGCGAACGCAGCCAGTGAACAGACCTAGCCCCCTTATATGTCATGAGCTTTCGGAAGAATCGTACGATGCAGAGTGCCCATACTTATTCCCGCATGGTGGTGAGTGCGAAAAAGGCCAGAGGCCTACTCGGATCAAATATCCAAACCATTAGTGTCTTGTTAGTGTGGTAACGATCAATGATCCACGATATGTGGTCCCGTCGCCCCGTCTCATGGACTTGCGGCAAGGGCTAAGAATGCCCGGCCGCGCCGCATGGAAAACTTGCGGGTAACCTCAGATCAACCTGACTTCACATCACTCGCGGGTACCCCTCGGGGCCGACCTGATGTCATCATGGTTCTGTGGAAAGTCAAAGTAACCATGTGTCCGAAACAACAAGGGGAAACCCGAGGAATCACCCTCAATGGATTCCCACTCGATGTAACCGTCAAGGTGGACTTGGAGGAATCACCCTCGATGGTTCACACTTGAGGGGTTGCACGACAGCGTCGTTATCGGGAGTGGTGAAGGAGGAATCACCCTCGATGACCACGACCAAATAGCTACACTACAAGGTTAACATCAGAAGTGCTGACGAGGTATCACCCTCGGCACTCGATAATAATTCCGCAGAGTCGTACAACTAAAGGGGAGGTGATGTGCGGTGTTGGGGCCTGGACATCGATCACGTTGATCACGTCATCAAACATAAAGCGAGGCAACTGGGATATGGTGGGGGGGGGGGGGGGCGTCACTCATGGATCTCTAACCAACCTATACTAAGCAGTTTAGAATAAGCAGATAAGGTAGGAAAGTAGGTAACAAAAACAGGCTATGCATCAGAATAGGATCATACAAAAGTAGTAGAAGTTCTAATGCAAGCAAGAGACGGAAAGAAATGGGTGATATCAGAATGAACAAGGGGGGTTTGGTTGCCTGGAAGCTCAGCTACAAAGGAAAAAGGCTTGTCGGTGACGTAGTCGATCACAGGGGCGGCATCGGTCTCGGGGTCTACCAGAGAGAAGATGGGAAATAAAAAGTAAATACAGAGCAAATAGATGCATCAATAAGAATGTCATGATGATATGCAGAGCTAGGGTTGACGTAATTAACGTAGTGCTACACGTTGTACACGGAGGGGGAAAACATCCGAGGATGATTTCCTGACGTTAGACGGATTCTGGACAGACGAAAGAGAGGTGACGGTTCCATGTTTAGCATGCTAGGGGCACGTGACACATGAACGGACCACGTATTAGGATTCGTTTGATTTTTCTGAGCAACTTTCATGTATAAAGTTTTTTGATGTGAGCTATGATTTAATTTCTACGGATTTTACAAAGATGTTAGCATTTTTAGAAACTATTTAAATTAACAATAATGGAATTATGATGTCAGCAGAGTGTTAGCTTGACATCAGTAGGTCAACAGACCGGTTGACTGGTTAAAATGACCAGTGGGTCCCACATGTCATACTCAAGAGGGACTAACAGTAGTTTATTTTAATTAACAGCGTTAATTAGCAGTAGGGTCCCACATGTCAGTGACTGTTTAGGTTAACTAATTAATTTTATTTATAAAAATGTTTTAATTAGATTAATTACATGGTGGGGCCTGCCTGTCAATGACACTGGGCTGCCCAGTCAGCACATTGACTGGGTCAACCCAGTCAACGGGGCCCATGGGCCCTGCTGGCAGCGACCCAGGGGTGGCCCTAGGACGTCGGCGATCAGCGCTGGAGCAATGCCGGTGACCAGAAATGCGGCGACGCTCACCGAACTTCGTCGGAAAACGTGCATAGGGGGTCTTTTGGCGCGGGACTTGGCGCGTTCGATCGGGAAAAGAATGTCGCTTCGATCTATGACACTCACGCGGTCTGAAACGGTTGGAGTCGACGGCGGCGTCAACCGTGGCGGCGCCGGAGTTCGGCCGAGGTGCGGCAAGCAGCCAGAGGGCACGAGGAGACGGGCTAGAGGCTCGGGCGGCACTAGGGAGGTGCCCTGAGCACGTTGCTGTGCTTACCCGGCCTTAGCAACGACTACAGCAACGACGGCCAACTGCTCGGTAGAGCCGAGCTCGGCCATGGCAGCGCGGTGGCTACGGGAGCGCAAGAGGCTAGGGGAGCGAGGGGAGAAGATGAGGGGCTCATCGAGCGGCACACGGTGGCCCTTGGGGGTTTAGTAGCTGCAGATTCAGGGCGGATCAACCGGCGGCGTAGCGGTGGAGCTCGACGAAGGGGATCAACAAGGGCGGTGTCGATGTGGCGTCCCGGCTTGTGCTGGTTGGCGAAGAAGAAGCGAAGGAGCGTCCCGGAGCTCCTAGTCAGGGCAGAGTGTCGATGGGAGGTCAATGGCCGTGGTGGCGCGCGGTGGACGGCTGAGAGCGCGCTGACCCTTCCTCTAGAACGACGGGGAGACAGAGGCGGAGATGGGGGGAGAGGGGCGGTCAGTGGGGTGAGTGGAGGCGGGGATCGAGGAGGCAGGGAGGCGCGAGGGCCTTATCCTATCGCCGGCGAGGTGGTTCGGCGGCGACCAGCCTAGCGACGGGATCGGGGGCACAGTGAAACGACCGGGGAGGTGGACTGGCTGGGCCGGCCTGTTAGGCCAAGGCCCTGGGGGCGGGGAGGTTTTCTTTTATTTAATTAGCATTTGCTTTTCTTTTAAATACTTTGATGTTTTCTCTTATTTTCAGAAAGCAAAACAGTTTCATAAAGTACAAAGTTGCACCTAAATATCATTATAACTTAGGCCACTACTACAGGTAGTTTTGACACCATTTTATAACAGTTTAGTATTTTTATAAATTAAAAAGCATTTAAATTATCGCTTAGTTCACTGTTTTAAGTAGTTTAGGCTACTTAAACATTTTGCAAAAATGTTGGTTCACCACCAGTATTAACAAAGGATTATTTGCCACATGATGACCATTTTAACTTTCATGTTTGAGCAATTTAGAAGTTCACTCATAATTAGAAATTGAATTCAAGTGGAATTTGAAATGAGAGAGAACCAAGGATGATCAAACACTTGTTTAGCAAAATTATTAACTTAACCCCAGGGGTTACTGTAGCATCATTATATAGGGGTGTTACAACTCTCCTCCTCTAAAAGAAATTCTCATCCCAAGAAATAAGAGGTAGAAGGGAAAAGATCAGGGTATTCAGCACGGAGGTTATCCTCGCGTTCCCAAGTGGCTTCATCTTCAGAATGATTACCACTGCACTTTGAGAAACTTGGCAACCTTCTGGCGTGTTCGACGTTCAGCTTCTTCAAGAATGTGGGTCAGATGCTCTTTATAAGTGAGATCATCTTGCACTTCAATCAGTTCCGGATCCACTTCATTTTCCGGGTCCTTGAAGTAACCATGCAGTTGCGACACGTGGAAGACGTCATGAACGTGAGAGAATTGAGGTGGCAACTCCAATTGATAAGCCATTAGTCCACGAAGGGCGAGAATGCGGAAGGGACCAATGTAGCGCGGAGCTAGCTTGCCCTTCACTCCAAACCGATGGGTTCCTCTCAAAGGAGTGACACGCATATAAGCTTGTTCACCAGGTTGACAAATTGAACCCAGTGTTTCCGGTCATAGTAGCTCTTATGGCGGGACTGGGCCGCCTTGAGATTATCCCGGACAATACGAACCTGCTCTTCAGCTTATTGGATGATGTCTGGACCAATGAGCGCCCGTTCCTCGGTTTCTGACCAATTCAGAGGATTTCGGCACTTACGTCCATAGAGTACCTTGAAGGGAGCCATCTTCAATCTGGCTTGATAGCTATTGTTATAAGAGAACTCCGCATAAGGGAGGGATTCTTCTCACTTCTTGCCGAAAGAAATAGCACAAGCCCGAAGCATGTCTTCCAAAATTTGGTTGACTCGCTCGACTTGGCTTTGGGATTGGGGATGATAAGCAGTGCTTCGGGTAATATGAGTTCCGATTGCCTCTTGGAAACTATCCCAAAACTTTGAAGTGAATAAACTGCCACGGTCTGAACTGATCTCCTTCGGAATGCCATGGAATGACACAATTCCGGAGATATAAAAGTTTGCTAATTAACTAGAAGTGATAGTCTCCTTGGCTCGCAGGAAGTGAGCAACTTTTTGAGAATTGGTTGATGACGACAAAGATAGCATCGTTACCTTTTTGAGACTTGGGAAGGCCAGTGACGAAATCCATTTGGATCTTATCCCACTTCCATTTAGGAATAGGGAGTGGTTGCAGAAGTCCAGCCGGTTTCTGATGTTGTGCTTTGACGCGATGACAAACATCACACTCTTCGATATATCGAGCAATATCTTGCTTAATTTTAGACCACCAGTACTTCTGACAGATGTCTAGATACATATTGGCACTTCCCGGATGAATAGAGAGAGGGGTGTCATGTGCTTCTTTCATCACCTTCTCTGTCATAAGCTCAAACCAGGGAACCACAATGCGATTCCTGAAGTACAAGGTTCCATCTTCACCAAGTGAAAAATCTCTGGATTTCTCTAAGGCAAGATCCTTTTTGATCAAATCAATATGAGCATCTTTGGCTTGAGCAGAATTAATTGCTTTCAGAAGAGTTGGTTCCAAGACAAGGTTATTTAGAGAACCCTGTGGAACTAGTTGAAGGCTCAGCTTGCAAAGTTCTTCATAAAGGCGAGGTTGAGCTTTATGAACCATGTGGTTATTGCAATAAGACTTGCGGCTCAGGGCGTTGGCCATTACATTAGCCTTGCCAGGTGTATAATATATACCGCAGTTGTAGTCAGCAATAGCTTCCATCCATCGCCATTGACAGAGGTTCAGATCTGGCTGAGTAAGCAGATACTTCAGACTGTGATGATCGGTGATGATCTTGCAACGATTACCGAGAAGGTATTGTCACCATAGCTTCAGTGCATAGATAACAGTATCAAGCTCGAGGTCGTGAACGGGGTAGTTCTCTTCGTGAGGACGCACTTGACGGGAGGGATAAGAAATCACTCTGCGCTCTTGCATTAGGACACAACCTAATCCTTGTCGTGAAGCGTCACAATATATGGCAAAGTCCTTGCGAGAATCAGGGGGAGCAAGCACTGGGCCAGATGCCATCTTGTCCTTGAGTGCCTGGAAACTTTCCTGACACTTTTCAGTCCAATCAAACTTCACGCCTTTGTGTAGCAGATTGGTTAGTGGCTTGGCGATCTTGGAGAAGTTCTCGACGAAGCGGCCGCAATAGATGGCGAGTCCGAGAAAGCTTCTGACTTGCTTGATAGTATTCGGAGGAGTCTAGTCAAGAATAGCCTGAACTCGCTCTGGGTTGATGGCAATACGCCCTTGGAGATCACATGACCAAGGTAGGTTATTTTGGGTAGCCAGAATTCACACTTAGAATACTTGGCATATAGCTGATGCTCTCGAAGCTTTTCTAGATCAAGACGAAGATGTTCAACATGTACTTCTTTGTTCTTGGAATAAACAAGGATATCATCCAGATAAACCACGACAAACTTGCCGAGGTATTCCATGAATATATAGTTCATCAGACGAGAGAATGTAGCTGGAGCATTGGTTAAACCGAATGACATGACAGTGTAATCATATGAACCATATCGTGTAGTGAAGGCAGTCTTAGGAATATCCTCTTCATGAAGATGGATCTGGTGGTAACCCAACCTCAAGTCGAGTTTAGAGAATATAGATGAACCAGCCAGTTGATCATACAGATCATTGATCCGAGGAAGGGGATATTTGTTCTGAATTGTAGCTTGGTTGATAGGACGGTAGTCTTGGACCAAACGGTTCGTTCCGTCCTTCTTCTTGATAAAGAGAGAAGGTGCTCCCGAAGAAGAGGAACTTGAACGAATGAAACCCTTGCAAAGAGATTTGTCGATTTCCTCCTTAATTCCAAGGAGTTCATGTGGTGGCATCTTGTAGGGTCATTTGGCAATAGGAACCGTGCCTGGTTTCATTACTTGAGGTTGAACTGATCTCCTTTGAAGTAACCATGCAGTTGCAACACGTGGAAGACGTCATGGACGTGAGAGAATTGAGGTGGCAACTCCAATTGATAAGCCATTAGTCCACGAAGGGCGAGAATGCGGAAGGGACCAATGTAGCGCGGAGCTAGCTTGCCCTTCACTCCAAACCGATGGGTGCCTCTCAAAGGAGTGACACACATATAAGCTTGTTCACCAGGTTGACAAATTGAACCCAGTGTTTCCGGTCAGAGTAGCTCTTATGGCGGGACTGGGCCACCTTGAGATTATCCCGGACAATACGAACCTGCTCTTCAGCTTATTGGATGATGTCTGGACCAATGAGCGCCCGTTCCTCAGTTTCTGACCAATTCAGAGGATTTCGGCAATTACGTCCATAGAGTACCTCGAAGGGAGCCATCTTCAATCTGGCTTGATAGCTATTGTTATAAGAGAACTCCGCATAAGGGAGGGATTCTTCTCACTTCTTGCCGAAAGAAATAGCACAAGCCCGAAGCATGTCTTCCAAAATTTGGTTGACTCGCTCGACTTGGCTTTGGGATTGGGGATGATAAGCAGTGCTTCGGGTAATATGAGTTCCCATTGCCTCTTGGAAACTATCCCAAAACTCTGAAGTGAATATATTGCCACGGTCTGAACTGATCTCCTTCGGAATGCCATGGAGTGACACAATTCCGGAGATATAAAAGTTTACTACTTAACTAGAAGTGATAGTCTCCTTGGCTCGCAGGAAGTGAGCAACTTTTTGAGAATTGGTTGATGACGACAAAGATAGCATCGTTACCTTTTTGAGACTTGGGAAGGCCAGTGACGAAATCCATTTGGATCTTATCCCACTTCCATTTAGGAATAGGGAGTGGTTGCAGAAGTACAGCCGGTTTCTGATGTTGTGCTTTGACGTGATGACAAACATCACACTCTTTGATATATCGAGCAATATCTTGCTTAATTTTAGACCACCAGTACTTCTGACAGATGTTTAGATACATATTGGCACTTCCCGGATGAATAGAGAGAGGGGTGTCATGTGCTTCTTTCATCACCTTCTCTGTCATAAGCTCAAACCAGGGAACCACAATGCGATTCCTGAAGTACAAGGTTCCATCTTCACCAAGTGAAAAATCTCTGGATTTCTCTAAGGCAAGATCCTTTTTGATCTGATCAATATGGGCATCTTTGGCTTGAGCAGAATTAATTGCTTTTAGAAGAGTTGGTTCCAAGACAAGGTTATTCAGAGAACCCTGTGGAACTAGTTGAAGGCTCAGCTTGCAAAGTTCTTCATAAAGGCGAGGTTGAGCTTTATGAACCATGTGGTTATTGCAATAAGACTTGCGGCTCAGGGCATTGGCCATTACATTAGCCTTGCCAGGTGTATAATATATACCGCAGTTGTAGTCAGCAATAGCTTCCATCCATCGCCATTGACGGAGGTTCAGATCTGGCTGAGTAAGCAGATACTTCAGACTGTGATGATCGGTGATGATCTTGCAACGATTACCGAGAAGGTATTGTCACGATAGCTTCAGTGCATATATAACAGTAGCAAGCTCGAGGTCGTGAACGGGGTAGTTCTCTTCGTGAGGACGCACTTGACGGGAGGCATAAGCAATCACTCTGCGCTCTTGCATTAGGACACAACCTAATCCTTGTCGTGAAGCGTCACAATATATGGCAAAGTCCTTGCGAGAATCAGGGGGAGCAAGCACTGGGGCAGATGTCATCTTGTCCTTGAGTGCCTGGAAACTTTCCTGACACTTTTCAGTCCAATCAAACTTAACGCCTTTGTGTAGTAGATTGGTTAGTGGCTTGGCGATCTTGGAGAAGTTCTCGACGAAGCGGCCGCAATAGATGGCGAGTCCGAGAAAGCTTCTGACTTGCTTGACAGTATTCGGAGGAGTCTAGTCAAGAATAGCCTGAACTCGCTCTGGGTTGATGGCAATACGCCCTTGGAGATCACATGACCAAGGTAGGTTATTTTGGGTAGCCAGAATTCATACTTAGAATACTTGGCATATAGCTGATGCTCTCGAAGCTTTTCTAGATCAAGACGAAGATGTTCAACATGTCCTTCTTTGTTCTTAGAATAAACAAGGATATCATCCAGATAAACCACGACAAACTTGTCGAGGTATTCCATGAATATATAGTTCATCAGACGAGAGAATGTAGCTGGAGCATTGGTTAAACCGAATGACATGACGGTGTAATCATATGAACCATATCGAGTAATGAAGGCGGTCTTGGGAATATCCTCTTCATGAAATGGATCTGGTGGTAACCCAACCTCAAGTCGAGTGAGAATATCGATAAACCAGCCAGTTGATCATACAGATCATTGATCCGAGGAAGGGGATATTTGTTCTGAATTGTAGCTTGGTTGATAGGACGGTAGTCTTGGACCAAACGGTTCGTTCCGTCCTTCTTCTTGATAAAGAGAGAAGGTGCTCCCGAAGAAGAGGAACTTGGACGAATGAAACCCTTGCGAAGAGATTTGTCGATTTCCTCCTTAATTCCAAGGAATTCATGTGGTGGCATCTTGTAGGGTCATTTGGCAATAGGAACCGTGCCTGGTTTCAAATCGATGACAAACTCGACAGCTCGAGCAGGGGGTATTCCTGGAAGTTCTTCTGTAAAAACGTCTCGGAAGTCGTGAATGACTGGAATTTTTTCAATTCCCTCCAGAGGTGTTGCGTTCAAGTCATTCAAGGAAATAAGCTGTGCCTCGACATTTTGAACAAGATGAGCATGGTAGCTTACTATCTCATTAGAAGGATGTAGGAGGTGGACGGTTTTAGTGGCACATATGATAGAAGTAGTATGTGCTTTCAACCAATCCATTCCTAGAATGAGGTCAATATTGGAAGACTTCAGGATAATGGGAGAGGCATGGAACTCTAAACCTTCAATTTCAACAGAAACGTTGTGACTAACCATGGAGGTTTGGCATTGGCCCGTGGTTTTTTTACTACAAGTGGAATGTGCATCTCTTCGTATTTAATGTCATGCAAGAATGGAAAAATCTTCTGATATGAATGAATGTGATGCTCCTGAATCAAATAAAACAGCAGCTGGTACTGAATTAACAAGGAGAGTACCCATCACAGTAGCAGGCTGGTCTTGAGCTTCATTCAAATCCATGTTGTTGGCATGACCACGACCATAAGGTCTGGCATTGTAGTTGCAGGGCTGATTGTTACGGCCAGTTGAAAGCAGAGCGAGCTGGTTCTGATTTTGATTGCACCCTTTGGCACGGTGACCTGGACGGCCACACCTGAAGCACAGTTCATCATTGGGGTTAGAAGTAGGAGCTTGGGGTGGTACAACTCAAAGAGGCTGCCTCTACTGTAGGATCTTGAGAAGAGGTGTCTAGAGGGGGGTGATTAGACACTAAGTACCAAAGTTGCAGTTTTTAACTTCATTTAGGTTTAAGTGGAGTTTAGGCACAAGTTTAACATTCTCAATACATAACAAGCAAGCATGCAAAGAGTATCCGAGCAGCGGAAAGTAAAGCATGCAACTTGCAAGAATGTAAAGGGAAGGGTTTGGAGAATTCAAACGCAATTGGAGACACGGATGTTTTTGTCGTGGTTCCGATAGGTGGTGCTATCGTACATCCACGTTGATGGATACTTCAACCCACGAAGGGTAACGGTTGCGCGAGTCCACGGAGTGCTCCACCCACGAAGGGTCCATGAAGAAGCAACCTTGTCTATCCCACCATGGCCGTCGCCCACGAAGGACTTGCCTCACTAGCGGTAGATCTTCACAAAGTAGGCGATCTCCTTGCCCTTACAAACTCCTTGGTTCAACTCCACAATCTTGTCGGAGGCTCCCAAGTGACACCTAGCCAATCTAGGAGACACCACTCTCCAAGAAGTAACAAATGGTGTGTTGATAATGAACTCCTTGCTCTTGTGCTTCAAATGATAGTCTCCCCAACACTCAACTCTCTCTCATAGGATTTGGATCTGGTGGAAAGAAGATTTGAGTGGAAAGCAACATGGGGAAGGCTAGAGATCAAGATTCATATGGTTGGAATGGAATATCTTGGCCTCAACACATGAGTAGGTAGTTCTCTCTCAGAAATAGGATGTTGGAAGTGTAGGCTTGTTCTGATGGCTCTCTCCACGAATGAAGAGGAGGTGGAGGGGTATATATAGCCTCCACACAAAATCTAACCGTTACACACAATTTACCAAACTCGGTGGGACCGAATCATGAAACTCGGTCAGACCAATTTAGTAAACCTAGTGACCGTTAGGGTTTTCGGTGGGACTGACATGCAACTCGGTAGGACCAATATGGTTAGGGTTAGGGCATAACGTAATCTCAGTGAGACCGATTACACAAACTCGGTGAGACCAATTTTGGTAATTAGCTAACCAGAGAGTTGGTCAGGCAAACTCGGTGAGACCGATTACACAAACTCGGTGAGACCGATTTTGGTAATTAGCTAACCAAAGAGTTTGCATTGTAATCTCGGTAGTACCGATTACACAAACTCGATGAGACCGAATCTGGTGATGGACATACGCAGAGAGATTACAATCCCATCTCGGTGAGACCGAGATCCCTATCGGTGAAACCGATTTGCCTAGGGTTTGTGGCAGTGGCTAAGACATCTGAACTCGGTGGCGCCGGATAGAAAGAATCGGTAGGGCCACGTTTGACTTTAGGTTTAGGTCATATGTGTGGAAGTGGGAAAGTAGTGGAGGGTTTTGGAGCATATCACTAAGCACATGAAGCAAGAGGCTCATTAAGCAATACCTCACCCCTCCTTGATAGTATTGGCTTTTCCTATAGACTCAATGTGATCTTGGACTACTAAAATGTAAAATGAAGAGTCTTGAGCTTGAAGCTTGAGCCAATCCTTTGTCCTTAGCATCTTGAAGGACTTCCCACAACCTTTAGTCCATGCCACTCCATTGTTGAACTTATCTGAAACATACTAGATAAAGGTGTTAGTCCAACAAGAGATATGTTGACATTAATTACCAAAACCACCTAGGGAGCACTTGTGCTTTCATCTACGGTGGAGGAGGCAGACGAGGTGCAGCATAGGACTGTCTTGGTGCAAGGGCAGCTAGACGATACATGCTATGGGGAATCCACATTCGACGCTTCTGCGCTGTCGGGCCCGAAGATGAGCCAGCGTCACGACTACGCCTGAGGGATCCCTGGTGTTCCTGAAGACCAAACTCAACCTGAATAGCTTTGTTCACCAAGGTGGCAAAGTCGGCAAAGTCATGAACGAGCAGTGCTAGCTTGATATCAGGGTGAAGTCCATCACGAAACTTTTCTTGCCTACGAGCATCAGTTGTAATGTCTTCTTCAACATAACGTGACAAGTCCAGAAATTCCTGTTGATAAGCATCTTCAGTCTTGTTGCCTTGGGTGAGGTTACGGAACTTGCGCTTCTTCCTATTCATGATTCCTTGAGGAATGAAGCGGGCACGGAAGGCAGCTTGGAAATATGGCCAAGTGATGACCGTTCCGGTAGGTAGGGTACGCGTGTGGCTGTCCCTCCATTGAGAAGCGGGACCCTTGAGGAAGAAGGATGTGAAGGTGACATAGCTGGCAGGGGCAACACTAGCATACTCTATTTCATATGTGATGTCGTGGAGCCAGTCATCAGCATTAAGGGGCTGAGTTGAGCTACGGTAGATGGTCAGGTTGAGGCGCATGAAGTCCTGCATAGTTACTAGGGATGGATGCTAATTCATATTCGGACAAGGAAACTGAGCCACATTCCTTCCATGAACTGGCGGTTCAGCTCAAACTGTTGTATCATTCCGGCCAAGAATTCGGGCAGTGGTGGATCGTTGGCACCACGGCCACGACCAGCGGGTCTAACCATCCTGCTAACATGTAACAGGGGTAGTTCAACATCGAGCATTTGTAAAGACAAATGATCATTCATGATGTAACATGCATAATGAAAGAGGTACGATGGATACCACACAGTAAACACGACAGTGTGTGTACTATTCAAGATACTATTCTAAGGAATAACTATGGCTTATCCAACTTTGGGGTGAATGCGGTCACGGGATCCTAATGTTAGAGTTCGTAAATTCGTTTAACCCGATTTGAAGAGAGGTCAGAGTCCCAGAGTATAGACGAGGAGTAAAAGATCCTAACACCACCCAATGGTGAAGTGGGCCCATAAGCCGCACAACCATGTTAGTAAAAGTTTTACAGTGACTAGACTCAACTTCGTCCAAGGAGTTGGAAGGGGGGATTACCTACAGGTAGTCAGCTATGATACCAACTTGTGACGCCCCATTCAATCGTACACTAATCATACACGCAAATGTGTACGATCAAGATCAAGGACTCACTGGAAGATATCACAACACAACTCTAGACACAAATTAAAATAATAAAAGCTTTATATTACAAGCCAGGAGCCTTGAGGGCTCGAATACAATCGAGTCAGCGGAAGCAATAATATATGAGTACATACGTAAGTTAAACAAGTTTGCCTTAAGAAGGCTAGCACAAAAGCAACATCGATCGAAAAGGCAAGGCCTCCTGCCTGGGAGCCTCCTAATTACTCCTGGTCATCGGCGGCCTCCACAAAATAGTAGGCACCCTCAGTGTAGTAGCAGTCGTCGTGAAGGTGACATCTGGATCCTGGGCTCCACCATCTGGTTGCAACATCCGAGAAGAATGGAAAGAGGTGGAAAATGGGGAGCAAAGCAACCATGAGTACTCATTCAAAGTACTCGCAAGCAAGGATCTACACTACATATGCATCGGTATCAATGAAATGGGTAGTATCTGTGGACTGAACCACAGAATGCCAGAAGAGAAGGGGAAAGCCTAGCCTATCGAAGACTAGCATCTTCAAGCAGCTCCAAGCATCTTGCAGCAATCAGAAGAGTATAGAATAGAAGTTTATATTTAACAAACATGTTGTAGCAATAATGCCCAGAGATCCTTCCCCGACTCCCTGCAGGGAAGCAATCTCGGTGCCACATATCCCTTACATGCCTCAGCATTCAGTATCTAGTTCTAGTTGTATCGATCGGGATACAACTCCGAGCGTCCGTTACCGTGGACCCGACTATTCGAATAGATAATACTTCCCTGGAGGGGTGCACAAACTTACCCAACACGCTCGATCAACTCTGGTCGGACACACCATCAGGTCATGACCGGCCTCGACCGATCAACACGCCGTAGTCCTACCTAGGGTCAACGGAGAGGCCAGCACGCCGGTCTGCATCCTAAATGCGAAGGGGTCATGGGCCAATCGTCCTTTGCAATCCTACGCGTTGCGAACGCGGCCGGCGAGCAGACCTGGCCCCCCTTATACAAGTGCAGGCTTAACTAGTCCAACCCGACGCGCGCCACTCAATCACTGACGTCGGTGAGCTTTTGGAAGAATCGTACGATGCAGAGTGCCCATACTTATTTCCGCATGGTGGTCAGTGCGAAAAAGGCCTGAGGCCTACTCAGATCAAATGTCCAAACTGTTAGTTTCTTGGTAGTGCGGTAACGATCAATGATCCACGATATGTGGTCCTGTAGCCCTGTCTCACGGACTTGCGGCAAGGGCTAAGAATGCCAGGCCGCGCCGCGTGGAAAACTTGCTGGTATCCTCAGATCCAACCGACTTCACATCACTCGCAAGTACCCCTCGGGGCCGACCCGATGTAATCATGGTTCTGTGGTTAGTCAAAGTAACTGTGTGTCTGAAAAAGCAAGGGGGAAACCCGAGGAATCACCCTCAATGGATTCCCATTCGATGTAACCATCAAGGTGGACTTGGAGGAATCACCGTCGATGGGCCACACTTGAGGGGTTGCACGACAACGTCGTTATCGAGAGTGGTGAAGGAGGAATCACCCTCGATGACCACGGCTGAATAGCTACACAACAAGGTTAACATCAGAAGTGCTGACGAGGTATCACCATCGGCACCCGATAATAACTCAGCAGAATCGTACAACTAAAGGGGAGCTGATGTGCGGTGTCGGAGCCTGGACGTCGATCACGTTGATCTAGTCATCAAAGATAAAGCAGGGCAACTGGGACATGGTAGGGGGGAGGGGTCACTTATGGATCTCTAACCAACCTATACTAAGTAGTTTAGAATAAGCAGGTAAGGTATGAAAGCAGGTAACAAAAACAGGCTATGCATCAGAATAGGATCATACAAAAGTAGTAGCAGTTCAATACAAGCAAGAGAGGGAAAGAAATGGGCGATATAGGAATGAACAAGGGGGGTTTGCTTGCCTGGAAGCTCAGCTGCAAAGGAAGAAGGGTCGTCGGTGACGTAGTCGATCATAGGGGCAGAATCGTCTCGGGGTCTACCGGAGAGAAGAGGGGGAAGAGACAGTAAATACAGAGCAAACAGATGCATCACTAAGCATGACATGATGATATGCAGAGCTAGGATTAACCTAACGTAGTGCTACACGTTGTAGTCGGAGGGGGAAAACATCTGAGGATGATTTCCCGACGTTAGATGGATTTCAGACAGACGAAAGAGAGGGGACGGTTCCATGTTCAGCATGCTAGGGGCATGTGATATATGAACGAACCGCGTATTCGGATTCGTTGGATTTTTCTGAGCAACTTTCATGTATAAAGTTTTTCTATCTGAGCTACGCTTTAATTTCTACTGATTTAACAAAGATTTTAGAATTTTCAGAGACTATTTAAATTAACAGAAATGGAATTATGACGTCAGCAGAGTGTCAGCATGACATCAGTAGGTCAACAGACCAGTTCACTGGTCAAAATACCAGTGGGTCCTACATGTCATACTCAGAGGGACTAACAGTAGTTTATTTTAATTAAACAGAGTTAACTAGTAGGGCCCCACATGTGAGTGACCGTTTAGGTTAATTAATTAATTTTATTTATAAAAATGTTTTTGTTAGATTAATTACGCAGTGGGGCCTGCCTGTCAGTGACACTGGGCTGCCCAGTCAGCATGTTGACTGGGTCAACCCAGTCAACGGGGCCCGTGGGGCCCGCTGGCAGTGACCCAGGGGTGGCCCCCGGTCAGCCACGTCGGCGGCCAGCACCGGAGCAACGCTGGTGACCAGAAACGCGGCGGCGCTCACCGGACTTCGCTAGAAAACGCGCACAGGGGGTCTTTTGGCGCGGGACTTGGCGCGTTCTATCGGGAAAAGGATGTCGCGTCGATCTACGACACTCACGCGTCTCAAACGGACGGAGTTGACGGTGGCGTCGACCGCGGCGACACCGAAATTCGGCCGAGGTGCGGCAAGCAACCAGAGGGCACGAGGAGACGAGCTAGAGGCTCGGGAGGCACTAGGGCGGTGCCCTGAGCATGTTGCCGTGCTTGCCCGGCCTTGGCAACGACTACAGCGACAACGACTAGCTGCTCGACAGAGTCAAGCTCGGCCGCGGCGCGGTGGCTACGGGAGCGCAAGAGGCCAGGGGAGCGAGGGGAGAAGATGATGGGCTTACCGAGCGGCACACACGGTGGCCCTTGGGGGTTTAGTTGCTGTAGATTCGGGGCGGATCGAACGGCGGCGGAGCTCGACGAAGGGGATCAGCGAGGGCGGCGTCGATGTGGCGTCCCGGCTTGTGCTGGTTGGCGAAGAAGAAGCGGAGGAGCGTCCCAGAGCTCCTGGTCAGGGCGGAGGGTCGAGGGGAGGTCGATGGCCATGGTGGCAGGCGGTGGACGGCGGAGGGTGCGCCGGCCCTTCCTCCAGAACGACTGGGAGAGAGAGAGGTGGAGATGGGGGGAGAGGGGCGGTCAGTGGGGCGAGTGGGGTGAGTGGATGCAGGAATCGAGGAGGCGGGAGGCGTGGGGGCCTTATCCTCTCGCCTTCGCGTCGCAGGCGAGGTGGTTCTGCGGCGACCAGCCTCTTGTAGCGACGGGGTCGGGGGCACAGTGAAACGACCGGGGAGGTGGACTTGCTGGGCCGACCTGTTATGCCAAGGCCTAGTGGGGGGGTGTGGGAACAGGAGAGGTTTTCTCTTTTATTTAATTAGCTTTTGCTTTTCTTTTAAAAAGTTTTCTGTTTTCTCTTATTTTCAAAAAACAAAACAGTTTCATAAAGTACAAAGTTGCACCTAAATATCATTACAACTTAGGCTATTGCTACGATTCCATTTTATAATAGTTTAGTATTTTTATAAATTAAAAAGCATTTAAATTATCGCTTAGGTCATTGTTTTATGTAGTTTAGGCTACTTAAACATTTTGCAAAAATGTTGGTTCACCACCAATATTAACAAAGGATTATTTCGCACATGACGAAGATTTTAGTTTTCATGTTTGAGCAATTTAGAATTTCACTCATAATTAGAAATTGAATTCAACTGGAATTTAAAATGAGAGAGAACCAAGGATGATCAAACACTTGTTTAGTAAAAGGATTAACTTAACCCCAGGAGTTACTGTAGCATCATTACATAGGGGTGTTACAGACACCCAGTGACACCAACAGTGGAAGCCAAAGATGAACGAACAACAGTGACACTGTTTTATTAAAGTACAATACATTGTTTAAGGATAATAACATACATGGGAAATATATAATTTATTTAATTATGCAAACATCACGGCCAGGGTACCGTCCACACATGTAAGATGATGTATTCGTAACTACCATGGACATGGGTGGTTACTTGGGACAGTCATCCACAACCACAAAGCGTGCACCCGTTGACTCGTCGGCTGCAAGCCACCTACTCACCTTGAATGTCTTCTTCTTGTGGGACAAATTTGGCTCGATTTGGCTGAATGCGACTTTCTCCACAAACCAACCAGGTTTGTTACCTTTACCATCAGACTCGAGGAACATCCTGCAAGGTTTGGACGGCAAGCACTTACCGCTGCCCTTAAATGTGTCGGTGTGGCCTTTCTCGAAGTTGTTGTGGCCCTTCTGGCCCCAAGGTTTCAGGCTCTCGATAACCAGCTTCTTGCCATTTGTGGTGCTCACTGACAGAGATACACGAGCGTCGGTGCCCGCATCATCTATATCTCCTGTCGTAACCAATATAATGAAGTTGCACTGTGCATATGCATTGCTTATAGTGAGAGCGAGGAGAAATAGGGCGAACAAAATCTTCATTCTGGCCTGTGCGTGAAGGATGGCGCTAGTAGTAGTACCAAGGATGATGTGATGAAGATGAGCACAAATGCGAGGTCTATTTATAGCTGGACCTAATGAGGTCTATGCAGGTATTGTACGTGCCAAGCGAAAGAGGGGGATGATCAGAGCGAGCTGAGGATGGTGTGGTCAGCAGATTACTTGTCAAACAAAATACATGTACGTGCCAAGTGAAAGAGCGGGATGATCAAAGCAAGCTGAGGATGACGTGGTCAACAGATTACTTGTCAAACAAGATACGGGTCTTCCAGCATTTGCGTGGTCATTGGAACCGTGGTGCAATCAGATAACTCAAAGCGAGCTGAGGATGGCGTGGTCAGCAGATTAATTGTCAAACAAGATACAAGTCTTCCAGCATTTGCGTGGTCATGTGCGTGTGAACGGTGCACATGCATCAAGCTAATGTGGAAACAACTAACATTGTTTGCTCCGTTGATTATTGCCTGATTTTTTTTTGTGATGAGATTATTGCCTGATTGAATGCACCAAATGACGCGTGTCTAATAGTATAAGATCACAGTTTAGGACTCGCAAGCTGCCAAGAGCGAAGGTCAGCGATGGGATGATATGACTGTAGCCAGGGCCGGTCCATATATTTACGGGCCCAAGGGCAAGACAGCAACCAGGGGCCTTTTTTTGCGAATAAATTTTTGTTTTACTCCAAAAACTCAAAGTTTACAATCAAGTTCAAAAACTTCTAAAGCGACAGGGGGGCCTGACCCAAGCCAAACTACAGTGCGGCGTTCGGATCTCCCAAAATTTGCCATAAAATGACTAGATTTATTTTGACTATGGCGAATATGAGTAATACAAGAATCCCGTTCCTCCATGCTTCTTTTGATAACTGATATCGTCGACTAAAAAAGCATACTTCGATTTGTTGCCTTCTCTACTCTTGATCATCATGACTACCTCAAGGAAATCGCTTTCAATATCAAGTGGCAGGGAACACCACCGCAGTGCAAGAGATATACCTTCCTGAAGGGCTACAAGTTCAGATTCTAGGCCATCATTACAAGGGAATAATGGCCTGCACGCAATGAATATAATCGTCCCCTCATGGTCTCTGAGAACCATGCCTGCTCCCGTTTATCGTAGAGGAAAAAACCATCAACATTCAACTTATTTCGGCCGTACACAGGGCGCAACCACATCACATCTGGTTGCAGCCTTTTATTGTGTCTTGAATCAACATGTGGAAAGCACAACGTGGTATCACATTAAATTTGGATATGTGCTAATGGAGTACAATGTATCAAGGTAGCTGCATAAAACCTCTTGGACACGTCAACTGGAGAAGCTGGTTTTGAATGCACAATCTCATTTCTAATGCACATCCTCCAGAACAGCAGTAGCACTCGTGCATGCATTCTTCATTCAGGTTGCAAAAGAACCTCAAGGGCCTTGTATGCACATATAAACTCAAACTATGTTTAAAAAAAGGCCTCAAACATATGTTGTATTTCAAAGAAAACATGAATCCAGTACATGATATAGATAGATCATCTGTCAACTCCAAAATTGGGAGCACAAAATATTTCTTTTCATCAATCCATAATTGAAGAGAACATAATAACCAACTAAGCTAACCATCAGTAGCAGCAGCAGCTTAAACAATTCGGCACACAGGACATTCATCTCCTTAATTAAGTGATATACTCGTTAACGAATGTATTTAATTAGCGGTGCGCCAGGCCGGCCCGCGAGTCGAAGAACTGGTACGTGCCGAGGTGATTTAAAACAAGACCTTAGCTGCTCCAACAGTTTTTTTTTCAATAAACACCGTTCAAACAGCTGATCCCTATTTTAGTTGATTTATAACTTCCCAGATCAATTCTATCAACTATCAAACATAGTCGTCGCTAAATGAGAAAGACTTATAGCGCTATGCTATGTACTCCCTCCATCCGCGAATAAAGTTTACTTCTAGCTTTTGTACTAAGTCAAAAAAAAATTAAAAAAATTGACCAACGTTCTTCATAGAAAAGAGTAGTAGCATATCTGACATCAAAATTTTAGGCTGATCATAGTGGAAAGTAACATATACTAGTATCATGCATATGATACTAGTTTATGATACTACATCCATAAAATATAGTATCATAAAGTAGTATCATTGATTATCTCATTTATTGCCATGCATGACACATAGTAGCATAACATTTATAATGATATGGTATCTACCAATGTTACTATGACCCTCTCTCTCTTCTTTAATTGCCTGTCACATAAGCATGTTTGCGAGTTCCAAGTTTCATGAAACTAGTTATGTTACCCCCACTATGGCCTGCCAGGGCGGGGATCGACCCCCAGAGCCATCTCCATCGACCGTGCTGCCTCCATGATGGTTCATCAGTAGTTCCCCAATGGACTTCGTGTTCATAGCAGTAGCTAGTTGGTACTCACTATCCCTTGATGTTCAATACTCCCTCCATTCCACAATGTAGTGTGCCCGCTGTGACACCCCAAAAATTTTAACCTTGTTTTGTTAATTAAAATCTTGCCAGGAAATTTAACTTTCCTTTTTCTTGGGTTTTCTTGATTTCAAAACCATTCTTTTCTTGGTTATCTTGGAGTTATTCCCTAAAATGAAAACCTTTCACTTATGATGTTGGACTTGTTTGCCCTCTCAAGAAAATCCTTTCTTTTATCAGAAGAATAAATTATATAATGTTCTCCCTGATCTTTATTTTCTTGAAAAATGTTTCCCTTAGTTTCATGGTTCCATTTGCACTGCAACCATTTTATAGATTTACTTAAAATTTCAACCAAAATTTGGAGATGTCAGGTGATGTTTTTAAATCACTTTTGTGCAAAAAACATCTTCTGCCCATTGATTATTTTGAGCTCTACACCATATGTTCAAATCTGGTCCAGAGAGCATTTTTGCACTACAACCTATTCAAATATTTCTTTAATACTTCTACCAAAATTTTGGGATGTCAACGGGAGTATATTAATCAACTTTGTGCAAAAACCTAATGATGTTCTTTGAAAGATTTGAGTAAACCATCCTCTTTTCCATTCTGGTCCAACTTGAGGTTTTGTACGGCAACCACCTTTTTAGTTGCTCCTTGATCCATGATTCCTTTTTCTACTGGTAGTCCTCCTTGCCAAACCCTTAAGTCCAGGAGAGTGGACCTATGGAATGATTCTAAGTGCTTGCAACATTGCCATTTGCTTTCTGTCCAGAACTGAGGTTTTGCAAAACTTGCACTAACAAGTTTCTTCTTTTGACAAACTAACCTCACCACCCTCTTGTCCATCCAAAGAGACACTGATCTGGAGAATTTGGCCACCCCAAGTATTGCCTAGATGCCCTTGGCATTTTGACAAACGCCTTGAGTGCATAGCCAAAATTGGCATGATTTCAAGTTTACTTTATGAACTTGGCCACCTGACCTAACCACCATGCCCATTTACCTTCTGACTAACCCTACCCTAGCCCTATCTCTTGCCAGCCTCACCCGCGACCTCTAGCATGCCTTGGCATTTCGTCAAGCACGTCCCGTGCGTGCTCTGGGCGTGAGCAGAGCACGCATATTGCACGTGCCGCGCCCGAGCTGACGCGTCGCGCCCCTGGTTTGCCACCGCCCTGCGGAGCCACGCCGCTCACTAGCCTTCTCCCCGCAACGCGCCAAGCCGCCCTGGCAGCCTACAGCACCGCCGTCAGAGCCCTTGGCGGCACGCCGGCGTCCGCAGCGCGTCTCGGCCAAGTCGGTGCCGCCCAAGCCGCCAGCACTCGCCACTTGCCCCTTTGAGCAGTGCGAGCTCATCCGCAAGCGTGTCCTCTAGCTCTCGTCGCCGCCACGTCGCCCAAGCTACAGGGAGGCGGTTCGCCGACGAGCTTATCCCTGGCCGCCGCAAACCGACCTCGTTGCACTATAAAAAGGAGGCCCCGAGCTCGTTTCGTTGGCTAAACAGCCTCAGCATGCTCCCCTAGCTCTCCCATGGCAGCCAATCGACCCGGGGAGGCCTTCTCCCCGTCTCCGGCAACTCCTGCCGCCGCCACTGCCCCAGCCACTCCGGCACCACCAGGGCCTCCCCCTCTCCACTCTCTACACCAGAAGCTCTCTCTTCCTCCCGTGAGCCCGTCCCCCTGCTCGATTTTGATCGGGAGCCACCATAGCCCCAAACCCACTTTGCTCCCGAATGCCTCCTCCGCCGCGAAGCTCACCGCCGGCAACTCACTCCGTCCCCGCCGACCCAACGACTACCGGGAGGACCGCCCCGGTCTTGCGGATCCATCCCGACCCTGTGGAGCCCGCAGGGAGCCGCCGTCCGCCGGCGTTGATCGCCGTTGCCTCGCCGCCGTTCGGGCAGAGGAAGAGGAGGGAAGGATGGATTGGTCAAACCTGACCAGTGGGCCCCCTGGACCCACTATCAGAGACCCAGCCCCGCCTCCACGTGTTTAAGTGGAAGCGCAAAACCCTGAGTACATCTCCCCTTTTTGAAGACGTATTCTGCCCGAAACGCTTTCTTTTCTGTTTTATTTTAAAAACAGATTTTTGATCAAATCCTTGACTGGCTATAACTTTTTAAATATAACTCCAAATGAATTGATTCTTTTTCCTACATCTCTCAAATTCTGACTAGTTTATTTTAAGATTCATTTGAAAAAAAATTAAACAACTTTTTGTGCTATTTTTAAATTTTGTGTTAATTCCAATATTTTGAAAATAGGATTGTTGGAGAGAGGAGAAAACTTTCAAAAGTCTTGGAGAGCACCCCCACCTCTCCACACCTTGTAGGCAAGCATTCTGAACCCCGGCATAATACTTTTGGTGTGTTAGCCGACATGTTTATAACACCACCTCCTTTCGAAGAGCTCGTTATTTCATGTGATATGATTATTTGCAGGAATGCATATTTGTGATTTTCCTTGTTGTTGGAAATGAATATACTTGTGATGGTAATCATCCTCATGTGCCTTACATGCATGCCGGAAAGGAATCCGGGAAGGCCTCTGCCTTGGGTAGGCGTGAGCTTGTCGACGGTCTTCGTTGGGACGGTTATGTCCGGTATGGCATAGTAAGGTATAATGAGCGGTGATCCTGTTGTTTGAAATATTTTTTTGTTATGCTAATCATGCAGGGAATGCTTAAACCTCCTGAGTCGACCATAGATCGAGTCTTGTTCCAGTAACCCCATACTTGTTTCGTACTACCACTTGTCCCTGCCATACGTGGGGTATGGTTCAGTCAGTTGTCAACCCCTTTCAAGCACACACCGTACAGAGAGGCCATGGTGGAAGATATCGGTTGAAGCCGATAGGCATGCCACCTGTCCGGGGGCATGGGTGTTTCCGGTTGAGACCGAGAGGGGAGGCCACCCCTTAGAGCACGCGATATAAATTTGATCCCATGCTTCGCGAGGTTGTAGCCTCCCCACTTAGAGTTTTACTTAACAAGTGTCATGGGTGATTCCAGACACCGGTAAGTTGAGCTGGTGTGTGCAAGTCAGGTGTGTTTTTAATTAAAAGGCCGTAGGCGGAATTAGTCCCGATGGACAAAAGAAATCCGTTACTCATGGGTAAAGAGTACACCCTCTGCAGAGATTAAACCTATTCGAATAGCCGTGTCCTTGGTTAAGGATTTTAGTCTGGGATGGGTCAGGTGTCGGTCTTAGTGTCGGTCTTCGGAGGAGTTATTATTAAAACAGAACTGGATCGCAAATTGAGACTTATAATGTTTATGAATATTATATTGTTATGGACTAACCCGTTATATTGTTTAAGTTATCGAGTATTCCTGGGATGGTTCTACCTCCTGGATATTCCTTTTGTTTAATTATAAGCCCTTTATGTGGTGTCGCTCAGACGCCCGACTGAGGCATTGCTTTTGTTTAATTATAAGCCCTTTATGTGGTGTCGCTCAGACGCCCGACTGTGGCATTGCTTTTATTTTATTTATAAGCCCTTTATGTGGTGTCGCTCAGACGCCCGACTGTGGCATTGCTTTTATTTTATTTATAAGCCCTTTATGTGGTGTCGCTAAGACGCCCGACTGTGGCATTGCTTTTATTTTATTTATAAGCCCTTTATGTGGTGTCGCTAAGACGCCCGACTGTGGCATTGCTTTTATTTTATTTATAAGCCCTTTATGTGGTGTCGCTAAGACACCTGACTGTGGCATTGCTTTTATTTTATTTATAAGCCCTTTATGTAGTGTCGCTAAGACGCCCGACTGTGGCATTGCTTTTATTTTATTTTATAAGTCCTTTATGTGGTGTCGCTAAGACGCCCGAGTGAGGCATTTATTTCTGCTCCGTCATTACATATTTGTTGTTACTTATTAACAACCTACATGTATGCATCAAGGATCTCATTTTTATGACTAACGTTGTGATCATAGAATGTTTTTTTAGGGCACGATTATCGTTGCTATATTATAACTGTGTTCATAATGTTTGCGAGTACATTCAAAGTACTCACTGGCTTGTCCCTGACTATTGTCTTGGCCAGATTTCTCGCGTGGAGTGGAACGTTTCGACGACAGCCCCAGAGACTAAGAAACGACGATAGCAGCCCCGCGAAGATAGGAGTTAGCCTAGTCAGTTGTTCCTGTGGGAAGATGGAGTCCCATAGGCACGGATGATCCACAATCGCTTCCGCCATCAACCACTAGAAACCATTTGTTGTACTCACAGACCAGAATGGTCTTGTACCTCGTATTTTGTATCTTTGCTTGGAAATTCTGTATCAAGTTGGAGCCTCATCAGCTAACAGTAATCCTGGGGCTGGTGAGCACGACGGCCATTTTCTGGAATTTATTACCCGGAAAACCGGTCGCCACACCCGCGCTTCCCGAGATCTAAGTTTTACCATACATTTACCAACGAGACCGACTGCGGCGAGAGAAAAATTATACCACTGAATTTGTATAGAAAATATGAACTCGGTGGTATTATTTCTGCTGCCGCGGCAGTCGGTCTCGTTGGTTAAATTTATGATCAAACTTATATCTCAAAAAGCGCGGGTGCACTACATTGTGGAATGGAGGGAGTACTATGTTCTCATGAGCTGCTCTACATGATTGAGATCTATCTGATATGTAATCGGCGTTGTGTTTGTTGGGATCCGATGAATTGTTACATTATGATCAGTCGCCTATATTTGTGAGTTATTGTTGCTGCAATCTTGTTATGCTTAATGCTTGTCACTAGGGCCTGAGTGCGGGTAATATATACCTCCTACACAAGATGCTTACCGTCACTCTCACTATTAAGGTTTTCGAAGCTTATTGTTCCTACAAGAGAATACTTGGCACTACTTTACTTCTTTATTCTTCTTCCTTTTGCTAGTACCAAGCTTCTACTCGATGCTTCGCTCACATGTATGCAAACACTCACTCATGGTGATACAAGTGGAATGCTCGCAATGTAATTAGCTAGTCCAAATAGGATACGGTAATCGAAAGGAAGAAGGGGTTGTCAAGTGGAAGCATGTTATACCTAAGTTGATGATGAACTCGGATGTGCGGCTGAAGGGCTTGATGTCGAGTTGCACCGTCGAGTGGTTGATGTAGATGATGTCTCTAGCTTGCTGTAGGCTTTGGATCACTTAGACATGGGCAACAAGACCAACGAAGACGTCCAAGAACAATTCGGGGAAAGTTGCAAAATTGGGAAAGTTCTGTCACTCTGTAACGGAGATTAATTCTAGTCTCCCAGGGCCGGAGAGTCCGGTCTGAGTTGCTGGGCCGGAGAATCCGGTGTCCAGTCTGGCCAGTCTCTGGTAGGCGGCAAAGAAATCCTCAAATCAGTGGAAAATTCGACGGATTCGAAAAAAGTGGCAAAATAGAAACATGTCAATGGTCCTTAGGCAGCAAATCCATGGAACAAAACTAGTCAAAACTCAACGATTCAAGAGATCGATCAATTTCCCTTATGAGACTATTTTTTTGGATTTTTAAATTGTCTTAGGAGATAAGCAAATTGGTAACCTAAAGCTTTGGTACCAAATCAGTCCACATTTTCCACTAGAGGCCATTTTCTGGTGGTCATTCAGTATTTAGTAGAAGATAATTGTAGTAGTAAAAAATGGGGTGTAATTGTCTGGTAGTATAAGGAAAGAAAGAAAATGAGTACATCTAAATTTCCAGGAATTGAAGGTGATGCAAATTTATTTGGGAGTAGTTGGGAGTAATTGTCAGTGGATATTTGCAAAAACTTTCCATGTGCATTTCTAAATATGTCAAGTGCATTTCTCACTAGGAATAACTTGTGGTAGAAAATTAATCAAGCAATACATTAGGTGGGACTACATTATAGTGGAGTTAAATTCAAGCTCCCGTTAGGAGCTCCAACCTACCCCTACAAAGTTCCTATCTAGGTCGAGCTACATGGAACCTTTTATCTTCAACCCTTAAATATTGCTCTCAGATCCGTACTCTCCAACTAACTTGCAAGAAGAATATTTCTCTTTTTTGTTTCTCTCAAATGGAAGAACATATGGACTTGAAACTTTGCAGATCAAACAAACTTTACAACTTCAATGCGCGAAAAAACTTTCAGATTTTTTGGACCAACATAAATATACAAAATGAGGATTTTTCTGATTGAATAAATAATTTTTATTATTTTAAATGCATGAAAAAATCTGAAAGTTTTTTCCCACATAGTAATTATAATGTTTTGTTGTCCTGCAAAGTTTGAATTTTATATGTTATTTCGTTTGTGAGAAACAAAAATGACAAATGTGCCTGCACCGATCGTGATGTAAAAATGGATGGCAAAGATAAGGGGTGCCATGTAGCTCAAGCTACACAAAACCGCTCTCTACCTACCCCCCTCCCCCACGAGTCCTTCTACCTCCCGGTGCTCACCACTCCTTCACCCTGGAGCCGTCATGGGTGAGGATCAGGCGATCCTGATACGTCCATTTTGCATCATGCTTTTTTATCGATATTGATTGCATTATGGGCTGTTATTACACGTTATGTCACAATATTATGCCTATTCTCTCTTATTTTACAAGGTTTACATAAGGAGGGAGAATGCCAGTAGCTGGAATTCTGGGCTGGAAAAGGAGCAAATATTAGAGACATATTCTCCAGAACTCCAAAAGTCCTGAAACTCCACAGAATATCTTACAATAAATAATAAAAAAATCGCCAAAGATGAAGACCAAGGGGCCCACACCATGTCCACGAGGGTGGGGGGCGCGCCCTACCCCCTGGGTGCACCCCCCTACCTCGTGGGCCCCTGGTGGCCCTCCGATGCCCATCTTCTGCTATATGAGGTCTTTCGTCGAGAAAAAAATCAGAAGCAACCTTTCGGGACGAAACTCCGCCGCCACGAGGCGGAACCTTGGCGGAACCAATCTAGGGCTCCGGCAGAGCTGTTCTGCCGGGGACACTTCCCTCCGGGAGGGGGAAATCATCACCAACGTCATCACCAACGCTCCTCTCATCGGCAGAGGGCAATCTCCATCAACATCTTCACCAGCATCATCTCCTCTCAAAATCCTAGTTCATCTCCTGTATTCAATTCTTGTCTCTAAGTCCGGGATTGGTACTAGTAGGTTGCTAGTAGTGTTGATTACTCCTTGTAGTTGATGCTAGTTGGTTTATTTGGTGGAAGATCATATGTTCAGATCCTTTATGCATATTGATACCCCTCTGATTATGAACATGAATATGCTTTGTGAGTAGTTACGTTTGTTCCTGAGGACATGGGAGAAGTCTTGCTATTAGCAGTCATGTGAATTTGGTATTCGTTCGATATTTTGATGAGATGTATGTTGTCTAGCTTCTAGTGGTGTTATGTGAACGTTGACTACATAACACTTCACCATTATTTGGGCCTAGAGGAAGGCATTGGGATGTAATAAGTAGATGATGGGTTGCTAGAGTGACAGAAGCTTAAACCCTAGTTTATGCGTTGCTTCGTAAGGGGCTGATTTGGATCCATATGTTTCATGCTATGGTTAGGTTTACCTTAATACTTTTGTTGTAGTTGCGGACGCTTGCAATAGAGGTTAATCATAAGTGGGTTGCTTGTTCAAGTAAGAACAACACCCAAGCACTGGTCCACCCACATATCAAATTATCAAAGTACCGAACGCGAATCATATGAACGTGATGAAAACTAGCTTGACGATATTCCCATGTGTCCTCGGGAGCGCTTTTCCTATTATAAGAGTTTGTCCAGGCTTGTCCTTTGCTACAAAAAGGATTGGGCCACCTTGCTGCACTTTATTTACTTTTGTTACTTGTTGCTCGTTACAAATTATCCTATCACAAAACTATCTGTTACCACTTGTTTCAGTACTTGCAGAGAACACCTTGCTGAAAACCGCTTATCATTTCCTTCTGCTCCTCGCTGGGGTTCGACACTCTTACTTATCGAAAAGACTACGATAGATCCCCTATTCTTGTGGGTCATCAAGACTCTTTTCTGGCGCCGTTGCCGGGGAGTGAAGCGCCTTTGGTAGGTGGAATTTGGTAAGGAAAATTTATATAGTGTGCTGAAATTTACTGTCACTTGTTACTATGGAAAGTAATCCTCTGAGGGGCTTGTTCGGGGTATCTTCAACCCGGCCAGTAGAGCAAAGAGTTGCTCCTCAACCTAATGAACCTACTGAAAATGAATATGAAAATATTACCTTTGAATTTCCTTTGGGTATGATGGAAAAACTGCTAGCTAATACTTTAGCAGGAGATGGAACCAAGCATCCTGATGAACACTTAATATATGTGGATGAGGTTTGTGGATTATTTAAGCTTGCAGGTATACCCGATGATGTTGTCAAGAAGAAAGTCTTCCCTTTATCTTTGAAGGGAGATGCATTGACATGGTATAGGCTATGTGATGATACGAGATCATGGAACTACAGACGATTGAAATTGGAATTTCATCAGAAATTTTATCCTATGCATCTTGTTCATCGTGATCGCAATTAGATATATAATTTTTGGCCTCGCGAAGTAGAAAGCATCACTCAAGCTTGGGGGAGGCTTAAATCAATGTTATATTCATGCCCCAATCATGAGCTCTCGAGAGAAATAATTATTCAAAGTTTTTATGCTTGGCTTTCTCATAATAATCAAACCATGCTCGATACTTCTTGTGCTGGCTCTTCTATGATGAAGACTATTGAATTCAGATGGAATTTATTGGATAGAATTAAACGCAATTCTGAAGATTGGGACCTCAACGAAGGTAAGGAGTCAGGTATGACACCTAAGTTTGATTGTGTTAAATCTTTTATGGATACCGATATTTTCCGTAAGCTTAACACTAAATATGGACTTGACTCTGAGATAGTAGCTTCTTTCTGTGAATATTTTGCTACTTATGTTGATCTCCCCAAGGAGAAGTGGTTTAAATATCATCCTCCCATATAAGTAAAAGTAGCTGCACCTATTAAAGTTGAAGAAAAGACTGTCACTTATAATGACCCTATTGTTCCTACCTCTTATGTTGAGAAACCACCTTTCCCTGTTAGAATAAAGGACCATGCTAAAGCTTCAACTGTGGTTCATAAAAGAAAGATTAGAACTTATACACCTCCTGAGCAAGTCAAAGTAGAACCTAATATTGCTATTGTTAAAGATCTCTTGCCTGATAATATTGACGGGCATGTTATTCAATTCTGTGGTGAAACTGCTAGAATTGCCAAACCTAGTGCTAAAGATAAACATAGACCTGTGGTAGGCGTGCCTGTTATTTCTGTTAAAATAGGAGATCATTGTTATCATGGCTTATGTGATATGGGTGCTAGTGCTAGTGTTATACCTTATGACTTATATAAAGAAATTAAGCATGAAATTGCACCTGCCGAGTTAGAAGATATTTATGTTACAATTAAACTTGCCAATAGAGATACTATATCTGCAACGGGAATTGTTAGAGATGCTGAAGTCTTGTGTGGGAAAACTAAATATCCTGCTGATTTTCTTGTTCTTAGCTCCCCACAAGATAGCTTTTGTCCCATTATATTTGGTAGATCCTTCTTGAATACTGTTAATGCTAAGATAGACTGCGAAAAGAATGTTGTTACTATTGGCTTGGATGATATGACTCACGAGTTTAATTTCTCTAAATTTAGTAGACAACACCGTGAAGAAGAATTGCCTGTAAGGATGATATTATCGGTCTTGCTTCTATTGCCGTACCTCCTAGTGATCCTTTAGAACATTGTTTGCTAGACCAAGAAAATGATATGTTCATGAATGAAAGGAGGGAAATAGATGAAGTATTCTTTAAACAGGAACCTATTCTGAAACAATTTGCCTGTTTATGATAAATGAAAATAATGAAAATGATATGTTTATGAATGAAAGGAGGGAAATAGATGAAGTATATCCAATTTGCCTGTTGAAATCCTGGGGGATCCCCCTCCACCCAAGGGTGATCCCGTGTTTGAGCTTAAACCGTTGCCTGATAATCTTAAATATGCTCATCTTGATGAAAAGAAAATATATCCTGTTATTATTAGTGCTAACCTTTCAGAGCATGAAGAAGAGAGATTATTGAAAACTCTGAAGAAGCACCGTGCTGCTATTGGATATACTCTTGATGATCTTAAGGGCATTAGTCCCACTCTATGTCAACACAAAATAAATTTGGAAGAAGATGCCAAACCGGTTCGTGATCATCAACGGAAGCTTAATCCTAAGATGAAAGAAGTGGTAAGAAAAGAAATACTAAAGCTTCTAGAGGCAGGTATAATTTATCCCGTTGCTGATAGTCAGTGGGTAAGTCCTGTCCATTGTGTCCCTAAGAAGGGAGGTATTACTTGTTCCTAATGATAAAGATGAACTAATCCTGCAAATAATTATTACAGGTTATAGGATGGTAATTTATTTCCGAAAATTAAATAAAGCTACTAAGAAAGATCATTACCCCTTACCTTTTATTGATCAAATGTTAGAAAGATTATGCAAACATACACATTATTGCTTTCTAGATGGTTATTCTGGTTTCTCTCAAATACCTGTGTCGGCTAAAGATCAATCAAAGACACTTTTACATTCCCTTTTGGTACTTTTGCTTATAGATGTATGCCTTTTGGTTTATGTAATGCACCTGCTACCTTTCAAAGATGCATGATGGCTATATTCTCTGACTTTTGTGAAAAGATTTGTGAGGTTTTCATGGACGACTTTTCCGTCTATGGATCCTCTTTTGATGATTTCTTGAGCAATCTTGATCGAGTTTTGCAGAGATGTCAAGAAACTAATCTTGTCTTGAATTGGGAAAAGTGCCACTTCATGGTTAATGAAGGTATTGTCTTGGGGCATAAAGTTTCTGAAAGAGGTATTGAAGTTGATAAAGCCAAGGTTGATGCTATTGAAAAGATGCCATGCCCCAATTTATAGGAGGTTCATTAAGGACTTCTCAAAAATTTCTCGGCCTCTGACTAATTTATTACAAAAAGGTATACCATTTTTCTTTGATGATGATTGTGTAGAAGCATTTGAAATACTTAAGAAAGCATTGATCCCTGCACCCATTGTTCAGCCACCTGATTGGAATCTACCCTTTGAAATTATGTGTGATGCTAGTGATTATGCTGTAGGGGCTGTTCTAGGACAAAGAGTTGATAAGAAATCAGATGTTGTCCATTATGCTAGTAAGACTCTAGACAATGCTCAAAGAAACTATGCTACTACTGAAAAGGAATTTTTAGCAGTTGTATTTGCATGTGATAAGTTCAGACCTTATATTGTTGATTCTAAAGTAACTATTCACACTGATCATGCTGCTATTAAATATTTAATGGAAAAGAAAGATGCTAAACCTAGACTTATTAGATGGGTTCTCTTGCTACAAGAATTTGATTTGCATATTGTTGATAGAAAGGGAGCTGAGAACCCATTGCAGACAACTTGTCTAGGTTAGAAAATGTTCTTGATGACCCACTACCAATTGATGATAGCTTTCCTGATGAGCAATTAAATGTCATAAATACTTCTCGTAGTACTCCATGGTATGCTGATTATGCTAATTACATCGTTGCTAAATTTATACCACCTAGTTTCACATACCAGCAAAAGAAAAAGTTTTTCTATGATTTGAGACATTACTTTTGGGATGACCCACATCTTTATAAAGAAGGAGTAGATGGTGTTATTAGACGTTGTGTACCTGAGCATGAACAGGAACAGATCCTTCGCAAGTGCCACTCCGAAGCTTATGGAGGACACCACGCTGGAGATAGAACTGCACATAAGGTATTGCAATCCTGTTTTTATTGGCCTACTCTCTTCAAGGATGCCCGTAAGTTTGTCTTGTCTTGTGCTGAATGCCAAAGAATTGGTAATATTAGTAGACTTCAAGAAATGCCTATGAATTATTCACTTGTTATTGAACCATTTGATATTTGGGGCTTTGATTATATAGGACCTTTTCCTGCCTCTAATGGATATACACATATTTTAGTTGCTGTTGATTATGTTACTAAGTGGGTAGAAGCTATTCCAACTAGTAGTGCTGATCATAACACTTCTATTAAAATGCTTAAAGAAGTTATTTTTCCGAGGTTTGGAGTCCCTAGATATTTAATGACTGATGGTGGTTCACATTTTATTCATGGTGCTTTCCGAAAAATGCTTGCTAAGTATGATGTTAATCATAGCATTGCATCCCCTTATCACCCACAATCTAGTGGTCAAGTAGAATTGAGTAATAGAGAACTCAAATTAATTTTGCAAAAGACTGTCAATAGGTCTAGGAAGAATTGGTCCAAGAAACTTGATGATGCATTATGGGCCTATAGAACTGCATATAAAATCCTATGGGTATGTCTCCGTATAAAATGGTTTATGGAAAAGCATGTCACTTACCTCTCGAACTGGAACATAAGGCATATTGGGCTATTAAAGAGCTCAACTATGATTTCAAACTTGCTGGTGAGAAGAGGTTATTTGATATTAGCTCACTTGATGAATGGAGAACCCCAGCTTATGAAAATGCCAAGTTGGTTAAAGAAAAAGTTAAAAGATGGCATGATATAAGGATACAAAAGCGTGAGTTTAATGTAGGTGATTATGTATTGCTATACAACTCTCGTTTAAGATTTTTTGCAGGAAAACTTCTCTCTAAATGGGAAGGCCCTTACGTTATCGAGGAGGTCTATCGTTCCGGTGCCATAAAAATCAATAATTTTGAAGGCACAAACCCGAAGGTGGTAAACGGTCAAAGAATTAAACATTATATCTCAGGTAATCCCATAAATGTTGAAACCAATGTTATTGAAACCGTAACCCGGAGGAATACATAAGGGACACTTTCCAGAATGTTTCAGACTCCGAAAAGGAATAGGTATGTGGTACGGTAAGTAAACCGGCTCCAAAACAGTTTTTAAGGCAATATTTCTCCGTTTTGGATTATTTAGAAAAATAGAAAAATAAGTAGCAGTCCGGGAAGGACATGAGGGCTCCACGAGGGTGGAGGGCACGCCCTATACCCCTGGGCGCGCCCCCCTACCTCGTGGACACCTCGTGTGCCTTCCGGACTCCGTTTTCTTGCACGATACATATTTTGGTCGGTAAAAATTCATTATATATTATCCCGGAGGTTTTGACTCGCGTAAATATCCTCTGTTTTTGTTTCGAGCTGTTGATACTGCAGGTTAGATCAACATGTCGTCTCAAGATTCAGAGGAGGATTGCCCAGTTTCTTACCAGCCTTTAGATAAAAACATATTCAAGGATACCTATCCATATATATGGTACCACGATGAGGAAGATGAAGATGATAAATCAAAGAGGCATTATGCAAAAGGATAATAAATCTTGAGATCGAGAATGATGAGTTGAGGATTGATAAAGTATGTTGTCATGGTCCTCCAACATGTTGAGCTTGCCTTTCCCCCTCATGCTAGCCAAATTCTCAGCACCAAGTAGAGATACTACTTGTGCTTCCAAAAACCCTTAAACCAGTTTTGCCATGAGAGTCCACCATATCTACCTATGGATTGAGTAAGATCCTTCAAGTAAGTTGTCATCGGTGCAAAGCAATAAAAATTGCTCTTTAAATATGTATGATTGATTGGTGTGGGGAAATAAGCTTTATACGATCTTGTGAAGTGGAAGAAATAAAAGCGACGGACTGCATAATAAAGGTTCATATCACAAGGGGCAATATAAAGTGACGTTCTTTCGCATTAAGATTTTGTGCATCCAACCATAAAAGCGCATGGCAACCTCTGCTTCCCTCTGCGAAGGGCCTATCTGTTATTATTATCTTCTACCTTATGCAAGAGTCATGGTGATCTTCACCTTTCCTTTTTACATTTTATCCTTTGGCAATCACAGTGTGTTGGAAAGATCCTGATTGATATATCTAATTGGATGTAAGGGGCATGAGTTATTATTGTTGACATTACCCTTGAGGTAAAAGGTTGGGAGGCGAAACTATAAGCCCCTATCTTTCTCTGTGTCCGAGTAAAACTCCATAACCACAAGTATCGCGTGAGTGTTAGCAATTATGAAAGACTAAATGATAGTTGAGTATGTGGACTTGCTATTAAGCTATGACATAGACTCTTTCCGATGTTATGATAAATGTAATTTCTTCAATGACTGAGATTATAGTTTGTTGGTTCTCAATAAAGTTTATGATTCGTACTCTACATTGTGAATGGATTATCACTTGAACATAAGTAACCATATGGCATTTCCTATATATGTTGCTGTTATGAGAATAATCATGATGCCTTCATGTCCGCATTTTATTTTTATCGGCGCCTCTACCTCTAAACATGGGGACATATTTATCGTTATCGGCTTTCGCTTGAGGACAAGCGAGGTCTAAGCTTGGGGGAGTTGATACGTCCATTTTGCATCATGCTTTTATATCGATATTTATTGCATTATGGGTTGTTATTACATGTTATGTCACAATACTTATGCCTATTCTCTCTTATTTTACAAGGTTTACATAAGGAGGGAGAATGCCGGCAGCTGGAATTCTGGGCTGGAAAAGGAGCAAATATTAGACCTATTCTGCAGAACTCCAAAAGTCCTGAAACTCGATGGAATATCTTACAATAAATAATAAAAAATCCTCGCCAAAGATGAAGGCCAGGGGGCCCACACCCTGTCCACGAGGGTGGGGGGCGCGCCCTACCCCCTGGGTGCACCCCCTACCTCGTGGGCCCCCTGGTGACCCTCCGATGCCCATCTTCTGCTATATGAGGTCTTTCGTCGAGAAAAAAGTCAGAAGCAACCTTTTGGGACGAAACTCCGCCGCCACGAGGCGGAACCTTGGCGGAACCAATCTAGGGCTTCGGCAGAGCTGTTCTGCCGGGGACACTTCCATCCAGGAGGGGGAAATCATCACCAACGTCATCCCCAACGCTCCTCTCATCGGGAGAGGGCAATCTCCATCAACATCTTCACCAGCACCATCTCCTCTCAAAACCTTAGTTCATCTCTTGTATTCAATTCTTGTCTCTAAGTCCGGGATTGGTACTAGTGGGTTGCTAGTAGTGTTGATTACTCCTTGTAGATGATGCTAGTTGGTTTATTTGGTGGAAGATCATATGTTCAGATCCTTTATGCATATTAATACCCCTGTGATTATGAACATGAATATGCTTTATGAGTAGTTACGTTTGTTCCTGAGGACATGGGAGAAGTCTTGCTATTAGAAGTCATGTGAATTTGGTATTCGTTCGATATTTTGAAGAGATGTATGTTGTCTAGCCTCTAGTGGTGTTATGTGAACGTCGACTACATACCACTTCACCATTATTTGGGCCTAGAGGAAGGCATTGGGAAGTAATAAGTAGATGATGGGTTGCTAGAGTGACAAAAGCTTAAACCCTAGTTTGTGCGTTGCTTCGTAAGGAGCTGATTTGGATCCATATGTTTCATGCTATGGTTAGGTTTACCTTAATACTTTTGTTGTAGTTGCGGATGCTTGCAATAGAGGTTAGTCATAAGTGGTATGCTTGTTCAAGTAAGAATAGCACCCAAGCACCGGTCCACCCACATATCAAATTATCAAAGTACCGAACGCGAATCATATGAACGTTATGAAAACTAGCTTGACGATGTTCCCATGTGTCCTCGGGAGCGCTTTTCCTATTATAAGAGTTTGTCAAGGCTTGTCCTTTGCTAAAAAAGGATTGGGCCACCTTGCTGCACTTTATTTACTTTTGTTACTTGTTGCTCATTACAAATTATCCTATCACAAAACTATCTGTTACCACTTGTTTCAGTACTTACAGAGAATACCTTGCTAAAAACCGCTTATCATTTCCTTCTGCTCCTCATTGGGGTTCGACACTCTTACTTATCGAAAGGACTACGATAGATCCCCTATACTTATGGGTCATCAGATCCCTATGGGCGATGGGGTCAAAGAGGAGCAGTCCCTCCTCACTGCCATCCCTGCCGCTCAAGGCCACGGCGTCTCGCCGTCTCGCCACACCTTTCTCTCTCCAACACCGCGCGACGCTGATGAACCCGTGGGCGCCGATGTCGGCACCTCCGCTGAGGTCTACGAGCCCTGCTGTTAAAGATCTATGCCGAAACCGCCCCTATTGAGGACGACGGCTACCGCCCCTCCCCGCCACGTACGGCCATCGCCCAACCGCCACGTATCCACCCCCGTCTGCTAGTTGCGATCTCTGTGCCGCCAACCGATGGCAACAAACCATGCCGCCTTTAGTGGTATGTATCACGACAAGCTTACAGACCTCCTCGAGCAGTCGGACGTCCAGGCGAAGAGGATCATGGGGGCCCGCCGAGAGCGGCGAAGGGCGACCGTTCTTGTAGTATGTGAGATGCATGGTGTTCCCGTGGCTTGGGGATTTCGAGGTGGTCAGGGAGAAGGACGTTGGAGCTAAGACGTTCAAGAGTGTGGGGAGGTTTGTGGAGAGGTATAAGCGGGGTAAGCTAGATCCTGGTGACGTGAAGCTTGCACTTGCGATGGCGATTAATAAGATGTTGAAGCCTATCCGCGGTCACTTTGGAAGTGACGCAATGCTTATGCGCAAGGTTTGTAGAGAGCGTGTGCGTGGATTCTAAGCCATCTGTAGTTTCTTGTGTTAATCATTTATATGATCGTAATTCCATGTCTCAATGAACGCATTTGCGACTTATGGGAAACAGTTATTTATATGTAGTCTAATAGCCGCATCCCCCTGATTTAAGAGAATGTTGTCTCTAATAGCTGCATCCAAACTGATTAAGAGAAAATTATCTCTAATAGCTTTCTCTGTCTATTATGCCTAGACATGGTCGAACTTTTCACACTATTTGCTCATTGTCTTTGTTTCCTTAAAGTTGCTTCGCAGAGAATACTTCTAAAGTCTTGCAGCAACCCACGAGGAAGGTGCCTAGTTAAAGATAAAACCCGTGACACCAACAGTTGAAGTCAAAGATGAACGAACAACAGTGACGCTGTTTTATTAAAGTACAGTACATAGTTTAAGCATAATAACATACATGGGAAAATAAATACTTTATTTAATTATGCAAACATCACAGCCAGGGTACCCTTCACGCATGTAAGATGATGTATTCATAACTACCATGGACATGGTGGTTACTTGGCACAGTCATCCACAACCACAAAGCGCGCACCCGTTGACTCGTCGGCTGCAAGCCACCTATTCACCTTGAATGTCTTCTTCTTTTCGGACAAATTTTGGTCGATTTGGCTGAACGCCACTTTTTCCACAAACCAACCGGGTTTGTTACCTTTACCATCAGACTCGAGGAACATCCTGCAAGGTTTGGACGGTAAGCACTTACCGCTGCCCTTAAATGTGTCGGTATGGCCTTTCTCGAAGTTGTTGTGGCCCTTCTGGCCCCAAGGTTTGAGGCTCTCGATAACCAGCTTCTTTCCATTTGCGGTGCTAACTGACAGAGATACACGAGCGTCGGTGCCCGCATCTTCTTTATCTCCTGTTGTGACCAATATAATGAAGTTGCACTGTGCATAGGCACTGCTTACAGTGAGAGCAAGGAGAAATAGGGCGAACAAAATCTTCATTCTGGCCAGTGTGTGTAGGATGGCGCTAGTAGTAGTAAGGATGGTGGGATGAAGATGAGCACAAATGTGAGGTCTATTTATAGCTGGACGTAATAAGGTCTATGCAGGTATTGTACGTTTCAAGGGAAAGAGCGAGATGCAGAGCGAGCTGAGGATGGCGTGGTCAGCAGATTACTTGTCAAACAAAATACATGTACGTGCCAAGTGAAAGAACGGGATGATCAGACCGAGCTGAGGATGACATGGTCAACAGATTACTTGTCAAACAAAATACGGGGTCTTCCAGCATTTGCGTGGTCATTGCAACCGTGGTGCAATCAGATAACTCAGAGCGAGCTGAGGATGGCGTGGTCAGCAGATTAATTGTGAAACAAAATATAGGTCTTCCAGCATTTGCGTGGTCATGTGCGTGTGAATGCTGCACATGCATCAGGCTAATGTGAAAACAACTAACATTGTTGGCTCTGTTGATTATTAATTGTTGGTTGCTTGCTTTGGTTCATGCCGGGTTGAATGTACTAACTGACGCGTGTTCAATAGTATAAGATCACAGTTGAGGATACGCAAGCCGCCAAGAGCGAAGGTCAGCGATGGGATGAGATCACTGTAGCCAAGGCCGGTCCATATATTTACGGGGCCCAAGGGCAAGGCAGCAACGAGGGGCCCTTTGTACGCATCTCAAAGTATGATAAAAAAAACTCAAACATATGTTCTATTTCAAAGCAAAACATGAATCCGTTACATAATATAGATAGATCCATAATTGGGAACACAAAATATTTATTTTCATCAATCCATAATTGAAGAGAACGTAATAGCCAAATAAGGTTGTGAATGCACCGACTTTCGCATTGTGCTGGAGGCGCATATCCGTCCCTATGTCCGCCTCCTTGACTAGGTGGCTAGGGAGGTGTCATATCGTGATTCTGATGTGGCTCGTTTTCATGGCTCCACCTTGGCGGCTCGTTATGGCTACGGTCTCGGCATGGCTCGTTATGGCTACAGTAGTAGCATATGTAACATCAAAACTTTATACTACTAAATTGGTATATAACCCAAAGCTATCTAGGCCTCCTGCAAGACCCCCGATTCCTAGAGATATGGACGACATGATTATCCAACTAAACTAACCAATGGCGGCAGGAGGTTAAACAACTCGACACGCGGGACATCCATCTCATTAGTTAAGTGATATTTAACTAATGCACTTAATTAGCGGTATGCCAGGCTGCTCCGCTGGTCAAAGAACTTGCCGCTAAGTAATGCACTTAATTAAATAGCCTCCCTCTTGATCGCTGACCTGACTGTGCCGTACCAGGAATACCTCAGTTATTGCTCTCTTGATTAGTTAGATGTACTAGCTAGCTTGTGTTCATTGTGATCTTGACAATATAATCGTAAGTTGTTATCAGCCTGCTGTGAATTTGAAAGTGAATATACGCTATCACATTGAAATAAAGCATCATTCAAGTAAACTTTTTTTTGTATACGTCACAACACTCTCCATGTGTGAACACAAAGTTCTACTCGAAATTCATACATGTGGCATTTACTTTGAATTAGCAGATTGCATTGTCGAATAGGACTTAGCAATAGACTTGACGGACATTGTTAGTTACTCCCTCCGTTTTTGTATACAAGGTGTTGGAAATATACCCGAGATGTAATAATAATAAGTTATTATTCTATTTCATTAATGTTAATAGATGTTTTATGTATAATATATGCTATAATTCTAATCGTTTCTGAATGAGTGATTCCGATGAAATCCTATTTACATGTGTATAATCATGAACAACAAACCAGATCCATAGTCATGCCTCTGCAATAGCTCATAAGTTGTTAGTGGTTCAGTTCTTCTTGTTAGAACTAATCTTGATATTTTGTATCACATATTTAGTTTGGAGTTTTGCATGTAGTTTAGATGGTCTAGAGAAGTGTACGTAGGGCAATGGTGTTGTGCGCGTGAAGAAGGTGAGATGTGGGGCTGCCGTGCGATGCAGCGAGCACGGCGAGATGGCGATGGTGTCGTGCGATATGGCGACGCCGTGAGAAGCGGCAAGGCGCAACGAAGGCTGAAGTGTGATGGGCTAAAGTATGACCAAGTCGAGTCAGGTCATCTGGCAAGTTCTCGGCTGTGGTGGTGATCAAGTAGCTGATGCATGCGTAGGTTGTTAGCTGAATGTTAGTTGTAGGCCTAGTCTTGGGACGTTGGAGCAATTCAGGGAAAGAGAATAGGTGCATGCAAGTAGTTGGTTAGCGTAGTGCGTGTGCTAGTAAGTAGTGGCCAGTTGGCCGGGCCATCTGCATCATGGAGTGACTCCAGGATGTGGCCGTTGTGGCGTGAGTGCATGGGTCCTTGTATATATATGTACTGCTTTGAGTGAATGAGAAATGAGGCCATGAGGGCCGAAGCAAAATCAATGTAGTCATTGTGGTACTTCAGGGAGAGAAAGCCTCGTTGTACAGCTAGTTGGGCTTCTTCCTGGGTGTGTGTGTGTGTGTGTAGAGTTTCATGTGTGTGTTCTTGTGTTTTTGAGAGAAGAAGATAAACAGAAACCACAAGAGAGTTGTGTGAGGCAACTTGAAGTAGAAGAAGAAGCGGCGCTGCGAGGAGGCGGCGCCAACACTTCTCAAAACCATTTGTTGATTGCCTGGGCATCGTTGCGTCTTCGCAGGTGTTGCGGAGTCTGATCCAGTGGTCGACGAAGACTTTCATGGATTCTCCGGCTTGCTTGGTGCAACACTGCAGATCTGTCATTGTAGCAGGACGTTTGTATGTGCCCTGAAAGTGCTGACTGAATGCCCTTCTCATATCGTTTTAGTTCTGGATCATTTTTTTTCTTCAAAGCTATCCAGCCATAGGCGTGAGGTGCCCTCCAGCATGATAGGTAGGTAATGACAAGCATCCAAGTTGTTTCCGCCATGCAGGCCAGCCAAGGTATGGTAATCGTCCAGTCATGTATCCAGCTTTATGCTGGTGTTGTACCTGTTCCCTTCTTTTGACACGTTCGTCTCTTCTTCTTTTTTTTTGAAATTCATTGCTCACTTTATGAAGCTAAATTAGGGATTTGGTCTGATACAACACTCAGAATACAATCAAGGGGGATTGATTCCCAAAGCATCGATGCTCTATTACTTATTCCTAGTCTTGCCAGCAAATGGGCAGCACCATTCGCTGTTCTCCGCACCCAGGTGATCTTGAACTCGCCGATCATTCTGATAATGGCTTTTACTTCGTCTACCACTTGTCCCATAGCTGATAAATTCCGCCCCCTCTAATTCAGCATCCCCACAACTGTCTGGCAGTCTGTTTCTAGGTGCAACATCTGCACACCCCTCTGGACAGCCACCTGGACCGCTCGTCTACAGGCCGACAACTCCGCCACCTCCGCCTGTGAGATTTCTTTTTTGAACCGGGCGTACCCCTTTCCATTTGCATTAAACGGAAATACAACAGTTTCAGGAATTTAGAGAGGAGGGAAAGGAAGTAGCGAGTTCAATGCATTGACAGGAAACCCACCGTGCCCGCCCGCCATCGTGACGAGCACTATGGGACGAAAACCTGACAGCACCATACAGTTTTACAAATCCATGACCACCAGCTAAGCACGAGACCAAAAGGGACTCAGAAAGCTAAAATAACGAACAGCATGCAAGCTGACGAGTATCGCATCCAGGCTTATCACCAAGCCAGCACTTCTCCATCATCATCCTTTGCTCTCCTGGCCTTCTCACACAACGCCATCAGCCTGGCTGTACTTGAGCGAATCATCTCTGCACCTTGGCGTAGGTCCTCCGCGTCTCCCTGATTTTGAAGCCCTGCCCAATACAAAAGAAAGGAACATGCCAAAAACACAATCTCAAACGGAGATTTAATCAATTTCTTCTCAAAGGTAGCTCTATTACGAGCCAGCCAGATGGCCCATGTCACAGCCGCCAGGCCAACAGTGAAGAACTTAGCTCTTTTGGGCAAAAACATATTACACCACACATAATATTGCCAAACATTGTTAGGACAAGTGTCAGTCCCCAGGACCACACCTATAGATCTCCAGGCCACACGAGCCACATGGCAGGAGAAAAACAAATGCGAGCTCGTTTCCAGCTGGCCACAGAAGGAACACACAGGGTTCCCTGGCCATTTTTTTCTTTTCATCACTGATCTGGTTAGAACTGCGTCTTGTGCCATTTTCCATAGGAAAACCTGGATTTTAAGAGGAAGTTTAGCTTCCCAGATCCATCTATGGTTGCAGCCACTAATCGGCTTCTCCAGCCATTTATACATAGACTTAGTAGTATATTTGGCATTCTTATTAAGCCCCCAATAGACCGAGTCTCTATCAGCAGAGAGGTTTAAACCCACAACTAACGCACGCATTTTATCCCATTGATCTCTCAGATCAGGGTCAAGGCGGCGTCTAAAGAACGAAGAGGGTACAACACTACCGAAACTTTCCGCTGTGCAATCTTGGTCAGTGCAAATTGCGAACAGCTGTGGGAAGGATAATTCGAGTGGTGGGAGACCATTCAGGGAGTCTTTCCACACCCTGGCCAAATTACCAGCCCCCAAGGCAATTCGCCTCCCCGCTATGTATAAGTCTTTAACCTTCAGAAGGGCTTTCCAGCAAGGCGAATCAGAATATCTCGAGGACACTGTAGCCACAGATTCGAGGACACTGCCGCCATGCTCATCATCCCGGAAAACAACGCTGCCTCCACCTCCCAGCCCTGACCGAACCCTAGCACCGTCGACATTTGCCTTCAGCCAACCATGCTCAGGTGGTTTCCGCAGTTGAAACATGATCTCCACGGACTCTCTGCCACTCTTCCATGCGTGCAGCCACACTATTCGCAATCTGCCCCGGCTCCTCAATCTTCTTTCCATCGCGTGCTTCATTCCGAGCCAGTCACAATGCGTCATGGCCTTTTCATCCTCTGTTGCCTCTGACAACCACTGCAGCATCCACGTCGCAAGTGAGCTCTGGGTGCACATAAATATAGGTGGGATCGCCACCCTTGCCCCCAATACCGAGCCCAGCTCCTTCTAAAACAAAGTCAAATGATAACAGGTCTGTTTGGACTCCAAGTCCTCTGGGTGTCTTCTGGTCCAAGAAAAATCATCACGAAAATTTTCTGCTTCAGAGTCAGACACACCACCGTCTCCGGCAGCCTCTTGACCCGACCGAGCTTCCCCGTGGTCCGTGTGAGACCTTCGTCATCGCCTCCTTGATCTCGGATATCCTCTTGAGAAGATGCTGCACATACTCGTCATTGAAGAAACCCATTGGCATAGAGGTGAGGTACTCGTAGTAACAGCTGCCGTCTGAAAAAAGTTGGACTTGCCCACTAAGGCCATCAAGTGAGCACAGACAAATGGCAACGGATTTAAGAACATGTTGCCATCAATAAAGAAAAATAAATGTATTTCTATCTTTTTTCAGTTATACTGGCATTTATACGCCACACATATTGTCTACTAGTTGTTGGGACGCGCCCAGGGCGCGTCTCTTGAGGCGGTCCGGAGCGCACCTATCTTGCTTATGCACATTCGCTGGTCTAGTCTAATGCTTGATGATATTCATGTACAGTTATTTGAATTTAGCTGAATATGCTATCTTTGCTGACTTCAACCTCCAGAGGAGTTCCAGTATATATTACAAACTTGTTTTTTTATGCGTATATTACAAACTTGTTATTATGAAGATCATAAGTGCTCACACGTGACTGTTTTTCATTCTAATTACCACAAAACTGATGCCTGCATCTGGTGCAACATATAAGAAAGAACACATATTTATGTATATTTCATTAAGTATGTGCCACAAATATCAACAAGAGAAGTTGGAAGTAAAACTTGTATGGTTTGGCCTCAAGTCCCAACATCCTAAGAACTTCTGAATCATCATCCTTGTGATATTTAACTAAAAATTATAAATGGTTGTGGATGAGGCGCTTCTCAGCCTTGCTCTAGAAACATATTTGTATATGTGAATTTGCTAGTCCCAACATGTGTACATGTTTTTGGTCCTCCTGTCTTGGTATCAATCCTTATCCAAGTTGACAAATTATGGCATAAACGCCATATAAATTCTTTTTTATGATAAAAGGTAGGCTCTTTGCCAGATTTCATATATATAGGGGAAAATAAAAAGATATTTACAAGACCAAAAATGCCGTAGAAATTACATGTCATTGCCATAGCTACCCAACTGGACAAGGTCCTCCCTGACGAGGTAAGCAACATCTAACACCTGATTTGTCAATATGATGTATAATTTGTCAATATGATGCCCAACACTTTGTAGGTGCATAGAGAGATCAGGACCTGATTGTTGCCTCAAAGCATGTCTAAATGAACACCGCAACATTGATCAAGGTTGCTTACCTCATGGTGTTGCTGCCGGCGCTTGCAGCCGAGGTCAGCATGCTCGATGAAGGATCGCCATCTCCTGACCAATGCAGCACATCCACGAAATATCACCCTCATAACCCAAGAAAATGTCCAGCACTGAAAATGATGTCGTGAGTAAGAAGCGGTAAGGGAGCAGGGAATCAATTATATGTGCAGGTACAAAAGGGAAAATAGAGTAGGAAGAATTGCACAAATTCCAGCCAATTAGTGAGCTTCTACCAGCCCTTCATATTTTCTGACCAGCAGCTAGCGCATCTCCTTATGTGAGGCAAATAGATGAGAACAAACACCCAAACAGAGCATACAAAAAATGGTACTGCCGTAAATTTCACAAATTGACAGTAACTGAACGCTTAGGATCATAGAACTGGAGCTCATGAAAATTAGGATGTATTATATATCTTACTACCTTCCCCGACAACAACATAAATATCACCATTGAAGATAATGACATGCCCATCAGAATATGTGACTTTTTAATTACAACAGCCAAGCAATCAAAGCACCCATGTCAAGTGTAATTAGCTATTCAAAACAAAAGCATCACTCATAAAATCCTCCTAATATAGCCCTAGATGACATATCGTCATTGCATTGACAAATAAACTTACTCGCCAGTTTGTCTGCTCGACAGTTTGTCAGTGCTTGTGGAACATCTCCTTTGCTACCATTCCCTCAATTACAGTTTGATTGACATGACGATAAGGACCTATGTAATTTTTGCTCAGTCAAAGTCTATGTAAACCATTTTACAGAAATTATTATGCAACAGACAGCTGAATCAACAAAAAATTCATAAAATAAGTGAGGCAGAAATCTTGGAAAGTACAAAGGTGTAACTAAACGAATTACTCTGGGTGAAAATCAAAAGAGGCATTATTAATACACATAACGCATTCAACATGTAAATTTTGACAAATCATGGCAGGCATGCTTCTAAAGCATCAGTAGTGATGCTTCAAAAGAAAATCACTAATGCATCTAATTAGAGTCTCACCAACGCATTAGACAGCGAGATAGAAAAATGCCAGATAAGAGATGACGAGACTTGTGAACCTCGCAAACATAATGATGCAAACTCAGCATCAGGCCATTGACCAATAATACTTTTTCTATAGATCGTTGTTGTGTTAAATCAAAGGCTTCTAGATTAAATAAAAATTGAGAACAAGAAAATAATACAGAAGTGCTTCTTAAAAGGTAAGTTCTGATATCCACCAGCTATTGTTTTTATATCGAGTGAATATAGGACGAAGAAACTTACATGAACACTTTCTGAAACCTGATCCAATTGTTTGCTAATTACGTCCATCAATTCACATATCTTCCATCCCTATAAATCAATAAGTTGGCTTCAACATAAGTGCCAGTTGTGAACTTCAAACATCATAGTGGTAACATGATTGTGCGTACAAGCTAATCAAGCAATTTGCAAATTAATGGATAAAGTCATTGCCACTGTTTCCAAATATGAGATACATCTACTTATTTCCTAACTATTTCTAATCAAATAGACAAGGGGTAAACAATGCCACCATTAGTAATACTACTAACTAACAAGATGCAGGGACACATTAATCTGTTCATTACCAGTTGATATTTTCGATGTAGAAGAGAAACATGGTGAAAAATAGGGATACAAGATAATTGACATTCTAGCAAAACACTAAAAAGCTGCAAAGGGGAGAAAATACATACATTTCTCCAGGCCTGGAAAATTTCTGTTTCAGGTTCCTGTCCTCTGCCACAAACTTCCTGCATATTCACAAAAAAGATGTTAAGTGGGACTTACATAACCACAGGGTGTAAATAGAACAAGCTAAAGGAGGAGGAAATATACCATGCTAAAATACCGCTGAAACGGGCATTCATTCACTAGTACACTGGTACCACAATAATAATGTATGTTTAACAATACCTGAAAGATCAGAATTTGAGGTTAAAACAGAATACAATGTACTGTCAGTATACACAAAGAAATAAGGCACTTGACAAATTCATGGCTGAAACTAAAGTGTCAATTATTACCTTATTATACAACCACTCACTCCAAGATCGGGCTTTGCATACAGATGAAACCAACATCAGACCAAGAACCATTTTCCTGTACACAGAGATAGATACAGAGGCATATATCATTCTTCATGCACAACGACATATATTTTAGTAACAGCTGTGAACACAGTATTCTAATTTAGACCATCTCCAGTTGAGCAGAAATAGTTCTTCCTTGGTAAAAGAGCCACCATTCGTTGCTTAACACACAAAGATGGCATGAACACGCTTCCTGACGACTGGGAATAGGAGGAGGAAGATCGGCGCCCTTGCCCTCGTCCCGCCACCGAACGCCAGCCGCTACCTCCTCGTAGCCGCCACGACCATTCCGAGCCTCCTGCGCCGGACGCCACCCGCATGAATCACTGGACCGAGGGGGGAAGGACGAGGGGATATGGAGGTCGCTAGGTCGGGACGGAGGCGGGCGGTCGTACCTTGTGAAGACGACGATCTCGAGCAAAGAGGAAGCCACAAGCGGAGGAAGAGGAGCCAGGGCAGCCGTCGATGCCACCAATTTGCCGAGTCGTCAATTAGCCACAGCTAAGAAGATGGGTGTCCCCTTTGTGCTATGGTGAGGATGCTCCTCCCCTCCGCCGTCGACGAGAGGGGCAAGGGGCAAGGGCAGGTGGCCAGGTTCACGGAGGGAGATGCGGAGGACGAGAAGAGGGCAGGTTGGCTTCGTGGCGAAGGAAGTTTTACCTGGTGGAGGTGTTAACTGGACGGTAGATGTGAATGCGTTTTTCTCTCCCAACGCATTTTTCTCTCCCACTCGGCACAGTAAAAATCGATCGACGTGGCACAGCTCAACGAGCGCCCATTGCATGACCATTAAAGGGTTTAATTTTACCATTTGGTTGATTAGTCATTTTCTAATGTTTACTCTCAATTCTTGTACAAAAATAAATTTAGTGTAACAAACTTCAGACCGGAAACATACAAACTGAGTCACAGACTCTACAATTTTGAGATCTTTGCATCAAATTTGAGGATAAAATTGTTAGTGATGCACATGGGCAACATATTATTTGGACATTTTACATGTTTTGCCGCTGGGACTATAATATATGTAGATTTAACGCATTAGCTAAGCATGATCTATTTATTACACAGGTTTTGGGCGTTAGTCCCGACCCTTTTGTCCCGGTTCCAGAACCGGGTCTAAAGGCCCTCTGGAACCGGGACTAGTTCCCTGTTTTCTACTCCCTTCATTTCTAAATATTTGTCTTTCTACAGATTTCAACAAGTGACTACATACGGAGCAAAATGAGTGAATCTACACTCTAAAATCTGTTTATATACATCCGTATGTGGTAGTCCTTTTGAAATCTCTAAAAAGAAAATATTTAGGAACGGAGGGAGTACTAGTGATTGTATATAAGAAGATTTTTCTCTTCGCTTATTTCAAGACTCTTTTGCTAGAACTTGGGACATGCATACTGGGTGATATTTGAAGACATGTAAACTCGTCCAGATTTCCGTCCAGATCCGACACGGCTCCGGTATATCGGAGATTGCCGGAGAGTACTCCATCGGAACTCGATGAATTTTTACAGGGTTGATGTAGGTTCAATTCCGCACAATTCCACTGAAGTATTCGTTAAAGTGGCGCTCGAGGAGGCGGGGAACACGAATCCACTGTCCAGAAAAAACTTCACGATCGTACGAGGGAAATGTCGATGTTGAGCCCCCGAGCTCCATGGGTGATTCTTCCATGATATCGGTTGAGATTTAGTTTTGATGATGAAGGCATTCTTTCGAGCCTGATGATCCGACGCGGAGCGCAGTCCTCGGTCCAGCTCGGGTGACCAGTCGAGCCAGCGACGAAGATGCCGACGTGGAGCCGATCGGTATTTCCATCGCACTGCATCGACTACCAGTAGGGACCTACATGGCTGCATGAGCCACCAATGTCGATGCTAAATCCGGCATATTTCGAGGTAGGGGTCCTAAGCTATACATCTTGGAGCAATGATAACATGGACACATCATTTTACCTAGTTTCGGGCTCTCTCGAAGAGATAATGCCTGACGTCCTGCTATTGATTGTATTGATATGGGGGATAGGACATAGTGCAGGTATTTACCATGAGATTGTGTATGATTCTAATGATCTGGGATATGATCTATCGACTAGTCTGGCCTTGGCTAATATAAAGTATCGGAGTCCTAGCATAATAGAGTCCTAATTGGATACGCCGGTGGAGAGGACTCTTCGGCTTGTGTGTCAAGTCTTGTGGAATCTTCCTTGTAGACGTCATGGGTTTCCTGAAGAAGCCCATTAATGAACCACCATGGGGATCCTCGGCCCGACCTACCTAGTCAGGAGATGACGTGGTGAGTTCCCCCTAGTTCAGGAGTCCATCAAGGGGACAGGGCCCTGGCTGGCACCCCCTATCTCCACCACTGTCGGCAGAGGCGACAGATCTCGTCTTCGAGGCGTTGTTGTGGAGCGTAGGTGGTGTACGCGTTGTACTCAGTTCTTCATGCAGTCTATTTCTGTAGCGTAGACGTCTGCATCTCGCGTTATGCGGTTATTCTAGGATCGGTGTTGTATGAGGGTTACCCATCACTTTGTATCACTCGGACGTGTACTTTGATGTGTGATTGATTTTTTTTTTCTGAGAAACTTCTGATATATTCATCTTTAATCATGGAAATACAGTTGGCACCAGAAATAAAAAATTATATCCAGATTCATAGATCACCTAGCGACGACTATAAGTACTGAAGCCAGCTGAAGGCACGCCCCGTCATCGCCCCTCTTTCTCCAAGGCCGGGCATAACTTGTTTTAGTAGACAGTCGAAAAATAATCATGCTAAGGCCCCATAGAACCAACGCACGAGAACATCAACCACCACCGAGAAGATAAGATTAAATCGGAAGAATCCAACCTTAAGACACGTGAACAATGACGAACAAAGACTGGATCTGAACAGATCCACCAAATACAAATACCGACCGAATCCCGCAAGATCTGCCAGAGACACACCGTCACACGCATTCCGACGATGCTAGACGTACCACCGAGACGGGGCCTAGGCGGAAAGAACCTTATTCCATCATCAGGAGCCGTGCTTTATATATAAAGCAGGGTGGAAGGCGTGTGACAACCCAACTTACTTATTAGCATGTTTGTCGATACAATCTGACCCTGAACTCAACTTTCAAACACTCATACATGTGTGTCACGCACGAAAAAACACTGATTAGCTTCTACGTGAACATGACAGCACTACTGAAATGTTCCTGTCAAATACTCCTTGCGAAGCCGAGCGTGGACAGCGAATAAGGCACAGCACGTCCACTCGTCCAAGCATCATGGGTGCCGGTCGAAGTCGAAGCGGCTATGTTGGTGTCCTCCAGAGGTAGTAGCGCGCCTACTATGCTTGATTTCTTCCTCCGCTTCTTCTTCGTTGATCGCCTCTGCGTGCTCACAGTCCCAGGTTCTACGCATGCAAGAAGTATTTACTCCCACCACCAATCAACTTAAACATTTTTGCAAGAGATGAAGATGAGTAGCCGTTACCACCATGTCCTTGGGGCCCAAGCCCAGCAATTGCAGCCAGATAGTTGTACAGTGTGACGGCAGCATCCTCCTCGTCGTAATCGTCATCCATGGGCACCACCGACTCTGCCGCACTCCTCTTACGCTGTGTCCTGGGCGCTGCTGCTGCTGCTGCTTGAGAATCAGACACACCACCATCTCCGGCAGCCTCTGAACCCGACCGAGCTTTCCCGTGGTCCGTGTGAGACGACCGCATCGCCTCCTTGATCTCGGATATCCTCTTGAGAAGATGCTGTGCGTACTCGTCATTGAAGAAACCCATTGGCATAGAGGTGAGGTACTCGTAGTAGCGGCTGCCATCTTCTTCAGCCGGGCATTCTCTAGCTGCTGCCTCTCCTTCGTCATCGGGCACGGGCAGCGACCCCTCTCTGCCGATGGGATCAAAGCCATTTTCGATTATCTCCTGCAGCAGCTCCTTCCTCTTCCTCCGGGTGTACTTGATTTCTCCGCTGGTGACGCAGGAGATGAACCTGGCCTGGTTGCTGAGTAGCTTTAGCTCCTTCTCCATCTGCGTCTCCGTCCACCGTTTTGTACAGCTGAAAGATCGACCGGGTTCGCTCAGATCCACGGTCCCGATCGAGCGAGGTATTCAAAATTTGCGGTGGACCACAATGTGATTCCTGAAGTACAAGGTTCCATCTTCACCAAGTGAAAAATCTCTGGATTTCTCTGAGGCAAGATCCTTTTTGATCAGATCAATATGAACATCTTTGGCTTGGGCAGACTCAATTGCTTTCAAAAGAGTTGGTTCCAAAACAAAGGTTATTCAGAGAACCCTGTGGAACTAGTTGAAGGCTCAGCTTGCAAAGTTCTTCATAAAGGCGAGGTTGAGCTTTATGAACCATGTGGTTATTGCAATAAGACATGCGGCTCAGGGTATTGGCCATTACATTAGCCTTGCCAGGTATATAATATATACCGCAGTTGTAGTCAGCAGTAGCTTCGATCCATCGCTATTGACAGAGGTTCAGATCTGGCTGAGTAAGCAGATACTTCAGACTCTGATGATCGGTGAAGATCTCGCAACGATTACCGAGAAGGTATTGTCGCCATAGCTTCAGTGCATAGATAATCGTAGCAAGCTCGAGGTTGTGAATGGGGTAGTTCTCTTCGTGAGGACACACTCGACGGGAGGCATAAGCAATCACTCTGCGCTCTTGCATTAGGACACAACCTAATCCTTGTCGTGAAGCGTCACAATATATGGCAAAGTCCTTGCGAGAATCAGGGGGAGCAAGCACTGGGGCAGATGTCAGCTTGTCCTTGAGTGCCTAGAAACTTTCCTGACACTTTTCAGTCCAATCAAACTTAACGCCTTTGTGTAGCAGATTGGTTAGTGGCTTGGCGATCTTGGAGAAGTTCTCGACGAAACGGCCGCAATAGATGGCGAGTCCGAGAAAGCTTCTGACTTGCTTGACAGTCTTGAGAGGGGTCCAGTCAAGAATAGCATGAACTCGCTCTGGTTTGACGGCACTACCGCCCTTGGAGATCACATGACCAAGGTTGGTTATTTCGGGTAGCCAGAATTCACACTTAGAATACTTGGCATATCGCTGATGCTCTCGAAGCTTTTCTAGAACAAGACCAAGATGTTCATCATGTCCTTCATTGTTCTTGGAATAAACAAGGATATCATCTAGATAAACCACGAGAAACTTGTTGAGGTATTCCATGAATATATAGTTCATCAGACGAGGGAATGTAGCTGGAGCATTCACTACTAGGGAAAAGCCTAGCAGCAGCGGGTTTTAGCGCGGGGCCCGGCGCTACTAATAAGGCGCTACAGCTAACTTATAGCAGTAGCGCCTGTTTACCCACGCTACTGCTATACATGAATAGCTGTAGCGCTCTTTAGGAAAGGGCGCTGCTGATATTATCTGCAGCGCTGTTTACTAGAAAGCGCTACTGGTAAGGCGGCGCTACTGCTAAATTCCTCCCCCCCTCGCTACTACTAGTTTTATTAGTTTTTTTCCCTACATATTTGTTTTGTATTTGAATAGGCTTTATTCAATAATCTTTAGCATATCATACACATACAAATGTAATCATAGCATATACATACAATTAGTCTCATCAAATCATGTCATCATCATAATCATCATCCAACACAAAGTGGTCTCTCGTCATCATCTCAAAAATAGCGATACAAGTCTCGATTACTTGCAAATACATCGTCATCCATCTAAACAATGATATACGCGAGAAGAGCTATCACTTTGAGTACATGAGTTCAGATCCTCTCTCGCATTAGCGTGAACCTAAACTAACTACTGCCTGTCGTCAAAACCGAAACCGGTACACCTGGGCCTGACACTCCGCCACTGTCAGATATATACTCCTGGCGTAGCACTTCTTCGCCATCTATAATCTATGCACCTGCATCGTCACATGAGTCGATGATATGCAACATATATAGTTGAGCAACAGAAAGAGACAGACTTGGCAAAAATTTGCCGGAACAGAAATGAATCAACACTCCGGCAAAACATAGGCCACTCAGCTTCATTCCCTGGAAACAACAAAGCCACTTAGGCACAATCGAACCACTTCAATGAAAAGATATAACATGAGCAAACACTATTTTCCCTGGAAACAACAAAGCCACTTAGGCACAATCGAACCACTTCAATGAAAAGATATAACATGAGCAAACACTATTGAGGAATTTGCATATAACATGGCCACTTCAATGAAAAGATATAATCAACAATAATGGAATATGCAAATGAACATCAATGACATATATCATATAAAAACAATCTTGTTTTTTGTTTACATAGCAACAATTAGTTTGACCAAGTTTTTCAAAAGAAAAACAATTATGTTTTTTGTTTATAGATAAATGCCATAGCTACTGTTTTTTATTTATAGCTAAATACTTTTGTTTTTTGTCTAAAGCTAAAAGTCTAGGAACTACATTTTCTCTAACCCTTCTGACCTCACCAAAATTTCCACAGCAAGACCTTAGTACCTACACCCAATTTCTTCAAAAATATTCAGGTCCATAGTCCAAATAATTCAAATTTCATTTGAATGAAATTTTGAACAAATTCAGGTCCGTAGTCCAAATATTTTTTTATAGCTAAGTGTTTTTTGTTTATAGCCTCTGTTAATTTAAATCTAAATGCTACTATTATTTATATACCCTCTATTAGTTCAAAAATAAATGGAATTACTGTTTACGAATTTTCATAAAAATTGCCCTAGCTAATTTCCAAAAAAAATTGCTAATCATTTTTCCTAAATGCTATAAAATGCCTACTTCCCTAAAATAATCTAGGGTTCATATGAACACCTAGGGTTCATATGAACATCAACACACTATCAACATCTATATGAATTGCCCTAGCAGAGAGAGAGAGGAGGGTAGGGGACAGGAGAGGCAGAGCCTCACGGGCGGGCGGGCGGCAAGGCAGGCTCGGCACGCATGGCGGCGGTGAGGTCGAGGGCGGCGGCGGTGAGCTCGAGGGGGCGACGGTGAGGTCGACGACGGCCTCGCGGCGGCTGTGAGGTCGAGGGGCGGCCTCGGGCGGCGGTGTGGTGGTGGCGGCGGCAAGGCAGCGGTGTGGTCGAATGCGGCCTCGGGCGGTGGTGGTGTGGTCGAAGGCGGCAGGGTGAGGCGACGATGGAGCAGTTGGGGGACAGGGGGGAGTAGAGAGGGGGGGGGGAGGACTTAGCGAAATTTTGAGCCCGGGCTGCCGGGATTTGAGTCAAACTAGCAGTAGCGCGTTTTGCCGAAACGCGCTATAGCTAAGATAGCTATAGCGTGTTTGAGAGAAACGCGCTACAGCTATCCCTTTCTGTCTTATTTTTATTTTTATTTTGTTTTCTTTAAATTTTCTTTTTTTCATTTCTCCTTTTTCTATTTCTTTCATTTTCATTTACTTTTCTACTTATTTTTCTATTTATTTTCTTTTTCATAGCAGTAGCGCTCTACAGCATAAATGCGCTGCTACAATGTTTTTAGCAGTAACGTGCTTCTGGGAGAACCGCTACTACTATTCCTAGCCTACCGGCATTAGTGAGGGAATTTTAGTAGTAGCCCTTTTCTGTGAAGACGCGCTACTGCTAAAACAATGGTTGTAGCATCGTTTTGCAACAAGCGCTACTACTAAGTAGCGCTAGCGCCGAGTTTTGACCAACGCTACTACTATACCTCTGTGTATAACGTTTTCCCTAATAGTGATTGGTTAAACCGAATGACATGACGGTGTACTCGTATGAACCATATCGAGTAATGAAGGCGGTCTTGGGAACATGCTCTTCATGAAGACGGATCTGGTGGTAACTCAACCTCAAGTCGAGTTTAGAGAATATCGATGAACCAGCCAGTTGATCATACAGATCATTGATCGTAGGAAGGGGATATTTGTTCTGAATTGTAGCTTGGTTGATAGGACGGTAGTCTTGGACCAAGCGGTTCATTCCGTCCTTCTTCTTGATAAAGAGAGAAGGTGCTCCCCAAGAAGAGGAACTTGGACGAATGAAACCCTTGCGAAGAGATTTGTCGATTTCCTCCTTAAGTCAATGAGTTCATGAGGTGGCATCTTGTAGGGTCATTTGGCAATAGGAACGGTGCCTGGTTTCAAATCGATGACAAACTCGACAGCCCGAGCATGAGGTATTCCTGGAAGTTCTTCTGTAAAAACGTCTTGGAAGTCGCGAACGACTGGAATTTTTTCAATTCCCTCAAGAGGTGTTGCGCTCAACTCATTCAAGGAAATAAGTTGTGCCTCAACATTTTGAACAAGATGAGCATGGTAGCTTACTATCTCATTAGAAGGATGTAGGAGGTGGACGGTTTTAGTGGCACATATGATAGAAGCAGTATGTGCTTTCAACCAATCCACTCCTAAAATGAGGTCAATATTGGAAGACTTCAGGATAATGGGAGAGGCATGGAACTCTAGCCCTTCAATTTGAACAGAAACGTTGTGACTAACCATGGATGATTGGCATTGGCCCGCGGTTTTTTTACCACAAGCAGAATGTGCATCTCTTCGTATTTAACGCTGTGCAAGAATGCAAAATCTTCTGATATGAATGAGTGTGATGCTCCTGAATCAAATAAAACAGCAGCTGGTACTGAATTAACAAGGAGAGTACCCATCACAGTAGCAGGCTGGTCTTGAGCTTCATTCAAATCAATGTTGTTGGCATGACCACGACAATAAGGTCTGGCATTGTAGTTGCAGGGCTGATTGTTACGGCCAGTTGAAAATAGAGCGAGCTGATTCTGATTTTGATTGCACTCTTTTGCACGGTGACCTGGACGGCCACACCTGAAACACAGTTCATCATTGGGGTTAGAAGTAGGAGCTTGGGGTGGTACAACTCAAAGAGGCTACCTCTGCGGTGGAGGAGGCAGACGAGGTGCAGCATAGGACTGTCTTGGTGCAGGGGCAGCTGGACGATACATGCTGTGGGGAATCCACATTCGACGCTTCTGCGCTGTCGGCCCCGAAGATGAGCCAGCGTCACGACTACGCCTGAGGGATCCCTGGTGTTCCTGAAGACCAGTCTCAACCTGAATAGCCTTGTTCACCAAGGTGGCGAAGTCAGCAAAGTCATGAACGAGCAGTGCTAGCTTGATATCAGGGTGAAGTCCATCATGAAACTTTTCTTGCCTACGAACGTCAGTTGCAATGTCTTCTTCAACACAACATGACAAGTCCAGAAATTCACGTTGATAAGCATCTACAGTCTTGTTGCCTTGCGTGAGGTTACGGAACTCACGCTTCTTCCTGTTCATGATTCCCTAAGGAATGAAGCGAGCATGGAAGGCAGCTTGGAAATCTGGCCAAGTGATGACCGTTCTAGTAGGTAGGGTACGCCTGTGGCTGTCCCACCATTGAGCAGCGAGACCCTTGAGGAAGAAGGATGTGAAGGTGACATAGCTGGCAGGGGCAACACTAGCAGACTCTATTTCATATGTGATGTCGTGGAGCCAGTCATCAGCATTAAGGGGCTGAGTTGAGCTACGGTAGATGGTCGGGTTGAGGCGCATGAAGTCCTGCAGAGTTACTAGGGCTGGATGTTGATTCATACTTCCTTCCATGAACTGGCGGTTCAGCTCAAACTGTTGTATCATTTAGGCCAAGAATTCGGGCAGTGGTGGATCGTTGGCACCACGGCCACGACTAGCGGGTCTAACCATCCTGCTAACATGTAACAGGGGTAGTTCAGCATCGAGCATTTGTAAAGACAAAAGATCATTCATGATGTAACATGCATAATGAAAGAGGTATGATGGATACCACACAGTAAACACGACAGTGCGTGTACTATTCAAGGTGCTATTCTAAGCAATAACTATGGCTTATCCAACTTTGGGGTGAATGCGGTCACAGGATCCTAATGTTAGAGTTAGTAAATTCGTTTAACCCGAATTGAAGAGAGGTCAGAGTCCCAGAGTATAGACGAGGAGTAAAAGATCCTAACACCACCCAATGGTGAAGTGGGCCCATAAGCCGCACATTCTTGTTAGTAAAAGTTTACAGTAACTAAACTCAACTTCGGCCAAGGAATTGGAAAGGGGGATTACCTACAGGCAGTCGGCTATGATACCAACTTGTGACGCCACGATTCAATCGTACACTAATCATACACGCAAATGTGTACGATCAAGATCAGGGATTCACTGGAAGATATCACAACACAACTCTAGACACAAATTAAAATAATACAAGCTTTATATTACAAGCCAGGGCCTTGAGGGGTCGAATACAAACAAGTCATCGGAAGCAATAATATCTGAGTACATACGTAAGTTAAAGAACTTTGCCTTAAGAAGGGTAGAACAAAAGCAACATCGATCGAAAAGGCAAGGCCTCCTGCCTGGGAGCCTCCTAAATACTCATGGTCATCGGCGGCCTCCACGAAATAGTAGGCACCCTTAGTGTAGTAGCAGTTGTCGTGAAGGTGGCATCTGCATCCTGGGTTCCACCATCTGGTCGCAGCATCCAAGAGGAATGGAAAGAGGTGGAAAATGGAGAGCAAAGAAACCATGAGTACTCATCCAAAGTACTCGCAAGCAAGGATCTACACTACATATGCATCGGTATCAATGAAATGGGTAGTATCTGTGGACTGAACAACATAATGCCAGAAGAGAAGGGGAAAACCTAGCCTATCAAAGACTAGCATCTTCAAGCAGCTCCAATCATCTTGCAGCAATCAAAGAGTATAGAATAGCAGTTTATATTTAACAAACATGTTGTAGAAATAACGCCTAGAGATCCTTCCCCGACTCCCTGTGGGAAATCAATCTCGGTGCCACATATCCATTACATGCCTCAGCATTCAGTATCTAGTTCTAGTTGTATCGATCGGGATACAACTCCGAGCGTCTGTTACCGTGGACCCGGCTTAGAATAGATAATACTTCCCTGCAGGGGTGCACAAACTTACTCAACACGCCTGATCAACTCTTTCTAGACACACAATCAGGTCATCACCGGCCTCGGCCGATCAACACGCCGTAGTCCTACCTAGGGTCAACAGAGAGGCCAGCACGCCGGTTTGCATCCTAAATGCGAAGTGGTCATGGGCCAATCGTCCTTTGCAATCCTACACGTTGCGAACGCGGGTGGTGAGCAGACCTGGCCCCCTTATACAAGTGCAGGCTTAACTAGTCCAACCCGACGCGCGCCCACTCAATCGCTGACATCGGTGAGCTTTTGGAAGAATCGTACGACGCAGAGTGCCCATACTTATTTCCGCGTGGTGGTCAGTGCGTAAAAGGCCTGAGGCCTACTCAGATCAAATATCCAAACCGTTAGTTTCTTGGTAGTGCGGTAACGATCAATGATCCACGATATGTGGTCCTATAGCCCTGTCTCACGGACTTGCGGCAAGGGCTAAGAATGCCCGGCCGCGCCGCGTGGAAAACTTGCGGGTATCCTCAGATCAACCCGACTTCACATCACTCACAGGTACCCCTCGGGGCCGACCCGATGTAATCATGGTTCTATGGTTAGTCAAAGTAACTGTGTGTTCGAAACAGCAAGGGGGAAACCCGAGGAATCACCCTCAATGGATTCCCATTCGATGTAACCATCAAGGTGGACTTGGAGGAATCACCCTCGATAGTCCACACTTGAGGGGTTGCACGACAACGTCGTTATCGGGAGTGGTGAAGGAGGAATCACCCTCGATGACCACGGCCGAATAGCTACACTACAGGGTTAACATCAGAAGTGCTGACGAGGTATCACCATCGGCACCCCGATAATAACTCAGCATAGTCGTACAACTAAAGGGGTGGTGATGTGCGTTATCGGAGCCTGGACGTCGATCACGTTGACCGAGTCATCGACCATAAAGCAGGGCAACTGGGACATGGTGGGGGGTCACTTATGGATCTCTAACCAACCTATACTAAGAAGTTTAGAATAAGCTGGTAAGGTATGAAAGCAGGTAACAAAAACAGGCTATGCATCAGAATGGGATCATACAAAAGTAATAGCAGTTCTAATGCAAGCAAGAGAGGGAAGAAATGGGCGATATAGGAATGAACAAGGGGGGTTTGCTTGCCTGGAAGCTCAGCTGCAAAGGAAGAAGGGTCATCGGTGACGTATTCGATCATAGGGGCAACATCGTCTCGGGGTCTGCCGGAGAGAAGCGGGGGAAGAAACAGTAAATACAGAGCAAACAGATGCATCACTAAGCATGACATGATGATATGCAGAGCTAGGGTTGACCTAACGTAGTGCTACACGTTGTAGCCGGAGGGGGAAAACATCCGAGGATGATTTCCCGATGTTAGATGGATTCCGGACAGACGGAGGAGAGGGGACAATTCCACGTTCATCATGCTAGGGGCATGTGATAGATGAACGAACCGCGTATTCGGAATCATTGAATTTTTTTGAGCAACTTTCATGTATATAGTTTTTCTATCTGAGCTACGGTTTAATTTCTACTGATTTTACAAAGATTTTAGAATTTTCAAAGACTATTTAAATTAACAGGAATGGAATTATGACGTTGGCATAGTGTCAGCGTGACATCAGTAGGTCAACAGACCGGTTCACTGGTCAAAATGACCACTGGGTCCTACATGTCATACTCAGAGGGACTAACAGTAGTTTATTTTAATTAAACAGAGTTAACTAGTAGGGCCCCACATGTGAATGACCGTTTAGGTTAATCAATTAATTTTATTTATAAAAATGTTTTTGTTAGATTAATTACGGAGTGGGGCCTGCCTGTCAGTGACACCGGGCTGCCTATTCAGCATGTTGATTGGGTCAACCAAATCAACGGGGCCGTGGGGCCCACTGGCAGTGACCCAGGGGTGACCCTCGGTCAACCACGTCGGCGGCCAGTGCCGGAGCAACGCTGGTGACCAGAAACGCGGAGGCGCTCGCCGGACTTCGCCAGAAAATGCGCACAGGGGGTCTTTTAGCGCGGGACTTGGCACATTCGATCGGGAAAAGGATGTCGCGTCGATCTACAACACTCACGCGTCTCAAACGGACGGAGTTGACAGCGGCGTCGGCGTCGACTGCGGCGACGCCGGAATTCGGCCGAGGTGCGGCAAGCAGCCAGAGGGCACGAGGAGACGAGCTAGAGGCTCAGGAGGCACTAGGGAGGCGCCCTGAGCACGTTGCAGTGCTTGCCCGACCTTTGCAACGACTACAGCGACAGCGGCCAGCTGCTCGGCGGAGTTGAGCTCGTCCATGGCGGCGCGGTGGCTATAAGAGCGCAAGCTGCAGATTCGGGGCGGATCGAGCGGCGGCGTAGCGGCGGAGCTCGACGAAGGGGATCAGCGAGGGCGGCGCTGATGTGGCGTCCTGGCTTGTGCTGGTTGGCGAAGAAGAAGCGGAGGAGCGTCCCAGAGCTCCTGGTCAGGGCGGAGTGTCGAGGGGAGGTCGATGGCCATGGTGGCGCGCGGTGGACGGCGGAGGGTGCGCCGGCCCTTCCTCCATAACGACTGGGAGAGAGAGGTGGAGATGGGGGGAGAGGGGCGGTCAGTGGGGCGAGTGGGGTGAGTGGAGGCGGGGATCGAGGAGGCGGGGAGGCGCGGGGGCCTTATCCTCTCGCCGGGGCGTCGCCGGCGAGGTGGTTCTGCGGCGACCAGCCTCTTGTAGCGACGAGGTCGGGGGCACAGTGAAACGACCGGGGAGGTGGACTTGCTAGGCCGACCTGTTATGCCAAGGCCTGGTGGGGGGGGGGGGAGGTTTTCTTTTATTTAATTTGCTTTTGCTTTTCTTTTAAAAAGTTTTCTGTTTTCTCTTATTTTCAGAAAGCAAAACAGTTTCATAAAGTACAAAGTTGCACCTAAATATCACTATAACTTACGCTATTGCTACAATTAGTTTTAGCACAATTTTATAATAGTTTAGTATTTTTATAAATTAAAAAGCATTTAAATTATCGCTTAGGTCATTGTTTTATGTAGTTTAGGCTACTTAAACATTTTGCAAAAATGTTGGTTCACCACCAATATTAACAAAGGATTATTTGGCACCTGATGAAGATTTTATTTTTCATGTTTGAGCAATTTAGAATTTCACTCATAATTAGAAATTGAATTCAACACGAATTTGAAATGAGAGAGAACCAAGGATGATCAAACACTAGTTTAGCAAAATGATTAACTTAACCCTAGGAGTTACTGTAGCATCGATCATTACATAGGGGTGTTACAGAAACCCAGTGACACCAACAGTGGAAGCCAAATATGAAAGAACAACAGTGACACTGTTTTATTAAAGTAAAATACATAGTTTAAGGATAATAACATACATGGGAAATATATAATTTATTTAATTATGCAAACATCACGGCCAGGTACCCTTCACGCATGTAAGATGATTTATTCGTAACTACCATGGACATGGGTGGTTACTTGGGGCAGTCATCCACAACCACAAAGCGCGCACCCGTTGACTCGTCGGCTGCAAGCCACCTATTCACCTTGAATGTCTTCTTCTTGTGGGACAAATTTGGCTCGATTTGGCTGAACGCGACTTTCTCCACAAACCAACCGGATTTGTTACCTTTACCATCAGACTCGAGGAACAACCTGCAAGGTTTGGACGGTAAGCACTTACCGCTGCCCTTAAATGTGTCGGTGTGGCCTTTCTCGGTTGTTGTGGCCCTTCTGGCCCCATGGTTTCAGGCTCTCGATAACGAGCTTCTTGTTATTTGCGGTGCTCACTGACAGAGATACACGAGCGCCGGTGCCCGTGATCTTCTTTATCTCCTGTCGTGACCAATATAATGAAGTTGCACTGTGCATAGGCACTGCTTACAGTGAGAGCAAGGAGAAATAGGCTAATAAAATCTTCATTCTGGCCCGTGCGTGTAGGATGGTGCTAGTAGTAGTACCAAGGATGGTGTGATGAAGATGAGCACAAATGCGACGCCTATTTATAGCTGGAGGTAATGAGGTCTATGCAGGTATTGTATGTGCCAAGCTTAAAGAGCGGGATGATCAGAGCAAGCTGAGGATGGCGTGGTCACCAGATTACTTGTCAAACAAAACACCTGTACGTGCGCAAGTGAAAGAGCGGGACGATCAGGGCGAGCTGAGGATGGCGTGGTCAACTGATTACTTGTCAAACAAGATATTTAGTCTTCCAGCATTTGCGTGGTCATTGCAACCGTGGTGCAATCAGATAAATCAGAGCGAGCTGAGGATGGCGTAGTCAGCAGATTAATTGTCAAACAAAATACAAGTCTTCCAACATTAGCGTGGTCATGTGCGTGTGAATGGTGCACATGCATCAGGCTAACGTGAAAACAACTAACGTTATTTGCTCCCTTGCTTGCTTTGGTTCATGCCTGATTGAATGTACTAATTGACGCGTGTCTAATAGGATAAGATGACAGTTTAGAGTCGCAAGCCGCCAAGAGCGAAGGTCATCGATGGGATGAGATCACTATAGCCAGGGCCGGTCCATATATTTACGGGCCCAAGGGCAAGACAGCAACCAGGGCCCTTTTTTGAATAAGTTCTTGTATTACTCCAAAACACAAAGTTTACAATCAATTTCAGAAACTTCTAAAGCACCAGGGGGGCCTGATCCAAGCCAACCTACAGTGCGGCGCTCAGATCTCCCAAAATTTGCCATAAAATGACTAGGTTTATTTTGACAACAACAAATATGAGTAATAAAAAATACTGTTCCTACATGCTTCTTTTGATATCTTCGAGCAAAAAAGCATACTTTGATTTGTTGCCTTCTCTACTCTTGATCATCATGACTGCCTCCAGGCAATCGCTTTCAATATCCAGTGGCAGGGAACACCACTGCAGCGCAGGAGATATACCTTCCTGAAGAGCTAGAAGTTCAGATTCTAGGCCATCATTACAAGGGAATAATTGCCTGCACGCACTGAACATAATCGCCCTCTCATGGCTATGAGAACCATGCCTAGTCTCGTGCATGCATTCATCATTCAGCTTGCAAAAGAACCTCCAGGGGTCGTTGTACGCACATATAAACTCAAACTATGTTAAATTAGACAGTCACTTGTTTGAGTTATTGTTTGCAATCTTGTTATGTTTTTGCTGGTGAGGTATTGATTACCTTTAAGTTAATCTCACTATTAAGGTTTTCTGCTTTTGTTCCTAGGAATATTGAGACTAAATTCTTTATCCTTCATACCAAGTTTAAGTTGTTTCCAATGTATCTGCAACTTATTTAATTCATGCTATCAATTATGCGATAGACGTATCAAAGGAGAGGTGTCAAGGATTAGCCTAATTAGATGAATGGTCGGATGAAGGAGAGTGAGTTGCGAAGTGGTTGAGAATGATGACTAACTGGAGTGGATACTAGGGGCAAACATGAAAACGTAAGAATTGGAGTTAAATTGGAATTCATGGCAACGGAGATTAATTGTCCCCAAATGGGTCCACAGTCGCTGGCCAAGACTCCGTTCAAGGCGGATACTCCGTGTGAGTCTGTCGTGTGCCAAGAAATCCTCAAATGGGGAAAATCTGGTGGAAAAAGTGGAAAATAGAAACTGAATGGCTTGGCAAAATCCATGGAAAAAATGAATAGCAAGAATTAGAAATCAATGTCCTTATGGGCATTTCTTGGATTTAAATTGATAAAAAAAATTAGGTGGAAAGAGATCGGGACTAAAATTGGTACGAATCACATTTAAGAGGCCATTTTCGGGTTTCACTTAATTGTAACTTTAAAATGTAATTTTGGGTATAGAAATCTTCCGGAAAAAATTTTAAATTCGGAATTAATGGATAAATTTGGTTGAAATTGCCAGTAATTTAAAATCCAGTGATTTCAAATATTCAAGTGATTTACTAGGAAATTGAAAAATTAATATCAAAGTGGTACATATTGATTAAATTAAACTCTTGGAATAACCACAAATATTGTTAGTAAAGGAACTTTTACTTCCCTTAAATTGCTTTGACCAATTCCATAGTTCAAGAAGTCCTTTTTTTCTCCAAAAGATAGACTCTCCAATCAAAAAACTTCTTGTTAAATAAGATTTTGGCCAAATTCAATCAAAAGATTTCATTAATGAAAAATTTATTTTTTCAACATGAAAAATGAGATTTTTTTAATAATAAATTTTTTTATTTAATATTGAATTTTCCAATGAAATTAGCACTCTCACGATGTAAAATGATGGCAAGTAAGGGTACCATTCTAACCCCCCCACGCTCCTTAAATGCCAACTAGGCTCACCTTCACACGGCGTCAGGGAGTCAAGCCAGCCGGGTCAAGACCTTCCCCGCACTGCGTAACGAGCGCCATCGTCGGCAACTTTCCTCCAACCCTGGCGCTGGAACCTGGGCACGATCCGTTGCACCTTCCGCTAAAGCTCGAAACCCTTGAGGAGCGCACCTCCTTGCCCAGCCCCAAACTCATGGACCCCCCTTTGATGACTCACCGTCCTCCAACCCTGGACAACCATCCCCATCGTGGTATGTATCCAGCTTCAACCTCGACGTCCAGCCCAAAGGATATGGACCCCAAGCTGAAGACAACCTTGGAGTACGAGAGTTCGGGCGGTCAAGGTATTCGGAGAAGGTTTGGATAAGACTAGGTGCGGGGTTTGTGAGGTATAGGGGAAGCTAGATCTGGACGTGAAGTGGCTAGTTGGGATTAAAATGTTGAACTAACCGGACTGAAGTCGCATGCTTAGCAATTAGAGGTGTGCATGATTCTGGCAGTATTTTTTATCATTTAAGGATGTAACCTTGAATGAGCATGATTTTGGAAGTATTTATAGTCTAATCTCATCAACGTTTGGAATGTTGTAAAGCGCATCAAATGATTAAAGAATTCTCTAATTAATTTGTCTATTGCCAACTGATTTTGAATTTCCTTACTTTTTAATTCCAATGTTATTTTAAACTTTAAGTGGGAGTGCCTTAAGTTAGATGAAACCCAATCACCAAAGTTGAATTCAAGAAGGACAGTACATGACATGTTTATAAAAACGCGCTTTTAATTGATGAAATGATAAATCGTAGGTATACAGAGGTATCCAGCGGTATGAGTTCAGTGGGATGTCTTTCAAACACGTCTAACAACGAGTGGACTCTAAGGCTCGTGGCTGCCGTGCGGTTTTCGTCGCGGCGTACTACAATATCTCTTGTAGAAGATTATGAGTGTTAAACAGGGACAGGCTTGGAGAGAGCAATGTAAGTTACATTAAAACCGCAAAGACATGCTAGTTAAAATTATGTCTACGTACAGATATTTTACAATCAATTATGAGGAGAGAACTTGCTGTGTGCTAGAATGCCAAAGCGTGACGCAGTTATTCACCATGCAAAACAGTTAATTTACAAAAAAATAATAACTAGCCAGACAATAGCAGCAAATCAAAGTTTTTAAAAATGTAAAATCATTTATAAACATTTGCAAAACAATACGAGACAGCGACCTAGATTTACTAGATTATAATCCAACCCAAATTAACCCTAATATAATAAAAAAATTTTTAAAAAAAATAAATATTAAAGAATATATAGGTAAATAAGTCTATAACCAAATATATTTTCATCTCATTTTGGATAAATAACAGCCAAAAGCGTTCAATGAATTTAACAAACTCTTTTTTACTCGTATCTCTCTATTCAAATCACTCCAATCTCTGACAATAATGCTTAGAATATGCATAATGCATTGGTATATAATCGTCACTCAAACGGCATTCGAATCGTAATTTGTAAATATCAGAATAAAATATCTTTCTTAATTTGGATATACATCTTTTCTTTTATTCAGTTGTACTATCCCTGTGTCCAGATCTGCGCTTTTTTTCGTATTGACTATCTCATGTCATGTATAAAAGGAGAATTCATAATGGACTGCGTGTATATTGAGTACTGAGACGTATGATTAGGTTTTTCGATCTGGTAGGACGTTCGGAATACGAAGTAATCATAGTAGTTGCACAAAATGATTTATTTCTTGCATTGTTTCTAAAATGGAAGATATATGAAAAAAAGTGTCTATTGGAGGTATGTAATGAAATGTGAGAAATGAGAATGGATAAAGATTACGATTGCGGACAGGGCAAGTACACTGTCTTGTCAATCAGATTTGAAAATATATCTGAAACTGAAAAAATAATATTGTTATAATGAAATAATTTGAAATTTTAGATGTTTCAATATTTTGTATTTAAATAAGTTAATGAAGCATTATTCGATCAACCTCTTCAAGGTGATGGAAACACTCGCTAGGTATCCTCCACCCATCGGACTTCCAAATACCCATAACTTCCAAACTGTCACTTACTCACAGAACATTGATAAATGTTTGATAAATTAGCGAAGAGCCAGATATTTCGCGTTATTAGTTAAGTAACAGTGGAAGGGAAGCGATCTCTCATAACTCGCTTCGTGGGCCCTGTAACTTATCTCACTGCGCTTTTCACCCTATGCAGCCAGACTATTACCTAGGATCCCCGTCACTACCATGGCACAGGAACCATGTAAACACCGCAAATAGAGGAAACTTGTGACGGGAACAAATGAAAAACAGTGACACTGTTTTATTAAAGTAAAATAGTTTAAGATAATAAATACATGGGAATAATATTTATAATTATGCAAACATCAGCAGTACCCTTCCATGTAAGATGATTTATTCAACTACCATGGACATGGGTGTTACTTGGCATCATCCACAACCACAAAGCGCACTGACTCGGGCCAAGCCACCTATTCACTGAATGCTTCTTCTTGTGGGACAAATTTGGCTCGATTGGAGCGACTTTCTCCACAAACCAACGTTGTTACCTTACCATCAGACTGAGAACAACCTGCAAGTTGAGAGCTACCGCTGCCCTTAAATGTGGTGTGGCCTTCGAGTTGTTGTGGCCTTCTGGCCCCATGGTTTCAGGCTCTCGATAACTTTATTGGTGCTCACTGACAGAGATACAGCGGGTGCCGATCTTCTTTATCTCCTGTCGTGACCAATATAATGAAGTTGCACTGGCAGGCACTGCTTGAGAGCAAGGAGAAAGGGCAATAAAATCTTCATTCTGGCCGTGTAGGATGGTGATAGTAGTACCAGGATGGTGTGATGAAGATGAGCCAACGCTATTTATAGCTGAGTAATGAGTCTATGCAGGTATGTCAGCAAAGGATGATCAGAGCAGCTGAGGATGGCGGTCACCAGATTACTTGTCAAACAAAACACCTGTCGGCAAGTGAAAGGGGGGATCAGGCGAGCTGAGGATGCGTGGTACTGATTACTTGTCAAACAAGATGTCTTCCAGCATTGTGGTACGTGGTGCATCAGATAAATCAGGCGAGCTGAGGATGGAGTCAGCAGATTAATTGTCAAACAAAATACAAGTCTTCCAACATGCGGTCATGGTGAATGGTACATGATCAGGCTAACGTGAAACAACTAACTTATTTGCCTGCTTGCTTTGGTTCATGCCTGATTGAATGTACTAATTGACGCGTCTAATAGGATAAGATGACAGTTTAGGTACGCCAAGGCGAGGTCATCGATGATGAGATCACTATAGCCAGCGGTCCATATATTACGGCCCAAGGGCAAGACAACAGGCCCTTTTAATAAGTTCTTGTATTACTCCAAACACAAAGTTTACAATCAATTTCAGAAACTTTAAGCACCAGGGGCCTGATCCAACCAACCTACAGGTCAGATCTCCCAAAATTTGCCATAAAATGACTAGTTTATTTTGACAACAACAAATATGAGTAATAAAATACTGTTCCACATGCTTTTTTGATATCTTGAGCAAAAGCATACTTTGATTGTTGCTCTCTTGATCATCATGACTGCCCAGGCAATCGCTTTCAATACCAGTGGCAGGGAACACCACTGCAGCGCAGAGATATACTCTGAGGCTAGTTCAGATTCTAGGCATCATTACAAGAATAATTGCCCACGCACTGAACATAATCGCCCTCATGGCTATGAGACCATGCTAGTCCATGCATTCATTTCAGCTTGCAAAAGAACCTCCAGGTCTGTACGCACATATAAACTCAAACTATGTTAAAAGGCTTCAAACGTATGTTGTATTTCAAAGCAAAAAATGAATCCAGTACATAATATAGATAGATCATCTTCGACTCAAAATTGACACAAAATATTTATTTTCATCGGTAGCAGCTAAACAATTCTAAACACAGGACATTTATCTCCTTAATTAATGATAATCTCCGCTCAAAATAAGTGTCTCAACTTTGTACTAGCTCTAGTACAAATTTTACTAAGCTCAAGACTTATCTTGGGCGGAGAATTTAATGAATGATTTAATCAGCAGTGCAGGCCCCCAGTCAAGAACTGGTAGCGGTCAAAACAAGACCTGCTCCAACAGTTTTTTTAATAAACACCATTCAAACAGCTGATCCATGTTTTAGTTGATTTATAACTTCGGATCAATTCTATCAACTATCAAACATAGTCCGCTAAATGAGAAAGACTTACAGCGCTATTATGTACCTCCATCGAATAAAGTTACTTCTAGCTTTTGTACTAAGTCAAAAATAAAAAATTGACCAACGTTCTTTATTAAGTCAAAAAAAAAAATTGACCAACGTTTTTATAGAAAGAGTAGATATGTGATCAAATTTTAGGCTGGTCATAATGTAAATGACTAGTATATGCATATGATACTACATCCATAGTATAGCATCATAAATTAGTATCATGGATGATCTCATTTATTGCCATGTGACAATTCCTCTTCTAAATAATTGTCTTTCTAGTTTCAACAAGTGACTACATACGACAAAATGAGTAAATCTACTAAAACATGTCTGCATCCGTATGTTGTAGTCCATTTGAGATGGCTAGAAGACAATTATTGGAAGAGAGTTAACACTTATTATGATACTGTACCTACCTATACTATGACCTCTTTCTTCTTTAATTGTTTGCCACATAAGCATGTTTGTCCCAAGTACATGATACTAGTTATGTTACCCACTATGGCCTGCCAGTGGGATCACCGACCATCTCCATTGACCGCTGCCCATGATGGTTCATGAGTAGTTCCAGTGACTTGTCATAGCAGTAGCTAGTTGGTACTCTCTATCCTTGATTTATACCCTCCATTTCACAATGGTCGCTCGATCAGGTTTGACTATTAAAACGATGCGAGAAATTATACCACAATTTGTATCGAAATGAATTGTGGTATATTCTGTCGCACGGTCTTTTGTTAAATATGATCAAATATCGAAGCGTGTACTACTTGAATGAGAGATTCTCATGAGCTGCTCTACATGATTGAGATCTATCTGATATGTAATCGCTGGTTTGTTGGGATCCATGAATTGTTACTATGATCAGTCACCTATGTTTGTGAGTTATTTGCTGCAATCTTGTTATGCTTACTGCTTGTCACTAGGGCCTGAGGGTAATATACTCCTGCACAGATGCTTACCATCACTCTCACTATTAAGGTTTTAGCTTATTGTTCCTACAAGAGAATACTTGGCAGTACTTTATTTTATTCTTTCCTTTGCTAGTACCAAGCTTCTAATCGATGTGCCACATGTATGCAAACACTCACCATGGGATACAAGTGGAATGCTAATGTAATTAGCTAGTCCAAATAGGATCGTATCGAAGGAAGAAGGTTGCGAAGCATGTTATGCCTAAGTTGATGATGAACCGGATGCGGATGAAGGGCTTGATGTCGAGTTACCGCAGTGGTTGATAGATGATGTCTCTAGCTTTGTAGGCTTTGGATCATTAGACATGGGCAACAAGACCAATGAAACGTCCAAGAACAATGGAAAGTTGCAAAATTGGAAAGTTGTCACTGCAAGGAGATTAATTTAGTCTCAGGGCGGAGAGTCGATCTGAGTCGCAGAGACTGGTTCAAGGCGAGACTCCGTGTCGTCTGGTCTGTCTCGGGGCAAAAATCCTCAAATCGGGAAAATTATGGATTGGAAAATGGCAAAATAGAATGTCAATGGTCCTTAGGCAGCAAATCCATGGAACAAAACTAGTCAATACTCAACGATAGAGATCGATCAATTTCTTATGAGGCTATTTCTGTGATTTTAATTGGCTTAGAGAGAAAAAATTGGTGGAGAAGAGAACGGGCAACAAAACTTTGGTACGAATCAGTCCATTTCCACTAGAGGCCATTTTCGGGTCATTCACTCTTCAATAGATAATGTAGTAGAAAATGGGTGTAATTATCTGGGAGTATAGAAATCTCCTGGGAAGAAAAATACATCTAAATTTCCAGGAATTGAAGGTGCAATTTATGGAGTAGTTTGAGTAATCAGTGGATATTTGCAAAACAGTCCATGCATTTCTAAATATGTCAAGTGCATTTCACTAGGAAAACTGTGGTAGAAAATTAACAAGCAATACACTAGGTGGGACTACACTATAGTGGAGTTAAATTCAAGCTCGTTAGAGCTCAACTACCCACAAAGTTTCTATGTAGGTGCTACATGGAACCTTTATCTTCCCTTCAACATTCTTTGAGACCTACCCAACTAACTAGAAGAATCTGTTTAAAAAGCCAGGTACCCTTCACGCATGTAAGATGATTTATTCGTAACTACCATGGACATGGGTGGTTACTTGGGGCAGTCATCCACAACCACAAAGCGCGCACCCGTTGACTCGTCGGCTGCAAGCCACCTATTCACCTTGAATGTCTTCTTCTTGTGGGACAAATTTGGCTCGATTTGGCTGAACGCGACTTTCTCCACAAACCAACCGGATTTGTTACCTTTACCATCAGACTCGAGGAACAACCTGCAAGGTTTGGACGGTAAGCACTTACCGCTGCCCTTAAATGTGTCGGTGTGGCCTTTCTCGAAGTTGTTGTGGCCCTTCTGGCCCCATGGTTTCAGGCTCTCGATAACGAGCTTCTTGCCATTTGCGGTGCTCACTGACAGAGATACACGAGCGTCGGTGCCCGCATCTTCTTTATCTCCTGTCGTGACCAATATAATGAAGTTGCACTGTGCATAGGCACTGCTTACAGTGAGAGCAAGGAGAAATAGGGCGAATAAAATCTTCATTCTGGCCCGTGCGTGTAGGATGGTGCTAGTAGTAGTACCAAGGATGGTGTGATGAAGATGAGCACAAATGCGACGTCTATTTATAGCTGGAGGTAATGAGGTCTATGCAGGTATTGTATGTGCCAAGCGAAAGAGCGGGATGATCAGAGCAAGCTGAGGATGGCGTGGTCACCAGATTACTTGTCAAACAAAACACCTGTACGTGCCAAGTGAAAGAGCGGGACGATCAGGGCGAGCTGAGGATGGCGTGGTCAACTGATTACTTGTCAAACAAGATACGAGTCTTCCAGCATTTGCGTGGTCATTGCAACCGTGGTGCAATCAGATAAATCAGAGCGAGCTGAGGATGGCGTAGTCAGCAGATTAATTGTCAAACAAAATACAAGTCTTCCAACATTAGCGTGGTCATGTGCGTGTGAATGGTGCACATGCATCAGGCTAACGTGAAAACAACTAACGTTATTTGCTCCCTTGCTTGCTTTGGTTCATGCCTGATTGAATGTACTAATTGACGCGTGTCTAATAGGATAAGATGACAGTTTAGGAGTCGCAAGCCGCCAAGAGCGAAGGTCATCGATGGGATGAGATCACTATAGCCAGGGCCGGTCCATATATTTACGGGGCCCAAGGGCAAGACAGCAACCAGGGCCCTTTTTTGAATAAGTTCTTGTATTACTCCAAAACACAAAGTTTACAATCAATTTCAGAAACTTCTAAAGCACCAGGGGCCTGATCCAAGCCAACCTACAGTGCGGCGCTCAGATCTCCCAAAATTTGCCATAAAATGACTAGGTTTATTTTGACAACAACAAATATGAGTAATAAAAAATACTGTTCCTACATGCTTCTTTTGATATCTTCGAGCAAAAAAGCATACTTTGATTTGTTGCCTTCTCTACTCTTGATCATCATGACTGCCTCCAGGCAATCGCTTTCAATATCCAGTGGCAGGGAACACCACTGCAGCGCAGGAGATATACCTTCCTGAAGAGCTAGAAGTTCAGATTCTAGGCCATCATTACAAGGGAATAATTGCCTGCACGCACTGAACATAATCGCCCCCTCATGGCTATGAGAACCATGCCTAGTCCCGTGCATGCATTCATCATTCAGCTTGCAAAAGAACCTCCAGGGGTCGTTGTACGCACATATAAACTCAAACTATGTTAAAAAAAGGCTTCAAACGTATGTTGTATTTCAAAGCAAAAAATGAATCCAGTACATAATATAGATAGATCATCTGTCGACTCCAAAATTCGGAGCACAAAATATTTATTTTCATCGGTAGCAGCAGCAGCTTAAACAATTCTAAACACAGGACATTTATCTCCTTAATTAAATGATATACTACCTCCGTCTCAAAATAAGTGTCTCAACTTTGTACTAGCTCTAGTACAAATTTGTACTAAGCTCAAGACTCTTATCTTGGGACGGAGGAGAAGTTGTTAATGAATGTATTTAATCAGCAGTGCGCCAGGCACTCTACAGTCGAAGAACTGGTACGTGCCGTGGTGATTCAAAACAAGACCTTTGCTGCTCCAACAGTTTTTTTTTCAATAAACACCATTCAAACAGCTGATCCATGTTTTAGTTGATTTATAACTTCCCGGATCAATTCTATCAACTATCAAACATAGTCGTCGCTAAATGAGAAAGACTTACAGCGCTATGCTATGTACTCCCTCCATCCGCGAATAAAGTTTACTTCTAGCTTTTGTACTAAGTCAAAAAAATTAAAAAAATTGACCAACGTTCTTTATTAAGTCAAAAAAATTAAAAAAATTGACCAACGCGTTCTTTATAGAAAAGAGTAGTAGCATATGTGACATCAAAATTTTAGGCTGGTCATAATGGAAAGTAACATAGACTAGTATCATGCATATGATACTACATCCATAGTGCATAGCATCATAAATTAGTATCATGGATGATCTCATTTATTGCCATGCATGACACATACTCCCTCCGTTCCTAAATAATTGTCTTTCTAGAGATTTCAACAAGTGACTACATACGGAGCAAAATGAGTAAATCTACACTCTAAAACATGTCTACATGCATCCGTATGTTGTAGTCCATTTGAGATGGCTAGAAAGACAATTATTTGGGAACGGAGGGAGTAGTAGCATAACACTTATTATGATACTGTACCTACCTATGTTACTATGACCCTCTCTTTCTTCTTTAATTGTTTGCCACATAAGCATGTTTGCGAGTCCCAAGTACATGATACTAGTTATGTTACCCCCACTATGGCCTGCCAGGGTGGGGATCGACCCCCGGAGCCATCTCCATTGACCGTGCTGCCTCCATGATGGTTCATGAGTAGTTCCCCAGTGGACTTCGCGTTCATAGCAGTAGCTAGTTGGTACTCTCTATCCGTTGATGTTCAATACTCCCTCCATTTCACAATGTAGTGTGTCCGCGCTTCCCGAGATCTAGGTTTGACCATACATTTACCAACAAGACCGACTGCGGCGAGAGCAAAAATTATACCACTGAATTTGTATCGAAAATATGAATTCGGTGGTATAATTTCTGCTGTCGCGGCAGTCGGTCTTGTTGGTTAAATTTATGATCAAACTTACATCTCGGAAGCGTGTACTACATTGTGGAATGGAGGGAGTACTCTGTTCTCATGAGCTGCTCTACATGATTGAGATCTATCTGATATGTAATCGGCGTTGTGTTTGTTGGGATCCGATGAATTGTTACATTATGATCAGTCACCTATGTTTGTGAGTTATTGTTGCTGCAATCTTGTTATGCTTACTGCTTGTCACTAGGGCCTGAGTGCGGGTAATATATACCTCCTGCACAAGATGCTTACCATCACTCTCACTATTAAGGTTTTCGAAGCTTATTGTTCCTACAAGAGAATACTTGGCAGTACTTTATTTTTTTATTCTTTTTCCTTTTGCTAGTACCAAGCTTCTAATCGATGCTTCGCTCACATGTATGCAAACACTCACCATGGTGATACAAGTGGAATGCTCGCAATGTAATTAGCTAGTCCAAATAGGATACGTAATCGAAAGGAAGAAGGGGTTGTCAAGCGGAAGCATGTTATGCCTAAGTTGATGATGAACTCGGATGTGCGGATGAAGGGCTTGATGTCGAGTTGCACCGTCGAGTGGTTGATGTAGATGATGTCTCTAGCTTGCTGTAGGCTTTGGATCACTTAGACATGGGCAACAAGACCAATGAAAACGTCCAAGAACAATTCGGGGAAAGTTGCAAAATTGGGAAAGTTCTGTCACTCTGCAACGGAGATTAATTCTAGTCTCCCAGGGCGGAGAGTCCGATCTGAGTCGCTGGGCCAGAGACTCCGGGTTCAAGGCCGGAGACTCCGGTGTCCGGTCTGGTCTGTCTCTCGTGAGATGCCAAGAAATCCTCAAATCGGTGGAAAATTCGATGGATTGGAAAAAAGTGGCAAAATAGAAACGTGTCAATGGTCCTTAGGCAGCAAATCCATGGAACAAAACTAGTCAATACTCAACGATTCGAGAGATCGATCAATTTCCCTTATGAGGCTATTTCTGTGGATTTTTAAATTGGCTTAGGAGAGAAAAAAATTGGTGGAGAAGAGGAGAATCCGTGGCAACCCAAAACTTTGGTACCGAATCAGTCCACATTTTCCACTAGAGGCCATTTTCTGGCGGTCATTCACTCTTCAATAGTAGATAATTGTAGTAGTAGAAAATGGGGTGTAATTATCTGGGAGTATAAGGAAATCTCCTGGGAAAGAAAATGAGTACATCTAAATTTCCAGGAATTGAAGGTGACGCAAATTTATTCGGGAGTAGTTTGGAGTAATTGCCAGTGGATATTTGCAAAAACAGTCCATGTGCATTTCTAAATATGTCAAGTGCATTTCTCACTAGGAAAACTTGTGGTAGAAAATTAATCAAGCAATACACTAGGTGGGACTACACTATAGTGGAGTTAAATTCAAGCTCCCGTTAGGAGCTCCAACCTACCCCCACAAAGTTTCTATGTAGGTCGAGCTACATGGAACCTTTTATCTTCGGCCCTTCAACATTGCTTTGAGATCCATACTCTCCAACTAACTTGCAAGAAGAAGATTTCTCTTTTTTGTTTCTCTCAAATGAAAGAACATATGGACTTCAAACTTTGCAGATCAAACAAACTTTACAACTTCAATGTGTGAAAAACTTTCAGATTTTTGGACCAACATAAATATACAAAATGAGGATTTTCTGATTGAATAAATAAATTTTATTATTTTAAATGCATGAAAAATCTGAAAGTTTTTCCCACATAGTAATTAGAATGTTTTTTCCTGCAAAGTTTGAAGTTTATATGTTATTTCGTTTGTGAGAAACGAAAATGACAAATGTGCCTGCACCGATCACGATGTAAAAATGGATGGCAAAGATAAGGGGTACCATGTAGCTCAAGCTACCTATCCCCCTCCCCCCACGCGTCCTTCACATGCCAACCTCCCAGTGCTCACCACTGCTTCACCCTGGGAGCTGTCATGGGTGAGGATCAGGCGATCCCTGTGGGCGATGGGGTCAAAGAGGAGCGGTCCTTCCTCACTGCCATCCCTGCCGCTCAACGCCATGACGTCCCATCGTCTCGCCACACCTTTCTCTCTCCAACACCGCGCGACGCTGATGAACCCGTGGGCACCGATGCTGGCACCTCCGTTGAGGTCTACGAGCCCCGCTGCTAAAGATCTATGCCGAAACCGCCCCTATTGAGGACGACAGCTACCACCCCTCCCTCCACGCACGGCCATCACCCAACCGCCACGTGTCCACCCCCGTCTGCTAGTTGCGATCTCTGTGCCGCCAACCCATGGCGACGAACCATGCCGCCATTCGTGGTATGTATCACGACAAGCTTCCAGACCTCCTCGAGCAGTCGGACGTCCAGGCGAAGAGGATCATGGGGGCCCGCCGAGAGCGGCGAAGAGCAACCCGTGCTTGGAGTATGTGAGATGCGTGGTGTTCCGGTGGCTTCGGGATTTCAAGGTATTCAGGGAGAAAGGTGTTGGAGCTAAGACGTTCAAGAGTGTGCGGAGGTTTGTGGAGGAGTATAAGCGGGGTAAGCTAGATCCTGGTGACGTGAAGCTTGCGCTTGCGATGGCGATTAATAAGATGTTGAAGCCTATCCGCGGTCACTTTGGAAGTGACGCAATGCTTATGCGCAAGGTTTGTAGAGAGCGTGTGCATGGATTCTGAGCCATCCGTAGTTTCTTGTTTTAATCATTTATAAGATCGTAATTCCATGTCTGAATGAACGCATTTGGGACTTATGGGAAACAGTTATTTATATGTAGTCTAATAGCTGCATCCACACTGATTTAAGAGAATGTTGTCTCTAATAGCTGCATCCAAACTGATTAAGAGAAAATTATCTCTAATAACTTTCTCTGTCTATTATGCCTAGACATGGTTGATTTTTTCGCACTATTTGCTCATTGTCGTTGTTTCCTTAAAGTTGCTTCGCAAAGAATACTTCTAAAGTCTCGGAGCAACGCACGAGGAAGGTGCCTAGTTAAAGATGAAACCCAATGACACCAACAGTTGAATTCAAAAATGAACGAACAACAGTGACACTGTTTTATTAAAGTACAATACATAGTTTAAGCATAATAACATACATGGGAAAATCAATACTTTATTGAATTATGCAAACATCACGGCCAGGGTACCCTTCACGCATGTAAGATGATTTATTCGTAACTACCATGGACATGGGTAGTTACTTGGGGCAGTCATCCACAACCACAAAGCGCGCACCCGTTGACTCGTCGGCTGCAAGCCACCTATTCACCTTGAATGCCTTCTTCTTGTGGGACAAATTTGGCTCGATTTGGCCGAACGCGACTTTCTCCACAAACCAACCGGATTTGTTACCTTTACCATCAGACTCGAGGAACAACCTGCAAGGTTTGGACGGTAAGCACTTACCGCTGCCCTTAAATGTGTCGGTGTGGCCTTTCTCGAAGTTGTTGTGGCCCTTCTGGCCCCATGGTTTCAGGCTCTCGATAACGAGCTTCTTGCCATTTGCGGTGCTCACTGACAGAGATACACGAGCGTCGGTGCCCGCATCTTCTTTATCTCCTGTCGTGACCAATATAATGAAGTTGCACTGTGCATAGGCACTGCTTACAGTGAGAGCAAGGAGAAATAGGGCGAATAAAATCTTCATTCTGGCCAGTGCGTGTAGGATGGTGCTAATAGTAGTACCAAGGATGGTGTGATGAAGATGAGCACAAATGCGACGTCTATTTATAGCTGGAGGTAATGAGGTCTATGCAGGTATTGTATGTGCCAAGCTTAAAGAGTGGGATGATCAGAGCGAGCTGAGGATGGCGTGGTCACCAGATTACTTGTCAAACAAAACACCTGTACGTGCCAAGTGAAAGAGCGGGACGATCAGGGCGAGCTGAGGATGGCGTGGTCAACTGATTACTTGTCAAACAAGATACGAGTCTTCCAGCATTTGCGTGGTCATTGCAACGTGGTGCACTCAGATAAATCAGAGCGAGCTGAGGATGGCGTAGTCAGCAGATTAATTGTCAAACAAAATACAAGTCTTCCAACATTTGCGTGGTCATGTGCGTGTGAATGGTGCACATGAATCAGGCTAACGTGAAAACAACTAACATTATTTGCTCCTTGCTTGCTTTGGTTCATGCCTGATTGAATGTACTAATTGACGCGTGTCTAATAGGATAAGATGACAGTTTAGGACTCGCAAGCCGCCAAGAGCGAAGGTCATCGATGGGATGAGATCACTATAGCCATGGCGGTCCATATATTTACGGGCCCAAGGGCAAGACAGCAACCAGGGCCCTTTTTTGAATAAGTTCTTGTATTACTCCAAAAACACAAAGTTTACAATCAATTTCAGAAACTTCTAAAGCACCAGGGGGGCCTGATCCAAGCCAACCTACAGTGCGGCGCTCAGATCTCCCAAAATTTGCCATAAAATGACTAGGTTTATTTTGACAACAACAAATATGAGTAATAAAAAATACTGTTCCTACATGCTTCTTTTGATATCTTCGAGCAAAAAAGCATACTTTGATTTGTTGCCTTCTCTACTCTTGATCATCATGACTGCCTCAAGGCAATCGCTTTCAATACCTAGTGGCAGGGAACACCACTGCAGCGCAGGAGATATACCTTCCTGAAGAGCTAGAAGTTCAGATTCTAGGTCATCATTACAAGGGAATAATTGCCTGCACGCACTGAACATAATCGCCCCCTCATGGCTATGAGAACCATGCCTAGTCCCGTGCATGCATTCATCATTCAGCTTGCAAAAGAACCTCCAGGGGTCGTTGTACGCACATATAAACTCAAACTATGTTAAAAAAAGGCTTCAAACGTATGTTGTATTTCAAAGCAAAAATGAATCCAGTACATAATATAGATAGATCATCTGTCGACTCCAAAATTCGAGCACAAAATATTTATTTTCATCGGTAGCAGCAGCAGCTTAAACAATTCTAAACACAGGACATTTATCTCCTTAATTAAATGATATACTCCTCCGTCTCAAAATAAGTGTCTCAACTTTGTACTAGCTCTAGTACAAATTTATACTAAGCTCAAGACTCTTATCTTGGGACGGAGGAGAGTTGTTAATGAATGCATTTAATCAGCAGTCGCCAGGCCGCCCTACCAGTCGAAGAACTGGTACGTGCCGTGGTGATTCAAAACAAGACCTTAGCTGCTCCAACAGTTTTTTTTCAATAAACACCATTCAAACAGCTGATCCATGTTTTAGTTGATTTATAACTTCCGGATCAATTCTATCAACTATCAAACATAGTCGTCGCTAAATGAGAAAGACTTACAGCGCTATGCTATGTACTCCTCCATCCATGAATAAAGTTTACTTCTAGCTTTTGTACTAAGTCAAAAAAATTAAAAAATTGACCAACGTTCTTTATTAAGTCAAAAAATTAAAAAATTGACCAACGCGTTCTTTATAGAAAAGAGTAGTAGCATATGTGACATCAAAATTTTAGGCTGGTCATAATGGAAAGTAACATAGACTAGTATCATGCATATGATACTACATCCATAGTGCATAGCATCATAAATTAGTATCATGGATGATCTCATTTATTGCCATGCATGACACATACTCCCTCCGTTCCTAAATAATTGTCTTTCTAGGATTTCAACAAGTGACTACATACGGAGCAAAATGAGTAAATCTACACTCTAAAACATGTCTACATGCATCCGTATGTTGTAGTCCATTTGAGATGGCTAGAAAGACAATTATTTGGGAACGGAGGAGTAGTAGCATAACACTTATTATGATACTGTACCTACCTATGTTACTATGACCTCTCTTTCTTCTTTAATTGTTTGCCACATAAGCATGTTTGCGAGTCCCAAGTACATGATACTAGTTATGTTACCCCCACTATGGCCTGCCAGGGTGGGGATCGACCCCCGGAGCCATCTCCATTGACCGTGCTGCCTCCATGATGGTTCATGAGTAGTTCCCAGTGGACTTAGCGCTCATAGCAGTAGCTAGTTGGTACTCTCTATCCCTTGATGTTCAATACTCCCTCCATTTCACAATGTAGTGTGTCCGCGCTTCCCGAGATCTAGGTTTGACCATACATTTACCAACAAGACCGACTGCGACGAGAGCAAAAATTATACCACTGAATTTGTATCGAAAATATGAATTCGGTGGTATACTTTCTGCTGTCACGGCAGTCGGTCTTGTTGGTTAAATTTATGATCAAACTTACATCTCGGGAAGCGTGGGTGCACTACATTGTGGAATGGAGGGAGTACTCTGTTCTCATGAGCTGCTCTACATGATTGAGATCTATCTGATATGTAATCGGCGTTGTGTTTGTTGGGATCCGATGAATTGTTACATTATGATCAGTCACCTATGTTTGTGAGTTATTGTTGCTGCAATCTTGTTATGCTTACTGCTTGTCACTAGGGCCTGAGTGTGGGTAATATATACCTCCTGCACAAGATGCTTACCATCACTCTCACTATTAAGGTTTTCGAAGCTTATTGTTCCTACAAGAGAATACTTGGCAGTACTTTATTTTTTTATTCTTTTTCCTTTTGCTAGTACCAAGCTTCTAATCGATGCTTCGCTCACATGTATGCAAACACTCACTCATGGTGATACAAGTGGAATGCTCGCAATGTAATTAGCTAGTCCAAATAGGATACGGTAATCGAAAGGAAGAAGGGGTTGTCAAGCGGAAGCATGTTATGCCTAAGTTGATGATGAACTCGGATGTGCGGATGAAGGGCTTGATGTCGAGTTGCACCGTCGAGTGGTTGATGTAGATGATGTCTCTAGCTTGCTGTAGGCTTTGGATCACTTAGACATGGGCAACAAGACCAATGAAAACGTCCAAGAACAATTCGGGGAAAGTTGCAAAATTGGGAAAGTTCTGTCACTCTGCAACGGAGATTAATTCTAGTCTCCCAGGGCGGAGAGTCCGATCTGAGTCGCTGGGCCAGAGACTCGGGTTCAAGGCGGAGACTCCGTGTCCGGTCTGGTCTGTCTCTCAGAGGTGCCAAGAAATCCTCAAATCGGTGGAAAATTCGATGGATTGGAAAAAGTGGCAAAATAGAAACGTGTCAATGGTCCTTAGGCAGCAAATCCATGGAACAAAACTAGTCAATACTCAACGATTCGAGAGATCGATCAATTTCCTTATGAGGCTATTTCTGTGGATTTTAAATTGGCTTAGGAGAGAAAAAATTGGTGGAGAAGAGGAGAACCGTGGCAACCTAAAACTTTGGTACCGAATCAGTCCACATTTTCCACTAGAGGCCATTTTCTGGCGGTCATTCACTCTTCAATAGTAGATAATTGTAGTAGTAGAAAATGGGGTGTAATTATCTGGGAGTATAAGGAAATCTCCTGGGAAAGAAAATGAGTACATCTAAATTTCCAGGAATTGAAGGTGACGCAAATTTATTTGGGAGTAGTTTGGAGTAATTGCCAGTGGATATTTGCAAAAACAGTCCATTTGCATTTCTAAATATGTCAAGTGCATTTCTCACTAGGAAAACTTGTGGTAGAAAATTAACCAAGCAATACACTAGGTGGGACTACACTATAGTGGAGTTAAATTCAAGCTCCCGTTAGGAGCTCCAACCTACCCCACAAAGTTTCTATGTAGGTCGAGCTACATGGAACCTTTTATCTTCGGCCCTTCAACATATCTTTGAGATCCGTACTCTCCAACTAACTTGCAAGAAGAAGATTTCTCTTTTTTGTTTCTCTCAAATGAAAGAACATATGGACTTCAAACTTTGCAGATCAAACAAACTTTACAACTTCAATGTGTGAAAAACTTTCAGAGTTTTTGGACCAACATAAATATACAAAATGAGGATTTTTCTGATTGAATAAATAAATTTTATTATTTTAAATGCATGAAAAAATCTGAAAGTTTTTTCCCACATAGTAATTAGAATGTTTTTTCCTGCAAAGTTTGAAGTTTATATGTTATTTCGTTTGTGAGAAACGAGAATGACAAATGTGCCTACACCGATCACGATGTAAAAATGGATGGCAAAGATAAGGGGTACCATGTAGCTCAAGCTACCTATCCCCCTCCCCCCCACGCGTCCTTCACATGCCAACCTCCCAGTGCTCACCACTGCTTCACCCTGGGAGCTGTCATGGGTGAGGATCAGGCGATCCCTGTGGGCGATGGGGTCAAAGAGGAGCGGTCCTTCCTCACTGCCATCCCTGCCGCTCAACGCCATGACGTCCCATCGTCTCGCCACACCTTTCTCTCTCCAACACCGCGCGACGCTGATGAACCCGTGGGCACCGATGCTGGCACCTCCGTTGAGGTCTACGAGCCCCGCTGCTAAAGATCTATGCGAAACCGCCCTATTGAGGACGACAGCTACCACCCTCCCTCCACGCACGGCCATCACCCAACCGCCACGTGTCCACCCCGTCTGCTAGTTGCGATCTCTGTGCCGCCAACCCATGGCGGCGAACCATGCCGCCATTCGTGGTATGTATCACGACAAGCTTCCAGACCTCCTCGAGCAGTCGGACGTCCGGCGAAGAGGATCATGGGGCCCGCCGAGAGCGGCGAAGAGCAACCGTGCTTGGAGTATGTGAGATGCGTGGTGTTCCGTGGCCGGATTTCAAGGTATTCAGGGAGAAAGGTGTTGGAGCTAAGACGTTCAAGAGTGTGCGGAGGTTTGTGGAGGAGTATAAGCGGGGTAAGCTAGATCCTGGTGACGTGAAGCTTGCGCTTGCGATGGCGATTAATAAGATGTTGAAGCCTATCCGCGGTCACTTTGGAAGTGACGCAATGCTTATGCGCAAGGTTTGTAGAGAGCGTGTGCATGGATTCTGAGCCATCCGTAGTTTCTTGTTTTAATCATTTATAAGATCGTAATTCCATGTCTGAATGAACGATTTGGGACTTATGGGAAACAGTTATTTATATGTAGTCTAATAGCTGCATCCACACTGATTTAAGAGAATGTTGTCTCTAATAGCTGCATCCAAACTGATTAAGAGAAAATTATCTCTAATAACTTTCTCTGTCTATTATGCCTAGACATGGTTGATTTTTCGCACTATTTGCTCATTGTCGTTGTTTCCTTAAAGTTGCTTCGCAAAGAATACTTCTAAAGTCTCGAGCAACGCACGAGGAAGGTGCCTAGTTAAAGATGAAACCCAATGACACCAACAGTTGAATTCAAAAATGAACGAACAACAGTGACACTGTTTTATTAAAGTACAATACATAGTTTAAGCATAATAACATACATGGGAAAATCAATACTTTATTGAATTATGCAAACATCACGGCCAGGGTACCCTTCACGCATGTAAGATGATTTATTCAGTAACTACCATGGACATGGGTAGTTACTTGGGGCAGTCATCCACAACCACAAAGCGCGCACCCGTTGACTCGTCGGCTGCAAGCCACCTATTCACCTTGAATGCCTTCTTCTTGTGGGACAAATTTGGCTCGATTTGGCCGAACGCGACTTTCTCCACAAACCAACCGGATTTGTTACCTTTACCATCAGACTCGAGGAACAACCTGCAAGGTTTGGACGGTAAGCACTTACCGCTGCCCTTAAATGTGTCGGTGTGGCCTTTCTCGAAGTTGTTGTGGCCCTTCTGGCCCCATGGTTTCAGGCTCTCGATAACGAGCTTCTTGCCATTTGCGGTGCTCACTGACAGAGATACACGAGCGTCGGTGCCCGCATCTTCTTTATCTCCTGTCGTGACCAATATAATGAAGTTGCACTGTGCATAGGCACTGCTTACAGTGAGAGCAAGGAGAAATAGGGCGAATAAAATCTTCATTCTGGCCAGTGCGTGTAGGATGGTGCTAATAGTAGTACCAAGGATGGTGTGATGAAGATGAGCACAAATGCGACGTCTATTTATAGCTGGAGGTAATGAGGTCTATGCAGGTATTGTATGTGCCAAGCGAAAGAGTGGGATGATCAGAGCGAGCTGAGGATGGCGTGGTCACCAGATTACTTGTCAAACAAAACACCTGTACGTGCCAAGTGAAAGAGCGGGACGATCAGGGCGAGCTGAGGATGGCGTGGTCAACTGATTACTTGTCAAACAAGATACGAGTCTTCCAGCATTTGCGTGGTCATTGCAACCGTGGTGCACTCAGATAAATCAGAGCGAGCTGAGGATGGCGTAGTCAGCAGATTAATTGTCAAACAAAATACAAGTCTTCCAACATTTGCGTGGTCATGTGCGTGTGAATGGTGCACATGAATCAGGCTAACGTGAAAACAACTAACATTATTTGCTCCCTTGCTTGCTTTGGTTCATGCCTGATTGAATGTACTAATTGACGCGTGTCTAATAGGATAAGATGACAGTTTAGGACTCGCAAGCCGCCAAGAGCGAAGGTCATCGATGGGATGAGATCACTATAGCCATGGCCGGTCCATATATTTACGGGGCCCAAGGGCAAGACAGCAACCAGGGGCCCTTTTTTTCGAATAAGTTCTTGTATTACTCCAAAAACACAAAGTTTACAATCAATTTCAGAAACTTCTAAAGCACCAGGGGGGCCTGATCCAAGCCAACCTACAGTGCGGCGCTCAGATCTCCCAAAATTTGCCATAAAATGACTAGGTTTATTTTGACAACAACAAATATGAGTAATAAAAAATACTGTTCCTACATGCTTCTTTTGATATCTTCGAGCAAAAAAGCATACTTTGATTTGTTGCCTTCTCTACTCTTGATCATCATGACTGCCTCAAGGCAATCGCTTTCAATACCTAGTGGCAGGGAACACCACTGCAGCGCAGGAGATATACCTTCCTGAAGAGCTAGAAGTTCAGATTCTAGGTCATCATTACAAGGGAATAATTGCCTGCACGCACTGAACATAATCGCCCCCTCATGGCTATGAGAACCATGCCTAGTCCCGTGCATGCATTCATCATTCAGCTTGCAAAAGAACCTCCAGGGGTCGTTGTACGCACATATAAACTCAAACTATGTTAAAAAAAGGCTTCAAACGTATGTTGTATTTCAAAGCAAAAAATGAATCCAGTACATAATATAGATAGATCATCTGTCGACTCCAAAATTCGGAGCACAAAATATTTATTTTCATCGGTAGCAGCAGCAGCTTAAACAATTCTAAACACAGGACATTTATCTCCTTAATTAAATGATATACTCCCTCCGTCTCAAAATAAGTGTCTCAACTTTGTACTAGCTCTAGTACAAATTTATACTAAGCTCAAGACTCTTATCTTGGGACGGAGGGAGTAGTTGTTAATGAATGCATTTAATCAGCAGTGCGCCAGGCCGCCCCACGAGTCGAAGAACTGGTACGTGCCGTGGTGATTCAAAACAAGACCTTAGCTGCTCCAACAGTTTTTTTTTTCAATAAACACCATTCAAACAGCTGATCCATGTTTTAGTTGATTTATAACTTCCCGGATCAATTCTATCAACTATCAAACATAGTCGTCGCTAAATGAGAAAGACTTACAGCGCTATGCTATGTACTCCCTCCATCCGCGAATAAAGTTTACTTCTAGCTTTTGTACTAAGTCAAAAAAAATGAAAAAAATTGACCAACGTTCTTTATTAAGTCAAAAAAATTAAAAAAATTGACCAACGCGTTCTTTATAGAAAAGAGTAGTAGCATATGTGACATCAAAATTTTAGGCTGGTCATAATGGAAAGTAACATAGACTAGTATCATGCATATGATACTACATCCATAGTGCATAGCATCATAAATTAGTATCATGGATGATCTCATTTATTGCCATGCATGACACATACTCCCTCCGTTCCTAAATAATTGTCTTTCTAGGGATTTCAACAAGTGACTACATACGGAGCAAAATGAGTAAATCTACACTCTAAAACATGTCTACATGCATCCGTATGTTGTAGTCCATTTGAGATGGCTAGAAAGACAATTATTTGGGAACGGAGGGAGTAGTAGCATAACACTTATTATGATACTGTACCTACCTATGTTACTATGACCCTCTCTTTCTTCTTTAATTGTTTGCCACATAAGCATGTTTGCGAGTCCCAAGTACATGATACTAGTTATGTTACCCCCACTATGGCCTGCCAGGTGGGGATCGACCCGGAGCCATCTCCATTGACCGTGCTGCCTCCATGATGGTTCATGAGTAGTTCCCCAGTGGACTTCGCGTTCATAGCAGTAGCTAGTTGGTACTCTCTATCCCTTGATGTTCAATACTCCCTCCATTTCACAATGTAGTGTGTCCGCGCTTCCCGAGATCTAGGTTTGACCATACATTTACCAACAAGACCGACTGCGGCGAGAGCAAAAATTATACCACTGAATTTGTATCGAAAATATGAATTCGGTGGTATAATTTCTGCTGTCGCGGCAGTCGGTCTTGTTGGTTAAATTTATGATCAAACTTACATCTCGGGAAGCGTGGGTGCACTACATTGTGGAATGGAGGGAGTACTCTGTTCTCATGAGCTGCTCTACATGATTGAGATCTATCTGATATGTAATCGGCGTTGTGTTTGTTGGGATCCGATGAATTGTTACATTATGATCAGTCACCTATGTTTGTGAGTTATTGTTGCTGCAATCTTGTTATGCTTACTGCTTGTCACTAGGGCCTGAGTGCGGGTAATATATACCTCCTGCACAAGATGCTTACCATCACTCTCACTATTAAGGTTTTCGAAGCTTATTGTTCCTACAAGAGAATACTTGGCAGTACTTTATTTTTTTATTCTTTTTCCTTTTGCTAGTACCAAGCTTCTAATCGATGCTTCGCTCACATGTATGCAAACACTCACTCATGGTGATACAAGTGGAATGCTCGCAATGTAATTAGCTAGTCCAAATAGGATACGGTAATCGAAAGGAAGAAGGGGTTGTCAAGCGGAAGCATGTTATGCCTAAGTTGATGATGAACTCGGATGTGCGGATGAAGGGCTTGATGTCGAGTTGCACCGTCGAGTGGTTGATGTAGATGATGTCTCTAGCTTGCTGTAGGCTTTGGATCACTTAGACATGGGCAACAAGACCAATGAAAACGTCCAAGAACAATTCGGGGAAAGTTGCAAAATTGGGAAAGTTCTGTCACTCTGCAACGGAGATTAATTCTAGTCTCCCAGGGCGGAGAGTCCGATCTGAGTCGCTGGGCCAGAGACTCGGGTTCAAGGCCGGAGACTCCGGTGTCGGTCTGGTCTGTCTCTCGTGGATGCCAAGAAATCCTCAAATCGGTGGAAAATTCGATGGATTGGAAAAAGTGGCAAAATAGAAACGTGTCAATGGTCCTTAGGCAGCAAATCCATGGAACAAAACTAGTCAATACTCAACGATTCGAGAGATCGATCAATTTCCTTATGAGGCTATTTCTGTGGATTTTAAATTGGCTTAGGAGAGAAAAAAATTGGTGGAGAAGAGGAGAATCCGTGGCAACCTAAAACTTTGGTACCGAATCAGTCCACATTTTCCACTAGAGGCCATTTTCTGGCGGTCATTCACTCTTCAATAGTAGATAATTGTAGTAGTAGAAAATGGGGTGTAATTATCTGGGAGTATAAGGAAATCTCCTGGGAAAGAAAATGAGTACATCTAAATTTCCAGGAATTGAAGGTGACGCAAATTTATTTGGGAGTAGTTTGGAGTAATTGCCAGTGGATATTTGCAAAAACAGTCCATGTGCATTTCTAAATATGTCAAGTGCATTTCTCACTAGGAAAACTTGTGGTAGAAAATTAATCAAGCAATACACTAGGTGGGACTACACTATAGTGGAGTTAAATTCAAGCTCCCGTTAGGAGCTCCAACCTACCCCCACAAAGTTTCTATGTAGGTCGAGCTACATGGAACCTTTTATCTTCGGCCCTTCAACATTGCTTTGAGATCCGTACTCTCCAACTAACTTGCAAGAAGAAGATTTCTCTTTTTTGTTTCTCTCAAATGAAAGAACATATGGACTTCAAACTTTGCAGATCAAACAAACTTTACAACTTCAATGTGTGAAAAACTTTCAGATTTTTTGGACCAACATAAATATACAAAATGAGGATTTTTCTGATTGAATAAATAAATTTTATTATTTTAAATGCATGAAAAAATCTGAAAGTTTTTTCCCACATAGTAATTAGAATGTTTTTTTCCTGCAAAGTTTGAAGTTTATATGTTATTTCGCTTGTGAGAAACGAAATGACAAATGTGCCTGCACCGATCACGATGTAAAATGGATGGCAAAGATAAAGGGTACCATGTAGCTCAAGCTACCTATCCCCCTCCCCCCCACGCGTCCTTCACATGCCAACCTCCCAGTGCTCACCACTGCTTCACCCTGGGAGCTGTCATGGGTGAGGATCAGGCGATCCCTGTGGGCGATGGGGTCAAAGAGGAGCAGTCCTTCCTCACTGCCATCCCTGCCGCTCAACGCCATGACGTCCCATCGTCTCGCCACACCTTTCTCTCTCCAACACCGCGCGACGCTGATGAACCCGTGGGCACCGATGCTGGCACCTCCGTTGAGGTCTACGAGCCCCGCTGCTAAAGATCTATGCCGAAACCGCCCCTATTGAGGACGACGGCTACCGCCCCTCCCTCCACGCACGGCCATCACCCAACCGCCACGTGTCCACCCCCATCTGCTAGTTGCGATCTCTGTGCCGCCAACCCATGGCGACGAACCATGCCGCCATTCGTGGTATGTATCACGACAAGCTTCCAGACCTCCTCGAGCAGTCGGACGTCCAGGCGAAGAGGATCATGGGGGCCCGCCGAGAGCGGCGAAGAGCAACCCGTGCTTGGAGTATGTGAGATGCGTGGTGTTCCGGTGGCTTTGGGATTTCAAGGTATTCAGGGAGAAAGGTGTTGGAGCTAAGACGTTCAAGAGTGTGCGGAGGTTTGTGGAGGAGTATAAGCGGGGTAAGCTAGATCCTGGTGACGTGAAGCTTGCGCTTGCGATGGCGATTAATAAGATGTTGAAGCCTATCCGCGGTCACTTTGGAAGTGACGCAATGCTTATGCGCAAGGTTTGTAGAGAGCGTGTGCATGGATTCTGAGCCATCCGTAGTTTCTTGTTTTAATCATTTATAAGATCGTAATTCCATGTCTGAATGAACGCATTTGGGACTTATGGGAAACAGTTATTTATATGTAGTCTAATAGCTGCATCCACACTGATTTAAGAGAATGTTGTCTCTAATAGCTGCATCCAAACTGATTAAGAGAAAATTATCTCTAATAACTTTCTCTGTCTATTATGCCTAGACATGGTTGATTTTTTCGCACTATTTGCTCATTGTCGTTGTTTCCTTAAAGTTGCTTCGCAAAGAATACTTCTAAAGTCTCGGAGCAACCCACGAGGAAGGTGCCTAGTTAAAGATGAAACCCAATGACACCAACAGTTGAATTCAAAAATGAACGAACAACAGTGACACTGTTTTATTAAAGTACAATACATAGTTTAAGCATAATAACATACATGGGAAAATCAATACTTTATTGAATTATGCAAACATCACGGCCAGGGTACCCTTCACGCATGTAAGATGATTTATTCGTAACTACCATGGACATGGGTGGTTACTTGGGGCAGTCATCCACAACCACAAAGCGCGCACCCATTGACTCGTCGGCTGCAAGCCACCTATTCACCTTGAATGCCTTCTTCTTGTGGGACAAATTTGGCTCGATTTGGCCGAACGCGACTTTCTCCACAAACCAACCGGATTTGTTACCTTTACCATCAGACTCGAGGAACAACCTGCAAGGTTTGGACGGTAAGCACTTACCGCTGCCCTTAAATGTGTCGGTGTGGCCTTTCTCGAAGTTGTTGTGGCCCTTCTGGCCCCATGGTTTCAGGCTCTCGATAACGAGCTTCTTGCCATTTGCGGTGCTCACTGACAGAGATACACGAGCGTCGGTGCCCGCATCTTCTTTATCTCCTGTCGTGACCAATATAATGAAGTTGCACTGTGCATAGGCACTGCTTACAGTGAGAGCAAGGAGAAATAGGGCGAATAAAATCTTCATTCTGGCCAGTGCGTGTAGGATGGTGCTAGTAGTAGTACCAAGGATGGTGTGATGAAGATGAGCACAAATGCGACGTCTATTTATAGCTAGAGGTAATGAGGTCTATGCAGGTATTGTATGTGCCAAGCGAAAGAGCGGGATGATCAGAGCGAGCTGAGGATGGCGTGGTCACCAGATTACTTGTCAAACAAAACACCTGTACGTGCCAAGTGAAAGAGCGGGACGATCAGGGCGAGCTGAGGATGGCGTGGTCAACTGATTACTTGTCAAACAAGATACGAGTCTTCCAGCATTTGCGTGGTCATTGCAACCGTGGTGCAATCAGATAAATCAGAGCGAGCTGAGGATGGCGTAGTCAGCAGATTAATTGTCAAACAAAATACAAGTCTTCCAACATTTGCGTGGTCATGTGCGTGTGAATGGTGCACATGCATCAGGCTAACGTGAAAACAACTAACGTTATTTGCTCCCTTGCTTGCTTTGGTTCATGCCTGATTGAATGTACTAATTGACGCGTGTCTAATAGGATAAGATGACAGTTTAGGACTCGCAAGCCGCCAAGAGCGAAGGTCATCGATGGGATGAGATCACTATAGCCAGGGCCGGTCCATATATTTACGGGGCCCAAGGGCAAGACAGCAACCAGGGGCCCTTTTTTTCGAATAAGTTCTTGTATTACTCCAAAAACACAAAGTTTACAATCAATTTCAGAAACTTCTAAAGCACCAGGGGGGCCTGATCCAAGCCAACCTACAGTGCGGCGCTCAGATCTCCCAAAATTTGCCATAAAATGACTAGGTTTATTTTGACAACAACAAATATGAGTAATAAAAAATACTGTTCCTACATGCTTCTTTTGATATCTTCGAGCAAAAAAGCATACTTTGATTTGTTGCCTTCTCTACTCTTGATCATCATGACTGCCTCAAGGCAATCGCTTTCAATATCCAGTGGCAGGGAACACCACTGCAGCGCAGGAGATATACCTTCCTGAAGAGCTAGAAGTTCAGATTCTAGGCCATCATTACAAGGGAATAATTGCCTGCACGCAACTGAACATAATCGCCCCCTCATGGCTATGAGAACCATGCCTAGTCCCGTGCATGCATTCATCATTCAGCTTGCAAAAGAACCTCCAGGGGTCGTTGTACGCACATATAAACTCAAACTATGTTAAAAAAAGGCTTCAAACGTATGTTGTATTTCAAAGCAAAAAATGAATCCAGTACATAATATAGATAGATCATCTGTCGACTCCAAAATTCGGAGCACAAAATATTTATTTTCATCGGTAGCAGCAGCAGCTTAAACAATTCTAAACACAGGACATTTATCTCCTTAATTAAATGATATACTACCTCCGTCTCAAAATAAGTGTCTCAACTTTGTACTAGCTCTAGTACAAATTTGTACTAAGCTCAAGACTCTTATCTTGGGACGGAGGGAGTAGTTGTTAATGAATGTATTTAATCAGCAGTGCGCCAGGCCGCCCCGAGTCGAAGAACTGGTACGTGCCGTGGTGATTCAAAACAAGACCTTAGCTGCTCCAACAGTTTTTTTTTTCAATAAACACCATTCAAACAGCTGATCCATGTTTTAGTTGATTTATAACTTCCCGGATCAATTCTATCAACTATCAAACATAGTCGTCGCTAAATGAGAAAGACTTACAGCGCTATGCTATGTACTCCCTCCATCCGCGAATAAAGTTTACTTCTAGCTTTTGTACTAAGTCAAAAAAATTAAAAAAATTGACCAACGTTCTTTATTAAGTCAAAAAAATTAAAAAAATTGACCAACGCGTTCTTTATAGAAAAGAGTAGTAGCATATGTGACATCAAAATTTTAGGCTGGTCATAATGGAAAGTAACATAGACTAGTATCATGCATATGATACTACATCCATAGTGCATAGCATCATAAATTAGTATCATGGATGATCTCATTTATTGACATGCATGACACATACTCCCTCCGTTCCTAAATAATTGTCTTTCTAGAGATTTCAATAAGTGACTACATACGGAGCAAAATGAGTAAATCTACACTCTAAAACATGTCTACATGCATCCGTATGTTGTAGTCCATTTGAGATGGCTAGAAAGACAATTATTTGGGAACGGAGGGAGTAGTAGCATAACACTTATTATGATACTGTACCTACCTATGTTACTATGACCCTCTCTTTCTTCTTTAATTGTTTGCCACATAAGCATGTTTGCGAGTCCCAAGTACATGATACTAGTTATGTTACCCCCACTATGGCCTGCCAGGGTGGGGATCGACCCCCGGAGCCATCTCCATTGACCGTGCTGCCTCCATGATGGTTCATGAGTAGTTCCCCAGTGGACTTCGCGTTCATAGCAGTAGCTAGTTGGTACTCTCTATCCCTTGATGTTCAATACTCCCTCCATTTCACAATGTAGTGTGTCCGCGCTTCCCGAGATCTAGGTTTGACCATACATTTACCAACAAGACCGACTGCGGCGAGAGCAAAAATTATACCACTGAATTTGTATCGAAAATATGAATGCGGTGGTATAATTTCTGCTGCCGCGGCAGTCGGTCTTGTTGGTTAAATTTATGATCAAACTTACATCTCGGAAGCGTCAAATACTACATTGTGGAATGAAGGGAGTACTCTGTTCTCATGAGCTGCTCTACATGATTGAGATCTATCTGATATGTAATCGGCGTTGTGTTTGTTGGGATCCGATGAATTGTTACATTATGATCAGTCACCTATGTTTGTGAGTTATTGTTGCTGCAATCTTGTTATGCTTACTGCTTGTCACTAGGGCCTGAGTGCGGGTAATATATACCTCCTGCACAAGATGCTTACCATCACTCTCACTATTAAGGTTTTCGAAGCTTATTGTTCCTACAAGAGAATACTTGGCAGTACTTTATTTTTTTATTCTTTTTCCTTTTGCTAGTACCAAGCTTCTAATCGATGCTTCGCTCACATGTATGCAAACACTCACTCATGGTGATACAAGTGGAATGCTCGCAATGTAATTAGCTAGTCCAAATAGGATACGGTAATCGAAAGGAAGAAGGGGTTGTCAAGCGGAAGCATGTTATGCCTAAGTTGATGATGAACTCGGATGTGCGGATGAAGGGCTTGATGTCGAGTTGCACCGTCGAGTGGTTGATGTAGATGATGTCTCTAGCTTGCTGTAGGCTTTGGATCACTTAGACATGGGCAACAAGACCAATGAAAACGTCCAAGAACAATTCGGGGAAAGTTGCAAAATTGGGAAAGTTCTGTCACTCTGCAACGGAGATTAATTCTAGTCTCCCAGGGCCGGAGAGTCCGATCTGAGTCGCTGGGCCAGAGACTCCGGGTTCAAGGCCGGAGACTCCGGTGTCCGGTCTGGTCTGTCTCTCGTAGGCGGCCAAGAAATCCTCAAATCGGTGGAAAATTCGATGGATTGGAAAAAAGTGGCAAAATAGAAACGTGTCAATGGTCCTTAGGCAGCAAATCCATGGAACAAAACTAGTCAATACTCAACGATTCGAGAGATCGATCAATTTCCCTTATGAGGCTATTTCTGTGGATTTTTAAATTGGCTTAGGAGAGAAAAAAATTGGTGGAGAAGAGGAGAATCCGTGGCAACCTAAAACTTTGGTACCGAATCAGTCCACATTTTCCACTAGAGGCCATTTTCTGGCGGTCATTCACTCTTCAATAGTAGATAATTGTAGTAGTAGAAAATGGGGTGTAATTATCTGGGAGTATAAGGAAATCTCCTGGGAAAGAAAATGAGTACATCTAAATTTCCAGGAATTGAAGGTGACGCAAATTTATTTGGGAGTAGTTTGGAGTAATTGCCAATGGATATTTGCAAAAACAGTCCATGTGCATTTCTAAATATGTCAAGTGCATTTCTCACTAGGAAAACTTGTGGTAGAAAATTAATCAAGCAATACACTAGGTGAGACTACACTATAGTGGAGTTAAATTCAAGCTCCCGTTAGGAGCTCCAACCTACCCCCACAAAGTTTCTATGTAGGTCGAGCTACATGGAACCTTTTATCTTCGGCCCTTCAACATTGCTTTGAGATCCGTACTCTCCAACTAACTTGCAAGAAGAAGATTTCTCTTTTTTGTTTCTCTCAAATGAAAGAACATATGGACTTCAAACTTTGCGGATCAAACAAACTTTACAACTTCAATGTGTGAAAAACTTTCAGATTTTTTGGACCAACATAAATATACAAAATGAGGATTTTTCTGATTGAATAAATAAATTTTATTATTTTAAATGCATGAAAAAATCTGAAAGTTTTTTCCCACATAGTAATTAGAATGTTTTTTTCCTGCAAAGTTTGAAGTTTATATGTTATTTCGTTTGTGAGAAACGAAAATGACAAATGTGCCTGCACCGATCACGATGTAAAAATGGATGGCAAAGATAAAGGGTACCATGTAGCTCAAGCTACCTATCCCCCTCCCCCCCACGCGTCCTTCACATGCCAACCTCCCAGTGCTCACCACTGCTTCACCCTGGGAGCTGTCATGGGTGAGGATCAGGCGATCCCTGTGGGCGATGGGGTCAAAGAGGAGCAGTCCCTCCTCACTGCCATCCCTGCCGCTCAACGCCACGGCGTCCCATCGTCTCGCCACACCTTTCTCTCTCCAACACCGCGCGACGCTGATGAACCCGTGGGCACCGATGCTGGCACCTCCGTTGAGGTCTACGAGCCCCGCTGCTAAAGATCTATGGCGAAACCGCCCCTATTGAGGACGACGGCTACCGCCCCTCCCCGCCACGCACGGCCATCACCCAACCGCCACGTGTCCACCCCCGTCTGCTAGTTGCGATCTCTGTGCCGCCAACCCATGGCGACGAACCATGCCGCCATTCGTGGTATGTATCACGACAAGCTTCCAGACCTCCTCGAGCAGTCGGACGTCCAGGCGAAGAGGATCATGGGGGCCCGCCGAGGCGGCGAAGAGCAACCCGTGCTTGGAGTATGTGAGATGCGTGGTGTTCCGGTGGCTTCGGGATTTCAAGGTATTCAGGGAGAAAGGTGTTGGAGCTAAGATGTTCAAGAGTGTGCGGAGGTTTGTGGAGGAGTATAAGCGGGGTAAGCTAGATCCTGGTGACGTGAAGCTTGCGCTTGCGATGGCGATTAATAAGATGTTGAAGCCTATCCGCGGTCACTTTGGAAGTGACGCAATGCTTATGCGCAAGGTTTGTAGAGAGCGTGTGCATGGATTCTGAGCCATCCGTAGTTTCTTGTTTTAATCATTTATAAGATCGTAATTCCATGTCTGAATGAACGCATTTGGGACTTATGGGAAACAGTTATTTATATGTAGTCTAATAGCTGCATCCACACTGATTTAAGAGAATGTTGTCTCTAATAGCTGCATCCAAACTGATTAAGAGAAAATTATCTCTAATAACTTTCTCTGTCTATTATGCCTAGACATGGTTGATTTTTTCGCACTATTTGCTCATTGTCGTTGTTTCCTTAAAGTTGCTTCGCAGAGAATACTTCTAAAGTCTCGGAGCAACCCACGAGGAAGGTGCCTAGTTAAAGATGAAACCCAGTGACACCAATTGTTGAAGTCAAAGATGAACGAACAACAGTGACGCTGTTTTATTAAAGTACAATACATAGTTTAAGCATAATAACATACATGGGAAAATAAATACTTTATTGAATTATGCAAACATCACGGCCAGGGTACCCTTCACGCATGTAAGATGATTTATTCGTAACTACCATGGGCATGGGTGGTTACTTGGGACAGTCATCCACAACCACAAAGCGCGCGCCCGTTGACTCGTCGGCTGCAAGCCACCTATTCACCTTGAATGTCTTCTTCTTGTGGGACAAATTTGGCTCGATTTGGCTGAACGCGACTTTCTCCACAAACCAACCGTGTTTGTTACCTTTACCATCAGACTCGAGGAACATCCTGCAAGGTTTGGATGGTAAGCACTTACCGCTGCCCTTAAATGTGTCGGTGTGGCCTTTCTCGAAGTTGTTGTGGCCCTTGTCCGTCATCTTCCTATGCTTGCGGACGTCCCCAGTTGGCAACAAAGTCTGTGCTAGGCGCCAGGCAAATTTTTTAATCTTTGACAGTATCTACAAGTTCCATAGTTTCGCCCAAGACCTCCTATCTGCTTCTAGATTTGAATGTCCAGAATGATGCTCAAGCCAATCTGTTCGCTGTTGGGCAATAAGCCGTGGCGAGCCGGGGGCGTGGCGTGCGCGTGTGTGCGTGCGGTGGCCGCGTCGGGCTCGAGCCAAGGGCGGCCTAGGTCGCGTGCGTGCGTGACCAGGTGTGTGTGCGTGTGTGTCCGTTGCGTGTAGGCGAGTAGCGCGGGAGGAGACCGCGTCGGGCACGCGGGGTGGCCGTGGCGATCGCGTTCAGGCGCGATGCGCGGGCGTGGCCAGAGCGCGCGGAACGTGGGGGAGTGGGTGTGCGAGTAGGTGCGAGGCGTGGCCTGGCAGGCCGGTGCTCGCGGGTATAAAGCCCTGAATCCTCCCTGTATCTCGTTGACATTGTCGAGTTCGTGCTCGAGGTAAGGAAAAGGCGTACGTGCGCCGGCAAAACCCTTGTGTCCACTGTCTCCTCCGATCATCTTCCTTCTCCTGTTTCCGTCGTTCGTGCGCTGAGCGGGAGGGTGAGACAGAGCTACGGCTAGCTAGGGTTCGGGGGAGAGGCCATGACACCAACATTCGCTGCCTCTTAGTTGATGCAAGAAGCCGGTAAGGCGAATGCACCGTGAATACTCCTTTATTTTCATAATGTCACAACCAGAAATCTTCGTGCACTCTCGAACTGATGGGAATATTGAGAATTGCTTCTTTATTCATGGTATAATAAAGTGCTCATCGAGCAGTGCAACATTCCAGACTGAGGAACGATCTATTAAATCTCTTATTTCTGAGAGTACAATTGAACAGGATGCCATCTCGAACCATCTGGCCCATGATCACTTGCTAGCTAGGCCTTGGCACTAGGAAGTAAGTGGCTGAATGAGGTGGCTAAAAATTTAGTACCACCTGGCTTGTAGGAGGAACCTGTGACCAATATATAAGGTGAGCTCTCATGCAACACTTAGTTGAGGTGGTAGGAGAAAATGTGCTACATGTACACAAGATACACATAGTGCGTGCGCTCACACGAATACACGCGAGGGCGTGAGGAGAACACAATGGCTTCTAGGGTGTTCTTCTTCTTTTTTTGGGACCTATAATTTTTGTTTTATTTCACACTCCGTAAAACTTTTAACTTTTGAACCAATGATTCAGTTTTCAACCGTTTGCACATCTGTGTTCATGACATTACGGGTGTCCCAGAGATTCAATCCGGAGTCCGGGGGTGATCCCCAGGGCACATTGAAAAGGCATGACAGTGTATATTAGAAGGCTTTTCGCTTGGCTTATTTCAAGACTCTTCTACTAGAATTGGGACATGCATACTGAGTGATATTTAAAGACATGTAAACTCGTCCAGATTCGACACGGCACCAGCATATCGGAGATTATCAGAAATTCCTTTATCGAAACAAGATAAAATTTTACAGGGTTGTTCTAGGTTCAATTCCGCACATTTCCACTGAAGCAATCGTTAAAGTGACGCTCATGGAGGTAGGGACGGTGAACACGAAGCCATTGTACAGAAAAAACTTCATGATCGCACCAGGGCAATGTTGACATTGAGCCCCCGAGCTCCATGGGCGGTTCTTCCATGATCTTTGATGATGAAGGCGCCCATCCAATCCTTAAGATCCTACGCGGAGCTTGGTCCTAGGTCCAGCCGGGGTGACCAGTCGAGCCGGCGACGAAGATGCCGTCGTCGACAATGAAGCTGAGTTTCGATGCGTAGATCGCGCCGAAGCCGATCTGAATTTCCATCTCATCGCGGCAACTACCAGCAGGGACCTGCATGGGCCACCAATGTCGATGCTAAATCCGGCATATCTTGAGGTAGGGGTCCTAAGCGGCGTCTTGAAGTGATGGTAATATGGACATAAGATGTTACCCAGGTTTGGGCTCTTTTGAAGAGATAATAACTATGTCCTGCTATTGATTGTATTGATATGGGGGATAGGAGGAGATAGTACAGGTATTTACCACGAGATTATTGTGTATGATTATAATGATCTGGGATATGATCTATTGACTAGACTGGCCTCGGCTTATATAATGTATCGGAGGTCTAGGATAACAGAAGTCGTAGTTGGATACATCGATGGAGAGGAGTCTTCGGCTTGTGTGTCAAGTCTTGTGGAATCTCCCTTGTATATGTCATGGGCTGCCCGAAGAATCCCATTAATGAACCGCCATGGGGGTCCTCGGCCCGACCTACCTGGCCGGGAGATGACATGGTGAGTACCCCCTAGTGCAGTACTCCATCCGGGGGGCATGGCTGCACGCCTGTCTCCGCCACTGTCGGCGGAGGCGACACATCGCGTCTTGGAGGCGTTGTTGTGGAGCGTAGGTGCTGTAGGAGTTGTACTCAGCCCTTCCTGTAGTCTATTTCAGTAGCGTAGTCGCATGCATCTCGTGTGATGCGGTTATTTTGGGATCGGTGTTGTATGAGTGTTATCCATCACTTTGTATCGTTCGGCCGTGTACTCTATTGTGTGAGCGGATTTTTTGCGAGAAACTTTCGATCTATTCATCTTCAATTATGGAAATACAACGAGCATCAGAAATAAAAAAATTACATCCAGATTCGTAGACCACCTAGCGACGACTACAAGCACTGAAGCGAGCCGAAGGCACACCGCCGCCGTCATCGCCCTCCCTCACCGGAGCCGAGCATAACTTGTTGTAGTAGACAGAAGGGAGGTCGTCATGCTAAGGCCCCATAGGACCAACGCACCAGAACAGTAATCGCCGCCGATGAAGATAAGATTAGATCGGGAGAATCTAACTTGAAGACACGTCAACAAAGATGAACAATGATCGGATCTGAGCAGATCCACCAAATACAAACACCGATCGGGTCCCGCAAGATCTGCCGGAGACACACCTTCACACGCCTTCCGACGATGCTATACGCACCATCGGGACGGGAGTTATTTACCGAAAACCACCACACTTGGGGTTAGGGTAACAACTTGGTACCACATATGAGGCATGGCACTAAAAACCACCAGAAATGCGCCTAATCCGTAAAACGGAGCACTGATTGTTTGATTTACTTGTGAAGATAGCAAAACCGACAAGTTGGCCCCATCTTTCGGGTTTGACGTGGCGTGCCTATGTGTATAATTCTCTAAAGGTGGTAAAAGGGTTCCACCAGTCAATGACTCTTTATCCTTTTCACCTTTCCTTTTTATTTCTCTTTGGCATTTCAGTAAACAAGCTATCGGCGTGTCGTGAGCAGCGCCTGCTATGTCTTGAGCTTGCGTTGGTTTTCCTTGAAGAGGAAAGGGTGATGCAGCAATAGTAGCGTAAGTATTTCCCTCAGTTTTTGAGAACCAAGGTATCAATCCAGTATGAGGCTCCTCAAAAGTCCCACGCACCTACACAAACAAACAAGAACCTCGCAACCAACGCAATAAAGGGGTTGTCAATCCCTTCACGGCCACTTGCGAAAGTGAGATCTGATAGAGATAATATGATAAGATAGATATTTTTGGTATTTTTATGATATAGATTGGAAAAGTAAAGATGCAAATAAAAGTAGATGAAAAACTTATATGATAAAAGATAGATCCGGGGGCCATAGGTTTCACTAGTGGCTTCTCTCAAGATAGCATAAGTATTACGGTGGGTGAACGAATTACTGTCGAGCAATTGATAGAAAAGCGCATAGTTATGAGATTATCTAGGCATGATCATGTATATAGGCATCACGTCCATGACAAGTAGATCGAAACGATTCTGCATCTACTACTATTACTCCACACATCGATCGACTCCTGCCTGCATCTAGAATATTAAGTTCATAAGAACAGAGTAACGCATTAAGAAAGATGACATGATGTAGAGGGATAAACTCATGCAATATGATATAAACAAGATATTTTTATCCTCGATGGCAACAATACAATGCGTGTCTTGCTGCCCCTGCTGTAACTGGGAAAGGACACCGCAATATTTAACCCAAAGCTAAGCATTTCTCCCATTGCAAGAAAGATCAATCTAGTAGGCCAAACCAAACTGATAATTCGAAGAGACTTGCAAAGATAACTTAATCACACATAAAAGAATTCAGAAGAGATTCAAATATTTCTCATAGATAAACTTGATCATAAACCCACAATTCATAGGATCTCGACAAACACACCGCAAAAAGAGTTACATCGAATAGATCTCCAAGAAGATCGAGGAGAACTTTGTATTGAGATTCAAAGAGAGAGAATAAGCCATCTAGCTAATAACTATGGACCCGAAGGTCTGTGGTAAACTACTGACAACTCATAGGAGAGGCCTTGGAGATGATGTAGAGGCCCTTCGTGGTTGATTCCCCCTCCGATAGAGCGCCGGCGAAGGCTCCAAGATGGGATCTCACGGATACAGAAGGTTGCGGCGGTGGAATTAGGTTTTCGTGGTGCTCCTGGATGTTTTCGGGGTACATGGGTATATATAGGAGGAAGAAGTAGGTCGGTGGACGCTCGAGGGGCCCACAAGGGTGGGGGGTGCGCCCACCCCTGGGGGCGCGCCGGGCACCCTCGTGGCCTCCTCCTCTGTTGCTTGACGTCCACTCCAAGTCCCCTGGATCACGTTTGTTCCAAAAAGATCGCTCCCGAAGGTTTCATTCCATTGGAATCCGTTTGTTATTCCTTTCCTTCGAAACACTGAAATAGGCAAAAAACAGCAATTCGGGCTGGGCCTCCGGTTAGTAGGTTAGTCCCAAAAATGATATAAAAGTGTAAAGTAAAACCCATAAACATCCAAAACGGGTAATATAATAGCATGGAACAATCAAAATTATAGATACGTTGGAGACGTATCAAGCATCCCCAAGATTAATTCTTGCTCGTCCTCGAGTAGGTAAATGATAAAAACAGAATTTTTGATGTGGAATGCTACCTAGCATAATTCTCAATGCAATTTTCATTATTGTGGCATGAACACTACTACAAAAAGGCTATAGATGGAATGGCCACTAATGGCGCACCTGTCATGTGGTGCGCCATTACTATATTCTAATGGCGCACCATGCCTCGGTGGGCCATTAGTAATATATTACTAATGGCGCACCTGGTGTGTGGTGCTCCATTAGTAGTTTTGAAAAAAAAACATAAAAAAAAATTGTTACTAATGGCGCACCATGTCCGCCGTGCGCCATTAGTAGTTCACATAGTAATGGCGCACCACATCCGCCGTGCGCCATTAGTAGTTTTGAAAAAAAGTAAAAAAAAAAAAAAATATTTGTTACTAATGGCGCACCATGTCTCGGTGCGCCATTACTAGCCCCACGGTGCGCCATTACTAACTTGCCCCAACACCGAATGCACCCCCCCCTGTGGATCGCCTTTTGAATTTTAAAAAAAATAAAAGAAAATGATGGAAATGTCAAAAAAATAAAAGAAAATAAGTTTCCCATGTGATATGTAGTCTAGTTGTTGGGAAAATTTACAAATATGAATTTCGACTTTATTTGCAAAATCTCTCTGAAAATTTGTAAAATGGGCATAACTTTTGCATACGAACTCGGATGAAAAAGTTTTTTATATGAACCCCGTTAAACATTTTCAAAATCCCCAAAAACCTAACAGAAAAAAAGTTACGGGGCTTTCAAGATCTAGAGGCAAAAAAATTCAAAAAAATTCAAACTTACTAGTGGCGCACCGTGGATGTGGTGCGCCACTAGTAACATAAAAAAATTGGTTTTGAATTTTTTTGATTTTTTTTCAAAAATTGATACGTAATATGACCGGGAAGTTCGAAATATTTTTCAAAATTTCATCATAGTCATGAACATGAACAAAGTCCTAGACATCAACAAGGTATAATAGGATTGATATGCTAGATATATCAACAAGTGCCTGTGAAGTGAGCTGTTGCTGGTGTTGGATAGAACTCTGAAGTTAAGCGTGCTTGGGCTGGAGTAGTGTGAGGATGGGTGACCTTTCGGGAAGTTTGACCATGGAGTGCGATTTGACCTGAGATTAAGCATATTGACCCGAGATTAAGCACCGGTAGTGCGCCATTAGTAGGCAAAACCGGTGCGCCATTAGTAGGCCTTTTTCTAGTAGTGGAATGTTCAGATCCAAATGATTCAAAATAAAAGTTCATATTGACATTAGAAATAGTAATACTTCAAGCATACTAACTAAGCAATCATGTCTTCTCAAAATAACATGGCTAAAGAAAGTTATCCCTACAAAATCATATAGTCTGGCTGTTGCTCTATCTTCATCACACAAAGTATTTAATCATGCACAACCCCGATGACAAGCCAAGCAATTGTTTCATACTTTAGTAATCTCAACCCTTTTCAACTTTCACGCAATACATGAGCATGAGCCATGGACATAGCACTATATGTGGAATAGAATGATGGTTGTGGAGAAGACAAAAAGGAGAAGATGCCCATTAATAGATATCAATGTGAGTGAGTAGGGATTTCCATGCAAAGGATGCACTAGAGCTATAAATGTATGAAATCTCAACAAAAGAAACTAAGTGGGTGTGCATCCAACTTGCTTGCTCACAAAGACCTAGGGCATTTTGAGGAAACCCATCATTGGAATATACAAGCCAAGTTCTATAATGAAAAACTCCCACTAGTATATGAAAGTGACAACATAGGAGACTCTCTATCATTAAGATCATGGTGCTACTTTGAAGCACAAGTGTGGTAAAAAGGATAGTAGCATATTAAGTACGAAGTCTCATCCTGACTTGTGGGGGAATCATAGTCTCCATCCTCCTTTCCTCACTTGGGACAATGCTCCAATAATGAAGATCATCACACTTTTATTTACTTACAACTCAAGATTATAACTCGATACTTAGAACAAGATATGACTCTATATGAATGCCTCCGGCGGTGTACCGGGATATGCAATGAATCAAGAGTGACATGTATGAAAAATTATGAAGGTGGCTTTGCCACAATACGATGTCAACTACATGATCATGCAAAGAGCAATATGACAATGATGATGTGTGTCATAATAAATGGAATGGTGGAAAGTTGCATGGCAATATATCTCCGAATGGCTATGGAAATGCCATAATAGGTAGGTATGGTGGCTGTTTTGAGGAAGGTATATGGTGGGTGTATGGTACCGGCGAAAGTTGCACGACACAGGAGAGGCTAGCAATGGTGGAAGGGTGGGAGTGCGTATAATCAATGGACTCAACATTAGTCATAAAGAACTCATATACTTATTGCAAAAATCTACAAGCCATTGAAAACAAAGCACTACGCGCATGCTCCTAGGGGGATAGATTGGTAGGAAAAGACCATCGCTCGTCCCCGACCGCCACTCATAAAGAAGACAATCAATAAATAAAATTGTGCTCCAACTTCATCACAAAGCGGATCACCAGACGTGCATGCTACGGGAATCACAAACTTCAACACAAGTATTCTTTAAATTAACAATTACCCAACTAGCATGACTCTAATATCACCACCTCTATATCTCAAAACAATTATCAAGTATCAAATTGATCATAGCTTCCAATTCACTTTCTATGATAGTTTTTATTATACCCAACTTGGATGCCCATCATTCTAGGACCAATTTTATAACCATAGCAACTACCATGCTGTTCCAAGAGACTCTCAAAACTAATATAAGTGAAGCATCAGAGATCAATAATTTCTACAAAATAAAGCCACCGCCGTGCTCTAAAAGATATAAGTGAAGCACTAGAGCAAAAATTATCTAGATCAAAAGATATAAGTGAAGCACATAGAGTATTCTAATAAATTCTAAATCAAGTGGGTTTCTCCCAAAAGTGGTGTACAGCAAGGATGATTATGGTAATCTAAAAAGCAAAGACTAATATCATACAAGACGCTCCAAGAAAAACAGATATCATGTGGCGAATAAAAATATAGCTCCAAGTAAATTACCGATAGACGAAGACGAAAGAGGGGATGCCTTCCGGGGCATCCCCAAGCTTAGGCTTTTGGTTATCTTGAATATCTTGGGGTGCCATGGGCATCCCCAATCTTAGGCTCTTGCCACTCCTTATTCCATAGTCCATCAAATCTTTACCCAAAACTTGAAAACTTCACAACACAAAACTCAACAGGAAATCTCATAAGCTCCGTTAGTGCAAGAAAGAAAAACCACCACATAAGGTACTGTAATGAACTCATTATTTATATTGGTGTTAAACCTACTGTATCCCAACTTGTCTATAGTTCATACCCTTTGATACTAGCCATAGATGCATCAAAATAAGCAAACAACACATGAAAAACAGAATCTGTCAAAAACAGAACAGTCTGTAGGTAGCAATCTGTCACTCTCGAATACTTCTAGAACTCTAACAATCCTAAAAAAATAGGAAGTCCTGGGAAATTTGTCTATTGATCTACAGCAAAAATAATCAAAGTAAAAGCACGTTTCTGTGAAGTACTAAAATTATTTTCGTGCGCGCAAAGTTTCTGTTTTTCAGAAGAATCAAATTACCTATCACCGTAGGTTATCCTATAGGTTCTACTTGGCACAAACACTAATTAAAACTTGAAATCACATCAAAACAGAATCTAGATGAAATATTTATTACTAAACAGAAGCAAAAAGCAAGAAATAAAAATAAAACTGGGTTGCCTCCGAACAAGCGCTATTGTTTAACGCTCCAAGCTAGGCATAAAAGCGGGATAGATCTAAGTAGTGCCATCTTTGGCACTCAATTATTCAATAGAGCACTTATAATCCTTAGGACATTTTTTCTTTCTAGCAATTGATGTCTACTACACAACCTTCTTCTTGTAGACGTTGTTGGGCCTGCAAGTGCACAGGTTTGTAGGACAGTAGCAAATTTCCCTCAAATGGATGACCTAAGGTTTATCGATCCGTGGGAGGCGTAGGATGAAGATGGTCTCTCTCAAGCAACCCTGCAACCAAATAGCAAAGAGTCTCTTGTGTCCCCAACACACCCAATACAATGGTAAATTGTATAGGTGCACTAGTTCGGCGAAGAGATGGTAATACAAGTGCAATATGGATGGTAGATATAGGTTTTTGTAATCTGAAAATATAAAAACAGCAAGGTAACAAGTGGTAAAAGTGAGCGTAAACGGTATTGCAATGATAGGAAACAAGGCCTAGGGTTCATACTTTCACTAGTGCAAGTTCTCTCAACAATAATAACATAATTGGATCACATAACTATCCCTCAACATGCAACAAAGAGTCACTCCAAAGCCACTAATAGCAGAGAACAAACGTAGAGATTATGGTAGGTACGAAACCACCTCAAAGTTATTCTTTCCAATCAATCCGTTGGGGTATTCCTATAAGTGTCACAAAAAGCCCTAGATTTCATACTAGAATAACACCTTAAGACACAAATCAGCCAAAACCCTAATGTCACCTAGATACTCCATTGTCACCTCAAGTATCCGTGGGCATGATTATACGATATGCATCACACAATCTCAGATTCATCCAACCAACACAAAGTACTTCAAAGAGCTCCCCAAAGTTTCTACCGGAGAATCAAGAAAACGTGTGCCAACCCCTATGCATAGGTTCATGGGCGGAACCCGCAAGTTGGTCACCAAAACATACATCAAGTGGCACGTGATATCCCATTGTCACCACAGATAAACACGGCAAGACATACATCAAGTGTTCTCATCATAAAGACTCAATCCGATAAGATAACTTCAAAAGGGAAACTCAATTCATCACAAGAGAGTAGAGGGGGAGAAGAAACATAAGATCCAACTATAATAGCAAAGCTCGCGATACATCAAGATTGTGTGAAGTCGAGAACACGAGAGAAAGATCAAACACATAGCTACTGGTACATACCCTCAGCCCCGACGGTGAACTACTCCCTCCTCGTCACAAGATGGCCACCGGTGATGGGTTCCCCCTCCGACAGGGTGCCGGAAAAACGGGCTCCCGAGAGGTTTTTGGTGGCTACAGAGGCTTGGGCGGCGGAACTCCCGATCTATTCTCTGTTCTGGAAGTTTTAGGGTACGTAGGTATATATGGGTGAAAGGAGAACGTCGGTGGACCGAAGGGGGGGCCACAAGGCAGGGGGCGCGCACCAGGGGGGTGGGCGCGCCCCCGACCCTCGTGAGCACCTCCCTTCTTTCCTGACGTGCACTCCAAGTCCATCGGGTGGCTTTCCTTCCAAAAGTAACTTCTCCACACTACTGGAATCTGGCACTTTGCCATCTGCCATGGCAGATGGCAAAGGCATGTTCGGCGGATGGCAAAGGCTTTGCCATCAGCCAGCAGATGGCAAACAGGTCGTCTGAAACCCTGCCGGTAAAGGCTTCTTTGCCATCTGCTGGCTGATGGCAAAGAGCCTGTGGCTTTGCCATCTGCTGGCTGATGGCAAAGAGCCTGTGCCTTTGCCATCAGTTGGCAGATGGCAAAGCCTCTTAACGGGGTTAGCCCCGTTAGAAGGCTAACGGCATACTTTGCCGTCTGCCAGCAGATGGCAAAGGCTGCATGCTTTGCCGTCTGCCAGCAGATGGCAAAGAGCTTTGCCATCTGCTGGCAGATGGCAAAGAGCCCAAATAGGCCAGCCCAAATTTTACATGTAGATGACACGTGGCCTCTTTGCCATCTGCCAGCTGATGGCAAAGCTCTTTGCCATCTGCCAGCAGATGGCAAAGTGACTATATTGCCCCATTTAATTTTGTTTTTTCTTATATCAATTCATTTTCATAGAAAATCAAACACAAATATATTTATATGACCAATATAGCATATTCAACACATATTACCAATAGTCATGAACACATATATCCAATACATGTTACCAATAGTAGCAAGTTTCATCCGTACATATACATAGTTTCATCAATATTACACAGTTTCATCCATAGGTAGCAAGTTTCACAAGGTCAAAACAAAAACTAAATACAAGCACGCCATCAACCCAAGCTTCCGTGATCTTAAGCAAATCTGTAAAATGGGAAAGAAGAAAGTTAGAAGAAGACTAGTAGAATGTGTATATATACAACGTGTAGTTCTTTTGATATAGTTATTGAAGCATGGACTATCTTCATCATATTGCATAGAAGAATAATTTTGTAAGCATTAGTCATCGAAGGTTCTTGCTTTGTCTATGAGAATTGAGTTCTAAAATCTACTCCCTCCGTTCCTAAATATAAGTCCGTCTAGAGATTCCAATACGAACACATACGGATGTATATATACATATTTTAGAATTTAGATTCACTCATTTTGATTCGTATGTAGTCTCTGTTGGAACCTTTAAAAAGATCTATATTTAGGAACGGAGGGAGTATTTGGTATTAGTACATAATTGATGTGGACATGTCATTTTGTAGCACATGGGTGTTCCATTTTGTACACTGTCGTAATCTGTCTTTCCTGATACTTCCCCCATCCCAAATTATTTGTCGCTCAAATGGATGTATCTAACACTAAAAAAATCCAGACGATGGGAGTAATATTGTTTAATTATTTCTTGTTCTTTCGCTTGACTAAGCTACTATGGAAATTCCTTTATTTTGTACTTTTTAAGTACGTGTATATATACAATGTGAAGATTATATCTAACAGAGACGAAGGGAGTAATATATTGTTTAATTAGGTCTTGTTCTTTCTCTTGACTAAGCTACTATGGAAATTCCTTTATTTTGTACTTTTTAAGTACGTGTATATATACAATATGAAGATTATATCTAACAGATCTTATACGTAAAAAACAATTATAGCAATACAGCAAGAAGCTAACGAATTTTCCCCATATATAAATTCGTGAATCATCATGCCTGGTTAAAATTGAGGAAGTAATCTTGTTTAGTATTCAAGTAGGCAAACGAATAGACAATGTTGCTGTTTTATTGTACTCCTAACTTGGAATAGAATGCCTAATATTATCATTTCCAAGTTTGGTAGGGTTGGCTGTTGGATGGTGGGTCATCAACCTTTCTTCCTCTCTCTCCCTCCCAAATAAAACTAAGCTCAAGGATAATATAGCCAGCTTCATAAAAAGGGCCAAAAAGGATCATACTCTATGAAACTGGCAATAGAGTAGGCCACAGCTTCAGGAGTTAAGTTAGTCATGGAAGGAGTTCAATGTGCTAACAACATGCAGCAGCATGGGTGTGTCATGGACAGGAAGTTAGTGACATGATGGATGATATACTTGAGGACTTATGTGTGTTAGCACATAATACATATACACGTTGGAACCTGTTGCCACTTAGATTGAAATAATTTTTTCCCAATGCACACTGGTAGGACCCATTAAAGCCAAAAAAAGTAAAACCAAAGCCTGGAAATAATATATACTCCTACTTAGAAATCATAAGTTGTTTCACCTTCCTTCCACATTGAATGTCATTGCTAACTGATTTGAGATGAACATATAAATGAACTGCACAAAAGAACACAAAATCCAATCACCCTGTTACCATGTCGTTGACTTCCATCAAGTCACTTTCCATGTGTACTCTGGAACATCACTTTAGCCTGGTATGTCCCAGGAGCATGCTCCATCAACTAAGCATATTGCACTGAGAGAAACCACTGTTCTCATCATCTAGTCTATAATGCTTATTTTTGTTTCTTCTTTCTCTGCACATGAACCATAAAGAAAATAAGCTCAAGAAGGAAAGGCCGACTAATCTTTTTCTATACTATATAGGAGTACGGAATTTGTAATACCTTGTTTCCATGTCAATCCATGTCTGATATTTTCAGTTGTTGGTAGCCAGCAAGTAATCCCTAGTCCATAGTGCCTCTTTCTCTGTCCTGGGATGGCGTTCACATATTTTCTGTAGTAGCATTATCAACAGGTAAAATGTACCCAGCTAAATCCACAACATATATAAGATATATTTTGATGCAAATGTACCCAGCTAAAATCTCCATGAGCGTACAAAATAGAGACTAAAGGTTCGTCAACATAGTTTGAGGATCTGGCTAACAATGTGAAAAATTTGGAGTTTTCACACTGAAAACAAAAAATACTGGTAGCGCAGCACGCGGAGGAAGCTCCCATGGCCTATATCGGCGGCGCAGCACGCGGAGGAAGCTCCCATGTAAACCTAGGAATAGTTTGTAATCCAGATTAAACCCAGCCCAATCCATACATGTATAAGTCCAACAACAAAACTAGACCAGACTAAATTGTAAATGCTATAATCCAAACCAATCCAAACTGAATGTATTTTCAAGCCAAACCCATCCAAACCATTCCCCACATATAGTTTAAACCTGAAGTTTCAAACCAAGTGCGTGTCCAATTACTATGGGAAGAGAGGCGTTGTTAGGGTGATTAGCTGGGAAGCTGCTGTTGCATGTTACTCACCACCACAACGTACCTACATAGAACAAGATATAATGCTAGATACTGGCACTTTAGTTGACTAGCTGCACTCTATCCATCATGGGTTAAGACGAACTTGTTCACACTGTCCGACTTTGTCGGCCAATTCGCCGGCACAGTCGAGCTGGAAGAAGAAGGAGTACACCTCATAGGCGCCATGTAACTGTTGTATATCAAGCGGTCCAGCAGTAGTTGGGCAGCTCGCCACCGCCGCGCCACACACAGCCCGCAGTCCACCGCCGTGATGTCCATGGTGCACCACCCAAGCCCGTAGATGGTCGTCTTGGCTCCGCGCTAGGCTGCACCATGTACGCCGCCAGCCCCTTGTTCAGACTGTCACCGTCGTCGACGGACATTAGCTTCCTAAGCTTGGTCGAACGCGCCAGGTCCATGCCGGTGCCTTTCTGGGTTTTGAGAAGGCTGAGCGTGTAGCCCATGTGCGCACCGCCGTGGCCACGCAGAGCGCGCGGCCCTGCGGCCGGACGTAGCCGCGGCACTGCACAAGGACTGAAGGACCCATATCGCCAAGGAGGAGCGGCCAGTGGTGGTCGTGGCGTACTAGGTGGGGGCGTGCCGGACGAAGCGGTGGTCGTGGCGTACTAGGTGGGGGTGTCTTGAGGAGCAGCTCCATGGCATCGGTCTCCTTGACGAAGAGCAGGCCATGGTCCTCCTGTCCCCGAGCGGATCTCGCCGCCGGCATGGCCTGCGTGCAGGATCTCCCTCTCCTCTCCTCTCATCTCTCTCTCTCTCTCTCTCTCCGGTGACGGGAGGGAGTGGAGGAGGGAGGGAGGAGGAGTCATCTGACGCTTGGCGCCGCCATGGCCTGCCAGGGAGGAGGGGTTTCAGCGAGGGAGGGAGGGAGGCGGATCTGCTGCTGAGGGAGGGAGGGAGGAGGCGGGGTGCTGGGTGGGGCGCGGGGTGCTGGAGTCTGGCCGGGGTGGTGGGGGGCGGCGGTGGTGGGGCGGGGGCGGAGTGGTGGGGTGGTGGGGGCGGGGTGCTTGGGCGGTGGCGGGTGAGATGCGTGGGAGGGAGGGAGAGGAGGGGAGAGAGGGAGAGGATAACCCCACAGTTCTTTTTTTACCTGGAAAAAAATAACCCCATCTCTTTGCCATCTGCCAGCAGATGGCAAAGAATCTTTGCCGTCTGCTGGCAGATGGCAAAGAGGTGGGGCTGGTACGCCGTTACACGTTTGACGGCCACAAGATTTGCCAACCTCTTTGCCATCTGCTGGCAGATGGCAAAGATTTTTTGCCATCCACTAGCAGATGGCAAAGAATTGGCTTATGGCAACCATATTCTTTGCCGTCTGTCAGTTCTTTGCCATCTGTTTTTTATAAGCAGATGGCAAAGACATTCTTTGCCATCAGCTGGCAGATGGCAAAGAGCTGACTGATGGCAAATTCCCTGTTTCCAGTAGTGCCAGTTGATTTCGTTCCGTTTTGACTCCGTCTGATATTCCTTTTCCTCGAAACACTGAAATATGCATAAAACAACAAATCTGGGCTGGCCCTCCGGTTAATAGGTTAGTCCCAAAAATAATTAAAAAGTGGATAATAAAGCCCAATATTGCCTAAAATAGTAGATAATATAGCATGGAGCAATCAAAAATTATAGGTACGTTGGAGACATATCAAGCATCCCCAAGCTTAATTTGTGCTCGTCCTCGAGTAGGTAAATGATAAAAAAGAATTTTTGATGCGGAGTGCTACTTGGCATAATTTCAATGTAACTCTTCTTAATTGTGGTATGAATATTCAGATCCGAAAGATTCAAGACAAAAGTTCATATTGACATAAAAATAATAATACTTTAAGCATACTAACAAAGCAATTATGTCTTCTCAAAATAACATGGCCAAAGAAAGTTATCCCTACAAAATCATATAGTCTGGCTATGCTCTATCTTAACCACACAAAGTATTTAAATCATCCACAACCACGATGACAAGCCAAGCAATTGTTTCATACTTTTGACATTTTCAAACTTTTTCAATCTTCACGCAATACATGAGCGTGAGCCATGGATATAGCACTATATGTGGAATAGAATGGTGGTTGTGGAGAAGACAAAAAGAGGGAAGATATAGTCTCACATCAACTAGGCGTATCAATGGGCTATGGAGATGCCCATCAATAGATATCAATGTGAGTGAGTAGGGATTGCCATGCAACGGATGCACTAGAGCTATAAGTATATGAAAGCTCATCAAAAGAAACTAAGTGGGTGTGCATCCAACTCGCTTGCTCACGAAGACCTAGGGCAATTTGAGGAAGCCCACCATTGGAATATACACGCCAAGTTCTATAATGAAAGATTCCCACTAGTATATGAAAGTGATATCATAGGAGACTCTCTATCACGAAGATCATGGTGCTACTTTGAAACACAAGTGTGGTAAAAGGATAGTAGCATTGCCCCTTCTCTCTTTTTCTCTCATTTATTTATTTATTTATTTATTTGGGCCTTTTCTCTTTTTTTTATGGCCTCTTTTTTTCTCTTTTTTTATTTTTGATCTGGAGTCTCATCCCGACTTGTGGGGGAATCATGGTCTCCATCATCCTTTCTTCACTGGGACAATGCTCTAAAAAATGATGATCATCACACTTCTATTTTCTTACAACTCAAAAATTACAACTCGATACTTAGAACAAAATATGACTCTATATGAATGCCTCCGGCGGTGTACCGGGATGTGCAATGACTCATGAGTGACATGTATGAAAGAATTATGAACGGTGGGTTTGCCACAAATACGATGCCAACTACCTGATCATGCAAAGCAATATGACAATGATGGAGCGTGTCATAATAAACCGAACGGTGAAAAGTTGCATGGCAATATGTCTCGGAATGGCTATGGAAATGCCATAATAGGTAGGTATGGTGGCTGTTTTGAGGAAGGGATATGGTGGGTGTATGATACCGGCGAAAGGTGCGCGGTATTGGAGAGGCTAGCAATGGTGGAAGGAAGAAGGGTGCGTATAATCCATGGACTCAACATTAGACATAAAGAACTCATATACTTATTGCAAAAATCTACAAGTTATCAAAGCAAAGTATTACGCGCATGCTCCTAGGGGGATAGATTGGTAGGAAAATACCATCGCTCGTCCCCGACCGCCACTCATAAGGAAGACAATCAATAAATAAATCATGCTCCGACTTCATCACATAACGGTTCACCATACGTGCATGCTACGGGAATCACAAACTTTAACACAAGTATTTCTCAAATTCACAACTACTCAACTAGCATGACTCTAATATCACCATCTTCATATCTCAAAACAATTATCAAGCCTCAATCTTTTCTTAGTATTCAACACACTCATAAGAATTCTTACAAATCTTGTATGCTTAGCATATTATGATTATTTAAGCAAATTACCATGCTATTTAAGACTCCCAAAATAATATAAGTGAAGCATGAGAGTTCAACTATTTCTTAAAAATAAAACTACCACCATGCTCTAAAAGATATAAGTGAAGCACTAGAGCAAATGACAAACTACTCCGAAAGATATAAGTGAAGATCAATGAGTAGTCGAATAATTATAAAACTATCTGAAGATTCTCCCATTTAAGAATTTCAGATCTTGGTATTTCATTCAAACAGCAAGCAAGGCTAAACAAAACGACATTTCAAGTATAGCACACCCCATGTGAAGAAGCAAAAAACTTAGGTTCAACCGATACTAACCGATAATTGTTGAAGAAGAAAGATGGGATGCCTACCGGGGCATCCCCAAGCTTAGATGCTTGAGACTTCTTGAAATATTATCTTGGGGTGCCTTGGGCATCCCCAAGCTTGAGCTTTTGTGTCTCCTTAATTCCTCTCAAATCATGGTTTCTCTTTTTATCAAAAGCTTCATTCACAACAAACTCAACAAGAACTCGTGAGATAGGTTAGTATAAACCAATGCAAAACCTTATCATTTTCTACTGTAACAAATCACTTAAATTATTATTCAACATTGCATACTAAATGCCTCTGCATATTTAATACACCTATCCTTAAATAGAATCAGTAAACAAGCAAACAAACACAAACAATGCAAACATAACAGCAATCTGTCAAAACAGTACAGTCTGTAAAGAATGCAAGAGTATCAATACTTCCCTAACTCCAAAAATTATGAACTAAAATTCCCACTGTAATAAATTTATCAGAGCTCAGTATTCAAAATGATTCAACATTATACCACTCTCTGACTTTTCTAGGGAATGTTTTAAACGGCGGTAAACTTTCTGTTTTCAAACAGCAACATGTATACTAGCAAAATAAGCATGGCAAAGGCTATCCTTGACTTTTTGTTGAAACTAAAGATGCAAAACATTATTATAAATAACAACAAGCAAAGTTAAACAAAATAAAATGACGCTCCAAGCAAAACACATATCATGTGGTGAATAAAAATATAGCTCCAAGTAAAGTTACCGATGAACGAAGACGAAAGAGGGGATGCCTTCCGGGGCATCCCCAAGCTTAGGCTCTTGGTTGTCCTTGAATATTACCTTGGGGTGCCTTGGGCATCCCCAATCTTAGGCTCTTGCCACTCCTTATTCCATAGTCCATCGAATCTTTACCCAAAACTTGAAAACTTCACAACACAAAACTTAACAGAAAACCCGTAAGCTCCGTTAGCGAAAGAAAACAAAACACCACTTCAAGGTACTGTAGTGAACTCATTATTTATTTAAATTGGTGTTAAACCTTCTTTACTACAACTTCTCTATGGTTTATAAACTATTTTACTAGCCATAGATTCATCAAAATAAGCAAACAACACATGAAAAACAGAATCTGTCAAAAACAGAATAGTCTGTAGTAATCTGTAACTAACGCAAACTTCTGGAACTCCAAAAATTCTAAAATAAATTGGTGGACCTGAGTAATCTGTCTAGTAATCATCTGAAAAACGAATAAACTAAATAGTACTCTCCCGTAAAAAGTTCTAGCTAATCTCGTGAGCGCTAAAGTATCTGTTTTTTAAAGAATGATCATAAAGACTTCACCCAAGTCTTCCCAAAGGTTCTACTTGGCACAAACACTAACTAAAACAAAAAAACACATCTAAACAGAAGCTAGATGGATTATTTATTCCTAAACGGAACCAAAAAGCAATAAACAAAAATAAATTTGGGTTGCCTCCCAACAAGCGCTATCGTTTAAAGCCCCTAGCTAGGCATGATGATTTCAATGATGCTCACATAAAAGATAAGAATTGAAACATAAAAGGGCATCATGAAGAATATGACTTGCACATTTAAGTCTAACCCACTTCCAATTCATAGGGATTTTATGATCAAACAACTTATGGGAACAATAATCAACTAGCATAGGAAGGCAAAACAAGCATAACTTCAAAACTTTAAGCACATAGAGAGGAAACTTGATATTATTGCAATTCCTACAAGCATATGTTCCTCCCTCATAATAATATTCAGTAGCATCATGAATGAATTCAACAATGTAACCAGCACCTAAAGCATTCTTTTCATGATCTACAAGCATAGAAAATTTACTACTCTCCATATAAGCAAAATTCTTCTCATCAACAATAGTGGGAGCAAACTCAACAAAATAACTATCATGTAATTGAAAATTAAGATCAAGATGACAAGTTTCATGGTTATCATTATTCTTTAAAGCATGCGTGTCATCACAATAATCATCATAGATAGGATCCATGCTTTCATCATAGTAACTTTGCTCATCAAAGCTTGGGGGACAAAAAATATCATCTTCATCAAATATAGCTTCCCCAAGCTTGTGGCTTTGCATATCATTAGCATCATGGATATTCATAGAATTCATACTAACAACATTGAAATCATGCTCATGATTCACATATTTCATGCCAAGCATTCTATGTAATTCTTCTTCTAGCACTTGAGCACAATTTTCCTTCCCATCATACTCACGAAAGATATTAAAAAGATGAAGTGTATGAGACAAACTCAATTCCATTTTTTTGTAATTTTCTTTTATAAACTAAACTAATGCTAAAACAAGAAAAAAAAGATTAGATTGCAAGATCTAAAGATATACCTTCACTTACCTAGCCTCCCCAGCAACGGCGCCAGAAAAGAGCTTGATGTCTACTACACAACCTTCTTCTTGTAGACGTTGTTGGACCCGCAAGTGCACAGGTTTGTAGGACAGTAGCAAATTTCCCTCAAGTGGATGACCTAAGGTTTATCCAATCCTTAGGTGGCGTAGGATGAAGATGGTCTCTCTCAAGCAACCCTGCAACCAAATAACAAAGAGTCTCTTGTGTCCCCAACACACCCAATACAATGGTAAATTGTATAGGTGCACTAGTTCGGCGAAGAGATGGTAATACAAGTGCAATATGGATGGTAGATATAGGTTTTTGTAGTATGAAAATATAAAAACAGCAAGGTAAAAGTGAGCGTAAACGGTATTGCAATGATAGGAAACAAGGCCTAGGGTTCATACTTTCACTAGTGCAAGTTCTCTCAACAATAGTAACATAATTGGATCACATAACTATCCCTCAACATGCAACAAAGAGTCACTCCAAAGCCACTAATAGCGGAGAACAAACGTAGAGATTATGGTAGGGTACGAAACCACCTCAAAGTTAATCTTTCCAATCAATCCGTTGGGCTATTCCTATAAGTGTCACAAACAGCCCTAGAGTTCGTACTAGAATAACACCTTAAGACAGAAATCAATCAAAACCCTAATGTCACCTAGATACTGCATTGTCACCTCAAGTATCCATGGGCATGATTATACGATATGCATCACACAATCTCAGATTCATCCAACCAACACAAAGTACTTCAAAGAGCGCCCCAAAGTTTCTACCGAAGAATCAAGAAAACGTGTGCCAACCCCTATGCATAGGTTCATGGGCGGAACCCGCAAGTTGGTCACCAAAACATACATCAAGTGGCACGTGATATCCCATTGTCACCACAGATAAACACGGCAAGACATACATCAAGTGTTCTCATCATAAAGATTCAATCCGATAAGATAACTTCAAAAGGGAAACTCAATTCATCACAAGAGAGTAGAGGGGGAGAAGAAACATAAGAACCAACTATAATAGCAAAGCTCGCGATACATCAAGATCGTGTGAAGTCGAGAACACGAGAGAGAGAGATCAAACACATAGCTACTGGTACATACCCTCAGCCCCGAGGGTGAACTACTACCTCCTCGTCATGGAGAGCGCCGGGATGATGAAGATGGCCACCGGAGATGGGTTCCCCCTCCGGCAGGGTGCCAGAACGGGCTCCCGAGAGGTTTTTGGTGGCTACAGAGTCTTGCGGCGGCAGAACTCCCGATCTATTCTCTGTTCTGCAAGTTTTAGGGTACGTAGGTATATATGGGTGAAAGGAGAACGTCGGTGGACCGAAGGGGGGCCACGAGGCAGGGGGCGCGCCCTAGCGGGGTGGGCGCTCCCCCACCCTCGTGAGCACCTCCCTTCTTTCCTGACGTTCACTCCAAGTCCATCGGGTGGCTTTCCTTCCAAAAATAACTTCTCCACTTGATTTTGTTCCGTTTTGACTCCGTCTGATATTCCTTTTCCTCGAAACACTGAAATAGGCATAAAACAACAAATCTGGGCTGGGCCTCCGGTTAATAGGTTAGTCCCAAAAATAATATAAAAGTGGATAATAAAGCCCAATATTGCCTAAAACAGTAGATAATATAGCATGGAGCAAACAAAAATTATAGATACGTTTGAGACGTGTCAAGCATCCCCAAGCTTAATTCGTGCTCGTCCTCGAGTAGGTAAATGATAAAAAAAGAATTTTTGATGCAGAGTGCTACTTGGCATAATTTCAATGTAACTCTTCTTAATTGTGGTATGAATATTCAGATCCGAAAGATTCAAGACAAAAGTTCATATTGATATAAAAATAATAATACTTTAAGCATACTAACAAAGCAATTATGTCTTCTCAAAATAACATGACCAAAGAAAGTTATCCCTACAAAATCATATAGTCTGGCTATGCTCTATCTTCACCACACAAAGTATTTAAATCATGCACAACCCCGATGAAAAACCAAGCAATTGTTTCATACTTTTGACATTTTCAAACTTTTTCAATCTTCACGCAATACATGAGCGTGAGCCATGGATATAGCACTATATGTGGAATAGAATGATGGTTCTGGAGAAGACAAAAAGAGGGAAGATAGTCTCACATCAACTAGGCGTATCAATGGGCTATGGAGATGCCCATCAATAGATATCAATGTGAGTGAGTAGGGATTGCCATGCAACGGATGCACTAGAGCTATAAGTATATGAAAGCTCATCAAAAGAAACTAAGTGGGTGTGCATCCAACTCGCTTGCTCACGAAGACCTAGGGCAATTTGAGGAAGCCCATCATTGGAATATACAAGCCAAGTTCTTTAATGAAAGATTCCCACTAGTATATGAAAGTGATATCATAGGAGACTCTCTATCATGAAGATCATGGTGCTACTTTGAAGCACAAGTGTGGTAAAAGGATAGTAGCATTGCCCCTTCTCTCTTTTTCTCCCATTTTTTTATTTTTTTATTTTTTTATTTGGGCCTTTTCTCTTTTTTTTATGGCCTCTTTTTTTCTCTTTTTTTTATTTTTCGTCCGGAGTCTCATCCCGACTTGTGGGGAATCATGGTCTCCATCATCCTTTCCTCACTGGGACAATGCTCTAAAAAATGATGATCATCACACTTTTATTTTCTTACAACTCAAAAATTACAACTCGATACTTAGAACAAAATATTTATCTATATGAATGCCTCCGGCGGTGTACCGGGATGTGCAATGACTCATGAGTGACATGTATGAAAGAATTATGAAAGGTGGCTTTGCCATAAATACGATGCCAACTACATGATCATGCAAAGCAATATGACAATGATGGAGCGTGTCATAATAAACCTAACGGTGAAAAGTTGCATGGCAATATATCTCGGAATGGCTATGGAAATGCCATAATAGGTAGGTATGGTGGCTGTTTTGAGGAAGGTATATGGTGGGTGTATGATACCGGCGAAAGGTGCGCGGTATTAGAGAGGCTAGCAATGGTGGAAGGAAGAAGGGTGCGTATAATCCATGGACTCAACATTAGTCATAAAGAACTCATATACTTATTGCAAAAATCTACAAGTTATCAAAGCAAAGTATTACGCGCATGCTCCTAGGGTGATAGATTGGTAGGAAAAGACCATCGCTCGTCCCCTACTGCCACTCATAAGGAAGACAATCAATAAATAAATCATGCTCCGACTTCATCACATAACGGTTCACCATACGTGCATGCTACGAGAATCACAAACTTTAACACAAGTATTTCTCAAATTCACAACTACTCAACTAGCATGACTCTAATATCACCATCTTCATATCTCAAAACAATTATCAAGCCTCAATCTTTTCTTAGTATTCAACACACTCATAAGAATTCTTACAAATCTTGTATGCTTATCATATTATGATTATTTAAGAAAATTACCATGCTATTTAAAACTCTCAAAATAATATAAGTGAAGCATGAGAGTTCAAATATTTCTTCAAAATAAAACTACCACCATGCTCTAAAAGATATAAGTGAAGCACTAGAGCAAATGACAAACTACTCCGAAAGAAATAAGTGAAGATCAATGAGTAGTCGAATAATTATACAACTATGTGAAGACTCTCCCATTTAAGAATTTCAGATCTTGGTATTTTATTCAAACAGCAAGCAAGGCTAAATAAAACAACATTTCAAGGATAGCACACCTCATGTGAATAAGCAAAAAACTTAGGTTCAACCGATACTAACCGATAATTGTTGAAGAAGAAAGATGGGATGCCTACCGGGGCATCCCCAAGCTTAGATGCTTGAGACTTCTTGAAATATTATCTTGGGGTGCCTTGGGCATCCCCAAGCTTGAGATTTTGTGTCTCCTTAATTCCTCTCATATCATGGTTTCTCTTTTTATCAAAAGCTTCATTCACAACAAACTCAACAAGAACTCGTGAGATAGGTTAGTATAAACCAATGCAAAACCTTATCATTTTCTACTGTAACAAATCACTTAAATTATTATTCAACATTGCATACTAAATGCCTCTGCATATTTAATACTCCTATCCTTAAATAGAATCATTAAACAAGCAAACAAACGCATACAATGCAAACATAACAACAATCTGCCAAAACAGTACAGTCTGTAAAGAATGCAAGAGTATCAATACTTCCCAAACTCCAAAAATTATGAGCTAAAACTCCCTCTGTAATAAATTTATCAGAGCTCAATGTGAAAAAAGATTCAACATTATACCATTCTCTGGCTTTTCTACGGAATTTTTGCAACGGCGGTAAACTTTCTGTTTCCAAACAGCAACATGTATACTAGCAAAATAAGCACAGCACAGGCTATCCTTGACTTTTTATTGAAACTAAAGATGCAAAACATTATTCTAACTAACATCAAGCAAAGCTAAAGAAAATAAAATGATGCTCCAAACAAAACACATCTCATGTGGTGAATAAAAATATAGCTCCAAGTAAAGTTACCGATGAACGAAGACGAAAGAGGGGATGCCTTCCGGGGCATCCCCAAGCTTAGGCTCTTGGTTGTCCTTGAATATTACCTTGGGGTGCCTTGGGCATCCCAAAGCTTAGGCTCTTTCCACTCCTTATTCCATAGTCCATCGAATCTTTACCCAAAACTTGAAAACTTCACAACACAAAACTTAACAGAAAACCCGTAAGCTCCGTTAGCGAAAGAAAACAAAACACCACTTCAAGGTACTGTAATGAACTCATTATTTATTTAAATTTTTGTTAAACCTAATTAATTCCAACTTCTCTATGGTTTATAAAATATTTTACTAGCCATAGATTCATCAAAATAAGCAAACAACACATGAAAAACAGAATCTGTCAAAAACAGAACAGTCTGTAGTAATCTGTAACTAACGCAAACTTCTGGAACTCCAAAAATTCTAAAATAAATTGGTGGACCTGAGGAATTTGTCTAGTAATCATCTGCAAAAAGAATCAACTAAACAGCACTCTCCAGTAAAAATTTCTAGCTAATCTCGTGAGCGCTAAAGTTTCTGTTTTATACAGCATGATCATAAAGACTTCACCCAAGTCTTCCCAAAGGTTCTACTTGGCACAAACACTAATTAAAACACAAAACCACATCTAAACAGAAGCTATATGGATTATTTATTCCTAAACAGAAACTAAAATAAATTTGGGTTGCCTCCCAACAAGCGCTGTCGTTTAAAGCCCCTAGCTAGGCATGATGATTTCTATGATGCTCACATAAAAGATAAGAATTGAAACATAAAGAGAGCATCATGAAGAATATGACTAGCACATTTAAGTCTAACCCACTTCCTATGCATAGGCATTTTATGATCAAACAACTTATGGGAACAACAATCAACTAGCATAGGAAGGCAAAACAAGCATAACTTCAAAACTTTAAGCACACAGAGAGGAAACTTGATATTATTGCAATTCCTACAAGCATATGTTCCTCTCTCATAATAATTTTCAGTAGCATCATGAATGAATTAAACAATATAAACAGCACCTAAAGCATTCTTTTCTTTATCTACAAGCATAGAAAATTTACTACTCTCCTCATAAGCAAAATTCTTCTCATCAACAATAGTGGGAGCAAACTCAACAAAATAACTATCATGTGATTGAAAATTAAGATCAATATGACAAGTTTCATGGTTATCATTATTCTTTAAAGAATACGTGTCATCACAATAATCATCATAGATAGGAGCCATGCTTTCATCATACTAAATTTGCTCATCAAAGCTTGGGGGACAAAAAATATCATCTTCATCAAACATAGCATCCCCAAGCTTGTGGCTTTGCATATCATTAACATCATGGATATTCATAGAATTCATACTAACAACATTGCAATCATGCTCATCATTCACATATTTCATGCCAAGCATTCTATGTAATTCTTCTTCTAGCACTTGAGCACAATTTTCCTTCCCATCATACTCGCGAAAGATATTAAAAAGATGAAGTGTATGAGACAAACTCAATCCCATTTTTTTTGTAATTTTCTTTTATAAACTAAACTAGTGGTAAAACAAGAAACAAAAATATTCGATTGCAAAATCTAAAGATATACCTTCACTTACCTAGCCTCCCCTGCAACGGCGCCAAAAAAGAGCTTGATGTCTACTACACAACCTTCTTCTTGTAGACGTTGTTGGGCTTGCAAATGCACAGGTTTGTAGGACAGTAGCAAATTTCCCTCAAGTGGATGACCTAAGGTTTATCGATCCATGGGAGGCGTAGGATGAAGATGGTCTCTCTCAAGTAACCCTGCAACCAAATAACAAAGATTCTCTTGTGTCCCCAACACACCCAATACAATGGTAAATTGTATAGGTGTACTAGTTCGGCGAAGAGATGGTAATACAAGTGCAATATGGATGGTAGATATAGGTTTTTGTAATCTGAAAATATAAAAACAGCAAGGTAACAAGTGGTAAAAGTGAGCGTAAATGGTATTGCAATGATAGGAAACAAGGCCTAGGGTTCATACTTTCACAAGTGCAAGTTCTCTCAACAATAGTAACATAATTGGATCACATAACTATCCCTCAACATGCAACAAAGAGTCACTCCAAAGCCACTAATAGCGGAGAACAATCGTACAGACTATGGTAGGGTACGAAACCACCTCAAAGTTAATCTTTCCAATCAATCCGTTGGGCTATTCCTATAAGTGTCACAAACAGCCCTAGAGTTCGTACTAGAATAACACCTTAAGACACAAATCAACCAATTCCCTAATGTCACCTAGATACTCCATTTTCACCTCAAGTATCCATGGGCATGATTATACGATATGCATCACACAATCTCAGATTCATCCAACCAACACAAAGTACTTCAAAGAGCGCCCCAAAGTTTCTACCGGAGAATCAAGAAAACGTGTGCCAACTCCTATGCATAGGTTCATGGGCGGAACCCGCAAGTTGGTCACCAAAACATACATCAAGTGGCACGTGATATCCCATTGTCACCACAGATAAACACGGCAAGACATACATCAAGTGTCTCATCATAAAGACTCAATCCGATAAGATAATTTCAAAAGGGAAACTCAATTCATCACAAGAGAGTAGAGGGGGAGAAGAAATATAAGATCCAACTATAATAGCAAAGCTCGCGATACATCAAGATCGTGTGAAGTCGAGAACACGAGAGAGAGAGATCAAACACATAGCTACTGGTACATACCCGCAGCCCCGAGGGTGAACTACTCCCTCCTCGTCATGGAGAGCGCCGGGATGATGAAGATGGCCACCGGTGATGGGTTCCCCCTCCGGCAGGGTGCCGGAATGGGCTCCCGAGAGGTCTTTGGTGGCTACATAGGCTTGCGTCGGCGGAACTCTCGATCTATTCTTTGTTCTGGAAGTTTTAGGGTACGTAGGTATATATGGGTGAAAGGAGAACGTCGGTGGACCGAAGGGGGGCCACGAGGCAGGGGGCGCGCCCCCCACCCTCGTGAGCACCTCCCTTCTTTCCTGACGTGCACTCCAAGTCCATCGGGTGGCTTTCCTTCCAAAAATAGCTTCTCCAGTTGATTTCGTTCCATTTTGACCCCGTCTGATATTCCTTTTCCTTGAACACTGAAATAGGCATAAAACAACAAATCTGGGCTGGGCCTCCGGTTAATAGGTTAGTCCCAAAACTAATATAAAAGTGGATAATGAAGCCCAATATTGCCTAAAACAGTAGATAATATAGCATGGAGCAATCAAAAATTATAGATACGTTGGAGACGTATCAGCAATGATTAAACTCCTAGGCAAGAAATCAAGAAGTTCGTTTGTAGCAAAAGGTTCCTTAATGATAGCGATAAAATTGGGATGAACACTTATTGATTTGAGATCGGCACTTCCTTTACTAGAAGATTCACCCTTATTTTTAGGAACATACATGACCTTGGCAATTTTGGTAGGGGGAGTTGAGGTATTTTTCACAGATGAAAAGGCAGACCCTAAGTTGGTGATAATGTCCTCCAGTTTACCTATTCTTGTAGAATCTAAATCTATTCTTTCATTAACTATAGGTTCTTTTTCTTTAAAAAATTTCAAGGTAACTCCAACCCTAGATCCATATTGGGTAATTTGATTGTGGATCTTTTTATCCAAATTTAAAATTAACTCAATAGTGGCAACTTTATTTTCAATAATTTCAAGCCTTTGCATCACATGTTCCAAAGTTAAAACAGTTCCATTAACCAAAAGAGGGGGTGGACCAAACAAATCTAGCATGGCATTATAAGCATCAAAAGTATGGCTACCCAAGAAATTTCCTCCGGTAATGGAATCAAGAATATATCTATTCCAAGGAGTAATGCCTACATAAAAATTGAGAAGAAGAACGGAAGTAGATTGCTTCCTAGTAGATCTATTTTGAGCATTGCAAATTCTATGCCAAGCATCTTTTAAATTTTCTCCCTCCCTTTGTTGATTCCATTGATCGGGAGTATTAACGATAATAGGAGAACTTCATGATCGGGAGTATTAACGATAATAGGAGAACTAGCCATAGCGACAAGCACACAAAGGACAAGCGAAGAAGAGAGGAGGTGGGGAAAGAGAGGGCGAATAAAACGGCAAGGGTGAAGTGGGGGAGAGGAAAACGAAAGGCAAATGGCAAATAATGTAGTGCGAGGGAGATGAGTTTGTGATGGGTACTTGGTATGTCTTGACTTGAGCGAAGGCCTCCCCGGCAACGGCGCCAGAAATCCTTCTTGCTACGTCTTGAGCTTGTGTTGGTTTTCCTTGAAGAGGAAAGGGTGATGCAGCAATAGTAGCGCAAGTATTTCCCTCAATTTTGAGAACCAAGGTATCAATCCAGTAGGAGGCTCCTCAAAAGTCCCACGCACCTACACAAACAAAAAAGAACCTTGCAACCAACGCAATAAAGGGGTTGTCAATCCCTTCACGGCCACTTGTGAAAGTGAGATCTGATAGAGATAATATGATAAGATAGATATTTTTGGTATTTTTATGATATAGATTGGAAAAGTAAAGATGCAAATAAAAAGTAGATGAAAAACTTATATGATAAAAGATAGACCCGGGGGCCATAGGATTCACTAGTTGCTTCTCTCAAGATAGCATAAGTATTACGGTGGGTGAACGAATTACTATCGAGCAATTGATAGAAAAGCACATAGTTATGAGATTATCTAGGCATGATCATGTATATAGGCATCACGTCCATGACAAGTAGATTGAAACGATTCTGCATCTACTACTATTACTCCACACATCGACCGACTCCTGCCTGCATCTAGAGTATTAAGTTCATAAGAACAGAGTAACGCATTTAGAAAGATGACATGATGTAGAGGGATAAACTCATGCAATATGATATAAACCCCATCTTTTTATCCTCGATGGCAACAATACAATACATGCCTTGTTGCCCCTGCTGTCACAGGGAATGGACACCACAAGATTGAACCCAAAGCTAAGCACTTCTCCCATTGCAAGAAAGATCAATCTAGTAGGCCAAACCAAACTGATAATCCGAAGAGACTTGCAAAGATAACTTAATCACACATAAAAGAATTCAGAAGAGATTCAAATATTTCTCATAGATAAACTTGATCATAAACCCACAATTCATCGGATCTCGACAAACACACCGCAAAAAGAGTTACATCGAATAGATCTCCAAGAAGATCGAGTAGAACTTTGTATTGAGATTCAAAGAGAGAGAAGAAGCCATCTAGCTAATAACTATGGACCCGAAGGTCTGTGGTAAACTACTCACAACTCATACGAGAGGCCTTGCAGATGATGCAGAGGCCCTCCGTGGTCGATTCCCCCTCCGGTGGAGCACCGATGAAGGCTCCAAGATGGGATCTCGCGGATACAGAAGGTTGCGGCGGTGGAATTAGGTTTTCGTGGTGCTCCTGGATGTTTTCGGGGTACATGGGTATATATATAGGAGGAAGAAGTAGGTCGGTGGACGCTCGAGGGGCCCACGAGGGTGGGGGGCACGCCCACCCCTAGGGGGCGCGCCGGGCACCCTTGTGGCCGCCTCCTCTGTTGCTTGACGTCCACTCCAAGTCCCCTGGATCACGTTTGTTCCAAAAAGATCGCTCCCGAAGGTTTCATTCCGTTTGGCTCCTTTTGATATTCCTTTCCTTGGAAACACTGAAATAGGCAAAAAAACAGCAATTCGGGTTGGGCCTCCGGTTAGTAGGTTAGTCCCAAAAATGATATAAAAGTGTAAAGTAAAACCCATAAACATCCAAAACGGGTAATATAATAGCATGGAACAATAAAAAATTATAGATACGTTGGAGACGTATCAGCGCCACGACTAGGCAAGGCCACATGGGCGGCACACCGGGGAGTAGGCTGAGGTAGTTGTAGTGAGGAGAAGCTTGGGCGGCGCCCATGGTAGTTTTCTATGGCTGTGAAGGCAGCAATGGGCTTGGGCAGAGGGGACGCTGATGGCGGACACGCACTGTGGTCGGACATTCCTTCCATGACGCGCGGCAGCACATGCGCGGCCAAGGGCCTCCATGTACACCGACGTGCTACCCCGCCGAGCTCCTCGGCGTGCACCCGCTGTTTGCGGCGGTCGCCGTCGACTTTGTCCGTGCATGCCATCACGCTCGACAAGTCGGACAAGCCCGCCATCCTGTGCTGGCAAAGGGGTGCCGAAGCGCTCCCGCCGAGCTGTCATGGTTGTCCGCTTCCGCGCGGAGTCTGGCATGTTGGGCGGCGGGCCGGATCCTCGCCGGATCTGGGCGGGACAAGGGCTGGAAGTGCTGCTAGAGTCCAGTGGCTTGTCGCGGTGGATGGCAGGGAGCTGGGACAGCGGGGAGGCTCGCCGGTGGTGGCTCGTCGTGGTAAGGCTCCGGCAGCGGCGCGGGTATGGCTGGTTGTGGTCGCGGTCGTGGGGAAGAAGATGGCTCGGAGGGAGAGAGAGGAATAAGAGAGAGGCCGACAGGTGGGCCTTCAACCACCTCAGCAAATTATCCATGTAGGCATGCCACATCAGCCCGACAGGTGGGCCCAACCATTCAGATCCGCTATTTTCGAGGCCAAATTCGAGCATTAGTGCTCCGCATTACGTATTAGGCGCAATTCTGGTGATTTTTTGTGCCCTGCCTCATATGTGTTACCAAGTTGTTACCCTAACTCTAAGTGTGTTGGTTTTGAATAAATAACTCCGGGAATGGGGGCTAGGCAGGGAGAACCTTATTCCATCATCAGGGAGCCGTGCTTTATATCCAAAGCGAAGCGGAAGCCTGTTTCAAGATGGTTTCATTCTATCCTCAACAAGCTCGAATTGAAGGAGTTGTACCTCAATGGAAGGCTCTATACGTGGTCAAACGATCGGCGCGACCCGGCCATGGAAAAACTTGATCACATTTTTGTTTCCAACTCCTGGGAGGACGTCTACCCGGACAGTTTCCTTCACACGGTGGGCACGACAATCTCAGACCACTGCCCGCTGCTATCGATCTTGATGCGGAATTCAAATCGGGCCGGCAATTCCGCTTTGAATGCTTCTGGCCAAAAGTGGATGGGTTTCACAATGTAGTCCAGGAAGCCTGGCAATCCGTCCCCTCGGAAGGAAATCCCTTCATTGTGCTGGACAACAAATTGCGTGCGACGGCGAAAGCGTCATAGAGGTGGAACGCCAGATGGATTGGAAACATAAAACTGCAACTTGGCATGGCTATGGAGCTAATTGGAAGACTGGATGTGACGGTTGAGGCAAGAGCCCTCTCAGACCAGGAGCACGGCTTGCACAAACTACTCAAGAGAAAAATGCTTGGCCTCAGTTCGCTGGAACGAACCATCTCCAGGCAGAGATCGCGCCTTCTGTTCTTGAAAGAGGGCAACGCAAATATAGGATTCTTTCATAAGCATGCAAAGTACAGGCAAAGGAAGAATATAATCACAACTTTGCAACATAACGACGATCTTCTTACTGGTCATAACAACATCGCAGATGCGGCGGATAGCTACTACGCCGAGCTACTGGGATCGAATACAAGCCGGGAAGCAACGATCGATCTGAACCTACTGGATCTACCCTCTCTTGACTTGTCACATCTGGAAGCCCAATTCATGGTAGAGGAAGTGGAGAAGACAATCAAGGCGATGCCACTCGACAAAGCTCCGGGTCCGGACGGGTTTACACGACGTTTCTTTTTGTCTTGCTGGCAGATCATTAAGGTGGATCGCGAGCTTTTGACCAATTCCATCGAGGCGACATGAGGGGATTGGGTGCCATAAACAAAGTGTTGATATCGCTGTTACCAAAGAAAGCAAGAGCCGTGGACATCAAAGATTTCAGGCCGGTGAGCCTGGTGCATGGAGCAGTCCAAATATTCGACAAAACCCTTGCATTAAGACTAACAGAAGATCTCCCAAGATTGGTTGGGCACCAACAGAGTGCCTTTGTCAGAGGTCGTTCCCTTCACGACAACTTCATGCTGGTTCAATGCACGGCCCGACTAATGTCTCGAGCAAGATTCGCATACATGGCCAGATTCATGGGCTTGGAAGTGTCACCAATGGCTGCTTTCTCCTGGACAAGCAGAGCACCCATGAAGTGTCGATTCTTCTCCTAGCTGGCCATCAAAAAAAGTTGTTGGACATCGGACAGGCTAGCCAAACGCGGTCTTCCACATCAAGATGCATGCCCATTCTGCGATCAACAGGAGGAAACGATCCAATATCTCCTAATAACATGCGTCTTCGCACAACATGTCTGGCATTGGATGCACAGGATCACCGGACGTCGAGAGTTTGAGCCGAGGCATGACCAGACTCTAAGTGAGTGGTGCATTAGGCAGGATCAATGTTCATGCCACCGGAGGCACTACGGGAAACGCACCCTATGCCGACGGCCAGGGCCGTCGGCAAAGCCCTAACTAGCCGTCGGGACAGGCCTATGCCGACGGCCCCCGTCGGCATAGGGCCGTCGGCAACATATCCGTCGGCGTAGCCAGGATGACCGTCGGCATAGAACGGCCGTCGGCATAGATCATATCCCGACGGTGGCCGTACATCTATGCCGACGGCACTGGCTGTCGGCAAAGCCATCGCCTAACGGCGGCTGCCGTCAACTGCTGAGCAACGGCGGCTCGCCACGTGGCACCTCTATGCCGACGGCCGGCCGTCGGCAGTTTAGAACTATGCCGACGGCCTGGCCGTCGGCATAGAGGTGCCACGTGGTGGGTCGCCGTTGCTCCTGGGTGCTTGCCTATGCCGACGGCCAGGCCGTCGGCATAGAGGTGCCACGTGGCGGGCCGCCGTTGCTTCGGTGCTTGCCTATGCCGGCGGCGGGCCGTCGGCTTAGTTTAAACGATGCCGACGGCTGGGCCGTCGGCATAGACGCGTCTGCGATGTCGACAATCGGGCACCCAGGGAGAACTAAGCCGACGGCCGGGCCGTCGGCATAGGCGGCCACGTGTCGCCCATCGGGAGCTCACGCTAGCCTATGCCGACGGCTGGGCCGTCGGCATAGTTTTGTCCAGATTTTTTTTTCTTTTTTCTATTTCTTTTCAGCTCAATTCATTTGAATATCAACAGGATATATAAGAAGCAGCATCACGTAACAGTAAGGAGCAGCATAGCACAACAATATATGCATAAGCATCATCACAATCATAAGCATAAGCACAATCATAAGGCATAAGCACAATCATAAGGCATAAGCATATAGAGAAGCACACAAGTCATCTAAAGGATCATCACCACACACAAGTCATCTAAAAAAACATAAGCATAACCACACAAGTCCCCGAATGGCTTAAGCGCCAGGACGTCGAGCACCGCGGAGGTCGCCACCGCCAAGAGCGTCGAAGCCAGTCGTCCAAGCTTCCTTGCCAGCGCTACGCTAAGACCGCCTCCACCTCCGCCTCCGCCTCCGTGGATCGGAGTGGTCGAACTCCGTGTCTCCAGTCTGCGAAGACCACCGCCAACGGTAGATCCACCTGTTCCTGGATGTTGAAAAGACATATTAATGGGATATATGATCGTGTTGAAAGGCATGACATGCTTGGGGTGAATAGATTGGGGATGAACTAACCGGCGAGGGCTAGCGTTACGTGCCACAAACTCCTCAAAGGTCAGTGACCTTGGTTGTCTTTGGAGGGCATGGTCTTGGCTGCAATCGAGGACACCTGCCGGCCGCCATTTCTGAAAAGCCTGCTCCGGTGGCGATCCCTCGCACTGGTGTTCATGAAGCCTCGATGCCACGCCATGGTCTCTGGCGTGTGTACTCCAGGTAGGCCTACGGTATGACATGATGGAACTCATAAAACTACTAGATGCGGAAAATAAAGTGAGCAATGAAGATAAGAGGAAAATACTTACAGATTGTTGCTCTGAAGAGGGACTGTGAAGCTGGACCTTTGGCTGGCTCATGCATCGCTCAGGCTCGAGTCGATCCGACGAAGCTGTGTGTAGGAGATAGTCGGATGACCACAGCATCGAGAACCGCCTCCCGACCGTGCTCCTTGGGCCCCATGCTCACCACCGCCTGTCGTCCAGATCCGCCGCAATGGGGTCGGTGTGTCAGGATGTAACTTCAGATACTCTGCAGAGTAGGCCTCCTTCCTCCACGCGGTCTTCTTGCCGTAGTACTTGGGCTCGCCGGGCTTGGGGTCCTTCCGCGATGGGCGATCTCCCACGCCTGCATGTCCGAGAGCGACCGCTTGGTTTCTCTCCTGCACCACCAAGCAGATGTTAGTCATACATAAGAAAGTGATGGTAAATAGAAGAAGAAGAATGTTTAATGGGGTTAGTCATACATTAACTGCCTTGTGGAGATAGTGGTTTCGGTTTCCCTGAGCATGTACTCCCTCATTCCCTCGGTTAGCCTTATTTTTTATTCTCATAGCCGCCTGTGCTCCAGCCCCATCACACCAAAGATCCACCAATGCCGCCCAGGACTCGTCTTTTCCATAACACCAATTTGGACACACCTACATAATAAAAGCATAATGGCATGTCAACATGAAGCGGTGAAATGTACGACATGGTAATGAAAGCATAATGAAAATCTTTTATACTTACCGCCAAGTACTCGTGCCTCTCAAGGTAATGCCCATCCTCCGCTTCTTCCTTGGTCATCTTCACACCAAGAACATCGTGGTAGTATGTCGAGATAGCCACATAGCGCTTCTCGTCTTTACATCTGGCGGGCCTTCTTCTTGCATTGGCGCAGCACGATCTGGTCCACTCTAGCCCTGTGCTCCGGAAGAACTCGATAGAATTTCTACAATCATGCATGAAACAAGAATGGAAGAAGCCATGAGTTAAATCATTCATGAAACTAGAATGGACTTGTGCTTCTGAAGAGAACTCACCCAGAAAGTAGTGGTTACGGCCTTGGCATGGGTCTCATGGTCCGTGTGGAGGGCCGCTTCCCAGTGGTCCCAGCTCGTGGCCAAAACCCGACGGTCCGGCTACCTGACTGGATCCGGACAGTACAACCCCGGCCAGTATAACTTCAGCAAGACGGTGATGAGGCCGTTGGGAATACGGACCCCTTTAGAATATATCCAGTTGCTGCAAAAGAATGAACTATTAGCATGTGACAAGCAAAATAAATAACAACCGGAATATGCATGTGACAAGCAAAATAAGGAACCGCTTACTCTTTTCCCGTGGGCTCAATGAGCCACTTCTGCTCCTCAGTAGCAGGAACCTGCTTTGGTAGCTTTGCGTTGCCACGCAGCCATCCCTTGTTGTCAACCCCCTTCCCGTCACCACCATCATCCCCGCCACCACCCCCTCCTCGCCTGCCTCTCCCTCCCCAACCTCCTCCTCCTCCTCCTCCTCCTCCTCCTCCTCCTCCTCCTCGCGTGCCTCCTCCTCCACCTCCTCCTCCTCCTCCACCTCCTCCTCCTCCTCCACCTCCTCCTCCTCCTCCTCCTCCCTAGAGTGTACCTCACTAGAGGAGGGTACCTCACTAGAGGAGGGCCTCGAAGACAACACCCCTAAGTCGGTGAGGGTGCGCTCTTTCTGGCCACGACCCCCTGTAGTTGCTCTCCCCCCAGCACCTCGTCCTCTAGAGGCTCTCCCCCCGCCCCCTCCTCCTCTAGGGGCACCTCTCCCTCGACCTCCCTGTGAGGAGTCATCGTCAAGTAGCCGAGGGGGAGGATTACGTGCTCGACCACTCCGACTAGGCAGGCCGACGACCTTGTGTAGGAAACCCACGCCGTCGGCCTTTCCCTTGCCCATGTTCCACGAACCTGCATTGAAAAGAGAAAAAGCAATTAGTAAATTAATGAAATGAAGAAAAAGGCATGATAATAAACACATTAATAAAAATGCATAAAAAGGCATATTCCTAAACTTGAAACGTACATCTGCTAGAACCCATATGAATCATCACTGTTGTAACCTCTTTCTCCAGATACACGTCTCGTCAAATAGCCGAGAGAATGTGCTCCGGAGAACAATGGGGAGGCGCCGCCGAAATCCTGTCTCGGAACGGGGTAGAACATGGAGAACATACCCAATCTACACATCCTCGGGCTGTCCGTGGAAAACGCTGGACAATCTGAAACAGCTGCGGTGATAAATATGCAATTGAATGCATATTTATCGCTGCAACCCTTTCGGACGGGAGACGCCTAGGTTACGCCAGTTGACTTGAGAATGAAATCTAGTCACATGATTCGTAGCTCACCCTCGGATGTAGAGGAAGTAGTCGAACACCGGAGGGACAACCAGGGACCAACAGCTCCTACGACGATCACTCCACCGAGATGGAACACCACAGAACCTGCACCGTGACAATAATTAAGTACATCACAATATATTCATCATCAACATCTAACAATCATCGAAAAATCAGCATCCTATAACATCTCTTCCATAAAAAAATCATTATCTATCATCAACATCATCATCTATCATCATTAACATCATCATCTATCATGTAAGAATCATCATACATTTGCAACTATCATCAAAAATCTATCATCTAACGTCATGCCCTTGTTAAAAAATTGCTTTTCTTGCATTTCACATTTGTAACTATCATCAAATCATCTATCAACTAACTATGCATGCATCCGTCTAGTTACATAACTATGAACAACAACAAAATTATCAAAAAATCTCAGAGAGGGAGGAGGAGCTCACCATGGGGAGGGCGGCTCGGGGAGGGGCGGCCGGGGTTGGTGCGGGCGTGAGGCGGCGGGCTCGGGGTCGATGGAGGTCGGGCGGGACGGAGGTCGGGGAGGAGGGCAGCGTGGGCGGATCAGCGGCCTTGACGCTGGGCGGGAGGGGGCGGTGCACCGCTGGTGGGTGGGGAGACGAGAGGCGCGGCGATGGCGGGTTCGGGTGGGCGGGCGGCCCGGGTTGGTCTTGTGGGCGGCGGGCTCGGGCCGGAGGTGGCGTGCTCAGGCGGGCGGCGGGCGGAGGTGGTGGTGGCGGGTGTGGGTCGGGAGGAAGGGAAGATGGATGGTGAATGGGTGGTGGGGCGAACATAGCGGATAAGGTCGGCCCTATGCCGAGGGCTGGCCGTCGGCATAGGCCCGCCCTTTGCCACGTCATCGATCCGTGGACATGTCGCTGCTATGCCGACGGCTAAGCCGTCGGCATAGATACTTTGCATTTTTTTATTTTTTTGTTACGACATTTTTTATTTTTTATTTTTTTGTTACGGCATGTGCTGCACCCCCCAACACCATTCCGGAAAAAACACCCAAAGATACCCTCCGTGTCGGCCCGACGTGGCCGTTTCCCCCCTCCGGGACACGGCGGCAGCCACGCCCGTGAGGTCTACACGGCAGGACGGGGGCCCTGGGGGGTAGCAATGCCAGCGAGCGTCGCAGACCGCCCCTCATACATGCAGGGTGGTGTGGTGGCATGTCGAAGAGGTGGCACGCGTCTCGGGGTGTGCCCCCCTCACAGACGGCGCCCGCCGCACCGGACTGGAGAAGCAGACGCGTCGGGTCTACATGGAGGGATCTTGCTGTGGGTGTGGCCCGGATGTTGCTCTAAAGTGTTCATATGGGCTGACCTAACATGACCGGGTGGATAGGCCCACTGGTCAAATCCCGTCCGTGCAAAGTCAAAGGGCTAGATCCGGTGGTCAAACGCTACAGGGTTAGGCGGGACGGGGGCCCTGGGGGTAGCAATGCCACCGGACCGTCGCATCGGGCCCTCATACATGCGGGTTGGTGTGGTGGCATGTCCGAAGAGGCGGCACGCGTCTCCGGGGTGTGGCCCCCCTCACGGACGGCGATGACACACGGTAGTAAGCGTTCTCTGAAGCGATGCGGCGTGAATATTATTAAATACTCGGAGCGCGATAAAATCATGAGTTTTTTACATGACGTGGGCACATGTGCTATAGGACCGATGGTAATTTTTCATAAATTTTCGTGATGGAGAAGTATCTGAACACTTCCCTCTACGCGGATTGCTCTTGGCGTCACGACTGTGGCCGGCGGCCTCCGGGGGCTAGCATACCGTCAAATCTTGCGAAGGCGGCCTCTCACCAGTCTGGAAGTGTTGTGGCGGTTGCAAATGCCCGGCACGCGTCTCCGGGGTGTGCCCCCCCTCACGGACGGCGCCACCGCCGGCACCTGGAGGGGGGAAACGGACGCGTCGGGTCTACACGGAGGGGATCTTGCTGTGGGTCTTGCCCGGATGTTGCTCTAAAGTATTCGTATTGGCTGACCTAACATGACCGGGTGGAGAGGTCCACTGGTCAAAGCCCGTCCGTGGGAAGTCAAAGGGGTAGATCTCGTGGTCAACCGCTCCAGGGTTAGGCGGGACGGGGGCCCTGGGGTGTAGCAATGCCACCGGGCGTCGCGACCGCCCCTCATACATGCAGGTGGTGTGGTGGCATGTCCGAAGAGGCGCAGCGTCTCGGTGTGCCCCCACACGGACGGCCTTGCGCCGCACCGGACTGGAGAAGCAGACGCGTTGGGTCTACGAAGGGGATCTTGCTGTGGGTGTGGCCGGATGTTGCTCTAAAGTGTTCGTATGGGCTGACCTAACATGACCGGGTGGATAGGCCCTTGGTCAAATCCCGTCCGTGCAAAGTCAAAGGCTAGATCCGGTGGTCAAACGCTACTGAGGTTAGGCGGGGACGGGGCCCAGGGGGTAGCAATGCCACCGGTCCGTCGCATCGGGCCCTCATACATGCGGGGTGGTGTGGTGGCATGTCCGAAGAGGCGGCACGCGTCTCTCGGTGTGGCCCCCCCTCACGGACGGCGATGACACACGGTAGTAGGCGTTCTTGCGGAAGCGATCGCGGCGTGAATATTATTAAATACTCGGCGCGATAAAATCATGAGTTTTTACATGACATGGGCACATGTGCTATAGGACCGATGGTAATTTTTCATAATTTTTCGTGATGGAGAAGTATCTGAACACTTCCTCTCGCGGATTGCTCTTGGCGTCTCTCTGTTGTGGCCGGCGGCCTCCGGGGGCTAGCATAACGTCAAATCTTGCGTAGGCGGCCTCTCACAAGTCTGGAAGTGTTGTGGCGGTTGCAAATGCCCGGCACGCGTCTCCGGGGTGTGCCCCCCCTCACGGACGACGGCGCCGCCGCACCGGAGGGGAGAAGCAGACGCGTCGGGTCTACACGGAGGGGATCTTGCTATGGGTTTGGCCCGGATGTTGCTCTAAAGTGTTCGTATTGGCTAACCTAACATGACCGGGTGGAGAGGTCCACTGGTCAAAGCCCGTCCGTGGGAAGTCAAAGGGGTAGATCTCGTGGTCAACGGCTCCAGGGTTAGGCGGGACGGGGGCCCTGGGGGGTAGCAATGCCACCGGAGCGTCGCACCGGCCCCTCATACATGCAGGGTGGTGTGGTGGCATGTCCGAAGAGGCGGCACGCGTCTCCGGGGTGTGCCCCTCTCACAGACGGCGCGCCGCCGCACCGGCTTTGGAGAAAGCAGACGCGTCGGGTCTACGGAGGGATCTTGCTGTGGGTGTGGCCGGATGTTGCTCTAAAGTGTTCGTATGGGCTAACCTAACATGACCGGGTGGATAGGCCCACTGGTCAAATCCCGTCCGTGCAAAGTCAAAGGGCTAGATCCGGTGGTCAAACGCTTCTGAGGTTAGGCGAGGCAGGGGCCACGGGGTAGCAATGCCACCGGACCGTCGCATCGGGCCATCATACATGCGGGTGGTGTGGTGGCATGTCCGAAGAGGCGACGCGCGTCTCGGTGTGGCCCCCCTCACGGACGGCGATGACACACGGTAGTAGGCGTTCTGCGGAAGCGATGCGGCGTGAATATTATTAAATACTCGGGGCGATAAAATCATGAGTTTTTACATGGCGTGGGCACATGTGCTATAGGACCGATGGTAATTTTTCATAATTTTTCGTGATGGAGAAGTATCTGAACACTTCCCTCTCGCGGATTGCTCTTGGCGTCACGTTGTGGCGGCGGCCTCGAGGCCTAACATACCGTCAAATCTTGCGGCGGCCTCTCACCAGTCTGGAAGTGTTGTGGCGGTTGCAAATGCCCGCGCGCGTCTCGGTGTGCCCCCCCTCACAGACGGCGCCACCGCCGCTGGAGGGAGAAGCAGACGCGTCGGGTCTACGGAGGGATCTTGCTGTGGGTCTTGCCGGATGTTGCTCTAAAGTATTCAGATTGGCTGACCTAACATGACCGGGTGGAGAGGTCCTTTGGTCAAAGCCCGTCGTGGGAAGTCAAAGGGTAGATCTCGTGGTCAACCGCTCGGGGTTAGGCGGGGACGGGCCACAGGGTGTAGTAATGCCACCGGGCGTCGCACCGGCCCCTCATACATGCAGGGTGGTGTGGTGGCATGTCCGAAGAAGCGCACGCAGCGTCTCGGGGTGTGCCCCCCTCACGCAGACGGCGCGCCGCCGCCCGGCTTTGGAGAAGCAGACGCGTTGGGTCTACGAAGGGATCTTCTGTGGGTGTGGCCGGATGTTGCTCTAAAGTGTTCGTATGGGCTGACCTAACATGACCGGGTGGATAGGCCTTGGTCAAATCCGTCCGTGCAAAGTCAAAGGCTAGATCCGGTGGTCAAACGCTTCTGAGGTTAGGCGGGACGGGGCCCAGGGGTAGCAATGCCACCGGTCCGTCGCATCGGGCCCTCATACATGCGGGGTGGTGTGGTGGCATGTCCGAAGAGGCGCAGCGTCTCGGTGTGGCCCCCCCTCACGGACGGCGATGACACACGGTAGTAGGCGTTCTTGCGGAAGCGATGCGGCGTGAATATTATTAAATACTCGAGCGCGATAAAATCATGAGTTTTTACATGACATGGGCACATGTGCTATAGGACCGATGGTAATTTTCATAATTTTTCGTGATGGAGAAGTATCTGAACACTTCCCTCTCGCGGATTGCTCTTGGCGTCTCGACTGTGGCGGCGGCCTCCGGGCTAACATAACGTCAAATCTTGCGTGGCGGCCTCTCACAAGTCTGGAAGTGTTGTGGCGGTTGCAAATGCCCGCACGCGTCTCGGTGTGCCCCCCCTCACAGACGGCGCCGCCACCAGCACTGGAGAAGCAGACGCGTCGGGTCTACGGAGGGATCTTGCTATGGGTTTGGCCGGATGTTGCTCTAAAGTGTTCAGATTGGCTAACCTAACATGACCGGGTGGAGAGGTCCTTTGGTCAAAGCCCGTCCGTGGGAAGTCAAAGGGTAGATCTAAGTGGTCAGCGGCTCGGGGTTAGGCGGGACGGGGCCCTGGGGTAACAATGCCACCGGGCGTCGTGACCGCCCCTCATACATGCAGGGTGGTGTGGTGGCATGTCAGAAGAGGCGGCACGCGCGTCTCGGTGTGCCCCCTCACGAGACGGGCGCCGCCCGCACACTGGAGAAGCAGACGCGTCGGGTCTACGGAGGGATCTTGCTGTGGGTGTGGCCGGATGTTGCTCTAAAGTGTTCGTATGGGCTGACCTAACATGACCGGGTGGATAGGCCCTTGGTCAAATCCGTCCGTGCAAAGTCAAAGGGCTAGATCCGGTGGTCAAGCGCTTCTGAGGTTAGGCGAGGCAGGGGCCCTGGGGGTAGCAATGCCACCGGACCGTCGCATCGGGCCATCATACATGCGGGGTGGTGTGGTGGCATGTCCGAAGAAGGCGCACGCGTCTCCGGTGTGGCCCCCCTCACGGACGGCGATGACACACGGTAGTAGGCGTTCTGCGGAAGCGATGCGGCGTGAATATTATTAAATACTCGGGCGCGATAAAATCATGAGTTTTTACATGGCGTGGGCACATGTGCTATAGGACCGATGGTAATTTTCATAATTTTTCGTGATGGAGAAGTATCTGAACACTTCCCTCTCGCGGATTGCTCTTGGCGTCTCTCTGTTGTGGCGTGCGGCCTCGAGAACTAACATACCGTCAAATCTTGCGTGGCGGCCTCTCACAAGTCTGGAAGTGTTGTGGCGGTTGCAAATGCCCGCACGCGCGTCTCCGGTGTGCCCCCCCTCACAGACGGCGCGCCCGCCGCACACTGGAGAAGCAGACGCGTCGGGTCTACGGAGGGATCTTGCTGTGGGTTTGGCCGGATGTTGCTCTAAAGTGTTCGTATTGGCTGACGTAACATGACCGGGTGGAGAGGCCCACTGGTCAAAGCCCGTCGTGGGAAGTCAAAGGGTAGATCTCGTGGTCAACCGCTCGAGGTTAGGCGGGGCCAGGAGCCACAGGGGTAGCAATGCCACCGAGGCGTCGCACCGGCCCCTCATACATGCAGGGTGGTGTGGTGGCATGTCCGAAGAAGCGGCGCACGCGTCTCGGGTGTCGCCCTCACAGACGGCGCCGCCGCCGGCACTGGAGAAGCGGATCGTCGGGTCTACGGAGGGATCTTCTGTGGGTGTGGCCGGATGTTGCTCTAAAGTGTTCGTATGGGCTGACCTAACATGACCGGGTGGATAGGCCCTTGGTCAAATCCGTCCGTGCAAAGTCAAAGGGCTAGATCCGGTGGTCAAGCGCTCTGAGGTTAGGCGGGGACAGGGGCCACAGGGGTAGCAATGCCACCGGACCGTCGCACCGGGCCCTCATACATGCGGGGTGGTGTGGTGGCATGTCAGAAGAGGCGGCACGCGTCTCCGGTGTGGCCCCCCCTCACGGACGGCGATGACCCACAAGATCCCTCCGTGTAGACCCGACGCGTCGTTTCCCCCTCCAGCGGGCGGCGGCGCCGTCCGTCCGGGGGGCACCCCGAGCCCCAAGACGGGCGACGCATGCATGAACACTTTCACATATGCATCGGGACCCGTGCGATGTTTGATGACATAGCTACACCCGAATCCCCACCAACCAGAATTCCTTCCGTGTCGACCGTTTCCCCCCTCCGTGACACGGCGATAGCGATGTTCGTAACGGGGGGCAAATGATATACCATCGGGTATGTTTTTTTAGATAAGGCATAATTATCATATACAAAAACAAAAACTAAAATAAAGTAAAAATAACAAAACAGAGTAAAAATAAAAATAAAAAAATAAAGTAAAATACCGCGTATCGGCGGCCGGGCCGTCGGCATACCTGTCACCTACGGAGGTTGTCCCAAGGATCGTTGGCGTGGCGTGGCACACGGATCGCTGACGTGGCGAGAGGGGCCTATGCCGACGGCTTGGCGTGAGGCATACCTCGCCAGCGATATCCGACGACACGCCCGTTCTTGCCCGTCGGCTTAGGGTCAACGCCGTCAAATGGTCGTGTGACCGGGCGGGTGGGCCCGCGGATATGCCGACGGCCTGCCCTATGCCGGCGGGCCCGTGAGGGCGTACCTCGGCGGTCCCGGCGGCCTTGTCTATGCCGGCGGCCCGTCGGCATAGGTGGATGTATGCCGACGGCTTTTCTCGCCTCTGACCTTTCCGTGGCCGTCGGCATAGGTCCATAGATGCCGGCGGGGCCGTCGGCATAGATTTGGCCGTCGGCAACCCCAGTTTTTCTGGTAGTGAGGGCTACACGTGCCAAATGCCTCCTGGGCATGTGGATGATCTGGGAACACAAAAACGGCATCGTGTTTAACAGGGCCTCCCCGTCACTAGCAAGGGTAACCGAGCGAGGAGGAGGGTAGATTATGGGCGAAGGCAGGGATGTTCAAAGGCGAGATTCATGGCTTCGAGGAGGCTGCTGAACGGTGGGTAGGCCAGGAGTAATCGCTTAGAGAGTACGGTGGTGTCGAATAAAATCCGCATGTAAATATCTTGTAAAAGTGGAATTTGGAAGATTTTCCCCTCCTTTCTTTAATGCATGATACACACACTCATGCGTATTTGAGAAAAAAAAGTTGGTGAATAATTTAATGAAAGCTCGATCACAATATCCTATTGGATCATCCCATGACACTGAAATTTCTCATGCTCACCTTTCAAACAGTGTTAACTTACCTTTTAGCATGTGTGTCGATCTCTGAACTCAACTTTTCAAACATTATATATGTCTATGACGCACAACAAAACACTGATTCAGCTTCTACATGAACATGAGTAATCTAAACGGTCTTATATTAGTTTACAGAGGGAGTATCAAATACTTCTTGCGAAGCCGAGCGTCGACTGTGAATACGGCACTGCAAGTCGTCTCGTAAAAGCATAATCTTTGCTGGTCGAAGTCGAAGCGGCTGTGTTGATGTCCTCGAGAGGTAGTAGCGCGCCAACTATGCTTGATTTCTTCCGCCGCTGCTTCTTGGTTGGTCGCCTCTGCTGCGTGCTCACAGTCGTCACAGGTTCTATGCATGCAAAAAGTATTTACTCCTACCACCAATCAGGTTAAACTTTTTTTGCAAGAGATGAAGATGAGTAGGCGTTACCACCATGTTGTTGGGGCCCAAGCCCAGCAATTGCGGCCAGATAGTCGTACAGTGCGGCGGCGGCTTCCTCGTTGTCGTAATCGTTATCCATGGGCACCGACGACTCTGCTGCACTCCTCTTACGCCGTCTCCTGGGCGTTGCTGCTGCTGCTGCTGGTTCAGAGTCAGACACACCACCGTCTCCGGCAGCCTCTGGACCCGACCGAGCTTCCCCATGGTCCGTGTGAGACGACCGCATCATCGCCTCCTTGATCTCGGATATCCTCTTGAGAAGATGCTGCTGCAGGTACTCGTCATTGAAGAAACGCATTGGCATAGAGGTGAGGTACTCGTAGTAGCAGCTGCTGGGGTCTTCTTCATCCGGGCTTTCTCCTGCTGCTGCTGCTGCTGCTTCACCTTGGTCATCGAGCACGGGCAGCGAACCCTCTCTGACTATGAGGATGGGATCGAAGCCCTTGTCGATGATGTCCTGCAGCAGCTCCTTCATCTTCCTCCGGATGTACTTGATTTCGCCGCTGATGATGCAGGAGATGAACCTGGCCTGGTTGCTGAGTATCTTTAGCTCCTTCTCCATCTGTGTCCGCGTCGATTTGTTTGTAAGGGTAAAAGGTCGACCGGGTTCGCGCAGATCCACCGGCCCGATCGAGCGAGGTGTTGGGAATTTGCGGTGGCCTGACACCGTGGTGCGTCGCGTCTCGTCGTGCTCAGATCTTGCCGCCGTCGCGCGTCTCATTGCTAGGTGCAGTGCAGTCGTGCCCGGCCGTTTTGTCTTGTGGAGGAAGGTCAAGGGTGGCGTTGGTGCCCACGGCCTCGGGTGGAGAGATATATAGCCAAGCCAAAGTCAGGCCGGTTCCGAGTCGTAGCCGAGTTGGAGTCAAAAAGATTTGCCTTGGCATACATAGGGCCTGTTTGGTTCGGACCCTGGCTTTCATGCCTGGCAAAATCTGATGCCTGAAGACTGCCTGGAAAATCTAAAGCTTCATGCCTGGCCAGGCATATGATGTTTGGTTGTAGACTTTGCCTGGATAAAACTAAGTGTGGCAACGCTATGATTTGAGACACGGGCCCACAAAAAGCAGCATGTCAGAGTAGGATTTGCTGCCAGGCAGCTAGCCAGGACGCTCCAGGCGACAGATTCCTAGCGCCTGGACCAGGCTAAGCTTGAGGCCTGGGTCACAGGCCAGGCTAATCAGGGCATCACGGCCACCAGGCCAGGCTCGCTTGCTTTTCTGTGGACAAGATCCAAACACGATCCAGGCAATTTTCAGTCAGGTGCCAGGCGAGGTGCAACTAAGCGAGGAAGCCAACCAAACAGGCCCATAGTACGTGAGTCCGAGTCCGACAAGAGTTCAGGTAGCTACGAGTCCCATTTATGTGTGATGATTTTGCCAGCGACACATATACTTCTCAATGCACAATGAAATTGAAATAGTCTCTGGCCTTGCTTTCTGCTTTATAAATGGCGACTGATAGGCGCCGATGCGAAATTTGGGCCGGTCGCACCAGCAGCGTTCGATTCACCCATGTACAGCCGTCAGATCTGACGCCCCCTACAGTCGTCTTCTTCCTCCTAGCATGTTCCCCACGCTCCCACACGCATAGCATCCTCTCCCTCCCCCCTCACCCCGATTTGCCGACGTCGGCACTGTGGCCGACGAGCTCCGGTGCTGTCCCGTCCGCTGCGGTCGGGATTACATCACGGCCGCCAGTGGGTCCCCCAACGTGCATGCAGTCACCGATAGATTGCAGCTCTAACCCCTTGTTTCCGGCTCATGGTTCGTCGTGGTTGCAGCATCCCCTGATCAACGTCACCGCCTCCGGCTCGCCACGGCCGTCGGCTTGTATCGTGGTGTCCAACAAAATAATCTGAAAAAACAAAACAAAATCCTCTCGTGGTCTGTTGAAGCAAAATATTACAAGGCTCCAGGAAAAAAAGCTTCAGTTCCAGCAAAACAAATTCAGTAGCAAAAATAGCTCAAGTGGTCAGTTGTAGCAACAAAATACTAGGTTCCAGCAAAAGAATACACCAGTTCCAGCAAAACAAATTCAGCAGGGAAGAGCTCCAGGGTTGATTGTAGCAAAACAAAAAGGTAGTTCCAGCAAAATAATATGCCGTTTCCAGCAAAAATACCTAGTAACCAACCGAGAGCTGCCATTGCCGCCAAAAATCATGCCTCGCTGCCAGCGGTCATAAAACAAAGACATCTCCAGCGATCCAGCAAAAAAAACTTACGGTTGTAGCAAAATAAAAAGCGGGTGGCAGCAAAAATCGACTGGACTGGTCATCCGATTCCAGCATTGGTCGTCTAGATGCAGCGTTTTGCCGAACAGATCCAGCAAAAAACCACGCTGGTTGCAGCACTGGTCGCTCCGGTTGAAGCTCGACGCTGAGCTCTACCTCGCCGCTCATAGCATCTAGCCACACCGGTTGCAGCTCGCGCCATGATGGTTGTAGGTTGCCGTAAGCATCGTTGCAGCATGCGTTCGCTCCCGCTTGCCGCCATTAGCACTGTCACCATGGGTGGTAGCACTCGACGCCACTGTTGTAACACCTCCAAAACGCGGGCGTAGCAAGTGGGTTGCCCCCACGACGCACAAGAGGAGGGCGGAGCTCGTCGGAGCAGCGCGGGGGTGGGCGGAGGCTGCCACTTGCCGGAGCAGCGGGGGGGGGGGGGGGGGAGGCAGACGCTCACTCGTTGCGTAGCTGTTCTGATTTGGAGGAAGGAAGAGATAAGGAAGAGGCTGCGAAAGGATAAGAAGCGCTCGCGGTTTGCTGGGGCCCATGATGGACGCGTGGGGGACATGCGAAGGCGTGGCATAAACTGGAGCCAGTAGATCGCGAGCGATCGGACGCTACGCGCGACCGGCCGTAGCTTCGGCCGGTCCGCCGGGCGGAAACGCTTCCCTTTATAAATAGGGAAACATTATCGCTCAATCGGCGGATGTTTATGCTCACGTCGACCTCCAATATGGCCGTCGGATTTGATGTGGACGAATGTTATTGCAACTCCCCCTTGTTTCAGTTGGCTTGACCGAACAAATGGTCTGTTGCAAACTGAGCACTCGCGATCAGCAGCCAAGCCGAGTGCGTCGTCGCCGAGCACCGCCGCCTGGTCATCGTCGTGAACACAATAATGCTTCTTACAGGAAAGCCCACTGAGAAATTATTTAGGCGTAGGGGCGTCCCTCTCCTCATGTTGGGGCATCTCCAATGCCGGCCTGTAAATTTCTCCGGTATATGTCCAGACATGGTCCACAGATATGATACGGAAGGGAGCAATCCAACGTTAATTACAAAGTATCTGCCTGGAAGGAGAAAAGTAGGTGGGGACCATGCATGTGGTGAGATTGTTGTGGTTTAGTATCCGGTTGGGAGGAGAGAGAGAAGAGGGGACCATACATGTGCGGATGGAAGGAGAGAGAGAAGAGAGAAACCATGCATGTGATTGGTCAATTGTATATCTGGACTCCAACAATGCTCCACAGGTTTGTCTCCAAGTTGCGGGAGAACACGCGTCCGAACTGCCCCACAAACCGATCCAGGACAGCATTGGACGGCTTTCGTGGTCCGGACAGCGCGATCCGAACAGATGCAGGGGGTTTGCTGGTCCGCCCTTGGAGATGCCCTTAGTCTAGACCACCAGTTTTATCTAGCCAATTTTCTTCTCCTGTGGCGCCCTTATGTACTAGGCGGTACGCTAAAAGTGGTTGCTCGTAAGTCGCAACATGTGGTAGGCACTGCTACTTGGCTCATGTTGTGTATGTGCGTGATGTTTTCCAGAGTAGTGATTAGCACTGCTACTTGGCTCATGTTGTTTCCTGAATCAGTAATGATCATGGCTATTAGCAAGCAAGGCTGAATTGATGGTGTACTAAGCTTTCATGGTTACTAGCCTTCTAGACGTGCAGGTGTTGTCTCTGTTGCTTCCCCAAGTCACATAATGACTAAAAAAAATTTGAATTTGGAGCAGCATGAGGTATGATATTTCTGATATTGTGTAATTACTACTAGTAGCACACTCCTGAAATTGTGTTTATTTTTTCCAGAATAAGTCTGGAGGACAACCAGAACAGCAGGAGCATAGATATCCTAGTCTACAGGCTGCACGTATACAAGTTGATTTTAATTGAGGCAAACAAGAAACATATTATTAGATGTCTTTGACCTACCCCATATCATCAAATGCACTTTTAGGGCTTTTATACTAGCATGCTGAATTGTCTACCATTTTTCTCCTAAACAAAAAGAATTGAAACCTAGGCAATTAGAGCACTAAAGCACTGAAAGCTGATTGATTTGCTTGCAATCGGCCATGAAAATTGACCAAATGGTGGATGCAAGTCCACCGCACTTGTGCACTGGCTGAAATTTGACCATTCGAAAGGTATTACTGTGAAACACTTCAATTCTTAGCACTGGCTAAGCATAATGTAATATTGTACTGTAGGGATTTTCCTACTGATGAGATATTATCATAGTTTGATGTCTGAGAATATAAAAGATCTCAAGTGCTTCAACAGCCATTGCTGGTTGTTTGTTGTTAGATTTGTCAAACCCTCTAAAGTTCAGTTTCACTAGGAATAAGTTTGCTCTTATCACCGTACATACTCTTTATCCTGAATTGTCGTACGTGCAAAGTTGAAGCAATTTCCTGCATCATCCCAAGAAGCCTTATACATCTTTCTCGGCCCCTCTTTGATTCCTGCAAGTCTTCGATCAATCTCACCACATACATATTTACAAACCAGTTTTGTGGAACATGATAACATAAAATGCAGATTGGCTAGATGTGAATCCCTTTAAATTATTAAAGGCTAGCAAACATGCCTGTGCGTTGCAACGGGAGGAAAAAAAAACATTTTTCGTTGCAAAGCCAAACACCAATTATAATTAATCAGGCTGGACACATAGAGAATAAGTATGATAATGACAAATGATGGATCAATTAACAATAGGACTTTTTTAGGGCGCTAGTTCGAAACTTGGGACATGAATCATAATCAACTAACCAACTAACCAGATGGACAACCTTATCCTTAGATTACCATAGTGATAATAAAATTATCATAGACGCAATGTTTCTTTTCAGTTACTGACATCACATAATAAAACTATGGTATACTTCGTCTGATGTTTAGGCATGCATGCTTCTCTCGTGTGTGCTAATCATGAAACATACCACATTAAAATTGCTCGTAAAAATGTGTGTTGCTAGTGTCTTGTTTTTCATGGATACAATTTAGGAATTAGAAAAATGTTATGGTGTTGTAGATTAGATCGTCAATGCCTAGTGAAAAAAATACCACATCGCCCTAGCAGCCTGTTTGAGTTTCCAAGGGGCACAAACAAAGTCAAATTCAACCTTTAAACAAAAAATATATAGCACCAAATCCGATAACGTGTGCAAAGTTCGGAGCATTGTTTGGAGAATAAACACATGTGAAACACTAAGAGCATCTACAGCCGGGCATCCCATATCCTCGAACATTTTCGGACACGCCGGTCAGTGACCGAACAGGAGAGAAGGAAAAAAATGACCAATTAAAACCCTCATATCATCTCTATATGTCCAGGGCTGTCCGCGAACTCTTATATTAAAGACAAATGTAGGAAGAACATGAGGGCTTGTGGACGCACCCGGTCAGTCCGCCACGTAGCATGCCACCCATATTGGACTATGCACTACTAGAAAAACCGCTACTAATGGCGCACCTAATTTGGCCATTAATGGCGCATCACAGGTGCGCCATTACTAGCACACCATTAGTAATTTTTACTAATGGCGCACCAGTGGTGCGCCATTAGTATCTGATATACTAATGGCGCACCACTGGTGCGCCATTAGTATAAACTACTGATGCGCCATTAGTATGCCTCCCAAGGGCCATGTATACCCAGGTGCTTTGGCATACTAATGGCGCACGACCACGAGATGCGCCATTAGTAACCGCGGCATACTAATGGCGCATTGACCAGTGATGCGCCATTAGTATGCTTTGTCATACTAATGGCGCACTGTCATGTGATGCGCCATTAGTATGAATATTAGGGTTTTTTATTTTTATTTTCTGTTTTTGCACAGGTTACAAAATGTATAATTTGACAAAATATAGACAGCACACATCAACAACAGATTCATCGAATACAATAGAAGATTAGTCTTTGAATACAATTCATCATATTAGTCTCCGAATACAATTCATCATATTAGTCTCCGAATTGAAAAGACCGAACAAAGATAGAACATTATATTACAAGTCTCGAGACCGCGAGTAGCGAGTTTGTCTTCACATTACAAGTCGATATCGATCATCTAAACTACCATCACATAGAAGAGAGCTGCGGTCATCACGATGAGCATCATCACGATGAAACTCGTCTTCATCCGGTTCCTCAACGCTCCCTCCCTCTCCCGCTAGATAGCGGGCGTATCTAGATTCGCCTCGGCCCTAGTGGTGTACCCTTTGTAACTGTTACCGCTGAATCGGTGAACCTGTCTCCGACACTCCTCCCAGTCATCGAGACTCCGGAACCTTACCCTTGTACACGACATACGTCGGCATCGCTATGCACTAGCCAAGCGAAGCGTTAGTACCAATTCACAGACAATACATAAGCAATATATAAGTATGCAACAGAGCGATCGGAGAGAAAAGCAAGACATTAATAGCATCGATTACATCTAAGTTGAGCGACTCTCGAAACCAAAGAGACATACTACAAGTTCATTAAAGTTTAATTACAACATGAGCCAATCGATGTTTCAGAACTAGACAACTCGACTCAAGGGACGGGGCGTGGATGAAGCCGCCGTCTATTGTGGGAGTCATGAAAGAACGGGCGTTGTCATCCTGCATTTGTAGCATTGTGTCGATGTCACTGTTGGACGGTTGATTTCTGAGGTAGAACTGCCCGAGTACGAAGGACATCTTGATGGATGATTTCCGCAAACTCCATTTGGATGCGAAAGAATTCTTGTCGATGTCGCGCCCTGGATTGCCGACACGCTTCATGGCCCAATCTTGGAGTTTACTTGGTAGCGAAGTTGATGATGGTCCCGTATAATCGCCCGCATGTGATGGATGGCGTAGTAGGCACCCTTCGACCGCAGCGGGCTGCTTGACGCAGCGAGCGTCGTATTGTGGGAGAACACATGCTTGCCGTGCTTACGAATAGGCCTGGTGAAGGTGCCTCCAGATTAGGCGTGGCCGGGAGAACATCATCAAGAACCTTCTTGACATTTGTGTAGTCTACGTTCGATGACGGTCCGGGTCGAAATCGTGGCCATGGAATATTTGGGGCTTAGGAGGATGGCGTGCAATGTGTGTCACTGCAGAAAACACGGAATGTTAAAAGAAAAGCGATCGAAATCTAAGAATTCATATGTTACGGGCGGTTGAGGGGAGGACTTACTCGGAAAGTAAGGCACGAGGAAGTTATCCTTATCTTGGTTTGCGAATAGCGCCTTGAGGTAAGAACTCGCGACTTGCGGTCCCAGCGCTGCCCAAGATCTTGGCACGCATGTAGAAGGGGTCGACTATCACGATGTCCGGGGTCTTGTCGCGAATGATCCGCATCTCCATACTCAGCGAAAATAGCGAGCGAAGGTGTAGTGGAGCGGATGAAGGTTCAACATAGCGTGGATGTCATCAAACCGCAGGACGATCGTCGCCCGATGGAGTTATCCACAAAGCCCTTGCCCTCGGCACCTTAGCTACGAAAACCGGGTATGCCACATCCTTCTCTCTGAGACGCCGCTTCTCCAAAGAAAGAACACTGTCATGCAGACTCCGCATAGCACCGGTTGCAGCATTGAGCATATTTGTCGGTAGCATCGCCCTACCCGCCACATGCACCCTCCTCGAGATATCCTCAGGTGAAGGTGGCCCGTCCTGAGCACGGATCGTACTCGGTGCCGGCTGGCCCGCACCCTTGTTAGTCTTTCTTTTGCGTGCCTTCTTCTTCTCCTGTAATGGGACCGAGTTCTGCTCACAGACCGCCTTCTTGAGTGTGTTGGGGCTGATAATATTTCGCACCTCGCCTATCTGAGGCTCGGTGAAGTCGTCAGCTGGAGGCGTCTCCTGAGAGCTGCCTGTTGCTACTTGGCTTCTCCGCGGTACCAGCTAGATCGCGCACGTCTTTTGTTGGGTTGGGTTCTTGAGAAGGAGGCCCCATGAAGTCGCCACCGTACCCATGATCGGCAAAGTCTTGATCGGCGTTGGCAAATGTATCGTCGTCGTCGCCGTTCGATCCTGTGCCATATGCATGTTTGGATCGATGGCATAGGGATGTCCGGCACCGTTGCGGCGGTCTTGCCATGGGGCCGACTTGGCGGCAACACGGCTGGCGGTGTTGTCTTTGGGGTGGTGTCCCCGCCCCAAACGAATCGGCTCTTCGCCAAAGCAGGGCCAGCTCAGCAGCGCCGAGGGTCATCACGTCATCATCGTCGGCCCCGACGGGTTGAATCAGAGGTAACAACTCGTCGCAGCCTGGCAGCACCCGAACCAGTTGAACCCTAAACAAGTTGGGTGGCATCTGGGTACCGTGGAACAAGGGGTTGCCCGGTTGAACGATTTTGCCCTTGGCGACATCGACCAACTCATTGTTCACGAAGTGCAGGAGAGTGCACGGAACATTGGCGGCGCCCTGCGAAAACATGTAGGGCGTCAGGGATGCCCAGTCAAAGGCAAGGAGATGAAGTCCTCGACCGAGAGAGGCTTAATTAGTTACCGTGATGATGGCGTCGAGCTCGGCTAATGTCGAGGCACCGCCAACGGCGGGCGTGCAGTTGACGGAGGGCGCTTGCTGCGAGAGGTGCCGGCGGCGTACACCCGGTGCATTAAGCTCCCGTGCCGGCGTCGGAGACACCAATGCCGCCTCCGCCGGAGACACCAATGGCCCCGCCATCGCATTCTGCGAGTTGCTGGCCGTGAAGCTAGGAATCGGAGGCGGCCCCTGTTGGCCGCCCGCAATCCACGCGCTCAACCCCTGGATCAAGGTAGGCACAATGGCGGTGATCGTCGCTCCGAGTTGTTGTTGCACTTGCTCTTGGACAATCTCCGAATCCGCGCCACCTGTGCCTTGAGTTCTTGAACCTCGCGCTGGCTTTCCGAGCTGGTCTTTTCTCCTTCCGCACACCAGCGGTATAGTATGACCCCATTTTGTGGACAAGCCTTTGCCGCCACACGACCAGTGACGTCGGACTTCGAGCTTATCCTTGTTCTTCATTACATTCAACGCCCTATTGAGAGTGGTGTCCCAAGGGTTGCTCTTAGTCGACCCAGCCATCTGCTTTCGATCGCTGCGGAAGGAATGTGAACCATTTAGAAATTTGGCTTCATTAATTAGAATGCAACCATATGGAGCTAATTACCCCGGGGGTGGTATTCCTTACCAGAACAGCCTCAAGCGCCCTGGTCTTCGGATCCGTGGTAAGCTCCTTTGTTTTCGGGTCCTTCTTGTACCGGCCCCGACAAAGTTCCTGGTCTGCTTGTCACCGTATTTATCGAAGAGGGGCGGTAGGCCTTGCTCGGCACGCTCCGCGTCCTCCTTGTCCCATATAGGCTCCGCCACTCTGTAACCGCGGAACCGAGTGTGTGTTCCCTAAGTTCAGCTCCGCATTTCTTTCCCCCATCGACTTGATTCGGAGTTTGCGGTGCTCGAGCAATTGATCTTGAAGTCGTTGTAGTCATCTTCGGTGATCGAAGGATTTTCTCCTTGAACTTCTCATAACTCTCACCTTTCTCGATCATTCTCTTCACATTGCTTTTCCAAGTAGACAGGGCCTTGCTCATCTTCGTGAGGGCAGCATTGTTCACTTTATTCCCTTTGAGGCTTGTGTTTTCAAAAGCAGTGGGGAATTTGTATCGTTCGTGCAGCTTCGTGAAGAGGAGGTTGCGCAAATTCCCTTGGTCAGGATGCCTCAGGTTCTCGGTGTTGATCGAGACGGTGCTCCGGAGAATGCACCCGAGCTGAAGCGAGTACCCTTGACTATTCGTTCGGGCGCCGTTGGATTCCGTCGAGTCCACTTGATAACTTCCTCCTTGAGGGTGCGAACACGGTCGGGCGCCGGTCCTTCCGTTGCCTCTTCTGTTGGCTGCCATCGTGCGTGTGCCGCCATCATCGATGGTGGCATCCTCGGCCGCACCATCGGTGGTGGCATCGATGGGGTCATCCTCGGCGGTACCATCGGTGGTCTCGGGATCGGTGGGAAGGCGGCGTCCTTATACAAGTGAGGTTGTTCCTCCATCTCCTGGGACAGCTCCAGAATGCCTTGCCGCCCAACCCCGGCCTCATCGTTGTGGGCCATGTTTCTCTCTAAATAGAAACAAAGTTTGGTCAAAAGTTGGTTATTATCAAGGAACAAGATCATGGTCTCATCATTTAGGGTTTGTCGACACGAGGCATCCTAAAATCTAAGCTTTTATCATTGAGGGTTTTTCGACGCCGAGGCACCCTAAAAGCCTAACCTTTCATCATTTCGGTTTTATCGACACGAGGCACCCTAAAAGCCATGCATTAGTCACAAGTACGCCGGGGCACTTGATCCTACTTAATTAACTACTAAGATACCCCGGCCCATGCATTAGTCACAAGTACCCCATATGTCCTATTTTTAGCAAAGTCATGCTAAAATTCACGGAAAATTTCAGCATGACCTTTGCTGAAAATAGGACATATGGAGTACCCGAATTTGCCGGAACGGAAGTTAATCGACATTCCGGCAAACTCAAGGAACCTCTCGGGTACCTGCAAAATCATCACGACACGATGGTCGGAGACAAAACCCAGCAAACTAGCACCACAATGTGCCTCTACTTTCATATGGATGAAAAGGCCACAATGTGCCTCTACTAGCACCACAATCTTAGTTAACTTCTGGGGACATCAGAAAGTTAACATCCGCCTGATTATTATGAGGACTTCAGTGCCACACTGTTTACTCAAACTTAAGTTAGTAATTAAAAATATAAAATAGGATAACCCAGTGACAGGACTGTTGGTTGATGTCACAAAAAAGTTGCTAATCTCAACATGTTCTACAGTTGTTAAAATTATCTTACTGTATTTAGAACAAACTAACACCACAGAGTCTACCAATTCAGGTAGAAGCCATCATTCATTACAAATTTGAATATATGATATTCCAGAAAATAATCTGTCTACAAAATGAGATACATTCCGTTTGAACTACCAAAACTGTAACCAACGTTATTACCTAATTATGAAAAAAGTGCAGTACATATAAATTATTTCATCACTGAGAGGAGATAACCAAAAGTTTCCAAGCAATATGATTAAGAAAATGGGATTTAGGCATCCAAATGCCACAAAAGACCAAATCACATTTTTAAACCAAGTTACACAAAGAAAATGCACCTAAGCACCAAGAGGAACTGTTACAACTCCATAAGGTATATCCAAGTCACTGCTACTCATATTCAAAAAACCTAACTCCAATATAACCAGAAAGATTGTAAAACATTATATCTCCCTGCTGACACGAACTGAAAGCGTAACAAAAATACCATCTTCTTTTGTTGATGCGTTGGTGTTTTAGAGTAGAGGTAAGAAAACCGGAGACCATATATGTAGTTTCTAACATATGCAAGATTACTTAAAAATTGGAGAGCCATGTCGTTTCTACTGGACCTAAATATAGCTAGCTGCTGGTGTTGAACAATAAACAGCCACACCACACACTAAGACAAGTAACTGAAATGACTCTCTTTGTATTGTAGTAGAAGAAGAAACAAGAGAGAGATGCAAGATAGTAGTATATATAGGTGAGTCAACCTATTATTCTAGGCAGCTGCCTTGCTAGTGATTCGGTGTCGTCGCAACTGGATCCCTCCCACTCGACCTGCGATCTTCTACAAGGAAAAAGTAGCAGCTCAGTCAACCACCATATAATTATACAAGGAAAAAATGCTACTTGGCACAAGTGTAAACGAGAAGCTTGAGGTAGCAGCAGATTGAAGTGATAAAGTGCAAAGGAGAAGCTTGAGCTAGTAAACAATTTCTGAATGTTATAAAGTGGGGAAAGTAAAATAAAATTCATGACTAGTCATGGCACTAGAAAAGAGATGAGATTTCACAAAACCAGAGCCAAGCATAGTCCAGAATGTCAAATTTTCAGTTAGTTAATTATTACAGTCCTTTGCTAAAAGAGATGATCCGTCCAAGAAATTTAATACTAGATGCATGCAGTCTGTTGAGGATCTTTTAGTGAATGACTAACAACAAGTAGCCGAGCTTGCCCAAGAAAGATTAGATTCAGAAGTGCTGGCTGCTGCTAGTGAATGGAGCTGACAGTTATACAGTGTCAATTGACAGTAAGTAGAGTGAGATGATCAAACGTTTGTGCTGAATAGTAGTGGCAGTGTAATGTTAACTAAATACAGTTGGCAGTGTATATAGTGTTAATTGACAGTGGCTTGTCCTGGATATAACTCATTTTCTAGGTTTACCTTGGGTAGATAGCCCATGAATGCGGAACAGATACTTACATTCATGTCGTGAGATAAACTTATTTTCAGGTATAAACCATGGACAATTACCCGATGATACAGTGCATTTTTCTTCAGTGTATGTCCAGTGCATTTTTCTTCTTCTTTCGTTGAGTAGCATAAATTAGACCTATCATTGTGTAAGATGCAGGAGTACTTCTTATACTCTGTGGCATTGCCATACTTAGCCAAGAGTCCCCATTTCTTATATTCTGTGAGATGCAGTCATCTTTTACTCCAGTTCTTATAGTATTTTGGAGTACATTGTCTGTTATGCTGCTTGCAAGGTTAGCATAGGTTCAGAAATGGGGACTAAAAAACAGTGATTTAATTCTCCAATTCAATTTTCATTTTCAAGTTTAAATTTGAATTTCAACAGTAGTGATTTTACACCCAGTTCAACAGTGATTTTACCTCGATTTCAATGGTAATTTCAGCAGCAGAGTCGGGGGCGGGGACTAAAAAATCTTAACCCTAACAACATAGTGGGCGCGTGGAAGGCGAGGTGGGCGGCGAGTAGGCGGGCACCTTGGCGTCTGGCGCCGAGGGCGATTTAACCTGGCGCTCGAGGGCGGCGGGTAGACGGGCACCTCCCCGGAGATCGCCTCCAGCCACGTCTCCTCCACGAGCAGCTCCGGACTTGGCAAGGCGGAGGTTGCGGCGCGCGCGGGCGAGGGCGAGGTTGGTGTCGGCCCTGCGGTGCTGCTCCGGCGAGAGTGGGGTGGGGTCGGAGGAGGAAGGGAGGATGGGGAGAGGGAGGCGTCGGTGGTGTGGTGTGGACGGGCGGCGCTGGTGTCGGGCGGCGCCGAGGCGGCGGGTGGGCGGCGCCGGGAGAGGAGAGGGAAGGGATCATGGGCGAGGCGAGGGAGAGAGAGGGATCGTCTGAAGTAGGGCGGCACAATACTAATGGCGCACCACCCTCGGTGCGCCTATAAGTACATACATGCTAATGGCGCACCTCACCCAGTGCGCCATTAGTATTTTTTTTTACTTCTGCCTGAGCCAACAGGTTATCTACCACCAGACCTGATACACATCAAGTCTTCTCTACTAGTTATTTGGTTAGCAGCTAGTTCTCACACCAGGAGGTCTGGGTTCGATTCCAGGCTCCACTATTTTTTTATGCATTTAAAATGATGTTTGATACTTATTTGTGTTTAAATATGTTCAAACTTGTTTAAATCATAACAGTAATATTTTTTATAAGACAGTAATAATTTTTAAAAATATCATCAAACAGTAATGCATGCCGGTGGAGCGGGGAGGGTGCGGGGGTGCGGGGGTCGGCGGCGGTTGAGTAGGGAGGTGCGGGGGTCGGTGGTGGCGGTTGAGTAGGGGAATCGAGGTGCGGGCGGTCGGCGCGGCGGACGGTGGACGGGTCTGGCGAGGTGGGATAGCGATCGAGATGGAGGGGATCGAGATCGAGTGTCCATGAAATTAAAAAATATTCATGATAGTTCAAAAAGTGCCCATGAAAATATACAATCGAGAAATGAAGTCTACGATTTAAATACAATCGATCTTAGCTAGCTATCTCTTCACAATCTTCTTGCCCTTCTTTTTCGCAAATGGAGTTCTTCTATGGAACGGACGTCCTTTAGGTAGGGTGGTCCTGCTTCTTCTTGTGGTGTATGCTGCTACTTCATCATCGTCATGTTCGATCCTCGGGTCGCCGTACTTGTCGAAGTCTTGCTCATTGGCTACTCCATCCATTCCGATGATCTTCCTTTTGCCTCTCCTCACGACAACACGACTAGGCTTTGGCGGGTCGGTAATGAAGAAGCATTGGTCCACTTGGGAAGCCAGTACCCATGGCTCATTTTTCGCGGTGACGTTTGCGCCCGCGGTCTTGGATTTGGCTTCGGGTATAACCATGGTGGTGAAATACCGGTCTTCTTTTATGACGTTCTTGGCCCATCTGACACGGAACATCGGGACCTTCTCTCCTGTGTAGCTCAGCTCCCAGATCTCCTCGATCCTTCCGTAGTATCTGTCCTTGTCGTTACCGGTGTAGGATTCCATCGTTACCCCGGAGTTTTGATAACCATCGCTCTTCATGTCCTTGGCGTCGGTGTAGAATGTGTAGCCGTTGATATAAACGCCTCATAGGTCATCAGGTTGTGCTCGGCGCTACGTGACAAGGCGAATATGAGTTGTTCTTCCGCGGAAGAATCCTCATGTAAAGGGTACGGCGAAGCTTCGCTTGAACCAACGCGTGAAACATGAGTTGTGCTCTTTGAGTATATCTCCGTCCGTCCTCTGTTGGCCTCGGTCATTGTACGTCTTCTTAATAAAGGTTTTGTGTTGTACCACCCAAGGATCGACCACGTCTATGTGTTGTAGCGCGACTAAGTTTGCTCTTTCAAAGTCGGCGAGTCGACCATCGAAGTCGACATGCATTTCGCGACGACCCTCACGGTAACCCCATTCAGCGAGCCTGCCGAGGTGCCTGTTGACGGGCAGACCAACGGGGTTCTCGATGCCTAGATAATTCGTGCAGTAGGAGATGCACTATTCGGTCAGAAAGCCCCTGGCTATGCTTCCTTCTGGACGTGACATGTTGCGAACGTATCCTTTGATGACACCATTCATCCTTTCGAATGGCATCATGCTGTGCAGGAACGTCGGCCCGAGTTGGATGATATCCTCCACTATATGGACCAGCAGATGCACCATAACGTCGAAGAATGCGGGCGGGAAGTACATCTCAAGCTCGCATAGTATCACCACGATCTCTTCCTGTAGCCTTCTGAGTTGCCTCACGCCAATCGACTTCCGAGAGATGACGTCGAAGAAGTTGCATAGGCCAAATAGCGTTTCACGGACGTGCGTGTCCATGATCCCACGGATTGCAACTGGAAGTATCTGCGTCATCAGCACGTGACAGTCGTGAGACTTCATCCCGCTGAACTTCGCTTCGCTGGGTCTAGGTATTTGCTTATCTTCCCAGCGTAACCAGAAGGAAGTTTTACTCCTAGGAGGCAGGTGAAAAACTGCTCGATCTCCTCCTGACTTAGAGTGAAGCACGCGGAGGGTAGTCATTTCCGGTCTTCTTGGCCTTTTTGCCTTTGCGACGACTTTCTATGCCTGCTTCGCTCATCATCATCATCATCATCATCATCATCATCATCATCATCATCATCATCATCATTAGCGTGAAGCTCTTGCCTGATGCCCATTGATTTCAAGTCTGCTCTTGCTTTCGGCCCATCTTTGGTCCTCTCGGCATGTTGAGCAGGGTACTAAGCGACTCTCGCACACGTTCTTCGTGATATGCATGACATCAAGGCTGTGAGGCACGGTGGATCTTCGAGACGGCAAGTCCCGGAAAACAGACCTCGTTTTCCATACCTTCAGCAGCTGCTCTGGCGCTTTCGCTTCTTTCCGGCTCTGGCGCCTTTTGCTTCTTTCGGCGGTGGGCAGTCTTTCCAATTTTTCAACAGCTTGTCTATTTCCTCGCCGCTCCTCGTACAGGCGTTTTGGGTTCGGTTTCACCATCGAACAGATCCTTGCGTTTCCTCCACGGGTCATCGTCGCGAAGCCACCTTCGATGTCCCATGAACACGGTTTTGAAGACCGGGATCTCTATCTAGCTGGCGATCGTTGTGTCATCCATGCACCTTACGCATCCAGAAAATCCGTGGACTACCTGCCCGCGAGATATCCGTAACCGAGATAGTCGTGCACCGTCGTGAGCGGTGCGGCTCTCATAGGGAAATATTCTTTCTGCGGCGCCCCACGTATTGGCTGGCGTTTTCCACAGCGTGTCAAGCTCCTCTTTCAGCAGCCCCGATACTGATTGATGTCGTTCCTTGGTTGTTTCGGCCCTTCAATTAGCATACTCATGTGAATGTACTTCCTCTTCATGCACAACCAGGGGGAAGGTTGTACATCCACACAAACACAGGCCAGGTGCTATGTGTGCTTCTCTGGCTGCCAAACGGATTGACTCCATCGGTGCTCGCGCCCAGCACGATGTTCCTTGGATCGTTCCCAAATTCCAAGTCTTCGAAGTTCAACGCTTGCCACTGGCTCACATCCTTAGGGTGACTCAGCATCTTGTCTTTTTTATCTATCTCCGGATCATTTGCGTCATCTTCTCGCTTCTTCTCCTCCCTATCCGCGTGCCAACGCAGGAGCTTTGCTACCTTAGGGTCCATGAAATAGCGCTGCAGACGAGGAGTGATCGGAAAGTACCACACCACTTTTCGAGGAGCTTTCTTCCTCTTCTTGTATCGAGTGACGCCGCACACCGGACATATGGTAGACTCCGCGTGCTCGTCCCGATAAATGATGCAATTGTTCATGCACACATGGTATTTCACGTGCGGTAAATCGAGAGGACACACGATTTTCTTCGCCTCCTCCAAACTGGTCGGGCACTTGTTCCCCTTGGGAAGACGTTCGTGCCAGAATGACATGTTCTCGTTGAAGCATCGTCGGTCATTTTGTGTTTTACCTTCATCTCGAGCCATGGCGTTACTTTGGCGGGTATCCTCGGGCCTGCATCCTTCATACAATGGAGTAACCGCGTCTAACTCAAGTTGATCCATCTTGGCTTTCTCTCGGCGGCAGCTCTGGCGTTATCCGTCCCGCTTGAGAAGCAGCTCTTGAATATGAGGGTCCTGCACCCAGCCCATCGATGGTCCAGCGTCGTCTGCTCCGCCGGCATCATCATCTTCATGATCATGCCCGTCGCCTGCTCCGGCATCTTCCTCATCATCATGTCCTGCATCTTCTACATGATGACTGTGTACAGCATCACCGTCGTGATCATCTCCTGGGGATTCTTCGTCTTCTCGCCCGCCCAAGCCGCGGTGGTTGTCTTGCTGCACTTCCTCATTTCTTGCCCTGCCCCCATGGACGACTTCGTAGTCATCTTCATCACCTTGCCACCGATAGCCATCCATGAAACCACGCAAGAGCAGGTGGTCCCGCACCTGCCCGGAATCCGGGTCCGCAATAAGGCTCTTCAGCTTGCATCTTCGACACGGACATCTTATCTCCGTCTCGTTCTTTTGAAGCATCTCGGCCTTCGCGGACCTCAAAAACCTATTCACGATGCCTTCGGTCATCGTGCGGACCATGGTTGCCTGCGGGGTAGAGCAAAACGATATTTTAGAACCAAACAAAAATTTGGCATGACTTTCCTTAAAAATAGGACCAAAAAGAATGCTTAATGCCAAAATTCTCGCCGAAACGGAAATGAATCAACATTCCGGCAAAATATTGGCAACTATCGCATTTCAAATACCGGTACACCTCTAAACACAAACACATATGCAACACCACAAACATATGCAACACCACGAACATATATAGATCTAGCTAGGCCGTAAAAAGTGCATGTGCACATTGTTATAGGGAGAACAACATAAATATAGCTTCCCCTTACTTACCTATTAAAACAAGGTAATTTAACCACTTAATTTGAATGAATCTATGGCGGAAATGAGGTGAAAAGAGGAGGCACCGAGACAAGGAGGAGGTGGAGAGAATGAAGTGGGGAGAAAGTGAGTGTGGGTAGAAGAGGCTGTCCAAAATATCTTGTTGCTGCCCACTTACTAATGGCGCACCAGCACTAAATCGCCATTAGTAATCCAGTAACTAATGGCGCACCTCTGGCGGTGCGCCATTAGTAGATTTAAAAAAAAAAAAAAAATACTAATGGCGCACCCTTGGCGTGGTGCGCCATTAGTAGTTACAACTACTAATGGCGCACTTCATCTGGATGCGCCATTAGTATATTTGGACAGGCGCACTAGTTCAAAAAAAAAGTTGATACTAATGACGCACCACTTGCATGGTGCGCCATTAGTAGTTACAACTACTAATGGCGCACTTCGCCGGGATGCGCCATTAGTATGTTTGGACAGGCGCACTAGTTCAAAAAAAAAGAAATTATATACTAATGGCGCACCCACTGCCTGGTGTGCCATTAGTAGTTTGGCGCACTTAAGCAGGATGCGCCATTAGTATGTTTGGACAGGCGCACTAGTTCAAAAAAAAATTGATACTAATGGCGCACCCTTTGCATGGTGCGTCATTAGTAGTTTCAACTCTAATGGCGCATCAGAAGGTGGTGCGCCATTAGTATATACTAATGGCGCACCAACTTTCTGGTGCGCCATTAGTGTCAATCTCATCTATAGCCCTTTTTCTAGTAGTGATGTTTTCTCTTTGTTTATTTATTCATTTCTTTCTTTGTCTTCATGTCCACAATTCACGTGTAAGTGGGTATATAAAAGAGAAATGAGAAGTATGACTATACAAACGAACAAATAAGAGCTTAAAACAGACACATCGGACCACTGATCGGGCGTGTCCACGTACATTTAAAGGGCTCGATTTTCTAACTCTGGCGGTAGATGCTCTAACATGTCCATGTTACAGACTGGGAGATATTTAACAGTCGGTGAAGGATCAAAACTACACCTTTAATTAAAACATTCAACATTCGTGCACGCTAGCTAGCTAGCTAATAGGTCGCTTTTCTTAAGAGAAGTCAGCCGCCCTTGATCTAAATCTAAAAGAAAGGAAAGAAAAGAAAATCAGCGGCCTCGCTGGCGCTCCACGATAACACGCACACGTTCTCATCGGTTGGTAGCGTAGTTATCCATTCCGATCTCCCCTACTCCAATCTCTACGACCTTCCCCCAAAATGCGTTGCCTCCTGCCCTGCACCCACCGGCGCCGGAAGATCCCTCTCGCTCCCCATGCGTCACCACACCGGGAATCCCGCGGCGGCCATGTCTCATCCGCCGCCAAGCGCCATCAGCTCCAGGGCCGCCAGCGGCCATGGCTCCTCTTGTCGGGATCCCCGCACCCTTGCTCCACAACTGCCACCGTTTGGGCTGCGGCCGGCAGCCCTGCTCATGCTCTGTTTTTTCGATTGGCCGTGACCTTCCTCTCGGATTGGTCGACGTACGAAAATTCCACAAGGACGTGCAGACCCAAATTAGTACCACCTCATTTATATTATGATAGACTCTATACAAATCGTAAAAGCGTATTATGACATGAGAAGAAAGCGTAATGTGACGGTGAACCCATGGAATCAATCTGTGCTTTATTATTAGGGAAAGATTGAGACACCTTGAGGACAAAATGGAAATTTGTTCCTTTCTTGTTGCACACTTGTAGCTGGAGAATTGATTGGGTGCTTGCTGCCATTTTTATTTTGAGTCGATCTGAACTTCCTAGTCTTGCTAGAGAAGCTTTTTAGGAGATGCATGCCTGCTTAAGCTATCCATTTCTTCCTCTCTATTGTATGCGCCGGTTATTAAATGAATCGGAAACATTGGTAGTTCCCGCCTAAAAGCTTTTGCCCTGCCAGGCTTGAGATCTAATGCTCCTGGATGTCTGAGCCAGGGTATCTTCCCCATGTTATCTTCTTTTTTGACCTTGTAAAAATAATGCAATGTGCCAGGCCATCTTTACTAAAACGAGGTCTCTTTTTATGTTAGTTGACAATTTACTCAGTGCACTCAGAAGGAAGCTACTTATGTTTGTTGGAAATATGCCCTAGAGGCAACAATATTGTATTATTATATTTTCATTATTCATAAAGAGTTTGTATTTCATGCTATAACTGCTATGATCCTGGAATATGCGACTCAGTGAAAAACTCATATGCACGTGTGGAATGATAAACGGTAAACAATATGTTTTTAGTCTCGCCTCTAAGACTGGTTCAAGTGTTGTTGGTGATCACGTTTTCCGGATTTTAGGATATCGTCAAGTGTAACGATAGTCCTAAAACAACATTGAGGGCATGACTTTAGAAGAACGATTATATTGAATCGACCCAAACTAGTCGGTTATACTTTGTGATTATATCATCTGAAATTATTTGTTATAACACGGAGTGTTAGCATGTGTTTTAGTTCCTCAAACCATGAGAGTGTCTCGGTCACTTCCTACCAGACGGTGGACTTCGGGGTTGCTCAAACGTCATCTGCAACAAGGTGATCATAACGACGACTTTCGGGCTCACCGGAAAGTTTGACAAGTGACCGGATAGCTCGAGAGTGGGATTTGCTCCTCCGACGATGGAGAGATATTCCTAGGGCCCTCTCAGTGTGACACATCCATCATCGTCTGGCCAGACACAGGTGACTACGTCACAGGGATGCCGGAACAGGTCAATGAGAAAGAAGAACAAAACCGGTAACGGGAGCAACGATATAGTGAGCATGGTGAAGACTCGGAAGGATACCGATGCACACCGGGTTTTATAAAGTATCGCCAAGCAAAGGGAACACCGCATGATAATCAAAGGTTCACTCGAATATTATTCATCTAATCATAGGGACCGATATGAATGTCCACGGTTACGCTATCAGTCATGGAACGAAGATGTTTTCGTTCATGTCTATGTTTTACCGAACCTACTGGGTCACAAGCTTAAGATAATCACGATCTGCTGAGTGTTAGTGTGATAGGAGTGATGAGATATATATATATATATATATATATATATATATATATATATATATATATATATATATATATATATATATATATATATATATATATATATATAGGAAAATCCATCCTACCACCTGGGGTAGTTACCCCACATGTCTCATATACTATCTTATGGTAGTATATATCCTACTTTATCATTTTAAGTATGTTCATATACTATATATAAGATACTCCAAAGTGAGTTGCATGAAAAAATTTCAAGTTGGCCCATGGTTTTTATTATAGTTGTGAAATACGTACATATTTGTACATAAAAGAGAGCATACTCAAAATATATATGGAATTGTTTCATTAATATCCGAAATAGTTTCAAGAGGTTATGGAAGCGCTTCGGGGTCCCTGGAAGGGTTTCGCTGAATTTGGGTAATACTTGGTATTACTGATATATATATATATGGAAAATGTTTCCAAGGATGCTAAATTGTATATAATGCTCTGAAAATGTTTAGAACCAATATATATTTAATTTAATATCAATGGGCCTAATATGACCAAGAGATGGAGAAGGAATTCGACCACAAGGGCCCAATAGGGGAGGCGCCGCCCTTCCCCCTATGGGGAGGACGAATCCTAGTGGTGGAAGGACTCCTCCTTCCCCCTTGGCCGACGCAAGGGGAGGGGAGTCATTCCCCCTTTGTGGCGTCCCCTCCTCTCCCCTGAATTTATATATACTAGAGGATTTCCACCCTATGCAACAGAAGTTGTGGAGCCTCCTCTAGCTGATCTAGTTCTAGTTCTAGTTGGTCCGTCTTTAAGTGAAGATGCAAAACTCTCAGAGCTATAAGGCTCAGAGCTATAAGGCAGGTTGGCAACATGCTTAATGTGGTTCCATTGGCTATGATTAGCAAACATGTTGTCCTACAGAGCAGTCTTGAAAGAACACGCCTATATGAGTTCCGACTGTAAACGTCGCAGTCTATGAGATTTGGGTGATCTCTAGTAAGCTCACGAAGAGACCAGGGAGTTGACTAATTAGAGCTAGCCCTAGCCACCTATAATCCACATAATTAGAAGCTCCGTGTGGTTCTAATCTCCTCTCTCTAAATTCACCAGCGATGATTAGCTCTGGACGGCGAAGCGCTGCAGGATCATGAAAACCGTACACTTGCAACCTATAGGAAGCTCTGAACTGGATTAACTCTGAACTTTTTCTTGTGGTATGCCAGACTTATGTGTTATATTATTGCCTGTAAGTTGTGATGAGATATTATGCCATACAGTCCATTTATGTACAAGTATGCCAGACTCGTTAATTAGTTCTTGGCAACTTGCCTTCGTCTGTATGTATAAGCACCTATAGGAAGCTAACTAAAAAAACAAGGATTTTTTTTTTGATACAAGGCCAGTTGGAGGTCGTGTGGAATTACATCAACGGTTTTACTGCCCACCTTCATATCCTAACTAGTAATTGGGGCGCCACCCTGTGGCGCCGCTTAAGAGGAAGTTATGCATACGTTTTTATTAAAAAAATTACATAGAGTTCTCGTCTCTGTCTAAAAAAAATCTCAGGAAAAAAATTCTCATCTTCATCTAAAAAATGAAGTAAAAAATATTGCCACCGGAGCCTACAAGCGAGTGCCACTTTGCATAACCCTTCATTTAAAAAATACGAGAGGTCCTCACCTCCATCTAAAAAGGAAAAATACATTTAAAAATAATCCACATCTAAAAAATACATTTAAAAGATTTCTCACCGCGGCCAACCAGCTTGTGTCACGTGGCATAGCTGGTTGGCCGCCCTTCACGCGTAGCTTAATAGATTTAATAGCAAGTTACAACAAGTTTGTAGTTTCCAAAATAATATGCAAGCTACACATATGTCCAACTGCCTAGTGTCCTGGATAACTCGGTGCTCATCATGTCTAACTCAGTCACGAGCATGGCGTTGTTCACCCTGGGTGAGTCATCAATTGGTGACGTATGCAAACATGTGTCCTGTCGTGTGGGCAGAGCTTTGCCGCACTAGGCCTGGACCTCAAGTTCTCCCACGGCCCAACCATCAATGGCCATCGGCTCAATGGTGCTCAATGAAATCCTCCTAAAGTTAAAAATGTGTATCTGCATTTTCAATCTCCTTGTATGTCTGAAGAAAAGCTTTAATGCGGTTAGGGTCTCTAGCTGGTTTGACACGGCTACCCACATTGTCGTAGAAGAATTCCAAGTTCATTCCTCTCTCATCTTCAAGAATCATATTGTGAAAGATAACACAACATGTCATGATATTTTTCAATGTTTTCTTATCCCGAAAACGAGCAGGACCACGGACAATGGCAAATCTACATTGCAAAACACCGAATGCTCTTTCAATGTCTTTTCGGGCTGCCTCTTGCACTCTTGCAAATTCACACTATTTTTTAGTTTTGGGTTCTTTGATGCTCTTGACAATGTGCACCAAGAAGGGTATATACCATCTGCAAGATAGTAACCTTTTGTGTATTCATGCCCATTGATAGTATAGTTGCAAGCTGGAGCATCACCACTAGCAAGCCTAACAAACAAATAAGACCGTTGCAACACATTGATATCATTGAGAGTGCTCAGCATACCAAAGAAGCAATGCCAAATCCATAAATCCTCGGATGCTACGGCCTCTAGCACAATTGTTGCATCACGAGACTTGCCACAATATATTCCTTGCCATGCCTTCGGGCAATTTTTCCATGTCCAATGCATACAATCAATGCTACCTAGCATGCCAGGCCAACCTCTCCTCTCATTAGATGCCATCAACTTCTTTGTGTCATCCTCGTTGGGTGCCCGAAGATACTCAGGACCAAAGACACGGACGATCACTTTTGCAAATCTACGCACAGACTCAATTGTAGTATCTTCACCAATGCGAAGGTACTCATCGACATAGTCAGCCGGAACGCCATATGCAATCACCCGCATAGCTGCGGAGATTTTTTGATATGCACTAAATCCCTTTAAGCCCGCAGCATTTCTTCTTTGAGTAAAATACCGGCAATTTGCCTTGCAAACTTGAACAAGTTTCACAAAAAGAGATCGGCGCATTCGGTACCTTCTCCGGAAGAGGTGTGGTGGGTATGTAGGATTCTCCGCGAAGTAGTTTTGCATCAACATCTCGTTCCCAAGAAGACAATTCCGAGGAATGCAAAGACGCCCGACGGTCGATCCTCGCCTTCTCTTCCGGTTCTCGTCTTCGTGCTCCTTCACGGCAAGTTGGCAAGCATGGTCTCAACATCCGAGTCGTCCGAATCGGACGAATCGGTGAGCAAGAACTTCTCGCACAGGCTCAAATCCATCTACATGCACACCATCGCGTCAATGAACTACAGCGCTCGCTCGCAAAGATCACAAAATACACACTAACCGGTGGAGGATGCGGCGAGTGATCCTGGGCGGCGACAAGGGGCGGGCTCGGCGATGGTCGATCCCCGGCGGCGGCAATGACGAGGGCGCTCTTCTCGCCGGATCCCGTGGGGCGGTGCAGTGTGACGGCGCGGAAGGATGGTAGGCGGCCCCGCGGAGCGTTTCTACCCGCAGATTTGGCGGAATCGCCGGCAGCGGAGGGGCGGAAGCAAAGGCGGGCGGCGGCAGAAGGGGATGGGGAAAATGCGCGCGGGCTGAAATGTCCCTCCCGCCAACTACTTCTCCGCGATGCAGGGCACCGCAACCACGACGGGGAAACCCGTGTATTCGCGGGTTGGGGCCGAGATTTTTCCGCGCCCCCTAAAAAAATTTGCGGGTCAGGGCGGGATGCAGGGTCTGATCGGGCAGGTTTTTCGGCCCCGACCCGCATTTTGGCGGTTATTTTCCGTGTCGGGGCGGGATGCGGGGTCTGCTAGAGTTGCTCTTATCATGTCATAAATATTCATCTTGCTTAAAAAGTAAATGCACTGTGTATAGAAAAAACAATCATTTTTTCTTCAATGTGTACATACACATTAGAAGAAGAAAAAAGTGTTTTTACTACTGAGAAAAAAGGGAAAAGAAATATAATCAAACCCACAAATAAGGCCGCAAAGGAAAATATAACCATAAGAAACACAAAACCGCAAAAACAAAACCCATTGAAAACAGATTGTAGTGATCACTAGTATGAAACAGAGTCAAACCCACAATAGTGTGGGGTGCACATTTATTTTCCTTGTTTTATGGGTTATGTATTTGTTTTTTTATATATTTTTAGATAAATGTCTTTGTTTGGGGAGCAACTAACGAAGGAGCACTCCTTTGGGAGCCTCCCAAAGGGTCAACTGGGGTGGCCTGAGAGTGTGTCACATAGCGCCCTCTCAGCCGCCGCCAGTTGTCGCGCTTTGTACGCTTTCTTCGATTTTTTTCGCACGCGTTGTCTGCTTTTTAGTTGGTTTTTCTCAGGTTTTTTTAGGTTTTTGGTTTTCCACCGGTCTTCCTTAACTTTTGGAACAAAAATTTTTTTGAAAAAAATTGCCCGAAAAAACACATTTTTTAGTGGCAAAAATATGTTTTCTTTTTTTTCCTTCCGCAATGGGCACGGATTTGTTTTCGCGAGAAGCATGGTTGTGCCCCTCGGAAAAAAATGTGTTTTATTTTTTTTTTGCTTCCGCGAGAGCCACAGTTTTGCTTCCGCAAAAGACACGGACTTGCTTGTGCCTCTCAGAACCGAAAATAAACGCATTTTCTTTTTTCTTCTTCTGCGAGAGGTTGTGCAATAGGTACGTCGAGCCTCTCGAAAATGGGAAAAAATATTATTTTTTTCCTTTCACGAGAGGCACAATTTTGCTTCCGCGGGAGGCACAGATTTGTTTCCGTGGGCCGTGCCTGAAAAAACGTGTTTTTTTTCTTTCCGCGAGAGGCATAGTCGTGCCTATTTCAATGAAAACAGTTCAAGATTTGGACGCACGGTTTAAGAGATAAAATATTTTGAATAAATGGATCTACGAAAAAAATCACAAGTTGCGACAAGTTGCGCACATGCAGTGCAACATTTGTTAGTCTGAAGAGATGAGAGTGATCTTTCCAGAAAGTGCCCCTTAATTAGTGGTTTTGCTTTGTTTGTTTTCCGTGTAGACCGACTAAACTGACGCGAGACTGTAGGATGTCTCGCTTTAGGTAGCTTTTTTATTTGAGGGGATCTCGCTTCAGGTAGCTGCCTGATTGGGCCAGCCAATCGTCGACATAGGCCTTCTTTGCTTTTTAATTTTTTCACTTTTAATTTATCATTTGCATCCAATTTTGTTGTCTCAATTTCTAGTTTTCCATGTATTCTGAAATATTCTAAATATATCTATTACAAAAATCACTTTACATAAAAAAGTTGAAAGTTAAACATTAAAAAAACAGTTAGATGCGTATACAAAAATGTTTATATGTATACAAAATATACAAAGTATATGGAAAATTATATAAATAAAATAAATAATGTTCACATTGTTTGGAAAATATTAATAATGCATTTTGAAATAGTAATGGTGTATAGAAAAATATACCAAATATGTACAATCCGTATGAAAAACTAGACATGAAAAAATATTTGTTTTAAAAATGTTAATCATGTATTTGAACATTGTTAAACATGTACATAAAAATGTTCCTAATGTACACGAAGAAATGTTAAATGATATGGAGAAAGTATACAGTACAACTATATGTTATAAAAATAATAATCTTGTTTTTGTAAAATGTAAACATGTACATATAAAATGGCCCTGATGTACACAAAAAGAAACAATGTTAATGAAAAGAAAACATAAAACATGCATGTTTTAAAAAATTATAATTTATTTTCAAAATGTTAAATGTGTACATAGAAAATATTCCTGGTGTATACAAAAACTGTAAATTTTGTATGGAAAATAGCGGCATCAAAAATAGGAGTTGACAAAACTGTTAATCATGTATTTAAGAAATGTAATACATGTATATAAAAATGTTCCTGAGGTATACCAAAATGTATAAAGAAAACGAAGGAAAGCAAAAAAAAAACAAAAAAAAACACGAAACAAAGAAAAAGAAGAAAGAAAAACAAAAAACAACATAAAAAAATAAACAAAAAGGAAAAAAAGGAAAAGAACAAACAGATTAAAAGTGTGAAAGAAACGAAGAAACGATGTGAAAATTAAAACCAGTGTAGTAATGAAAGGAATCCAAAAGCAAGAAAAAGAAAAAACAGACGAAACCAACACATATAACTAGCGAGCGAAGGACTCAGCAAGCTAATGGGCCGGTGCATATGCGCGAACCTTTTAGACGAGACAGATGCTACTATCTCTATAAGCGAGATATAGCATTCACGGTCTAGTGGAATGAATTGAGATCCCTTGGCGACCAGCCCAAAGTGAAGTTTTTAACAATTGCAGTACCTACCGGCAAAGAAACAACCATCATTTAATGCTTTATAGCATGTGTGCCATGCTCAGAGTATAATAAGTCATTATTACTACACTATACAAGAAAGATACTATTACCAAAAAATACACCCTGTCCAAACTAAAGACTTACCTCTAATATTCATTATGACATTTTGAATTGCTCACAACGTTTGAATTCCTTATTTTGAACTTGTTTAAATATTTCAATTCAGGTCGACATGAACTTTAAAACAAGACTAATCTAGGATATATTTTCACCAGTTTGATTTTTTTAATCATGTTTCAGTTTCAGTTATATTTAAAATAAGAGGTTTCATTCCTTTCCACAAACAGTTTTCTGTCAATTCAGAAAATTGATTTCACACATTTTGAGTAAACTAATTTGACTCATTCCATAAAACTGATTTTTCTTATTTTCATAATTAGTTTCACTCAATTCAAAAACTAATTTCACTCTTTACATGAAACTGATTTTTCTCGTCCTGGAAAACAGTTTTCTTTCATTCATTAAACATATCTCAAATGATTCAAAGAATTAGTTTCATTTATTTTAAAGAAATCGTTTAGTCATTTATTTCACTTATTTCAAATAAGAGGTTTCACTATTTATTTTCAGTCATTTAATAAACAATTGGAAGTCAATTTAAACAAAAATAAAACTCATTGATTGCAAAAGCATTGATTTCATGGAATTTAAATAAATCATTTCCAAAACCTGCTTTCACTCATTTTAAGATTTCAGTCATTTAAAAAAACTTTATTCTTTTGAAGTATTTTTTAAGTTTAGGGTATGAGAGTGAAAATATGTGAACTTGGACTGTTTTCAAGGAGATGATATATATTTTTGGAAGTGATTAATTCAAGCGAATGAAACCGATTATTTCACTTATGTAACTAACTACACAAATAATGTATTTCACACACTTAAATATATTTAGTGAATAAGTGAATCAAAACGTTGAAAATTAAACTTCTTAAAATTGTGTCCAAGATTGTTATTCTAAGGGTCTTGGTGTCAAGAGTTCAAATATATAAAAAAACATATACTAATATATGGTTTAAAATATATGAGTGATTTAAAATTACAAAGGTGGAATAAAATGATCGTTTTAAGGGATAAAATGATGGGTCCGATAGTGAGAGAGGAGATAGTGAACTCCTCGTAATCTGTACTTGAGTCACAAAAAAGATGGGACCATGCCTGCTACCTTTAGAGAATCTAAAGCTAGACTCAGCAAATCCGGCAGCCTGAACATCCACGGACGCGTCTGGGCGCGTCTGCGGACAATGATCAGTTGACCTTTAAATTTCCTTGTCCACAACGAGGTATCTCATTAACAAAACACCAAATCCATATAATTACATGCAAGCATAAACCTAGTCTAAATCTTCGCCCACGCTTGTTCGCCTTCATGTCCTTGTTCCCGTCCATGTCCATGTCCGGCGGCCATGAGACCCATGAAGCGAAGCTCCGGTCGCCGGCGAGGGAGACTATAACATGGGAAATAGCTTGGCTCGGATGGACACGAGGCCCTGCCATCTCCCATGTCCTACTCTTTCTCATCGGAGCTTATGGCCTCGACGTCGCCAGTTGAGGTGAAGTCCACGATAGACCACTCGTGATATGAGCCTGATAGCTCCATGACTTGGTTGCGGCGCCAAGGAGTGCCGGTCACCCGTAGCGGCGTGTGACTCTGCCTCCGTGGCCTTGGCTGCGAGGGCTACGGCTGCCTCTCGGGCCATGTGCTTGGCACGGCGAGATGGGTCGGCGTGGGCCGGATTCGGCGTGACAGACACGCCCAGGAGTGCCTGGACCTCCCCATATTGGCCGCCAGGTTTGGTCTGGATATGAGCATTGGCGGAGCCTCTTGGAGGCCAAACGGGTCATGACCCCCCCCCCCCCCCCCTTCCAAAAGTGTAATTTTCTCTAAACTATGCATACTAAGCGTTCTGAAGCAGCCCATCACCACAAGTGCGTAGCTTGCTTGGCTGATTTTTGCATACTTGAAGCTCTCGGCCAAAACTCTCCACGGCTTACCTCCATGTGCTTCCATCAATGATGATTTGATTTCTAACTAGTCGTTACAACTCCTCAATCATGTTTCCCCCTTTCGGTTTGGACCATTAACCATTGCATAGCCGCAGAGCTAACTGGTTGCTGCTGCACGGAATGCCTTGTGTTGTTGCGCACCACTGTTACCTCCTACGGGATGAGCCGACTACGGTCAATGAGCCGAGCTGTCATGCTTTCATGTATGTTGCTTCCATTCCCCCCCCCTTGATTCCTTGTCACGCCCAAGACTTTGGATATGAGGGTTCCCGGTCAGCCCATACATATAGGCCCGATTTATGGTGCCCAACTAGGTCACGTTTTCTAGCACGACATAGTAGGGTGGGGGGTTGAGGAGTATGTCTGTAGATGCTCATATCTGTCTATGGTGGGACCCAAAAGAAAGAAATATCAACACTTAAACCTAGGAACGGAACCAATATTCAATTCAGTGCTCGGCTCACCTGCACCTGATGGACAGTAAAACAAAAAATATCAGAAAAATTCCAAAAATCTGAATTTCTTTTTGGGAGGCAAGGTGATTCTGTGCGCGAGGTGCGCGCAAAATTTCGGGGCTAAAGGACATTTAAGGAGCTCATGACAAAAAAAAAAGAGCTCCAAACAGTGTTGTTTTCAAAAGCTTGTCACATGTTTGAAAATTATTATTTTTGCCGAGAGCTACTGAAATGTCCAACCTTCATGGAATTTGGCACGGGATTCATGCACGTGAGTACTATTTTTAATGATTTTACTGTTCCTCGCGGGTGCAGTGGCACCCGAGAGCCAAACTGCCCTTTCCAGAAAGGAATAAGTATCTTGATATACTTCACCATGTGGCAGCACCGCATTGGCTCGCGTGTTGCCGGTGGGTAATTAACGTTGCCGCTAAAGATGTCTTTGCCGCCCGGCCCTTTCTCGCTCGACTATAGTTGCAACCGCAGGACCGAGCGAGAGGTTGACACTGGAATCAGTCCATCGACCTCCACCGCTGTAAATTGATCACTCCTCCCTGTTGAAGTGTTCACCGTTGTACACGTTATGGTTATGACCGGTTCTGCAGGATCTGTACCGGCTCCTTCATCCTCTCGGTAGTGCCTAGCTAGATTGTAGGAGTTCAGTTGAGTCCTGGGGCTGCCTCTCCTCTCCTCTCCTCTGTATTTAAACCGCATGATGTCAACCGGACACATCTACACTCTCATCACACCCACTTCTTCGCTCGACTTAGACCAGAAATGGCAATGAAGACGGGCTGCTGCTCGGCGGCGGCGGTCCTCCTCCTCCTCGTGGTTGCCGCGGCCGGTGCGTCGGTGGCCGGGGCGACGTATGTCAGGTACAAAGACCCCAAGCAGCCGATCCAGGCGCGCGTGGAGGACCTCCTCGGCCGGATGAGGATCGAGGAGAAGATCGGGCAGATGACGCAGATCGAGCACCACAACGCCTCCTCCGCCGTCATCGAGAAGTACTTCGTCGGTACGTACTTGCTCTCTTCCTTCCTTCCTTCACCGGCGAGTCGAATCGAATCGGTCGATCGATTCTGGAAGCCAGCGTACGTGTGCGTGTCATCTCTGCATTGCATGTGGGTTTGATCGATGGATCGATGCATGGATGTGCATGCAGGGAGCGTGCTGAGCGGTGGCGGCAGCGCGCCGTCGGAGAAGGCGTCGGCGGCGACGTGGCAGGAGATGATCACCAAGATGCAGAAGGCGGCGCTCAGCACCCGCCTCGGCATCCCCATCATCTACGGCATCGACGCCGTGCATGGCAACAACAACGCCTACAACGCCACCATCTTCCCCCACAACGTCGGCCTCGGCGCCACCAGGGACCCCGACCTGGTCAAGCGCATCGGCCGCGCCACGGCGCTCGAGGCCAGGGCCACCGGCATCCCCTACACCTTCGCGCCATGCGTCGCGGTGCGTAATAACCTCTTCATATCAATCATTTTTTGGCTACATACATATAGGAGTATATGTCAAAAGTCGTCGTCCATTCGTTATTAACACATGCATCCGGCTGGCTGGGACGGGGCATGCATGCAGGTCTGCCGTGATCCGAGGTGGGGCGGGTGCTACGAGAGCTTCAGCGAGGACACCAAGCTGGTGCAGCTGATGACGTCGGCCGTCATCCCCGGCCTGCAGGGCGACGTCTCCAGCAAGCACCCCAGGGGTGTCCCCTTCGTGGGCGGGCCCAAGCACGTGGCCGCCTGCGCCAAGCACTTCGTCGGCGACGGCGGGACGCACCACGGGATCAGCGCCAACAACACCGTGCTCAGCTTCCACGACCTGATGCGGATCCACATGCCGCCCTACTACGACGCCGTCATCAAGGGCGTCGCCTCCGTCATGATCTCCTACTCCAGCTGGAACGGCGTCAAGATGCACGAGAACAAGTACCTCATCACCCAGATCCTCAAGGAAAAGATGCACTTCAGGGTACGTACGTACTACACTACGTATAATTTGCCATCCCACGTACTCCCTCCGTAAACAAATATAAAAACATTTAGGTCACTAAAGTAGTGATCTAAACGCTTTTATATTTATTTTTTATATTTATTTACAGAGGGAGTACTACATTGCTATTGTCACTTCGTCCATCACTCACACGGTACTTGACACGTACGAGCAGGGTTTTGTGATCACGGACTGGCAGGCGGTGGACAAGATCACCAACCCGCCGCACAAGCACTACTACCACTCCATCCAGGAGACCATCCACGCCGGCATCGACATGGTCATGATCCCATTCGACTACCCCGAGTTCGTCGCCGACGTCCAGGCCCAGGTCATGCGTGGCGCTATCAAGATGGACCGCATCAACGATGCCGTCTCCCGCATCCTCAGGGTCAAGTTCGCCATGGGCCTCTTCGAGAACCCCTTCCCCGACCACACCCTCACCGCCCAGCTCGGCAGCAAGGAGCACCGGGAGCTCGCCAGGGAGGCCGTCAGGAAGTCCCTCGTGCTGCTCAAGAACGGCAAAGGCAGGAAAGATGGCAAGCCCGTCCTCCCGCTCTCCAAGACGGCCAAGAAGATCCTCGTCGTCGGCACCCACGCCCACGACCTCGGCCTCCAGTGCGGCGGCTGGACCAAGTCGTGGCAGGGTCAGGCCGGCAACGACATCACCGGCCATGGTACCTACTTACCTCCATCGCCTCCTCATCTTTCTTTCACAAATCTCTCTCTCTCTCTCTCTCTCTCTCTCTCTCTCTCTCTCTCTCTCTCTCTCTCTCTCTCTCTCTCTCTCTCTCTCTCTCTCTCTCTCTCTTGGAGTACGTGTTGATGCTTATAGTTAGTTGTTGACTACGTACGTACGTTACGATGCAGGCACCACCATCCTTGAGGCCATCAAGTCGGCGGTGGACAAGAAGACGATCATCGACTACTCGGAGCACCCGGACAAGGGCAACGTCTCCAAGAACGAGGACGAGTACGACTACGCTGTGGTGGTGGTGGGCGAGCACCCGTACGCCGCCACGGCCGGCGACAACCTGAACCTCACCATCCCGGGCCCGGGCCCGGAGGTCATCAGGAAGGTGTGCGAGCTCGTCAAGTGCGTCGTCGTCCTCGTCTCGGGCCGTCCACTCGTCGTCGAGCCATACCTGGACACCATTGACGCGCTCGTCGCCGCCTGGCTGCCCGGCACCGAGGGCCACGGTGTCGCCGACGTGCTCTTCGGGGACCACGGATTCTCCGGGAAGCTGCCACGGACGTGGGTCAGGTCCGTCGACCAGCTGCCCATGAACTACGGCGACAAGCTCTACGACCCGCTCTTCCCCTTCGGATTCGGACTCACCACCAAGCCAGCGGATCGCAGCTAGCTAGCTTTCCTCTAGCCCCTCATCGAATCGAGTTTGGATTTCATCTTTTTCTATAGCATTAGCCTGAGGTTATTTAATTATTAGTTTTTTTGGTTAATTATTAGGTAGTTAGCCCGTGAGGCCTGAGTGGGAATCGACCGGAAATAATTTAATCAGAAGGATTTTGATCACGTACGTCGCCGTGTGTGTGAGTTCGTTGTGAATGTCCCATGAACTTGAAATCTCTTGTGATGCCACAATTTTGTCTATCAAGTTCGTCACTTTTACTATCATTTGCATTCTGCGCACGGACCAAAAACAAAGCTTCACTTGATGAGTACGAAAATGAGCTTTGAACGGACAATTACAGGCTTGTTACGGGTGAGGTTGAGTTGTCAAACTTACTAGTTAAGGGGGGAGGAAGGGCAAAATCAACGAAGAGTTGGGCTCCATAGCCATCAATGGTACATTCACGGACATTTACTTAAGGTTTACAGGGTGTTTTACACCTGGCAGTTTCTGATGGGCTCAAGGGGGAGGCTGGGCCCCCACCCAGGTGAGATTAAGGGGGTCGGTAGAGAGTATTATGGGAAAGGTCATGTAACAGCCTTGTAGTCAGCCTATGTGTTTAGCATTTTTGCTCCATGGCAGTCGCGGGGGGCATGCATGAACATGCAACACTGTTGAACGGCATAAGAGAGATCGGGCCGCGTCAACGTGATGTACTGCAGCGCCCCAGCCAGGCTGCGGTAGAGCGACGGGTCGTGGAAGAGCGGGCCAGTGTCGGTGGAGAGCTTGGCCAACGTGTCGACTGGAGTGGAGATGGGCTTGCAGTTCAGCATGCCCGCACGGTCGAGGATCTCCAGGGCGTACTGTTCCTGGGAGAGGAACAAGCCACGCGCAGTGGTGGTGACGTTGATGCCGAGGAAGTGGTGGAGCGCGCCGAGGTCGGTCATGGAGAACTCGCGGTGAAGAGCCTGGATGACGGAGTCGAGCACCGCGCCCGAGCTGGCGGTGAGGATGATGTCGTCGACGTAGAGGAGCAGGTAGGCGAGGTGAGCACCCCGCCGAAAGACGAAGAGCGACGAGTCTGCCCGTGATGCGACGAAGCCAAGGGTCCGCAGGTACGTCGTGAACCTGGTGAACCACGCCCGAGGCGCCTGCTTGAGACCGTAGAGGGAACGGTTCAGCCGGCACACGTGCGAGGGCGAGGTGGTGTCGACGAAGCCGGAGGGTTGGTGACTGTAGACCGTCTCCGCAAGGTGGCCGTGGAGGAAGGCGTTCTTGACGTCCAGCTGATGTATGGGCCATGTCTTGCCGGCGGCGAGGCTCAGGACAGTCCGAATGGTGGCCAGTTTGACCACGGGACTGAAGGTCTCGGCGTAGTCGACGCCGGCCTGTTGCGTGAAGCCACGAAAGCACCCACCGCGCCTTGTACCGGGCGAGCGTGCCGTCCGGATGAAATTTGTGCCGGAAAATCCACTTGCCCGTGACGACGTTTGCACCTGTAGGATGAGATACTAAACACCAAGTATTATTCCGCATCAGTGTGTTATATTCCTCAAGCATCGCAGCGTACCGTTTGGGTCTCGAAGAGCAACACGATACGAGGAGGGAATAGGACTGATGGTGGAAGTGGTGGCGTGCAGAACCTTCGGTTGGGCGAAACCAGATTTTCCTCGGGTGCGCATGGCGTGGCGATTGGTGGGAGGGGCGACAGGAACAACACGCGGGGGAAGAGGTGGCGCGCATGGAGTGGGTGCATGGGAAGTGTCAGCGAGCCCCGATGCATGCAGTGGGGCATGCGGTGGAGAAGCAGGCAGCGTGGGGCGGACAGCGACAGGCGAGTGGGACGAGGCGGTCGGCTGGGGAGGCGACCCAGGGGAGCGTGGCGCGGAGGGAGTGGGAGGCGTGGTGCATGTGGTGGTGGGGTTAGCCTGGCCAGGTGGGAAGCTGGGTGGCGATTGGCTTGGCGCGGCTGGAGAGGAGGGAGCGGGCGGGGATCCTGGAGGGGATAGTGGCAGCGAACCGGGCAAGATGGTTGGCGCGCGGGGACCGGGATGGATCACGGCGCCAGGATCGTTTGTGGCCAGGTTTTCTCGTGCGGATCGTGTGGCGTCGGCAGAAAAATAGGGAAAAGTTCGATGAACGTTCATCGAACGTGACATGCCGTGAGATGATAACTTTGCGGGTAGCTAAGTCGAGGCACCGATATCCTTTATGCTCCAGAGGATAGCCGAGAAACACACAGCGAGATGACCGTGGTGCGAGTTTGTGTGGACTTGTGGCGATGGTGTTAGGGAAACAAAGACAGCCAAACGCGCGCATATGGTCATACGTGGGGTGGTGGCCGAGGAGAAGGAAGTAAGGCGTCACGAAGTTGATGGCCGAGGAGGGACGCCGGTTGAGGATGTGGGTTGCTGTATGGAGAGCTTCTACCCAGAATGGGGGTGGTAAGTTCGCATGGATAAGTAGAACGCGAAGGATGTCGTTGGTGGTACGTATGAGTCGCTCGGCTTTGCCATTCTGCGGTGATGTGTGAGGACATGAGAGGCGGAATGAGGAGCCGTGGCGAGAGAAGAGATCACGCAAGGAGGAAGTGAGGAACTCGCCGCCGTTGTCACATTGCATGCATTGTATAGGGACGTGGAATTGTGTGAGAACGTACATAAAGAAACGTGAGACGGTAGCGGCGGTGTCGGACTTGTTGCGCAGCGGAAAAGTCCACGAGTAGTGTGAGAAGTCGTCTAATATCACAAGATAATATTGAAAACCAGAAAAACTATAGACGGGCGATGTCCACAAGTCGCAATGTATTAATTGAAATGGTGCACTGGTTTTGGAAACAGAGTGAGAAAAAGGCAGTCTTGGCTGCTTGCCTAGTTTACACGAAGGGCATACAAGTTTGCTAGGCATGTCTTTATTACAACTTGGAAGGAAATCGCGAGCTAGAAGGGAAACAATTTTATTGCTAGCGTGGCCTAGTCGAAGATGCCATAGGTCGTTGGTGACGACGGAGAGGGCTTGCTGCACACCGGAGTTGGTGAAGAAGGGGTAGAGATCCCCATGGCTATTGGACCTCATGATGAGTTTCCCCGTTGCTAGATCCTTCACGGAAAAACCGAACGGGTCAAACTCTATCGAGCAAAAATTATCTTGAGTGAAACGACGTATGGAAATTAAGTTCTTGATAATTGTGGGAGAAATAAGAACATCATGCAAGGAAAAATTAGAGATGGAAGTAGAGCCTACGGCTGTAACAGGAAGACGAGACCCGTCACCAACTAAGATGCCAGAGGAATGACGCAAAGAGGGGGAACCGTACGAGGTGAGTGTGGCTGTCGTACCTGCGACGTGCGACGTAGCGCCCGTGTCGAGGAACCAGTCCGGCGCGCCGCCGGCCTGATGCTACTGCACGGAGAGGCTCTGAAGGGCCGCATAGAGCTGGTTATACTGCTCCCAAGTCGGCCCGCCGGAGGAGGGAGCGGCAGCAACGGGGTAGGCCTGGTGCGGCGGTGGCGGGCGTGGGCCGAGGACACCTGCAGCGTTGGGGGCAGCCCAGGGCGCGCGAGGCTGGGGCGGACCGGGAAGCAGGGCCCCGTAAGGAGCGAAGTACCCGGTGGAGAGAGGCGCTAGCGCTCCAGGAGCAGGCAGTGCAGCGCCGCGACCCGTCGGGGCGCCACCCGGAGACTGGGCGCCGCGCCCACGGCCACGGCCGCGCCCGCGCCCGCGGCCACCGCGGTCAGAGGTGGGGAACGCGGCTGGGCCCTTGCCGCGGTCGTTGTGGGAACCGCCGGAGCCACCGCGGTCGACGGAGGAGCCCCCGGAGGAGCCGCTGGAGCCACCGGAGCCGCCACCTGAACCCTGGCCGATGTGGAGCGCTGTGGCCGTTGCTTCAGGGCGACCGTCCAGGCGAGCCCGCTCGTTGGCCGAGATCTCCTCCATGAGTAGCCGCGAGCGGGCCTGCACAAAGGAAGGAAACGGCGACTGCATCGGCAAGAGGGTGGCCATGACGTGGTACTTACGGTTTAGGCCGCGAATGAGCTGGAGAGTGAGGGACTGATCGGTGACGCGTTCGCCCACGTCCTCGAGGGCGTCAGCAAGGGACTTGAGTCGCCTGCTGTATTCGGTGATGGAGAGATCGCCCTGGACGAGGTTGCGGAACTCGGCGCCGAGGATGACGGCGCGGCCCGGCTGGTTGTCCATGAAGAGGAGGTGGAGCTGCGTCCAGATGTGGTAGGCGGTGCTGGCCGGGGTGGCGAAGACATCGAGGAGTTCTTCGTCGACCACGCCGTGCATCCAGAGCACGACGGTCAGGTCATCGTTGCGCCAAACGGCGCTCTGGCCGAGCGGCTCGGCGGCGACGTCGAGGTGGTGCTGGACCTCGTACTTGCAGCAGATGGTGTAGAAGAGCTGGCGCCAACGGGAGTAGTTGCCCGACTCAAATTGGAGTTTGGCTGAGAAGAAGTGGGCGATGGAGGGCGGCAGACCCGCGGCCGCGGAGGAGGGGCCGGCGTCGGAGCTGCGAAAGCCGCCGAGCGCGAGATGGGGGACGATGGCGCGGCCTGGCCCGTCCGGCGCAGGGACAGGTGTGCTGCCGGCCGTGCGGAGGACACCAGCCGCAGGCGGTGGAGCGAGGCGCACCGTGCGCGGCGCAGATGAAGAAGAGGCGCCGTCGGCCGCGGCGGCGGGCGCAGGCACCGCGGGGATGTTGGCCTTGCCGCGATCGGCGAGGACGGTGCGGTGTGGTATGGGCACGGCGGCGGGCGTCGCCGGGAGGACAGCGGGGATCGGGGCGAAGGGGTTGGACGGCGGCTTGTCGAGGTCCGCCGAGCGGGTGCGACGGAGAAGGCGGTTCATGGCGGAAGCGAGGGAGGATCGAGGGAGAGGCTCGGCCTCTCATACCAAGCTAGGGTATGCAATCTCACACACTGCCTCTATTGATTCATCATGGGTACATTTATACAGATTACATGAGGGAGAGAGCAGTGGGATCGTGGAGAATACAACGGCATTAGCCGGTTAGCGCTACCATGCAGGAGGAGATAAGCACGAGATGCATGCATCTGTTAGAGACGCGGACGACGCGGCTGCATGGCTAGCCATCGGACGTGCGGGACGTGGTCACGTTCCAACAGGCAGATAGTCCTTGCTATGATCAGCCCTTTTCAGCAAACACTAATAACTACGAAGATCCTATATGACCCACGTCGTACGCCTCCAAACCGGAGACCCTATTCCACGGACGACACCTGGAGATCCCGGATCTCAAAGAAGAAAGCATCGGTCCCATCGTTCCCCTTTCCCGTCGATATTCAAACTGTTCAACGCCCAAATCACCAGCCGCCGATGTGATCCACCCAGGCTGCTCGCTAGTTGCTACATCGCCATTGTCGTGCTCCTCGAAGAAGACTCAACTCATGGAGCTCCATCCTCGCTGGAAACGGCCATGCTCCTCGGCGCCGCAGCTCATGACACCGTCCTGACGCTTCCGCGACGGCGTGGAAAAGTTGTGGGCAGAGGAGGATTGGGTGGAATAGTCGTAATTTAGGCAAGTTTTTTTACAAGAAAAGGAGATACAACACCTGAATTCTTGAGTCTTGACTCCTAAACTCTAGAGTAAACAAAAAGAAATTCAAGTTCCATCTATCAAAATCAAGCAATACTTCAGGCTCTCTCCTGCCTGCAACTGTACTGAAAAGAAAAGAAAACAAGTCTAATAATCTCCCCATTATGAAAAAAAAGAGTTAGACAAGGTTCTCAATTGCTACAACAATTACTTGAATGACTTGCGGCCTAAAAAATATTGGAATCCACAGCCGGCGTGGGACCTTTTCTTCACTAGTAGAAAACAGGGTTTCGGTCACATTTCAATGTATTATTAGTTCCGGTTGCATCACGAACCGGGACTAAGAGCATTGATCTGCGCAAAACGAAGAAAACAGAAACTATAGCACCTGATTTGGCTGGGCGAGATGACAACATGATACGGTCACAATTGAATTTTGATGTCCGCCAAGCTGCGGACAAGGATTTGACCAGCAAGAAGCCGGCCGGATTGGCTCCAAAGAACGCCACGTACGAGCATCAGCAGGATACATCTGCAAAAATAATGCGGTACCGTCCAACAAAAAAATTATGTGTAATAATAATCTACAAAACACAGTACAACGGCAGGTATTGAGTCCTCCCTGTTGATCGCCTCTTAGTGCACATAGCAATTTGAGGGAAGAGAAAATTGGTCAAGTACTGCACGTGAAGTAGTAGTGCTAGGTACTTAGCTAAACCAGTACTAGCGTCTGACCCAAGTAGCAGTAGTTAGTCTCGTGGAATAGTCGCCGATAAGTGGAGACTGGATGCAAACCAGTACGTAATTGTGGCAGTACTAAGCAGACTTTAGTAAGAACTAGGTAATTGCCGTGTGTTGCAACGGGATATACTTCATACATTGGCGAGTATAAATTTTAGTGAATATTTATACGCAATCCCTGTGATTTTCATATCATTTTAATGTTAATGTGATTCTATGTAAAAAAAATTGGACTTTAACTACCGATTAAATCTGCACTCGACTTACAAAGAATAGCATGATTTTATTTGGTAAGCCAATAAGTAGTGTGACCATTTAGTCGCTTGTCAACTGACATATACTTTCAAAAATTCCTTAAGGCCCGTACACTTGGAAAATTTGGAAACAAAAAAGTAAACTAAAAATATTTTTATATCCGTACATGAACCACATGTAGATATATTTCTTGATAAAAATATCCAGGACAAATATCCATGGCCTGAGGAATGGGAAACCTGCTAGATTTAGAATCTGCATTTTGAAAAAATGACCTAACTTTATCCATGTGTCTCGAAATGCAAAGTAATAAAACATCAGGGTATGTTAGTTATTGCACATCTAAATGACTCGATCAAGCATAAAAAAGGAAAAGAAAAAAGAAAGAAAATACCCGCACGAATCTCTAGGTAAAATCAATGACATATGACTTAGGTTACATCTAGATGTGCTTTAGCAAAACTATAAATATTATTAATCACTCGTGTGCTAGTAAAAGATTTAAAAGGAGATCATCTCGCATTCATGCTATATATTCACACACATTCAAACTATTACAATAGGAAATATACATATTGCTCAGACAACTAAGTCGATAAATAAATGAATATATTGACATCAAGGAATCTTCGGATTACTGAAAGAATTATTTTTCAAGAGTTGAAAATACCACATTCCTCATTCAATGATGGATATGAAAGGAAATTATGATATTCCAAATATATATATTTACGAAAAATTGTATGCAATGTTGCATATAAATTCTCAGGAATTAACCATCATTGCAAGAATGTACGCATAAATCGAATCAATGGTAAAATCCTAAAAGATATTGGACCTATCTTGTCACAGCAACATAATAGAGAATCCATGTACTACATGTTCTTGTTTGCTGAGTTATCACAAACCATGCGTGATCCAAACAACCAGGCGTGATCCACACAACTAGGTCAGCTCCTTTTGTTTCTGTTAAATATATTGTTTACGTGTATATTGTGTATTGGGTCTACCTCCTAGTTCCTCTGTATAGTTAAGGTTGTGGCCCCTTCTGTACTCATATATACGTACCTGGTGCACTGATCAATGCATTGTGTTGCACAGCCTATTCTTTTCCTTCTACAGTTTCTTCAAGACGCCACTGATGTTTGCATCAGGTTATTGTTGGCCAAACACTGTTTTTGGTGCAGAGTAGTCTGCTGAACAATCAAATTTGGTGCATTTCATCAAGCACTTGACAACAACAAAAAAAGTAATGTGTACACAAAAGAAAATCAACATACCCAGCCCAGGGCCATCTGCAAGATCCACAAGATCGTGAGATGTGTGCACATCGCTCTCCATGTCCTTTCTGCAGGTCATCATCGTAGCATGAACGATCCATAACCCCCGAGTATCACAAAACTCAGTAGGGCCAGACTTGTGGCGATCTGCCCCAACATCCAGCGTCAATGGCAGCCACCTCCGTCAAGCCTTTCTCTACATTCCCGACGCGCGCGCATGGAGCAGAATGTTGTCTCGTCGGTCGTCCGTAGTTGCGACAGGTCCCGGCCTGCGGCCATGGTTTGAGAGAGAGAGAGAGACGCGGCCTGGGGGAGAAGGGAAGGGTGTGCAGATTTGTGTCGGCGGCATGGGAAGGAGAAAGCGTATGGAAGAGGAGGTCAGTTGCCCTGGGAAAGTGAAACAAATCCCTGATTTTTAGGGAGAACATAAAAGTGATTGATCTGGGAAAATTGATAACGACGATAAAACACGAAGGAGGGTGCAGACGAAGACGTGGGTGGAAGAAAAATTTTGACGTAGGAGGGGAGAGGGAACCTACGATTCTTTTAGATAACTAGGTAATTGCCCGTGCGTTGCTACGGGAGCATGTAATCTAGTTGTTCTATCATGTATACTTAAGTTGAGAGGATACCGAAACTGAGTTATAGACATAAAAACAATGAAAAACAAAGCATGTGATGTCACGCAAAAATCATTAAAGGAACAAGCTAACAAAAGCTAATGGACGGAGGCAGCCACGGTCCATACTGGAAGGAGGGTCCAATAGTGAAGTGATATTGTCAGATAATAAATTTGGCAGTGAAATTTTAATATCTACATGAAATATCATATCAAAGGAATTATTACATACATCATATATTCATATATAAGATAAAAGGCAACCAATGTTCACAATTCTTACATCATAAGGCACCAGAAATGGTTGTGCGGCGGTAGCAAAAGTAGTCACCTATGCATCAAGCAGTGTCTCACATCTCACATCGGCTCGACCACAAGGCATGCCACTACCGTGTCTGTGTCAGCAACAACTGAATTAAAATTAGCTTTGTTCTTCATCGGTGCGCCTGTCACAACAGGCAAACAAACGCTCCAACAGCTACAACAACAAATAGCAACAACAACAACAACAACAACAACAAGGGTACCATAAACAATCGCATATCATCTCTCTCACTCCTTGATCAATATCAACTCTAGGCACAAACAGAAGCAGCAGCGTAGCAGCATCACCAATACGAACAGCAGCATCAGCGTAGCAGTAAAATTGCATCTCTCACGCAGGTCTCCCCTGCTCGACACCAGCGTTGCATTACTCCGTCGGCGCTGCTTCTACCGGTCACCTTCACAGATCAAGCGTTGTACCCTATGTCAGTGCCCGCGCACTGCAACCGGAGTATGCATATTCTAGTAACTATTTTTCTGCATGTAAAGAAAAAATGTTCCCCTCTCTCTCTCACTTCCTTAGATTCATTATGTAAGTGTGCGCGTGCAACACATGTGTAACCACATGAATGACCAACATAATTTTGTTCGTGACAACAATATAAAAGTAAAGCTGAAGTATATAGGAATAAATTTTCTGTCGATGTAAACTTACCAAGTCAGTAACCCGCAAAAAAAAACTTACCAAGTCAGTCACGCACTTCCTCTGACCGTACCATAGCAAGCTCTTTTATCATGCTCTCAAACAAAATCAAGCTTTAGTGAACAATAAAGCTCCCTATTATGCACAGAAGAAAATATTTAGTTTAGGGGTAAAGGTCACATGAGTAGAACTATCACTGGTGTACAATTGCTTTGGCAGGGTCAACCAAAAATATCCAGCTCTATATTACTACTCTCAACGAACACAAAGTATTAGTATATCAATCGCTGAATACAGGATCGATTACTATAGACAAAAAAATCAACCAAGTAAAGTCAACTCCCTTCCGGTATTTTTTTTGTAACAACCACATGATTCACATTTTTGGCAGTCAGTCCCTCGTTAAGTCAATCATATCTGATAATTAGCAGCTGATAACTGACTTTTTTTGCGAGAAGAGAACTGACATTTGAAAGTATACATTTTGATACAACAGAATGCAAAATTCTTATTAATTAGAAATAGGACATAACTCTACCATGCATGGACATAGCAAGAAAGCATGGTGTTATCACTTGAATATTATTCGCTCCGGCGGACATATGAAAGAATTGGTTACCGTGCACCATGAATGAAGCGTCCAAAGCTAATTACCGTCTTTCTCTGCCGCCTGCCGCTGAAGCGCTGCAAATCGAGCCAGTACCAACAAGCAAGCAAGTGAGTAGACTACAACCACAACAATCAAGCAAGTGGTTAGATTAGATCGCAGGTTATAGCATGGGAAGTGAAACACGTAAAGGCAAAAGAAGATAAGGTCAAACGGGAAATAGTTTCCTGACATGATCTTAGCATGATCAGTCATCGTGGTTGTCAGGAAGAAGGCCGTGCCGACCAGCCGCTCACGGAAAGCGGCAATGGTGCCCTCCTCCTAAGCAATAGCAGATTCTTCGATGGAGATCGCCGGTGGGAAGCGTGAGTCCAAGTGACGCCTACCGCGCTACATGATCGTATGGATGGCCATGACCCCATCTGCTTGCGCCGCCACTCTCCCTCTGAGTTCTAACGACATGTATCATGGATGACCATGACCCCATCGAGCATTGTACCCAGTGGTGGCTAGCAGAAGCGAATGAAGTAGAGGATCGAGGGAGGCGAGGTAGAGGGAACGGTTAAAGGAATGAATATGAGAGATTACCGTCCATGGTTGACCTGAATTAATTGTGGTATAAGCGTTAACCAAATAAAGATATTAATTCCCATCCATGAATTGACTGAACTACCAAATATTAATCGTGAGGAGATGGAAATCGCTGGAGGGGGTGGGAGCACGTAAGACGGGAGAGGAAACATTATGTGGTAATTAAGGAGATGGACGAGAGGACTATGGAAAGGATTGATTACCGGGGAAAGAAATTGATATGGGATCAAACATACCTAAATTGACGAGGACGGGCACGTTGGAAGGGGAGGCGGACGAAGGAGGACCGACGTAAGGTGGGAAACGAAACCTTACGGTTCTTTTAGGTAAGTAGAGAAGATATAATATATAATATATAATATAAAAAGTAGAGAAGAGAAGAGATAAAAAACTACTAGCGGACAACCGACGGCCGCCTAGGTGCTGAATTAAATAAGGAAAAGGGAAGATAATGAGGGAAAGGATCTCCCTATATGATCGCCGCCCGTGGTGGATTTGTTCTCGGCTTGGCGGTCAAGCACCACGTGCGTCACCAGAGACCAGCTTGCCAATCAATCAAACGCCGCCGTCTGCCGATCAAGGGACCAGGTAAAGCCCTAGACACCGCGAGGGAGCGCATCGTTGATCGCAGATTTTTTAGACTTTTTGATCTCGACCTAGTCTGCGGACAAAGGAGGCAAACCAGCGACAATTTTTCACAAAAACTAACTTGTACAAAACAGATCTGATTAGAAAAATATCACCTGATTATCCCATCGATCCGCGATGACCACCCAGCAGGCTCTCAATGAAAGCACCAATGCCGGTTCAATATCCGGCGTATCTCGTAGTAGGGGTCCTAAGCTAGACGTCTTGGAGCGATGGTAACATGGACACGGGGTTTTACCCAGCTTCGGGCTCTCTTGATGAAATTATACCCTACATGCTGCTTTTTATTGTATTCATATGGGTGTAATACAGAGTTCATGTGTCTACCACGAGATTGTAGTAATGAATATGAGATTGTCTATTGACTAGCCTGGCCTCAGTTTATATAAGACACCGGAGGCCTAGGGTTTAGGAGAGTCCTTGTCTTGGGCGCCAAGTCTTGTGGAGTCTTCCTTGTATGCAGCAGGGGTTGTCCGAACTAGCCCATGAGTATACGGCATTGGGGGTCCTCGGCCCAATCCAACTGATCGGGAGACAACGTGGTGAGTACCCCCTAGTCTAGGACACCGTCAAGGGTCCCGATTGATTTTTGGTGGCTACAGAGGCTTGCGGCGGCGGAACTCCCGATCTATTGTGCTCCCGAAGGTTTTAGGGTATATGGACTTATATAGGCGAAAGAAGTCGGTCATGGGAGCCACGAGGGGGCCACGAGGGTGGAGGCTCCCTGGGCGCGCCCCCTGCCTCATGGCCTCCTTGAAGCTTCCCTGACTTCGTTCCAAAAGTCACGCTCCCGAAGGTTTCATTTCGTTTGGACTCCGTTTGATATTCCTTTTCTTCGAAATACTGAAATAGGCAAGAAAACAACAATATGGGTTGGGCCTCCGGTTAATAAGTTAGTCTCAAAAATAATATAAAAATGTATAATAAAGCCCGTAAACATCCAAAACAGATAATATAATAGTATGAATGCTTCATAAATTATAGATACGTTCGAGACGTATAAATCGTTTTGTGTGTATCGGCACATGCTTTTACAACAATGTAGTATTTTCTTGGTTTGCTCCAATATCTCAAATACAACCGCATGGTTTTCATCTCGGAGATTCATGGGGCTTTCCCTGGGAAAAACGAGAGTAAAATGTCTGGTGATATTATATAGAGGAAGCATCCAAGCATAAAATGCATGAAGTGCTCGAGCTCCTTCACACACATCTGTTCATGAATTCATCCTACTACCATGATTAATTGGTATTCCTTGTTTTTTCATGCTAAGCATGTTGGGGAACGTAGCAGAAATTCAAAATTTTCCTACGTGTCACCAAGATCTATCTATGGAGAAACTAGCAACGAGGGAAGGAGAGTGCATCTACATACCCTTGTAGATCGCTAAGCGGAAGCGTTCAAGAGAACGGGGTTGAAGGAGTCGTACTGTCGTGATCCAAATCACGGAGATCCTAGTGCGAGCAGACGGCACCTCCGCGTTCAACACACGTACAGCCGGTGGCGTCTCCCACGCCTTGATCCAGCAAGGAGAGAGGAGAGGTTGAGAAGACTCCATCCAGCAGCAGCACAACGGCATGGTGGTGATGGAGGGCGTGGCAATCCCAGAGGCTTCGCCAAGCACCAAGGGAGAGGAGGAGGAGGAGGCGGGGCTGCGCTGGAGAGGAGGCTCTCGTGTGTTATGGGCAGCCCCTAGGCCTCATATATATAGGGAAGGGAGGCTGCCCCTCTAGGGTTTCCACCCCTAGGGGTGGCGGCCAGCCCTAGATGGGTTTTGGGGCGGCCAAGGGGGAAGAGGGAGGCGCCACTAGATGGGCCTTAAGGCCCATCTGAACTAGGGTTTGCCCCTCCCACTCTCCCTTGCGCCTTGGGCCCCTTGTGGGGCGCACCAGCCCTCCTAGGGGCTGGTCCCTCCCACACTTGGCCCACGCAACCTTTCAGGGCAGGTGGCCCCACTTGGTGGACCCCGGGACCCTCCGGTGGTCCCGTACATTACCGATATCGCTGAAACTTTTCCGGTGACCAAAACAGGACTTCCCATATATAAATCTTTACCTCCGGACCATTCCGGAACTCCTCGTGACGTCCGGATCTCATCCGGGACTCGAACAACATTCGGTAACCACATACAAACTTCCTTTATAACCCTAGCGCCATCGAACCTTAAGTGTGTAGACCCTACGGGTTCGGGAACCATCTGAGACATGACCGAGGCGTTCTCCGGTCAATAACCAACAGCGGGATCTGGATACCCATGTTGGCTCCCACATGTTCCACGATGATCTCATCGGATGAACCACGATGTCAAGGACTCAATCGATCCGTATACAATTCCCTTTGTCTAGCGGTATTGTACTTGCGAGATTCGATCGTCGGTATCCGATACCTTGTTCAATCTCGTTACCGGCAAGTCTCTTTACTCGTTCCGTAACACATCATCCCGTGATCAACCCCTTGATCACATTGTGCACATTATGATGATGTCCTACCGAGTGGGCCCAGAGATACCTCTCCGTTTACGGAGTGACAAATCCAGTCTTGATTCGTACCAACCCCAGACACTTTCGGAGATACCTATAGTGCACCTTTATAGTCACCCGATTCACGTTGTGACGTTTGGTACACCCAAAGCATTCCTACGGTATCCGGAGTTGCACAATCTCATGGTCTAAGGAAATGATACTTGACATTAGAAAAGCTTTAGCATACGAACTACGATCTTTGTGCTAGGCTTAGGATTGGGTCTTGTCCATCACATCATTCTCCTAATGATGTGATCCCGTTATCAATGACATCCAATGTCCATGGTTAGGAAACCGTAACCATCTATTGATCAACGAGCTAGCCAATAGAGGCTTGCTAGGGACATGGTGTTGTCTATGTATCCACACATGTATTTGAGTTTCCTATCAATACAATTATAGCATGGATAATAAACGATTATCATGAACAAGGAAATATAATAATAATAACTAATTTATTATTGCCTCTAGGGCATATTTCCAACAGTCTCCCACTTGCACTAGAGTCAATAATCTAGTTCACATCGTCATGTGATTAACACTGATAGGTCGCATCGCCATGTGACCAACACCCAAAGAGTTTACTAGTGTCTGTAAACTAGTGCACATCATCATGTGATTTAGGCTCAATGAGTTCTGAGGTTTGATCATGTTTTGCTTGTGAGAGAGGTTTTAGTCAACGGGTTTTAGTCAACGGGTCTGAACCTTTCAGATCCGTGTGTGCTTTGCAAATTTCTAGGTCATATTAAAATGTTGCTTCCACGCCCACTTGGAGCTATTCCAAATGGTTGTTCCACTATCGTATCCTGTTTGCTACTTAGAGTCATTCGGATAGGTGTTAAAGCTTGCATCGGCGTAACCCTTTCGCCGAACTCTTTATCACCTCCATAATCGAGAAACATGTCCTTATTTACTCCAAGGACAATTTTGACCGCTGTCCAATGATCCATTCTTGGATCATTCTTGTACTATAGTGACTCATGGCAAGGCACACTTCCGGTGCGGTACACAACATAGCATACTGTAGAGCCTACATCTGAAGCATAGGGGACGACCTTCGTCCTTTCTCTCTGTTCTGCCGTGGTCGAGCTTTAACTCTTAACTTCATACCTTACATCTCAGGCAAGAACTCCTTCTTTGACTGATCCATCTTGAACACCTTCAAGATCATGTCAAGGTATGTGCTCATTTGAAAGTACCATTAAGCAATTTTTGATCTATCCTTATAGATCTTGATTCTCAATGTTCAAGTAGCTTAATCCAGGTTTTCCATTGAAAAACACTTTTCAAACATCCCTATATGCTTTCTAGAAATTCTACATCATTTCTGATCATCAATATGTCAACAACATATTGTTATCAGAAATTCCATAGTGCTCCCACTCACTTCTTTGGAAATACAAGTTTCTCATAAACTTTGTATAAACCCAAAATCTTTGATCATCTCATCAAAGTGCACATTCCAACTCCGAGATGCTTACTCCAGTCCTTAGAAGGATCGCTGGAGCTAGCATACCTTTTAGCATCCTTTGGATCGACAAAACTTTCTGATTGTATCACATACAACCTTTCCTTACGAAGACTGGTAAGGAAACTCGTTTTGACATCCATTTGCCAGATTTCATAAATGCAGCTAATGCTAACATGATTCCGACGGACTTAAGCATCGCTACGGATGAGAAAATCTCATCGTAGTCAACTCCTTGAACTTGTGAAAAACTCTTCGCCACAAGTCGAGCTTTATGGACGGTGATATTACCGTCCACGTCCGTCTTCTTCTAAAGATCCATTCTCAATGGCTTGCCGATCATCGGGCAAGTCCACCAAAGTCCATGCTTTGTTCTGATACATGGATCCTATCTCGGATTTCATGGCTTCTAACCATTTGTGAATTTGGGCCCACCATCGCTTCTCCATAGCTCGTAGGTTCATTGTTGTCTAGTAACATGACCTTCAAGACAGGATTCTGTACCACTCAAGTAGTACGCATCCTTGTCACCCCACGAGGTACGGTAGTGACTTGATCCAAAACTTCATGATCACTATCATAAGCTTCTACTTCAATTGGTGTAGGCGCCACAGGAACAACTTCCTGTGCCCTGCTACACACTTGTTGAAGTGACGGTTCAATAACCTCATCAACTCTCCACCATCCTCCCACTCAATTCTTTCGAGACAAACATTTCCTCGAGAAAGGACCCGATTCAAGAAACAATCCCTATTGCTTTCAGATCTGAATTAGGAGGTATACCCAACTGTTTTGGGTGTCCTATGAAGATGCATTTTATCCGCTTTGGGTTCGAGCTTATCAACCTGAAACTTTTCCACATAAGCGTCGCAACCCCAAACTTTTAAGAAACGACAACTTAGGTTTCTCTAAACCATAGTTCATACGGTGTCATCTCAACGGAATTACGTGGTACCCTATTAAAGTGAGTGCGGTTGTCTCTAATGCCTAACCCATGAACGATAGTGGTAATTCGATAAGAGACATCATGGTACGCACCATATCTAATAGGGTGCAACTATGATGTTCGGACACACCATCACACTATGGTGTTCGGCGGTATTAGTTGTGAAACAATTTCACAATGTCTCAATTGTGTACCAAACTCATAACTCAGATATTCATCTCTATGATCACATCACAGACATTTTATCCTCTTGTCACGAAGATCTTCAACTTCACTCTGAAATTACTTGAACCATTCAATAATTCAGACTTGAGTTTCATCAAGTAAATATACTTAACATCTACTCGTATCATCTATGAAGTAAGAACATAACGATATTCACCGCATGCCTCAGCACTCATTGGACTGCACACATCAAAATGTGTTACTTCAACAAGTTGCTATCTTGTTCCATCTTACTGAAACCGAGGCTTTTCAGTCATCTTGCCCATGTGGTATGTTTTGCATATCTCAAGTGATTCAAAATCAAGTGAGTCCAAACGATCCATCTGCATGGAGTTTCATCATGCGTATACACCAATAGACATGGTTTGCATGTCTCAAACTTTTCAAAAACGAGTGAGTCCAAAGATCCATCAACATGGAGCTTCTTCATGCGTTTTACACCAATATGACTTACATGGCAGTGCCACAAGTAAGTGGTACTATCATTACTATCTTATACTTTTGGCATGAAAATGTGTATCACTACGATCGAGATTCAATAAACCATTTATTTAGGTGCAAGACCATCGAAGGTATTATTCAAATAAATAGAGTAACCATTATTCTCCTTAAATGAATAACCGTATTGCGATAGACATAATCCAATCATGTCTATGCTCAGCATAAACACCAAATGATAATTATTCTGGTTTAATACTAATCTTGATGGTAGAGGGAGCGTGCGATGTTTGATCACATCAACCTTGGAAACACTTCCAACACATATCTTCGGCTCACCTTTAGCTAGTCTCCGTTTATTCCGTAGCTTTTATTTCGAGTTACTAACACCTAGCAACCGAACCGGTATCTTAATACCCTGGTGCTACTAGGAGTACTAGTAAAGTACACATTAACATAATGTATATCCAATAAACTTCAATCGACCTTGCCAGCCTTCTTATCTACCAAGTATCTAGGATAATTCTGCTCCAGTGGCTGTTCCCCTTATTACAGAAGCACTTAGTCTCGGGTTTGGGTTCAACCTTGGGTTTCTTCACTGGAGCAGCAACTGATTTGCCGTTCCATGAAGTGTCCCTTCTTGCCCTTGCCCTTCTTGAAACTAGTGGTTTCACCAACCATCAACAATTGATGCTCCTTCGTGATTTCTACTTTCGCGGTGTCAAACATCGTGAATACCTCAAGGATCATCATATCTATCCCTGACATGTTATAGTTCAACACGAAGCTCTAGCAGCTTGGTGGCAATGACTTTGGAGAAACATCACTATCTCATCAGGAAGATTAACTCCCACTCGATTCAAGTGATCGTTGCACTCAGACAATCTGAGCACAAACTCAACGATTGAGCTTTTCTCTCTTAGTTTGCAGGCTAAGAAAATCGTCGGAGGTCTTATACCTCTTGACGTGGGCACGAGCTTGAAATCCCAATTTCAGCCCTCGAAACATCTCATATGTTCCGCGATATTTCGAAAACGTCTTTGGTGCCTCAACTCTAAACCGTTTAACTGAACTATCATGTAGTTATCAAAAACGTGTATGTCCGATGTTCGCAACATCCACAGAACGGCGTTTGGGGTTCACACACTGGCGGTGCATTAAGGACATAAGCTATCTACTGTCCGCATAATCGCTACTGTCAACTTTCAACTATATTTTCTCTAGGAACATATCTAAACAGTGGAACTAAAGCGCGAGCTTACGACATAATTTGCAAAAGGTCTTTTGACTATGTTCAAGATAATTAAGTTCATCTTATGAACTCCCACTCAGATAGACATCCCTCTGGTCATCTAAGTGATTACATGATCCGAGTCAACTAAGCCGTGTCCGATCATCACGTGAGACGGACTAGTCATCATCGGTGAACATCTTCATGTTGATCGTATCTACCATACGACTCATGCTCGACCTTTCGGTCTCTGTGTTCCGAGGCCATGTCTGTACATGCTAGGCTCGTCAAGTTAACCCTAAGTGTATTGCGTGTGTTCCGAGGCCATGTCTGTACATGCTAGGCTCGTCAACACCCGTTGTATGTGAACGTAAGAATCCATCACACCGATCATCACGTGGTGCTTAGAAGCGACGAACTTTTGCAGCGATGCACAGTTAGGGAGAACACTTCTTGAAATTGTTATAAGGGATCATCTTATTTACTACCGTCGTTCTAAGTAAACAAGATGCATAAACATAATAAACATCACATGCAATTATATAGTAGTGACATGATATGGCCAATATCATATAGCTCCATTGATCTCCATCTTGAGGCTCCATGATCATCATCGTCACCGCATGACACCATGATCTCCATCATCGTGTCTTCATGAAGTTGTCTCGCCAACTATTACTTCTACTACTATGGCTACGGTTAGCAATAAAGTAAAGTAATTACATGGCGTTGTTTAATGACACGCAGGTCATACAATAAATAAAGACAACTCCTATGGCTCCTGCCGGTTGTCATACTCATCGACATGCAAGTCGTGATTCATATTACAAGAACATGATCAATCTCATACATCACATATCATTCATCACATTCTTCTTGGCCATATCACATCACATAGCATACCCTGCAAAAACAAGTTAGACGTCCTCTAATTGTTGTTTGCATGTTTTACGTGGCTGCTATGGGTTTCTAGCAAAACGTTTCTTACCTACGCAAAACCACAACGTGATATGCCAATTGCTATTTACCCTTCATAAGGACCCTTTTCATCGAATCCGTTCCGACTAAAGTGGGAGAGGCGGCACCCGCTAGCCACCTTATGCACCAAGTGCATGTCGGTCGGTGGAAACTGTCTCACGAAAATGCGTGTAAGGTCGGTCCGGGCGCTTCATCCCACAATACCGTCGAAACAAGATTGGACTAGTAACGGTAAGCATATTGAACATCATCAACGCCCACAACTACTTTGTGTTCTACTCGTGCGAAGAATCTACGCAATAGACCTAGCTCATGATGCCCTTGTTGGGGAGCGATCGAAATTCAAAATTTTCCTACGTGTCACCAAGATCTATCTATGGAGAAACTAGCAGCGAGGGAAGGAGAGTGCATCTACATACCCTTGTAGATCGCTAAGCGGAAGCGTTCAAGAGAACGGGGTTGAAGGAGTCGTGCTCGTCGTGATCCAAATCACGGAGATCCTAGTGCGAGCAGACGGCACCTCCGCGTTCAACACACGTATAGCCGGTGGCGTCTCACGCCTTGATCCAGCAAGGAGAGAGGGAGAGGTTGAGGAAGACTTCATCCAGCAGCAGCACAAGCGGCATGGTGGTGATGGAGGCGTGGCAATCCCGCAGGCTTCGCCAAGCACCAAGGGAGAGGAGGAGGAGGAGGCGGGGCTGCGCTGGAGAGGAGGCTCTCGTGTGTTATGGGCAGCCCCTAGGCCTCATATATATAGGGAAGGGAGGGCTGCCCCTCTAGGGTTTCCACCCCCTAGGGGTGGCGGCCAGCCCTAGATGGGTTTTGGGGGGGCGACCAAGGGGGGGAAGAGGGGAGGCGCCCACTAGATGGGCCTTAAGGCCCATCTGAACTAGGGTTTGCCCCCTCCCACTCTCCCTTGCGCCTTGGGCCCCTTGTGGGGGGCGCACCAGCCCTCCTAGGGGCTGGTCCCCTCCCACACTTGGCCCACGCAACCTTCTGGGGCAGGTGGCCCCACTTGGTGGACCCCCGGGACCCTCCCGGTGGTCCCGGTACATTACCGATATCGCCCGAAACTTTTCCGGTGACCAAAACAGGACTTCCCATATATAAATCTTTACCTCCGGACCATTCCGGAACTCCTCGTGACGTCCTGGATCTCATCCGGGACTCCGAACAACATTCGGTAACCACATACAAACTTCCTTTATAACCCTAGCGTCATCGAACCTTAAGTGTGTAGACCCTACGGGTTGGGAACCATCTGAGACATGACCGAGGCGTTCTCCGGTCAATAACCAACAGCGGGATCTGGATACCCATGTTGGCTCCCACATGTTCCACGATGATCTCATCGGATGAACCACGATGTCAAGGACTCAATCGATCCCGTATACAATTCCCTTTGTCTAGCGGTATTGTACTTGCCCGAGATTCGATCGTCGGTATCCGATACCTTGTTCAATCTCGTTACCGGCAAGTCTCTTTACTCGTTCCGTAACACATCATCCCGTGATCAACCCCTTGATCACATTGTGCACATTATGATGATGTCCTACCGAGTGGGCCCAGAGATACCTCTCCGTTTACACGGAGTGACAAATCCCAGTCTTGATTCGTGCCAACCCAACAGACACTTTCGGAGATACCTGTAGTGCACCTTTATAGTCACCCAGTTACGTTGTGACGTTTGGTACACCCAAAGCATTCCTACGGTATCCGGGAGTTGCACAATCTCATGGTCTAAGAAAATGATACTTGACATTAGAAAAGCTTTAGCATACGAACTACGATCTTTGTGCTAGGCTTAGGATTGGGTCTTGTCCATCACATCATTCTTCTAATGATGTGATCCCGTTATCAATGACATCCAATGTCCATGGTTAGGAAACCGTAACCATCTATTGATCAACGAGCTAGCCAATAGAGGCTTGCTAGGGACATGGTGTTGTCTATGTATCCACACATGTATTTGAGTTTCCTATCAATACAATTATAGCATGGATAATAAACGATTATCATGAACAAGGAAATATAATAATAATAACTAATTTATTATTGCCTCTAGGGCATATTTCCAACAAAGCATGCACATTGGTGAATCAGCTACACACTCATTCTTGAATCATGAGAGACATTTACAAGTGTAATTGATAGATCATGCTTAGCTAATGTGTTAAATTTACAAATATTATAGTCCCAGCGACAAAACATGTAAAATGTCCTAATAATATGCTCCATCATCTGTGTTGCGGTACCAGCCCATGTGCATCACTGACAATTTTGTCCTCAAATTCTCAAACTAGGATTTCGCCCCGCTATATAGATATAGCAACGACCCGGTGCATCTCAACCTTCCTGATTAAGATGTAAATTTTGAACACAGTACAGACGCAAACGCTCATACATACGCGCATATACTCAACCTTGCTTTTCCTGCTGATTCACGAGGTAGTAGTCGTCGTATACTCGTATTCAGTCACAAAAACTCTAGTCAGACTCGGGCGGGGGCTCACGTACTATGTACAGTTTTGCTAGAACTCATCTAGATGAAATATAATTTGGTCTCATTCATCTTTTATAGCCATTAGATGTGATGCTATAAGATGCGTGTGTGCTGACATGGGTTGTATTTGTTCTTTTTTTTTAAATGAATGAGACCAAATTATGTCTCATCTAGATGAGTTCTACGTACTCCCTGCTATGTACGGCAAGGCAACGCTTGCCAATCTTTTGACTCCAACTCGGCTACAACACGGAACCGACCTGACTTTGGCTATATCTCTCCCCCCGTGGACCTCTTGTAGGCACCAGATCGAAGCAGAGCGCCGCCACACTTCCTCCACCAACACACAACGACGTCCGTGCACGAGTGCGTGCATGCAGCAAGCGATGAGACACGCGACGGCGGCCAGACCTGACCACGACGAGACGCGAGGCACGACAGTGGCCGGCCACCGCAAATTTCCAACACCTCGCTCGACCGGGACCGTGGATCTGAGCGAACCTGGTCGATCATTCACCCGTACAAACCGATCGACCCGGATGCATATGGAGAAGGAGCTAAAGCTACTCAGCAACCAGGCCAGGTTCATCTCCGCCATCATCAGCGGCGAAATTGAGTTCGCCGGGAGGAAGATGAAGGAGCTGCTGCAGGACATAATCGACAAGGGCTTTGATCCCAACCTCACCTATATCCCAGCTGCAGATGGAGTAGAAAGCCCGGCTGAAGAAGACCCCAGCAGCTGCTGTTACAAGTACCTCACCTCTATGTCAATCCGTTTCTTCAATGACGAGTCCGTACCAAGGTTGGGGCAGATAGTACATGCACGCCCAAAAGAAATAAAAAAACAAGGAAAAAGAAACTAATGACAACAGAGTTGGATCGACGAAAACGATGATGATCCGCAACCGCTGCACCCTCTAGAAACCCCGCTAGACTCCTAACACTTCGGATCACTCCATACCAAGCAACACCTTCAGGAAGGAACGCGACGATGACGACGCTGCTGCCCGGACTGGTCCTAGGGTTTCCCCCGGTATCCGGAGGAGCATGGGTGAGGGGGATACCCGATGCCCTTCAAGAAGGAACGATGGTGCCCACGGGCATCGCCGCGTCCGTGCCGACCAAGCCGACAGGGATTTCTCCCAACCGCCACACACCCTCCACCCCGACCGATCCGTCGCGCACCACAACACTTGCCACCCGCCAACATGCGCCACCACGATCTTGGAGTCACCACCGTCGTCTCACCGTGGAGACCGAAACCGGACCGACGGGTCTGGGAGGGAGTAGCCGGGAACGAGGAGCGACGACGTCAGCAGCCACCCGAGAGAGGACAACCTCCACCGCCATCAGCGGTCACTGACTGGACGCAGCAAGGGGATCACACAAGACACATGAGCATGGTCGAGCGTGAAATGGCTCGTGAAGCTCCCGTCGCCGCGCCGCCGTCTCCGCAACCCCTCGCATGAGCCGCACCTCCGTCCGACGAAGCCGTCGCAAGCGAAGCCGAGCCAGGCCCGCCCAGACCCAGATGGGCCCCCAAAAAGCCTAGATCTGGGCCGGGAGGGCGCCGCTGCCGGCCTCCGCGGCAGCCCGCAGCCAAGTGGTCGCACCACCACCTCCTCACCACCCGGAGCCGCGTCGCCCGATGCAATGCGCTGCTACCGGAACCGCCACCGCGCACCCGCGACGGTGAAAGACCCGATAACCGCTAGGAACCCGAAGCCGGTGTAACGCCCGGATAATCATGCTACAGTAATCTCACGTTGATGGTGCCACGTCACCTCTGTCACTGTAGTTAACCGCGGGTTAAATCAAAACGGTTCCGAAATTCAATTCAAAATTGTGATAGCAATAAAAGTTTTCAAAAAATTAAAACTAAAATGTTCGGGGGTTGTCAAATATTACAAAGTTAATTATGGTGGAGTACACACATTTTTATAAAGTGTCTGAGTATTTTAAAATGAATTAAAACAGAAAAGGAAAAAAAATAAAAGAAAAGAAAACAGAACAAATAGAGAGAAAGAAAACCCCCCTGGCCAACTGGGCCAAGCGGCCCAGCCGGCCAGCCCATGGCCCATCCGGCCCACCCCCTCACTCCCATAACCCCCCGGGCGATGAAACCCTAGCCGACCCCCACTCCCCCTCGATCCCCTTCTCCTCCCCCACCGATCCGGATCGGGATCGGCCCCGATCCCGTCGGCCCCGACGCCGGCGCCCCACCCCCACCCGACGCCGCCCCGTCCTCCCCTCCTCCCGACCAGCCACCCAGACGCCTTGGCGCGCGCTCGCCCAGACGCCCGACGCCCGTCCCCCACGTCGCCTCGGATTCGGCCCCGACCCCTCGCCTCGCCCGGACCGCCCGTCGCCGCCAACGCCTCCCCCCCTCCTCCCTCGCGGTCTTCCCGGCCGCCCGAGCCCTTGCCCGTTGCCCACGCGCCCCCGTGAGCACTTCCCCCCCGCCCCCTCTCAGACGCCACGCGTCGCCCTCCCGGCCGGCGGCCGATCGCGCCCAGCGCCACCGCCGTCCGCGCCCTCGACCCGGCCCTCCCCTCCGCTTCCGTCGCGGATCCGGCCGCCGCGCACCCCTCCCTCGCGCCTCCTCCGCTCGGCGGGCCTCTTCCCCCGCGCGGGCCGTCCGCCCGGCCCCTCCCGTTTTCCCGTGCGGCTCCCGCTGCCGCCGCCCTTTCCCCGTCGCCTCGGCCACGTGCCGCCGCACGCCGACCGCGCCGCCCCTAGCCCGGCTATGGCCGCGCCGACTCCGGCCACCGCCATTGCTCAACGCCGGCGCCAACTCCGGCGGCCTCAGCTCCTCCCAGTGCTCCCACGCGGTGCGCCGCGCTCTCCCCATTCGAACGCGCCCGCCCGCGCCTAATTTGGCTGCCGGACGGCGAATCCCGGCGCATGGTCGTGCCCTGTGCCACGGATTTGGTCGCCGGGGCTAGCTCCGGCGCCACCGCTGACCTGGCCGACCGGGGCCACCCCCTGGGTCACTGACCCGTGGGCCCTAGGGGCCCGGCCGACCTGTTGACCCGGTCAGCCATGCTGACTGGACCGGCCCATGCCAATGACATGGGGGTCCCACCCCAGAACGTTAAAAAAATAATAATTAAAATATTAATTAATTAATTAATTAAATAATTAATTTAATTAATCCTGATTAATTAACCTAATGGCTAATTAACCTAATTAACTACTGTTAATTAACTAACAGAGTATGACGAACGGGACCCACATGTCAGGTTGACCAAGTCAACTCTGTTGACTGCTGACGTCAGCATGACATCATGCTGACGTCATAAATCCATTTTTCGAATTAATTAATTAATTAATTAAATTCGAGAAATTCATAAAATCTTTAGAAAATCATATCTTTTAATCCGTAACTTCGGTTAAAATATTTTCAACATGAAAGTTACTCGTAAGCGGCGAGGCGAATCCGGATACGCAGTCCGTTCGTCCGCCACACCCCCTAACCTATCGAACCCGCAACTTTCCCCCTCCGGCTCCTCTGCCCGAAAACACGAAACACCGGGAATACTTTCCCGGATGTTTCCCCCCTTAACCGGTACCACCCCATACCACGTTAGGGCACGCCTAGCATCGTTACTTGTCATGTCATGCATCGATATGCATCTGTTTACATGGTATTCATTGTTTCTTCCCCCTCTTCTCTCCGGTAGACTACGAGACCGACGCTGCTGCTGCTGCAGTTCGACTACGGTGTTGTGACCCTCTCTCTTGCTAGAGCAACCAGGCAAGCCCCCCCCTTGATCACCAGATATCGCCTACTCTTCTCTATACTGCTTGCATTAGAGTAGTGTAACATATTCTTGCTTTCAGATACTCCTATCCGCTGCATAGCTTTGTCCTTGTTACTCTTGTTGTTACCTTACGCAATCCTATATGCTTAGTATAGGATGCTAGTACTTTCATCTGTGGCCCTACATTCTTGTCCGTCTGCCGTGCTATACTATCGGGCCGTGATCACTCGGGAGGTGATCACGGTATATACTATATACTTTATACATGATACATGTGGAGACTAAAGTCGGGTCGGTGGTGGAGCACCCATGAGTGGATCTTTGTGGCGGAGCGGCAGGGCAGGTTGAGACCGCCTAGGAGAGAGGTGGGCCTGGCCTGTTCGGCGTTCATGGATACTTAACACGCTTAACGAGATCTTGGTATTTGATTTGAGTTGGCTCTGAGCTTATCGCACTAACCATCTACACGGGAGTAGTTATGGGTATCCGGTGTTGTGGTATCGGCGCACTTGCCGTGGCCTTGGATCGTGGCGCGCGCGCGGATTGGACTGGGCGCCACTAGGCTAGGTCTGCTTCCGGCAGACGCATAGCGTCTTGAGTGTGCTCGAGGCGATGGGCCGGCACCCCTGGCTTAGGTTTAGACCGGCGTCTTGGCCTCTCTGTTGAGCCTAGGTAGGGCTGCGGCGTGTTGATCTTCAGCGGCGGGCATGACCCAGAAAGTGTGTCGGCCAAATGGGATCAAGCGTGCTGGGTAAGATGGTGCACCCTGCAGGAAGTTAATCTATTGAATAGCCGTGATCTTGATAGCAGGACGACTTGGAGTTGTACCTTGACCTTATGACAACTAGAACCGGATACTTAATAAAACACACCCTTCCAAGTGCGGATACAACCGGTGGTCGCTCTCTCGGGGATACGAGGAGGGATGGCGGGTAGGATTATTGCTATGTGATGTTATTTGGAGGACTTCAACCTGCCCTCTTCTACACTGTTGCAAGGCGGGTGACGAAGCGTAGTCTTGATAAGACTAGCTATCCCCTCTTATTTCGGCATTCTGCAGTTCGGTCCTTGATATGGCCCTTTACACATATATCCATGCATATGTAGTGTAGCTCCTTGCTTGCAGTACTTTGGATGAGTACTCACGGTTGCCTTGTTCCCCTTTTCCCCTACCTCTACTCGATTGCTGCAACAGACGATGGAGCCCAAGAGCGACGCCACCGTCGATGGCGACTACTACACTGGAGGTGCCTACTACTACGTGCAGCCACCGGCGGCGACCAGGAGTAGTTAGGAGGATCCCAGGCAGGAGGCCTGCGCCTCTTTCGATCTGTATCCCAGTTTGTGCTAGCCTTCTTAAGGCAAACTTGTTTAACTTATGTCTGTACTCAGATATTGTTGCTTCCGCTGACTCGTCTATGATCGAGCACTTGTATTCGAGCCCTCGAGGCCCTGGCTTGTATTATGATGCTTGTATGACTTATTTATGTTTTAGAGTTGTGTTGTGATATCTTCCCGTGAGTCCTTGATCTTGATCGTACACATTTGCGTGCATGATTAGTGTACGATTAAATCGGGGGCGTCACAAGTTGGTATCAGAGCCGACTGCCTGTAGGAATCCCCCTTCCACACTCCTTGGCCGAAGTCGAGTCTAGACATTGCAAAACTTTTACTAACTTGGCTGTGTGCCTTACAGGCCCACGTCGCCATCGGGTGGTACTAGGGTCTTTTACTCCTCGACCTTTACTCTGGGACTCTGAACTCTCTTCTACTCGGGTTAAACGAATTTACTAACTAACACTAGGATCCCGTGACCACATTCACCCCAAAGTTGGATAAAGCCATAGTTATTCCTTGGAATTGTATTTTGATCAATTTCTACACTGTCATTTGACTCCTTTGAAACATCTTTGTTTTTATATGGAACCCACGAGGCAGGTAAATGCGCCACACGACGGCCATTGGTGCCCGGGATCACTGCGGTGCTAGCGAGAGATGATGACCTATCGGGTTATCGGCGGCACCCGAGTGCACAGCGTCTTTGAGGAGTACCAGGACTTTAACCAGGAGCAGTACCGAGCCATCGTCCACCTCTACTCTCGGGAGTATGACTCCACTTTTGTGCTGCACACCGCACATGGTGTTGGGGTGACTATTGATATGGCAGTCCACGATGCTGCTTATGCTGCTCTGACACGTCTTCGTGGAGAGTATCGGGAGTTGAACACCTCCCCCTTCAGGCACATTGCTATCGCGTCTGATGTTGGTGAGGAGGGTTACTACACTGCTGCCTACTCCACTGTCACCAGGGAGCCCTTCTACCATCAGAACTTTGTTTTGCATGCTGATGGGCTGGATCGAGCTAACCGAGCTCTTCGCCACGAGTTGTACATCACCCGTCAGCACCTTTACCGTGCTCTGACGCTGCTGCACCCCTTTGTCCGATCCAGAGAGCTGCCGCGTTCTGCGATCTACCCAGCCAGGACCGTGATGCCCCAGGGTGTCGGTTGGCCAGAGGTGGGAGGCTACTCTCCCGCACTTGGTCCTCTCCTGCCACTTGGTCGTCGGGTTCTGCACCAGAGTATCCACGGCCCCTAGGTCACTGACGTGGAGGACTATCCGCTGCCACACTACCATCTTTCAGGCTACAGCTACCTCCGCAGTACCGCGTGGGACTGATGTAGGCTTGCTTGTTAGTGTTAGATGCATTCGCCGCGAGCACTGCGTGCGCCTATGATGCCTTAGTCTATGTATTGAACTACGTGTGCGAACTCTATGCATGATCCCTTTTGTAGGATATGCCGACTACTATGTAGTTTCTATCGTGCTGCTTTCATTATGCATGTTTCATCATGAATGATTCTTGTCCTTTGCATAATTTCTCAAATGCTGAACTACCCCTGTTATATATTAGTAGGATGGTTAGACCCGCTGGTCGTGGTCGTGGTGGCAACTCCCCACCACCGCCTGAGTACATGGCTGGTATGATCCAACAGCTTGAGATGAATCGCCAGTTCATGGAGAACATGATGGCTCAGTTTCCTCGCCCCAATATGAACCAGCAGCCAAACGCAACAACTCTGTAGGATTTCATACGCCTGAACCCCAGTGTGTACCGCAGCTCAACCCAGCCGTTGGATGCTGATGATTGGCTTCGTGACATCACCTATGAGATGGAGTCTGCTGATGTAGCCCCTGCCAGCTATGTCACTTTTGCTTCCTTCTTCCTGAAGGGACCCGCAGCTCAATGGTGGGACAGCCACAGGCGTACTCTGCCAGTTGGAACACTCATCACCTGGCCAGACTTCCAAGCTGCTTTCCGTGCCCGCTTCATCCCTCAAGGAGGAAATCCACAAATCTCTTCAAAGTGGTTTCATTCGCCCAAGTTGCTCTCCTTGGGGAGCACCTTCTCTCTTTGTCAAGAAGAAGGATGGGACAAACCGATTGGTCCAAGACTACCGTCCTATAAACCAAGCTACCATTCAGAATAAGTATCCTCTTCCTCGGATCAATGATCTGTATGATCAACTGGCTGGTTCATCAGTGTTCTCTAAACTCGACTTGAGGTTGGGTTACCACCAGATCCGTGTTCGTGAGGAGGATATCCCCAAGACCGCCTTTGTGACTCGTTATGGTTCATACGAGTACACCGTCATGTCTTTCGGCTTAACCAATGCTCCAGCCACCTTCTCTCGCCTGATGAACTATATATTCATGGATTACCTCGACAAGTTCGTCGTGGTTTATCTGGATGATATCCTGATATTTTCCAAGAATGAAGAAGAACATGCTGAACATCTTCGTCTTGTGCTGGAAAAGCTACGAGAGCATCAACTTTATGCCAAGTTCTCCAAATGTGAATTCTGGCTTCCCGAAGTGACCTATCTCGGGCATGTCATCTCTAAGGATGGTATTGCCGTCAACCCTGAAAGAGTTCAGGCTATTCTCGATTGGACTCCTCCGAAGAACGTTAAGCAAGTCAGAAGTTTTCTCGGTCTCGCCAGCTATTGCCGTCGATTCGTCGAGAACTTCTCCAAGATTGCCAGGCCTCTGACTAACCTGTTGCATAAGGGCGTCAAGTTCCAATGGACAGATAAATGTCAGGAAAGTTTCCAGGCACTCAAAGACAAGTTGACTTCTGCCCCAGTGCTAGCTCCTCCTGATACTAAGAAGGACTTCGTCATTTACTGCGACGCTTCCGTCAAGGATTAGGCGGTGTCCTAATGCAAGAGCGCAAAGTGGTTGCTTATGCCTCTCGACAATTGCGCCCTCACGAAGAGAACTACCCAGTTCACGACCTCGAGCTTGCTGCTGTCATTCATGCGCTAAAGCAGTGGCGACATTACCTACTCGGTAATCGTTGCGAGATCTTCACCGACCACCAAAGTCTGAAGTATCTGTTTACTCAGCCAGACCTGAACCTCCGTCAGCAGAGATGGATGGAGACTGTTGCAGACTTTGATTTGGGTATTTCCTATCGCCTGAGCAAGGCTAATGTAATGGCTGATGCCTTGAGCCGCAAGTCTTACTGCAACCACCTTCAGGTTCACAAAGTTCAGCCCTCACTTGTTGAAGAATTCAGAAAGCTGAACCTCCATATTGTTCCTCCGGGTGCACTCGCTCCCCCTCCTCCGGAGTTCCGCAAGATGAATCTCCGTGTGGTTTCCCAGGGTTCCCTCTATACCCTGGCTGTCGAACCCGATCTCGTGGGCTCCATAAAGACAATGCAGGGATATGACTCTGAAGTCTACAAGATTAAGCGCGACCTCAAGGAAGGAAATCCCTCATTCTTCACTATTGCTGATGATGGCGCCTTGTACTTCAAAGGCCGCCTAGTGGTGCCGTGTAAGAAGGAAAACCTGAATATGACTCAAGAGGTTATGAAAGAAGCTCATGATACGCCTCTATGTATCCATCCTGGTAGTACGAAGATGTACCAAGACATTCGTCAGAGATTCTGGTGGTCTAATATGAAGCAAGACATTGCTCGCTATGTTGCTGAGTGTGACGTTTGCCGTCGTATCAAAGCAGAACATCAAAGGCCTGCTGGAACTCTGCAACCTATCTCTATTCCTGAATGGAAATGGGACCATGTTGAAATGGACTTCGTCACTGGATTTCCCAAATCGCAGAAAGGTAATGATGCTATTCTTGTCGTCATTGACCGGCTTTCTAAAGTTGCACATTTCTGGCGGTCAAAGAAACGATCACTGCTAGTCAGCTTGCAACGCTCTATATGTCCAGAATTGTTTCACTTCACGGTATTCCACTGGTTATCAGTTCGGACCGTGGCAGCTTATTCACTTCAAGATTCTGGGCAAGTTTTCAAGAAGCTATGGGAACTCACTTATCTTTCAGTACTGCGTTTCATCCGCAGACACAAGGGCAAGTTGAACGTGTCAACCAAGTTCTCGAAGACATGCTTCGAGCTTGTGTTATTTCCTTCGGCAAGAAATGGGAGGAATCTCTTACGTATGCTGAATTCTCTTATAATAATAGCTATCAAGCTAGTCTGAAGATGGCCCCCTTCGAAGTGTTATATGGAAGAAAGTGCCGAACCCCTCTGAATTGGTCAGAAACTGGGGAACGTCCACTCTTCGGTCCAGATATTATCCAACATGCCGAAGATCAAGTCCGCATTATTCGCGAGAATCTCAAGACTGCTCGACCACGTCAAAAGAGTAATTATGACCGCTATCATAAAGACATGGTCTATCAACTGGCGAAAGGGCCTATCTTCGCGTTACACCAATGAAGGGTGCTCACCGCCGGGATCAAGGGCAAGCTAGCTCCTCGCTATATTGGCCCATCCACTATTCGAAAGGCGTGGAAAAGTGGCATATCAAGCTGGAGCTTCCGTCGAACCTTTCTCAGGTTCACGATGTGTTCCACGTGTCACAACACCGACGCTGCTTCAAGGACCCAATCCGAGTAGTGGACCATGAAGTCCTCGAATTGCAACAGGACCTCTCCTATAAAGAGCATCCGGTCCGCATTCTCGACCAAGCTGAACGCCGCACACGTCAGAAGGCGATCAAGTTCCTCAAAGTCCAGTGGTCGAATCACTCTGCAGACGAAGCCACCTGGGAACGCGAGGATCATCTTCGTGATGAATACCCCGCACTCTTCCCTTCTACCTCCTAAATCTCGGGACGAGATTTCTTGTAGTGGAGGAGATTTATAACGCCCGGATAATCATGCTACAGTAATCTCACGTTGATGGTGCCACGTCACCTCTGTCACTGTAGTTAACCGCGGGTTAAATCAAAACGGTTTCGAAATTCAATTCAAAATTGTGATGGCAATAAAAGTTTTCAAAAAATTAAAACTAAAATGTTCGGGGGTTGTCAAATATTACAAAGTTAATTATGGTGGAGTACACACATTTTTATAAAGTGTCTGAGTATTTTAAAATGAATTAAAACAGAAAAGGAAAAAAAATAAAAGAAAAGAAAACAGAACAAATAGAGAGAAAGAAAACCCTCGCCAATCGGGCTAAGCGGCCCAGCTGCCCAGCCCATGGCCCATCCGCCCACCCTCACTCCCATAACCCCCGGGCGATGAAACCCTAGCCGACCCCACTCCCCTCGATCCCTTCTCCTCCCCACCGATCCGGATCGGGATCGCCCCGATCCTGTCGGCCCCGACGCTTGGCGCCCCACCCCACCCGACGCCGCCCGTCCTCCCTCCTCCCCGACCCAGCCACCCAGACGCTGCGCGCTTTTCGCCCGACGCCCGACGCCCCGTCCCCCGTCGCCTCGGATTCGCCTCGACCCCTCGCCTCGCGGACCGCCCGTCGCCGAACGCCTCCCACCCCTCCTCCTCGCCGGTCTTCCCGACCGCCCCGAGCCCATCGCCCGTTGCCCTCGCCCCCGTGAGCACGCCCCCCCCCGCTCCCCTCTCCCCCAGACGCCACCGCGTCGCCTCCCGGCTTGGCGGTCGACGCGCCCGGCGCCACCGCCGTCCGCACCTCAACCCCAGCCTCCCCTCCGCTTCGTCGCCCGGATCCGCCGCGCCGCGTACCCCCTCCCCTCTCGCCTCCTCCGCTCGGCCGGGGCCTCTTCCCGCGCTGCGCTGGCCGTTCCGCCCAGCCCCTCCCGCTTTCCCGTGCGGCTCCCTGCCCGCGGCCGCGCGCGCTTTTCCCCGGTCGCCACGGCCACGTGCACCGGCACGCCGACCGCGCCCTGCCCCCTAGTCCCAGTTGCGGCCGCGCCCGACTCCGGCCACCGCCATTGCTCAACGCCGGCGCCAACTCCGGCGGCCTCAGCTCCTCCCAGTGCTCCCACGCGGTGCGCCGCGCTCTCCCCCTTTCGAACGCGCCCGCCCGCGCCTAATTTGGCTGCCGGACGGCGAATCCCGGCGCATGGTCGTGCCCTGTGCCACGGATTTGGTCGCCGTGTTGGGGAACGTAGTAATTTCAAAAAAATTCCTACGATCACGCAAGACCATGGTGATGGCATAGCAACGAGAGGGGAGAGTGTCCGTCCACGTACCCTGAGACCGAAAGCGAAGCGTTATAACAACGCTGTTGATGTAGTCGACGTCTTCACGATCCGACCGATCCAAGCACGAGCGACGGCACCTCCGAGTTACGCACACGTTCAGCTCGATGACGATCCCGGACTCGATCCAGCAAAGTGTCGGGATGAGTTCCGTCAAGACGACGGCGTGGCAGGACGATGTTGATGCTCCACCGACGCAGGGCTTCGCCTAAGCTCCATGACGATATGACTTCTCCAGCGCGAGGGCTTCGCCTAAGCTCATGACGATATGACCGAAGTGGAATATGGTGGAAGGGGCACCGCGACACGGCTAAGGAAAGATCCGAGATCAACTTGTGTGTCCTAGGGTGCCCCTGCCCCAGATATAAAGGAGCCAAGGGGAGGTGGCGGCCAAGGGAGGAGGCGACCAGGAGTCCTACTCCCTCGGGAGTAGGATTCCCTCCAATCCTAGTTGGATTAGGATTCCGGGGGAAAAAGAGAGAGGGGCGGCCCACCTTTCCTAGTCCTAATAGGACTAGGGAAAGGGGGGCGCGCCACCTAGGGCTGGCCCTTTCTCCTTTCCTCCAAGGCCCACTATGGCCCATGTAGTTCCTGGGGTTCCGTAACCTCCGGTACTCGTAAATTTCGATTTCATTCGAACACTTCGATGTCCAAATGTAGGCTTCCAATATATCAATCTTTATGTCTCGACCATTTGAGACTCCTCGTCATGTCCGTGATCACATCCGGGACTCGAACAACCTTCGTGCATCAATACTTATAAACTCATAATGAACTGTCATCGAAGCGTTAAGCGTGCGGACCCTACGGGTTCGAGAACTATGTAGACATGACCTAGAACCATTCTCGGTCAATAACCAATAGCGGAACCTGGATGCCCATATTGGTTCCTACATATTCTACGAAGATCTTTATCGGTCAAACCGCATAACGACATACGTTGTTCCTTTGTCATCGGTATGTTACTTACCCGAGATTCGATCGTCGGTATCCAATACCTAGTTCAATCTCGTTACGTAAGTCTCTTTACTCGTTCCGTAATACATCATCTCACAACTAACTCATTAGTTGTAATGCTTGCAAGGCTTAAGTGATGTGTATCACCGAGAAGGCCTAGAGATACCTCTCCGACAATCGGAGTGACAAAACCTAATCTCAAATACGCCAACCCAACAAGTACCTTTGGAGACACCTGTAGTACTCCTTTATAATCACCCATTCGTTGTGACGCTTGGTAGTACCAAAGTGTTCCTCCGTAAACGGAGTTGCATAATCTCATAGTTACAGGAACATGTATGAGTCATGAAGAAAGCATTAGCAACATACTAAACGATCAAGTGCTAAGTTAACGGAATGGGTCATGTCAATCACATCATTCTCCTAATGATGTGATCCCATTAATCAAATGACAACACATGTCTATGGTTAGGAAACATAACCATCTTTGATTAATGAGCTAGTCAAGTAGAGGCATACTAGTGACTATCATTTGTCTATGTATTCACACATGTATTATGTTTCCAGTTAATACAATTCTAGCATGAATAATAAACATTTATCATGGTATAAGGAAATAAATAATAACTTTATTATTGCCTCTAGGGCATATTTCCTTCAGTCTCCCACTTGCACTAGAGTCAATAATCTAGATTACAAAGTAATGATCCTAACACCCATGGAGTCTTGGTGCTGATCATGTTTTGCTCGTGGAAGAGGCTTAGTCAACGGTCTGCAACATTCAGATCCGTATGTATTTTGCAAATCTCTATGTCTCCCACTTGGACTTGGTCCGAATGGAATTGAAGCGTCTCTTGATATGCTTGGTCCTCTTGTGAAATCTGGATTCCTTTGCCAAGGCAATTGCACCAAGATTGTCACAGAAGATCTTCATCGGTCCCGATGCACTAGGTATGACACCTAGATCGGAAATGAACTCTTTCATCCAGACTCCTTCATTTGCTGCTTCAAGCAGCTATGTATTCCGCTTCACATGTAGATCCCGCCACGACGCTTTGTTTAGAACTGCACCAACCGACAGCTCCACCGCTTAATAAAACACGATCCGGTTTGCGATTTAGAATCGTCCGGATCAGTGTCAAAGCTTGCATCGACGTAACCATTTACGACTAGCTCTTTGTCACCTCCATATACGAGAAACATATCCTTAGTCCTTTTCGTATTTCAGATGTTCTTGACCGCTGTCCGATGATCCACTCTGGATTACTTTGGTACCTTCCTGCCAAGCTTACAGCTAAGCATACGTCAGTCTGGTACACAGCATTGCATACATGATAGAGCCTATGGCTGAAGCATAGGAACATCTTTCATTTTCTCTCTATCTTCTGCTGTGGTCGGGCATTGAGTCCGACTCAATCTTACACCTTGTAATACAGGTAAAAACCTTTCTTTGCCTGATCCATTTTGAACTTTTCAAAACTTTATCAAGGTATGTGCTTTGTGAAAGTCCAATTAAGCGCCTTGATCTATCTCTATAGATCTTGATGCCCAATATGTAAGCAGCTTCACCGAGGTCTTTCATTGAAAAACTTTTATTCAAGTATCCTTTATGCTATCCAGAAATTCTATATCATTTCCAATCAATAATATGTCGTCCACATATAATATTAGAAATGCTCAGAGCTCCCACTCACTTTCTTGTAAATACAAGCTTCTCCAAAAGTCATATAAACCCATATGCTTTGATCACACTATCAAAGCGCTTATTCCAACTCCGAGAGGCTTGCACTGACCATAAATTGATCGCTGGAGCTTGCACACTTTGTTAGTACCCTTTGGATCGACAAAACCTTCTGGTTGCATCATATACAACTCTTCTTCTAGAAATCCATTCAAGAATGCAGTTTTACATCCATTTGCCAAATTTCATAATCATAAAATGCGGCAATTGCTAACATGATTCGGACAGACTTAAGCATCGCCACGGGTGAGAAAGTCTCATCGTAGTCAACCCTTGAACTTGTCGAAAACCTTTCGCAACAAGTCGAGCTTTGTAGACAGTTATATTACCATCGCGTCAGTCTTCTTCTTAAAGATCCATTTATTTTCAATGGCTTGCCGATCATCGGGCAAGTCAACCAAAGTCCATACTTTGTTCTCATACATGGATCCCATCTCAGATTTCATGGCTTCCAGCCATTTTGCGAATCTGGGCTCACCATCGCTTCTTCATAGTTTGTAGGTTCGCCATGGTCAAGTAACATGACTTCCGAATAGGATTACCGCATCACTCTGTGCGATTTTACTCTGGTTGACCCACGAGGTTCAGAGTAACTTGATCTCAAGCTTCATGATCATCATCATTAGTTTCTTCACTAATTGGTGTAGTTGTCACAGAACCATTTCTTGTGATGAACTACTTTCCAATAAGGGAGCAGATACTGATTATCTCATCAAGTTCTACTTTCCTCCCACTCACTTCTTTCGAGAGAAACTCCTTCTCTAGAAAGGATCCGAATTTAGCAACGAAAATCTTGCCTTCAGATCTGTGATAGAAGGTGTACCCAACAGTCTCCTTTGGGTATCCTATGAAGACACATTTTCCGATTTGGGTTCGAGCTTATCTGGTTGAAGTTTCTTTACATAAGCATCGCAGCCCCAAACTTTAAGAAACGACAACTTTGGTTTCTTGCCAAACCACAGTTCATAAGGCGTCGTCTCAACGGATTTTGACGGTGTCCTATTTAACGTGAATGCGGCCGCCTCTAAAGCATAACCCCAAAACGATAGCGGTAAATCGGAAATAGACATCATAGATCGCACCATATCTAGTAAAGTACGACATTCGACGCTCGGACACACCATTTCTCTGTGGTGTTCGGGTGGCGGAGTTGCTGAAACTATTCCACATTGTTTCAAATGTAAACCAAACTCAGAACTCAAATATTCTCCTCCACGATCAGATCAGAAACTTTATTTTCTTGTTACGATGATTTTCCACTTCACTCTGAAATTCTTTGAACTTTTCAAATGTTTCAGATTTGTGTTTCATTAAGTAGATATACCCATATCTGCTCAAATCATCTGTGAAGGTGAGAAAATAACGATACCCCGCGTGCCTCAACATTCATTGGACCACAAACATCAGTATGTATGATTTCCAACAAATCAGTTGCTCGCTCCATAGTTCCGGAGAACGGCGTTTTGGTCATCTTGCCCATGAGGCACGGTTCGCAAGTACCAAGTGATTCATAATCAAGTGATTCCAGAAGCCCATCAGTATGGAGTTTCTTCATGCGTTTTACACCGATATGACCTAAACGGCAGTGCCACAAATAAGTTGCACTATCATTATCAACTCTGCATCTTTTGGCTTCAACATTATGAATATGTGTATCACTACTGTCGAGATTCAACAAGAATAGACCATTCTTCAAGGGTGCATGACCATAAAAGATATTACTCATATAAATAGAACAACCATTATTCTCTGATTTAAATGAATAACCGTCTCGCATTAAACAAGATCCAGATATAATGTTCATGCTCAACGCTGGCACCAAATAACAATTATTTAGGTCTAAAACTAATCCCAAGGTAGATGTAGAGGTAGCGTGTCGATCGCGATCACATTGACTTTGGAACCATTTCCCACGCAGATCGTCACCTCGCCCTTTGCGATTGCTCGTCTATTCCGTAGTCCCTGTTTGAGTTGCAAATATTAGCAAGTAACCAGTATCAAATACCCAGTGCTACTACGAGCTCTAGTAAGGTACACATCAATAACATGTATATCACATATACCTTTGTTCACCTTGCCATCCTTTTATCCGCCAAATACTTGGGGCAGTTCCGCTTCGGTGTCGATCTGCTTGCGGTAAAACACTCAGTTTCAGTGCTTAGGTCCAGACTTGGGTTTCTTCTCTTGATCAGCAACTTTCTTGCTGTTCTTTTGAAGTTTCCTTCTTCTTCCCTTTGCCCTTTTCTTGAAACTAGTGGTCTTGTTGACCATCAACACTTGATGCTCTTTCTTGATTTCTACCTCCGCTGCTTTTAGCATCGCGAAGAGCTCAGAATTGTCTTAGTCATCCCTTGCATATTATAGTTCATCACGAAGCTCTTGTAGCTTGGTGGCAGTGATTGGAGAATTTGTCAATGACACTATCATCCGGAAGATTAACTCCCAGCTGAATTAAGTGATTGTTATACCTGACATTTTGAGTATGTGCTCACCTTGTAACTATTCTCCTCCATCTTGCAGCTATAGAACTTATTGGAGACTTCATATCTCTCAATCCGGGCATTTGCTTGAAATATTAACTTCAACTCCTGGAACATCTCATATGCTCCATGACGCTCAAAACGTCGTTGAAGACCCGGTTCTAAGCCGTAAAGCATGGCACACTGAACTATTGAGTAGTCATCAGCTTTGCTTTGCCAGACGCTCACAACTTCGGCTCAAGATCTCAGCAGAGAGCTGTCACCCAGCGGTGCTTCCGGGACGTAATTTTTCGTGCAGCAATGAGGATAATCCTCGTTACGGACCCAGTCCGTGTAATTGCTACCATCATCTTTCAACTTTGCTTTCTCAAGGAACGCATTAAAATTCAACGGAACAACAAGACGAGCCATCTATCTACAGTAAACATAGACAAGCAAAATACTATCGGTACTAAGTTCATGATAAATTTAAGTTCAATTAATCATATTAAAAACTCCCACTTAGACAGACATCTCTAGTCATCTAAGTGATCACGTGATCCAAATCAACTAAACCATGTCCGATCATCACGTGAGATGGAGTAGTTTCAATGGTGAACATCACTATGTTGATCATATCTACTATATGATTCACGTTCGACCTTCGGTCTCCGTGTTCCGAGGCCATATCTGTTATATGCTAGGCTCGTCAAGTTTAACCTGAGTATTCGCGTGCAACTGTTTTGCACCGTTGTAGATGGACGAGAACTTATCACACCCGATCATCACGTGGTGTCCGGGTACTACTGAACTTTGGCAACGGTGCATACTCGTGGAGAACACTTCTTGATAATTTTAGTGAGAGATCATCTTATAATGCTACCGTCAATCAAAGCAAGATAAGATGCATAAAGGATAAACATCACATGCAATCAATATAAGTGATATGATATGGTCATCATCATCTTGTGCTTGTGATTCCATCGCCAAGCACCGTCATGATCACCATCGCCACCGCGCGACACCTTGATCTCCATCGTAGCATCGTTGTCGCCTCGCCAACTATTGCTTCTACGACTATCGCCTCGCTTAGTGATAAAGTAAAGCAATTACATGGCGCTTGCATTTCATACAATAAAGCGACAACCATATGGCTCCTGCCGATTGTCGATAACTCGTTACAAAACATGATCATCTCATACAATAAAATATAGCATCACGCCTTGACCACATCACATCACATCATGCCCTGCAAAAACAAGTTAGACGTCCTCTACTTTGTTGTTGCAAGTTTTACGTGGCTGCTACGGGCTGAGCAAGAACCGTTCTTACCACGCATCAAAACCACAACGATAGTTTGTCAAGTTGGTGCTGTTTTAACCTTCGCAAGGACCGGGCGAGCCACACTCGGTTCAACTAAAGTGAGAGAGAGAGACACCCGCCGTCACCTTTAAGCAACGAGTGCTCGAGCGGTGAAACCAGTCTCGCGTAAGCGCACGCGTAATGTCGGTCCGGCCGCTTCATCTCACAATACCGCTGAACCAAAGTATGACATGCTGGTAAGCAGTATGACTTATATCGCCCACAACTCACTTGTGTTCTACTCGTGCATATGACATCAACGCATAAAACCAGGCTCGATGCCACTGTTGGGGAACGAGTAATTTCAAAAATTTCCTACGATCACGCAAGACCATGGTGATGGCATAGCAACGAGAGGGAGAGGTCCGCCCACGCACCCGTGAGACCGAAAGCGAAGCGTTATAACAACGCTGTTGATGTAGTCGACGCCTTCACGATCCGACCGATCCAAGCACCGAACGACGGCACCTCCGAGTTCTCGCACACGCTCAGCTCGATGACGATCCCGGACTCCGATCCAGCAAAGTGTCGGGATGAGTTCCGTCAAGACGACGGCGCAGGACGATGTTGATGCTCCACCGACGCAGGGCTTCGCTTAAGCTCATGACGATATGACTTCTCCAGCGCAGGGCTTCGCCTAAGCTCGCGACGATATGACCGAAGTGGAATATGGTGGAAGGGGCACCGACACGGCTAAGGAAAGATCCGTAGATCAACTTGTGTGTCCTAGGGTGCCCCTGCCCTCAGATATAAAGGAGCCAAGGGGAGGTGGCGGCCAAGGAGGAGGCGCACCAAGGAGTCCTACTCCTCCGGGAGTAGGATTCCCTCCAATCCTAGTTGGATTAGGATTCCGGAGGGGGAAGAGAGAGAGGGGGCGCCCACCTTTCCTAGTCCTAATAGGACTAGGGAAGGGGGGGCGCGCCACCTAGGGCTGGCCCTTTCTCCTTTCCTCCAAGGCCCACTATGGCCCATGTAGTTCCCGGGGTTCCGTAACCTCCTGCACTCGTAATTTCGATTTCATTCGGAACACTTCCGATGTCCAAATGTAGGCTTCAATATATCAATCTTTATGTCTCGACCATTTCGAGACTCCTCGTCATGTCCGTGATCACATCCGGACTCAACAACCTTCGTGCATCAATACTTATAAACTCATAATGAACTGTCATCGAACGTTAAGCGTGCGGACCCTACGGGTTCGAGAACTATGTAGACATGACCTAGAACCATTCTGGTCAATAACCAATAGCGGAACCTGGATGCCCATATTGGTTCCTACATATTCTACGAAGATCTTTATCGGTCAAACCGCATAACGACATACGTTGTTCCCTTTGTCATCGGTATGTTACTTACCCGAGATTCGATCGTCGGTATCCAATACCTAGTTCAATCTCGTTATCGTAAGTCTCTTTACTCGCTCCGTAATACATCATCTCACAACTAACTCATTAGTTGTAATGCTTGCAAGGCTTAAGTGATGTGTATCACCGAGAAGGCCTAGAGATACCTCTCCGACAATCGGAGTGACAAAACCTAATCTCAAATACGCCAACCCAACAAGTACCTTTGGAGACACCTGTAGTACTCCTTTATAATCACCCAGATACGTTGTGACGCTTGGTAGTACCAAAGTGTTCCTCCGTAAACGGAGTTGCATAATCTCATAGTTACAGGAACATGTATGAGTCATGAAGAAAGCATTAGCAACATACTAAACGATCAAGTGCTAAGCTAACGGACTGGGTCATGTCAATCACATCATTCTCCTAATGATGTGATCCCATTAATCAAATGAAAACACATGTCTATGGTTAGGAAACATAACCATCTTTGATTAATGAGCTAGTCAAGTAGAGGCATACTAGTGACTATCTGCTTGTCTATGTATTCACACATGTATTATGTTTCCGTTAATACAATTCTAGCATGAATAATAAACATTTATCATGGTATAAGGAAATAAATAATAACTTTATTATTGCCTCTAGGGCATATTTCCTTCAGTCTCCCACTTGCACTAGAGTCAATAATCTAGATTACAAAGTAATGATCCTAACACCCATGGAGTCTTGGTGCTGATCATGTTTTGCTCGTGGAAGAGGCTTAGTCAACGGGTCTGCAACATTCAGATCCGTATGTATTTTGCAAATCTCTATGTCTCCCACTTGACTTGGTCCCGAATGGAATTGAAGCGCCTCTTGATATGCTTGGTCCTCTTGTGAAATCTGGATTCCTTTGCCAAGGCAATTGCACCAAGATTGTCACAGAAGATCTTCATCGGTCCCGATGCACTAGGTATGACACCTAGATCGGAAATGAACTCTTTCATCCAGATTCTTCATTTGCTGCTTCAAGCAGCTATGTATTCCGCTTCACATGTAGATCCCGCCACGACGCTTTGTTTAGAGCTGCACCAACCGACAGCTCCACCGCTTAATAAAAACACGATCCGGTTTGCGATTTAGAATCGTCTGGATCAGTGTCAAAGCTTGCATCGACGTAACCATTTACGACTAGCTCTTTGTCACCTCCATATACGAGAAACATATCCTTAGTCCTTTTCAGGTATTTCAGGATGTTCTTGACCGCTGTCCGTTGATCCACTCGATTACTTTGGTACCTTCCTGCCAAGCTTACAGCTAAGCATACGCCAGTCTGGTACACAGCATTGCATACATGATAGAGCCTATGGCTGAAGCATAGGAACATCTTTCATTTTCTCTATCTTCTGCTGTGGTCGGGCATTGAGTCTGACTCAATCTCACACCTTGTAATACACGTAAAAAACCTTTCTTTGCCTGATCCATTTTGAACCTTTTCAAAACTTTATCAAGGTATGTGCTTTGTGAAAGTCCAATTAAGCGTCTTGATCTATCTCTATAGATCTTGATGCCCAATATGTAAGCAGCTTCACCGAGGTCTTTCATTGAAAAACTTTTATTCAAGTATCCTTTTATGCTATCCAGAATTCTATATCATTTCCAATCAATAATATGTCGTCCACATATAATATTAGAAATGCCACATGAGCTCCCACTCACTTTCTTGTAAATACAGCTTCTCCAAAAGTCTCAGATAAACCCATATGCTTTGATCACACTATCAAAGCGCTTATTCCAACTCCGAGAGGCTTGCACCAGACCATAAATTGATCATTTGGAGCTTGCACACTTTGTTAGTACCCTTTGGATCGACAAAACCTTCTGGTTGCATCATATACAACTCTTCTTCTAGAAATCCATTCAAGAATGCAGTTTTTACATCCATTTGCCAAATTTCATAATCATAAAATGCGCAATTGCTAACATGATTCGACAGACTTAAGCATCGCCACGGGTGAGAAAGTCTCATCGTAGTCAACCCCTTGAACTTGTCGAAAACCTTTCGCAACAAGTCGAGCTTTGTAGACAGTTATATTACCATCAGCGCCATCTTCTTCTTAAAGATCCATTTATTTTCAATGGCTGCCGATCATCGGGCAAGTCAACCAAAGTCCATACTTTGTTCTCATACATGGATCCCATCTCAGATTTCATGGCTTCCAGCCATTTTATGAATCTGGGCTCACCATCGCTTCTTCATAGTTTGTAGGTTCGCCATGGTCAAGTAACATGACTTCCGTAATAGGAATACCGCATCACTCGTGCGATTTTATTCTGGTTGACCTACGAGGTTCAGCAGTAACTTGATCTGAAGCTTCATGATCATCATCATTAGTTTCTTCACTAATTGGTGTAGTTGTCACAGGAACCATTTCTTGTGATGAACTACTTTCCAATAAGGGAGCAGATATAGTTATCTCATCAAGTTCTACTTTCCTCTCAGGGATACGAGGAGGGGATCGCCGGGAAGGATTATTGCTATGTGATGTTACTTGGAGGACTTCAACCTGCCCTCTTCTACCTGTTGCAAGACAGGTGACCAGAAGTGTAGTCTTCGATAAGACTAGCTATCCCCCTCTTATTCTGGCATTCTGCAGTTCAGTCCACTGATATGGCCCTTTACACATATATCCATGCATATGTAGTGTAGCTCCTTGCTTTGTAGTACTTTGGATGAGTACTCACGGTTGCCTTGTTCCCCTTTTCCCTACCTCTACTCGATTGCTGCAACTGCACGATGGAGCCCAGGAGCCAGACGCCACCGCCGATGACGACTACTACTACACTGGAGGTGCTACTACTACTACGCAGCAGCCCGACGACGACCTGGAGTAGTTAGGAGGATCCTGTGCAGGAGGCCTGCGCCTCTTTCGATCTCAGATCCCAGTTTGTGCTAGCCTTCTTAAGGCAAACTTGTTTAACTTATGTCCAGATTCAGATATTGTTGCTTCCGCTGACTCGCCTATGATCGAGCACTTGTATTCGAGCCCTCGAGGCCCCTGGCTTGTATTATGATGCTTGTATGACTTATCTAGGTTTTAGAGTTGTGTTGTGATATCTTCCCGTGAGTCCTTGATCTTGATCATACACATTTGCGTGCATGATTAGTGTACGATTAAATCGGAGGCGTCACAGCCGGGCCCCAGCCGCCGCACTCGCCGCCCTTGTCCCGCGCCGCTGGGATCCAGATCCGCCGCCAGGACAACGCCGGACCACGCCCCTGCGCCCCACCCCACGCAGCCGCCATAGCTCCACTGTGCACCCTAGCCTCCGCCACAGCCGCGCGCCTCGCCGCTGCTGCGCCCCATGCCAGCGCCGCGCCCCCAAGACAATGTCGCAGCCCACGCCGAGGCCCGCATCCGGGGGGAAGAGAGGCCCCGCTGTCGCCGATGCCGTCCGGGCTTTGCCCGGCGGCGGCGAGGAGGAAGGAGACGAGGGACGGAGAGGGTTGGCCGGGTCTAGGGTTTCTCCCAGCCGCCGCCCGGGGGAACAACGGGGGGCGAGCTTGACTATCCCGATATCGTGATGTGTCCTCAAATTTGATGCTAAGATCTCAAAATTGTAGAGTCTGTGACTCAATTTGTATGTCTCCGGTTACCGAAATTCTTTACGTCAAATTTATTTTTGTACAAGAATTGAGAGTGAACGTTAGAAAATGACCAACCAAATGGTAAAATAGATAATATGTGTGGCGTATAAATGCCAGTATAACTGAAAAAAGATAGAAATACATTTATTTTTCTTTATCGATGGCAACATGTTCTTAAATCCGTGGCCGTTTGTGTCGGGGAAGCTGATCGGACCCACGAACACCTATGGGACCGGCGGACCGAGCCCCTTTCGGTCGGGGGGCGGAGGTCGACGAAGAGCAGATCGAGGCGGCTAACACGAGCAGTTTACCCAGCTTCGAGCTCTCCGGAGAGATAATACCCTACCGCTGCTTGTCTCGATTGTATTGTGTTCTTGCTAGGGAGCGCTGAGAGCTACAAGACCTAGCGTGAGTGTTCTCTGGTTTCAATGAACCGAACCCCTTTCTACGCTATGCATGGGCCTCCTGTTATATGCTCAAGGGTCTCCGACAGGTGGCAACGTAGACAAGGGCAAAACGAAAAGGAGTCGTGGTTGGTACAGCTACTTGTACAAGTTGTATCATACCTAACCCCGACGGCAGGGGACAAAGGCATTAAATGCCCGCCTAAGTCGACTAAACAGTGTAGAAAGGGACCGTCGGGGACGCCATCGCCTCGCCACGATGGCAATCTTGTCAAGACGTTGCCACCATCAAGGCCCGACCAAGACAGCCTTTTGCCACTGCGCTACCGAAAGGTCCCATGGCGACCGCGTCGGTGGATGTGCTGGAGCGCAGGAACGGAGTGGTAGTCTGCGGCGGCAAGCGCCTTGCCGCGGTCGTTGTCTTGTCGCGTCCGGAAGCTTGACGCTCACCGGGCCTTCCCGGCAAGCTCCTCTTGCCGGGCCTTGTCTCCTAGGTGCCTTGAGTTGGCCTTCCCGCAAGCTCCTCTTGCCGGGCCTTGTCTCCTTGACTTAAATACTTTGTTCTTGAATGGCTCCAAAGGAACCGCGGAGGACCTTGGCAGTCACCAGCAAGCCTTGCCGCTGGTGTCTGCGATCGCTCAGGCACGAAGTTCGGGATACTAGGGTACCCCTACCTAGTACACCGGACAGAGCCCCGCCTGGGCCACACGCTGTGCCGAAGCGCTGTTGGGCCAGGCCCAAAACAGGGCACGGCACGCATGTCTGGGAACGCCAGAATCACTCCGGACCCACCACGCCCCTACAAACAGCACGCGGTTAATGCGGCATCGTGGGAGAGATCGTGGGGGTTTTTTTATTCGAAAAGCGAACGTCCGCCTCTCTCCCTCCTTATAAACAGGGAAACAGGGTAGTTCGCCCACCTCGCCATTTGCTGTCTAATTTCGAAACCACCGCTGCTCCCCCTTCTTCCCAAGTTCGAAGAGAGCAGCGCCCGCCCCCATCGCCACCAGCACCACCAACGCCGCCGATCTCCCCACCACCTCCGCCATGGCTCGAAGTCGACAAGGGAAAGGGCGTGAAGTCGGCCGAGGCGCAGCTGCTCAAGGGCGCTGCGAAGGAGCGGGCCATCTCCCAGCTCGCCGCAAGGGAGCTGAGGGAGAACTACTACCTCTTCTCGTCGACGGAGACGCTGAGCGATCCACAAGACGAAGGTACTCCCAGCCGCTGCTTCGAACTAGCCCCAATCGGGCACCCTTTTTTCAAGACTGTTTCTATTGCGGGCTCTGCCCGCCTTCTTCTCTGAATTCTGCTGCGATATCATGAACACCTACGGGTTCCGCCTCCTTGACTTCACCCCCAACGCTATCCTGACCATGGCAGTTTTCGCACATCTTTGCGAAAACTTTGTCGGAGTCCACCCAAACGTAGCCCTCTTCCGCCACTTCTTCATGCCCCGAGTCTAGAGAGGAGAGCCACTTGCCGGAGGAATCGCTTGGATCTCAAGGATCGGTAAGAAGGAAGCCTATCTGGAAGGAGAGTTCCGCAGCAAGTGGGAAGAGTGGAGGGCAGAATGGTGTTGGATCGTAGAGGAGAACCCGCAGGCCTTTACCGCCCAGCGCCAAACCCCAATAGTGCGCGGCAACGATTGGAGCAACTTGGCGCCGGAAGATGCTAGATTGAAGATTGCCGTCACCCGGATCCTACGTCTCAGGCTTGCCGGATTCATCAGAGGCGCCGCTGGCGCAGATTTTTCGCCACAGACGCTTCTTTGCGGAGAGGAGGAGACCTGCTTGGGAGTTCCGCACGCGGCGGATATCATGAGGCTGCGCCTGGCCTCAACTTCAATTTCACCGCCTTGGAGTTGGATGCGATGCTCCCGGAGCTGTTCAAGCACGCACCATGATCATCCCGAATGGTTCAGATTGCCGAGGGAGTCGTTCCATTGTGCAACAACCTCGCCGACCGCTTCCGCGTAATGATGCCGCAGCGATTCGCATGGAATTGTTCCAACTCGCAAGAGCTCGCAGATGACGTCGGCGGGTGTTCTTCGACAGCTTGAAGAAGTGTCGATCCGCCCCGATGAGCAGAAGGGCCTCACCCGCGACACCACTAACGACGAGATGCAGCACATCGCCACCAGGCTGGAAGAGGCGGCAGCAGCTGCTGCCGCTGGTGAATTCGGGTTCACCGTGGAGGAGGCAGAGGCAGCAGAGGCGGCAAGCCTTGTCGAGCGAAGGGAGTTTGTCGCCGAGGAGGAGCTTGTCAACCTCGGCCGAGTCGAGCGAGCCACCGAGGGCGCCTCCCCACCATCTAGCAGCTTGTCATGAGCGGAGCCCCCAGCTCCACCAAGAAGGCGTCTTCAAGGCCGAGACTAAACGGGCGGCAGACGGGCTAACAGTTGTCGCACGCGATGCGCCATCACATGCAAGTGCTGTTGCTGCTGAGCACCTCACGCTGCTGCAAGAATCGGAGCGGGCCCTCCTGTGCCACCATCGCTACTCCCGCCAAGCGGTCAAGGGAACCCACTCCTCCGCCTCGTCGCACCGGAGGCGAGCCAGAACTTGACCTCTCCGCGCCAGCTCCGACGAGGAAGAAGAAGAGTAAACTTGTGGTTGTACTTGTATTTCTTCAATTTTGTTGCTTTGTCTTGTATCTGATTTGCTTCATTCTCAACCCTTTCCTTTCGTGACGCTGGCCCAGAGAGCGTCGAAGAGAGCCAAGACCCCGGTGGTTGTCATCGAGGACGATCCCCCTGCTGCAGCAGGAGGCACGTCCGAGACCACCTTGCCGGACGCTGCAACTCTTCTTCAAAGCGCCCCAAAGACAGCCCCCAACAGAAGTATATGGTTTACTTCTTACTGTCGGGCGTGCATGGGTGCCCTTTCTTTGTTGATATCCGACTGTTGGTTTGTGTAGGAGCAGAGCAGCCCCACCAGGAGTGCCCTGAAGCCGCTCCTGACATGCCATCTGCTTCAACTACACCGCCAAGGGAGGATCCCCCGGCAAGGGAGCGTTCTCCGGCAAGGGAGGCTTCTCCGACAAGGGATAGCGCCAGCGACCCTCCGGTGGTTGAAACCACGGCTGCAGATCCCATCGCAAGTAATCCTCTTGCCTGAAAATTTCCCTTGGGTTCTTTTTCTTCTGATTTTCTCTTTGAATATCTGCTTGATTTTTCTTCATTTTCTGGTCGTCAGATCCATCCGTCGCAGAGCCGATGGAGACTGAGGTCGCCGTCGAGGAGGACGCGCGCGGCAACACTGACGACGCCGCCGCCATCGAAGAGGAGGCTGGCGCTGACGAGCCCGCCGGCGAAGAGGCCGCCAAGGTTGATGCCGCAGAGGCTGGCGAGGGGTCCGGCGATCGCACTGACGGCCCTGAGGCCGCAGGAGCGCCAGCGCTACATCGACCACGATCCTTCGCCGCTGCTTGCAGCGCCAGTTCAAGAGCCCCAGCCCGGCGCTTATCGAAGGCCGGCGATGGCGATTCATCAAGCTCCCCGGGCGCCGAGCCTGTGGCTCCGTTGAAGGGGAGACCTTTGACGAAGAGCTGCTCGCCTCCGCTGGGTTGACGCTGGTCGACGCGCCAAGCAGCAGCAGCGGCGTAGTCCGAGGAGGAGCAGCTGCCGAGGAAGCTGTTGTCGCCCATCGCGCCCGACAAGCCAAGTTGAATCCCGGAAGCGCTTGTCGCTAAGGCGGAGCAGACATCGAGAAGTGCGCGGAGGAGCTCCGGCATCAATCGAAGCTCTCCGTCCTGGCAGAGGAGCGGAGCGACTCGCCGAGGAGCGCAAGGCCTTCATCCTCGAGAAGGCTGAGGTTGAGGAGCAGCAGCGCTTGCTGCCGAGAAGCTGTCTGCGCAAGAAGAAGGCGAAGCCGGGCGAGCGGAAGATAAATCTTGACAGCCATGAGGAGGAGCTTGCTGCGCGCGAGCAAACATTTGGCGGGGCTTTAAGGAAACAAAGGACGCTGCCGCAGCTGCCGAGGCCGCCAAGAAGGAGCTGGAGACGAAGGTGACGAGCTGGAGGCCAATCTCCGTAAGAGCGGGCGAGGAGCTTGCTGCACTTAAGCACGAGCGCGAGAAGGATGCCTATACTCTTGGCGAGCTGCAGGGCCGTCTCGCCGAGAGGAGCAAGGAGCTCAGCGCCGCCAAGGACTCCAAGGCAGATCTTGAGCTGAAGCTGACCACCTTGATGCAGACGCTGGACGGTGCCAAGGAGTGGGAGGTGGCCTTGTTGGAGAAGATCAAGGCCGACGAGGCGCTACTGGCGAGTGCTACTGCCGCCCAGAACACCTTCAGGGAAAACATGGAGCACTGGACCGAAGGTCTCGTGAATGTTGCCCCGCCATCGACAGGGAGCTGACGGAGCTGGGGATGGTGGATCTTGGGTACTCCTCCGACGAGCACCTCCAACCCAGCGCCAAGCTCAGCTTGTTCTTCAAGGGCGCAGGACGGCTCTCCAGCGACTCCGGAAGAGATCCCAAAGCAGCTGGCCGAGGAGTCGCGCCAGATCTGCTGGAGCTCTCCGTAAGGTGCTGATGAAGGTGGCCTTCCGCAATCCAGGCCTCAACCTCACCGGCGTCCTCAAGTCCTTGCCGCCGGATGCCGATGTGGATGCACTCAAGGCCCTTGTCGCACCCATTGTGGACAAGGTGGGCAAGATCAAGAGGGTTGATGGTGACCGCGTAGATTAGGCCGCCAATTTTATCGTTTCCTTGTCGCTGCTAGTCATGTTAGGAGAACAACCTATTAGAGCTGCGACAAGCTATCTTGTAATATAACTCTATCTCGGGCAATGATTGCAACGTTATTTCCTTTACTTGATTCCTTCCTTTGTATGTTGTTGCCCTACGCTTTTTAGGGAACTTGCCGGCGCGGGCACCTTAGCCACGAGCGCTGAGTGCGGAACGTCAGCAGCCTGCTGGCAGTGCCGCCTCCGACAAGCAAGCCTTGTCGCAACTAGTTGCGGCTCACTTAAGTTGTTGAGCGGACTCGAAACAAAGTAAGGGCGCAGCTAGCTACGAGTTGGTTCCTCCGCGCACAGGTTTTCCATACAAAGTACGGTCGTTCGAGGAAGATAACTTAAAAATTTAAAAGCTGATTGCTCAAATTTTAACAACTTAGCTTTTCTGTCATTTGCTTCCCGGTAAGGCGAAACTTCCTCGAGCGACGCTTGGTGGCCCACACCATTATCTTCTCCTCCCCCGGTTAACTTATGGGCGAGGGAACCTTCCTTTCTTTGAGAAAGAGAAAGAAGAGAAAATAAAGTTATGAAGCCTTGCGGCTCGTTATTGCTTACCGGGTGTATGTGCTGCACAAAGTGTCAGATAACACATGCAATAAAATGATGAAAGCATGAAATTGACAAGTTGTGCGGAGCACATGAGCTTTACTTATGCACGGATCTGCGCCCGGCTTTGTACAAAGGATTACATGCAACATCGGCAAGACTTGTTAGGTGGTTGCCGGAACAGGTTCCGCAACCGCGCTTCACGGGTAAAACTTACGAAGATGCTCGATGTTCCAGGAGTTGCTCACCGGAATGCCATCTTCGGTCTCAAGGCGGACAGCACCAGGCCTAGTGACTCGTTTCACCCGATAAGGGCCTTCCCACTTCGGCGTCAACTTGTTGGAATTCTTGGCGGACTGAACGCGCCGAAGAACAAGGTCGCCTTCCTCGAGACTTCTGGCATTAACTTTGCGGCTATGGTAGCTCGTACAGCAGCCTGAAGACGGTCCTCCTCAAGGAGCAGCACATCGTCTTGTCGCAGCTGCTCTTGCTCAAGCTCATCATAAGCGAGCACTCGAGGTGACCCGAATACGAGTTCCGTGGGGAGAACTGCCTCGCTCCATAGACTAGAGCGAAGGTGTCCGCCGGTGGCTCGACGGCGTCGTCCGACGACCAAAGAACCACCGCAGCTCCTCAATCCAGTTTCTTCCGTGACTTGTGCAGCCTGTCGAAAGTTCTAGTCTTGAGCCCACACAGCACTTCAGCATTTGCCCTCTCCGCTTGACCGTTACTTCTTGGATGAGCAATGTATAAAGCAGACCTTGGCGCCAAGATCTTGGACGATCGCATGAAGGTGCGACTTCAGGACTGGCGTGCCGTTGTCGGTGATGATCCTGTTAGGAATCAAACGGCAAACAATCGACCAAGAACTTGATCGCCGATCGTGCTGTCACCTTCTCATCGCTTCCACTTCCGCCACTTTGTGAACTTGTTGATTGCAACATACAAGTACTCAAAGCCCCGACAGCTCGGGAAGGGGCCGAGGATGTCGAGCCCCTGACTGAAAATGGCCGGGATAAAGGGATCGTCTGGAGAGCTTGAGCTGGCTGGTGTATCTGCTTGGAATGGAACTGCACGCTTCACACCTTGTTACTTGTGCAGTTGCATCCTGGAGGGCTGTCGGCCAAAAGAAACCTTGCCGGAAAGCTTTGCGGCAAGTGTTTTGCGCCAATGTGGTGAGCACATATGCCTCCATGTATCTCTCGCCAACAGCTTTTGTCCGTCTTCCCGTGAATACACTTCAATTTCACACCGTTGAGTCTTCTTACATGCAGTGCTGTCGACAAACTGGTACATACTTGACGCCGGGCTACTCTTTCCGCTTCTTCTTGCTCTTCGGGAAGTTCTCCTGTCTGAAGGAAATGGACAATCTGCTGTGCCCATGCCGGAGCTTGCGGCTCGACAACAAGGACTAAAGGCACATTTGCTGCTGCGGGAACATCCGCTTTTACGGCGAGAACCTGCGGCTCAGCCGGAGCTTGACGTTCCCCGGCAAGCTTGCCGGAGCAAAACTTGTCGGGAGCGTCTGCTTCAACGAAACAAACCCTAGGGCTTGTCGGAGCAGACTGCTCCTCAGCACTCTTGGTGTTGATCTTGGGGACCTTCTTGGCGGCGGCTTCGGAAGCTCGCCGGAAAATAGTCACCAGAAATCAACTTCCTCTTCTTGTTCTGTCCAGTTGATGGCGTTACGGTCGGTTGAGTCAGCTTGAGCACAAAGATCCCTGGTTCCACAGGTAACTTGAGTGCGGCGCACTTTGACAGGCCATCAGCAATATCGTTTTGAGCTCTTGGAACATGTTCCATCTGCAGGCCGTCAAAGTGCTCTTCTAGCTTTCTCACTTCATCAACATAGGCTTCCATCAACGGACTCTGGTAATCCTTGTTCACTTGGCGGACGACAAGCTGTGAGTCACCCCTGACAATGAGCTTCTTGATCCCAAGGTCTACTGCGATCCTGAGACCGGCAAGCAAACCTTCATACTCTGCAACATTGTTTGTTGCTTGCTCCTTGGGAAAGTGCATTTGGACTATGTACCTGAGGTGCTCTCCGGTGGGTGCCACAAGCAGCACGCCAGCACCGGCGCCTTGCAGCAAGAAGGCACCATCAAAGTACATTAGCCACTCTTTGCTTGCTTCCTTGACGGGGATGCTCGTTTCTGGAATTTCTTCGTCTTGTGTTGGCGTCCATTCCGCTATGAACTCCGCCAATGCTCTGCTTTGGATAGTTGAAGTGCTCTCAAACTTGAGGCCAAAGCTAGACAGTTCCAGTGCCCACTCGACAATCCTGCCTGTTGCTTCGGATTTTGCAAGATCCTCTTCATGGAAAGCGATCGACGATCGTGATGTCATGTGCTTGAAAGTAATGGCGCAGCTTTCTCGAGGCCATGAGAAGGCCGAAAAGCAATTTCTGCACACCAGAGTACCTTGACCTAGCCCCCTGCAGAAGGGAACTGACAAAATAAACTGGGCGCTGCACCATCCTTTTTTGCATCCTCTCATATGCCTGCGCAGACCCATCTTTGTCGGGACCAGAGCTTGCCGGTGAAGTTCCTTGCTTGTCGCTGGATGCCTCTGCCGTGGTTGCCGGCTCATCATCCGCCTCCCTCTCCTCTACTAACGCAGCACTAACCACTTGATTGTTTGCCGCTATATAGAGCAGCAACTTCTCTTGTGGTTTAGGTGCGACAAGTATTGGAGTGGAGGACAGGTATCTCTTTAAGTCCTGCAGCGCAGCCTCCGCTTCCGGAGTCCATTTCATTGGACCTGCCTTTTCAATATTTTGAAAAATGGCGAGGTGGCTTCAGCAGACCTAGAGATAAACCGCTGAGAGTAGCTACGCAACCGGCAAGTCTTCATACATCCTTGACGTGCTTTGGTGCTTCAATCTGCTCAATGGCCTTGATCTTGTCGGGATTGGCTTCAATTCCCCGCTGAGACACGAAGAACCCGAGAAGCTTGCCGGAAGGGACTCCAAACACACACTTCTCGGGGTTGAGCTTGAGGTTGATCTTGCGCAGATTTGCAAAGGTTTCATCCAAATCTTGAATCAGAGTCGCCTTGTCCTTGCTCTTGACCACTATGTCATCCATGTAGGCTTCCACATTTCTGTGCATTTGTGGCTCAAAAGCGTCATGCACTACTCTTGCAAATGTTGAACCAGCAATCTTTAAACCGAAAGGCATCCGTATGAAACAGTATGTGCCACATGGGGTGATGAATGCGGTTTTCTCCTCATCCTCTTTTGCCATGAAGATCTGATGGTACCTTGAGTATGCATCAAGAAATGAAAGCAAATCACATCCGGCCGTGGAATCAACAATCGGATCGATGCGCGGCAAGGGAAATGGGTCTTCGGGACAAGCTTTATTAACATCGGTAAAGTCGATACAAAGTCTCCATTTCCCGTTTGCCTTGCGCACGACTACAGGATTGGCCAACCACGTAGGATGGAGCACTCCTCTGACAAGGCCTGCTGCTTCCAACTTCTTGATTTCTTCTGCTATGAACTCTTGGCGCCCACCGCTGCTTTTCGACTTTCGCTTGACGGGCCGCGCATGAGGACAGACAGCGAGATGGTGCTCAATTACTTTCCTGGGAACACCGGGGATGCCAGACGGTTGCCATGCAAACACGTCGACGTTCGCTCGCAGGAAAGCAACGAGCGCGCTTTCCTATTTAGGGTCGAGAGTGGCACTGATGGTGAAGGTACCACCAGTGCCGTCCTCTTTGGCGGACACCTTCTTGGTCTTTGGCGGAGCTGCCATCGTCTTCTTATACTTGCCGGTGGAGCTCGATGGTGCGTCCTCAATGGTAACGCAGCACTCCGAAGAGGTGCGCTTGCCGGAGTGGGCATCAGAGCTCTTGCCGGACTTGGTCTTCTTCTTCCCCCCGGGAGCTTCAACGGCAAGTGACTTGTGATCTGTTGCGGTTGCTGCTTCCCGGTAGATCTTGTCGACGCAGATAAGAGCATCCTTCTTGTCGCCAGGGACAGAAATGACACTTATCGGGCCTGGCATCTTGAGCAAGTTGTATGCATAATGAGAGGCTGCCATGAACTTGGCGAGTGCTGGACGGCCAAGTATCCCATTGTAAGGCAATGGAAAATCAGCAACGTCAAAAGTGACCTTCTCAGTCCTGAAGTTTAACTCGCTTCCAAATGTCACGGGCAACGTGATCTTTCCCTTTGGCTTGCTCCTTCCCAGATTGATTCCTTGGAATGTGCCGGTCTCTTCGAGCTCGCTGTCAGGGATTTGGAGTTTCTGGAGTACCGCTGAGGAGATCAGGTTCAAGCCGGCCCCGCCTTCAACTAGCATCTTGGTGACCTTGAGGTTGCGGATAGTTGGTGAAACCAACATCGGCAAGCACCCGACCGCCGTTATGCGATCAGGGTGGTCCTCAATATCAAAGATGATATCGCGGTGGACCATTTCAGAGGCTTGCGGACTCGACGGACGGTTCTGCCGCATTGACTTCCCGCATCCACTGCTTGAGTTGGCGGTGTGAAGTATGCAGAGAAGCACCGCCGTCAATGCACAAGACCTCTGTGGCTTTCTGGAACTCCTGCTCATCGGCTTCATCATCATCCATGTCTTCGTCGTCGTCTTCGTCTTCATCCTTGTCGCGGCCGCGGGGAGGTCTGTCTCCTTGCCGCTGCTTGGCCTTGCCGCGGCGTCCTCCTCGGCCTGGACGTTTCTTGCTGGCTCCTCCCGCACCTTCCTGGGCCTTCTCCTTGTCGCGCCGCTCATACCCAGCCTTTTGCTGCTAAGCTGCTCGACCTTCTTGCAGCTTTGGAGATCATGGCCCTTGGTGCGGTGGATCTTGCAGTACTGCTTGTTGGTGCTGTCCTGCTTGTCAGCGACCGCCACAGCCTGGCAGTTGGTGCCCGCGGCAACCTCCTTGCCGGAGCTACCAACTTTGGCTTTCTTGGCGCCACCCCCGTTGCCGGACTGCTCAACAACTAGCACATCTTTGCCTTTCTTTTCCCTGTTGCCCCGCCGCCGGCTTTTCTTTGCCGGGGCTGCCTCTTCACTATCAGATCCCGCTGCTTCAGATTCTCTCCGGGAATCTCCTCCTTCCTCAAAGACGTGCACACTTGTCGGCCAGGCATATAGCTCATCGACATCTTCTGATCTTGCACATCGCCATCTCCTCCGCATCTCGCGGTTTCGCGACGCTCGATGGAACGCGCTGATCACCTGGCGGGGTGGACATCTGGGATGTTGTGCTGTACACGGCTGAATCTCTCAATGTACTTGCGCAGGGGTTCTCCTTCCTTCTGGGCTAGCAGATGAAGATCGCTCTCTTGGCCATGGGGCTTGTGGCCGCCTGTGAAGGCGCCGACAAACTGATGGCACAGATCTGCCCAAGAGGATATAGAATTGTCCGGCAAGTGCATGAGCCACGATCTGACATTGGGCTTAAGTACCAGCGGGAAGTAGTTGGCCAGAATCTTGTCGTCTCGCCCCCCGGCAGCTTGCACCGCAATGGTGTAGATGCTGAGGAACTCGACGGATGCGCCTTGCCGTCGTATTTCTCGCACGTCGGCTTGAAATTCTTCTTCTGGGCCATCGACTTGCCGCAGCTCACGAGTGAACGCAGGGCAACCTATCACAGACGGCAAGTCGCTGGTTCTTCGGGCGCGTGCATATCGACAGAGGGCCCAGCGCTGGTCGGATTGACGCCGCTTCTCTTGGCGCCGATGCGAGTTCGAGCGTCTTCTTGCTGTCGTTCGTGAAGAACTTGGCGCTGATCGCGACGAGCTCGTGGGTCCGATGACGTGGTGGAGTCGCTGTCGAGGTGGATCCGACGAGTTGGCGATCTTGGCCTTCGGGGTGGAGAGTGCATGGTGGTTGCACCCCCACAGGTTTCGTCGCCACCAGCTCGTGCCTTGTCGCCTTGCCGCTGCAGCGATGTAGTCGGTTGTCGCGGAGTGTCGCCGTTGGCAAAGCCGATGAGACTCTGGATGGTGGCCCTCCATTCATCGACCTTGTCGGCTGTTGGAGGGTAATCTAGGAGCAGTTGAGCTCTCGCCAAAGCTTCTGCTGGAGTGGAGGGTGGCAGTGGCGAACGGTGCGAGGAGCGGGATATGCTCGGACTCCTAACTATGTTAGAAGGAGCTGTATCCCGTCCAGGCGACCGTGCCTCGCTCGTGCCAGCGTGTTGGCGTGCGCGCTGGTCTTGAGGGCCCCGGGATCCACCAGCTCGATCTTGATCCAACGAGCGTATGGTATTGTGAATACCATGACGCTGTCGGTTCCGCGCCTCTTGAGATGGGCGCGGTGCATGTACGGACGCCGAGGTCTGCGCCGCCTTGTCCTTGGACTTGGCAGCGTCGTGGGCTCCCTCGTCGACGCCCGTTCTTCCGTCGGCGTCTACCCCACCACCCATTTGCTCCGGTGGTGGTGGGATCGACATGGACGGCTCCGCTGCCGCCGAAGCCTTCTTCTTCGGTGGCATGTCGATGAAGATGATGAAGATGTAGCTCGTGTGAACGCCGGATCAGGTTCACACAGCCTCGACGCCTTACCCGGGCGCGCCAAAGATGTCGGGAAGCTGATCGGACCCACGAACACCTATGGGACCGGCGGACCGAGCCCCTTTCGTTCAAGGGGGGCGGAGGTCGACGAAGAGCAGATCGGCGGTAAGCACACGAGCAGTTTACCCGGCCGGAGCTCTCCGGAGAGATAATACTCCCACTGCTGCTTGTCCGATTGTATTGTGTTCTTGCTAGGAGCGCCGAGAGCTACAAGACCTAGCGTGAGTGTTCTACGGTTTCAATGAACCGAACCCCTTTCTACGCTATGCGCATGGGCCTCCTTTTATATGCTCAAGGGGTCTCCGACAGGTGGCAACGTAGACAAGGGCAAAAACGTAAAAGGAGTCGTGGTTGGTACAACTACTTGTACAGTGTATCATACCTAACCCTGACGGCAGGGGACAAAGGCATTAAATGCCCGTCTAAGTCGACTAAACAGTGTAGAAAGGGACCGTCAGGGACGCCACCGCTTGCCACGATGGCAATCTTGTCAGCACCGCTTGCCACCGCGCTCCGCCGTCAAGACCTCTTGCCACGCGCGCTACCGAAAGGTCCCATGGCGACATCGCTGGTGGATGTGCCGGAGCGCAGAACGGAGGTAGTCTGCGGCGGCAAGCGCCTTGCCGCGGTCGTTGTCTTGTCGCGTCCGGAAGCTTGTCGCTCACCGGGCCTTCCCGGCAAGCTCCTCTTGCCGGGGCCTTGTCTCCTAGGTGCCTTGGTTGGCCTTCCCGGCAAGCTCCTCTTGCCGGGGCCTTGTCTCCTTGACTTAAATACTTTGTTCTTGAATGGCTCCAAAGGAACCGCGGAGGACCTTGGCAGTCACCAGGCAAGCCTTGCCGCGGGGTGCTGCGACTGCCCGTGCACGAGTTCGGGATACTAGGGTACCCTACTCTAGTACACCGAGCGTGAGTGTTCTCTGGTTTCGAATGAACCGAACCCCCTTTCTACGTTGTGCATGGGCCTCCTTTTATATGCTCAAGGGGTCTCCGACAGGTGGCAACGTAGACAAGGGCAAAAACGTAAAAGGAGTCGTGGTTGGTACAGCTACTTGTACAGTGTATCATACCTAACCCTGACGGCAGGGGACAAAGGCATTAAATGCCCGTCTAAGTCGACTAAACAGTGTAGAAAGGGACCGTCAAGGACGCCACCGCCTGCCACGATGGCAATCTTGTCAGCACCGCTTGCCACCGCGCTCCGCTGGCCGCACAGCCTCTTGCCACACGCGCCTGGAAAGGTCCCATGGCGACACGTTGGTGGATGTGCTGGAGCGCAGGAACGGAGTGGTAGTCTGCGGCGGCAAGCGCCTTGCCGCGGTCGTTGTCTTGTCGCGTCCGGAAGCTTGTCGCTCACCGGGCCTTTCCGGCAAGCTCCTCTTGCCGGGGCCTTGTCTCCTAGGTGCCTTGGTTGGCCTTCCCGGCAAGCTCCTCTTGCTGGGGCCTTGTCTTCTTGACTTAAATACTTTGTTCTTGAAATGGCTCCAAAGGAACCGCGGAGGACCTTGGCAGTCACCAGGCAAGCCTTGCCGCGGGGTGCTGCGACTGCCCGTGCACGAGTTCGGGATACTAGGGTACCCCTACTCTAGTACACCGACAGTTTGTCTGTGCTCACTTGATGGCCTCAGTGGGCAACTCCAACGGAACGCAATATTTTTTTTTTCTCGAGTCTGGTTTTTTGTCCAATCCAGTTTTCAGAAAATCTCTGGACATTTCCAGGGGTTTTGTCACCGAAATATTCGGGCAAATTCGAATTCATAAAATTCTTGTATCAAAATACATTGTACTTAACCCGTTGCATGTTGGAAGTGCTTCAAGTATTACGGGTCACCGCTTCTCGTCTTCATCAGAAGGCGTGGGTTCGACGCAGTGCGGCTGCAGCATTTCCTCTTTTTTTTATAATTGTATAAAAGTAGTGAATAAACTAAAAACTGTAACTTTGCGGAATAGGGACTCGATCCCTTCTATGGTTTTTTTTTTTTTTTTTTTTTGAAATGGAACACTACAATTCCATACCTCACACGGGTTCAGCACCAACGCCCACCCTTAAAACGCTTACATCATCAGGCATTGCATTTGCCCAGTGCTACCTAACAGCTTGTCCTCTGGCTCCTAGAGCAGCCAGTGTATGGGCCAACTTATTACAACCCCGTGGGGCGAAAAATAAAACAACAGGAATTAAAGTTCTGCCGTGTAAATAGTTTTATTTCCTTGAAGAGGATCCCTTATACGGTTGATGTGATAGGTCACGCACCCTACCTCAACGTGGCTGATCTCGCTCGGAACGGTTTTGGCCTACGCATGTGTTCTTCCCTTTTTCTTCTTCTTTCTTGCATGGTTTACGTATGTGCTTTTCCTGCTTATATGACTCCACGGGCGCGTGCGTGCATTTTTTTTGCTAATTTTTTTAAATAATACATTTTTTTATTAATTTTCATAAATATTACGCTGGATAAAAAAATTCAAAAATAATACACCGTCGGCCCGCTGCAGGCCGACTGAGCCTAGTCGGCCAGCTGTAGGCCGACTGGAATCCAATCGGCCTGCTGTGGGCCGACTAGGCTCAGCCGGCCTGTAGCGGGCCGACGGTGTATTATTTTTAAAAAAAAATTACCCAACGTAATATTTATGAAAATTAATTAAAAAATGTATTATTTAAAAAAGAAATTAGCCACCACGTACGCCTATTTACTAGTCTGTCTTGATTCATGACGTACGTAGCAGTCGTCTAATTCACTCACAAAAACTCTAGTCCGACTCGGGCGGGGCTCACATACTACCTCCGTCTTAGTGAATAAGTCATTCGCGTAGTTCTAGGTTGACGATTTAACTATTTAAATATGTATTATATGCGACAAAAAATATATATTTAGAAACTACATCATTGTAGAAATCTAGTGATATGTTTTTCATGACATATAACACACATTTAATTCCTCAAATTGATGACCTAAAACCACACGAATGATTTATTTACCTAGATGGAGGTAGTACTATGTACGGCAAATGCAACGTTTGCCACTCCAACTCGGCTACGACTCGGAACCGGCCGCATCACAGCATCAGTCAGGCCGGGTACGTACGCACAAGTTAGTAGCTCCGCCCCTGGCCGGCGCATCGGCTCGTCGTTTTGCTGAGAAGAAAACGGCAAAAGCCGTCCCTCCATGGCTCGAACCCTTCGCCCACGAGCAAATGAAACTTGTTTAATCCAGCCAGCACGGGCGTGTCTCCATCGGCCGGCTGTGCGAGCGGAGCCATGGCGCCCTTCGTCGTGATCGGCCTGGTGCTCGGCCTGGACCTCCTCGCCTTCGTCCTCGCCATCGGCGGAGAGCTGCCCCGCAGAGCGGTAAGCAAGTATGTACATATGCTCAGAAGCGTCGGGATTTTCTGATCGGGGAAAGTGCAGGATTACGTGAACGTGTTGGTGTTCGACGACGACCCCGAGCGGCCGTTCTGCCTGTACGGGCTGGGCACGGAGGCGTCGACGTGGTACGGCCCCGGCGCGATCGTCCTGCTGATGGCGGGGCAGGCCGTGGCCATGGCCGCCACCCGGTGCTTCTGCTGCGGCCGCGCGCTCTCGCCCGGCCGCTCGCGCTCCTTCTCCGGCCTCTTCTTCGTCCTCTCCTGGTAATTAACCAACGAGTTCATTCACCGCTTCGTTGTTCTTCTATTATTATCCACATGGCATTCGCTACAATCGAAGTTTGACGGCCTCATCAGGGCCAGGATACTAGCCACCGCCGCAGTGCAAGGACGGAGCTTTTTTCCCCGGTGCGGCAGTGCGGCTAGGTCTCAGTAGACTAGACTTAATAAGTCCCAGCCGAGTGGCACAACATATAAGAAGAAAAATCCCTTCATCATAAGAGTGTTTTTGACACTACTATCAATGTCAAAAACGTTTTATATTATGGGATGGAGCAATTTTTTTACACTGATCTCAATATAAGATTTTACGAGTATAAATTCGACTGAGAAATAACCAAATCTCAGTCGACTAAGATTTAACACAATATTCTTTTTTAGACAGCAACGAAAGAAATACGTTAGGCAGCACTTGGATTGACGTTTTGCGGCGACTTACATGTGAAAGATATACACTCCTAGAATAATTAGAAAACAACTCCTTGGTTGGTCGTTCAGATTAAAGAAATCGGGCAGTCCAATTCCTTCCACCCGGAAAAGAATAAACACGCCTTCCTTTCTCCAATTCCTTTCCACCCTGATTATACGAGTGCCCCCTTTAATACAAGTGGAAGTAGTTACGCGTGTAGAAAAAAAAAAGGCAATCCAAGCTGGCTCTAGGGGTTTTCGTCAACTGCGGTGATATCTCGCTTATAGCCAGTTGTATCATACGCTCGCCTGAAGAAAATCCGGGTCGCCTTTTAGCCAGGCCGGCCTACTTCTCCTTGCTTGCTCTACTGGTTTTTGTTCGTTTTTTCTGGTTTTGTTCTGTTCTTTCATTTCTTTTCGGTTTTCTTTGTATCTTCATGGTTTTGTTTCATTTATTTCTCTGCTTTCTTTGTTTTTTGTTTTAGACTCTAGTTTGCATTATTTGAATGGAACTAACCTGGACTGATGATGTTTTCAGCAGAATTGCTGTGGTGTTATTTTTATGTAGAAATAAAAGTTCTCGGAATGACCTAAAAATTTACAGAGAATATTATTAGAATATATAAAAAATATTGGCGAAAGAATCAATCAGAGGGGACCCACCAGCTGACCACAAGGGTGGGGGCTCACCCTACCCCCTGGGCGCGCCCCTGTCTTGTGGGTCCCCTGGACCTCCTCCGACACTAACTTCAACTTTATATATTCACTTGGATTGACGTTTTGCAGCGACTTACATGTGAAAGATATACACTCCTAGAATAATTAGGTGCGGCCGGGAAACAACTCCTTGGTTGGTTGTTCAGATAAAAAAAATCAAGTAGTCCAGTTCTTTCCACCCGGAAAAGAATAAACACGCCTTCCAAGCTGGCTCTAGGGGTTTTCGTCAACTGCGGTGATATCTCGCTTATAGCGAGTTGTATCGTACGCTCGCCTGAGGAAAATTCGGGTCGCATTTTAGCCAGGCCGGCCTACCTCTCCTCGCTTGCTCTACTGATTTTTATTCATTTTTCTCTGGTTTTCTTCTGTTTTTCTTTTGTTTTTCTTTTCGGTTTTCGTTGTATCTTCATGGTTTTGTTCGGTTTATGTCTTCTTTTTTCTTTCTCACCCTTTTCACGGTTTTTTCGTTAGTCTTTGTTTCTTTTTCAGTTTTCACTAATTTTTTCTATTTTATTTCTTCATTTTTCTTTGATTTTCTTTTTCGGTTTTTATTGATTTTCTTCGCATTCCATTGTACATATTTTGTATGCATTCACCGGGAACATTTTTATGTACAGCTTTAACATTTTTCAAATACATGATTACCATTGTTCAAATACGTGAAAATAGAAAAAAAAAAAAGGAGGCTGTGACCTCGCACGCGCTGGGCCGGCCCAGTTTCGAACTCGCCCGAGCAAGGCTGCACTATGTCTCGCATGTCTTGCAGAAAACATTTCTCAAAAAAAAAAAGTCTTGCAAAAAGCAAGACATAGGCGCCCCTTCGTCTACTGGCCCCCATAATCTGTGGCACACTTTTTTTTTCCAGGAAGGCACGCTTTTGGTTTTTTTGAAGCTTGCAATCAGTTTTTGTGAAACTTCTAGACGCTTCTGAACATATTTGTTTCTTTTTTTTTCAGGATTTTTTGCCTTTTTATTTTTATGTTTTCCTTCTTTTTGATTTTATTTTCGTATTTTTTAAATTACTGATTTTTCCATTTTTTTCAAAATTTCGAATTTTACCATTTGCGAACTTTTCAATTTTGAATATTTTTTGAATTCAGGAACATGTTTTGAATCCATCAATGTTATTCAAATTGGTGAACTTTTTCAAATACATTAAATATTTTAAAATTCTTAAAGATTTAATAAATTATTTGTGAACTTTTTCAATTTATCGATCTTTTTTCGAAGCGGTGGTACAGCCTGGTTTGAAGAATATGCACAAATATGGACACCAGAGATATGGACCAACCAGACTTTTAATTAATCCCCAAATGATTTTCTTAAAAGAGTTAACCATCATGTAAAATATAATATTGCCCTTTTAACTGGTGAGGTAAGTTGTAATCTCAATCATTGAACTGCATTGAAATTTTAATTTTAGGCTACATTGAAGTTTTAATTGAAGGGGGGATGGTGTGTCAGGTTCGGTCCTGAGATTTCAATGGCACTGGGTGAAAATAGAACACGAAACCCTAAATTTCGGATGCAAAACAAAAAAGATACAAAGTGGTCACTGATAATATTAATTTGAGAAATAGAGGCATACATTTTCTCAAATCACGTCATCACGATAGCCGGTAGCCAAGAGTTGTCTCCTGTCATCGACTCGGCTTTCGGTGTGGCTACATGGGACAATGATGAGGTGCACAAGAAATCAAATGTTGATCGCGAGCAGCCATGCATGGATGAGCGCACGAGAGATCAAGCCAAATTGCAATTATAATCCAGCGAGAAAAATTGTGCTCACCGGTTGTGCCGACGCAAATTGATCATGTTGGGCCGGCTGGGCTGTTTAGCAAGAATTGATCGGGTGATAACACCAAATAGCCGGGTTTCGTATGTTTAGTCTCACCTTGCGGCATGAGGAGGTAGTCGACCGGCTTAAATAGTTGGGTCGTCTAGAAGCAATAAGCTTCAATCACCATTGCATCCTTTGATAAGGAGATATACTATCACTATGAATCTTCTCTGCTTAATAGAGAAAGATTCATAGTCAGGGTCTATCTCCTTCACAAAGAGGACATTGATGTTTGCACGAGATAAAAAAACTCTTTCATTATAGTAGGCCTATCAAGGTATATGAACGAGATGAACTTGACACTCGATAAACAATCATCAACTAATGAAACGCGACCTAGTGTCAAGTTACCTTGTTCACGCAACGAGAATTGAGCGACCATGCAACGAAGGAGCGACCGTGCAACGAAGGAGAAGCTTGTCTCCATCCGCCAGCGTGGCTATTTAACCCGGTTGTCGTCCTCCTTGCGCGGCGAGGTGGGACTAAAATTTGGGTGTAGAAATGAGAGAGGAAGGAGCTTTGGGTGCCTGTAGGTGGGACTGGTATGACCTGGAGCGGGGTGCCCGGGCGCCCCCATATCCGCCCTAGATTTGGGCTTGATATGAGGGTGTCGGTTAGCCCGGGCGTTTGAGGCCGGTTTGGGGCACCCGTCTGTGTCGGTTTTCTGTGACCGGGCAGTCCGCCCGGGCTTTTAAGGTGGATTGGGGTGCCCGGCTGCAGATGCTCTTATGAGGAGGGGTATAATTTCCTCCAAAGGCTCCTCAATCCAATCAAATGTTGGAGAAAATCTAGCCAATCTAGCAAGCTCATGAGCTACCTTATTAGCCTATCTATTACAAAAATCAAAACAAGAAATAGAAAAAATCAAAAGCCAAATAATAACAATAGTCAAAAACTTCCGCCGCTGCTCCCGCCGGCTGTCAACCATTTTTCATTTTATCAATTACCTCCAAATTATAATTGTTAATATAGAGGTGATTACACCTCATCCTTAGCGCAAGGGATAGACCGAATCTAAGCACCAAAGCTTCCATCGTCAGAACATTTGCACGCCAATCTACTTTCAAGTTCCCCTTGCAATGAAGCGATTATCATCCCTCAAGACCGCCCCAGCCATAGACTTAAGTAAGTCATGATCAGAGAATGTGTCAACATTAAGCTTCGTAAAACCGACAGGTGGATGAATCCAGCCCTCGCCCCCCTCCCTCCTAATAGAAACATTTGGAGAAGAAGCAGAAACATAATTAGCCATCGTGAGAGCAAGAATCCCTATAGCAATCTGGATTGTATCTTGAATCTTCTCCTTATGCGCCCACTACAAATACCAAGTGGTGATGGCAATCATCTCACAAGTATTCTGGAGGCCCATGATAAATAAATATTAATCTGGCAAGTGAAGTAAAAAATCCAGGATAGCTTCGCTGGCATGATCGACTTCACAAGCTCTTTCAATAATTTTGTCCAATCCAGCCTTCTCCAAACCTCCTTAGCTTTCCGGCATTGAAACAACAAATGTTTCGTATCTTATAGACCACAAGAACAAGATGGGCAAAGGGGCAAAATTTTCGAATGTCTATTGGCAAGCGTAACACAACATGAAAAAGTGTCGTGTAACATTCGTGAAATAAATATTTGCCCTTAATTTTATAGGATTGAGCCTTATGCGCTGCCGCTTTTGCCACAGCTTCAACCAATGGTTATTCCCATCTTCCAAAAAGACCGCTTAGAAACGTGCGATCCTGACCTAGCAAGCCCACAACCACTTACTCCTTCAACATTGATGCTAAACAAAGGCCCAAGGCCCAGGTGGTTAAAGGAGAACTTGTATCACCTTCTTCGCCGAGAACAAGGAGCTCTAATGCTGTCAAAAATTAAAAAGAAAAGAAGGACGAGCTCTAATGACGTTTATCAAGGATTTGTGGCAGGAACGATCCTCGCGCATACCTGTGCAAGGGCCTCTCCCCCCCTTCCCAGGGTCGGCCCTGTATCAAAGCACACATCTTGGTAAAACGCCTCACCGAAAAAGGGTAAAATGCCTAAAACCCGACGACATCAAAAATGAATCATGCTTTACCGTGTTTTTGTTGGATAGTCCTCAAAATAGTTACTAAAACACTAGGTGCACAACTAAAGTATACAAGGAATAACAACTGTTGGTCTTGTTTATTTATTGATTTATTTTTGAAAGCCAGTTGTTGGGTCTTGATGCTTAGCACCACTTTAATGAAAAGCTATGGCCATGTGCACCCAAGAATGCAGAGGGATTAGAAGTTTTCTCGGAAAAAAAAGGAGTGCAAAGGCATCATGGCTATGTGCACCCGAGAACGCAGAGGGATTAGAAGTTTTCTCGGAAAAAAGAGAGTGTAGAGGCATGATGGCAATGTGCACCCGAGTTCGCAGAGGGATTAGAAGTTTTCTCGGAAAAAGAGAGTGTAGAGGCATGATGGCAATGTGCACCCGAGAATGCAGAGGGATTGGAGGTTTTCTCGGAAAAAAGAGTGTAGAGGCATGATGGCTATGTACACCCGAGAATGCAGAGGGATTAGAAGTTTTCTCGGAGAAAAAAGAGAGTGCAGAGGCATGATGGCTATGTACACCCGAGAATGCAGAGGGATTAGAAGTTTTCTCGGAGAAAAAAGAGAGTGCAGAGGCATGATGGCTATGTGCATCCGAGAATGCAGAGGGATTGGAAGCTTTGTAAAAAAAAGAGTGCAGAGGCAGGGAGGTTGGCCCTCCCTTTTTTTCAAGAAAAAAGTAGCTGCCAATTGAATATTGGCGTTTAGGTAAATACAAAATTATTAATCTCTGTATTCCATTTTAACGCTGGTAGATCGCTCTGGAATTGGAAGGATCATGAAGTAGCTGCTCTGAGCTAACGCGGGCCACGGTATGCAGGAACTACCCACCCCCACGGACCAGAATGAACCGGCGCAGAAGAGGTTGGCACGGGAATGGCATGAGCGTTGAGCGCAGCGGTAGCAGACGGAAACAGAGCCATCGTCCCGCACGAAACGGCGGATCGCGGACGGCCAAAACAGACGCGGACGCTTGGCCCGTCCGACCCGGCCGATCAGCAAGCTGCCCAACCCCTCTAGGCATCGACCCCGTGTCGCGCACGCCGGAGGCACTGCCACTGCCACTGGCTGCTGACTGATCCAGCCGTCGTTTTCCTCCGGTGCGGTATACCCGCAGGAAAATGACCGCCCACCTCCGGCTCCGCCCACCTCCTTCGATTCCTTGGAGCCCAGCGCCCACCCTTCGCTTTGCTCGCCAGCTACTCGCCACCGCAAAGCGCACCGGCGCGCGAAACGGGTGTCGCCGTCACCCGGAAGAAGAACACCCTTCGCCGGCGGACATCTGGCGGCCACCCAGCCGGCGCATCGGTCGGTTCGTACAGAAAACGGCAAAAAGCACCCCTCAACCGATCGGATCCTTCGCCCGCAAGGAAAGAGAAGCCGTGATCTAAACAAGATGGGAAAGACGAGAAAGTGACAGCGAAATTGTTTCGTCTCCATGCCAGGACACCCGCCAGCTCGCCCCCGCGCATCAACTGGCTGGAATCGTATAGGTGTGTTCCACGAGTAATTTATTTGGCCAGCGGGGTAGGCGGCGGCATCGATAGACTACGCAGTCTACAGACCAGCACAGCAATCAGTAGGGTGGCAAGAGGAAGAATACAAAGCGGGAGGGGACGTCGACCTCGGAAAGACCCACCCGGCAGTAGTGGCGAGCCACATCTCCGGTGCGCATCGCCTTTCCCTCTTTCCCGTCCTCCTCCTCCTCTCTTATCTCCCAAAGCAGAGGAAAGCCGGCGAGCGAGCGAGCGAGCTCTCCGTGCTCTGCTTAGCGAGTTTGATCCATCGATCGCCGGTGCAAGGCTAGCTGCCCAGCCAGCGGCGTGATTTGGCTTTGATCGGCCGGCGACCCCATGGCGTCCATCGTGGTGATCGGGCTGGTGCTCCTCCTCGACATCCTCGCCTTCGTCCTCGCCATCGGCGCCGAGCGCCGCCGGAGCACGGTGAGCCACGCCATCTCCTACCCAATTCGTTCAAGCATCTATGTATGCGTATGTGCTTAGGCCGGAGGCATGGGGTTCTTGAATCTTGATTGATTGGGGAAACTGGGTGCAGGCGCAACTCGGCGAGGCCGAGCCTGGCGGCAGGCGGTACTGCGTGTACGACACGGACGCGTCCACCTGGTACGGCGTCGGCGCGCTCGCCCTGCTGCTCGTCGGGCAGGCCGTGGCCATGGCCGCCAGCCGCTGCTTCTGCTGCGGCCGCGCGCTCTCCCCCGGCCGCTGGCGCTTCTTCTCCGGCCTCTTCTTCGTCCTCTGCTGGTACGTCAGATGACCTGATCTCATCTCGTCGATCCATGGTCGATCGCTGGCTTAGCTTCCAGCCTGCCGATTAGCATCTACAGCTGCTTGTTTGCTCGTGCGATTGCGCCCCTGTAGTTTAGCCCTTTTGCGGTCGCACGCCTGATTGTTGTGCTGATTGAGCGGTGCGCCGGTGTCAGTTAATTATTGGAAGCACCATCTGGATACATATATTTAATCTAACGTGTCGGCGTTCTATAGGCATTCGAGCAATGTGTTTGATCACGCTTGGATGTGATAGACATGGAAAAATATAGAGAGTAGTTGATTCCTGAACATGATAACATATAAACATGTCAAGGCGCACTGTCAGATACTATGAGTGACATTTTGATCAACAGACGCTACCAACCAGTTGGTCACATATTAGCACATGACCTGTCTCTAGGACCTTGCTCTGAAAATGTATCTGAACCTGTGGGCGGTGCATTTGCAGGCTGACGTTCGTGATCGCGGAGGTGTGCCTGCTGGCGGGGTCGGTGCGGAACGCGTACCACACCAAGTACGTGAGCGGCTACTACGACGGAGGGGCGCTCCCCTGCGCGATGCTGCGCAGGGGCGTCTTCGGCGCCGGCGCCGCCTTCGCCTTCCTCACCACGCTCTTCGTCATGCTCCACTACGTCTTCTACTCCAAGGCCCGCGCCGCGCCACCCCCCATCATCAACGGCGGCGGCATCGGCATGACCCGCATCTGATCCGTCCCTGATCGTGGAGCGCCGGTCTGTTCGTGTCGCGTGTTGTAGGTTAAGTGTGGGGTGAATGTGTGGCACTGCTCTGTGTGCCGAGAACAGAGCGTGCGTCGTTGCTAGTGTTAGTGAACAGCTGAGTAGATCATGTGGGATTGTGGAGTGTGCGTAGAAGAGATCAGTCTGTTTGCCTAAGTATTTTACATTCGTGCGCCTTATATTTATTATATTTTATTTGTCAAAAGGCAAAAATCATATATTAAAACTGATACCACTAAAAAAACTGATAAAACCTTAGGCCTTGTACAATGCTACAATGCATGGTGCTTAGGGGAGGTACTTAGAGAAATAAATCAGACTTTTTTTAAGCACCGATGCTTATTTGTACAGAATAGACGCTTAACTAAGCGTATCCTCCGGTAGAAATATGCACCAGTGATTCAGAAAAACTCGATTTATTTTTCTAAGCACCTCCCTAAGCATCTTTCATTGTACACGACCTTATAAGACCATCTTTGAAAAACAGTAAATTGCACACATGTCCGGGATCTACTGCGCCCCTATGGCCCTAAGGCCACCGGAGAGGACGCGGACTAACGGCGGAAAATTGCTAGTCATAACAAAAAAAGCCAACGACAGTGATCTTAGAAACAGATTGCCGTCCCGGAGAAATAGTGACAAAAGAGGGCTGGACAACCACCCTTGATCTGGCAAGAGCTAAACTCACTGACTACTCGAGGAAGCCGAAACTAAGCGAACTTCACCAATCAGAGAAGGTGTGTGTGTGTGTGTGGGGGGGGCAAAAAGGAAGTATCGTCGTCCATTCCACCGGCCGACGCCTTTCAAGGACACCCACTGTCATGGTTCTAAGACTGACAGTAGAAAGGGGTAGGTATGGAGAGGCAAGATCTCAGCTATGATGAAGGTGTACACACGAGATTTACGAGTTCAGGCCCTTCACGGTGGAAGTAACAGCCCTACGTCTCGGTGCCCGAAGGCGGTCGATTGGATTATGTGTGTGATATTACAGGGGTGCGAACCCTTGTCCCAGCGGAGGGGGTGGCTTATATAGAGTTCGCTAGGACCTCTCCTACCCTCCATTACAAGGGAGTTAATGTACATAAAGTGGAGGCGTTACTGGTAACACCAGCCTTAAGTGTTGTTAATGACCTTAAAGACTACAGAGTGAATGCGTGTCCGTTGCACGCTGAGTGACTCCTGGTCTTCGGGAGGTCGAGTGATTCTCTTGTTGGTCGAGTGACAGTAGGTAGGGAGACTCCTGAGTGACCTTGGGTAGGACGTATAGGTCAGGCGTATGACCCTACCCCAGGTCTGTATCCTCATCAGTAGCCCTCGAATGGATTAAGGTTCGAGTGGGAGTCAGGTTGGAGTTGAACTTGTTCTGACTCTTGTGCCTTCGCGAGCGTTTTCTGCAGGATGGAAATCTCGCGTTGGTACTTCAGCGTCGACTCAGTCGCCTTGATCCATTCAGGGAATAGTCGACTGAACTTGCAACGTCATTCGTCGAGTGTTGTATTGGAATGCAGGATCTTGGGCGTGATTGACTGCTGCACATCCCGGATTTCGCGGGATACAAAATTTCGGGGAAGCGCGCGGGACGGGAAGTGCCGAAACGGGCGGAGAGGATAAACAATGATGCCTCGATTCCCGCGCCACCTTTTTTGCCACGTACGCTGCGCGCGACTGTTACGGGATTTGACAGGATCGCCTGGTCCCACGCGCCAGTCACTCGGAAGTGTCCCTTTATAAGGTGACGGGACCGAGGCGTCCGTACTGTGCACACCCTTTCTTCCTTCTTCCTCCTCCGCTTCTCCATCACACCCAGTTCTTCCGTTTCGACGCCGCCGCTCCGTCGCCATGGTGAAGGACAAGACGGCGGCGCTAGAACGCGCAAAGAAGACGAAGGGGGCGGCGAAGGGCAAGAAGCAGCAACGCGGGTCGTCGTCGAGCGTTGGGCTGCCGCTAGGGCCGGTCCTGAGATTTCGGGGGCCCGGGGCGAAACTAAAATCCAGGGCCTTTTTATTAGCATACTAGATAAAAAAATTTGCATTGCAACGAAGACACTTATTAGCTTACCAAACAGTAAGTCGATAAAACATGGGTTAGTTGAGGTGGTTTTGAGAAAATTTGTGGGAAAAACCAAATATGAAAAAAAAATCAAAATAAGGAGGAGGCATAGGGAGGTTGGACTAAGGACAAACTTAAGACGGAACATTGCGTTCTTTATAAATAGTAGAGATGGTAATAAGTTAATAAAACATTGGGACAGTTGAGGTGTTTTTTCGGCAAAATTAATGGGGAAAATAATCAAAGACGGGAGAGAGATAAACAAAAACAGGCGCGAGGACGTAGAAAGGTTAAACGAAGGACAAACGTAATACATAATTGTCGGGGAACGTAGTAATTTCAAAAAAATTCCTACGCACACGCAAGACCATGGTGATGGAATAGCAACGAGAGGGGAGAGTGTATGTCCACGCACTCGTGAGACCGTGAAGCGAAGCGTTATAACAACGCTGTTGATGTAGTCGACGTCTTCACGATCCGACCGATCCAAGTACCGAACGCACGGCACCTCCGAGTTCAGCACACGCTCAGCTCGATGACGATCCCCGGCTCGATCCAGAAAGCGTCGGGGATGAGTTCACAAGACGACGGCGTGCAGGACGATGATGATGCTCCACCGACGCAGGGCTTCGCCTAAGCTCCGCGACGATATGACTTTCACCGGCGCAGGGCTTCACCTAAGCTCCGCGACGATATGACCGAAGTGGAATATGGTGGAGGGGGGCACCACACACGGCTAAGAACGATCACGTTGATCAACTTGTGTGTCATGGGGTGCCCCCCTGCCCCCGTATATAAAGGAGCAAGGGGCAGTGCGGCCAGCCCAAAGGCGCTGCCGAGGAGTCCTACTCCCACCGAGTAGGACTCCCCCTTCCTAGTTGGATTAGGATTGGGGAGGGGAAGAGGGAAGAGGCGCCCCCTCTCCTTGTCCTATTCGGACTAGAGGGGGAGGGGGGCGCGCAGCCTGCCCTGGTCGGCCCTTCCTCTTCTCCCTATGGCCCATCAAGGTCCATTGACCCCGGGGTTCCGTAACCCCGGTGTTAAATAACGCCCTGTTTTCATCCGAACCTTCCAAGTCCAAACATAGGCTTCCAATATATCAATCTTTATGTCTCGACCATTTCGAGACTCCTCCTCATGTCCATGATCACATCCGGGACTCCGAACAACCTTCGGTACATCAAAACTTATAAACTCATAATTAACTGTCATCGAAACGTTAAGCGTGCGGACCCTACGGGTTCGAGAACTATGTAGACATGACCTAGAACTATTCTCGGTCAATAACCAATAGCGGAACCTGGATGCCCATATTGGTTCCTACATATTCTACGAAGATCTTTATCGGTCAAACCGCATAACGACATACGTTGTTCCCTTTGTCATCGGTATGTTACTTACCCATGATTCGATCGTCGGTATCCAATACCTAGTTCAATCTCGTTACCGGTAAGTCTCTTTACTCGTTCCGTAATACATCATCTCACAACTAACTCATTAGTTGCAATGCTTGCAAGGCTTATGTGATGTGTATTACCGAGAAGGCCTAGAGATACCTCTCCGACAATCGGAGTGACAAAACCTAATCTCAAATACGCCAACCCAACAAGTACCTTTGGAGACACCTGTAGTACTCCTTTATAATCACCCATTACGTTGTGACGTTTGGTAGTACCAAAGTGTTCCTCCGTAAACGGAGTTGCACAATCTCATAGTTACAGGAACATGTATAGGTCATGAAGAAAGCAATAGCAATATACTAAACGATCAAGTGCTAAGCTAACGGAATGGGTCATGTCAATCACATCATTCTCCTAATGATGTGATCCCATTAATCAAATGACAACACATGTCTATGGTTAGGAAACATAACCATCTTTGATTAATGAGCTAGTATAGTAGAGGCATACTAGTGACTATCTGTTTGTCTATGTATTCACACATGTATTATGTTTCCGGCTAATACAATTCTAGCATGAATAATAAACATTTATCATGATATAAGGAAATAAATAATAACTTTATTATTGCCTCTAGGGCATATTTCCTTCAGTCTCCCACTTGCACTAGAGTCAATAATCTAGTTCACATCATCATGTGATTCAACACTAATATTCACATCTGTATGTGATTAACACCCATAGTTAACATCGTCATGTGACCAACACCCAAAGGGTTTACTAGAGTCAATAATCTAGTTCACATCGCTATGTGATTAACACCCAAAGAGTACTAAGGGATGATCATGTTTTGCTCGTGATTGAAGCTTAGTCAACGGGTCTGTCACATTCAGAGCCGTATGTATTTTGCAAATATTCTATGTCTACAACGCCTCGCACGGGCTACTCTAGCTAATTGCTCCCACTTACAATATGTATCCAGATTGAGACTTAGAGTCATCTGGATCAGTGTAAAAAGCTTGCATCGATGTAACTCTTTACGACGGGCTCTTTTATCACCTCCATAATCGAGAAATATTTCCTTAGTCCTCACTAAGGATGTTCTTGACCAATGTCCAGTGATCTACTCCTAGATCATTATTGTACTCCCTTGCCAAATTCAGAGCAAGGTATACAATAGGTCTGGTACATAGCATAGCATACTTTATAGAACCTATGACTGAGGCATAGGGAATGACTTTCATTCTCTTTTCTATTTTCTGATGTGGTCTGGATTTGAGTCTTACTCAATTTCACACCTTAGCAACACAGGCAAGAACTTTTCTTTGACTGTTCCATTTTGAACTATTTCAAAATCTTGACAAGGTATGTACTTATTGAAAAAAAACTTATGAAGCGTTTTGATCTATCTCAATAGATCTTGATGCCCAATATGTAAGCAGCTTCACCGAGGTCTTTCATTGAAAAACTTTTATTCAAGTATCCTTTTATGCTATCCAGAAATTCTATATCATTTCCAATCAATAATATGTCGTCCACATATAATATCAGAAATGCTACAGAGCTCCCACTCACTTTCTTGTAAATACAGGCTTCTCCAAAAGTCTGTATAAAACCATATGCTTTGATCACACTATCAAAGCGTTTATTCCAACTCCGAGAGGCTTGCACTAGACCATAAATTGATCGCTGGAGCTTGCACACTTTGTTAGCACCCTTTGGATCAACAAAACCTTCTGGTTGCATCATATACAACTCTTCTTCTAGAAATCCATTCAAGAATGCAGTTTTTACATCCATTTGCCATATTTCATAATCATAAAATGCGGCAATTGCTAACATGATTCGGACAGACTTAATCATCGCTACGGGTGAGAAAGTCTCATCGTAGTCAACCCCTTGAACTTGTCGAAAACCTTTCGCAACAAGTCGAGCTTTATAGACAGTTACATTACCATCAGCGTCAGTCTTCTTCTTAAAGATCCATTTATTCTCAATGGCTTGCCGATCATCGGGCAAGTCAACCAAAGTGCATACTTTGTTCTCATACATGGATCCCATCTCAGATTTCATGGCTTCCAGCCATTTCATGAATCTGGGCTCACCATCGCTTCTTCATAGTTTGTAGGTTCGCCATGGTCAAGTAACATGACTTCCGAATAGGATTACCGTACCACTCTGGTGCGATTTTACTCTGGTTGACCTCACGAGTTCAGTAGCAACTTGATCTGAAGTTTCATGATCAACATCATTAGTTTCCTCACTAATTGGTGTAGTTGTCACAGGAACCGTTTCTTGTGATGAACTACCTTCCAATAAGGTAGCAGATACAGTTATCTCATCAAGTTCTACTTTCCTCCCACTCACTTCTTTCGAGAGAAACTTCTTCTCTAGAAAGGATCCATCTTAGCAAAAAATATCTTGCTTTCGGATCTGTGATAGAAGGTGTACCCAATAGTTACCTTTGGGTATTCTATGAAGACGCACTTCTCCGATTTGGGTTCGAGCTTATCAGGTGAAAACTTTTTCACATAAGCATCACAACTCCAAACTTTAAGAAACGACAGCTTAGGTTTACTGCTAAACCATAGTTCATACGGTGTCATCTCAACGGATTTAGATGGTGCCCTATTAAACGTGAATGCTGCTGTCTCTAATGCATAACCCCAAAACGATAGTGGTAAATCGGTAAGATACATCATAGATCGCACCATATCCAATAAAGTGCGGTTCTGACGTTCGGACACACCATTATGTTGTGGTGTTCCGGTGGCGTGAGTAGTGAAACTATTTCACATTGTTTTAATGAAGGCCAAACTCAGAACTCAAATATTTTTCCTCTGCGATCATATCGTAGAAACTTTTATTTTCTTGTTACGATGATTCTTCACTTCACTCTGAAATTCTTTGAACTTTTCAAATGTTTCAGAATTGTGTTTCATCAAGTAGATATACCCATATCTGCTCAAATCATCTGTGAAGGTCAGAAAATAACGATACTTGCCGTGAGCTTTTAACACTCATTGGACCGCATACATCAGTATGTATTATTTCCAATAAGTCATTTGCTCGCTCCATTGTTCCGGAGAACAGAGTCTTTAGTCATCTTGCCCATAAGGCATGGTTCGCAAGCATCAAGTGATTCATAATCAAGTGATTCCAAAATCCCATTAGCATGGAGTTTCTTCATGCGCTTTACACCAATATGACCTAAACGGCAGTGCCACAAATGAGTTGCACTATCATTATTAACTTTGCATCTTTTGGCATCAATATTATGAATATGTGTATCACTACGATCGAGATCCAACAAACTATTTTTATTGGGTGTATGACCATTGAAGGTTTTATTCATGTAAACAGAACAACAATTATTCTTTGATTTTAAATGAATAACCGTATTACAATAAACATGATCAAATCATATTTATGCTCAACGCAAACGTCAAATAACATTTATTTAGGTTTCAACACCAATCCCGAAAGTATAGGGAGTGTGCGATGATGATCATATCAATCCTGGAACTACTTCCAACACTCATCGTCACTTCCCCTTCAACTAGTTTCTGTTCATTCTGCAACTCCCGTTTCGAGTTACTACTCTTAGCAACTGAACCAGTATCAAATACCGAGGGGTTGCTACGAACACTAGTAAAATACACATCAATAATCTGTATATCAAATATACCTTTGTTCACTTTGCCATCCTTCTTATCCGCCAAATACTTGGGGTAGTTCCGCTTCCAGTGACCAGTTCCAGTGCAGCAAAAGCACTTAGTCTCAGGCTTAGGTCCAGACTTGGGCTTCTTCACTCGAGCAGCAACTTGCTTGCCGTTCTTCTTGAAGTTCCCCTTCTTCCTTTGCCCTTTTCCTTGAGACTAGTGGTATTGTCAACCATCAACACTTGATGTTTTTTCTTGATTTCTACCTTCGCCGATTTTAGCATCGCGAAGAGCTTGGGAATTGTTTTCGTCATCCCTTGCATACTATAGTTCATCACGAAGTTCTAGTAACTTAGTGATGGTGACTAGAGAATTCTGTCAATCACTATCTTATCCGGAAGATTAACTTCCACTTGATTCAAGCGATTGAAGTACCTGGACAATCTGAGCACATGCTCACTAGTTGAGCGATTCTCCTCCATCTTTTAGCTATAGAACTTGTTGGAGACTTCATATCTCTCAACTCGGTATTTGCTTGAAATATTAACTTCAATTCCTGGAACATCTCATATGGTCCATGACGCTCAAAACGCCTTTGAAGTCCCGATTCTAAGCCGTTAAGTATGGTGCACTAAACTATCAAGTAGTCATCATATTGAGCTAGCCAAACGCTCATAACGCCCGCATTTGCTCCTGCAATAGGTCTGTCACCTAGCGGTGCATTAAGGACATAATTCTTCGTGCAGCAATGAGGATAAACCTCAGATCATGGATCCAATCCGCATCATTGCTACTAACATTTTTCAACATAATTTTCTCTAGGAACATATCAAAACAAACATATGAAAGCATAGGGAAGCAACAACGCGAGCTATTGATCTACAACATAATTTGCAAAATACTACCAGGACTAAGTTCATGATAAATTTAAGTTCAATTAATCATATTATTTAAGAACTCCCACTTAGACCGACATCTCTAGTCATCTTAAGTGATTACGTGATCCAAATCAACTAAACCATGTCCGATCATCACGTGAGATGGAGTAGTTTCAATGGTGAACATCACTATGTTGATCATATCTACTATATGATTCACACTCGACCTTTCGGTCTTCGTGTTCCGAGGCCATATCTGTTATATGCTAGGCTCGTCAAGTTTAACCTGAGTATTCCGCGTGCGCAACTGTTTTGCACCCGTTGTATTTAAACGTAGAGCCTATCACACCCGATCATCACGTGGTGTCTCAGCACGAAGAACTTTCGCAACGGTGCATACTCAGGGAGAACACTTCTTGATAATTTTAGTGAGAGATCATCTTATAATGCTACCGTCAATCAAAGCAAGATAAGATGCATAAAGGATAAACATCACATGCAATCAATATAAGTGATATGATATGGTCATCATCATCTTGTGCTTGTGATCTCCATCTCGAAGCGCCGCCATGATCACCATCGTCACCGGCGCGACACCTTGATCTCCATCGTAGCATCGTTGTCGCCTCGCCAACTATTGCTTCTACGACTATCGCTACTGCTTAGTGATAAAGTAAAGCAATTACATGGCGTTGCATTTCATACAATAAAGCGACAACTATATGGCTCCTGCCGATTGCCGATAACTCGTTACAAAACATGATCATCTCATACAATAAAATATAGCATCACGCCTTGACCATATCACATCACAACATGCCCTGTAAAAACAAGTTAGACGTCCTCTACTTTGTTGTTGCAAGTTTTACGTGGCTGCTACGGGCTGAGCAAGAACCGTTTACCTACGCATCAAAACCACAACGATAGTTTGTCAAGTTGGTGCTGTTTTAACCTTCGCAAGGACCGGGCGAGCCACACTCGGTTCAACTAAAGTGAGAGAAACAGACACCGCCGGTCACCTTTAAGCAACGAGTGCTCAAGCGGTGAAACCAGTCTCGCGTAAGCGCACGCGTAATGTCGGTCCGGCCGCTTCATCTCACAATACCGCTGAACCAAAGTATGACATGCTGGTAAGCAGTATGACTTATATCGCCCACAACTCACTTGTGTTCTACTCGTGCATATGACATCAACGCATAAAACCAGGCTCGATGCCACTGTTGTGGGACGAGTAATTTCAAAAATTTCCTACGCACACGCAAGACCATGGTGATGGCATAGCAACGAGAGGGGAGAGTGTATGTCCACGCACTCGTGAGACCGTAAGCGGAAGCGTTATAACAACGCTGTTGATGTAGTCGACGCCTTCACGATCCGACCGATCCAAGTACCGAACGCACGGCACCTCCGAGTTCAGCACACGTTCAGCTCGATGACGATCCCCGGGCTCCGATCCAGCAAAGCGTCGGGGATGAGTTCTGTCAGCACGACGGCGTGGTGACAATGATAATGCTCCACCGATGTAGGGCTTCGCCTAAGCTCCGCGACGATATGACTTTCACCGGTGCAGGGCTTCACCTAAGCTCCGCGACGATATGACCGAAGTGGAATATGGTGGAGGGGGGCACCGCACACCGCTAAGAACGATCACGTAGATCAACTTGTGTGTCATGGGGTGCCCCTGCCCCGTGATATAAAGGAGCAAGGGGGTGCGGCCAGCCCAAGGGGCGCCGAGGAGTCCCACTCCCACGGGAGTAGGACTCCCCTTCCTAGTTGGATTAGATTGGGAGGGGAGAGGAAGGCGCCCCCTCCTTGTCCTATTCGGACTAGAGGGGAGGGGCGCAGCCTGCCCTGGCCGGCCCTTCCTCTTCTCCCTATGGCCCATCAAGGCCCATTGACCCCCGGGGTTCCGTAACCCCGGTGTTCCGTAACGCCCTGTTTTCATCCGAACCTTCCAAGTCCAAACATAGGCTTCCAATATATCAATCTTTATGTCTCGACCATTTCGAGACTCCTCGTCATGTCCGTGATCACATCCGGGACTCAACAACCTTCGTACATCAAAACTTATAAACTCATAATTAACTATCATCAAACGTTAGCGTGCGGACCCTACGGGTTCGAGAACTATGTAGACATGACCTAGAACTATTCTCGGTCAATAACCAATAGCGGAACCTGGATGCCCATATTGGTTCCTACATATTCTACGAAGATCTTTATCGGTCAAACCGCATAACGACATCGTTGTTCCCTTTGTCATCGGTATGTTACTTACCCAAGATTCGATCATCGGTATCCAATACCTAGTTCAATCTCGCTACGTAAGTCTCTTTACTCGTTCCGTAATACATCATCTCACAACTAACTCATTAGTTGCAATGCTTGCAAGGCTTATGTGATGTGTATTACCGAGAAGGCCTAGAGATACCTCTCCGACAATCGGAGTGACAAAACCTAATCTCAAATACGCCAACCCAACAAGTACCTTTGGAGACACCTGTAGTACTCCTTTATAATCACCCAGTTACGTTGTGACGCTTGGTAGTACCAAAGTGTTCCTCCGTAAACGGAGTTGCATAATCTCATAGTTACAGGAACATGTATAGGTCATGAAGAAAGCAATAGCAATATACTAAACGATCAAGTGCTAAGCTAACGGAATGGGTCATGTCAATCACATCATTCTCCTAATGATGTGATCCCATTAATCAAATGACAACACATGTCTATGGTTAGGAAACATAACCATCTTTGATTAATGAGCTAGTCTAGTAGAGGCATACTAGTGACTATCTGTTTGTCTATGTATTCACACATGTATTATGTTTCCAGCTAATACAATTCTAGCATGAATAATAAACATTTATCATGATATAAGGAAATAAATAATAACTTTATTATTGCCTCTAGGGCATATTTCCTTCAATAACCTCATTCTTTTAGATAGTATGTATAGAGATAGATGAAATAATAAGTATATCAAATATTTTCTTCATACATGAAATGTTACCAAGAACATTTATAGATTACCTTAGAATTTTCTTCAAACATTCCATGATGTCAACATTGACTTCTATATGGTCATCGTCTCTTGATTAACATTAGTTTGCTCATCCACAACGATCTCTGTGATACTATCAAGTCATCAAATCATTTTCTCACCATCGGACATAGTAGATCTGAAATTTAGAAGAGACAAGTACTAATTAAAAACTTAATACAAGGTCTTATGGAAAAATTCTAGGACAGAAGATAAGACCAAAATCACTAAGACATAAGCTACCTTATTTGAATGAAATCAACAATGGTGTGTATGGCAAGGACCGAGGTAGCCTATGCGCGGTGGGCATTCTGCTGCGTCCGCTGGCGGGCGGCGGGCGGCGGGCGGCGCCCAGCGCTCGGTGGCTCAGGCGACTTTACAAATCGCGATTAGTGGAGATAGAGACGAGGGCCGGCAATCCATAGGCAAATCTAGATCCATCGGATGGATCGATAGTACGTACGTGTGTAATGTACAGTTAGGCTGCCAAAGCACGTACCTGCACGGTTCCACGTAGCCCAGTTTGCATTTTTTTCATCGCCTCACCCAGCAAGGCCCAGATCACTAACGTACGTATGTATGCAGGCCATGTAGGAGGGGGCCCCAAGATATTGGGGCCCGGGCGGTCGCCCCTGCCCCCCCATCAGGGCCGGCCCTGGCTGCCGCCAGGCTGGATCCAGGGCGATTGAATCCGGTCTTCGACTTGGCAAGAGGATCTGGACGAGCTGGCGGAGTTTGGGCTAATCGCCAAGGGAGCGGCAAGGCTGCCGGAGCGGGAGATGAATCCCCAACCTCGACCGGGTGAGTGTGTTCTGCTCGCCACCCACGTCGACCGCGGTTTTTCGCTTCCTCCGCATCCTTTCTTCCAGGGGTTCTTGAACTTTTTCGGCGCTCAACTCCACCACTTTTCTCCCAACACCATCACGTATCTGGCCGCTTTTGTGTCGATGTGTGAAAATTTCCTGGGGTGTCGACCGCACTGAGGTCTTTTCAAACACATCTTCACCATCCGATCCCAGTCGGTCAAAAAGGCGAAGTCGAGTGACTCAAAGACCAATGTCATCCAGATGTGTGGGGGATTAGGCATAGGAGCTCTTTCCCCGCCATGACATTCCCTGAATCAGTCAGAGGCTAGCAGTCGACCTGGTTCTACTGTCAGGACCAAGCAGCTCCAGGTCAGTCGACAGGCCTCCCCCACTTCACATTCGACCGCGTCCAAACTCCTTCTCCACTCAAGGTGACCGCGGCTGAGATCGTGGAGACGAGGATGTTGGTAGAGAAAGTGGTCCAGCTTATCAATGAGGGTGTTACCGGCCTGGACCTGCTGGAAGTTCCTCAGTCGACCCATTCAGCCTCTCCAGGCCCGTGATCATCCCATGTGGTTGTACTCTGGGCCTGAAGACACTGCTCGGGTCCATCCAGAGGAAGTGTCGTCAGAGACTGTGGCCATGTGGTTGAGGAGTATCACGGGCAATCAGGACAATCCCAGGGGATCTAGGCGAGTTATTCCTTTCAGGGACAACAACCCACCCGACAAGGTATGCCTTTTGTTCTGACTGCTTGGCGCATAAGTTCCGACTGCCTTCGATGTCGACTGATTTTTGCTTGACTTCTCATCTTGTAGGTCTTCACCGAAATGTACTCAATGCCCAACGGTGAACAAGCCCTGGAGCAAGGCCAGGAGGAGGAGGCCAGTGCAGACGAGAGCGGCGAATGGGAGTCTTCAGACGGAGAGGATGAGGAGGAGAGCGAGGAGTCGGACGACGAGGAAGTGGTCGACTCGCCGCCGCGTTCCGAGCGCCGATCCAAGCAGCATCACGACCTGGCGGGCGGGCGCAGGAAGAGCGTGGCTCCGAGTTCTCACGCTCAGAAGCGCACTCGGACGTCGACTCCGGAACCGACAGAGAAGACCGCCAAGCAGCCCAAAGTTTCCCCTCCTAAGACTCGGAAGACTTTGCCGCGGATCAAGATGGACGTCCCAGTGGCTTCAGGGTGAGTAAAACACTTGTGCTTATACATACAGACTGACATTTCTGTCCTGACCGATCAGATTATGCATCTTTCCAGACCCACCTCTGCTGTTACTGACATGGATGTCGACAAGGCATCAGGAGATGAGGAGGCCACCTCCCGAGCTGGTAAGTTCGTTCGACCGAGTTTCATTCAGTCAAGTGGGCGGTCGGTCGGCTGAAAATTTGATACTTCTTTCTTTCTGTAGCTCCACAAGAGATCGGTGTGCTGCCTGATGACGAAGAAGAAGAAGCGCCTCTATAGGAGAGGAGAAAGAAGAGTGGAGGATCAAGCAGGAGGAGGCTTGAAATCCAAGTCCCTCAGTCGACGCCGGCGCTTGAGGCGGCGGTCGAACGTTCCGAAGGGCCGGTTCGGACTAACGTCACATTCGCCAACCCACTGACGACTGATCGTCCGTCGGGGTCGACTGCACAGACACCTGCTGCACCGGTGCAACTCCACTCGTCCAACCCGGTAACTGCTTCGACCATCTTGGAGCCATCACTCTTTGCTACTTATCAAACTCCAGACGACTCACCGGGCGCCGCTAGGGAAGCTCTTCGTCAGGTGAACCTTGTCATGGAGCAGGTGAAAGTGATGCATGAGGCTAGCCAAGTAGCTTACAACGCCAGCACTGCCCTTCAGACCAATGTTCAGGTCAGCGAAATTCCGACTGAACTTTTGAGTGTTGCTTTATATCTTATCACCCACTGGGGTGTTTCTTCGTTTAGAGTGTAGGGAATTTTCAACTCCGCTCGCTTCGGGCTGAGTTTCAATAAACTGTTTGAATCAGTGGGGGCACGCCGAGTGCACCCACTGGGTGTAGTCCCCGAGAGCACAGTCAACTGCTGGCAGTCGACTGAGGTCTAATGATGTATCTCTTCTCTTTTTTTTTTGAACTCACGCTGGGCAACCCTTGCTGAGTATTGACCTGATTCAGTGGGGCACGCTAAGTGCACCCACTGGGTGTAGTCCCCGAGACTACTATTGAATATTTGATTCGACAGTAGTCTTAGAGTAATTTTTCTCCGTCACTGTCTCTTATTTCTGTCGACTGACATGTCTCTTTTGCTGGCTGCAGAGGTCTTGTGATCTTGGAGCTCGGCTCACCGAATTAAAGAAGAAGCATATCAGCGTTGAACTTGACCTTGAACTCGCGAAGAAGAATCTCAAGACTGCTCAAGAAGAAACGACCATCATGGGAGGTAACCATTCGGCCGTTTTGTCTGCTTTGTAGCTTGCACTTCGCACTGGTTTTTCTTTCAGTCTCTTTGAACCGAGTGATTTCACACGAGCAGATGTGCGTAGTGAAAATCGCCAACTTCAGTCTCGTCTGAAGACTGTTGTTTCTTTAGAGAGGATGAAGGAGGCCTTGGAGAAGATGGACCTGGACCTTGCCGCTGCTCAGAAGGAGGCGCGTGACAAGACGAAGCTTGCAGACCTGAAGCTGGCTTTAGTCGGCAAATTGGAGGAGGAGAATGCTAAGTTGAAGGCCACCATCTCAGAAGCTAATCAGGAAGTCGAGCAGCTTAGGAAGGACAAGGAGAACCTGACCTCAGCAGTCGGTGGCCTCAGAGCCAAGACAGACAAGCTGGAGTCTTATCTGGAACAACTTGCTTCAACACTTGTTCTGAAGCTTGAAGGTATGTTCATTCGACTAATCAATTCGTTGCAGACTAAACTTTGTTGTTATGCTGTCGACTCATCGTTTTTCACGATGGGACAGAATTGTGTCAGGACTTTGAAGCTGAAACTGGGCGGGTCGAGACGGGTCTCGACCCCATCAATTGTCCTGTGAAAGATGACGTTGCAATGAATCTGCTGCGATTGGAGTCGTGCTTGGATGGTGCGGTTGCTTATCTGGCTCGGCTGAAGGCAGCGATGGCCCAAGTGGACGCCGAACTTTGGCCTCGGGCGGAGCTGTCTCAGGACCTCGAGTCACTGATGGCTCGACTAAACTAGATTCCAGGCCGAGTGCAAGAGTGGAAGAAATCTTCCGCTCGCTGTGGTGCTGATGTCGCCTTGTCTTTGGTCCGAGTGCACTGCAAGGAGGCTAAGGAAGACAAGCTGACAGCTCTCAAAGTGGCAAACACTAAGAAGCACTCTTTCCAGGACTTCATGGACACCTTCCTCGAGGCAGCCACTCGCATCGCCGACAGCATCGACCTCGATTGCGATCCGGCCAGTTCTTCTCCCGCCAAGTGATTTAAAAAACATTATGCTTCACCTTTATTTGCCTCGGGAATGCCGAGTGATTTTGTAACCATTAAAACTCCTTCGGGTCTGGTGCCCGAGTACTTTTAATCTGCGGTTAGGAAACTCTGAATTTATCTTTGAATATGTTGGGTTTATCTTCGAGCGAAATCTGTTCTTCACTTGGATCAGTTTCTCATCGTTTGATTCAGGTGCTGAAGAAGAATAACCAGTCGACCGATCGGACGATCCTTGAGCAGCATTGATCAGTTCATCAGCAAGGCACTCAGCAATGGTCTTGACGTTCCTGTCAACCGATTGGACGATCTTTGAGCAGCATTGATCAGCTCATCATCAAGGCACTCAGCAATGGTCTTGACGTTCCTGTCGACCGATTGGGCGATCCTTGAGTAGCATTGATCAGCTCATCAGCAAGGCACTCAGCAATGGTCTTGACGTTCCTGTCAACCATTGGAGAGGCCTTCGACAATGTGCACAATCTCGTCCTTCTTCTTGATGGTGTAGTTTTCGGGGTGGGGGCGGGGCAGAACTTGCAAACTTAGGCGAGTGCTGGACTGCAGCTAAGCCCCCGAGTGGGAGGATTGCTCCTCACTCAAGAGGATTTTTCAAACTTAGGCGTAGCATGGATCTGTAGCTAAGCCCCGAGTGGGAGGATTGCTCACCACTGTAGGATTTTTCAAACTTAGGCGAGTACTGGACTGCAGCTAAGCCTCCGAGTGGGAGGATTGCTCACCACTCGGTAGGATTTTTCAAACTTAGGCGAGCACCGAGCTGCAGCTAAGCCCCAGAGTGGGAGGATTTCTCACCACTCAGTAGGATTTTTCAAACTTAGGCGAGCACTGGGCTGCAGCTAAGCCCCCGAGTGGGAGGATTGCTCACCACTCGGTAGGATTTTTCAAACTTAGGCGAGTACTGGACTGCAGCTAAGCTCCCGAGTGGGAGGCAGACTCACCACTCGGTAGGATTTTTATCACTTAGGCGAGTACTGGACTGCAGCTAAGCCCCCGAGTGGGAGGCAGACTCACCACTCGGTAGGATTTTTATCACTTAGACGAGTACTGGACTGCAGCTAAGCCCTCGAGTGGGAGGCAGACTCACCACTCGGTAGGATTTTTATCACCTAGGCGAGTACTGGACTGTAGCTAAGCCCCCAAGTGGGAGGCAGACTGACCACTCGGTAGGTTTTTTATCACCTAGGCGAGTACTGGACTGCAGCTAAGCCTCCGAGTGGGAGGCAGACTCACCACTCGGTAGGATTTTTATCACTTAGGCGAGTACTGGACTGCAGCTAAGCCCCCGAGTGGGAGGCAGACTCACCACTCGGTAGGATTTTTATCACTTCATCTTAGGCGAAACAGGTTCGCAGCTAAGGCGATTCGTACAAAAGAAATAAACAACAATCATTCGGAAGAAAGTAAAATTATGTCTTTTGATAGCCAAACTAAGAGGTATTTCTTATTACATCTCATCAGTCTAAATACTTAAGAGTAAAAAGGGCGGAGCAGATCCGCATTCCAAGTGAGCGGTTCATCTTTGTTGTGCTCGACATAGAAGAGACGGTATGCACCGTTGTGGAGCACCTTGGTGACGATGAAAGGGCCCTCCCAAGCAGGGGTGAGCTTGTGTGGCTTCTGCTGATCCACTCAAAGAACCAAGTCTCCTTCTTGAAATGCCTGACCCCTTACGTTCCTGGAATGGAATCGAAGCAGGACTTGTTGATAAATGGTCGACCGGATCAAGGCCATCTCTCTTTCTTCCTCCAGGAGGTCGACTACATCTTGTCGATCTTGTTCTGCTTCCTCTTCTGAGAAGAGTTCAACTCGGGGAGCATTGTGGAGCAAATCACTCGGAAGTACGGCTTCGGCTCCGTAGACTAAGAAGAATGGAATCCGTCCGGTCGACCGATTGGGAGTTGTCCTTAGGCCCCAAAGCACTGATGGGAGCTCATCAACCCAAGCTCATGCTGCATGCTTAAGGTCATGCATCAACCGGGGCTTTAGTCCCTTGAGAATCAATCCATTCGCTCGCTCAGCTTGCCCATTCGACTGAGGATGGGCGACCGAAGCGTAATCGACCCTCGTACCTTGGGAGGCACAAAAGGCTCTGAATTCATCGGAGTCGAAGTTCGATCCGTTGTCCGTGATGATGCTGTGTGGCACACCATATCTGAATATCCACACCATATCTGAATATCAGTTCTCTGATGAAACTCACAGCTGTACTTGCTTCAAGGCTTTTAATGGGCTTGGCTTCGATCCATTTGGTGAGCTTGTCGAATGCCACCAGCACACGAGTAAATCCACTCCTGCCAGTCCTCAGAGGTCCAACCATGCCCAGTCCCCAGACGGCAAAAGGCCAAACGAGTGGAATTGTTTTCAGAGCTGACGCAGGTTTATGAGACATGTTGGAGTAAAACTGACAACCTTCACACTTGTCCACTGTTTCCTTAGCCATCTCGTTGGCTCGCGGCCAGTAAAATCCGGCTCGGTATGCTTTGGCCACGATGGTTCGAGAGGACGCGTGGTGACCACAGGTTCCCGAGTGAATATCATTGAGGATTACTCGACCTTCCTCTGGCGTGATGCACTTCTGGCAGACTAAAGTTGCACTTTCTCTGAACAACTGCCCCTTTATCACAGTAAAGGCCTTAGATCGCCTGACGATCTGTCGAGCCTCTTCTTCATCCTCCGGAAGTTCTTTCCTAAGAATGTATGCAATATACAACACTGTCTAGTCGGGAGTAATGACCAAAGCCTCCATGATCAAGTCGACCACGGCTGGGATTTCGACTTCGGTCGGATCCGTGGCACTCTTGGGCTGTGGCGACTCTTCAGTGAAGGGATCCTCCTGAACTGAAGGTGAATGAATATGTTCTAGGAACACATTGCGGGGAATGGCCTCTCTCTTTGAACCTATCTTCGCCAACTCATCTGCAGCTTGATTTTTCAATCAGGGTACATGGTGAAGCTCCAACCCTTCAAACTTCTTTTCCAGCTTCCTAACAACATTGCAATAACCAGTCATGGATGGACTTCTGACATACCATTCCTTCATCACCTGATTAACCACCAAATCTGAGTCGCCGTATACCATGAGGTGACGGACACCGAGTGAAATGGCCATACGCAACCCGTATAAAAGTGCTTCATATTCCGCCTCGTTATTGGAGGAATCAAAATGAATCTGGAGAACATAGTTAAGCTTGTCTCCACGGGGGGACACCAATACTACCCCAGCACCTGATCCGTTTAGCATCTTGGAGCCATCGAAGAACATAGTCCAATGTTCCGAGTGAACTTGAGTCGGTAGTTGCTGCTCAATCCACTCGGCAAGGAAATCTGCGATTGCATGGGACTTGTTAGCTTTCTTTGCCTCAAACTTGATGTCCAGTGGAAGGAGTTCAATCGCCCATTTTGCCACTCGTCCAGTTGCATCTCTGTTATTCAGAATCTCAGACAACGGTGCGTCGCTGACGACCGTAATAGAGTGATCAGAGAAGTAATGTGCAACCTTCTTCATGGTCATGTATATTCCATAGACAAGCTTCTAATAATGAGGATATCGTTGCTTGGATGGAGTCAAAACTTCAGAGAGATAATAAACTGGGCGTTGAACCTTTTAAGCTTTTCCTTCCTCTTCTCGCTCGACCGTGAGTACTGTACTGACAACTTGTCCAGTGGCTGTAATGTAAAGTAGTAAAGGCTCTTTGCTGATTGGCGCAGCGAGCACCGGCTGGGTGGAAAGTACGGCTTTGAGCTCTACAAACGCTGCATCAGCTTCTTCATTCCACTCGAACTTATCAGATTTCTTCATCAGTCGGTAAAGAGGCAAGGCCTTTTCACCGAGACAAGAAATGAATCGACTCAAGGCGGCCAAACAACCAGTCAGCATCTGAACGTCATGCACTCGCACGGGGCATTTCATTCGGAAAATGGTATCAATTTTTTCTGGATTGGCGTCGATCCCTTGTTCGGAAACAAGAAAACCGAGCAACTTTCCTCCTGGAACTCCGTGTGCACTTTGACGGATTAAGCTTGATATCGTACCTTCTTAGGTTGGCAAAGGTTTCTGCGAGGTCAGTCAATAGGTCGGAACCTTTGCGAGACTTGACCACGATGTCATCCATGTACGCCTCCACATTCCGACTAATTTGGGTGAGCAGGCACTTCTGGATCATTCTCATGAATGTGGCTTCGACATTTTTAAGACTGAATGGCATGGTGACATAGCAAAAGCACCCGAATGGGGTGATGAAGGCTGTTTTTATTTCATCGGGGCCATACAGTCGGATCTGATGATACCCAGAATATGCATCTAGAAAAGACAAGCGCCACACCCCGCAATGAGTCAACAATCTGATCGACACGGGAGAGGGAAGTGATCTTTCGGGCAGGCCCGATTGATATGCTTGAAATCAATGCACATACGAAGTGAATCGTCCTTCTTGGGGACCATGACGACATTGGCAAGCCACTCGGAGTGGTAGATCTCTCGGATGAACTCTGCTGCTAGCAGCCGAGCCACTTCTTCGCCAATCACTTTCCTCTTCTGCACGGCGGACCGCCGAAGGTGCTCTTTGACGGGTTTTGCCTTGGGGTCGACACGCAAATGGTGCTCAGCCAGTCCTTTGGGTACACCTGGCATGTCAGATGGTTTCCATGCGAAGATGTCCCAGTTCTCACGGAGGAACTGGATGAGCGCTTCTTCCTATTTGCTGTTGAGTGTTGTTGATATATGAGTCGGTGCAGCATTGGGATCAGTCGGGTGAATATGAATCGGCTTCATTTCACCGGTCGACTGAAATGCAGAGTCTGTAGCAGGCTTCTTGGCTCGGAGCAAATCACTCGGATCTGCACTCTTCTGATACTCTTGGAATTCAACCGCTGCCATCTGTGCATCGGCGATTTTGGAACCTTTCTGGAAACATTCTTCTGCCTTCTGCCGGTTGCCAGTGACTGTGATCACACCTTTGGGGCCAGGCATCTTCAGCTTGAGGTACACATAACACGGTCGAGCCATGAAACGTGCGTATGCAGGCCTCCCCAGAATGACATGATAAGCACTCTGGAAATCCACGACTTCAAATGTCAACTTTTCTTTACGGTAATGCTTGGAATCACCGAAAACCACATCGAGAGTGACCTAGCCGAGTGATTCGGCTTTCTTTCCGGGGATAACACCGTGGAAGCTCATATTGCTCTTGCTAAGCTTGGACATCGGGATGCCCATCCCCTTCAAGGTTTCAACATACAGGATATTCAGACCGCTACCACCATCCATCAACAATTTAGTCAGTCGAGTGCCACCGACTACTGGGTCGACCACCAGCGCTTGCCTCCCGGGGGTGGCTACACACGCAGGATGGTCTGACTGGTCGAATGTGATGGCTGTCTGGGACCATTTCAGGTACGTGGTCGTCATCGCCGGAGCAACCATATTCACCTCTCTGTTGATAACCTTCAACCGACTCTTGCTCTCAACGTCAGCAAAAATCATGAGAGTGGAATTGACCTTGGGATAACCATCATCTTCCGCTTCGTCCTCATCTCTGTCCGACTCTTTCTCCTTCTCATTGGGTTGTTTCTCTCGGAACTGTTGGATCAGGAGTCAACATTGTCGAGTGGTATGCTTTGGGTAAATCAGATTACCTTCTTCATCTTTCTTCATGTGGATGTGACACGGCAAATCCAGCACATCATTTCCTGCTTGATCCTTTACCTTCGTAGGGGGCCAGGGCCCCTTAGGTTTTCCCTTAAACTTTCCTTGAGCCACTGCTGCAATCTCACCGGGTGCCGCTGGCTCGGCTTTGCGCTTCTGTTTCCGATTGGAGTTACCCCCACCGGCCTCTTGGCCGACTGGTTTACTCTTCCCGCTATGGAGTCGATCCTCTTCTTCTCCGTTAGCGTACCGGGTGGCTATCTCCATCATCCGGGTCAGAGTCATATCCCCAGTCTGACCGAATTTCAGAACCAACTCTCGGTACTTGACGCCTTCCTTGAAAGCGCACACTTCCTGATGCTCTGATACATTCTCAACGGTGTGATGCAAAGTGGTCCACCTCTGAATGAATTCCCTCAAAGTCTCATTCGGCTTCTGCACACAATGCTGCAACTCGGCAACCTGCTGGCCGCTTGCACGCGTTCTCAAAGGTTCTTACGAACACCGAGATAGCTCCTCCCAACCGTGGATACCTGCTCGAGTCAATCGAGTCAACCAAGCTCGGGCCGACCTTCCAACATAAGAGGAAGATGTTTCATTGCGATCTCATCGTTTTCGCCTCCAATTTGCACAGCCACTCTGTAATCTTCAAGCCAAGTTTCAGGCTTGGATTCTCTAGTGAACTTACTGACTCCTGTTGCCAAGCTGAAGTTGGGAGGAATCACTGCTGCCCTGATGGCTCTGCTGAAACACTATGGGCCTGAAACATGCAATCTACTGCCACTCGGACGATCTCTTCCAGGGTCTTCTCTATGCGCTCTGTTCCGGTCGACGAGGCCTTGGACGAGAATGGATCTCGCATCGAAACCCGGCTCTCTTGGGTCGACTGGAGCTCTGCGCTCGTCCCTGTGACGGCGTCTGTCATCGTTCTGCCGAGGCACGTATGACGCACTCCTCGGAGGAGGCGTTAGCACTCAACGATGATCGTCACGGTCGAACTGACGATCATACTGCCCACGGTCTTCACGCCGCGGGGGCGATCTTGGGCTATGGGCCGATGATAACCCACAAGTATAGGGGATCGCAACAATTTTGGAGGGTAGAGTATTCAGCCCAAATTTATTGATTCGACACAAGGGGAGCCAAAGAATATTCTCAAGTATTAGCAGTTGAGTTGTCAATTCAACCACACCTGGAAACTTAGTATCTGCAGAAAAGTGTTTAGTAGCAAAGTAATATGATAGTGGTGGTAACGGTAACAAAAGTAAAGACAACAAAAGTAATGTTTTTGGTATTTTTGTAGTGATTGTAACAGTAGCAACGAAAAAGTAAATAAGCAAGAACCGGTATATGGAAAGCTCGTAGGCACCGGATTAGTGATGGATAATTATGTCGGATGCGGTTCGTCATGTAACAGTCATAACATAGGGTGACACAAAACTAGCTCCAATTCATCAATATAATGTAGGCATGTATTCCGAATATAGTCATACGTGCTTATGGAAAAGAACTTGCATGACATCTTTTGTCCTACCCCCCCCCCCCCCCCCCGTGGCAGCGGGGTCCTATTGGAAACTAAGGGATATTAAGGCCTCCTTTAATAGAGAACCGAACAAAGCATTAGCACATAGTGAATACATGAACTCCTCAAACTATGGTCATCACCGGAGTGGTCCCGATTATTGTCACTTGGGTTGCGGATCATAACACATAGTAGGTGACTATAGACTTGCAAGATAGGATCAAGAACACACATATATTCATGAAAACATAATAGGTTCAGATCTGAATTCATGGCACTCGGGCCCTAGTGACAAGCATTAAGCATAGCAAAGTCATAGCAACATCAATCTCGAACATAGTGGATACTAGGATCAAACCCTAACAAAGCTAACTCGATTACATGATAAATCTCATCTAACCCATCACCGCCCAGCAAGCCTACGATGGAATTACTCACACACGGCGGTGAGCATCATGAAATTGGTGATGGAGGATGGTTGATGATGACGACGGCGACGAATCCCCTCTCCGGAGCCCCGAACGGACTCCAGATCAGCCTCCGAGAGAGATTAGGGCTTGGCGGCTCCGTGATCGTAAAATGCGATGATTTCTTCTCTCTGATTTTTTCTCCCCGAAAGCCAATATATGGAGTTGGAGTTGGCGTCGGAGGGTGTCCAGGGGGCCCATGAGGTAGGGGCGCGCCCAGGAGGGGGGGGGGGAGGCTCCCCCCACCCTCGTGGACAGGGTGTGGGCCCCCTGGTCTTCATCTTTGGCGAGGATTTTTTATTATTTATTCTAAGATATTCCGTGGAGTTTTAGGTCATTTCGAGAACTTTTGTTTTCTGCACATAAAACAACATCATGGCAATTCAGCTGAAAACAGCGTCAGTCCGGGTTAGTTCCATTCAAATCATGCAAGTTAGGGTCCAAAACAAGGACAAAAGTGTTTGGAAAAGTAGATACGACGGAGACGTATCAACTCCCCCAAGCTTAAACCCTTGCTTTTCCTCAAGCAATTCAGTTGACAAACTGAAAGAGAAAAAAGAAAAACTTTTACAAACTCTGTTTGCTCTTGTTGTTGTACCTATGTCAAGCCAGCATTCAGGTTTTCAGCAAAGATTATAACTAACCATATTTGCAATAATTCTCAGGTCTCATGTTTACTCATATCAATAACATAATCAGCTAGCAAGCCATAATAATAAATCTCGGATGACAACACTTTCTCAAAATAATCATAATATGATATAACAAGATGGTATCTCGCTAGCCCTTTCTGAGACCGCAAAACATAAATGCAGAGCACCTTCAAAGATCAAGGACTGACTAGACATTGTAATTCATGGTAAAAGAGATCCAATCATAGTCATACCCGATATAAATTAATAGTAATGAATGCAAATGACAGCTGTGCTCTCCAGCTAGTGCTTTAAATAAGAGGGTGATGACTCAACATAAAAGTAAATAGATAGGCCCTTCGCAGAGGGAAGCAGGGATTTGTAGAGGTGCCAGAGCTCGGTTTTGAAATAGAGATAAATTATATTTTGAGCGGCATACTTTCATTGTCAACATAACAACTAAGAGATGACAATATCTTCCATGCTAAACAAATTATAGGCGGTTCCCAAACAGAATGGTAAAGTTTATACTCCCCCTCCTCCACAAGCATCAATCCATGGCTTGCTCGAAACAACGAGTGCCTCCAACATTCAATGGGTCCCAGGGGGAGTTTTGTTTGCAATTATTTTTATTTAGTTTGCATAAAGCACGGGACTGGGCATCCCGGTGAACAGCCATTTTCTCGTGAGTGAGGAGCGGAGTCCACTCCTCTTGAGAATAACGCGCCTAACACGGAAGATAAGGGCAGCCCTAGTTGATATATGAGCTATTCAAGCATGCAAAACATAACGTTTATTTGAAGGTTTAGAGTTTGGCACATACAAATTTACTTGGAACGGCAGGTAGATACCGCATATAGGAAGGTATGATGGACTCATATGGAATAACTTTGGGGTTTAAGGGATTGGATGCACAAGCAGTATTCCCGCTTAGTACAAGTGAAGGCTAGCAAAAGACTGGGAAGCGACCAACTAGAGAGCGACAACAGTCATGAACATGCATTAAAATTAATAAACATTGAATACAAGCATGAGTAGGATATAATCCACCATGAACATAAATATCGTTAAGGCTATGTTGATTTGTTTCAACTACATGTGTGAACATGTGCCAAGTCAAGTCACTTAAATCATTCAAAGGAGGATACCACCCCATCATACCACATCACAACCATTTTAATAGCATGTTGGCATGCAAGGTAAACCATTATAACTCATAGCTAATCAAGCATGGCACGAGCAACTATGATCTCTAATTGTCATTGCAAACATGTTTATTCATAATAAGCTGTATCAAGAACGATGGACTCATCATATTTACAAAAACAAAAGAGGTCGAGTTCATACCAGCTTTTCCCATCTCAGTCAGTCCATCATATATCATCATAATTGCCTTTCACTTGCACGACCGAACGATGTGAATAATAATAAGAGTGCACGTGCATTGGACTAGGCTGGAATCTGCGAGCATTCAATAAACAGGAGAAGACAAGGCAGAAGGGCTCTTGGTTGAAAGATCGAGGATGTCGCCTAGAGGGGGGGGGTGAATAGGCGCTTTAAAATAATTACGGTTTAGGCTTGAACAAATGCGGAATAAACCTAACGGTTAATTTGTCAAGCACAAAACCTAAAACAACTAGGCTCACCTATGTGCACCAACAACTTATGCTAAGCAAGATAAACAACTATGTGATAGCAAGATATATGACAAAGAACAATATGGCCATCACAAAGGAAAGTGCATAAGTAAAGGGGCTCGGGTAAGAGATAACCGAGGCACGCGGAGACGACGATGTATCCCGAAGTTCACACCCTTGCGGATGCTAATCTCCGTTTGGAGCGGTGTGGAGGCACAATGCTCCCCAAGAAGCCACTAGGGCCACCGTAATCTCCTCACGCCCTCGCACAATGCAAGATGCCGTGATTCCACTAAGGGACCCTTGAGGGCGGTCACCGAACCCGTACAAATGGCAACCCTTGGGGGCGGTCACCGAACCCGTACACTTTGGCAACCCTTGGGGCGGTCACGGAACTCCGTCAAATTGCTCAGGCGATCTCCACAACCTAATTGGAGACCCGACGCTTGCCGGAGCTTTACACCACAATGATTGAGCTCGAACACTACTAACCGCCTAGGGCGCCCAAGCACCCAAGAGGAACAAGCTCAAGGGCACCAAGCACCCAAGAGTAATAAGCTTCTCAACTTGTAACTTCCACGTATCACCGTGGAGAACTCAAACCGATGCACCAAATGCAATGGCAAGGGCACACGGAGTGCCCAAGTCCTTCTCTCTCAAATCCCACCAAAGCAACTAATGCTAGGGAGGAAAATGAGAGGAAGAACAAGAAGGAGAACACCAAGAACTCCAAGAACTAGATCCAAGGGGTTCCCCTCACATAGAGGAGAAAGTGATTGGTGGAAATGTGGATCTAGATCTCTCTCTCTTTTCCCCCAAAACTAGCAAGAATCCATGGAGGGATTAAGAGATAGCAAGCTCGGAGAAGGTCAACAATGGGGAAGAACACGAGCTCAAAGGATAAGGTTCAATGGGAAGAAGACCCCTTTATAGGAGGGGGAAAATCCAACCGTTACCCCACTGAACAGCCCCGCACAGAGCGGTACTACCGCTAGGGAAGGGCGGTACTACCGCTAAGGGCGGTACTACCGCTCCCTATCCAGCGATACTACCGCGCTGAAGAGGAAGACAGGCCACTGGCCCCAGAGCGGTACTACCGCGGGAGTAGAGCGGTACTACCGCTCAGAGCGGTACTACCGCTCAGAGCGGTACTACCGCTTCTACTGCCGCTGCTAGTGCTGCAAAACCCGACACGAAAAACTTCGTTTGAGAATCGAGGCGGAAGTAGCCCAGACACACAGCGGTACTACGGCGAAACTCTCAAGCGGTACTACTGTTCGGAGAGCGGTATTACCGCTTGAGCGGTACTATCGCTCGAGAGCGGTACTACCGCTGGGGAGCTTCAGCGGTACTATCACGAGGGCACGGTACTACCACTGGCACCAACCTTGAAAACACGTAATACTCCAAGGAAAACCAGAACTGCCATAACTTCTTCATATGAGCTCTGAATTGAGCAAACTCAAGCTTGTTTGAAACAAGACAACGAGTAGCATACAAAGGAGTGAAACCTCCAACCGAGAAGAACTGCATACCCTCCAACATCGAAAACATCATAGAAGATGCATGAGAACTCCGCTGATGAACTCGAGCTTGTCATAAAAATGACCATAAGCTCCAAATCTCACAAGGAGAAGAACCAAACAAGAACCAAAAGGATGATGCAAGGATGCAATGGTTTGAGCTCTCGACTAACGATACGATCAAGCTACTCACTTGAGAGCCCCCTTGATAGTACGGCTATCGATCCTATAACCCGGTCTCCCAACTACCATGAGACCGTAAAATAGAAAACCTATCAAGGGCAAACCTTTGCCTTGCACATGGTCCACTTGAGCTAGATGATGACGATCTTGACTCCTCAAGTTGGACCACCTTTCTTGATTGCGTTGGCTCAAGAAGACTAGTTGATTGCTCCCCATACTCCACTATGGGTGAGCCACTCTTCCAAGACATCTTCACAAGTCCATTGTCACCAAATGGACGGCAAGCTTCAAGCACTTGATCTCTTCGTGATGCATCACTTGAACTTGCACACCGCAACCTAACCCCACAAAGAACTCTCACGAAGACCATGGGTTAGCACACAAAGCGTAATGGACAATGCTTACCATACCATGGGATCACTTGATCCCTCTCGGTACATCTTCTACGCTTTGTGAGTTGATCAACTTGATTCACTCTTGACTTAGTCTTGATCAACCTTGAATCTTTCCAACTCTCTTCGTTTGGATGATGTCTTGAAGGTAAACATGAATGATCACACAATCTTCTTCTTCAAGACATGCTTGCAATAAGCTCAACACTCACATGACCAATCTTTGGATAATTCCTTAATAGCACCTTGGTCAAACACATAAACTCCTTGAAACCAACACATGGACTTCAAGAAATGCCTATGGACAAATCCTTCAAATATAACTCAATGCAACCATTAGTCCATAGAGAATGTCATCAATTACCAAAACCACACATGGGGGCACCGCATGTCCTTTCATTGGTTAAATCAACAATGATGCATCTAAGAGCCACTTCAACAATTTAATCATGGTCTTCTCCTACTGACCCCCAAAGAAAAGAAAAGAAATAAAAACTATTTACACGGGAAAGCTCCCAACAAGCAAAAGAAGAACGGGAAATATTTTTGGGTTTTCTTTTTAATTGCTACTACTAATGTTTTTTTGTTTTTCTTAAGGTTTATTAAACACACAAGAAGAAAGCAGGAAAAAGAAAATAAACTAGCATGGATATTACAGCGAAAGAGTATGAGCACCGACATCAGCAATGAGTGTGTGTGAACATAAATGTAAGGTCGGTGAGAAGTACGTACTCCCCCAAGCTTAGGCTTTTGGCCTAAGTTGGTCTATTGCCAAGGATAGCCTAGCGGATACCCGTAGGTGTAGTTGGGGTCGTACTGCGATGCAGCGACTATCGCCTCCTGAGCTGCAGCGTGGCGTCGAGCCGCCTCCGCTCTCCTCTCGTACTCTTCTGCCTCCTCTCTGGTAATAATATATCTTCCTTTTGTCTGAGAATCAAAGAAGGCAGGAGTAGGAAGAGTAATATGGACAACATGCCGTTTGTTAAAGATTAGTCGATACTGGAGACGAACTGGTGGGAAACCATAGAATCAAAATCTAAATAAGTAGGGGGTAACTCCATATCACCCTCACCAATGTCTATCTCAAGAAAATTAGCTAAGCGGGTTGCATAAATTCCTCCAAAGAAATCTCCGTTATGTCTATTATGATGCAACCTACGAGCTACAATGGCTCCCATATGATAAGATTGGTCTTCTAGCACAGCACTTCTGAGAATGCTGAGATCAGGGGCACACATGTGACATGCTTCAGCCTTAGCATTTATACATCTACCTATGAAGAGAGCAAAATAATGTATAGCAGGAAGGTGAATGCTCCCTATAGTGGCTTGTGTTATATCTCTAGATTCCCCCACAGTTATTCTAGCAAGAACGTCTCTAAATTCAGATTTAGGGGGATCCCTGACACTACCCAAAGATGGAAGTTTGCAAGCAAAAGTGAAATCCTCTAAGTCCATGGTATAAGATTTGTCATAAAGGTCAAACATGACAGAAGGAGAATTACGCGAAGATGAAAACTCAAACCTCCTCACAAATGAACTTGTGAGATCATGATACTGGGGGCATTTGTCAGCTTCAAAGTCCTCAAGACCGGCATTGCATATATATGCGTTGAATTCTTCTTTGATTCCCGCTTGATCCATAAAATTTTCCGAAGGCCATTCACAGGGCCTCACTGGAGCGTCTCTTGGTGGTTCCTCGTCAGCATCACGCATTGCAAGCCTGGGGCCTTGCTTCCTTGAAGATCCTCCTTGGAACATCTTCCTAAACATATTGTTTCCTCTGAAAAAATTCTGAAATGTTTAGTAACTTCAAACAAAAGTGAACCAACTTCAATAAAATTGATAGCAACTACTCCTACAAGTGCCTAGAGCATATATCAAGCACTAGAACTACTTGGAACCATATAAATTTGACATGCAAGCTCAAGAGCATGGTCACCTATACAGCACAAATTTGCAAAGAATAAAGCACTAGAACAAAAACTAATTGGACCAATGGAGGAGTCACATACCAAGGAACAATCTCCTCAAGCACTTTTGCGAGAGGTTCTTTGAGAAAGGAGATCGAAAATCACAGCAAAAGTGGCTGGAACTCGTGCTTGAGTTGGTTTTTCGGGTTTGTGTGAGGCAGTGGAAGAAGATGGGTGCAGGGATAAGTGGAGGAGGGCCACCATGGGCCCACGAGGCAGGGGGCGCGCCCTCCACCCTCGTGGCTAGGTGCCAGCTCCCCCCGCGGTAATTTTTGCACAGTAAATCCTCAAATATTCCTGAAAAAATCATATTAAATTGGCATGGCATCCTGAGGACTTTTATTTTCGGGATATTTTTATATTGCACGGATAAGTCAGGAGACAGACAAAAAAAATACTATTTTACTTTATTTCTACTAAATAACAGAAAATATAAAGAGGGTACAGAAGGTTGTGCTTCTAGTTTCATCCATCTCATGCTCATCAAAAAGAATCCACTAACAAGGTTGATCAGGTCTTGTTAACAAACTCATTCTGACTAACATGGAACCGGAGAAATTTCGAATAACACTATGTTACCTCAACGGGGATATAGACACCCCCAATAATAAGTATATCATATTTCTTCTTGACAGTAGGGAGAGGAAATTCAAAACCTCCAAATATAATCGATGGAATTTTTCCAATAGAGTTGATACTATAAACTTGAGGTTGTTTCCTCGGAAAGTGTACCGTGTGCTCATTACCATTAACATGAAAAGTGACATTGCCTTTGTTGCAATCAATAACAGCCCCTGCAGTATTAAGGAAAGGTCTTCCAAGAATAATAGACATACTATCATCCTCGGGAATATCAAGAATAACAAAGTCCGTTAAGATAGTAACGTTTGCAACCACAACAGGCACATCCTCACAAATACCGACAGGTATAGCAGTTGATTTATCAGCCATTTGCAAAGATATTTCAGTAGGTGTCAACTTATTCAAATCAAGTCTACGATATAAAGAGAGAGGCATAACACTAACACCGGCTCCGAGATCACATAAAGCAGTTTTAACATAATTTCTTTTAATGGAGCATGGTATAGTGGGTACCCCCGGATCTCCAAGTTTCTTTGGTATTCCACCCTTAAAAGTATAATTAGCAAGCATGGTGGAAATTTCAGCTTCCGGTATCTTTCTTTTATTTGTAACAATATCTTTCATATATTTAGCATAAGGATTCATTTTGAGCATATCAGTCAATCGCATACGCAAAAAGATGGGTCTAATCATTTTAGCAAAGCGCTCAAAATCCTCATCATCCTTTTTCTTGGATGGTTTCGGAGGAAAAGGCATGGGTTTCTGAACCCATGGTTCCCTTTCTTTACCATGTTTCCTAGCAACGAAGTCTCTTTTATCACAACGTTGATTCTTTGATTGTGGGCTATCAAGATCAATAGCAGGTTCAACTTCTACATCATAATCATTACTAGGTTGAGCATCATCATGAACATCATCATTAACATTTTCACTAGGTTCATGTTCATTACCAGATTGTGTTTCAGCATCAGACATAGAGATATCATTTGGATTCTTAGGTGGTTCAACAATAGGTTCACTAGAAGTTTGCAAAGTCCTATCATTTTTCTTTTTCTTCCTTTTAGAAGAACTAGGTACATCAATATTATTTCTCTGAGAATCTTGCTCGATTCTCTTAGGTTGGCCTTCAGGATACAAAGGTTCCTGAGTCATTCTACCAGTTCTAGTAGCCACTCTAACAGCATAATCATTTTTCTTACTATTCATTTCATCAAGCACTTCTTTCTGAGCTTTAAGTACTTGTTCTACTTGAGTGGTAACCATAGAAGCATGTTTGCTAACAAGTTTAAGGTCACCTCTAATATTAGCCATATAATCACCCAAGCGTTTAATCATAAAGGTATTCTGTTTTAATTGTCTACCAAAATAAGCATTAAAGTCATCTTGCTTAAACATAAAGTTATCAAACTCATCGAAGCACTGACTAGCAATTTTAGTAGGAAGGACTTCAGCTTTATCATATCTGTAGAGAGAATTTACCTTTACTACCTGTGTCGGGATATCGGGATCAGGAGGTTCCTCAGTGAATAAAGAATTGAGATCATATACTTCTTCAACAGGCAGTAAATTAAGACCATGTATTTCTTCAATAGGAGGTAAATTCTTAACGTCTTCAGCTTTAATACCTTTTTCTTTCATAGATTTCTTTGCCTCTTGCATATCTTCGGGATTGAGAAATAGAACACCTATCTTCTTCGGAGTTGGTTTCGAAATAGGCTCAGTAATTGGCTCAGGAGCTGGCTCAGGAGTTGGCTCAGGAGGTGCCCAATTATTTTCATTTGTCAACATATTATTCAATAGAATTTCAGCTTCATCCAGTGTTCTTTCCCTGAAAAGAGAACCAGCACAACTATCCAGGTAATCTCTGGAAGCATCGGTTAGTCCATTATAAAAGATATCAAGTATTTCAGGTTTCTTAAGAGGATGATCAGGCAAAGCATTAAGTAGCTTGAGAAGCCTCCCCCAAGATTGTGGGAGACTCTCTTCTTTAATTTGCACGAAGTTGTATATTTCCCTCAAAGCAGCTTGTTTCTTATGAGCAGGGAAATATTTAGCAGAGAAGTAATAAATCATATCCTGGGGACTACGCACACAACCAGGATCAAGAGAATTAAACCATATCTTAGCATCACCCTTTAATGAGAATGGAAATATTTTGAGTATATAAAAGTAGCGCGATCTCTCATCATTGGTAAACAGGGCGGCAATATCATTTAACTTAGTAAGATGTGCCACAACAGTTTCAGATTCATAGCCATAAAAAGGATTAGATTCAACCAAAGTAATTATATCTGGATCAACAGAAAATTCATAATCCTTATCGGGTAAACAAATAGGTGAAGTAGCAAAAGCAGGACCAGGTTTCATTCTGTCTCTAAGAGATTCTTTACTCCATTTAACTAGCAGCCTCTTAAGTTCGTATCTATCCTGGCAAGCAAAAATAGCTGCAGAAGATTCCATATCAAAAAGATAACCCTCAGGAATAGCAGGCATATCTTCATCATCACTTTCATCAATATTATCAGTTTCAATTCTCTCTCTCTAGACCTAGAAATTTGTTCATCAAGAAATTCACCAAGGGGCACAGTAGTATCAAGCATAGAAGTAGTTTCATCATAAGTATCATGCATAGAAGAAGTGGCATCATCAATAACATGCGACATATCGGAACAAATAACAGAAGAAGGTTTAGGTGTCGCTAGCTTACTCATAACAGAAGGTGAATCAAGTGCAGAGCTAGATGGCAGTTCCTTACCTCCCCTCGTAGTTGAGGGATAAATTGTTGTCTTAGCGTCTTTCAAGTTCTTCATAGTGTCCAGCAGATATAAATCCCAAGTGACTCAAAGAATAGAGCTATGCTCCCCGGCAACGGCGCCAGAAAAAGGTCTTGATAACCCACAAGTATAGGGATCGCAACAGTTTTCGAGGGTAGAGTATTCAACCCAAATTTATTGATTCGACACAAGGGGAGCCAAAGAATATTCTCAAGTATTAGCAGCTGAGTTGTCAATTCAACCGCACCTGGAAACTTAGTATCTGCAGCAAAGTGTTTAGTAGCAAAGTAATATGATAGTGGTGGTAACGGTAACAAAAGTAAAGACAGCAAAAGTAATGTTTTTGGTATTTTTGTAGTGATTGTAACAGTAGAAACGGAAAAGTAAATAAGCGAGAACCAGTATATGGAAATATCGCAGGCACCGGATTAGTGATGGATAATTATGCCGGATGCGGTTCGTCATGTAACAGTCATAACATAGGGTGACACAGAACTAGCTCCAATTCATCAATATAATGTAGGCATGTATTCCGAATATAGTCATACATGCTTATGGAAAAGAACTTGCATGACATCTTTTGTCCTACCCTCCCGTGGCAGCGGGGTCCTATTGGAAACTAAGGGATATTAAGGCCTCCTTTTAATAGAGAACCAGAACAAAGCATTAGCACATAGTGAATACATGAACTCCTCAAACTATGGTCATCACCGGGAGTGGTCCCGATTATTGTCACTTCGGGGTTGCCGGATCATAACACATAGTAGGTGACTATAGACTTGCAAGATAGGATCAAGAACACACATATATTCATGAAAACATAATAGGTTTAGATCTAAATTCATGGCACTCGGGCCCTAGTGACAAGCATTACGCATAGCAAAGTCATAGCAACATCAATCTCAGAACATAGTGGATACTAGGGATCAAACCCTAACAAAACCAACTTGATTACATGGTAAATCTCATCCAACCCATCACCATCCAGCAAGACTACGATGGAATTACTCACGCACGGCGGTGAGCATCAAGAAATTTGTGATGGAGGATGGTTGATGATGACAATGGCGACGGATCCCCCTCTCCGAGCCCCGAACGGACCCCAGATCAGCCCTCCCGAGAGAGATTAGGGCTTGCCGGCGGCTTGGTATCATAAAGCGTGATGAAACTTCCTCTCTGATTTTTTTCTCCGCGAGACGGAATATATGGAGTTGGAGTTGAGGTCGGCGGAGCTGCAGGGGGCCCACGAGAAAGGGGGCGCGCCCAGAGGGGGTGGGCGCGCCCCCACCCTCGTGGACAGGGTGTGGGCCCCCTGGTCTTCATCTTTTGCGAGCATTTTTGATATTTTCTCAAACTTGTCTTTGTGGATTTTCAGGTCATTCCGAGAACTTTTGTTTTCTACACATGAAACAACATCATGCTAATTCTGCTGAAAACAGCGTCAGTCCGGGTTAGTTCCATTCAAATCATGCAAGTTAGAGTCCAAAACAAGGGCAAAAGTGTTTGGAAAAGTAGATACGTTGGAGACGTATCACCCCTGGCTTGTAATATGATGCTTGTTTGACTTATTTTACTTTTAGAGTTGTGTTGTGATATCTTCCTGTGAGTCTCTGATCTTGATCGTACACATTTGCGTGGATGATTAGTGTACGATTGAAGCGGGGGCGTCACAGTTTTCCAAAGTGATCTTCTGTGTCTTTGGTCCTGAATATCTTCAGGCACCCAACGAGGATGACACAAAAAATTTGATGCCATCTAATGAGATGAGAGGTTTGTTGGGGAACGTTGCAGAAAATTAAAAATTTTCCTACGGTTTCACCAAGATCCATCTATGAGTTCTACTAAGCAACGAGTCAAGAGAGAGAGTTTGCATCTACATACCACTTGTAGATCGAGTACGGAAGCGTTCGAGGGAGTGGTGATGATGGAGTCGTTCCCAACGTGATTCCGATCACCGATGACCAAGCGCTGAAAGGACAGCACCTCCGTGTTCAACACACGTACGGGACGATGGCGTCTCCTCCGTCTTGATCCAGCAAGGATGAAGGAGAGGTTGAGGAAGACAACTCCAATGGCAGCACGACGGCGTGATGCAGTTGGTACGGCAGTTCTCCGACAGGGCTTCGCCAAGCTCGCACGAAGAAAGAGAGGAGTTAGGGAGGGGAGGGGCTGCGCCTTCAATGGTGTGTGCAGCCCTCCCCTCACCCCTCTATTTATAGGAGGAGAGGGCAGGGGGGGCCGGCCACCTAGGGGGAACCCTAGATGGGGCGGCGGCCAAAGGGGAGGAGGAGAGGGTTGGCTTGCCCCCAAGCTAGGGGGCGCCTTATCCCTTTAGGGTTTCCCTCCCAAGCCCTAGCCGCATGGGCCTAGGTGGGGAGGTGCGCCCAGCCCACCAAGGGCTGGCTCCCTCTCCCACACAGCCCATGTGGCCCCCCGGGAGGGGTGGCCCCTCCCGTGGACCGCCGAAACCCTCCCGTGGCCCCGGACATTACAGTATACCCCAAACTTTTCGAGTCCGCTTAACCACTTTCCATATATAAATCTTTACCTCCGGACCATTCCGAACTCCTCGTGACGTCCGGGATCTCATCCGGACTCAACAACATTCGTAATCACATACTTGTCTTCCTAATAACCCTAGCGCCACCGAACCTTATGTGTAGACCCTACGGGTTCGGAGACATGCGCACATGACCGAGACGATCTCAGGTCAATAACCAACAGCGGGATCTGGATACCCATGTTGGCTCCCACATGTTCCTCGATGTTGTCATCGGATGAACCACGATGTCAAGGGTTCAAGCAACCCCGTATTCTATTCCCTTTGTCAGACGGTATGTTACTTGCCCGAGACTCGATCGTCGGTATCCCAATACCCCGTTTAGTCTCGTTACCGGCAAGTCACTTTACTCGTACCGTAATGCATGATCCCGTGACCAGACACTTGATCACTTTGAGCTCATTATGATGATGCACTACCGAGTGGGCCCAGTGATACCTCTCCGTCATACGGAGTGACAAATCCCTGTCTCGATCCGTGTCAACCCAATGACACTTTCGGAGATACCTGTAGTGCACCTTTATAGTCACCCGATTCGTTGTGGACGTTTGATACACCCAAAGCACTCCTACGCTATTCGGGAGTTACACGATCTCACGGTCTAAGGAAGAGATACTTGACATTGGAAAAGCTCTAGCAAAACGAACTACACGATCTTGTGCTATGCTTAGGATTGGGTCTTGTCCATCACGTCATTCTCCTAATGACGTGATCCCGTTGTCAATGACATCTGATGTCCATAGTCAGGAAACCATGACTATCTGTTGACCAACGAGCTAGTCAACTAGAGGCTTACTAGGGATGTATCGTAGTCTATGTATTCACACGTGTATTACGATTTCTGGATAATACAGTTATAGCATGAATAAAAGACAATTATCATGAACAAGGAAATATAATAATAATGCTTTTATTATTGCCTCTAGGGCATATTTCCAACAAGGTTGGCCTGGCATGCTAGGTAGTATTGATTGTATACATTGGACTTAGAAAAATTGCCCGAAGGCATGGCAGGGAATGTATTGTCGCAAGTCTCGTGATGCAACAATTGTGCTAGAGGCCGTAGCATCTGAGGATTTATGAATTTGGCATTGCTTTTTTGGTATGCCAGGCACTCTCAATGATATCAATGTGTTGTAACGATCTCATTTGTTTGCTAGGCTTGCTAGTGGTGATGCTCCTGCTTGCAAGTACACTATCAATGGGCATGAATACACAAAAGGGTACTATCTTGCAGATGGTATATACCCTCCTTGGTGCACATTTGTCAAGAGCATCAAACACCCAAAACTAGAAAACAATGTGAATTCATAAGGGTGCAACAGGCAGCCCGAAAAGACATTGAAAGAGCATTCAGGGTTTTGCAATCTTGGTTTGCCATTGTTCGTGGTCCTGCTCGTTTTTGGGACAAGCGGACCTTGAAAAACATCATGACATGTTGTGTTATCCTTCACAATATGATTCTCGAAGATGAGAGAAGCATGAACTTGGAGTTCTTCTACGATAATGTGGGTAGCCGTGTCAAACCAACTAGAGACCCTAACCGCATTAGAGCTTTTCTTCAGACATACAAGGAGATTGACATGCAAACACCCACTTTCAGCTTCAGTAGGATCTCATTGAGCACCATCGGCAAAGGGCTGGACAGTAACAAACTCATTTTTCTATTCATTTTTATTTAATTCATGTGTTATTTGTATTCGGGGCAACTCACCGGGAGTGGTCCCGATTATTGTCACTTCGGGGTTGCCGGATCATAACACATAGTAGGTGACTATAGACTTGCAAGATAGGATCAAGAACACACATATATTCATGAAAACATAATAGGTTCAGATCTGAATTCATGGCACTCGGGCCCTAGTGACAAGCATTAAGCATAGCAAAGTCATAGCAACATCAATCTCAGAACATAGTGGATACTAGGGATCAAACCCTAACAAAGCTAACTCGATTACATGATAAATCTCATCCAACCCATCACCGTCCAGCAAGTCTACGATGGAATTACTCACACACGGCGGTGAGCATCATGAAATTGGTGATGGAGGCTGATTGATGATGACGGCGACGACGAATCCCCCTCTCCGGAGCCCCGAACGGACTCCAGATCAGCCCTCCCGAGAGAGATTAGGGCTTGGCGGCGGCTCCGTATCGTAAAACGCGATGATTTCTTCTCTCTGACTTTTTTCTCCCCGAAAGCCAATATATGGAGTTGGAGTTGGCGTCGGAGGGTGTCCAGGGGGCCCACGAGGTAGGGGGGCGCGCCCAGGAGGGGGGGCGCCCCCACCCTCGTGGACAGGGTGTGGGCCCCTTGGTCTTCATCTTTGGCGAGGATATTTTATTATTTATTCTAAGATATTCCGTGGAGTTTCAGGTCATTCCGAGAACTTCTGTTTTCTGCACATAAAACAACATCATGGCAATTCTGCTGAAAACAGCGCCAGTCCGGGTTAGTTCCATTCAAATCATGCAAGTTAGAGTCCAAAACAAGGGCAAAAGTGTTTGGAAAAGTAGATACGACGGAGACGTATCAGCCGACTGGACTGTATCCGCTACCACGGATCTGCTATGGATCCTATTCTGCGACTGAAACACTGCAGAATTCTGCTCTCCTGCTGCCCGGAGCAAGGTCCGGATCTGCTCCAACCTCGCCAGCCTCGACCGAAGGTTGGATCGACTCGCACCGGGCCGCAGCTGTGAGGTTCTGAATCGGAGTACGGTATACCTTAGGTGGAGGCGGGAAAAGCTGCCATTGACTGGACTCAGGGACTCGCTCCCGAGCTTGCTCGTCGAGAGCATGCTGCAAGTTCTCCAGTCGAGTGCGCTCAGCCAAATTAGCCAAGCGCACCTCCTCCAAGGCCCGAGCCTCGGGAGTTTCTCCAACGATGGGCGTGTGGAGTGCATCCATTTTGCGGCGACGAAGTTCCTCCCTCTGCTGCGAAGAAAGAGGTTCGGGATGATACTCCTCGTGGACTCGTGACGGATCGCTGCCAGCATCTTCGCCGTCAGGACTTCAGCCGCAGGATCGCTGCTATCGCACTCAGATGCAGTCTCCGCGGAGCCAGTCGACCGATCGAACAGGCCGTGGAGAGTTTCGTCGGGCTCGATTGCCGCGACTTGATGGGTGGCCGAACGCCGAGCCACCACATGCTTCACCCACCGCTGAAGCCGTGATCGACCGGATCGCTTGCGGCGGCGAACAACAGGGAGGGAAGATACCATTGGAGCCGACTGATACTGGGTCGACGGCTGCCGAAGAAGGACGCCACGAACGCACGCGCGAAAGTGCGTCGCCCCTCGGACGGGGAGCGCCTCAACGTCGAGCGGAGCTTCCTGAAGCCACGCCGAGTCGTCGGCGACGAACACGAGCGCGCCGAGATGGATCTCGCGGCCCTTAGCCAACTCGCCGCCTGAAACATGATGATGATCGGAAAAATTTGCAACTTCACCAATAAGTCGCTAAGACACCTGCCCCACGGTGGGCGCCAACTGTCGTGGTTCTAAGACTGATAGTAGAAAGGGGGGTAGGTATGGAGAGGCAAGATCTCAGCTATGGTGAAGGTGTACACACGAGATTTACGAGTTCAGGCCCTTCACGGTGGAAGTAACAGCCCTACGTCTCGGTGCCCGGAGGCGGTCGATTGGATTATGTGTGTGATATTACAGGGGTGTGAAGCCTTGTCCCAGAGGAGGGGGGTGGCTTATATAGAGTTTGCCAGGACCTCTCCCACCCTCCATTACAAGGGAGTTAATGTACATAAAGTGGAGGTGTTACTGGTAACGCCAACCTTAAGTGTTGTTAATGACCTTAAAGACTACAGAGTGAATGCGTGTCCATTGCACGCTGAGTGACTCCTGGTCTTTGGGAGGTCGAGTGATTCTCTTGTTGGTCGAGTGACAGTAGGTAGGGAGACTCCCGAGTGACAAGATGTCGAGTGGATTGCACTCGACATCTTCGACCGGGGGTCTCATGGCGTCTCTTGATCTTCTTACCTTCTTGGGTAGTGACCTTGGGTAGGACGTATAGGTCAGGCCTATGACCCTACCCCAGGTCTGTATCCTCATCACCCACCTTAAGAGAAGAAGACACAACTAGATACTCCGTACAGCGCCCTCGCGGGGAAACCTTAACCGAAGTCCCTAACCCTAAGATACATAACTCAAAGCTTTAAACGGGCTTAACTGGGCGCTCCTCTGTTTTTCTGTATGTACCCAGAAGTGTCGGAGGCTTCCCAAGCTTTCTCGTTGCTTCTTTTATCTGAATCATCACATTACCCCTCTACTTGACAAAAAATACAGTCAGTTTACCATTGCAACCCTTCCAATTTTTCTCTTGCAAATCCGCATTCACCATTTTATTGAAAAAAATTGGCGAGCTAGAGCGATCGAGGGAGAGAGCATGGCTAGGGTTATGGTATCAACACCATACTCCGACCACCATTCCACCTCCATACCTCTACCGACCCTATGGCCTACATCACACTGCTGATATCCCGTTCCTGCTATCTATGATACCGCCCTATTCCCCTACCGTAACTGCCACCCTCTCCTGCTACCTCACCAACAAATGAGTTCACACAACCCTGATCAAGGATGTCATTCAGTATTACACAGTTCTACTTCCTCCTTTCCAATTCTTTCCGCCTCCTGAGCGCAGTCTGACCTTGTGGAGCTCAGATGAGTCCACATGTCAAAATTTGTCGACGCGGAGCTTAGATCTAGCATCCTAGTTCCATCGTGGCCCTCTTTATAACATCGTGGAACTCTTATGTGCCTCACCATGCACTTCTTTCACATTGTGTGTATGTGCGCGCGCGCGCGAGAGAGAGAGAGAGAGAGAGAGAGAGAGAGAGAGAGAGAGAGAGAGAGAGAGAGAGAGAGAGAGAGAGAGAGAGTTCATTCTTCATATAGTTGAGTTCATCATGTATTCCTGCTGAGAGATTTGATAAATATTCTTAATGATATAATTTTCATTTCACTACCTGAATTGGGTTAAAAAAATTTATCTTGCAATAATGTTGTTGTGTCTATCAAGTCTTGAAGTCTGTTTCTTACCACATTTTCTTAATCATGATGTTTAATCTTTTATTTGGTGCGATAAAACACTGTGATCTTATTGGAAGGACATTTTAGGCTTCAAAACATTCATAACTAAAAGTAGCTAAAAAATATTCACATGTATTTACAAAACCAATTAAATAAATTTGAGTCACTGATTTTTACCGGTATTTTATAACCGATTTATTCATAAGTTGGCGCAATTCCGAATATAATCTAGGTTTTACCTTATATCTTGAAGACAAATTCTAAACATTAAGCATTGTGATGCATGTGCATGTCGGAACTAAGAGACTAGTGTTATAATTTAGTAGGAATATAATCAGCATGAATGATTGGCGTTCATATGTTTTATACAAAACATTTTACATTTCATATCATAGTTTATTAGGTCTTAACTAGTTTTCAAAGGACATTGTGTTATTTTTTCAAATTTAATTTTGTGAGATTATGTGAACTCAATTCTGCTTTAGCCAAAGTATAAAGAAAGTAACTCATTTACATTTATCTACAACATATATTTTGAAACTTATATATTTTATATTTTGTATCTAATAATTGTCTCTATTTAAATATCTATAAATATGTTGATGGTGGGTTCTACAACACACGGGGTGACCATTGAACGTTGACAGCCAAAGACAACAAGCCGTTTGGCCTTTGTGCGTGTATGTGACGCCACTAGCCGATAGTCATTTCTCCAAGGGGGCAGACAGGCAAATAAGATTTCTATGGGGCCATAGATGCGCTTAAGTCCAAAATAAGGCCATTTAGGAAAAATAATATGATATGTTTGACACGATTTTCAAGCTTCGTTGTATGAAAGGGTCTACTGTTGAGATAATTCATGAGGGCTAGTCCCATACGGCCTTCTTTGGTTCATTCAAAGGAGTTTTGCAGCATTATAATCCTTATAAGATCCTTTTTCTATATAGTCCACTTTGTTCAAAGGAACAGATACTCCAAACTATGGAAGACTTTCCTACGCTTAAATTTTATAGGATTCCTAGTGAGAATAGACCTATTGGAGAAATTCCTTTGTTATGACAACTATGACAGTCACATATTTCCTATAGAAAATTCAGGTAGTTTTTCTATGCTGCAACCAAACATCTTTAATTACTGATTACCTTAGGATTCTAAGTGTCATGACATGATATTTATTTGTGTTCCCTATTCATGTGTTTTTCAAATCATGTGAACAATAGAAGCCTTACATGTGTCTCCAAGTACTCTGGTGGTTTAATGCCTTAATGTGTTATCCATCGCCAACGCTCAACGGAACCTATATTGACTGACCGGTGATTTGGTTGCGTATCTGGCTAGAATTTTAAGGCAAAGGAATCTTTCTTTTTGTTTAGGGCCACATGATGTTTAGATAGGATCCGCTGCCTCAGACAGTCGTTGGATGGCGAGCTCAACAGCCTCCAATCTCCGCCAACCCTTTCCAACAACGATCATGTTGTGCTCGGCACTTTGCAACACGACCCTTGTTGTGCTTTGGTTCGCCCTTTGCAATAACGAACATGTTATAGTCAGCCCTTTGCATCACGACCGTTGTCGCGATCTAGTTCGAACCTTCTACTATCTTTGCAACATGGAAGCGACCACAATAGGACCTCTGTTTGTAAACTTACCATTGTGCACCTTGTTGCAACACGACCCTATTGCGGCCGTCTCCCACGCAACATCCGTTCGGCGAGCCCCGGCCGTCGCGGCCACCGCAACACCCGGTTGGTCTCATTCGGCTGCATCACTCACATCACCCCTTTGCAGGCGCGGCTATGGTAGTGGCGCCGATGATTTTCAACGGCTTGCAGTAGATGGTGGTGTTGTAGCACAGTGGTCCAGGGAGAGGGTGCAGTGTCTCGCCACTTGGAGGCGGTAGTGCTTCGTCGGATTTGGAGATGAAAGAACTTCTGGGAAGAGGAGCTTCCGGGAGAGACAACAGAGAGTTAGGATAAAAGGGGCGCCCTATATCTTGCCTTCAGCGAGTCCGACTTTTGACTCGTTGAAGGGGTGAGCGAGATGGGCCGGCCCGCGCGCGCGGCAGGCCACAAACTCTTTTCTCCGGGGTTTTTTCCCTGTTTTTTGTCTTTTGCTTTTTTTGTACCAAGCATTTTGAAAAACAATGTTGACAAGTATTTGAAAAATGTTAATCAAGCATTTGGGAAATGCTAAATGTGTATAGAAAAAATGTTGACAATGTATGAAAAAATAATGATTTTTATCATGTATTTAAAAATGTTAATCAAGCATTTCTAAAAATGTAGAACAAGTATTTTAAAAAATTTAATCAAGCATTTGGAAAATGTTAAATGTGTACAAAAATATGTTAGACCATGTGTGAAAAAATGATGAAACAATTTGATCAAGTATATAATTTTTTCATCAAGAAATTAAAAATATATTGAACAAGTGTTTGAATAATCTTAATCAAGGTCTGGAAAATATTAAATGTGTATAGAAAAAATGTTGACCATGCATTATTTTTTTAATATTTTTATTTGAAAACTATTAATGATGCATAGAAAAATGTTGACCATGTATTAAAAAAATATTGATCTTGTATATAAAAAATGTGTATAAAAATGATGACTGTTGGGGAACGTGGTAATTTCAAAAAAAATCCTACGCACACGCAAGATCATGGTGATGCATATAGCAACAAGAGGGGAGAGTATTGTCCACGTACCCTCGTAGAACGAAAGCGGAAGTGTTAGCACAACGCGGTTGATGTAGTCGTACATCTTCACGATCCGACCGATCAAGTACCAAACGTACGGCACCTCCGAGTTCAGCACACGTTCAGCTCGATGACGTCCCACGAACTCCGATCCAGCAGAGCTTTGCGGAAGAGTTCCGTCAGCACGACGGCGTGATGACGGTGTCGATGATGCTACCGACGCAGGACTTCGCCTAAGCACCGCTACGATATTACCGAGGTGGAATATGGTGGAGGGGGGCACCGCACACGGCTAAGAGATCAATGATCAATTGTTGTGTTCATGGGGTGCCCCTTGCCTCAGTATATAAAGGAGGAGAGGAGGGGAGGGGCTGGCCCTCTCTATGGCGCGCCCTGGGGAGTCCTACTCCCACCGGGAGCAGGATTCCCCCCCTTCCATGTAGTAGGAGTAGGAGTCAAGGAAAGGGAAGAGAGGAGAGAAGGAAGGAGGGGGCGCAGCCCCTCCCCCTAGTCCAATTCGGACTAGGCCTTGGGGGGGAGGCAGCCCTCTCTCTCTTTCCCCTAAAGCCCCATATACTCCCCGGCGAATTCCTGTAACTCTTCGGTACTCCGATAAATACCTGAATCACTCGGAACCTTTCCGATGTCCGAATATAGTCGTCCAATATATCGATCTTTACGTCTCGACAATTTCGAGACTCCTCGTCATGTCCCCGATCTCATCTGGAACTCCGAACTACCTTCGGTACATCAAAACACATAACTCATAATATAAATCGTCACCGAACATTAAGCGTGCGGACCCTACAGGTTCGAGAACTATGTAGACATGACCGAGACACGTCTTCGGTCAATAACCAATAGCGGAACCTGGATGCTCATATTGGCTCCCACATATTCTACGAAGATCTTTATCGGTCAAACCGCATAACAACATACGTTGTTCCTTTTGTCATTGGTATGTTACTTGCCCGAGATTCGATCGCCAGTATCTCAATACCTAGTTCAATCTCGTTACCAGCAAGTCTCTTTACTCGTTATGTAATGCATCATCCCACAACTAACTCATTAGTCACATTGCATTCAAGGCTTATAGTGATGTGCATTACCGAGAGGGCCCTGAGATACCTCTCCGACAATCGGAGTGACAAATCCTAATCTTGAAATACGTCAACTCAACAAGTACCTTCAGAGACACCTGTAGAGCACCTTTATAATCACCCAGTTACGTTGTGACGTTTGGTAGCACACAAAGTGTTCGTCGGGTAAACGGGATTTACATAATCTCATAGTCATAGGAGCATGTATAAGTCATGAAGAATGCAATAGCAACATACTAAACGATCAAGTGCTAAGCTAACGGAATGGGTAAAGTCAATCACATCATTCTCCTAATGATGCGATCCCGTTAATCAAATGACAACTCATGTCTATGGCTAGGAAACTTAACCATCTTTGATTCAACGAGCTAGTCAAGTAGAGGCATACTGTTGGAAATATGCCCTAGGGGCAATAATAAATTAGTTTTTATTATTATATTTCCTTGTTCATGATAATCGTTTATTATCCATGCTATAATTGTATTGATAGGAAACTCAGATACATGTGTGGATACATAGACAACACCATGTCCCTAGTAAGCCTCTAGTTGACTAGCTTGTTGATCAATAGATGGTTACGGTTTCCTTACCATGGACATTGGATGTCGTTGATAACGGGATCACATCATTAGGAGAATGATGTGATGGACAAGACCCAATCCTAAGCCTAGCACAAAGATCGTAGTTCAGATGCTAAAGCTTTTCTAATGTCAAGTATCATTTCCTTAGACCATGAGATTGTGCAACTCCCGGATACCGTAGGAATGCTTTGGGTGTACCAAACATCACAACGTAACTGGGTGGCAATAAAGGCACACTAGCTACGGGTATCTCCGAAAGTGTCTGTTGGGTTGGCACGAATCGAGACTGGGATTTGTCACTCCGTGTGACGGAGAGGTATCTCTGGGCCCACTCGGTAGGACATCATCATATGCCCAATGTGACCAAGGAGTTGATCACGGGATGATGTGTTACGGAACGAGTAAAGAGACTTGCCGGTAACGAGATTGAACAAGGTATGGAGATACCGACGATCGAATCTCGGGCAAGTACTATATCGGTAGACAAAGGGAATTGAATACGGGATTGATTGAATCCTTGACATCGTGGTTCATCCGATGAGATCATTGTGGAACATGTGGGATCCAACATGGGTATCCAGATCCCGCTGTTGGTTATTGGCCGGAGAGTTGTCTCGGTCATGTCTACGTGTCTCCCGAACCCGTAGGGTCTACACACTTAAGGTTCGATGACGCTAGGGTTATAGGGAATAGATATACATGGTTACCGAATGTTGTTCGGAGTCCCGGATGAGATCCCAGACGTCATGAGAAGTTTCGGAATGGTCCGTAGGTAAAGATTTATATATGGGAAGTCTTGTTTTGGTGACCGGAAAAGTTTCGGGTGCTATCGGTAACGTACCGGGACCACCGGGAGGGTCCCGGGGGTCCACCAGGTGGGGCCACAAGCCCTAGAAGGCTGTGTGGGCCAAGTGTGGGAGGGGGCCAGCCCCAGGTGGGCTGGTGCGTCCCCCCACCAAGGCCCAAGGCATAGGGAGAGTGGGAGGGGGCAAACCCTAGATCCAGATGGGCCTTAAGGCCCACCCTAGGTGCGCCCCATCTCCTTCCCCCTTGGCCGCACCCTAGATGGGTTTTGGGGGTTGCCGCCGCCCCTAGGGAGGGAACCCTAGATGGGAGCGCAGCCCCTCCCCTTCCCCTATATATACTTGAGGTATTTGGGGCTGCAAAACACACGAGAACATCTCCCTCTTGGCGCAGCCCTACCCCTCTCCCTCCTCGTCTCTTGCGGTGCTTGGCTAAGCCCTGCTGGAGTGCCACGCTCCTCCTCCACCACCACGCCATCGTGCTGTTGCTGGACGGAGTCTTCCCCAACCTCTCCCTCTCCCCTTGCTGGATCAAGGCACGGGAGACGTCATCGGGCTGCACGTGTGTTGAACGCGGAGGCACCGTTGTTCGGCGCTTAGATCGGAATCAACCGCGATCTGAATTGCTACGAGTATGACTCCTTCATCTGCGTTCTTGTAACGCTTCCGCTTAGCGATCTACAAGGGTATGCAGATGCACTCCCCTTTCCCTCGTTGCTAGATTACTCCATAGATTGATCTTGGTGATGCGTAGAAAATTTTAAATTTCTGCTTCGATCCCCAACAGTGGCATCATGAGCTAGGTCTATGCGTAGTTTTTATGCACGAGTAGAACACAAAGCAGTTGTGGGCATCGATATTGTCAATTTACTTGCTGTTACTAGTCTTATCTTGATTCGGCGGCATCGTGGGATGAAGCAGCCCGGACCGACCTTACACGTACTCTTACGTGAGACAGGTTCCACCGACTGACATGCACTAGTTGCATAAGGTGGCTAGCGGGTGTCTGTCTCTCCCACTTTAGTCGGATCGGATTCGATGAAAAGGGTCCTTATGAAGGGTAAATCGAAATTGGCATATCATGTTGTGGTTTTTGCGTAGGTAAGAAACGTTCTTGCTAGAAACCCATAGCAGCCACGTAAAACATGCAAACAACAATTAGAGGACGTCTAACTTGTTTTTGCAGGGTATGCTATGTGATGTGATATGGCCAAAAGAATGTGATGAATGATATGTGATGTATGAGATTGATCATGTTCTTGTAATAGGAATCACGACTTGCATGTCGATGAGTATGACAACCGACAGGAGCCATAGGAGTTGTCTTAATTTATTGTATGAACTGCGTGTCATTAAACAACGCCATGTAATTACTTTACTTTATTGCTAAGCCGTTAGCCATAGTAGTAGAAGTAATAGTTGGCGAGACAACTTCATGGAGACACGATGATGGAGATCATGGTGTCCTGCCGGTGACAATGATGATCATGGAGCCCCGAAGATGGAGATCAAAAGGAGCAAAATGATATTGTCCATATCATGTCACTATTTGATTGCATGTGATGTTTATCATGTTTTATATCTTATTTTCTTAGAACGACGGTAGCTTAAATAAGATGATCCCTCGCAATAATGTCAAGGAAAAGTGTTCCCCCTAACTGTGCACTGTTGCGAAGGTTCGTTGTTTCGAAGCACCACGTGATGATCGGGTGTGATAGATTCTAACGTTCGAATACAACGGGTGTAAGCCATATTTACACACGCAATACACTTAGGTTGACTTGGCGAGCCTAGCATGTACAGACATGGCCTCGGAACACAGAAGACCGAAAGGTCGAACATGAGTCGTATAGAAGATACGATCAACGTGAAGATGTTCACCGATGATGACTAGTCCGTCTCACGTGATGATCGGACACGGCCTAGTTGACTCGGATCATGTAATCACTTAGATGACTAGAGGGATGTTTATCTGAGTGGGATTTCATAAGATGAACTTAATTATCCTGAACATAGTCAAAAGGACTTTACAAATTATGTCGTAAGCTCGCACTTTAGTTCTACTGTTTAGATATGTTCCTAGAGAAAATTTAGTTGAAAGTTGATAGTAGCAATTATGCGGACAGGGTCCGAAAACTGAGGATTGTCCTCATTGCCGTGTAGAAAGATTATGTCCTTAGTGCACCGCTCGGTGTGCTGAACCTCGAACGTATTATGTGGATGTTGCGAACATCTGACATACACGCTTTGATAACTACGCGATAGTTCAGTAATGTTAAACGGTTTAGAGTTGAGGCACCGAAGACAATTTCGAAACGTCGCAGAACATATGAGATGTTTCGAGGGATGAAATTGGGATTTCAGGATCGTGCCCACGTCAAGAGGTATAAGACCTCCGACGAGTTTCTTATCCTGCAAACTAAGGGAGAAAAGCTCAATCGTTGAGCTTGTGCTCAGATTGTCTGACTACAACAATCACTTGAATCGAGTGGAAGTTAATCTTTCAGATGAGATAGTGATGTTTCTCCAAAGTCATTTCCACCAAGCCACTAAGAGCTTCGTGATTAACTATAACATATCAGGGATAGATATGATAATCCTTGAAATATTCGCGATTTTTGACACAGCGAAAGTAGAAATCAAGAAGGAGCATCAATTGTTGATGGTTAGTGAAACCACTAGTTTCGAGAAGGGCAAGGGCCAGAAGGGATACCTCATGAAACGGTAAATCAGCTGCTGCTCTAGTGATGAAACCCAAGGTTGAACCCAAACCCGAGTAAGTGCTAATGTAATAAGGGGAACGGTCACTGGAGCAGAATTACCCTAGATACTTGGTACATAAGAAGGCAGGCAAGGTCGACAGAAGTGTATTGGATATACATTAATGTGTACTCTACTAGTACTCCTAGTAGCACCATGGTAATAGATACCGGTTCGATTGCTAAATGTTAGTAACTCGAAATAAAAGGCTACGGAATAAACGGAGACTAGCTAAAGGAGAGGTGACGATATGTGTTGGAAGTATTTCCAAGGTTGATGTGATCAAGCGTCGCACGCTCCCTCTACCATCGGGATCGGTGTTAAACCTAAATAATTGTTATTTGGTGTTTGCGTTAAGCATAGACATGATTGGATTATGTCTATCGCAATACGGTTATTCATTTAAGGAGAATAATGGTTACTATGTTTATTTGAATAATACCTTCAATGGTCTTGCACCTAAAATGAATGGTTTATTGAATCTCGATCGTAGTGATACACATGTTCATGCCAAAAGATATAAGATAGTAATGATAGTACCACCTACTTGTGGCACTGCCATGTAAGTCATATTGGTATAAAACACATGAAGAAGCTCCATGTTGATGGATCTTTGGACTCACTCATTTTGAAAAATTTGAGACATGCGAACCATGTCTATTGGTATGTACGCATGGAGAAACTCCATGTAGATGGATCGTTTGGACTCACTTGATTTTGAATCACTTGAGACATGCAAATCATACCACATGGGCAAGATGACTGAAAGCCTCGTTTTCGGTAAAATGGAACAAGAAAGCAACTTGTTGGAAGTAATACATTTTGATGTGTGCAGTCCAATGAGTGCTGAGGCACGCAGTGGATATCGTTATGTTCTTACTTCACATATGATTTGAGTATATACTGAGTATATTTACTTGATGAAACACAAGTCAGAATTATTGAATGGTTCAAGTAATTTTAGAGTGAAGTTGAAGATCGTCGTGACAAGAAGATAAAATGTCTATGATATGATCATAGAGATGAATATCTGAGTTGCGATTTGGTACACAATTGAGACATTGTGGAAATTGTTTCACAACTAATACTGCCTGGAACACCATAGTGTGATGGTGTGTCCGAACATCATAGATGCACCCTATTGGATATGGGGCATACCATGATGTCTCTTATCAAATTACCACTATCGTTCATGGGTTAGGCATTAGAGACAACCGCACTTTAAATAGGGCACCACGTAATTCCGTTGAGATGACACCGTATGAACTATGGTTTAGAGAAACCTAAGTTGTCGTTTCTTGAAAGTTTGGGGCTGCGACGCTTATGTGAAAAAGTTTCAGGCTGATAAGCTCGAACCCAAAGCGGATAAATGCATCTTCATAGGACACCCAAAGCAGTTGGGTATACCTCCAGTCTCAGTTCCAGAAGCAAAAGGGATTGTTTCTAGAATCAGGTCCTTTCTCGAGGAAAAGTTTCTCTCGAAAGAATTGAGTGGGAGGATGGTGGATACTTGATGAGGTTATTGAACCGTCACTTCAACTAGTGTGTAGCAGGGCACATGAAGTTGTTCTTGTGGCGCCTACACCAATTGAAGTAGAAGCTTATGATAGTGATCATGAAGTTTCGGATCAAGTCACTACCGTACCTCGTAGGTCGACAAGGATGCATACATATTTCAGAGTGGTACACAATCCTGTCTTGGAGGTCATGTTGCTAGACAACAATGAACCTACGAGCTATGGAGAAGCGATGGTGGGCCCGGATTCCGATGAATGGCTCGAGGCCATAAAATCCGAGAGAGGGTCCATGTATGAAAACAAAGTGTAGACTTTGGAAGAACTACTTGATGGTCGCAAGGCTGTTGGGTACAGATGGATTCTAAGAGGGAAGACAGACAATGATGGTATGTGTCACCATTAAGAAAGCACAGCTTGTCGCTAAGATGTTTCTGACAAGTTCAAGGAGTTGACTACGATGAGGCTTTCTCACTCGTAGTGATGCTAAGAGTCTGTTGGAATCTTATTAGGAGTTACTGCATTATTTATGAAATCTTGCAGATAGGATGTCAAAACATTGTTTCCTCAAAAAAATTCTTGAGGAAAGGTTGCATGTGATACAACCAGAAGGTTTTTGTCAATCCTAAAAGATGCTAACAAGTATGCAAAGCTCCAGCAATCCTTCTAAGGACTGGAGTAAGCATCTCGGAGTTGGAATATACACTTTGATGAGATGATCAAAGATTTTGGGTTTATACAAAGTTTATGAGAAACTTGTATTTCAAAAGAAGTGAGTGGGAGCACTATAGAATTTCTGATGAGTATATGTTGTTGACATATTGTTGATCAGAAATGATGTAGAGTTTCTGGAAAGCATATAGGGTTATTTGAAAAGTGTTTTTCAAGGGAAAACCTGGATTAAGCTACTTGAACATTGAGCATCAAGATCTATAAGGATAGATCAAAATCGCTTGATAGTACTTTCAAATGAGTACGCACCGTGACAAGATTTTGAAGGAGTTCAAAATAGATCGGCAGAGAAGGAGTTCTTGGCTGTGTTATAAGGTGTAAGTATTGAGTAAGACTCAAGACCTGACCACGGCAGAATAGAGAGAAAGGGCGAAGGTCGTCCCCTATGCTTAGACGTAGGCTCCATAGTATGCTATGCTGTGTACCGCGCCTGATGTGTGCCTTGCCACATATCTGGCAAGAGGGTGCAAAGGTGATCAAGGAGTGGATCACTAGATAGCGGCCAAAATTATCCTTAGAGGAATAAGGATATGTTTCTCGGTTATGGAGGTGATAAAGAGTTCGACGTAAAGAGTTGCGTCGATGCAAGCTTAACACCTATCCGGATAGCTCTGAGTAGAGATACCGGATACGTATAATGGAGCAACAATTTGGAATAGCTCCAAGTGGAACGTGGTGGCAGCATCTACGATATGACATAAAGTTTTGCAAAATAAATAGGGATCTGAATATTGCAGACCCGTTGACTACAACCTCTCTCACAAGCATAACATGATCAAACCCAGAACTCATTGAGTGTTAATCACATAGTGATGTGAACTAGATTATTGATTCTAGTAAACTCTTTGGATGTTGGTCACATGGCGATGTGACCTGTGAGTGTTAATCACATGGCGATGTGAACTAGATTATTGACTCTAGTGCAAGTGGGAGACTGTTGGAAATATGCCCTAGAGGCAATAATAAATTAGTTATTATTATTATATTTCCTTGTTCATGATAATCGTTTATTATCCATGCTATAATTGTATTGATAGGAAACTCAGATACATGTGTGGATACATAGACAACACCATGTCCCTAGTAAGCCTCTAGTTGACTAGCTCGTTGATCAATAGATGGTTACGGTTTCCTGACCATGGACATTGGATGTCGTTGATAACGGATCACGTCATTAGGAGAATGATGTGATGGACAAGACCCAATCCTAAGCCTAGCACAAAGATCGTAGTTCAGTATGCTAAAGCTTTTCTAATGTCAAGTATCATTTCCTTAGACCATGAGATTGTGCAACTCCGGATACCGTAGGAATGCTTTGGGTGTACCAAACGTCACAACGTAATCGGGTGGCTATAAAGGTACACTACGGGTATCTCCGAAAGTGTCTCATTGGGTTGGCACGAATCGAGACTGGGATTTGTCACTCCGTGTGACGGAGAGGTATCTCTGGGCCCACTCGGTAGGACATCATCATATGCGCAATGTGACAAAGGAGTTGATCACGGGATGATGTGTTACGGAACGAGTAAAGAGACTTGCCGGTAATGAGATTGAACAAGGTATGCAGATACCGACGATCGAATCTCGGGCAAGTACTATACCGGTAGACAAAGGGAATTGAATACGGGATTGATTGAATCCTTGACATCGTGGTTCATCCGATGAGATCATCGTGGAACATGTGGGAGCCAACATGGTATCCAGATCCCGCTGTTGGTTATTGGCCGGAGAGTTGTCTCGGTCATGTCTACATGTCTCCCGAACCCGTAGGGTCTACACACTTAAGGTTCGATGACGCTAGGGTTATAGGGAATAGATATACGTGGTTACCGAATGTTGTTCGGAGTCCCGGATGAGATCCCGGACGTCATGAGGAGTTCCGAAATGGTCCGGAGGTAAAGATTTATATATGGGAAGTCCTGTTTTGGTGACCGGAAAAGTTTCGGGTGCTATCGGTAACGTACCGGGACCACCGGGAGGGTCCCGGGGGTCCACCAGGTGGGGCCACCAGCCCCAGAAGGCTGCATGGGCCAAGTGTGGGAGGGGACCAGCTCCAGGTGGGCTGGTGCGCCCCCCACCAAGGCCCAATGCGCAGGGAGAGTGGGAGGGGGCAAACCCTAGGTCCAGATGGGCCTTGGGGCCCACCCTAGGTGCGCCCCCCTCTCCTTCCCCCTTGGCCGCACCCTAGATGGGTTTTGGGGGCTGCCGCCACCCCTAGGGAGGGAACCCTAGATGGGGGCGCAGCCCCTCCCCTTCCCCTATATATACTTGAGGTATTTGGGGCTGCAAAACACACGAGAACATCTCCCTCTTGGCGCAGCCCTACCCCTCTCCCTCCTCGTCTCTTGCGGTGCTTGGCGAAGCCCTGCTGGAGTGCCACGCTCCTCCACCACCACCACGCCATCGTGCTGCTGCTGGACGGAGTCTTCCCCAACCTCTCCCTCTCCCCATGCTGGATCAAGGCACGGGAGACGTCATCGGGCTGCACGTGTGTTGAGCGCGGAGGCGCCGTTGTTCGGCGCTTAGATCGGAATGAACCGCGATCTGAATTGCTACGAGTACGACTCCTTCATCCGCGTTCTTGTAACGCTTCCGCTTAACGATCTACAAGGGTATGTAGATGCACTCCCCTTTCCCTCGTTGCTAGATTACTCCATAGATTTATCTTGGTGATGCGTAGAAAATTTTAAATTTCTGCTTCGATCCCCAACACATACTAGTGACACTATGTTTATCTATGTATTCACACATGTATTATGTTTCCAGTTAATACAATTCTAGCATAACTAATAAACATTTATCATGAAATAAGGAAATAAATAATAACTTTATTATTGCCTCTAGGCATATTTCCTTCAATGACCATATATTAAAAAATATTTTGACATATACAAAAAGTGTAGAATGAAAACAAAAATGAAAACTGAAATGAAAACAGGAAACCAAAGTAAAAATAAAATAAAAAATAAAACCAAACGAAAAATGCAACAAAAAAGTAGTAGAAAAGAAAAGATACAAAAGAAATGAGAAAACCCGATGAAAATCGAATAAAACAAAATAAAATGGAGAAAGAAAAGAAAAGAAAAAATACAACAAAAATGGAGAGGAAACAAAGAAAAGCCGATGGAAAACATAGGAAAACAAACAAAAAAACTCGAAAAAAGAGCAATGAAAAACTAGCTCTTTTTCCCTACAAGTAGGTTGTGCCCTAGTATTCAACATGAACACGGTGCTTACCCAGGGGTTAGCTTCACTACTACTCATCGAGGAGACCCATTCGAATCATAGGTGGATTCTCCTGTGTGATCCTTTCTTTTCGTAGATCCGTTTATTCAAAATGTTTTTATCTATTAAACCATGTGACCAAATCTTTAACCGTTTTTACCGTTGGATTTCTCGCATCGGGATATTCAAAACTAGATTCCATGTTGATACATTTTGGAAAAAAATTTAAAGAAAAATGAATCCGGAGTTTACCCTTTTCTGAGAGGCACGGCCGTGCCTCTCGCGGAAGGAAAAACACGTTTTTTGCGCAAAAAAATAATTTTCCCAAATTTTTTTTCGAAAAGCTAAGAAAGACCGGTCGAAAACCGAAGAGCCGAAAACCCCGGAAAAAACCATCTAAAAAGCCAAAACCGCATGCGGAAAAAAAAATCCGAAGGAAGCGCCCAGGACGCAACACATGGCGGCGGGGTGATTGTTGGGAGGCTCCTGAATGAGCGCTCCTCAACTATTTGCTCTTGGAAACGTTTCCCTTTTGCTCTTTCGAAATAGGGTTTCCCCCCGCTTTGTATTAAGAAAAAGGGTGTGTCTGTGCTGCTTCCGCCCCAGCACCATCACCGATACAACCCACGATAGGTGTTGGGGCGGAAGCAGCACAGACACGCCCAAAAGAAACAAAAGAGAAAACATAAAAAAATAAATGCCGACAACGACGAATCAACAAAAACGAAGAATCATCGCGACTGCTGCACCCACCGGGGATCTTCCACCAAGCTCCGACTCCGAAGCGCCGATACCACACAACACCTTCAAGAAGGAACGCGACGATGACGACGCTGCTGCAAGGGTTTCCCCTGGCACACGACAAGGAGAAAGGAAGGGTAACATCCAACGCCCTCCAGGAAGATCCGGCGGCACCTTCAGGCGCCACCGCGTCGAAGTCGGCCAGGCCGACAGGGATTTCTCCCGATCCCAACCATCACCCCGGGCGCTCCGGAGCACGCCACCATACCGTCCATCACCGTGCGCCAATACGGTCTTGAGTTTCCCTTTTGCTTAGGGCTGTCTTTGTGTTTGTGGGTTGTATCTCTTGGTCTGATTTGTTTAGGGCCGTCTTTGTGTTTGTGGGCATCCCTTGATCTAAAAGCCCAGTTTGATATAGGCCTACATGATCACGTTGGATTACCTCAATAAAAATAGAAAAAAAAAATATGATCACGATGAAACGCACTTGGACAAAAACATGAGTCGAGAAGATTGATCTGTTGTAGCCATCCATAAATAACCCTAGCCGTCTCTCTCATCCCTTCCCTCCCTCTCATCGTCGGCCGCAGGAGCAGGATCCCATCCGCCTCCGCCGCCGACACCTGCCGCGAATCTCCTTCTTCCGGTACGTTCCTCACCGTCGCTTTCCCTCGATCCGGCCTCCCTCCTCTGTTTCCTTGGCAAAAAAGGAACGAAAAAAAATCGCGGTTCCGAACTTCCGATCGGAGACCATCGGGCGTGGTCTTCCGTGCCCTATTAGTCGATCGATCGATCGGTCGATGATTATCGATGCATGCATGATGCGCGTTTATTCTATCCAGTTCGATCGCGTATGTGGAAATTCGCCCGTGCCTGCCTACAAATCTGGAGTCTAGCTAGGTCGTTTGATTGTTGTTTTTGCTTGTTTGCCTGTTTCAGAGTCGTTCCGTGGAGAGGAGGCATGGCAATGCGGAGGCTGCTTCAGGGGGTCGTTCTGCCGCGGACGACGGGCCGGTGTGTTGGGGCGTCCTCCTTCTCCACGTCCACGGAGGCCATCCGCGCAACCCTCTTCCCGGGCGATGGCATCGGGCCGGAGATCGCCGAGTCGGTGAAGCAGGTGATCAATGTTGCAGGCGTGCCAATAGAGTGGGAAGAGCATTACGTCGGCACGGAGGTTGATCCCAGAACACAGAGCTTCTTGACATGGGAAAGCCTCGAGTCGGTGCGGAGGAACAAAGTTGGCTTGAAAGGCCCCATGGCCACGCCCATTGGAAAAGGCCACCGGTCTCTGAATCTCACGCTGAGGAAGGAGCTCGGGCTCTACGCCAATGTCAGACCTTGCAACAGCCTCCCGGGGTACAAGACCAGATATGATGATGTCAACCTGGTAACAATCCGTGAAAACACGGAAGGCGAGTACAGCGGCCTCGAGCACCAGGTCGTCAAGGGCGTCGTTGAAAGCCTGAAGATTATCACCCGCCAGGCGAGCCTAAGGGTCGCGGAGTACGCCTTCCACTACGCCAAGGCCAATGGCAGGGAGAGGGTCTCGGCGATACACAAGGCCAACATCATGAGGAAGACAGACGGGCTCTTCCTCCAGTGCTGCCGCGAGGTGGCCGCCAAGTACCCTGAGATCAAGTACGAGGAGGTCGTCATCGACAACTGCTGCATGGAGCTCGTCAAGGACCCTGGCACGTACGATGTGCTGGTGATGCCGAATCTGTATGGCGACATTATCAGTGATCTGTCTGCTGGTTTGATCGGAGGCCTGGGCCTGACTCCTAGCTGCAACATTGGTGAGGGCGGCATTTGTCTCGCGGAGGCTGTTCATGGCTCTGCGCCTGATATCTCCGGCAAGAACCTCGCAAACCCAACTGCTCTTATGCTGAGTGCTGTCATGATGCTGCGCCACCTCCGTTTCAACGACCAGGCAGACCGCATCCACAACGCCATCCTCCGCACCATCGCCGACGGCAAGTACAGGACCGCTGACCTTGGTGGCAAGTCGTCGACATCAGACTACACAAAAGCAGTTTGCGGTCATATCTGATCGAGCACCACCTCTTGCTCTTTCTTTCTCTTTTTTATTCCCCAAATTTTGTTTGCTATCATATTTGACACGGTTTAGTTAAGACCGTCGAAGAATAATCGTCGCATTCTTGTTCTTGGAAAAGTTTTACCAACTTTGAAGTCAAGGTCGTCCATAATAATCTTTAATTGGCAGCATCAGCGCATATAGTTTGTTCGTTCAAGTTGTTGAAGAACTGGATTTCGATCTGTAAAAAATAAACCTAGCTAGCCGTCTCTGTTACCTCTGTTGCTGTTCCCCTCTCTTAAGTGTGATTTTGGTGCAATGCCGTTGTTGTCGTGTCTCGCAGACATTGCGGTCAGATCAAGCCTGCTCTCTAATGCCCTCCTACGTTTTCCCGGTGAAACACCAAACCGTATCCTATCCTTCGTCTCGTTTTGCATCCACTTATATAGATTTCCAAAGCAAAGAATAGCTCGTTAGCCGGGCGTATGTGTTGAGTACTGAACTTTGAAGTTAATCGGTAATAATAATCTACAGTCTGTACTCAACGAACCGGGAAGCGAAAAATTCGTCCTGTGCTACACAACGACCATCATCAACGGCGGCGGCATCGGCATGACTCGCATCTGACTGCGTCATCGACAACACCTCAACCTGCAACATGTGCGTGTGTGTGGATTCCGTCTGTGATTCTGTGAGAGCATTGTTAGTGAACAGCTGAAGCTAGATCAGATTCAGGAAGGGACTAATCATTCGTGTGGGTTGTAGTTTGTAGCCTGGACTCTACTGCTTGGTCTTGATTTTATGTGATGCACCAGGAGTACAATTTATTGCTCTAGTTTGGGACATGAAGCTTGTTGGCCATCACTCAAGGACTAACTAATGGATTAAGAATCCGATAATATGAGCAGTGATCAATGGAAAATTGCAAATCCATTGGCTAGAACAGAAGTGACTGAGAACTAGTAAAACTATTTTGGGCGTGACTGATTGTATGACAGCCCCGTAGGCACAATACCGACCTTTCGCGAAGTTTTTCAACCGTGCCAAATTAGTTTGATGTGATGGATGCTTGGCAAGTTTAGCATGGCGTGCAAGCCAAACACCACATGGAAACTAACATGAATGCATATACAGGAATTGACAAAAGTTCAGACTTATTTCCAACACGTGTAGAAGGATGCATTATTATGCTGGCTCGTCTTGCTCCTTTATTTCTCCATGCTGCCCTGGGATGGTGAAAGCCCCAGAGACGCAGCGTGTGCCCTTGGTGGTTGCGCGCTGCCACAGGTGACAAGTCAGCCATGACATCATGTAAGGAGGCGAGCTGTTGTACGTGATGACCCTCTTAATTTCAGCCACGTCGTTGCCAAGCTCCGACAAGGTTTCCTCGGGTGCGCTGACACCCTCCTCCGAGCACTTGACACGGGCCCATAGCTGTTCAAGGGAATCAGGGTTTCGACCCATCGTGATCACACCCTTGAGAAGCCGGATCCGCATGAGCTCCGCCGCCACCTCATGGTGGATGCCCGGGTTTCCTAGCAAGCTTGCCGAAGATGGTCGCAGAACAAGCACGTCCGTGTCGGCCAGCTTCCTGTCTGCGATCAAGCTCCGGTACCGGCCGCCGACGGTCATAAGCTTGTTGTCGCTGCCCTCGGCGACTGACAGGTAGACGATGAAGTTCTTCCACTCGCCGGCAGATATGTTGTCGACGTCTATCTCGCCGGACAGTTTGTCAGGGCTCACATGGTTGTTGTATCCGCCGGAGTAGATGGATGATATGGAAACACCATCATGAGCATTGAGGGTGATCTTGACGGACGTTCCAGCGATTTTGGTGATGCCACTCATGAAAAGCTCGAAGGCATCCTTCATCACGTTGATATCGTAGTGGACGAACGAGTAGGTGCCGCGGGTCCTGTTGGCTATGTACTTCATGACCTCCGGGTGGTGTAGCTCGCCGAGGCCGAAGACGTACGCTGGGAATTCCGAGCTGATTTCCTCGTCATACCTGTTCTTGATCCGAATGTCATTATTGTCCGATAAGAACATGATGCAGCCCACACGGCTACCATCCTTCTTCTCCACTTGACGCCCCCTCAGAATCTAATTCCAACAAGAAAGCAACACAAGAGGAACACGGAGTCATTGAGATGTCCCAAAAAATACACAAACGAACATAATACTCCTTCGTCCTAAAATTTAGTGCGTATTATATTTTTCTAAAGTCAAATTTGTAAACTTTGGGACCTCTTTGGTTTGGAGGAATTTTGTAGGAATTCCATATGATAGGATTCCTATAGGGAAAATTTGTATAGAGTCCTTCGGTTTGTAGGAATCGAATCCTATTCCTACACGGAAATTATTCCTATCCTTCATATTTGGAAAGAAAATAAATATTAGTCTAGACTTAATTAAAAAAAGATCCTATGATGGGAATCAAAGGGCGTATCTTTTTCAATCCCTATTCATAGAATTGGAGATACATGACATCCCATTTTCTTCAAATTTTCTATCCCTAGATATTCTTATCCTATATATGAACCAAAAAAGGCCTGACCAAGAATATAGAAAATAATATCAACATCTACAATGAAAAATCAGGGTAACAATTGGATTCATGAAATATATTTCCATATGTATTGCGATATAGACAAGTTTCCACATAAACTTGTCAAAGTACGTGTGAAGCTTGACTTTTGCGAAAACCAATTTGTTCTATATTATATTGTATGAATTGAAAGAAAATTAAAGCTTGCAGAACAAAAATGATCACATATAAAAAGTACATATATATACCTCAGCTCCGGCTCGCAGAGCCGCGATTATGTTGTAGCCATGGTTTGCAGCTAGCTGATTGACCACGAGCTTGGCAGCATCCCGCCCTTGGTCAGACATGAAGGTCAGCTTCATAATGCGGGGCACATCACCCTCGAATGACAAGATAGATAGCCGGTCCGTCGGGCCGAGCTTGTCAATGACCACCGTCAGGGCTTGCTTGATGATATCCAGCCTCCACTGAAGCACCATGAACCAATCAACCTCGACCACAACCACGACGTCTACACCTGCGCGTGGCATCTCTTCCAAGCCACACCATGGTGTCCCCGTGATCCGCAGGAGGACGGGAAACTCGTTACATGTCTCTGCACTAGGAATCTCTTGACTTTTGTGAAGGCTTCTAACTTCAGCTGAATATTATATTTGTCATGCATCGATCGATAGCTTAGGTGGTAATAATGGAGACAACATATATAGTTCAAAAACTAATGAAAACCAAGTCAACATTAACAAATCCAAACATTCTGGAATTCGTAGGAGTGATAACTTACCAAGTCTCGCCGCAGCCATGAATGCATACTATCGGACAATGAGAACAGCGCCTGGAAACAGTAATTTGAAACGTAAAGCACAAATAAGCTAGCATGCATGCGTGGGCCATCCATTATCTCTACTTACCTAACATCACACATGGGTAAATTTTAGTGAGGTATTAAGCAAGTTAATCTCATCTTATTTTTTCACGGTGTAATGTATATGCAAAAAAGGAGGTTAATTATTACCTTTTCAACCTTACTTTCAGTCTTATCCATCCTATCGATAATCTCCACTATGTTGGGTCTTTTGTGCCTGTCAGTCTCCATGCACCTCAGCCCTATTTTGGTGCATATCCTAACTTGCTCGCAGTATGCATCTAGTGTCTCTGCAGAAGTACAAGTTGCTTCCAGCCTGTTCCTCCAGTTTTCATGTACCTATGTATCAAAGTGTAAAAGCTAGAATGTTAATTTGTTCAAATATAAAACAAACAATATTGGTCTAATGAAACATAAGAGATAGCGATTCGTACATGATCAACAAAGGCTTCTTCAGGCATTTCGACACTTCTGGTGTGGCCCCTAGGCCCTGCAATTATCTTTGTCATTACAACACCCAAGCTGAATATGTCAAACTTCTCCGAGACGACTTGATGAGATATGTATTCCGGTGGCATGTACCCACTGCACATGGAAAGATAAATGCAACAGAGATACAACAGTTATGCTGTAAGCAACTTTGGTTCACTAGAAAAGGAATGCAATCACTTACATTGTTCCTGCAAGACTACGCATGACCCTGGTTTGTTCTTCGCCAACGAGCTTGGACAAACCAAAATCAGCAAGCTTCGGCATCATATTCTTATCTAGTAGTATATTCTCGGGTTTTAGGTCCAAATGGTAAAGTGGTTTATCTAATCCTTCGTGTAGGTATTTCAACCCCTCACATGTCCCCTTGATAATTTTGTAACGAGTTGGCCAGTCAAGTCCACTAGATTCGCCTGCACATAAACAAATGTAGATTGTGTGAGTTACAGATATAGATAACCATTTTCTTCACACGGTAAATACAACATCATACCGGAAAGATGTCTCTGAAGGCTGCCCATGTGCATATACTCGAGGCAGAGCGCTCTATATATCTGTTCAGCAAAAACTAGTCTACCTTGGAAATCCAGATACAGATGTTCTGTTTCATAACAGTAGCCAACAAGCCGCACAATATTTGGATGGTCGAGTATCATAAGGCTACAAAGTAAATGTTCAAATTGCTCATCGTCAACTAGTTTCATGTTATTACGAAGCAACTTCACGGCAATTTCTTCTCCGTTTTCATGCTTTCCCTATGCAATTGACAATTAAAAAAAATGTAAGTATGAGACAATCGATACATGGTTAATTTTTTATATCTCATATTTTAGTATCAACAAAAATTGTGCAGCATGCTTGCTCTGATTGAATCTTACCATGTAAACTCTTCCATATGCGCCTTGACCAATTAGTCGCTCCTCGGCGAAATTATTTGTGATATCTTTTAGTACTCGGATTGTAAGACTTGTTGGCTTCATAGCCTGTTCACTCTTCTTTTCTTTCAAAGGAGTAGCTTCATTCTTTAACTTATCATCACCCATAGTAATGCGTTGGCTGGTATAAATTAGAACTCATCAAACGCGGAAAAGAAAAGGAGATATGTACGGGTATTAATTAGTAACCAGTTTATTATGATTTTTGCTATGCATGTTTGCAAGGATGTTCTCGTTTCGCAAAAAAAAAAGGATGTTCTCACCTGCTTGTTTTGCTGAAAACAAAAAACAGCTCAGCACATATTCTTTGTCCAAATGATAAATGCCACACGGATCCTAAAAAAAGTCACAAGTCTGGCATGAAGCAACCCGGTTCTGACGCATTTCTAACCGTTGCATGAATCTTGGCGCACATGTCTCGCCACGTCACCCTGAGCGACACGTTCGGGTCAAGACGAAGTCGCCCGAGCCCCGCACTCGTGTTCTCTCCTTCGCTCCCCAGCCCCACCTTCCCCACTCCCAAGCAGGGCTCGATCCCGAGCGACGCCGCCGCCTCTCCCGCACCTCCGGCAACCGGCGACGAGCACTGCCATGTTTCTTCCCGCCGACGAGCGTCGCCAGGTTCTTCCCAGCGCCCTGTGCCGCTGCTCTTTTCTCCCTTTGCGCGTGTCCCCCCTCTCAGCGGCCTTGCCCTCGTTGTGCAGAATGACACCGCCGCCGCCATCAATCGCTGGGAACGCCTCCTCCGGCAAGACGTCCTCCGGACCCAACCATTCGTGCCTTGATCTGCGAGTCGTGCCGCATGCGGGGCGGAGTGTCGATTCCGGCTCCATTCGTGTGGTCCTCGTCGTCGACGAGCACCAGGCCTCTGCCCTCCGGGATCCGCGGCGCCGGCGACGAGGACACATGGGAGCAGTGCCCTTCTCCTCAAGGCTACAGCCGCTGGCCTTGTCCTGCTCGAGGAGCAGGAGGAGCAGGAGGGGGCGCACCCAGCCAACAAAGTCAATGTCGCCGCCGTCAAGGGCTTCTTTAACCTGGACTTGACCTCCACGGCGCCGTCGTCCAGCCACCCAAGGGCAAGGTGCTCCCCCCCCCCCCTCTGTTTGATTCGATCCGGCAGCCATGGATTTGGGTTCCTCGCGCCTCTCTGTTTACTCTGTTTTGATAGTGCTCTGCAGGAGGACTCAACTCAACTCACCGGATTCGTGGAGAAACACGATAACTAGTTCAGTGTGTTTCTGTTTTTGCAAATTTTTGATTGATTTCCAGCTAGCTTTACTATGTGATGTGCGTGCTATTTAGTTCATTGTGCTAAAATAGTTCAATGCGTGCGAGTTGAAGAATTTAATGGATCCGTTGTTGTCCAGTGAATGTCGAATTGCCTCACGCAAATCTTATCAATTGGCATTTTAGTGAACTAACAAACAGGGGAAAATGTGAATGAAATAATGAGTTCAATTAGTTTTTTTGCCTTTTTTTTGTACTGGCAAGTTCATACGTATCTCCACGGTAATTTTGCCATGTTGTTCTTAGGGGGGAGAACAATTTTAGCAAAATTTGCGATGTTGTTCTTAGGGGGGAGAACAATTTTAGCAAACTTTGCCATGTGTCCAGTCAAGAGTTCCCATGATCACAACAACAAAATTTTCAACATTTTCCATTTCAGCGTATGACAATTTTTTCAACTTCTTCTAGCTGAGTTATGTTATGCAATGTACTGAACTTGACCCCCCCTTCTCTTTTGTATGATGCTTCGGCCAATATTTGTCCATCAATACCACCTGACAAGAACTGTTCATAGCTACCACTTGTACTACACATGTAGTTGCCATCAAGTTTTATCCAAAAGTTTCAAAGAATTTGTTGTCGTCTGAAATGAATTTGTGCGCTACTTTTTAACCATGCTATGAACCATGGCAAAGTTTATTATCTAACCATGCTATGAACCATGGCAAATTCATACCCCAAGGCATTTTTTAATTTGATTTTAGCTACATGATTATGGCATTTTCTGACCATTGCATTTTTCCTCCACCTTCTCTGTAACGTTATATCTCTCGTACGCAGGTCACCACGGGGGCTGCATAGGAGCTCTTGTCCCGCGCGACCCGCCACTGCTCGTTGCTGAGAACACCACTTCGGGCCAGCTATCCTCCAGACCTGTCTCCTCTTTGCCGTGTTCCAGCTGCTGATGCCTGACGTTGTCTTCCTCAACCGTTGCACGATCACAAAGCTTATGTGCAGCCACGCGTTGACCAGAGCCACGTGCTAGAGTGGGAGCTACGTCTCGTGCTGCAAACAGTAGCCTAGGCCGCACATCGCCGTTTTGGCATGGTGAGATGCTGCTCTTTTTAGCACATTTTTTTGTCCAGAGTGATTGTTGTGTACCTTTTTCTTTGTTGTGTACCCTGTACTGATCTTCTATTGATTGAGTTTTCCGTTGGACGTAGATGGCAACTTAAGTTGGATTCACATGGCATTTTTCATGATTTTTTTTGGAAAAAACAAAAACAAACCTATCCTAAATTACTATATGTCCAGTACATATTTCTAGCTTTTTTCCAAAAAGCTAAAGAACCCACCTTTTTACGATTACCAGGTTTATTCGAAGAGGAAATTGCATCATGTAACCAAAGCATATCTCCCTTTTTTTCTACCCCGGGCTTTGCAACATTTCGAAATCGAGAAATTGCGACAGGAGCAGGTGCTAGAGAACAATTAGCTGATTTGGATTTGCGAATTATTAGAGAATTCTTTGGTCGGATGGGAGGAATTAGAAGACAAGGGGTATAGTGGAGATAGTGGGAAGATAGAAAAAGACGAATAAGAAAAGTTTTTTTGATTAGACGCATGCAATTGGTGAAACATTTTATTTAATTAAGTGTAGAGGTTATTTTGCCATGGACTTCAAACTAAAATTGCCATGGATTTTCTTGAAAAAACTGCCATGTTATGTATTTTGCCGTGAGAGTAACAGTCGATTTGCCATGTTATATGTTATGTATTTGCCATACAAACTCTAGCTTCTTGCCATAAGTTATGAATCATTTTTTTTCTCTAGATTATTGCGATGAATAAAACGTACACATTATTTTTAGCATTGTTTTGCCAAGGCAAACAAGATTTTTCCTAGCTTTTTTGCCATGCGTCCGATATAGTTGTTGCCTTGTCACCACTAGAACATTTGCCGGGACATATACATTTGCGAGGACGTTTTTACTTTGCCATGGCAATTTTACCATTTTCAATGCCATGCCAAATTAAACTTTTCTATTTTGCCATGGCAATTTTACCTTTACATACATGGCAAATTACTTTTTTGACATACATGGCAAAACACTTAATTTTGCCATGATGTGTAATTTATGAGAGCATGATGGCACGCCTATGTGTAAGCATCATTGTAATTTTTATAGACAATTTACATGTTCTTTGTAATCAACATCATGACAACTTAGTGTCATGGTAATTCTTGCACACACTGTTCTCACTTAAGCATGAAACATGGCAAATTATAAACCATGACAAATATTGAAAGTTTCTAAAACATGGCAAACTTGCCATCCTTCAAAAAAAGAATCTAAATTTCATATATTTTGACCAAGTTTTATAGAGAAAAACCTCTAAATCTAATATACCAAATAAATATCTGTAATTTTATGAGACATGTTTTTATATTGCATTTATTTGATTTTCATGTTAATATTTCCCTTAACATATCATATGAAAAATAATTAATATTAATTATATCCTTGCTAAAGCGGTAGATTTTCAATAACTAGACAAATATTATGAAAACATACATCCGCACACCTACAGTTACAAATGAAAACATCAATGGTGTACGTGTGTGTATATGCACCTATAATTTGACTTCATTACCTTGTCCATTGGTGATCCCGGTGCAACTGCTCGATTACAGTTTCAGTCTTGTTGAGTTTATCAATGATATCCAATATACTGGGTCTTTTATTCCTATCAGCATCCATGCAACTTAGTGCTATTTCTGTGCATACGTTCACTTGCCGGCAATATGCTTGTACTGGTTCAGAATTGTGCCATGTGTCCCGCAACCTGTTCCTCCAGTTTTTTTGCACCTATGAAATCAAAGTATAAATCTATATTTGTGAAAAGTAACCATTAGTCTTTTAATAAAGTGTAAGGGTCATTTGTACTTGATCAAGAAAGTCTTGGTAATCCATCTCGAAACTTAAGGAGTTGCCTTTAGGTCCTGCAATTATCTTTGTCATGACAACTCCCAAGCTGAATATATCAAACTTCTTCGAGACGATCTGATGAGATATGAATTCCGGTGGCATGTACCCACTGAACATGGCAACACAAATACAATAGAGATGAAACGGTTATGTTGTAAGCAGATTTTGATTCACTAGAAAAGTAATCCACTAACTTACATTGTTGCTGTAAAATTTTGTGTGATGACCATGGTTAGTTCTTTGCCAAAGAGCTTCGACGAACCAAAATCAGCAAGTTTTGGTACCATATTCTCATCTAGCAATATGTTGTCAGGTTTTAGGTCCAAGTGGTAAATTGGTTCTTTGAATTCTTCGTGGAGGTATTTTAATCCTTCGCACATCCCCTTGATAATTTTGTAGCGCGTGTGCCATTCAAGCCCATCACATTCGACTGCATATTCAAGTGAAGAGTATCAACAAAATGATTAATACATATAGACAAACCTTTTGTCTTCACATGCTAACTACTCCAACTAGATAAGCCTCTGCTTACCAGAAATATGCTTTGATAGGCTCCTATTTTCCATATACTCAAAGCAGAGTGCTTTGTATATATCGTCCGCAAAAATGGCAACTCCATCATGCAACATCGGCTTATGTTGTGTTTCATAGCAGTAGCCAACTAACTGAACAATGTTTTGATGCTTGAGCCGCATCAGGTTTTTAAACTCATGTTCGAATTGCCCGTCGTCGGTTCCTGTCATGTTTTTATGGAGCACCTTCACAGCAATATTTTTTCCATTCGCATGTACTCCCTACTCAAAATTGAAAGCACAGAGGATGCAAGTATCAAACTCTGTTTGGTTGAGTTATTATGATGTTTTTGTCATATGTATGTAAATCAGTAAAAGCTAAACATGCCATAAATGAATTAATTACCTTGTAGACAATTCCAAATCCGCCACGTCCAATTACTCGTTCTTGGGAGAAATTATCCGTGATGACTTCTAAATGCTCAATTGAAAGTCTTTTTGCCTTCTGTAACTTGGTGCCCATGGTACTGTCTATGCTGGCAGAAATTGAAACCTTAAGCATTAGAACATCATTTAAATATAATATTACCTCCATTCGAAATAGATTGTCTTAGGTACTTCTCTAACTCGCACAGTTAATATACTCAAAAGTTTAGCCAAACTTCTCTAAATTTCAGATATAGCACGATGAGGAAATCCCAAGAGTGAATCCCAGTTTTTAAGAGGCGCAAAAGGTAGACCGAACAAGATCAAAGCATCCTTGTTGAAAAAGGAAATAAGTGAGGGGGAGATTAGATATGTATTACGCGGGGTATCAGGATCTAAAGGTAGCCAATCGGGGATTGAGCAGAACTTAGTACAGTGTGTGTGTACTAACCTGGACCTGGAGCTCAAGCTCGAGCTCGAGCTAGAGCTCAAGTTGGAGCTGGAGTTGGAACTAGAGCTGGAGAGCTGAAGGTCTTCGCTCTTGGGTGCTCCATCGGAGCCGCGAGGAGACGCCATGTCAATCGTCCCTGTGCTTCACGGGAGGTGGCTAGGGATGAAGTTCAGATGATCTGATCCAGCTTAGCTGATTAGTAGGTGAGATGTCGATCCGCATTAATAAGTAAGATAGTACGTGCTAGGGACGACCCAGTCGGCCAATTATTGGAGATCCATAAGCTGGGTTTGGGCCGGTGGACGGCTTAGAGTTGATACCCTGTCGACATTGAAAAGGACACAGCGAGGAATCCGCTGGCAACTTGGTCAGTTTTGAGATTTTTTGTGAGACTCGGGAGAGCCGAGACCCTCTTGGGTCTTCTTCTCTGGGACCAGATTTAAGTGGCACGAATTGGACGCAGAGTCTGACGGACTCCAGATGCACATGCGTGCTGGTAAACATAGGCATGTGTGATGTAGGGTCACTGGTTGTAACAGCATCAATCGCGCGAGATCCCCTACAAACTACTACTCCTTTCATTTGAACTAAAAACACGACATTTATTTTGAAACGGAGAGAATAGTAGTTATACTTAGGCTGGTCACAGTGGGGAGGAACTTAGGAGTAACATCACACACTCCAATACAACTTTGCTTTATGCAAGACGTATTTAATGAAGAGAGAGTGTTTACAGAGCTCAGCTAAGTTATCGAACATCAGACACTCCAAGAAACAATGAGTTTATAACCTAATAAATACATCATTGCATGACACTATATAGATGTTCCTACCCACTATGGAGGTAGTAACATAGTCTAGGAAAGTGTGAAGTTACTAGCTTATGTTCTTGTCCATTGTGACCAGCCTTAAGTAACTGATCCTCACTCTCACTTTCTCAGTAACTCTAACTATGCCAACTCGTCATATTATAAATGATGAGGACGGGGCATCGACCCGTTGGTTGTGCTGCTGGAGCTGCAACCAGCCCGCCCGGGTGTTGGAACAAATGCGAGGCTACACACGCGAACACGGTGGAGAGGAACGAGATTGAGAGGCGAAGACGAACACCGGAGCACCAGAGTTTTCCGAGGCGCAACATCGTGCCTCTTTTCTTGCTTTTTTTCTCTTCCTATTCTTCCTCCCGTAACAACCTGAAAGATTACAAGGATGACAGCCGGACGACTCGGCCGAAACTAACTCCACGATCCACCTATGTCGTGTCATCGCACGACTTGATCGTGGTCTAAACAAACCCACACGCCGCAACATGAACAAGCACGCTTGTGGCTACAATTTCTACGTACATGCAACGACTCAAAACACACACGTACGCAACCATCACGTGTATGGTCCGTGCAGACTAATTAACCTCTAACTAAATATGCATGCATGACATCAACTATTGACCTGTAACAGGATTAGAACTAACACCGGGTTCATGTCTCGGCCCTGACTCGCGGCGCTTACGGAGTTTCTCCTATATAAATAGAAAAAACCAATGAGGGTTAGCCCTTGGGTTGGTCTTATTTTTTTATCATATTATATATGAAAAAGAAAGAGTCAATTACATCATCGGTGCTTAAACTTGGCTAGAAAAATCACTTTAGTACTAAAACTTGCAGTGTACATTAAACCGGTGCAACAACTTGGCTTCTTTGTGCAAATACGGTGCAAATCACAGTTGAATACGCTTGCGGGGCTGACTAGGCATGCCAGCATGGCATGGGGCCCACAGTCAGCGACTGCACGGGAGAGGCAGGGTGTGTGGCCTGTTAATTTGCAAAAATACCCATGAGTTTTTTGTTACAAGAAAGCCCCAGCAAGGTGGGTCCTGCCTGTCAGTAGAAAGTGTAAATAATCAAGAAAATACATCATCGGTGCTTAAACTTGGCTAGAAAAATCACTTTAGTACTAAAACTTGCAGTGTACATTAAACCGGTGCAACAACTTGGCTTCTTTGTGCAAATACGGTGCAAATTACAGTTGAATACGCTTGCGGGGCTGACTAGGCATGCCAGCATGGCATGGGGCCCACAGTCAGCGACTGCACGGGAGAGGCAGGGTGTGTGGCCTGTTAATTTGCAAAAATACCCATGAGTTTTTGTTACAAGAAAGCCCCAGCAAGGTGGGTCCTGCCTGTCAGTAGAAAGTGTAAATAATCAAGAAAATACATCATCGGTGCTTAAACTTGGCTAGAAAAATCACTTTAGTACTAAAACTTGCAGTGTACATTAAACCGGTGCAACAACTTGGCTTCTTTGTGCAAATACGGTGCAAATCACAGTTGAATACGCTTGCGGGGCTGACTAGGCATGCCAGCATGGCATGGGGCCCACAGTCAGCGACTGCACGTGAGAGGCAGGGTGTGTGGCCTGTTAATTTTGCAAAAATACCCATGAGTTTTTTGTTACAAGAAAGCCCTAGCAAGGTGGGTTCTGCCTGTCAATAGAAAGTGTAAATAACCAAGAAAATACATCATCGGTGCTTAAACTTGGCTAGAAAAATCACTTTAGTACTAAAACTTGCAGTGTACATTAAACCGGTGCAACAACTTGGCTTCTTTGTGCAAATACGGTGTAAATCATAGTTGAATACGCTTGCGGGGCTGACTAGGCATGCCAGCATGGCATGGGGCCCACAGTCAGCGACTGCACGGGAGAGGCAGGGTGTGTGGCCTGTTAATTTGCAAAAATACCCATGAGTTTTTTGTTACAAGAAAGCCCCAGCAAGGTGGGTCCTGCCTGTCAGTAGAAAGTGTAAATAATCAAGAAAATAAGTCCAGCTTGGTCTCGAACCCGAGATGTGTAGAGTGCACGCTCACGGTACTAGAAACTACAGCCCCAACTAGCTACTGTATTTAATTTTAGGAATATTGGGTAGCTATTGTAAATACCTTATAACAAAGACGCTCACTGGGCACGGGCTGCACTTAGTGCGGCCCATTTTGTACACGTTATTTTTCTAAAGATATTTGCAAAGCGCATGTGGAAAGTAATAAAATAATGTTAAAAATTTAGTGTCCTATGAATGTTATACATAAAAACTTATGATCAGTAAATTAAAAGCATTCAAAATATTTAATGAATACGAACATTTTGGTACACTCGTGGCTCATATTAAAATTATACAAAATACTTAATACAAACATTTATTAAATATTTATGTCCATTAACTTGTGTATACTTTTCACTTTTGACCTATATTAATTTTTCACAAATAAAATATAAGCATTACCACTATTGAATATTCATATCAACATTTTATTTTCAACATTATGAATATTTTCTTATTATACAAACATTTTTTAAACAACATATTTATGATTTACAAAATTATGTGTATCATAATTTAAACGTTTCTATAATTAAAACTAGTATTTATGAATTATAATTTAAGAAATATTGTGTTCTTTAATTATACAACCATTTTTTATAATTCATAAACTAAGTACATGAATATTTCAAAATAATACATGAGTAGTTTTTAAGTGAGTTATTTCATTGATATTATAACATACGAATGTAACACACCAGTATATATTTTTCTATTCGTGTGTTGTAATACATATTTTCCTAAAACACACAAAATTTATTAAAACAAATTCTTCAAGCAACATAATTTTTTTGTAAAGGATGATTATTTTTATTAAAATTGTTATTTTAAACTTATATGAGCATTTATATGAATATATACGAACTTGTTTAATAGAATTATAATTTTCTGTATATTTATTAATTTAATTTATTATATTATAAAATTAATAAGTGAATACTTTATGATATTACATGTTTTTTTAAATGTTTTCTTTTACGTCTATTTATTTATATTATTTATAACACATGATTATAGTTTACATATATAAAGTATGCTTGTTATCTGGAGGCAATAATTGTCTTCGGTTGGAGTGTCAGGATCGGTAGCATGTCTTTGTGTGGTCGCTGGTTCGAGTCCCTAAGCCATCTTTTTTAACTCGTTTCAAAAATCTTAATTTATAATCTTTAAAAAAATGATATAAGACAGTATGTACTTTTTTAACTCGTATCAAAATCTTAATTTACAATCTACAGCGAAAATGATATAAGACAATACGCATTCATATGAGTCAACAAATTCCCAAGGCTGCAGTCGCTAGTTACGCGTGCCCCGTACCTACAGGTCCTCGGTCAGAGTCCCCAATGGACCGATTTTGTTTTTTTCTCATGTAATATATGTAGGATGCTAAGATAACTACTTATTTTTACCAACGCCGGGTTTTTTTTTGCAAGGAAAAAAAAGTTGAGGATGTTTATGCAAAAAAGCGGGCCACACATCCTCGCCTCCAACTTTGGGTTGCTGACAGCGGACCCCACGCCATGCTGTCACGCCTAATCAGCCTTGTGGGCGTATTCAACCGCATTTTGCACCGTATTTGCACGCCTAAGCCAAGTTATTGCACCGATTCGATGTACACCACAAGTTCTAGCACTAAAATGACTTTTCGCGTTAAGTTCAAGCATCAGTGTTGTAATTGACTCAAAAAGAAACACATGATTGGTTCTGCTTTGCTCCGCATCATCTGGAATCTCGCACGTTTCATCTCGAGATAAAGATACCTTACCATTAAAATCATCTTCTTCCAATTACTTTCATTATTGCGGAATAAAAGGCATGCACACCGTAATGAAAGGAAAATTGTAACTTTGACCATTCATGCTAAGGCTGGTCACAATGGGCAAGAACATAAGCTAGTAACTTACACACTTCCCTAGACTATGTTACTACCTCCATAGTGGGTAGGAACATCTATGTAGTGTCATGCAACGATGTATTTATTAGGTTATAGACTCATTGTTTCTTGGAGTGTATGATGTTCCGGTAACTTAGCTAGTTACCACAAGCACCTCTCTCTTCATTAAATATGTACCACATAAGCAAAGTTGTATTGGAGTGTATGATGTTACTCCTAAGTTCCTCCCCATTGTGACCAGCCTAAGCATACTCAATAAATATTCTACATTACACATAAATAAATATGATAAATCATATGTATTTTAGTATCAGTTCTCATATTGTTACTACAAATACTAATGTTTTCCCACATGACATGTGGTAAGCAATCCAAATAATTCAAAAAAAAATACTAATGCTTCATACAACCAAATCTCACTGAAATAATTGCGACCAATTCCCGATATAACGTGCAGAGTATATCACCTCTAGTATACCTAAGAGTCTGATCACCACTACTTTTAGTTATCTCAGCATGCGTGCTTCCACATCTTTAAAATTATTGTAACCGTTAGATTTACTAGCTTGATCCAGTAACATCCGTTGGATCTACGCATGAGAATCATATAAGTGAGTTTTAAATCACGTTACATTTAATTGTGGCATTCACAACTCTTCATGTTTTTTTGCTTAACTATGCAGAAATTTCTCACATGGTTCATATCATAAGGACTGAATTAGTATACTACAAAATATTTAAAACATGGAATCTTAAAAGTGCACTCTTGCTGGTTGGAGAGAACGAGCGGCCGCTCTGCCACACGCATGCATGCGTAGGTTTGTCTGCTAGTGCATGTGATTGATCATTAAATGTGGTCAGACTTATCACATCCGACGGAAAACAAAATAGATTCACGTGTATTTATTGTGGGTCTTCAATTTTTAGAAGTCATATCTTTCAAACCACACGTTGGAATTCAGACCAATCTTCACCATTATATTCCTTGTAATGAGGTCTTTGAAACTAGATCCCACATGGGTATGTTTTGACGAATTTTTTTATGCCAACTTTGATGCTATATGGTGGAACTTTACTACTGTATTGTGCAATTTCAGTACTACATGGTGTAACCTTTTCCAAAACCAATTTTTGGAGCTGCACCTCCGTGTGAGGTTGCAACCTAGCAACCATGATAATTTTGATGTGTAACTAGTCTACTGCCCCGATCTATTACCTAGTAGTCAATGTGCAACATCCTCCCTACTCATGAATGTTTAATTTTTCACTGTTGGCACACCCTACCCCACCTCCTCTACCAGCGATATGTGCAACTTAGTCTGTTGTTCAAGTCAACTGCCTATTAGTCAATGTGCAACTTCTTCCCTCCCTACTTTTGGATATGTATTTTTCAATTGAGGGGGCAACAAACGGAGTTGTACATAGTCTGGTAGGTAGTAGGCCAGGGCAACATACGAAGTTGCACATCTCACATGTAGGGATAGCGAAATGATGAAAAATTGACATTCATGAGGGTAGTGAAAAGTTGCATATAAATAAGGCGCTAAAGTTGCACATCTCACTAGTAGGGGTGGTTTGGGTCGGGTGCCAGTAGGGAAACTATACACCGATGGGGGCTACGAGAGAAAGTTGCACATCACTGTTAGAGAGTTGGCCAAGCAATCTCAGCCCTCTCGTTTTTACGGCCCTCGAAAGCAAACTGGAATAGAAGGAGAAAACGAAGAGAGCAACTAATTAACGAGCGCTCCTTCGGAAGCCTCGCAACGATCAGCATCACTTGACGCGCTCTCAGCCAGTCGCCACGTGTCGCGCTCTAGGCGCTCCCTTCGGATTTTATTTTTTTTATTTTTCCGCACGCGTTTTCGGCTTTTTAACGGTTTTTTCAGGGTTTTTTTTACGTTTTGGTTTTTCACCGGTCTTCCCTAACTTTTCAAGCAATTTTTTTTTCGAAAGCATTTTGTTTTCACGAGAGTCACGGTTTTGTTTTCACGAGAGGCATGACCGTGCCTCTTGGAAACGAAAAAAATAACATGTTTTTTTTTCGCGAGAGGCACGGTTTTGCTTCCGCGAGAGGCACGGTTGTGCTTTCGCGAGAGTCACGGCCGTGCCTCTTGGAAACGAAAAAAACATATTTTCTGTTTTTTTTCTTTCGCGAGAGGCACGGTTTTGCTTTCGCGAGAGGCACGGTTGTGCTTTTACGAGAGTCACGGCCATGCCTCCTCGGAAACGGAAAAAAAACGCATTTTCTGTTTTTTTCTTTCGCGAGAGGCACGGTTGTGATTTCGTCATAGGTACGGGCGTGCCTCTTTCGGAAAAGGAAAAAACCCGTGCTCCCGGTTCGGTTTTTTCGTTCGGTTAGTTTCATGAAAAAAAAGTTCGTCAAAACCTATCAACATGGGATCTAGTTCTGAAAATCTCGACGCGAGGAATCCAACGGCGAAAGCGGTTCAAGATTTGGACGTACGGTTTAAGAGATAAAACGTTTTGAATAAACGAATCCACGAAAAAAAGGGAAAACTCCCAGGTTGCGACAAGTGGCGCACATGCAGCGCGTCACTTGTCGCAACCTGGAAAAGTTGAAGTGATCTCCGCAAGGAGTACTCCTTAACTAGTGATTTCGAAAAACAAATTGAAGGATCAGAGTATGTTACGACGGTTGCCAGTTTAACAGCCGTGAAGCTGATCAGACACACATAATCATGAAATATGTTTTCGTCCCACTTTATGCATAAAGCAACACGACCGAACCGATACAAGGTGATGAATGAACCCTCTCACAAAATAGATCAGAGATAAAATGAAAGTTCATGAGTAGTCACACCCCATCAAGAGGCACCCGAGACAACTCACTAGAAAAGAAACCGCGTCTCTTTGAGAAAACACGCAGACATCAAGTTGTCGCCGAAGAGGGCTGGCTGTCTTCTTACTCCGGGCCATGGAACGCCTCCCCTACCTGCGGAGAATGAGGACCAAGAGGGGAGACACCAAAGTCACGTGTAAAGATAAAAACAACCAAAACCGTCCCATGTCAGAGCTAAAGGGTACCTGAGCTCAACGACGACGCCCCCAAGAGGATGTTAACGCTACGCACCGCCGCCAAGACCGAGGATACGGTGAAGGAGTTTCACCGGGAGGCGGAGCCCTGGCTCGGGGAGGGGAGTATGACGACGCCCTCAAGAGGGTCATGACGCCCGCATGCATCATCGGCACCAACGCCAGACAATTCAGATAAGCATACATACATCCTACTCATATAAGCATCTTCGACAGAGTAAGGGCCCGTGCGGAAGCTCGCTGGCTTCCCAAACGAGCCAGGTTCTCGTGGAGGCAGCGCTAGCTAGCTTCTCGCGGGAGCCAGCGAGCGTTTGGCAGCAGAAAACGATTGTGGCACACTGTAGTGGAAAAAAATTGTTCGCGGCGTGCTGTAGCTGGAGGAAAACGCTTCGAGGAGGCACTTCGGGAGGGCATTCCCACGTAATATTGAGCAACTCCAGCTTCTCCTTTTCGCGAAGCTGGGTGATCACTGCTTCTGAAGTATGCACCGCGGGCTGCTCATTCTCCAGGAGCGGGCTTCTTGAAGCTGCGGCGTTCGGCCAGCTCCTCGCCCGCTTCCGGCGAAGCGTGGAGCCGGAGCACTTTCGAACGGGCCCTAAGCATGTAGACCTTTAGATTATCAAAGTTATTATAAGCACCTAGTAGTTAACGGGCACACCATACGACTGAAACTTCAACCCTGGTGGACATATTTCAACACAAGGAGCCTAACCAGCTATGTATACTAAGTTTGCGGATTGATATTCCTTTCTTTTAGCTATCATAATATATATTCCTTTGTGTGGGTGTCTATATATATCACAATATAACTTCCACTGCACTCACCCTCATACGATTCCATGAAATTCCCAAGCTAAGAAAGTAGGGTACATTGTTCTTGCTTATTTTATTTGTTTATTACTATTTATAACAAACCAAAAAGATGGAAAGAAAATAGAAAAAAACCGCAAATACAAATACATTGATCGTCGTGTTACCGGTCGATTGTGCATTGTCGGTGTGATCCTGTCGTCTTGTTCAATTTTACCTTTTGTGGAGTCTTTGCGAGCAAGGGAATTACAAAGTCACAATTATTCAAGTAAAAAAAAATCCATGCTTATGTCACTTTCAAATAGCGAAGCATGTAAAAATCATGTCTTAATCATGGTAATTATGCATAAATCAAGTCCAAAAGGTTAATCCACGTCACGCAAAAAATCAGTTTAAAGGATACCGCAAAACCTTTTTCGTATTTTTATAGTATGACTTTTGTTCCGGCAGAACAGATCCTGTAAAATATTTCATTGGGCAAAATTGCACAAACCACAATAAAATGTTTGTTAAATTACAATTAGATCCGTCTCAACTGCTCCCACCGTGAGGATCTCATCAGGGACAGAGGAGGAGCGTGCATCTCGCTGGTGACAGCGCCGCCATGAAGCAAGACAACAACCATGGGGGCGGACGCGAGGAGCAGACAGTAGCAGTTAGCTCGTGGCGGCGGCGACTCGCTAGCTAGCACGCGGAGGCGGCCGCAGCAGCAGTAGCTAGCTAGCTAGCGTAGCTCATGGCCGCACCTCATGGGGCGGCGGCGGCGGCTCGCGGAGCGGTGGCTAGGATCGAGGTGTTCCGACGAGGTCGTGCTCGGGGAAGATCGTGGCGGGAGCTGAAAGTTCCCTTCCACCAACCATTTTTTATTTTTCATGTCCCTGCAAAAAATACCCCAATCCCGTACATATGAAGGAAATGGCCTCGCGGATTCGGGAACCCACAAAAAAACCTCTGCACAGCCGAATTTGGGGATCTAGTCGGGCCGGGTTTACGGACTCCATTCCGCAAACCGGCGGTTATTTTGCTAGATGGCCCGGTTTGCAGTCTAATGTAGCACGAACATTTAAGAACTACCTGCAGCGGCATATCGGAATATGTTTTGAACATTTATTAGCAAACGTGAACAATTTATAAGAAATGCAAACAATTGAATTTTTGAACAAAATTTTAAAACAAGAGCATTTTTCAAATTTGTGATAAATTTTGAATAACAGGAACAGTTTCAGAAATTTAGACATATTTTCTAAAACACAAAAATAATACCTTAGAATTTTTTAATTTGTGAACAAATTTTAAAAGGGAAACTTTCTTGAAATTCCGAAAACAAATTGAAGAAGGAAGTTATTTCGAAATTCGATTTATTTAAAAGTGAACAAATAAAAAAACAAATTTTGAAAACAGGAACATTTATTAAAATTTCTGAAGATTTTTTCTTATAATGAAATTGAAAAAGAAAATAAAAAACTAAGTACCGGTAAAATGTCGGTTTAGGAACATTCTAGAAGGTTCCGAAAACCAGATTTACTGCTCGCTCTCTCGCTTCGGCTCTGCACGAAAGGTCGACAAAACTACGCGATGAGCGTAGTATAGGAAACAGTCTCCGCCCTCCAATAATTGGCCGACTTCATGAGAACTTCACCCCCTTCCTCCCGTGAAAGACAGGGAGTCGAGGACGCTTGACATGGCGTCTCCCGGCGGCTCCGACGGAACACCCACGGGCAAAGACCTTCCTCAGCCCTCCAGATCCAGATCCAGCTCCAGGTCCAGGTTAGTACTACGCTCTGCTCAATCCTCGGACTGGCTACCTTCTAAGATCCTGGTGCCGTTTTTACATCTGAATCTTCTACGATTAAATACTTTGATCCCTCCAAACCTAATAGTATAATACTATAATGAATGTTAGGGAAGTTTCGTTCAATATTGAGTATATTAACTGCGCAAGTTAGAGAAGTATTCCCTCCGTTCCTAAATGCTTCCTCCGTCCCAAAATTCATGTCTTAGATTTGTCTAAATACGGATCTATCAGTCACGTTTTAGTATTAAATATATCCGTATCTGGGCAAATCTAAGACAAGAATTTTAGGACGAAGGGACTATTTGTCTTTCTAGAGATTTCAACAAGTGACTACATACGAAGCAAAATGAATGAATCTACACTTCAAAATATGTATATATACATCCGAATGTGGTAGTCCATTTGAAATCTCTAAAAAGACAAATATTTAGGAACAGAGGGAGTAGTTTCCGAACGTTCCCTTCCGGCCTTCCCTAATATTAGTACATGCTATTTCCGATGGAGGCAACATTATGGTATTAATTTTCTAACACTTGAGGTTTTAATTTCGCTCAGCATAAACAGTACCCTGGGTACCAAGTTAGAAAATGCAAAAAGACTATCAATAGAACATTTGGAAGCCATCACGGATAATTTCTCCCCTGAACGGATAATTGCTCGAGGCGGATACGGAACAGTCTACAAGGTGATTCATTTATGGCATTTTTGGTTTCTAGCGGTTCACACACACATGATATGAAGAGTGTAATGTGTCAAACCAAACAGAGTTTGATACTTGCATATTCTTTCAAACCTTGAACAGGGGGTGAATAGCGACGGGAAATATGTTGCTGTGAAGGTGCTCCATAAAAACACGACAGGAACAGACAATGGTGAATTCAAACATGAGTTTGAAAGTCTGATGAGGCTCAAGCATCGCAACATCATCCAGTTCGTTGGCTTCTGCTACGAAACACGACATAAGCCAATGCTGCACGACGGAGAAACCATTTTTGCTGAAGATATATACAAAGCGCTCTGCTTTGAGTATATGCAAAATGGGAACCTCAAACAGCATATTTCTGGTACAGACAGAGGCTTGTCCAGTTAGCATTTAGCATGTGAACACGAAAAGGTTTGTCTATCTATATTATTATTTTCTTGACACTCTACAATTAAATACGCAGTGGAATGTGACGGACTGGAATGGGACACGCGCTACAAAATTATCAAGGGAACTTGCGAAGGATTAAAATACCTCCATGAAGAATTCAAGGAGCCAATTTACCATTTGGACCTAAAACCTGAAAACATACTGCTAGATGAGAATATGGTACCGAAACTTGCTGATTTTGGTTCGTCGAAACTCTTTGGCAAAGAACTAACCATGGTTATCTCAAAGAATCTTTCAGCAACAATGTAAGTTAGTGAATTTCTTTTCCAGTAAATTAAAATGTGCTTACAACGTAACCACTGTATTGTTAAAAAAAACTAACCATTGTATATCTGTTGTATTTGTGTTGCCATCTTCAGTGGGTACGTGCCGCCCGAATACTATTCTCATCAGGTCGTCTCCAAGAAGTTTGACATATTCAGCTTAGGTGTTGTAATGACAAAGATAATTGCAGGTCCTAGAGGCAATTCCTTAAGTGCTGAGATGGATTACCAAGACTTTCTTGATCAAGTACAAACCGCTATCTCTTTCGCTTTATTAAAAGATTAATGATTATTTTTCACAAACCTATCTTTATACTTGATTCCATAGGTACACGAAAACTGGAGGAAAAGGTTCCAGGAGAAATGGCATAATTCCGAACTACTGCAAGCATATTGCCAACAAGTGAACATATGCATAACAATAGCACTGAGCTGCATGGATTGTGATAGGTTCAAAAGACCCAGTATACTGGATATTATCAATGAACTGAACGAGAGTGAAACTGTAATCGAAGAGTTGAACCCTGATCATCGATGGACAAGGTAACTAACACAATTATACTAGCGAAATTGCTTTGGATATAGCCTTATGTATGCGACCCGCGTAAGAGACTAGGATCCTAAGTTTGTGGTTCAAGTAGGGGGGTCATCTCAGGGTGGTTTACTAGTATCGGACACACATCGTATAAAAATTTGTCGTACACCTAGCACTGCTCTTGTACTAAATTATAAGTGTGCACGCGCACACATATATGTGTGTTTTTTTAACAAAGGAGCATTGATGCTTTCATTTGTAACTAGAGGTGTGCGCACGCATGTTTTCATAATATTTGTCTATTTATACAAATTTCTGCTTTTTTGTGAGGATATAACTCATATTAATCATTTTCATATGTGCACGCTCATTTGACATTTAGAACCAATATATTTTGCTGTTGGTCAGGGCAGCGACCATGGCAGAAATGTGCGGTTGTATGGAGTGCTCGGCATAAGCACAAAAGTGGTTGGTGATTCTTGGGGGTTTGGATTTGAGTTTTTCTTTACTAGATTGGCTTTGAGGTTTTGCGAAATGAGTTAACGCCATGGTTAACCTTGCCCATGTCAGTGATCCTGGTTTGGAAGCAAATTAAAGGAACAATAGATACAAAGTTATGTTTCTAGGTACCAGGAGTCCATAGTTCAATTTTAACTGGCTTTTCGACTTTAAGATTTAGAACAAACTTATACTCATAAAAGGCAACACATGTTTGCAAGGAAATAAAAGGCATGACGAGTAATCCCAGCCCAGGAGATACTCTCGTGTCACCACTACATCACTAGTGCTCTTCTTTTGAAGTCAATATCAGTAGTGCTCACAAATAACTCTGCTGGCAACCGGTAAGTGATCAAGGAAATAAGAACTCTTTCGGCAGCCGGTAACAACTCCGCATTCCGTGCTTCTAGCAGTGTCTTTACGGTGATTTTTTTTGTTCTTATAACTGGTGTTTGTATCGTTTTTCAAGGCAGTTCCAACATCTTATTTTATTTGCCAATTATCTGAAATTTGTTATTGTGCAAATTAATCTGAAATTCTGTGACCCAACTTATCGCCGTGTGCTACAAGCATATGAGACTATGCTTGTCAACCTTTTCTCCTTTCGAAAAAAGAATACTGCTAAAACGACATTCTTTCAATCCCAATTATGGTGTTAAGATATGTGATAACTCTAGAATGCTTAAAAAACTAGTGATGTCAAGTGATTGGCTCATATATGTGTGTTTAAACTGACTTGATTTTCATGCTCAATTTAATAGGATATCAGATGCAAATAGAACACCAGCCATTGATTCCCAGAAACAAAGTCTTGCGCTAGAAGAAGTGCGTTTTCTCGTAAATAATCTGACTTTGGAGAATAACAGATTGTGTGAACCCTCAGTTTCTCCAAGAAAAGAATTTCACCCTAACATCTTGGATCTTCCAAGTGATCAAAGGACATCCTACCGTGGCCGAAAATCGACAGAAATTTTGTTCCCTACACGGTTGCCGAACTCTCCCCCTAGTTCAAGAGGCAAACACTGTCCAAGGTCACATGTGCATTCAATAGCACTTGGGCGCCCAGGATACCCTACTGCATGGCAGGATGATGCACGGAGCATAAGCTCACCACACCCACTTCCTCTTCCTCTTCCTCTTCCTCCAGGCGTCCCTTGCACATCTTCCTGTTTCCTCCATTCGCAGTGGAAGAAGGTGAAGTTATTAGGCAGTGGTACATTTGGGCAAGTATACCTCGGAGTGAACAGGTGCACAGTCTGATCCTAGAGCATTTTATCTTCTCCTGTTCTTCAGCAACTGAACCTTTCCTTTGTACAGTATACTTAATTGCACTCTAAATGTAATGCAGTGAAAGTGGCCAACTGTGTGCAATTAAAGAGATTAAGGTTATTGCTGGCGATTCAAAGTCAAAAGAGTGTCTGGGGCAGCTAAATCAGGTATCATCTTTGGAGCTTATTCGACTAGTCATTATGATTGTCATGTAACAAATGTTAGTTCTTTCGTACTAACAATGCTCCTTATGAACAGGAAATTATGCTCCTAAATCATCTTTCTCATCCAAATATTGTGCGGTACTATGGCAGTGAACTGGTAAATACAAAAGAAATGGGGTACTATGGCAGTGAACTGGTAAATACAAAAGAAATGGCTATCTTCCATGATCTAGTCTTGAACATGTGACAGTATCATAAATTACCAAGGCAATCACAGTCACTACAATATGTTATCTGAAAGTTAGGTGGTGCTACAATGGTTAGATATATTAGAATATATTTATTTCCAATCATAGTGTAAACTATGAAGAATCCCATTTATTTGCAACTTTATCATTTTGCCTGAATGAGTTTCATATTGCAATGCAGTCTACTGAAACACTCTCGCTCTATCTTGAGTTTGTTTCTGGGGGCTCTATACGTAAGTTGCTTAGAGAATATGGTCCATTTGAAGAGGCAGTCCTCCGGAATTACACTACACAGATCCTTTCTGGCCTTGCATACTTGCATAGGCGTAATGTAGTGCACAGGTATTGGGCAGTCATCAAATTAAATAGAATAGGATGGCCATTTCTTTTTGAAAAAACATCATTTATTCTTAATTCTTATTGATGAAAACTAGCGGTTCTCACAGGGATATCAAAGGAGCAAATATATTTGTAAATTATAATGATGACATCAAACTCGCAGATTTCAGTATGACCAAACATGTAAGTACTAATACTGTGTCAATGATCTGACATTTATTTTATTTATACAGTCATCATTTTGTTAAATGTGGATTTTATTTATACAGATATCAGCAGCCACATCGATGAGATCCTTCAAAGGAAGCCCTTACTGGATGGCTCCAGAGGTAAGATTACTATAATTTTCCTCTGTATTTTCCATTGTTAGTTGAAACATCAAGTGATGTCTATTTATTTCCCAGGTTATCATGAATACCAATGGATATAGCCTTTCAGTGGACATTTGGAGCCTTGGCTGCACCATTATTGAGATGGCAACCGCAAGGCCTCCTTGGAATCAGTACGAAGGGGTGAGTTTGTTATGAGATTTTGCATGGCTATGATGGTTGGTTCTTCTCATCATTGTCTGCTAAGCTTTTGTAATCAATTTCACAGGTGGCTCTAATATTCAAAATTGGAAATAGCAAAGAAATGCCTGATATCCCAGATCATCTTTCTTCTGAAGCAAAAAGCTTCCTGAAACTCTGTTTGCAGCGTGATCCTGCTGCGCGTCCAACTGCTGCTCAATTGATAGAACATCCTTGGGTGAAAAACCAAGCTTCAGTTATCGAGGCTCCAAAAATCTACCGAAAGGCTATATCGTGCATTGGTATTCATGATAACCTGGGAAATAAATAGACATCAGTTGATGTTCAACTAGCAATGAGAAATATATAGTACACAGGAAAATTATTGTAGCCTTACCTCTGGAGCCATCCAGTAGGGGGTTCCTTTGAAGAATTTGATAGATGTGCATGCTGATATCTGTATAAATAAAATGTACATTTAACAAAATGATGTCTGTATAAATAAAATAAATGTCAGATCATTGACAATTTTATGGTTTGCTTGATTGTTCGATGTCTTTTGTAAGCTGATCTTTCAGCATCTTGTACCTTGTATCTTTGCTGTTGTATTTCAGTGCGTCATTAATTTAATGCCGTGCCTAGTCCTCCTTTCTAAAAAAAAGGGCCTCCTCCGGCATTACTAAGGATAAGTTCCCAACTTGATGGCAGCAGAAGCATGGTACAAGTGTGGTGTCCTATAATTTCTTACCGCTATGATTAAATGTCAGGTAAAGAGAGGCGTCGAGTTGTCATCTACGAGATACTAATCTCAGGATGAGAAACTTAGCAGTGCCAGTTCGATATCAATTCACAGGTTCTGTGCCATGTATTTTCTCATTTACTACTTTTGCTTTTTATAAAAATATGGTAAATTACATCTCTTCCATTGTCTAACAGAAGAGATGTACAACAAAAGTACACATAAGAATAGAACCGTGGGCGGTACACTAAAAATAGCACACACTTTGAAACAACAGTGCGTGTGTGACGGTGTTTTTAAATCGTGCGCGATAGCACCACATCTCACACGTGAGCTTCAAAGTCAACGAGTCCAATGTGACGATCTCGCTTGAAAATTGTATGTGAACCGTGTTAGATTATACCATACATGGCAGACGTTAACAATCGAAGACATCATGTGCGATGCTCGAGACATCGTGCAAAGTTTTCTTGCGAAATTGGTGTGCCATATGTAATATTTCACAAATGTTTTGGGTGATTCTTAGTCTGGTTTCTACTACCAATTACACACGCTTAACTCATATAAGACGTGTGCGATGGATGACCAATCCCACGTGTCTGCCGCAACCAACTATAGTGTGTGTGATAGGTTCCTGCGTCGCATACGATTGCTTTTGCCAGAAGGTCTGCATTCTCGAGCACTATCGCAGATGATTAATCTGGGTCATATGTGATGGACCTCTCCTATCATACACCTTAGCAAGGCGACGGTTTGAAACTATGTCAATGAAAGGCGTTTAAACCGTTTGCTTAGGCCCTGCGTGCACTAGCGGAACGCCCCTAGTGGGCCGGCCAAGTAGCAGGTTTGTGCATTTCTTCACTTTACTTATTTTTTTCATCTCATTTTTTTTTCTTTTATTTACTTTTTTTATGTTCAGAAAACTAAAATACATATATTCCACAAACAATTACTTAAGTTTTGAAAAAAAAATGTGCAGTGTTAAAATATAATTTTACAACTTCAAAACAAAAGTTGATAGCATTTGAAAAAATGATTCAACATGTATTTGAAAATAGAAGTAAAAAAACATGTGTTTGAAAAATGTAAACATATAGTTTCAAATTATTAAATGTGTATAAAATAAATGTTCCTTTGTATACAAAAACATGAACAATATATATGAAAAACTAGCATAAAAACATACATTGGAAATAATGTTAATCATGCATTTGAAAAATATTAAACATCTAAAATAATGTTTCATACTCCTCCATCCCAAAATGACTCTTATTTTGGGACGGAGGGAGTATGTATACAGAAAATGTACAACGTGTATGAAAAAAAAAGATTTACATAAAAATGTTAATCACATATTTAAAAAGAGTTAAACGTGAATAAAAAAATCCTTCATATGTACAAAAAATGTGGATACCAAAAATATATAAAAAGTTGCACTTTGTGTGAAAAAAGTAGACATGTGGTGAAAAATAAAAAAATAAAAAAAGTGTAAACCGAAGAAAACAGCAAAACAAAGTGGGAACCAAAGAACTCCCGCAAAAAAAAGTGGGAACCAAAGAAAACTGATTGAAGCCGATGAAGAAACAAGAAAATCGAAGAAAAAAAAACAAAGAAACAAATGTAAAACAGTGAAAATAATGCTACAGCACCGGGCCAGGCCAATAATGCAGCATGTAGGCGGGACGTAATACATCTCGTTACGGGCGAAATATAGCTCCCGCGAGCAATGTTATACATCGCCTACTACGACCTGTTAGATAGCATCGCACAGTTTTGTTCTGCTTTTCGTCCAGTTTTCTTTCGATACTATTTTTGGTTTTCAGTTCGTTTCTTCGTTTTGTCTGTGTTTCCTTACTGTTTGGGTTATTTTCTTTTATTTTTTACACATTTCTAATTGTTTTCAATAAATATTATTCATTTTTCACATACTTGTGTAATGCGTTGAAGATTTTTCAAATATATGATTTAAATTTTAATACATGGTTGAAACGCTTTTTTCAAATACATGTTAATAAATTTTAAAATACACATTGACATTTTTTCAGTATACACATTAACATTTTTGAGTGTCATGAACAAAAACGTTTAATGTGCATTTAAAAATGTTTAATGTGTATTTAAAAAATACATGGTTGAAACACATTTTTTTAATATCCCAAAAATATGACCAACTTATATTAGAAATGTGTTAACATATCACATCTATTTTTTTGAATGGTACAATAGATTTTTTGAAATACTAGATTTTTGAAAAAATTGTACAAACATTTTTCAGTAATGTGGAAGAGTAACAGCTCATGAGAAGCGACAGGGGTGAAATCCAAAGTTCCGGGCAGCGTAGGCGACACCAAACGGAGGCGATACGCGGATGTGGAAGACGGCGGGAAGTGCGTGTTCTGAAATGTCCATGGCGCTAATATTTGGATTGTTTTGTTTTATAAAGGGTGAATTTTATTGTTTCAAAATAAAGCATCAAGAGGATATAGACACAACTAGCACACACCCGAAACCCGGCCTTTGCATAGTTAGAATTATAATGCACATAGCCAACATACACACAACACGCTAGCAAAGTGCAAAGTTATGTAAGACCAAAGTTATGCCTGAACGGGAGAAAACAATCGACCAAAAGAACGATGTTATATCATAATCAATGGGTCAATATTTGGATGGATGAAACATGTGTTATATCACCTCGCCAAACCAAGTATGAGTTCGCAAAAAAAAGTATGATGGCTGGTGAGCTCCAAAAATTGCCCTTACGTCCCTGTGATGAATGTCACTGCTGCGGCGTAGTTCAGTAGCCGCAGCAACCGGACGGCTCATGATTCCCGCTCTACAAAACTATGCTATTAACTTCGTATTCATATTCTCCAACGATATGTTGCAATATTATCATGACCTTCATTGAGATGGAGCACATGAGTGAAGAAGCTGAAGTGAGAGGCGAAGAGGACGCAACACAAGATGAGAAGAGTGGATCGGGCTTGATGGGCCGCCACTGGAGGAGGGGCCCCATCTCTGGGAACGCGCCAAGCCAAAATGGGGATGTTGAAGAGTGCTCCTAGTCAGCGCCTTGTGACACCCCGGCTCAAAGAACCGGTTTACCAGTGTTTTCAACCTAGAGATCATGTCTTCTGAAAATACTCAACAATTTGGAACAGAACTGAACTTTACTGATGATCTCGGGGTACAAGCTCATATTTTACATGGATAGTGAGGCCAAAGGCACACTCGATACTATGACAGTATCTACATTATTTATGAAACACAACAGGGCCTCGGTACTACTGATTACTTCTACGGCGTAGCGGAACTCCATCCACAGGGACACTGCTGTGGACACAGCCTAGTTAGCGTAGCCTGAGCCATCGGGACCTCCGTCCTCGCGGCTTCTCCTGCATCTGGCATGATACGCCAGGTGAGTACTTTGAATTTACTAGCAAGCTCACGACAACCAAATAATGCAGCAAACAATAGCACGGAAAGTAGCAGGTTAAATTCTCAAGTGATTCACTTACTATCTCCGGTTACCAACTTACCCACCTCATGAAATGGATGTCTTGGCTTGCCTTGCTCTGTTGGGTTGCCCAAAAACTCCTGGTCTTCAAAAGCACCAAAGTTTCCTTTTGAAAATATTTTAAAATAGCAATTGAAAATGTCACATATCACTGTTTTGATCACCAGAAATTCTGTGAGTGTGAGAAAAATACCAAATTTTACCAGATAATAAGGGAGTTCAATATAAACCAGATGCAAAATGAATCAAGTGATTTGGACTTGTGGATAAAAAGTTACAACTGGTCAAAGTTTCTAGTAAAACTAGAAAAATTAAACAGAAAAAGAAAAAATCCAGCCGACCACGTCGAACACGTAAAGTGGAGTGGCGCCTCCACTTAAAACGGTTCGGCGTGCGGGGTGGGTCGCTGACAAGTGGGGTCAGCCTGATTTAAACAGAGGGGAGGGAGAGAGACCGAGGCGAGGCGGCTCACCGGCGACGCTCACCGGCGATAGAGACGGCGGCGGAGTCGAACGACTGCGGGTATGGGTCGGGCGCAGGGAGACGGTCCCGTAGGTACCCGCAGTTCAGCCGGAGACGACCGGACGACGGCGCCCCCTTCTTCTCCAGCGGGTGGTAGCTACAGGTGTCGGCGGCGGCGATGATTCCGGCAGCGGCTCGGCTAGGGGAGAGGTCGTGGGGAACCAGGGGGATTACCTGAGCTCAACGGTGGGGTCGGTCAGGGCTGGGGTTGGCTGGAGTTGGCAGGCATTAAGAGGGGATCGGGCGACAGAGCCCTTGCCGGAGCCGAGGGAGACGAGTTCCCGGCCCTCCTTGGGGCGCTCTGGAGGTGGTTGTGTGGTGTTGTGGTAAGGTGGCGAGGGGAGGAGGGGCTGGGAAAGGCTATTTATAGGCGGGAGTCGAGCTCAGGCGAGCTCTCGTGAAGCATTGAGGCTCGAGCCACGTCGCCGGCGTGAGGACGTCGCGCGGGCTGGCCGCTTGCAGGGTGAAGTTATGGAGAAGGGCAGACGCAGTTAATGCACGGAATGGCCGCACGCGAAGGAAGACGATGGCCGTAGAGCCAATGTGCTCGCACGGGCGACATTGTGCCCGCACGGGCGGCATAGTGCCCGCGTGCGTGGCGGCCGCCGATGATGGTTCCGCCGAGGAGATGGTCCAGAACGGACAGGTAGGAGGAGGGGAAGATGTCGGCACAACAGGACAAGGCGAGGCCACGCGGGCAGCATGGACGCGTCACCTCAGACGCGGGTGCAGAGCGCGTGCATTGCATTTCAATGCGGTGCTCACCACTGACATGGGTGTCTAGAGGCTTGTCCAGCCCAGTCCACTGTGTCTAGCATGTTCTCCCTTGCCCATTTAACGCAGGTACAAAAACCATAGGAATATGCACAAGTAGAGGAATACGAAAGGAAGACAGCTGCAAAACTTTGGATCAAGAAACGTCAGAAAAGTCGCAGGAAGAGGTGTTCGGTTTGCATAGGAAACTACAGTAAAACTATCGAGCACAACCGCTGCTAGAATATTTTATCAGAATTATTTATGGAGATGCACAGAGTTACTCCGGTCCTTTACCTGACGTACCCCACATGAATGGAGTTTTTTATTCCGGCCTACGCACGGCAGCCACTGTACTCCTCGGGCCTCCGCCCAAAAATGAACTCCGGTTGGATGTTTGCAATCCTTTGGAACCGGTGTGCACACGGAAATTTTCCTGTGGAATACTGTTTGTGCTTCCTACGTTCCGAACGCATGCAATGGAAATTTTCCTCTAGGAATAGCAATCCTATGAAATTCCCGTATGATTCCGGTGAAGCGAACAGGCCCTTAGTCCATCGTAATGCTTGGTTGGGCTAGGTTCATCCTGATACGAAGTGTAGCTTCAGCTACAGTTTCTGACAGAAAACTTGAGAGAGATCTAGAGAAGAGATGAGCTAGAGATGAAGCCAGTGGAAATGTCTGGAGTAGTTTAGGTTGGAAAGACTATAAACTGGCAAAACTTGGAAGGGTTTGGACCAGTTTTGAATATAGTTCATGTGTAAACCACCTTACTGTCCAGAAACTTGATCATCTTGGTTCACCCACATGATTGATCTGGTGAAGCTAAATGTTGATGTGTGGGCGTCATTTGGGGTGTATGAGTTTCCATAAAAATTTCAGCTCAAGGAGATATCTCTAGATGGTACTTCCTTCATATAGGTTCAAAATGAGCAGAAACCTGGCAGAATTTTGCTGCTAAAAAGTTGTATTAGCCAAGATGATGTTTTTGGATATTGTGGTTAGATAGGTTCTCTAGTATCTCAGGGAATTTATTTGGGAATTTTCTTGGCTAGGAAAATAGAGGTTGCTTCACAACTGATTAATTCTGACCAGAGAGAAAATAATTATTCTGGCCAAAATTTTGATATTGGACAATGGAATATTTTTGAAGATTACGAGGTCCTATGATGATAAGGAGGTGTGGCATGAGTTTGGGACTTTTATGATCATCAGTATTGTAGGTTGCTTCACAACCCATAGTGATGTCATAGTTTTCCCAAGGAAGAAAATAATTACTTGGAAAAAGACTAAATATTGGAATTTTGCTCCAAGAGATATGGCAAGGTGATGAGGGTTTTGGGTCACTAGGGGAAAGAGGTTCAAGGTTTCATAAGTCCAGAGTCACTTGAAGAGGTTCAAAACCATCTAAAATTCAAATAAAGCCAAAAAGATTTTGAAAAGAAAAGGTTGTCAAAACCAGGGTGTCACACGCCTCGGACGCTGGTTGCTGTACCGACGCTCACACGCGCTGCTTGGGCTGGCCCATTGGTTCCCTCAACCGCTCGCTCGCTCGCCCAGTCTGCTCGCTTGCTCATGAAAACCAGTAGCCGATGGTTTAGGAGAAAACACTCCTTAGTTTTTATGTTCAAAAACCTTGCAATTTTTTAAACTTTACAAATTTGAAAATTTTCATGAATTTAGAATTTTTTCCCCGAATTTAAAAAGTCCATGGACCTTAAAAAAGCATTAATTCAGAAAGAATTCACGAAATTAAAAAATAATGAATTTGAAGAAGTTCATGAATTTTAAAAATTCACCAATTTAATAAGGTTCATCAATTTGAAAACAAATCATGACATAAAAATGCTCAGGAATTCAAAAAAAATCATGGATAGGAAAAAACTGTTTGTGCATTTGAAAAAATGATCACGAACTGAAAACTTTCATCATTTAACACAAATTGAAAAAAGATGGAAATAAAAAAGGAAAAATGAAAACAAAAGAAACAAAAACATAAAACCAATAGAAATCCCGAACATAAAAAAGAAAGAAAACAAGTAGGGAAACATTGTCCAGAAGCTTCCCAAAATCGGTAGGGAAGATTTCCAAATACTTCACAAACGAAGCATAAAGTGTGGTATGTGCTACTTCTTAAGTGTGTTTTTGAGATAGTGTCTCAAAAAACCTTCTATATTATGGAACGGAGAGAGTAGATTCTAAATGGACCGGCCTATTACTACATGCTCGAGTTGTGGTGTGAGCACCACGTATGGGAATGCATAAAACTAGCGCTACAAGCATCAAATAAGATATGTAACATTTGTAAACCAGGTGCCTGCGAGCCCTTAAGGGAGCTCCTAGTCAGTGCATAGGCGCGCGTTAGCGACCCACAACATCAACCTCCCAACAAAGCCATGTCGTTGTTCCACTGTGCACCGCAGTGCCTCCCCGCCTCCCCATGTCGCGGCTGCTAGGACCTCATCGTCGGTCACCCAGCTTGTTTGGCAATGGTGACGGGCAACATCATCCGTTCACTGACTTGTGGGCCCTAGGTTTGTTTAATCTCTACTACCTAAAAGAAACGTAAGGTTCCCTCTCCCCTCTTACGTCCCCCTCGCTTCGTCCAACCTGTAGTACGACCCCCTTCTCCCCTCAATCGATTTTCTTTTCTCCCCACCGGTTTTCTCCCTGCCGGTTTTGTCCTTGGTTTTCTATTCCTTTCTTTGATAAAAACAAATAATTCACGTATGGTAACCAAATGCAATCAATTCATGCATGGTAATATAAAATCTGATTTGATAACACAATAACTCATGATCAATCTCCTTCCTTCTTTAGATCAATTCCTTTCTTCTATCTCCTTCCTTTCTTCTACACCGTGGTACAAATTCCTTTCTTCTATCACCGTAGTTTACCCGGCCGAATTCACACTCATGAGTTCTGTCGACCCCACCACTACTTTGCCTGGGCATCAACAAGCAAGTCTGACGCACCCATGAGATGCGCTTGCAAGGACAGACTCCGGCGACGGGAGGCATTGGAGAAGATCATGCATTGGGAGAGCGGCACACGCGATGGGTTTGGGCTGCAGGGGCGCACGATGGGTCTGGTTGGGCGTGCATGTGCAGGGGTTGGGTTGGCCGCGCGCGCGCGCGCGCGCGTGTGTGTGTGTGTGTGTGTGTGTGTGTGTGTGTGTTGGGGCTTGGCTGGGAGGCATGTGATGATGTAGAAGGCAAGTGAACAGAGGGACTCGGTGGGAGAGAAGCTGGGCCCGTGATGCGACGGTCGAGAGATGTTGTGGAGGAGTTGGCGGCGCTTGACGAGTCCGTGCGTGCATGACCTGTGCCAGCGGGGAAAGCGAAGCAGCAACGTTAGTCCTCCCTTTGCCCTTCTCTTTCAATGTTATAAGTAGTCTTGGGCTATCAAGGTTTGACTAGCTAGCTTTTCATTGCCAGTTTAGAAATTAGTGTATTGTTTGAGCAGCAGATCATATGCGTAGATTAGACCTTCAGACGATCAAAGAAGTAAGTAGGTGCTTAATGGATGGGTGGATGCTGGCTTTAAATCGACTCTCACCTTAGTCTTCCTTATCACTGGTAAGCGAAGCAGTCTACCTTTGCTCTCTTTAATCTGATATATATGTTTTGTTGTGGTATGGTATTGGTGTCAGTTAATTTTCCATGATTCTTTAGTAGGTGTTAAATAAAAAAGATATTTAAGAGCATAAAACAGATATTTGCTTATATGGGCGGAGGAAGATCTTTTTTTGTGGAGGAGGAAAGATAAGGCGTAGTCAGGATTGACTCTGACTCGACTCTATGTGTTAATAAATCAGACACTCTGTATCATCACGATAATAGATGCAGTGTTTTACCAGTTCTTAAGATCATATATGTGTTAAATCATGAACATGTCATATAACCACCTGTAATACATTCAAGCTTTTCATCCGTGCTATGTACTATTAATAGGCTACAATTTATGCTCTCCATCAGCATTGTTGTTTGTCTTTCCTTCTTCACGGGGGAGACATGTGGCATGTCTCTTTCCATTCTATACCATTCTCGTTGATTTTACGATTAGTCAACTGGGTTCGCTTACAGTTACGGAGATCTTTCTTATGCACATGGTATTCCAATGATAACGTCCCATACTGCTATTCAGTTTTTATTTGTCATATCAATGCTAAATGATTTATTTAATTCATGTATCTATATTGTTGCCCGGAGCAACGCACGGGCATTTAGCTAGTGGAAAATTAAAAAAAATAGGGGAGAAAGTTTACAGAAACTAAGAAAAGTTGTTGTTTGACAGCTTCCTATAAATTATACGGCCGTCCGCAAAACCACTTCTAAGGTAAGATTTTTACAAATAGCTATTAGAGTTGCTCTGATACGGACATAGTAGGATTCACATATCTACTTGCTTGATCTCTCACTCAAATCAAGGATATAAATTGATCTAGGTTTGAAGCAAGAAAGGGGGTCGAGGGATAGAGTCGGGAAGTGGGAAGATGCATCTGTTCCGAGGAGACTGAAATTGTACCTTCATCGTCCCCCTGACTCTGATCTCAGATTGTATGCTCCCGGGAAGATGACCTAGTGCATCTAAGGCTTCAAAGATGCATCTGTTCAGCTCACCGGACTGCAACGGCATAAGTCAGTCACGTTGACGAATAAAATATTTTAAATACGACCGTCGGTTCAAACGTACCACTCTGTTGATGAGGGGTGCAAAATCCCTAAATCCACTGTGCATGTCTCGATGCCACCGTATGCCTGTTCATCGGGTCAGCCCACTCCAGCTCCGCGATGTCTTCCGCCGTCCATCGAGGCCCGAGACGAAGACGGTGCTTCGCCATCATCGCATTCACCTCATGTGTCGGCCTGTAATCATCCCAGTTAGTCACTCTCCTCTCCACGCCTTTACGCCACCTCCGCCGGTTCCACTCCGTCACATGAGTCTTATGCTCCTCTCCTCGCCTCAGGATCGATCGATTCTTCGCCGCTCATGCTGCAAGGCATAATCAACAAGAATCATCATAAGCGCAATGAGATCATCATAAGCAACAAGAAACATGGTAATCTCACGGAGAACAAAGAGCTCACAGGTGGAGCGCGTGGCCGCCGGTATCGGTGGGCTGGCCCGGTGGGGTATGCTGATAAATCCCAAACTGCGTGGCCACGCGTTGTGGCAAATGTCACTCGACGGCGTACACACATATCATGGGCACGATGCACCGCCAGAGACCACGGTCCGCATTGCACATCACGTTCAGATCAAAGTCCCACTCTCGTTCTTGTCGATACGGCCACCAGATTACCTATACCTTGGTAAGTTCGCACTCTCGGTCAATAGCGGAATCAAAGAGAAAGGTGTTGGGCGAGTTCATATACTCGCGATCGCCAAAGCGCCCAACTCGCTGGTGTAGGTCTTGTACTGAAGTCTTGTTTAGGCCCGTGTAGAGTTTGACAACGCCCCACTCGTAAGCTACGGTGGGGTTTCAGTCTCGCCGCCTTCTTCGCCATAGTCTTCCCATGGGCGCCTTGGCAACTTCTCGACGCCCACCGCAGCCGCCCCACATCCAAATGGAGAAGGCCTGCATAAAACCACCCATATTGGACTTGTCTCCCGTCCTCTGCAAGGCGTCGTCAAGCTGCAAAACATCAAATGAGGATCAGATATAAGAAAATGTCATGGACACACTTTCATAGGTAGGTACGCAATTAGACACTCTCTCACCGAACTGTATAGGTAGGCGAGAGATGCCGCCCCCAACTGCACCCTGCATCCCAGTCCGCTAGGAAGAACAGATACGCCAGTTGGCGAGTTCCTGAGCTGTCTGAAACACGACCTCCGAGAGAATATACCACGATAGGCCTCGCAGACAACTCCACAGTCGCCTCATCTGCGCTTTGGGGCATGTCCTCCGTGCTTCGAGAGCTGTGGCAACGGCACACCGGATGTACGGTTACTCTTGGCAGCGGGCGCATCGCCGATGAGGGTGGTGACCTCTCCGCCAGATTGGCCTCTCCACTCGACCGGTGAGTGCATGACCTCGATCGGCATTGCAGTAATCATCCCCGTCCTCTAGGGTCACCGCCATCTCCCCGCATGGCAGATGGAAAGAATGCGCTCCGGTCTCCAACGGTCAATCGAGCTGTGAGAGCCGTGGACAAGCGTCGGCGGCCGACGCTGAACTGCAGCACGAAACCCAACAGACGGGTTTCTTGAAGAACGGCGTAGCGCCGTCGTAGTCCATATTCCCATGAACCCCGTGACCCCTCATGCGCAATGGCTGGAGCATCTGTTAAAAAGTGAACGCCAAAAAGTTAGGAAATCATTTTCATCAATCCGAGAACTTTGATCAAAATTTCTTTCATATCACTTACATCTCCGTTCTCTATGAAACGGGCACGATGACCCTTGTCGAATGCCCAGTCCAGCATGCAGTACCATGAGCCGATGTTGTCCGCAAGAGGTGGCCGCCTTAATAGAGTTTCATAAACAAAAGCACCATAAGCATAAGCATACATAAACAAACAATGAACTCAAATCATATCAAGATCAAATTTTAAGCATATTCCTCCAACAACATCTACTACACATGATGGATCAAATCATATCAACATGCATCATATCAAAAAAAACCTCCAACATATATCATAGCTTCATATTTTTAAACAAAATTTTCCAAACAATATCTTCATATCATCATATCAACATGCATCATCAAACTAGGGTTCATCTTCACACTAGAGCATATCATCATATCAACATGCATCATCAAACTAGGGTTCATCCCTTTATCAACAATACATCATAATTTTTAACAAAAAAATTATGAACTAGGGTTCATCTTCACACTAACATATGAACTATTGATTAGAGTACATATCCAATACCACTACTTACTAAAGAACTAAGAACTACAACTACAATCAATCTTAGGTGAAAAAATCAATCTAAGTTCAAAAACATGAGGGATTTCAAGCAAATAATGCGTCGAATCGGTAGCAAGTTTGCAAAAACTAATTGAGGGATCGGAGGAGCTTACGGTTCTCTCCTGGGCCATCTCGATCCGCCAAAACGGTGAAGAATCGGTGAAGATCCAAGGGGAGTGGAGGAGATGAGAGAGGAGAGAGGCGACTTGGGGAGAAAGAAAGAACTGCCGTTGGGGGGGGGGGAGATGGGCAGGGCACGGGGTTTCGTGGCAAATAACTGCTCGCACCCTACCGCCAGGCCCCGACGAGATAAGTTTCCTACCGCCATGGGACCTGGCGGTAGGCTGTCTAACCCTACCGCCAGATGCCCTGGCGGTAGGCAAAAGGGTCAAATCTCGAAAAAAATTCAAACCGGGATCAGATCCTGAAATCCTTTCTAAAAAGGGTCAAAACACAAAATTCTGCCACGGTATGAGTCGAGCAATAGTAAGTCCCCGGCTGCTGCCGATGCTGCTACGGCGGCGTAGCTCAGTAGCTCCAGCAACGGGACGACACTCCACGGATCGATCAATTGAGATTATACCACAAAGCTATTGATAGGCCCGGTCGCCGTGGGCTCGTGGCTAGCAAGCTAGGTCCAAGAATAAGACAAGCAGCATGAGCGCGCCGTTCGCAGTCCGTACAGTAAACGGACAAGCGCTGTCGTATCGAGCGAATCACGCGGCGGCGTGGAAATGCAAAGGTAGGGGCCGGCCTGGCACGTACTCCTACGTACGCGCAGTGCCGCCGATGGCCGTTTGGAGAATCAACAGCGTTGCCTAATTTGACAATGGACATGACGCCATGACCATGACTGCTGGTACGTGGTGCGCTGCGTGCCTCGCTGGTTAAACTTGGCACGATTTCAAACATATTGTAAGTTTTCTCTTGCTCCTAGAGCAACTCTAGCATACCCCGCATAACGCCGACTCATAAAACGCGTTTGCAGTTCGCGAAAGAAATGGTTAGACCCCGCAAAATGGATCCGTATAAAAGGATATTTGCGGAATATACTCTTTTACGGGTCGGCTTTGTGGGGTCTGCTCTTGCGCCGCTGCCGCCGGTCCGTAAATATCAATACCACACCATAAAAATACAACCATCATCCACACTACAAAATAATTATTCTGAAAAAAATATCAATACCAACACAATACAACAATCATCCACATTATAAGTAATTATTCAAATCACCGAAGTAAACTAAATAATGCAATATAAAACTTGTCCCTAATACAAATAACACATGAATTAAATAAAAATGAATAGCAAAATGAGTTTGTTATTGTCCAGCCCTTTGCCAATGGTGCTCAATGAGATCTTCCTGAAGCTGAAAGTGTGTGTTTGCATTTTCAATCTTCTTCTATGTCTGAAGAAAAGCTCTAATGCGGTTAGGGTCTCTAGCTGGTTTGACACGCCTACCCACATTGTTCGTAGAAGAACTCCAAGTTCATGCCTCTCTCTCATCTTCGAGAATCGTATTGTGAAGGATAACACAACATGTCATGATGTTTTTCAAGGTCCGCTTGTCCCAAAAACAAGCAGGACCACGAACAATGGCAAACCAAGATTGCAAAATCCCGAATGCTCTTTCAATGTCCTTTCGGGCTGCCTCTTGCACCCTTGTGAATTCACATTGTTTTCTAGTTTTGGGGTGTTTGATGCTCTTGACAAATGTGCACCAAGGAAGGTATATACCATCTGCAAGATAGTACCCTTTTGTGTACCATGCCTATTGATAGTATAGTTGCAAGCAGGAACATCACCACTAGCAAGCCTAGCAAACAAATGAGACCATTGCAACACATTGATATCATTGTGAGTGCCCGGCATACCAAAAAAAGCAATGCCAAATCCATAAATCCTCGGATGCTATGGCCTCTAGCACAATTGTTGCATCACGAGACTTGCCACAATACATCCCCTGCCATGCCTTCGGACAATTTTTCCAAGTGCAATGCATAAAAACAATGCTACCTAGCATGTCAGGCCAACCTCTCCTCTCATTAGATGCCATCAATTTTTTTGTGTCATCCTCGTTGGGTGCCCGAAGATATTCAGGACCAAAGACACGGATGATCACTTTGGAAAACCTACGCACTGACTCAATTGTGGTATCTTCACAATGCGAATGTACTGTTGGGGAACGTAGCAGAAATTCAAAATTTTCCTACGTGTCACCAAGATCTATCTATGGAGAAACTAGCAACGAGGGAAGGAGAGTGCATCTACATACCCTTGTAGATCGCTAAGCAGAAGCGTTCAAGAGAACGGGGTTGAAGGAGTCGTACTTGTCGTGATCCAAATCACCGGAGATCCTAGTGCCGAACGGACGGCACCTCCGCGTTCAACACACGTACAGCCCGGTGACGTCTCCCACACCTTGATCCAGCAAGGAGAGAGGGAGAGGTTGAGGAAGACTCCATCCAGCAGCAGCACAACGGCGTGGTGGTGGTGGAGGAGCGTGGCAATCCAGCAGGGCTTCGCCAAGCACCACGGGAGAGGAGGAGGAGGAGAGGCAGGGCTGCACCAATAGAGGGAGAAGTTCTCATGTGTTGGCAGCCCCAAAACCTCAAGTATATATAGGGGGGAAGGGGGCTGCACCCCCTTTAGGGTTTCCCACCCCCAAGGGGTGCGGCCAGCCCTAGATCCAACCCAAGGGGGGCGGCCAAGGGGGGAGGAGTGCCTCCCAAGTCAAGTGGAGGCCTCCCCTTTAGGGTTTTCCCCTTCCCATGCGCATGGGCCTTGGGGGGCTGGTGCCCTGGCCCATTAAGGCTAGGCGCTCCCTCACAGCCCATGGTACTGTATTGGACGTGGTGGAACAATTTCGGACCTCCGGACCCTCCGAATCCTCCGAACCTTCCGAAGCTTCCGGTACAATACCAAAAACCCGAACTTTTTCGAACCCAACAACAACTTTCCATATATAAATCTTTACCTCCGGACCATTCCGAACTCCTCGTGACGTCCGGGATCTCATCCGGACTCAACAACATTCAGTAACCACATACAAACTTCCTTTATAACCCTAGCGCCATCGAACCTTAGTGTGTAGACCCTACGGGTTCGGGAGACATGTAGACATGACCGAGACGTTTCTCCGTCAATAACCAACAACGGGATCTGGATACCCATGTTGGCTCCCACATGTTCCACGATGATCTCATCGGATGAACCACGATGTCAAGGACTCAATCGATCCCGTATACAATTCCCTTTGTCTAGCGGTATTGTACTTGCCCGAGATTCGATCATCGGTATCCCGATACCTTGTTCAATCTCGTTACCGGCAAGTCTCTTTACTCGTTCCGTAACACATCATCCCGTGATCAACCCCTTGGTCACATTGTGCACATTATGATGATGTCTTACCGAGTGGGCCCAGAGATACCTCTCCGACAAGCGGAGTGACAAATCCCAGTCTCGATTCGTGCCAACCCAATGACACTTTCGGAGACACCGTAGTGCACCTTTATAGCCACCCGATTGCGTTGGACGTTTGGTACACCCAAAGCATTCCTACGGTATCCGGAGTTGCACAAATCTCAGGTCTAAGGAAAAGATACTTGACATTTAGAAAAGCTTTAGCATACCGAACTACGATCTTTGTGCTAGGCTTAGTATTGGGTCTTGTCCATCACATCATTCTCCTAATGATGTGATCCCGTTATCAACGACATCCAATGTCCATGGTCGGAAACCGTAACCATCTATTGATCAACGAGCTAGTCAACTAGAGGCTTACTAGGGACATGGTGTTGTCTATGTACCCACACATGTATCTGAGTTTCCTATCAATACAATTATAGCATGGATAATAAACGATTATCATGAACAAGGAAATATAATAATAACTAATTTATTATGCCTCTAGGGCATATTTCCAACAGTCTCCCACTTGCACTAGAGTCAATAATCTAGTTCACATCGTCATGTGATTAACACTCACACGTCACATCGCCATGTGACCAACATCCAAAGAGTTTACTAGTGTCATTAAACTAGTTCACATCATCATGTGATTAAGACTCAATGAGTTCTGGGGTTTGATCATGTTTTGTTTGTGAGAGAGGTTTTAGTCAACGGGTCTACAACATTCAGATCCGTATGTACTTCGCAATTCTCTATGTCATATTTTAAACGCTGCTTCCACGCTCCACTTGGAGCTATTCCAAATGGTTGCTCCACTATACGTATCCGGTTTGGTACTCAGAGTCACTCGGATAGGTGTTAAAGCTTGCATCGACGTAACCCTTTACGCCGAACTCTTTATCACCTCCATAATCGAGAAACATATCCTTATTTACTCCAAGGACAATTTTGACCGCTGTCCAATGATCCATTCCTGGATCATTCTTGTACCCCTTGACTGACTCATGGCAAGGCACACTTCGGTGCGGTACACAAGATAGCATACTATAGAGCCTACGTCTGAAGCATAGGGGACGACCTTCGTCCTTTCTCTCTCTTCTGCCATGGTCGAGCTTTAGCTCTTAACTTCATACCTTACAACTCAGGCAAGAACTCCTTCTTTGACTAATCCATCTTGAACACTTTCAAGATTATGTCAAGGTATGTGCTCATTTGAAAGTATTATTAAGCATTTTTGATCTATCCTTATAGATCTCGATGCTCAATGTTCAAGTAGCTTAATCCAGGTTTTCTATTGAAAAACATCTTTCAAATAACCCTATATGCTTTCCAGAAATTCTACATCATTTCTGATCATCAATATGTCAACAACATATACTCATCAGAAATTCTATAGTGCTCCCACTCACTTACAAGTTTCTCATAAACTTTGTATAAACCCAAAATCTTTGATCATCTCATCAAAGCGCACATTCCAACTCCGAGATGCTTACTCTAGTCCTTAGAAGGATCGCTGGAGCCAGATACCTTTTAGCATCCTTAGGATCGACAAAAACTTTCTCGATTGTATCACATACAACCTTTCCTTACGAAGACCGGTAAGGAAACTCGTTTTGACATCCATCCGCCAGATTTCATAAATGCAGCTAATGCTAACATGATTACGACGGACTTAAGCATCGCTACGGATGAGAAAATCTCATCGTAGTCAACTCCTTGAACTTGTGAAAAACTCTTCGCCACAAGTCGAGCTTCATAGACGGTGACATTACCGTCCACGTCCATCTTCTTCTTAAAGATCCATTTATCTCAATGGCTTGCCTATCGGGCAAGTCCACCAAAGTCCATGCTTTGTTCTGATACATGAATCCTATCTCGGATTCATGGCTTCTAACCATTCGTCGGAATATGGGCCCACCATCGCTTCTCCATAGCTCGTAGGTTCATCTAGCAATATGACCTTCAAGACAGGATTACTGTACCACTCTGAAGTAGTACGCATCCTTGTCACCCTACGAGGTACGGTAGTGACTTGATCCGAAACTTCATGATCACTATCATAAGCTTCTACTTCAATTGGTGTAGGCGCCACAGGAACAACTTCCTGTGCCCTGCTGCACACTAGTTGAAGTGATGGTTCAATAACCTCATCAAGTCTCCACCATCCTCCCACTCAATTCTTTCGAGAAACTTTTCCTCGAGAAAGGACCCGTTAGTAGAAACAATCCCTATTGCTTTCGGATCTGAATTAGGAGGTATATCCAACTGTTTTTGGGTGTCCTATGAAGATGCATTTTATCCGCTTTGGGTTCGAGCTTATCAACCTGAAACTTTTTCACATAAGCGTCGCAGCCCCAAACTTTTAAGAAACGACAACTTGGGTTTCTCCAAACGGTGTCGTCTCAACGGAATTATGTGGTGCCCCATTAAAGTGAGTGCGGTTTGAAGGAAATATGCCCTAGAGGCAATAATAAAGTTATTATTTATTTCCTTATATCATGATAAATGTTTATTATTCATGCTAGAATTGTATTAACCGGAAACATAATACATGTGTGAATACATAGACAAACAGATAGTCACTAGTGTGCCTCTACAAGACTAGCTCATTGATCGAAGATGGTTATGTTTCCTAACCATAGACATGTGTTGTCATTTTATTAATGGGATCACATCATTAGGAGAATGATGTGGTTGACATGACCCATTTCGTTAGCTTAGCACTTGATCATTTAGTATGTTGCTTATGCTTTCTTCATGACTTATACAAAGTTCCTGCAACTATGAGATTATGCAACTCCCGTTTACCGGAGGAACACTTTGTGTGCTACCAAACGTCACAACGAATCGGGTGATTATAAAGGTACTCTCAGGTGTCTCCAAAAGTATATGTTGAGTTGGCATGAATCGAGATTAGGTTTTGTCACTCCGATTGTCGGAGAGGTATCTCTGGGCCTTCTCGGTAATACACATCACATAAGCCTTGCAAGCATTGCAACTAATGAGTTAGTTGTGAGATGATGTATTACGGAACGAGTAAAGAGACTTACCGTAACGAGATTGAACTAGGTATTGATACCGACGATCGAATCTCGGGTAAGTAACATACCGATGACAAAGGGAACAACGATATCGTTATGCGGTTTGACCGATAAAGATCTTCAGAGAATATGTAGGAACCAATATGGGCATCCAGGTTCCGCTATTGGTTATTGACCGAGAATGGTTCTAGGTCATGTCTACATAGTTCTCGAACCCGTAGGGTCCGCACGCTAACGCTTCGATGACAGTTCATTATGAGTTTATAAGTATTGATGTACCAAGGTTGTTCGAGTCCGGATGTGATCACGGACATGACGAGGAGTCTCAAATGGTCGAGACATAAAGATTGATATATTGAAGCCTACATTTGGACATCGGAAATGTTCGAGTGAAATCGAATTTATCGAGTACCGGAGGTTACCGGAACCCCCCGGGAACTATATGGGCCATAGTGGGCCTTGGTGGAAAGGAGAAAGGGCCAGCCCTAGGTGGCCGCGCGCCTCCCCCTTCCCCTAGTCCTACTAGGACTAGGAAAGGTGGGCCGGCCCCCTCTCTCTCTTTCCCCCTCCGGTGAATCCTATTCCAACTAGGATTGGAAGGGGAATCCTACTCCCGGAGGGAGTAGGACTCCCTGGCGCGCCTCCTCTTGGCCGGCCGGCCCCCTCCCCCTTGGCTCCTTTATATACGGGGGCAGGGGGCACCCCATGACACACAAGTTGATCTACGGATCGTTCCTTAGCCGTGTGCGGTGCCCCTTCCACCATATTCCACTTCGTCATATCGTCATGAGCTTAGGCGAAGCCCTGCGCCAAGAAGTCATATCGTCGTGGAGCTTAGGCGAAGCCCCGCGCCGGTGGAGCATCATCATCGCCACCACGACGTCAGGTCGACGGAACTCATCCCGACACTTTGCTGGATCGAGTCCGGGATCGCCATCGAGCTGAACGTGTGCGAACTCGGAGGTGCCGACGCTCGCTGCTTGGATCGGTCGGATCGTGAAGACGCACGACTACATCAACCGCGTTGTTATAACGCTTCCGCTTTCGGTCTCACGAGGGTACGTGGACGGACACTCTCCCTCTCGTTGCTATGCCATCACCATGGTCTTGCGTAATGAAGGAAATTTTTGAAATTACTACGCTCCCCAACAGTGGCATCCGAGCCTGGTTTTATGCGTTGATGTCATATGCACGAGTAGAACACAAGTGAGTTGTGGGCGATATAAGTCATACTGCTTACCAGCATGTCATACTTTGGTTCAGCGGTATTGTGAGATGAAGCGGCCGGACCGACATTACGCCAGACGCTTACGCGAGACTGGTTTCACCGCCCGAGCACTAGTTGCTTAAAGGTGACCGCGGTGTCTGTCTCTCTCACTTTAGTTGAACCGAGTGTGGCTACGCCCGGTCCTTGCGAAGGTTAAAACAGCACCAACTTGACAAACTATCGCTGTGGTTTTGATGCGTAGGTAAGAACGGTTCTTGCTCAGCCCGTAGCAGCCACGTAAAACTTGCAACAACAAAGTAGAGGACGCCTAACTTGTTTTTGCAGGGCATGTTGTGATGTGATGTGGTCAAGACGTGATGCTATATTTTATTGTATGAGATGATCATGTTTTGTAACCGAAGTTATCGGCAATCGGCAGGAGCCATATGGTTGTCGCTTATTGTATGAAATGCAAAAGCCATGTAATTGCTTTACTTTATCACTAAGCAGTAGCGATAGTCGAGAAGCAATAGTTGGCGAGACGACAACGATGCTACGATGGAGATCAAGGTGTCGCTACCGGTGACGATGGTGATCATGACGGTGCTTCGAGATGGAGATCACAAGCACAAGATGATGATGACCATATCATATCACTTATATTGATTGCATGTGATGTTTATCCTTTATGCATCTTATCTTGCTTTGATTGACGGTAGCAAGATGATCTCTCATAAAATTATCAAGAAGTGTTCTCCCGAGTATGCACCGCTGCTAAAAGTTCAGAGTACCCGGACACCACGTGATGATCGGGTGATAAGTTCTACGTCCATCTACAACGGTGCAAGCCAGTTTTGCACACGCAGAATACTCAAAGTTAAACTTGACGAGCCTAGCATATGCAGATATGGCCTCGAACACGGAGACCGAAAGGTCGGCGTGAATCATATAGTAGATATGATCAACATAGTGATGTTCACCATTGAAACTACTCAATCTCACGTGATGATCGGACATGGTTTAGTTGATTTGGATCACGTAATCACTTAGATGACTAGAGAGATGTCTGTCTAAGTGGGAGTTTTTAATATGATTAATTGAACTTAAATTTATCATGAGCTTAGTACCGATAGTATTTTGCTTGTCTATGTTTATTGTAGATAGATGGCTCGTCTGTTGTTCCGTTGAATTTTAATGCGTTCCTTGAGAAAGCAAAGTTGAAAGATGATGGTAGCAATTACACGGACTGGGTCCGAATTTGAGGATTATCCTCATTGCTGCACGGAAGAATTACGCCCCGAAGCACCGCTGGGTGCCGTGCCTGCTGCAGAGCAACGCCGTGAAGTTGTGAACGTCTGGCGAGCAAAGTCGATGACTACTCTATAGTTCGGTGTGCCATGCTTTACGGCTTAGAACCGGGACTTCAACGACGTTTTGAACGTCATGGAGCATATGAGATGTTCCAGAGTTGAAGTTAATATTTCAAGCAAATGCCCGGATTGAGAGATATGAAGTCTCCAATAAGTTCTATAGCTGCAAGATGGAGGAGAATAGTTCGTCGGTGAGCACATACTCAAAATGTCCGGGTATAATAATCACTTAATTCAGCTGGGAGTTAATCTTCCGGATGATAGTGTCATTGAAATTCTCCAATCACGCCACCAAGCTACAAGAGCTTCGTGATGAACTATAATATGCAAGGGATGACTAAGACAATTCTGAGCTCTTCGCAATGCTAAAAGCATGGAGGTAGAAATCAAGAAAGAGCATCAAGTGTTGATGGTCAACAAGACCACTAGTTTCAAGAAAAGGGCAAAGGAAAGAAGAAGGAAACTTCAAAAGAACAGCAAGAAAGTTGCTGATCAAGAGAAGAAACCCAAGTCTGGACCTAAGCCTGAAATCGAGTGTTTTACTGCAAGCGATCGACTTTGAAGCGGAACTGCCCCAAGTATTTGGCGGATAAGAAGGATGGCAAGGTGAACAAAGGTATATGCGATATACATGTTATTGATGTGTACCTTACTAGAGCTCGTAGTAGCACCGGTATTTGATATTGGTTACTGCTAATATTTGCAACTCAAATAGGGACTACGGAATAGACGAGCACCGGCAAAGGACGAGGTGACGATGCGTGGGAAATGGTTCCAAAGTCAATGTGATCGCGGTCGGCACGCTACCTCTACATCTACCTTCGGATTAGTTTTAGACCTAAATAATTGTTATTTGGTGCCAGCGTTGAGCATGAACATTATATCTGGATCTTGTTTGATGCGAGACGGTTATTCATTTAAATCAGAGAATAATGGTTGTTCTATTTATATGAGTAATATCTTTTATGGTCATGCACCCTTGAAGAATGGTCTATTTTGTTGAATCTCGACAGTAGTGATACACATATTCATAATGTCGAAGCCAAAAGATGCAGAGTTGATAATGATAGTGCAACTTATTTGTGGCACTCGCCGCTTAGGTCATATCGGTGTAAACGCATGAAGAAACTCCATACAGATGGACTTTTGGAATCACTTGATTATGAATCACTTGGTACTTGCGAACCGTGCCTCATGGGCAAGATGACTAAAACACCGTTCTCCGGTTGTATGGAGAGAGCAACAGACTTATTGGAAATCATACATACAGATGTATGTGGTCCGATGAATGTTGAAGCTCGTGGCGGATATCGTTATTTTCTCACCTTCACAGATGATTTAAGCAGATACGGGTATATCTACTTGATGAAGCATAAATCTGAAACATTTGAAAAGTTCAAAGAATTTCAGAGTGAAGTTGAAAATCATCGTAACAAGAAAATAAAGTTTCTACGATCTGATCGTGGAGGAGAATATTTGAGTTACGAGTTTGGTCTACATTTGAAGCAATGCGGAATAGTTTCGCAACTCACGCCACCGGGAACACCACAGCGTAATGGTGTGTCCGAACGTCGTAATCGTACTTTACTAGATATGGTGCGATCTATGATGTCTATTTCCGATTTACCGCTATCGTTTTGGGGTTATGCTTTAGAGACGGTCGCATTCACGTTAAATAGGACATCGTCAAAATCCGTTGAGACGACGCCTTATGAACTGTGGTTTAGCAAGAAACCAAAGTTGTCGTTTCTGAAAGTTTGGGGTTGCGATGCTTATGTGAAAAAACTTCAACCTGATAAGCTTGAACCCAAATCGGAAAAATGTGTCTTCATAGGATACCCAAAGGAGACAATTGGGTATACCTTCTATCACAGATCCGAAGGCAAGACATTCGTTGCTAAGAATGGATCCTTTCTAGAGAAGGAGTTTCTCTCGAAAGAAGTGAGTGGGAGGAAAGTGGAACTTGATGAGGTAATAGTACCAACTCCCTTATTGGAAAGTAGTTCATCACGAAATCAGTTTCGTAATAACTACACCAGATTAGCGAGGAAGATAATGATAATGATCATGAAACTTCAGATCAAGTTGTCACCGAACTCAGAGATCAACCAGAATAAAATCCGCACTGAGTGGTATGGTAATCCTATTCTGGAAGTCATGCTACTAGATCATGGTGAACCTACGAACTATGAAGAAGCGATGGTGAGCCCAGATTCCACAAAATGGTTTGAAGCCATGAAATCTGAGATGGGATCCATGTATGAGAACAAAGTATGGACTTTGGTAGACTTGCCCGATGATCGGCAAGCTATTGAGAATAAATGGATTTTTAAGAAGAAGACTGACGCCGATGGTAATATAACTGTCTACAAAGCTCGACTTGTTGCAAAAGGTTTTCGACAAGTTCAAGGGGTTGACTACGATGAGACTTTCTCACCCGTAGCGATGCTTAAGTCTGTCCGAATCATGTTAGCAATTGCCGCATTTTATGATTATGAAATTTGGCAAATGGATGTAAAAACTGCATTCTTGAATGGATTTCTAGAAGAAGAGTTGTATATGATGCAACCAGAAGGTTTTGTTGATCCAAAGGGTGCTAACAAAGTGTGCAAGCTCCAACGATCAATTTATGGTCGGTGCAAGCCTCTCGGAGTTGGAATAAACGCTTTGATAGTGTGATCAAAGCATATGGTTTTATCTGAGACTTTTGGAGAAGCCTGTATTTACAAGAAAGTGAGTGGGAGCTCAGAGCATTTTCGATATTATATGTGGATGACATATTGTTGATTGGAAATGATATAGAATTTCTGGATAGCATAAAAGGATACTTGAATAAAAGTTTTTCAATGAAAGACCTCGGTGAAGCTGCTTACATATTGGGCATCAAGATCTATAGAGATAGATCAAGACGCTTAATTGACTTTCACAGAGCACATACCTTGATAAAGTTTTGAAGAAGTTCAAAATGGATCGTGCAAAGAAAGGTTTTTACTGTATTACAAGGTGTAAGATTGAGTCGACTCAATGCCCGACCACAAGCAGAAGATAGAGAGAAAATGAAAATGTTCCTATGCTTCAGCCATAGGCTCTATCATGTATGCAATGCTGTGTACCAGACTGACGATGCTTAGCTGTAAGCTTGGCAGGAAGGTACCAAAGTAATCCAGAGTGGATCATCGGACAGCGGTCAAGAACATCCTGAAATACGAAAAGGACTAAGGATATGTTTCTCGTATATGGAGGTGACAAAGAGCTAGTCGTAAATGGTTACGCCGATGCAAGCTTTGACATCGATCCAGGCGATTCTAAATCGCAAACCGGATACGTATTTTTATTAAACGGTGGAGCTGTCGGTTGGTGCAGTTCTAAACAAAGCGCCGTGGCGGGATCTACATGTGAAGCGGAGTACATAGCTGCTTCGAAGCAGCAAATGAAGGAGTCTGGATGAAAGAGTTCATTTCCGATCTAGGTGTTATACCTAGTGCATCGGGACCAATGAAGATCTTCTATGACAATATGGTGCAATTGCCTTGGCAAAGGAATCCAGATTTCACAAGAGGACCAAGCATATCAAGAGACGCTTCAATTCCATTCGGGATCAAGTCCAAGTGGGAGACATAGAGATTTGCAAAATACATACGGATCTGAATGTTGCAGACCGCTGACTAAGCCTCTTCCACGAGCAAAACATGATCAGCACCAAGACTCCATGGGTGTTAGAATCATTCTTGTGTAATCTAGATTATTGACTCTAGTGCAAGTGGGAGATCAAGGAAATATGCCCTAGAGGCAATAATAAAGTTATTATTTATTTCCTTATATCATGATAAATGTTTATTATTCATGCTAGAATTGTATTAACCGGAAACATAATACATGTGTGAATACATAGACAAACAGATAGTCACTAGTGTGCCTCTACAAGACTAGCTCATTGATCGAAGATGGTTATGTTTCCTAACCATAGACATGTGTTGTCATTTGATTAATGGGATCACGTCATTAGGAGAATGATGTGGTTGACATGACCCATTTCGTTAGCTTAGCACTTGATCATTTAGTATGTTGCTTATGCTTTCTTCATGACTTATACAAAGTTCCTGCAACTATGAGATTATGCAACTCCGTTTACGGAGGAACACTTTGTGTGCTACCAAACGTCACAACGTAATCGGGTGATTATAAAGGTACTCTCAGGTGTCTCCAAAAGTATATGTTGAGTTGGCATGAATCGAGATTAGGTTTTGTCACTCCGATTGTCGGAGAGGTATCTCTGGCCTTCTCGGTAATACACATCACATAAGCCTTGCAAGCATTGCAACTAATGAGTTAGTTGTGAGATGATGTATTACGGAACGAGTAAAGAGACTTACCGTAACGAGATTGAACTAGGTATTGGATACCGACGATCGAATCTCGGGTAAGTAACATACCGATGACAAAGGAACAACGATATCGTTATGCGGTTTGACCGATAAAGATCTTCAGAGAATATGTAGGAACCAATATGGGCATCCAGGTTCCGCTATTGGTTATTGACCGAGAATGGTTCTAGGTCATGTCTACATAGTTCTCGAACCCGTAGGGTCCGCACGCTTAACGTTTCGATGACAGTTCATTATGAGTTTATAAGTATTGATGTACCGAAGGTTGTTCGGAGTCCCGGATGTGATCACGGACATGACGAGGAGTCTCGAAATGGTCGAGACATAAAGATTGATATATTGGAAGCCTACATTTGGACATCGGAAATGTTCCGAGTGAAATCGGGAATTTACCGGAGTACCGGGAGGTTACCGGAACCCCCCGGGAACTATGTGGGCCATAGTGGGCCTTGGTGGAAAGGAGAAAGGGCCAGCCCTAGGTGGCCGCGCGCCTCCCCCCTTCCCCTAGTCCTACTAGGACTAGGAAAGGTGGGCCGGCCCCCTCTCTCTCTTTCCCCCTCCGGTGAATCCTATTCCAACTAGGATTGGAGGGGGGATCCTACTCCCGGAGGGAGTAGGACTCCCTGGCGCGCCTCCTCTTGGCCGGCCGGCCCCCTCCCCCTTGGCTCCTTTATATACGGGGGCATGGGGCACCCCATGACACACAAGTTGATCTACGGATCGTTCCTTAGCCGTGTGCGGTGCCCCTTCCACCATATTCCACTTGGTCATATCGTCGCGGAGCTTAGGCGAAGCCCCGCGCGAAGAAGTCATATCGTCGCGGAGCTTAGGCGAAGCCCTGCGTCGATGGAGCATCATCATCGCCACCACGCCGTCGGCCGACGGAACTCATACCGACACTTTGCTGGATCGGAGTCCGGGATCGCCATCGAGCTGAACGTGTGCGTAACTCGGAGGTGCCGTATGTTCGGTGCTTGGATCGGTCGGATCGTGAAGACGCGTCGACTACATCAACAGCGTTGTTATAACGCTTCGCTTTCGGTCTCACGAGGGTACGGGACGGACACTCTCCCCTCTCGTTGCTATGCCATCACCATGGTCTTGCGTGTACGTAGGAAATTTTTTGAAATTACTACGTTCCCCAACACGGTTGTCTCTAATGCCTAACCCATGAACGATAGTGGTAATTCGATAAGAGATATCATGGTACGCACCATATCCAATAGAGTGCAACTATGATGTTCGGACACACCATCACACTATGGTGTTCGGTGCGGTATTAATTGTGAAACAATTTGCACAATGTCTTAATTGTGTGCCAAAACTCAGAACTCAGATATTCATCTCTATGATCATATCATAGACATTCTATCCTCTTGTCACGATGATCTTCAACTTCACTCTGAAATTACTTGAACCATTCAATAATTCAGACTTGTGTTTCATCAAGTAAATATACTCAACATCTACTCGAATCATCTCGTGAAGTCGAACATAACGATATTCTTTGCATGCCTCAAAGACTCATTGGACTGCACACATCAAAATGTGTTACTTCCAACAGGTTGCTACCTTGTTCCATCTTTATGAAACCGAGGCTTTTCAGGTCATCTTGCCCATGTGGTTTGATTTGCATATCTCAAGTGATTCAAAATCAAGTGAGTCCAAACGATCCATCTGCATGGAGTTTCTTCATGCGTATACACCAATAGACATGGTTTGCATGTCTCAAACTTTTCAAAAACGAGTGAGTCCAAAGATCCATCAACATGGAGCTTCTTCATGCGTTTTATACCAATATGACTTACATGGCAGTGCCACAAGTACGTGGTACTATCATTACTATCTTATATCTTTTGGCATGAAAATGTGTATCACTATGATCGAGATTCAATAAACCATTCCTTTTAGGTGCTAGACCATTGAAGGTATTATTCAAATTAACAGAGTAACCATTATTCTCCTTAAATGAATAATCAGACATGGCAGACATAATCTAATCATGTCTATTCTCAACGCAAACACCAAATAACAATTTTAGGTTTAACTCCAATCTCGATGGTAGAGGGAGCGTGCGATGCTTGATCACATCAACCTTGGAAACACTTCCAACACATATCGTCGGCTCACCTTTAGCTAGTCTCCGTTTATTCCGTAGCTTTTATTTCGAGTTACTAACACTTAGCAACCGAATCGGTATCTTAATACCCTGGTACTACTAGGAGTACTAGTAAAGTACACATTAACATAATGTATATCCAATATACTTCTATCGACCTTGCCTGCCTTCTCATCTACCAAGTATCTAGGGTGGTTCCGCTTCAGTGTCCGTTCCTCTCATTACAGAAGCACTTAGTCTCGGGTTTGGGTTCAACCTTGGGTTTCTTCACTAGAGCAGGAACTGTTTTGCCGTTTCATGAAGTATCCCTTGTTGCCCTTGCCCTTCTTGAAACTAGTGGTTTTACCAACCATCAACAATTGATGCTCCTACTTGACTTCTACTTTCGCGGTGTCAAACATCGCGAACACTTCAAGGATCATCATATCTATCCCTGATATGTTATAGTTCATCACGAAGCTCTAGTAGCTTGGTGGCAATGTCTTTGGAGAAACATCACTATCTCATCTGGAAGATTAACTCCCACTCGATTCAAGTGATTGTTGCACCCAGACAATCTGAATACAAGCTCAACGATCGAGATCTTCTCCCTTAGTTTGTAGGCTAGAAAACTCGTCGGAGGTCTCATACCTCTTGACGTGGGCACGAGCCTGAAATCCTAATTTCAGCCCTCAGAACATCTCATATGTTCCGCGACGTTTCAAAAAACGTCTTTCGTGCCTCAACTCTAAACCGTTTAACTGAACTATCACGTAGTTATCAAAATGTGTATGTCCGATGTTCGCAACATCCACAAACGACGTTTGGGGTTCAGCACACTGAGCGGTGCATTAAGGACATAAGCTTTCTCTGTCCGCATAATCGCCATGTCAACTTTCAACTATATTTTCTCTAGGAACATATCTAAAACAGTAGAACTAAAGCGCGAGCTATGACATAATTTGCAAAGGGCTTTTGACTATGTTCAGGATAATTAAGTTCATCTTATGAACTCCCACTCAGATAGACATCCCTCTAGTCATCTAAGTGATTACACGATCCGAGTCAACTAGGCCGTGTCCGATCATCACGTGAGACGGACTAGTCATCATCGGTGAACATCTTCATGTTGATCGTATCTACTATACAACTCATGCTCGACCTTTCGGTCTCTTGTGTTCCGAGGCCATGTCTGTACATGCTAGGCTCGTCAAGTTAACCTAAGTGTTTCGCGTGTGTAAATCTGGCTTACACCCGTTGTATGTGAACGTAAGAATCTATCACACCCGATCATCACGTGGTGCTTCAAACGACGAACTTTCATAACGGTGCACAGTTAGGGGAACACTTTCTTGAAATTTCAATGAGGATCATCTTATTTACTACCGTCGATCTAAGCAAATAAGATGCATAAACATGATAAACATCACATGCAATCAAATAGTGACATGATATGGCCAATATCATTTTGCTCCTTTGATCTCCATCTTGGGCTCCATGATCATCGTCGTCACCGCATGACACCATGATCTCCATCATCATGATCTCCATCATCGTGTCTCCATGAAGTTGTCTCGCCAACTATTACTTCTACTACTATGGCTACCGTTAGCAATAAAGTAAAGTAATTACATGGCGTTGTTTAATGACACGCAGGTCATACAATAAATAAAGACAACTCCAATGGCTCCTGCCGGTTGTCATACTCATCGACATGCAAGTCGTGATTCCTATTACAAGAACATGATCAATCTCATACATCACATATCATTCATCACATTCTTCTTGGCCATATCACATCACATAGCATACCCTGCAAAAACAAGTTAGACGTCCTCTAATTGTTGTTTGCATGTTTTACGTGGCTGCTATGGGTTTCTAGCAAGAACGTTTCTTACCTACGCAAAACCACAACGTATATGCCAATTGATATTTACCCTTCATAAGGACCCTTTTCATCGAACCCGTTCCGACTAAAGTGGGAGAGACTGGCACCCGCTAGCCACCTTATGCACCAAGTGCATGTCACCGGTGGAACTGTCTCACGTAAGTGTACGTAAGGTCGGTCCGGCCGCTTCACCCACAATACCGTCGAAACAAGATTGGACTAGTAACGGTAAGCATATTGAACAAAATCAACGCCCACAACTACTTTGTGTTCTACTCGTGCAAAGAATCTACGCAATAGACCTAGCTCATGATGCCACTGTTGGTGAACGAGCAGAAATTCAAAATTTTCCCACGTGTCACCAAGATCTATCTATGGAGAAACTAGCAAAGAGGGAAGGAGAGTGCATCTACATACCCTTATAGATCGCTAAGCGAAGCGTTCAAGAGAACGGGGTTGAAGGAGTCGACTGTCGTGATCCAAATCACCGGAGATCCTAGTGCCGAACGGACGGCACCTCCGCGCTCAACACACGTACAGCCCGGTGACGCCTCCCACGCCTTGATCCAGCAAGGAGAGAGGGAGAGGTTGAGGAAGACTCCATCCAGCAGCAGCACAACGGCGTGGTGGTGGTGGAGGAGCGTGGCAATCAAAGAGGGCTTCGCCAAGCACCACGGAGAGGAGGAGGAGGAGAGGCGGGGCTACACCAATAGAGGGAGAAGTTCTCATGTGTTGGCAGCCCCAAAACCTCAAGTATATATAGGGGAAGGGGCTGCGCCCCTTTAGGGTTTCCACCCCAAGGGGTGCGGCCAGCCCTAGATCCAATCCAAGGGGCGGCTAAGGAGGAGGAGTGCCTCCCAAGTCAAGTGGAGGCCTCCCTTTAGGGTTTTCCCCTTCCCATGCGCATGGGCCTTGGGGGCTGGTGCCCTGGCCCATTAAGGCTAGGGCGCCTCCTACAGCCCATGCTACTGTATTGGACGTGGTGAAACAATTTCCGGACCTCCGGACCCTCCGAATCCTCCGAACCTTCCGAAGCTTCCGGTACAATACCGAAAAACCCGAACTTTTTCCTAACCCGAACAACAACTTTCCATATATAAATCTTTACCTCCGGACCATTCCGAACTCCTCGTGACGTCCGGGATCTCATCCGGACTCAACAACATTCAATAACCACATACAAACTTCCTTTATAACCCTAGCGCCATCGAACCTTAGTGTGTAGACCCTACGGGTTCGGGAGACATGTAGACATGACCGAGACGTTCTCCGGTCAATAACCAACAGCGGGATCTGGATACCCATGTTGGCTCCCACATGTTCCACGATAATCTCATCGGATGAACCACGATGTCAAGGACTCAATCGATCCCGTATACAATTCCCTTTGTCTAGCGGCATTGTACTTGCCTGAGATTCGATCGTCGGTATCCCTATACCTTGTTCAATCTCGTTACCGGCAAGTCTCTTTACTCGTTCCGTAACACATCATCCCGTGATCAACCCCTTGGTCACATTGTGCACATTATGATGATGTCTTACTGAGTGGGCCCAGAGATACCTCTCCGACAAGCGGAGTGACAAATCCCAGTCTCGATTCGTGCCAACCCAACAGACACTTTCGGAGACACCTGTAGTGCACCTTTATAGCCACCCAGTTACGTTGTGACGTTTGGTACACCCAAAGCATTCCTACGGTATCCGGGAGTTGCACAATCTCATGGTCTAAGGAAAAGATACTTGACATTTAGAAAAGCTTTAGCATACGAACTACGATCTTTGTGCTAGGCTTAGTATTGGGTCTTGTCCATCACATCATTCTCCTAATGATGTGATCCCGTTATCAACGACATCCAATGTCCATGGTCAGGAAACCGTAACCATCTATTGATCAACGAGCCAGTCAACTAGAGGCTTACTAGGGACATGGTGTTGTCTATGTACCCCCACATGTATCTGAGTTTCCTATCAATACAATTATAGCATGGATAATAAACGATTATCATGAACAAGGAAATATAATAATAACTAATTTATTATTGCCTCTAGGGCATATTTCCAACATGTACTCATCGACATAGTCAGCTGAAATGCCATATGCATTCACCCGCATAGCTGCCGAGATTTTTTGATATGCACTAAATCCCTTCAAGCCCGCGACACTTCTTCTTTGAGTAAAATACCGACAATTTGCCTCGCAAGCTTAAACAATTTTCACAAAGAGAGATTGGCGCATTCGGTACCTTCTCCGGAAGAGGTGCGGTGGATATGTTGGATTCTCCGCGAAGTAGTCTTGCATCAACATCTCGTTCCCGAGATGGCGATTTCGAGGAATGCAAAGACACCCGACGGTCGATCCTCGCTACCTCTTTCGGTTCTCGTCTTCATGCTCCTTCATGGCAAGGGCCATCACCAACATCTGTTGCCGATAGTTTGCAAGCAGCGTCTCAACATTCGAGTCATCCGAATCGGACAAATCGTCGAGCAAAAACTTCTCGCACGGGCTCAATTCCATCTACATGAACAAAAATCGCACATGCGCGTATGCGTAGCGCTCGGCACAAAGCACAAGCAAACACTCACCGGTGACTCGTGGGGCGGGCAATCCCAGGCGGCGACTAGGGGTGGCTCGAGGGCGGTCGATCCCCGGCGTCGATGGCGACCAGGGGCGACTCGTCTCGCCTGATCCAGGGGGAGGTGCAGCTTATCGGTGGTGGAGGGTGGGGGACGCCCCCGCGGCGTGATTCCACCCACAGATTTGGCCGGAATAGCCGGCGGCGGACGGGCGGAACCAATGGCGGGTGGACGGCGGAAGGAGGTGGGGAAAGGGCGCAGGCTGAAATGTCCCTCCCGCCAACCGCTTTCCTGCGATACCGGGCACCGTAGGAGTGAGGCGGAAACCTGCGTATTCGCTGGTTGGGGCCGAGATTTTGCCGCGCCCCTCAAAAGCTTTTACGGGCGTGCCGCATTTGTAGGGTCTGTTCGGGCGGGATTTTTTGCACCGACCCGCATTTTAACGATCATTTTGCAGGTCGAGGTTTTTTACGGGTCTGCTAGAGATGCTCTTACGTTCCCACGGCTCTGTCCCCGCGGCCGAAGTGAACTGTTCTCCGCTCGTCCCGGCAAGCTGCAATGCCGTGTCACTCCGGTTGCGTTCAAGTTGAGCGGCCGGCCAGCCAAGCCGGTGTGGCCGGAGCTTCTTCAGTTCAAGGTACATGCCGAGGCAGAAGCAGGCCTGCACGCTCTAGAAGCAACAAGGACGCGCGTCTGCCGACCGGCCGGCCGGGTACAACGGCGGCGCCGTGGTGGCCGGGCTCCCCGCGTGCGTGCGTTCATGCTCTGCCCTTCTCTCCCGCTCCAGGTAGCCAGCACCAAATGAGTCAGTTAACTCAGGGACGCGGTTGGTCGGCCGCGTTGCCGTGCGTGCGTGCGTTACCAGCAGGCAGCAGCCAATCAATCATGCAGCTGCTTCTCTTTTAGTAAGATTGAACAGCAGCCATGCATTTTTTTTCTATTCATTTCCGATCATGACGGTACAATGAACATCACAAAATAATAAAAACTAAATCCGATCACCCAGCAACGACTACAAGCACGGAAGCGAGCCAAAGGCGCGCTACCGTCATCACCTCTCCCTCGTCGGAGCCACACAAAACTACTTGTAGTAGACAGTCGAGAAGTCGTCATGCTAAGGCCCCACAGGACCAGCGCAGTGAACAGCAACCGCCGTTGAAAAGGAGTAGTGTAGATCGGAAAGATCCAACCCGAATACACACGAACGTAGATGTACTATGACCAGATCCGAGCAAGTTTATCAAAGATAGATCCGCTTAAGACACATCTCCACATGCCTACCAATGATCCTGACACATCATCGGGACAGAAGCGTGAAAACCTTATTTCAGCTTCAGGGAGATGCCACCGTCTTATCTTCCCGAATAGGACACGATGCTCGAATGAATGGATCTCGGCCATGGTCGCGATCGACTCACGGCTCGCATTCGCAGCCGTCTCGCAGGGGTCTCGTAATGGTTCCCGCATACAGGGACGGCATGATCCACATACATGCAAGGCTTATGTTAGCACGGCCGCAGGTAGGCAAGCCAACGTAGGTCAAAGAATAAGACAAGCATGCGCCGTCCGTCCGTACAGTGAATGGTCAGGGCCTGTCGAATCGAATCGCGCGGCCGGCGTGGAAATGGTGCCGGTAGGGGTCCGGCTGACAACACATGCCCATGGCCTACACGACTATACTGTAGGAGCTAGCTCCGGCCAGCAGCATCAACAGCAGCTGGGAGATCTTGGACCTGGACCGTACGTACAGCTGCTCCCGGAGCTAGCTAGTGATCAACCTACAACTTTTTTCTCTCTTATCTAAAAGAGAGGTCAATTCAATTTCAACCTATCTAATCCGTGGCTGCGTTGCAGAACTGTGCACGTTTGTTGGCGTTCTGAATCTGCCATTAGCGCACTGCTGTCAAGTGATTAATGGGCACGGAGGATCTCGATTCAGACCAGCCTTGCTTAATTTGATGATGGTGGCATGCACGTGCAGATGAACTTAGCTAGGCCGTCAGCAGCATTCCAGTCCTTAGAGCATCTCCAACGGCCGCGCCAAACGACGCGGCGCGGTAAACCTAGCTTTTTAGCGCAGACAGGCGTTTTGCGCTCAAGCAGTCATGAAAACTTCGCGCGTCGCGAAACCGATTCTTGTATGCAAAAGCGCGCTTCGCGCGCCATTTTTAGCGCCGCTTCGCGCGCCTATAAAAGTGCTTGGCGCGCACCACGCGCCTTCTCCACGCTTCCTCTTCTCCTCTTCCTCTCCTCTCTCGCCACGCGCCGCTCCGGGCGCCCGCCACCGACAAGCGCCGCTCCGGCACCCGCCACGGTGCGCCGCCATGCCGCCGTGCCGCCGAGGAGCGTCCGGCTACATGGCGTCCGCCTGCGCCTAACGGCAGCTACTGCGGAGATACGCCCGCAATCTCGGCTCGGCCTCGGCGCGTACGGGACGGCGCGCGAGGCCGCCCGCGAGTACGAGACGCAGTTGGAAAGGCGTCAGCGGAAGGCGTTGGCGAATGCGCAGTCCGACATCGTTGCAGCACGCCGGACGATGATCGGTGGCTGGACATCTGGCTAGACACCTCGGACGACACCGCCGAGGATGATAATGATGATGATGATAGCGACTTCGAGTAGTTTCTATCTAGTTGCGCCGTAGTTTATCTATGCTTTCAAACTATCTATCTAATTGCACCGATGTAAAATACCTTTGTATCGTTTTTTATTTATGCAATCTATTTAATTTTTATTATATCTATGCTTTCGAAAATAAAAAAAGTATTATGTGTGCGCTGTATTTTTTGCATACTGCGATTTTAAGCCGATTCTTTGGATGGGCAGAATGCCGCCTAACAAACCAGGCGATGGGCGCGCGCTAAAGCTGTTTTTTGTACGCCCCCTTCGACGCCTGTTGGAGATGCTCTTACATGCGGAGGAAGAGCGACCAATAACTTGTGTGAGGATGACGGCAGGTGATGCGCTGCGTGCCTGGCCAAACTTGGTATCGGGCCGTACGTAGAGATCACGCAAAATAGCTTCTGCTCACCAGATTGACACTCAACGTATGTAGTTATACAGGTACAGGTACAGGTATGCGTGCATGCATGTCAGCTAGCTAGTCCATCAATCATTGGGTGCCTTGCGCTTAACTCTGACGCTAACACGCGCATGCAACTTGATCGCATCAACAACTAGCTACTTGTATAATCAGCAATGCTAGTTCTAGAATGTACAGACAGAATCACAGTATAGGTGCGTGCATGTGTGTCAACAGAGGTCCGTCGATCCATCGATGCCAACTTTGCAAGATTACAGCTGATGAATAGAGCGCACGTTCGATGGATATACGATCTTGGATTGGATTCCTCCCCCTCCACTAGTGATTAACCCCATGGTTAGCTTGCTAGCTGTAACGATCTACTCCTACCAATCTAGGTTGGAATCTAATCTCAACCCATCCCGTGAAGGATCGACAGGTGTTAATTAACTAAGCGATTGTGTTAAGCCAAGAGGCAGGTGAGCCCTAGCTAGAACGTGTAGCCCTCGTATTCTAATGCTGCCTCCGTTCCATGTAGCTGGTGGCATGGGTTACAATTAAGTAAGGAGAAGCTACGGATCAACTAGCCACTAGTAGGAGGATCAAATCAAAGTAGATAGAGTAGGAGTCGTACTGCTAATAGCACTTGTTAAGTGTGCTGCCAGCCGGGCTAATCCTTTTGTTAATCCCCTCTGACGAGATCCATGAGCCCCATTGGCGCTGAGGATCGAAGCGCATGATCGTCCATCCACCAGGCAGAGAAAGCGTACGTCCCAGCTGCCTGCCTGCCTGCCTGCCTGCCTTTGACTCGAATCTCATCTACAATCTCTGCTACTCAAAGAAGAAAGAAAGAAAGAAAGAAAAGCTAGCAGCACCGATGGGTCGATGGATGGCAACGTGCCTCCGACGCGCGCGCAAGCTCAATTATTGCGGTGCACGCACGCACGCACGCATCTGCCGATGCATCCATCCATGATCCACCCATGGAGATCAACGGAATCAACGTGCACGTAGGAGTAGAGTATGTGATGATGTGGTTGTTTAGTTCCTTGTCGCATTATTATGTGTGATGAGACGACAGGTGTTGCAAAAATGCTTAAGGCGTTGGACGGGAGATCGTATGTGGCGTGACGGTCGGCAGCAACCTGGATAGTTCCTCCGGTCTCCGTGGTAACATGCATGCATGGCCTGCCGGATCGACGATCATATACAAATGCAACGCAACGTGTTCCCTCAAAAAAAGGAATGTATGCAGATGCAACGGATCAAGTTTCTCTGGAAGAACACGGTGGATCAAGCTAGCTATTAGCTAGGAGCCCTCCGGTGACACGGACGTGCTGGCGGCGATCGGAAGTGTTGGGTGGATCGCATGGTAATCTCCCTCCGGGGACAAGGCAAGCAAAGCAATGTACAGCTAGCTAGCTAGCGACGGAGGTCCATCTGCAGCTGCGTGCGTGCCTGCTTTTGGTTACGCGTGAACTCCCCTCCACGTAATGCCGTCCACACCCATCGATCCGCGTCCCGATCGATCGCCGTCGTGCCGGCACGGTGCCAGACACGCACGCCGCCCGCGATCGATGCCTTGCCTAATCCACACGGTTAGGCCAGCGTGCCGCTTGAACCGTCTCCAAACCCTCCACTAACACCATGCACTGCATCTAAAAAAAACACGATGCACTGGACTGAAGAAAGGAGCCTCGAATATCCAGTGAAGATGAGGTTTGTAGGCCTGTAGCGATTTTTCCGATGTGTGTCTCAAATGGGCCTAACTATGATAAAACAGCTCAAAACCAGCATGTGCACATAATTTGGTTGCCCGTATCTAGGCTGGCTGCATTGGGCACACAAACTAGACGGTGATTGGTTGCAAACTGCATAGGTGCCATTACCATTTCTCACTAGTGGTGACATTATTACACACGATTTGAAAATAATTTCAGTCCTAGGTAGGAGACAAATCGCATAGGCAACATCTCCTAGGTAGAACTTGCCATCGGGAATGTTAGCATGATGTGCTGATCCTTCCCAGCTAGCCACCACACATGTGAACTTCAGATCAAAGACAACAATAACAAGCACATTTTGGCTTGTGTAGTGCTTTCTTCCCATGTATCCTACGGATTGTGATCTCGGCAATCTGGCGGTGACATGAGTACCATCTATTGCCCCAATGCAATCCTGAAATGGCATTACAAGATGGTGTTATGGCTATACAAGCATATCAAGGCATGAACTACATACTGTCAGTGCTCACCTTGAAGTATGGATATCATCTTGAGCTGGTGCGAATCTTGCTAGGAGTCCAGCCAGTTGATGACCTGATCATCTCTCCTCTGAGTTCCCAACATCATACAACACTTGCCTAGAGTACCTGAAAATGGTCTTCATTGATCTCCTGAATGTGTTGTGCATAACCCTGAACCTTTGGTGATGACCAACAACATGAAGAAACATAGCTACTTGCTCTTCCACACTAGTGTGGATGCTACCTTGTAGCAGCCCCCTGCTCACAAAGGCCTGCACAAGCCTGGCGAAAGGTGCACTTTTTATTCGAAGCTTCCACAGAGCCTTTGTGTCATTGAAGCTGTAGATGTAGTTCAGATTCGCTATCCTCTCATGATCCCGAATTAACATTGGACAATAACGGATGACAGGCTTATCACCATGACAAAGCAACTCTCTTGTGGATCAACATTAGCCATGCCTGAATCACAGCTATCAGTGTTGCTGCCTGAACTATCAGCTTCAGAGACGACAACGACGAAGGGGAGGGGCATGGCTGTGTCGAGGAGGAGCGGACGGTGGCAAGAGGAAGGGAAGAAGCAGCTCCTGCTGCCGGAGAGTGTTGCTGTCACATCTGCCGCCATCGCCTGTGCTAAGAACACAGGAAGTGCTTGTCCTAGAGCTAGTAGTGACCGAGTAAATGGGGCGGTCAGACAAGATTTCGCGCCATCCTGCCTCGGCCGATATCCATGTCCTGCCATCTCCACTCGATGCCTTGCACCCTCACGTGGGAGTTGCATCCGTTTTGCACCACACTCAGCCTGGCTCACTAGAAACTGCTTATTCGAGGGCTTTCAGGCTCTGGGCTGCTTTAAGGTTCGTACCGATGCGAGTCAACCCACCCCGTTTGCACCAAACACGTTTTTCTTGGCCGAACTCGGCCTGGATGGAGGTAATGCATACAACCAAACACGCCCATAACAAATGGAATGTCTTGCACGCCCAGTTATGTTTGCTGAGGGTGACAAGTTTAGTCGGCGAGCATGGCAAATCTGTTTCAAATCATTTATTTGCAAGAAAATTGCCATGCTCGCCAACTAAATTTGCCATCCTCACACCAACATAAATATCCATGAAAAACATTTGATTTGCCATGCCTAAAAATTTGACATCGGATTTTAGCATTTCCGAGAATAAATTGTAACACACACACACACACACACACACACACACACACACACACACACACACACACACACACACACACACACACATATATATATATATATATATATATATATATAATATATTATATTTATAACCAATTGGCTATTACTGCTCCCAAAAAATCATGAATAGAGAATAAAAAAAGGTAGGGACATTCTTAAATCGGGGTCGTCTGTGCGGATTCCGTGTACAATAAGCTTAATGAAAAATGTGCAATATCCTAGTGAGACGTCCCTTCCGCCGGCCTCCCCTCACCCCCTCCCTCTTTCTTTAAACAGGTTAATATATCTTCTCTTTTTTTTCTTAACCGGTTCAATATACTTGGGAATACAAACATCCACATGACACAAGAAAAGGAGAAGAAAAAAGAGGTGGCAAAAAAAATTTACGTTTGTAGAACGGTCGGAATTGAAATGTCTACCATGGGACGAAAACTTGATGATACCATCGTAGCAACAAGTAATCCTAACAAACACCGTAACTAGGGCTTGTATCAAATACCATGGCCTCCTCCTCAGTGCCAACATTCTCGGCACTGTTACTCAAGCACGCCATCTTGTTCAAATAATGAACATTAACGAGTCTCTCCGTCTGAAAAACGTGAATAGATCGAAAGTTTTCTCGAAAAGAAATACCCCTTGCATTTCTTTTTTGAACATGAATCTGAACATTAAGTCGCCATGACACGCCGCATACACTCATCCCTATGAACGCACGCACACACGCACGCCTCTACCCCTATGAAGACCTCCGAAAGATCGGCCAAAGATATCATCTTGATTCTGAAGTCGCAGAAATGTGGGGATCCACGATCCCTCTAACCATCCGACCAGGTTGGTTCGCAATACCCCTTGCATTTTGGAGGGTGGAAAATATTACTTGCAGCTGATTGTGATGTTTGGGCCGGGTCCCCACCGGTCATGGTCACGCACAGGAGGAGATCTGGGCTATGGATATGCCGCCGCACCGCACCGCACCGGCTCCCGGATACCGGGGAAACCAGGAGGAGGAGGTTGGGCTGTTGCTGTTGGTGTCGTGTTGGTGGCGAGTAGCGGGTCGGCCACGGCCACCCCCGCACCGGCAGCCTCCCTCCCCAACAAAACACCGCAGCACACCCCCTGCGACAAACCAATGCCGCACTGCTCCCCCTCCCCCTCCTCCCCCGCCTCGTTCCCGCTGCCGGCCTCCCACCTCCATCCAGCTGGACGAAGACGCGCGCCGCACCACCACCCCTGACAGCAACGGGAGAGCACCACCACGGGCACGGCGCGGAGGAGTGGAGGGCCACAGCCTCCCTCCCGCGGTATAAAGTCCCGCGCTTTCACCCGGGGCGCCGCCGACCACAGAGCACGGCTTCGAGGAGGGAGGGAAAGGCGGCTTTGGTGCGGGCGTCTGCGCAATGCCGGAGGCGGCGGCGCTGGATCCGGCGGCGCGGGATGGGGGGGACGGGGGCGCGGACGAGGTGGAGGAGGAGTTCCACGAGTCGCTGGATCGGATCCTCTCCTCCTCCTGCTCCTCCACCTCCGCCTCCGACGACGACGCCGACCTGCTCCTGCACCGCCACCGCCGCCGCGGGAGTCAGCACCACCAACACCCGCAGCCGCCGCAGCAGGACCACGCGTACGACGTCTGGATCTCCGAGCCCACCTCCGTCTCGGAGCGCCGCCGGGTGCTGCTCAACCGCCTCGGCCTCTCCGCCTCCGGCTCCCTCCAGCCGCCCGCCTCCCCCGGCCGCCGCTCCATGTCCATCTCCGTCTCCTCCCCTCTCTCCCCGCCGCCCCGCTCCCGCTCCCCCTCCCCGCCGCCCGCCTCGCCTCCACCGGAGGAGTCGGCGGGGCCCGCGGAGGAGGACGGCCTTCCCAGATCCGTCGGGCACGGGAAGCCGCCGCTGGCCCGGAACCAGAGCATTGGCGGCGGCGTTGGGGGCGGCGGGGAGCAGTGCCGGATCCGGAACCTGGACGACGGCACGGAGTTCGAGCTCGGGGAGGTGCACGAGGAGGTGGTCCGCGAGGTCGGCACCGGCCGCCAGCTCACCCTCGAGGAGTTCGAGCTCTGCCTCGGCCGCTCCCCGATCGTCCACGAGCTCATGCGCCGCGCCACCACCGCAGCCGGCGCCTCCTCCCCCGCCTCCGACCTCCCCGCGTCGTCCAAGCCCCGCCGGAAGTCCGGCGGGTGGCTGCGCGGCATCAGGCACCTGGCCGGCACTGTCGCCTATGGAGGGCGCCGCGGCAGCACCGAGGTCAGGGACAGAGAGAAGGAGAAGAAGGAGAGGGAGGCGCGTCGCCTCAGCTCCGCCACCGACGACAGCCTCGACGGCAGCAGCACAACACGCAGTGCGGGCAGGGTCAAGGTGCGGCAGTATGGGAAGACGTGCAAGGAGCTCACCGGCATGTTCATGACACAGGAGTTGGCCGCGCACTCTGGCTCTGTGTGGTGCATCAACTTCAGCCTGGATGGACGGTACCTTGCGAGCGCCGGCGAGGACCGTGTGATCCATGTCTGGGAGGTCTCCGAGGGTGAGAGAAAGGGGGAGCTGCTCGGGGAAGGCGCGGTTTCGAAGGAGAGCGGCGGCGGAGGCAGCCCGTTTGTGGCAGTTGCTGGAACTGGGTCGCCGGAGGTGGCAATGCTGCCGCTGAACAGTGCTGACAAGGGCTATGGGGAGAAGAAGAGGAGGCCAAGGGTGCAGAGCAGCCGCAAGTCCGTCGGTTCTGATCATCTAGTTGTGCCCGAATGCGTGTTTGGGTTCAGAGATAAGCCATTTTGCTCGCTCCTGGGACACGCCGCTGATGTTCTTGATCTATCATGGTCCAAATCTCAGGTACATACTCTGTCTGCTATTTAATTGGAAAAAAATAGCCAACTGCTTGACCTTACTTTTTTGGCACTTTAGTGAGACATTCCAAAAATTTAGAATCAACAGTTGCACTGCAATCTTCTTCAGAACAAAACCGAGTGGTAATTTTCAGTTTTGATGGTGTATAATACGGCTGTAAGGACCATGATCATCAAAACAACTAAAACGGTCATGTACTATAGGGAAAACATTGCACTTCCAACTTTTATCACTTGGCTGCACTAACTATGGTTAACTATGGTTAGAACCTGAATATCGGTAAACTGGTAAAGAACACTTATAGTTGCATTTGGTTGAAAATAGTATGTAAATATTCCGTGTGTAAATGTCTGTCCTTAAGGAAAATGCTTGCCATCGTATATGGCTTACAAATCCCAAATGGTGTGTACAGTATTGTATTCATGATCTCACAAGCAAGATAGTAGGCATAGTCATAAACGATCGCCTTTCTGTCTTACTATTCACTTTTTCTTCCCACACAAAATACTTGGCACTCTATTTGTTTGCAAAAATTACCAGTCACACTTCATCTGCTGGGTCCCTGTAGTGTTCAAATGCACGAGCAGCAAATCGACATTCTATGGAACGGATTTTGGGACATTCTGGGACATATAATTGAATAGCCAACTGCTTAATCTTGCTTTTTTGGCACTTTGTTAGACATTCCGAAAATTTAGAATCAGCAATTGCACTGCAACCTTATTCAGAACAGAACTGAATGGTAATTTGTAGTTTTGATGGTGTACGGCTGTAAGGACCATGATAATCAGAATGACTAAAACTAAACCATGCACTATATGGAAGGCCACTTTCAACTTTTCACCTGGCTAACTTTTGTGCAATAGGCTCAGTATGCAACAACACAATGCATCCTGCCGATTTAACCAAAGACCTGGCTGTTGTGTGCTTCTGTTTTTGCACTGCTTAAGATTCACTTCTTCTGTATTAAGTGGTGAATCTGTTACGGCATTCAATTGATTTATCCATTGTGTCATTATTTTAATGCTCTGTAAACTTGTGAATAACACTAGTAGTTAATCCTTAGACTGCAGATCTAAAGATAGTTTAAATAATTGTTTATGTGTGGTTAACTATGGTTATGACCTGAAAACCGGGTATCATTTTCATATTCGATAAACTGGTAAAGAACACTAATGGTTGCATATGATTGAATGGTACGTTTATATTCGGCGTGTAAATGTCTGTCCTAAAGAAAAATGCTTATCATTTATATATATCTTACATATCCCAAAGGACGTGTGCAGCACTGCAGCATATGATTGTAGTTCATGATCTGGCAAGCAAGACAGTAGGCAGTCATAAACAATACCCTCCTGTCGTACTATGCACTTCTCCCTCCCACGCAAAATAATTGATCTTCTTTGCATTTAATAATATCAAACATAACATATTGGGACCCTACATGTTTGCAAAATAATACCAACAAATGCATCAGTAGCAATTTGACCTTCTGTATCCACCGCGAGCTTTCTTTGGCATTCATGCATGCTATACTTCTGCATATTTTGCACGCTGTCTCCTTTTGAATTCTCCCAGAAGCCATTTTGCATTTCTGTCAGCAGGGATGCTTTTTTGGTTCCCGGGAGCATATGAACAGTAAAACCATAAAAATATATTTTAAAAATTCAAAAAATCTTAATTTCTTTTGACAACATGTTCATATCTTCTATCTGCGTGCAAAGTTTGGTCAAGAAATGGCAGAAGCTGTGATCTGGGCCCAAGGAAAAATGCATTCTAAAAGGCCATTTTCAAAGCAGTATATTTGGTACAGGCCACAATATTTGTATTTTCTGTTTTTACCATAATATTTTGCAGACAACCAAAAGCACACAAGCAAAAACACATGCCTATTTTTCCCTGATTCGTTTGACATTTGCAAAATTGTTTATTACACTGGGAGCGTAATGTATGCTCCCGGGAGCCGTTTTGCAGTTCTGTCAGCTGTAGTTATAAAGTGACTTAGGTTTGACATGTTCACCATATGCATATTTATCTTGTCCTTTGCTTCGTGTTTGGCTTTCAATCATGCAGCATGGTCAGTATGGCTTGCGTTCAGATGTGTTCTCCATTCCAATATACAATTGTCATAATTCAGTCATAGTTGAATATAACCCATGGTGTTATTAACAGCTAAAAACCTTTTATGTGAACAATTTCTTGAATACATTTTTTCCCAACCTAAGCAGTTAAGTCTGTTAAACAAACCCCAGTGTAGACTTGACCTTTGTGGGGCCCCAGTTTAAAATGAACAGTATTATGTAAAGGCACTAACCGGTTGTTTGTCTCTCATGCAGTACTTGCTTTCGTCCTCAATGGACAAAACTGTTAGGCTATGGGACATCACATCCAGTACCTGTTTGAAGACATTCTCACACACAGACTATGGTCAGTCTAGTTGCAGGATCATTTCTACATAACACCTTTTGGCCATTAACTATATATGCTTGGTGGAACCAGACAATTGACTTCCTTCTGTGCACCCATTTTGTTGCAGTGACTTGCATCCAGTTCAATCCGGTAGACGATAACTTCTTCATTAGTGGGTCACTGGATGAGAAGGTTCGCATTTGGAATGTCCATGATCGGAAGATCGAAGATTGGAATGATCTACATGAGATGGTTACCGCTGCATGTTATTCCCCCGATGGACAGGTATAGTTATTTTCATGATGGTAGTGAACATGTGTGGTGACCAACTGACCATGAACCTAGATGAGCTTATGCTCTGTTACTTTTGAAGGTTGCAATGGTGGGGTCTCACAAGGGAAGCTGCCATTTATTTGATACAACTGGTATGTCACTCTAATCACAGTTAAAAGCATCTGTTTATCTTAGTTACAGTTAAGTAACAGTATCCTGATGTATAAAGTAGTCAGATGAAGTAACCTTAGCTGGTCTTCTATTTCATCAATGACTGCAGAAAAGAAGCTTCTGTACAAAAGCCAAATAGACCTAAGAATCAGGAAAAAGAAGTCGGGCCAGAAGAAGATTACTGGCTTCCAGGTACATAATTGCGCAGTGCATGCATTTTAGGGAACTGAATACTTTGTTTTGAAACACACATGCTTAGCATTTTTAAAATTTGGACTCTAAAATTCATAATGCCAGCAGTACCACCTAAGTATCTGTGTTTCATGCAACAGTTTGCTCCAGGAAGCTCCTTGGAAGTCCTGATTACTTCTGCAGATTCAAGAATCCGCGTTGTTAATGGCGACGAGCTTGTTCACAAATTTAAAGGTAACATTTCATTCTCCTCCCATTGTAAATTGTCTATGATATGTTTTCTGATGAAAATAAAGTTCTGTTCTGCACGAAGCTAGAGCACATGAAAAATGTCATTCTGTGTAATGTGATTTGTCCTGTCCTGATTCACTTGGATGGAACAAGATTCATTTACTTCGTGTCTGATATTTTCACCAGGGTTCCGCAATACTAGTAGCCAAATATCAGCTTCTGTAGCTCCAAATGGGAAATATGTAGTCTGTGCGAGTGAGGACTCTCATGTGTACGTCTGGAGACATGACAACAGTTCCCATCCGAGCAGAAGCAGGAGTGCAGTTGATGTAACCAACTCGTATGAACATTTCCTCTGCCGTGATGTAACGGTGGCAATCACATGGCCCGGTGCCGAAGCCCGTGGATCGCTCGGGTGTCGTAGCAGCAGACACAGCGATTCGGATGGTGCAGTGAACTCTGTTCCTGAAACTCCTACACAAAACAAGGAGCATGGATCGAATGGAACTGCTCATAGTCACAGATACACTGAGAGCCCAGTTTGCGAAGGTGGTGCAAGCACAAGCACCAGCAGTCATCCAGTCGAAGCAGCGTCCCCATCCTTGGCGGACGACCAATTACCGTCTGCCAAGAGCAGTCCTGGCCACAGTTCATCAGATCTTTGCATCGGAGCTATGGATGTCCAGCGCCGGTCAGCGTGGGGTCTGGTGATCGTCACGGCGGGACAGGGAGGAGAAATCAGAGTGTTTCAGAATTTTGGTTTCCCAGTTCAAGTGTAAATTAAGCATGAGAGAGGGGAGTTATTGGTTTTGTTACTGTACAGATATCTCTAGTTCCTGAGCAGTTCACCTAGGATTTGAACTAGCTGAAAGTTTTTCTCCGTTTTGATGCCTTGAGAGCTCACTCCGAAAACCGCACTATACTTTGATACAAGCTTGTGTAATTGTGTGGTTGACGGCCAATGCATTTATTTGTTCATATCTTGGTTGTTTCCTTGTACAAGAGACGAGATAGATACTGTGAGTTGATGGTGAAAAATAGTATCTGTGTCTGCTCCTCCTAGTTTTTCCTGCCAGTGACCAGTGTCCAACACGGAGCAAGATCGTTAACCATTGTACAACTTTGTCTAGTGTGGCTGTGGGAATTGGAACAATCTTAATTTTATTGTAAATATAATATATATACCATAATTTTAGTGTGTGACTGAGATCGAACTACGGCGGGAAAACGTAATTAGTGCGTGGAAGCTAAATGCCACAGATCGGGCACCTACCTTTGCTTACTTAAGAGCATCTCCAACAAGTGTTTACAGTGCCGGAATCGCGAGTTATAGCACGCGAGAGCCGGTCCAGCAGACGCGCTAAACTGCAGAGAAATATGGAAGAATCATGAAAGAAATGGCACTTACCCTATCTCTATCATTAGTGCCACTTGGGTTCAACGTGTCAACTGACTTAAGTGTGTCCGCCTACCTTTGACAATCTCGGTTGATTGTTGACCACCGGGTCCGCCTACCTTTGACAATCTCGGTTGATTGTTGACCACCGGGAGCGAAGAGATCTTCCCAAGCGGTTAATTCCACTTTTGTTGTGTAGTTCAAAGTGCTCCTTCATCCGGAGCCAATATACATCTCTACTTTGATCCCCTTCAATGGCGGGATCCCTCGACACTTGCAACCAAATATTGCATAGCAAGATGTCTTCGTTCATGGTGTAGTTGGCCCCTCTTCCTTTCGGTGCATCGACGATGTCCTCACCATCCTCGTCCACCTCAAACTCATGATCATCGAAATGCATATCATTGGTTTACCAATGAGAATTGTTGGAGCCAACACCCATAGTTGACATATATGTCTCATCATTGAAACTACAAAGTATAGACAACAAAGCAAATAAACTATCCATATGTATGCATTCAAAAAACAACAACAACAACAACAACAAAAAGTGGGCAAAATTTTACCTTGTGGGCATTTCATCGTGCACCTTGTGCGCGTCGGCCGCCGGCACAACAAGTGAGCTCGCACGCGCTTCAGTCGCCGCCACATCCGTCGCACGCCCTGCAAGGTTCTTCTTCGGCCGCCTAGAGGAGCCGTCCGCCACCTTGTTCTTCTTCCCGGGCACCTTGCCCGCCTTTGCCCGCGCTGCATTTAGGAGCTTCGAGAGGGGGACACGTGGCTTCACGGCAGGCGCCGGCGCGACGCCACCCGCCGCCGAGGTCGTCCGTGGCGGCATGAAAAGGCCGCGCGCGATACCGGGCTTGGAGGAGCACCAGCGGAGGCGAAGCCAAAGCTCCCCGTGCTAGGGTTTGCGGCGTCGGTGGCGGCGGAGGGGTCGCGGTTGTAGGAAGGGGTGAGGGTATGTCGACGCGTCCGTCCATCGGGCGAATTCGCCGGCGGCGACGCGGGCGGGGCGAAAGCGGCGGTGGAGAGGGTGCAGTGCGGGCGCTCGAGTGTGCAACGTGCGGGAGCGGGCGCAGCAAATAAACAGCATGCGACGCCGTTTTGCCCCGCGCGCGCGGTTTTTACGCCTCCGCTGGAGCGCCCGAAGAGGCTGCGCGCGTGTAAAAAATACAAATTTTCCAGCGCGTCTGTTGGAGATGCTCTAAGTGGTGATAGACCTTGCATTGGTTCGTTGCAAGGGCACCGTATCTTCAAAATCTCACACACGTCCATAGGCCAGAAGTGTTCCTCTGGCCGCTGTCTATTACAGGAACCATCATCATTCAAAAAGCACCAACCCAACTTAATCTACATTTTCTTTTGGTGTTCTTGGTCGGAAAACGATACGACCTGGGGTTCAAGGGGTCACGCTGAGTATGAGCTGAGAGAACATCTGGTGATACGGCTTGTTAGGTGATACGATGCACCAATGAATCCTTGACCATTAGATCTCCCTCAATGGGATAGGATGGATGAATGCGCATGTGTGGCCAGCTCCTGCACTTTGAAATATGCCAAAAATCCCTAAACCATGTTCTTAATTGAGCGTGAGTCCTTCTACTACTACTACTGGTTAAACAGCCTCACTTTCGTTCATGGTAGGGGAAAAAAGGTCTCTGTTTCAATGTCCAAACATACATTCAAGCCTGGAAGTTCAACAAAATATACTATAACTCGGCATTCCACACGCTAAGGGCGTGTTTGGTTGCCTGCATGAGGCCCAACCAGGCCCGCGCGGGAAGAATCCGGCCTGTTTGGTTGCATGCTTTCATTGTTCGGCCCGCATGGCACGAACCTTAAAGCACTCCTAGGCCTGGCTCCCTGGGAACGCCCGATTCGGCAGTTTCTTCAGGGCCAGGCCCGAACGGTGCACGCGGGCGGCGGCGGCTGCACGCGCGCGGCCACGCTCGAGAAGCCGCGTTGCTTCCCAAAGCGCTGGCAGTTATTAGCCTCACCGCCCCTCACCGCTCCCTCTCCCCACTCTCCCCACTCTCCCAACTCTCACCGGCGGCGGCGGATCGGAGCAGAGCAAGAAGACCACCGGACTCCATCACCGACGAGCGGATCATCACCTGGACAGCGGCAATGGCGGTAAGAACTTCTCTGTTCATCACACTACTTTTTCGCGTTCAATCCGGCGGTAGATTCGATCCACGTCGCAGAGGGGAATGGGGAATAAAGGTAGATAAGCATGGCAGTTCATAGTAGTTCATACAAGTACCTAGGAGTTCATAGTAGTTCATCCAGGATCAGAATAGAGGTAGATCGGAATAGTAGTTCATAGTAGAAGGGGGATTGGGGGTACATAACCGCGCCACCGTCACCGGCGTGCGGAGCGCCGGGTCGACTGGCTGGCCTTCATCTTCTTCTTCATCACCATGCGGGGCAACGTGTCGTCGTCATCGTCCTCGGTGGAGTTGAGGTCGATCTGCCAGGTACAACGGCCTGGCTCCGGCTCCCTCGCCGGCATATGCACCGGTTCTTCCTCCTCCTCCTCCTTAGGCTCCCCATCAATGACCGTCGGCGGCGCGATAGCCGTCTCCCAGTACACTGCGACACGGCGGTCATTAGTGGCCAGTAGTTCTTGTACTTGCACCACTTATTTCTCTGTTTAGCATCGTCGGAGACGGCCTGATTCATGGCCCAGCGAATGATGTCAACTGTCATCGCGCCCTTCGCTGGGTCAGGAATCAGCGTCTTCAGCTCTTCTGCAGTGGCCTTCATGAGCACTGCATTAGATTCCTTCTGCATGTCAGGCATGGAGCAGAAGTTTGAGCACACCTCCATGGTGTTCTCGAACTTGGTGCGGTAACCAGCTGACCACCCTAGGAAGAAGGCCCTCCAGCTAATACCCCAAGGGAAGGGGTTGGCGTTTGAGCTGGAGCTAGAACTTATGGCGATGGGGAGGAGGAAGGTTGACAGTGAGAGAAGAGAGGGGTGGGTAAGTAGTGTTGGGCAGGGTCAGTAAATATAGGGGCGATGGAGAGGAGGAGAAGAGTGACAGTCATGCCGTTTTAACCGCATGCTCTTCAATAAGCCATGAACTCTACACTGTGCCTGACTCCATGAATTGTGTGCAGATCTAGGAGAGCAATGAGGTGCTCCCGGCCGTTGGGAACAAGGGAAAGCAACACCTTCACCCAATGCTCGACGAGGTTGTGCTGCCGTGCACCACCGAGGAAGACCAGAAGACGCCTGAGGGTGGCGACAACGAGGGCATGGAGGAGCCCCCAGCAGCAAGCACCATAACTACGGACACTGCCATCAGGAGGATGGCCCGACTCACTTCTGCAAGGTCATCCTTGCACCGAAGCTTGAGTGCATCCCCATGCCCCATGGACTTCACCAAGCACTTCGTCACGGTGCCGACGGAGTCCAAGCTCAGGAACAACACTGGCTGCTCTTGGAAGGTGACAGTGAAGCTGATGAACGTCAGGGTGACCCTGGATCAGGGTTGGGCCACCTACACAGCCGTTCATCAGATCAAGATTGGCTACATGGTGACGTTCAAGCTCCTCACTCCCGACACCCTCAAGGTCACCATCTTCGACGAGGATGGCATTGAGGTCATCAACAAGTGCGGGACGCACGACGAAGCCTTCGCCGCCAAGGAGTAGGGCCGAGGCACCTCCTTTCTAATTACTATCGAGTCTGCTTTGAACTGTTTATGGTTTATGCGTTGAACTATTATGAAGTGTGGTACTGCTTATCTAAATTATGCTGTTAAGTATTTGATGCTCTGTTTATACTCTGCTCTGCTTATGATGTGTGCTACATGGTTGTGCCGAAGTGTGCTGGTAATCTCACAAACTTGCCAAAGAGGTTACCACACACCAGGCGTTGCATACAACCAAACACCATGCCTTGGGTTTGTCCACTAACATGCAGGCAACCAAACACCAGGCAGTGTGGTTCAGCCCATGCAGGTAAGAGGGCATGCAGGTAACCAAACAACTCGCAGATGTCGCATATTAGGCTGTTTTTTCAGAGCCAGGTTGAGTGGAGAAGGGTATGCAACGCATGTACTGTAGCACACGACAACCAAACACGCCCTAACTATCAGCCGGTTTGCATGCGTGCCAAAGCCCTCGTATAAATTACCCCCTCGGTTCCTAGATATAAGTATTTTTAGAGATTCTAACATGAAAAACGTTTTCAGCCGGAGCGCCGGCTAAAACGTTCCGCCAACGCGCGTGAGTCGTGAATCTGGACTGAAACCGCGTGCTCATGTGTTGCCACGTGCCCCTCACACCGCTTTTCGTCCCCACGCAGCCCCGGAGCTCGTGGGACGCTCACGACTTATCTTCTTCCCCACAACGTTTTCTCTCTCCCATTGCCTGACGGCTCTGTTTTTTCAGGCCGTCCTTCTCTCCTCTCTTTTTCTTTCCTCCCCTGATTTGTTGCGTGCTGGAAACATAGCCACTTGTTGCTGCGAGTGGTGGCCGACGCTGAGCGAGCTACAATCACTTTTTGCACAACACTTCTTGTATCAAGTTTTGATATAAATATGTCATGCAGGTGTATGGAAGCACAAGAAGAGTGATGGCCATGAAGACTATGCTCTCCTTGTTAGCGAGCCAGCCATGACTCGTCCAGATGCTGCAACCCATCACAGCGAGTTCCTCGGCCTCTGTTACGGCCGATGCAGCAGTTACGACCGATGCAGAAGTAACTCAGGACACCATTCATGCCTCGCTGCCACTTCTACATTTTCTTTCTCTGTTCTAGTTACTTATGTGATTTATTCCTGGTACTTGTTGCTGCTGTATTCTGATTACTTGTTGGGACCGGTGTTGAGAGATTTTGGTGGTTGCTTTGAGTACATTTAACTTGGAGTTCTCCAGTACTCCTACATTTGCTACTCAAACAAATTTTGAGTACTTGCACTAGAAAGGATTGGAATACTCCTGGTACTTGCATAGGTTTAAAAATGACTTGCATAGGTTTAAAAATACTCCTGGTACTTGTGATGAAACCAACAAGCAACTTGCTAACCTCTTTCAGTGTTCAATCATCTTTTCATTCTTAAATTTCAGTGTTCAATTTCAGATTATACAAACTGGAAGTGTTTGTTGTTCTTTTTGTTTTTTGAACTAAACTAGAAGTAGGAATTCATTATATTGGGTTAGTGTTGTAAATTGATGATGCTTCCTTTTTGTTATTGGCTTATTGCTTGCTTGATTTGGACATCTACAACTGAAATTATTATGATGCCATATTTTTGATATTACTCCATGCTCACCAAGTTATTGAGTTGAAGTTGTCATTGTTTGCTGTCAAGATTTGCTTAGCCTGAGTACATGGTTATGTTTTTGTGTACTGCTGTCCTGTTGTCTCTGTTGGATGGACATCATCCCAGTACAAGTACTTGCTAGGTTTTACCTATTCATGCAAATCGTGTTGAGTGTTGCAAGTTGCAACACCTGGATTATTTATTAATATAACCCAGCAGCGACACTTCCATTTTAACACATGTATTAGTGTGCTAAAACTACTAAAGTACCTGCTTCTTTTTACCCAGAGTAGTACGTCAGGCTTGTATTAACTTGTATCAATTGTATTAACTTGTAGGCTAGTCACTGCAGTCATCTTGTGCTTTATCTTCTCTGTGATGTCATGTGCCTTTGAGTCATATATCTTTTTAGTCCCTCTATTTCCATAAATGTGACACTATTTTGTTTCTAAATACTTGACACATACAAGTTTGAGGGCATTATCCTAAACCCCTGCTATGATTGATCCATCTCCTCTACTTTGTTACTTGTGCTTAATTGAGATGTTACTCAAGGGTAGTGTTTGGGCCAACATATATAAATGATACGGTTGCTTACTTTAATATGTGTGTTAGCTCAAAACTGTCAAAATATCTAGAAAGAGAGTGAACTCACTTCACAGATTCTTTCAATCTTCAATGGTTATGGTTTTTGCATTATGGATTCTTAATCTCGGCTGATTCCAGATTCTTCCAAGTGCTAGCTAGCTCAAAGAGCAAATCATCTTCATTTGGAAGATGCAACATTTTATCAGAATCCATTCTCCTGCTCTTTTGCTTGTACTGTATGTCATCCATTGTTCAAACCTGTTTGTAAGTTCTTGTAGTGTGTCGCTCTGTTCATAAGTGCATTTTTATTTTAGGATTTGCTTCCTGTGTGGTACTAGATGGCTGGGTATTAAAACAATTTGGTTACTATCGGAAGCACTTTAATTCTATGGAATTAAACTTTGACAAGCATGCTGGATTACGTGATGGCATTCTACAATTCTGTTTAACAACTTCAGTACATGTATGAATGTGCTCGAGTCCATGATTTATTGTTCTGATTTTTATTTGACCTCAAGATTATCTTCTTATTTCTCTTGTCCTTCTTGTGCAGCAGGATTTGATTCGGTACAAGGGGTTCATCGTGCCAGGCTCCTCGTTTCTGCTGCTTCCATGCGACAGCGGTGGCGTCTGTGCTGTTCGGCATCGGCTACAAAAACAGCCACGGTGAGCTCCTTTCCTTCCTCGGCTCCCCGCCTCTGGTGGTTAGTTTGAGCTTGTCATGGTCATGGAGCCACAACTATGGTGGTCACTCTGCGTTCATGGCCATTGTTAGGATGGTACAGTCCATCCTTGCATGATGATGCTGTTGTTTTTCTTGTAGTTCTTTTGTCTGCCTGCTTGGTAATTATCATGCAAGCAGTAGCTGGCTGAATATAAGTTGAAATGTTGTAGAGAACATCAAAGAGAACGTCCAAGGGATATAAATGTTTTTCCCAAGTTGAAATGCATTCCTCTATTTTTTTCTGTGTGACAAGAGAAGTCTTGTGATGAAACCCAGGTTGCCCTTATGTTCACTCTTTTACAGGAACTCCATGCCTAACTTGTTTGGAGTTTGAAGCCGTGAAACCAAGTGCCAAGCATAACAGAGTGCCAACCAGTGAAGCCCTACATAGCAAATAGTTTTTTGGTTCTGTATTGGACTGTAAATTGTAATATTGTCATGGATTGTAAGACTAATGTAGTGTTATTTGATGAATTATATTTGATCTGTCCTGTTTGAATAGGGATTATGTATGTTGTAAAGATATGAAATGGAAACTTGATTAGTGGGACCTAATTATGAATATAATTTGAGCAATTTTGAAATTTCTGATATGTGGGACCAATGTATGGCATTATTACTAGTGGGACCCATCTGACTAGTGGGACCAACTCGAAAATATAATGATAGAAAATGGAAAATCAATTGATTCTAAGAAGGCCAAGGCCCAAAAATAAAGCTGGAATATTGGGCTTGGCCCATGCAGCCCATGATAATTGACTTGAAAAAAACATCGAATTTGTTGGGCTAGGCCCATGTAAAATAGCGAACTGGACCGGGCTAAATCTTATCAGTGACCTTTTGAATTGGTCGCAATTTTGCCATGTCAGCTTGCACGTCAGATCCGACGTGGCATGGGCAGACAGCCAGTGACCAAAACAAAAGGTCATAGGTTCAACGACCTTCTGTTTTGGTTGTAAACGTCTACGACCTTCTCACAGAGAAGGTCCTTAATGTCAGTTTATGATGGTCAGCTTTTGACCTTCTGTTTTTGGTCACAAAAAGGTCACAAATGGAAAACAATGACCATTCAGTGACCAATAGTGGTGGTCACAAGTTGACATATTTCTTGTAGTGGATTTGGGAGGAGCCTCCTACTGGATTAATACCTTGGTTCTCAAAACTGAGGGAAATAGTTACGCTACTTTGCTGCATCACCCTTTCCTCTTCAAGGGAAAAACCAACGCATGCTCAAGAGGTAGCATGATCCTTCGAGCACGGTGGTTCGGCTAACGACGGCTATCCGACAAGCGGCAATGGTCTGGCGAGCTTCGGAGGCCGGTCGTCTCATTCTCGTCCCGCATTGCGCTCGCGAGATTTGGGGGCAAAAGCCAAAGAGAAGAGCGCGCTTGAGGACGAAGCACACCCTGATCTGACGGCTAGAACGCAGCGCATCGGACTAGCACGGAATGTCCGTCCTAAATTTGGGCCGGCACGCCGGCGTCTACTACTCGCCTTCTAATATGGACTACATGCTGAGTAAATGAATGAATTTACACTTTAAAATACGCTTATATTCATCCGTATGTAATCCATATTCAAATCTCTAAAATAGACTTATATTTAGAAACGAATGGAACAACAATAATATACACGTCAGGGTTAGAGCATCTCCAATAGCCGCGCTATATAAGTGCCGCCTTGGAAAATTTGTGTCTTTTTGCGCGCGCGTAGCCACTCCAGGCGCTCCAGTAGAGGCGCAAAAACCGCGCGCGGAGAATAAGTGGTTCAGCGCGCGGGGAAAAACGGCATCATGGTTATTGCGCCTCCGCTAGAGCTAGTTTACTAATTGGGCGCGCGCTCAAAACCACTAATTTGCGGCGCGATGCTTATATAACGCGACTGTTGAAGATGCTCTAAGAAAATAATGCTGCCCAGCAAGCGTGCCCCACTGGGACGTGTGGCGCTCAGAGCGCGCCGTTGACACGAGAAAATCATTCAGTTGTTTTTAAGCCTTTTCCTTAGAACAATAGCCGTGTCATTAATCCTATCTAGCATAACTCCCATATTAAAAAAAATTCAACACCACTTCAATAATCTCCGCTTTCAGAATTGCCCCATTATGTGTTGGTAAAATCGACCAGGGAAACCATCCCTGCCGACGTTTTAAGTGGCCCAATTTAAAACAGGGCATCAAAATTTTTATTTGCAACACATGGACAATTAGCTAGCGCTGCATATTATTGCAGCTTAACACGGGCTAAGTATCGTATCCTCTTGTTTATTTATTGGAAAATGTTTTTTATAAGACGGATGAAAACTGCCGAACGCAAGCCGTGTCCCGCGATGGACACGTGTCTTGTGGACCCACCACCGCTTTTCTCCTGTCAAGCCTTATCTTATCGTTTCGCACGAGCAGCTGTCATCCATTCCTTTTTCCCTTCCACTTTGATCCTCACGCCGGGAGAGGAAAGCTCCTATGGCGATGCCCCCACCCCATCGTCGCTTTGAAGCGGAGGACGACGGCGACCACTGTCTGCTACATCTCCGCCGTAGCAGCTCCGTCGCAGCATCCAAAGTCGACAGCCGCGAGCTTCATCGCAGCACTCCGTCGCATCAGGCTTCGCCGCCGCATGCGCTTGGCGGTGCTGTGATACTGCACCCGTGCGGAGGCCTGGATCTCGGTCCTGCAAGGAAGCTTTCACCGGCGGCGCCCGGAGCTTGAGTACGTGGAGCTGCAACGAAGCTTCACCGGTGTTGGTGAAAGCTTCACCGGTGAGCCCGGAGCTGTGATGCAAAGGACGATGCTACAATGGAGCTTCGCCGGTGGCTGCAATGGAGCTTCACCGGCTGCCTCGAGCTGTGATGCAGCGGGGCAGGCGATGCAGTGTAGAATCGCTGGCGCCGGCGCCGACTGCAATGAAACTTCATCAACGCTACATTGGAGCTTCACCGATGAGCCCGAAGCTGTGATGCAGCGGGGCAGTGCTGCAATGGAGCTTCACCGGCGAGCCCAGAGCTGTGATGCAGTGGGGCGGTGCTGCAATGGAGCTTCACCGGCAGACATGAGTTGCGAGGCAGCGGGGTTGGTGGCTGCAATGGAGCTTCGCCGGCAGCTTTGAGCTGCAATGAAATTTCACCGACACTGCAGTGCAGCTTCATGTCTGGCGGGGGAGGGGAGCGCTCCTGCCTCGAGCATGCGGCGCTGCGTCCGTGCAGCGAGGCTGTTGTTGCTCCCGTCACTAGTAGAAAATAGGGCTTTCTCAATGTACACATTAGTTTCGGTTGCATCATGAACCGGGACTAATGTGAGCATTAGTCCCGGATCAAGCGGTTAAGGCGTGGGGAAGGCATTAGTCCCGGTTTAATTAGGACCTTTAGTCCCGGTTTGAGAAATGGACCAGGACTAAAGAGTGCGATGCCTTTTAGTCCGGGTTCGTGTCTCAAACCGGGACTTAAGGTTCAAACTCAACCCCTAGTGTATCGTCTTTTCAGTTTTGTAAAAAATAAAAGAAAATGATAAAAACTTCAAAAATTAAAATCCTTCGAGATGTAGTTATGTTACTACATCTACTAGTTAGGAAAATTAAAAAACTTAAATTTGGACATGTTTTGTAAAAAAATTTGTTATGAAAAAGTAAAACGGCAATATCTTTTGCATGCGATGTCGAAAAAATGCATAATATATCAAAAAAATCAGCACGAAAATCCACATCCGATGTTGACTATCGTAGGCCGGTTTGTAAATTTTTAGAATCCTCAAATTCTGAAAGGAAAAAAGATATGCTCAAATTTCAATTTTTTGACTTTTTGTTAAATCTGGTCAAACTATGGTCAAACTACTTATTCAAGAAATATTAGTGTTAATAAATAATTATTTTCAGTTTTTTGACCTTGGGTCAAACTATGGTCAAACTATGGTCAAATCTGGTCAAACTATGGTCAAATCTTGTCAAACTGTGTTCAAACTATGATCAAACTACTTATTCAAGAAATACTAGTGTTAATGAATTTGTTAGTTTTTCTTTTACTTTTGGTCAAAACTATGGTCAAATCTGGTCAAATTGTGGTCAAGCTATTTTCAAATCTGGTCAAACTGTGGTCAAGCTATGGTCAAACTATTTATTCAAGAAATATTAGTGTTAATAAATAATTATTGTTTTTTTAGAATAATAGTTTCTAACTCAAACGGTGCTTAATGCTCAATGTAACGCCCGGATAATCTTGCTACAGTAATTCCACACTAATCATGCCACGTCACCTCGATTACTGTTGCTAAACTTTTGTTAGTTCGAACCACGTCAAATTCAAATTTAAATTAATGACAACAATAAAAGTTTTCGAAAATTGAAACAAAAATGTTCGGTGGGGCGAATATTACAAAGGGTAATTATAATAAAGCAAACACATTTTTATAAAATGTCAAAATAATTTTAAATGATTTAAGCAGAAAAGAAAATAGATAAAAGAAAGATAATACAAAGGGGAAAAGCAAACAGAAAACAAAAAAAGGTGAAACCCCCTAGGGTCGTGGCCCAACTGGGCTAACCCACTGAGCCCAAATTACCGAACCCCACTCCCCACTCCCCTTATCCCCCACGAACCAAACCCTAACCCACCCTGTCGCCCCACCCCCCACGACGCTACCTCTTCCTCCCGATCCAGATTGATCGGGATCGAACCACTCCGCCTCACTGCGACGACGCCGCCGCGGCCTCCACCCGTCGAACGCCGCCACGCCTCCTCCCAGTGCCCCCTCGACTAGATCGGGAGAGCGATCCGCGCCGCCTAACGCGACCCGACCGGCGACTCCATCCTGCGTCGTCGCCCGTTCCTCCTCCGGCGATCTGCCGCCGCCTCGTCTCTCTCCTCGTCGGACCGCCGACCTCCGCCGAGCCCATCGCCATTGCTTCTACTACACGTGGTGAGGCCCCGGCCTCTCTCTCTCGACGGCGTCCACACAGGCACAAGACTCACTGTGAGCGCCAGATCTGCCGCCATCAAGACTGCTACTGCTCACCGCCTAAGACCCCCTTGCACCGACCGGCTCCGGCGCGCCAGGCGCCTGCTTGCTGCCTGGCCTGCGCCTCCCTGCCTCGCCTCGCCTGCCATGCAGCACAAGCTCGTCTTGCCATGACTCACTGTCGCCGTACTGCTCAGGCGTCTTGCTGTGGCCAGGCCGACTGACCGTTGCTCCTCAGCCACGAGGCTGCCGTCTGGCCTGCCTCCTCAGACTCTGGCGCCGGCTGCTGCTGCCATGGCCATATGACCTCGCTTCACCCTGCGCTACAAGCATGGCCTCGCCGGCGCCCACGATGCCCGTGCCCTCTCACGGTGCACGCCTCGATAATCTTGGCCTGGATAGGCCCCTCGGGTTTATGACAACGAGCCCATACCAAACATTTTACAAAAAAATAAAACTAAAATAATAATAAATAAAAATAAAAAACAAATTTAATTAATTAATTAATTAATTAACTAAATTAATTAATCCTGTTTAAATTAATCTAATTAACTTGTTTGGTTAATTAAACATTAATTAGATTAGTTAAATCCTAATTAAACTAAACAGTGTATGATAGGTGGGTCCCACTGGACCCACTGGTCAGGTTGACCAATCAACTCTATTGACTCTGACGTCAGCATGACATCATGCTGACGTCATTAATCCATTTTTCGAATTTAATTTAAATAATCAATTAAATTCCAGAAATTAATAGAATCTTTAGAAAATCATAACTTTTAATCCGTAACTCAGAGTAAATTATTTTCAACATGAAAGTTGCTCAGGACGACGAGACGAATCCGGATACGCAGCCCGTTCGTCCGCCACACATCCCTAACATATCGAACACGCAACTTTCCCCCTCCGGATCACTCGTTCAGAACGCGAAACACCGGGGATACTTACCCCGGATGTTTCTCCCTTTCACGGTATCACCTACTACCGCGTTAGGGCACACCTAACACCGTTCATTGTCATGTCATGCATCGTCATGCTTATGTTTGCATTGTATTTCTTGTTTCTTCCCTCTTCTCTCCGGTGAGGCTACGATACCGACGTTGTCGCCGCTGCCTGTTCGACTACGGTGTTGACGACCCGTCCTTCTTGCCGAGCAACCGGGCATGCCCCCCGTTGATCACGGATATCACCTATTCTACTCTATACCGCTTGCATTAGAGTAGTGTAGCATGTTCTCGCTTTCCGTTATACCTATCCCGATGCATAGCTTTGTCCTTGCTACTACTGTTGTTACCTTTACCTGCAATCCTACATGCTTAGTATAGGATGCTAGTATTCCATCTGTGGCCCTACCCTCTTGTCCGTCTGCCATGCTATACTATCGGGCCGTGATCACTCGGGAGGTGATCACGGGTATATACTATATACTTTATACATGATACATGTGGTGACTAAAGACGGGTCGGCTCGTAGGAGCACCCGCGAGTGGATCTTTGTGGCGGAGCGACAGGCAGGTTGAGACCGCCTAGAGAGAGGTGGGCTGGCCTGCTCGTGTTCGCGGATACTTAACATGCTTAACGAGATCTTGGTATTTGATCTCGAGTTGGGTCGTTGACCTTATACGCACTAACCGCCACGTGGGACAAGATATGGGCAACCGCGCCGTGGTATCACCGAAGCATTTCGTGACGTCGTCGGCCGAAGCGGCGCGCCGGATTGGATCGAACGCCACTAGGCTAGGTCGCTTTAGGCCGCCCACGCAATGCATATCTCGTGCTAAGGCGATGGGCCTGCACTTCGTGCACATAGGTTTAGACCGGCGTCTTGACTCTCTGTTATGCCTAGGTGGGGCTGCGGCGTGTTGATCTTCCGCGGCGGGCATGACCCGTAAAAGTGTGTCCGCCAAATGGGATCGAGCGTGTCGGGTAATGTGGTGCACCCTGCAGGAAGTTAATCTATTGAATAGATGTGATCTTGATATGGACGACTTGGAGTTGTACCTTTACCTTATGACAACTAGAACCGGATACTTAATAAAACACACCATTCCAAGTGCCGATACAACCAGGTGGTCGCTTTCTAACAGGCTACGAGGAGAGGATCGCGGGTAGGATTATGCTATGCGATGCTACTTGGAGGACTTGATCTACTCTCTTCTACATGTTGCAAGGCGGAGGCTGCGAGCGTAGTCTTGACGTGATTAGCTATCCCCTCTTATTACGGCATTCGCAGATTCACCACCGATATGGCCCTTTACACATATATCCATGCATATGTAGTGTAGCTCCTTGCTTGCAGTACTTTGGATGAGTACTCACGGTTGCCTTGTTCCCCTTTTCCCCTTTCTTTACCCGGTTGCTGCGACTGCACGAAGGAGCCCAGAGCGACGCCACCGCCGATTCGACTACTACTACTCGGAGGCGCCTACTACTACGTGCAGCCAGCGGACGGCGACCGGGAGTAGTTAGGAGGATCCGAGCAGGAGGCTGCGCCTCTTCGATCAGATCCCGCTTTGTGCTAGCCTTCTTAAGGCAAACTTGTTTAACTTATGTCCGTACTCGAGATATTGTTGCTTCCACGACTCGCGTCTATGATCGAGCACTTGTATTCGAGCCCTCGAGGCCCCGGCTTGTATTATGATGCTTGTATGACTTATTTATGTTTTAGAGTTGTGTTGTGATATCTTCCCCTGAGTCCCTGATCTTGATCATACACATTTGCGTGCATCATTAGTGTACGATTGAATCGGGGGCGTCACAAGTTGGTATCAGAGCCGACTGCCTGTAGGAATCCCCTTCCACACTCCTTGGCCGAAGTCGAGTCTAGACGTTGCAAAAGCTTTTACTAACATGGTTGTGTGTCTTACGAGCACACGTCGCCATTGGGTGGTAGTAGGATATTTTATTCCTCGACCTATACTCTGGGACTCTGACATCTCTTCTATTCGGGTTAAACGATTTTACTAACTCAGACTCTAGGTTCTCGATAATACTTTCTCCCGGAGAGCCCCTTCAGTCCAGATGATCGCCGGCTGCACCAGAAGATTTCGAAGATACTCTCTGATTTTCTCTCGAGACCTTGTGCCCGTTTGCAATTCCCTTCCACCGAAATATCCCTACGGATAAATACTTACACCTGTCGTTCTTACTTTTATCCCCAGACGATCTTGTTATTACAAGATACCCCGAGAATATTTTGTGCCTTCTGCCTTGCAGTTCTTTGCCACCCGAATACCCCTAAGAATAAATTTCTTGCACTTTCCGAGTATCCGCTCATCCTCAGTTGTTCAGGTGTTTCACAAAAGTCTTTGAAACACTATTCAATCCTCCGAAAATCCTTAGCAGCTTTATTGCTCTGTAAATACTTGTCTACTTGCATTATGGATGCTTCCCATATATCTGGCAATATTCACTAGTATCTTTTGACACCGTCATTTTGATCCTATTGATTCAACATGTGTGCGAATGCACACAATCATCTATCAACCCTTCTAAATTATCTTTCCAGCTCAGACATCATTTTTGAACATGAGCTGGTTCTCGACCAAACTATTGGTCGTCAATTGTGCCTCTGGTCTATCCAACTTGTTCATCCTTGATCGAGAGATCGCGCTTCGATCCTTTGTTTTGGAAATCGTAATTCCTTTGTTATCTAAGCATCGAATTATTCAGATGTTCTATAATATGATGCCCTTGCATTCTTCTTCCTCTGGTTGAGTACCGATGCTCACATGAGATCCCTTGTGGACCATCGGTTCCTTTGTTGGATTTTATCCGACAGTGTCCTTCATATTGAATAACCTTGAGAGCCTTTCCATGGGTATATAATGCCTTTGGTAAATTGTATCATCTGCTTTTGAACATGCTCTACTTTTGAGCTTGTGTTATTTACTCCTGAAGATCATGGTATATGTTCTAAGATGCCCCGATGGGTTGAACCTATGCTTTCCGTAATCTGTGTGAACCCGGAAGTTTTCACGGGTCATACTCCTCTGGTAATTCACCAGGTAGGTTTTGACACTTAAATCATTTTTATTTAGAGGATTGAATGAAAGGTTATGCATTGGAGAAGTGGGAGTCGACCTTGAACTTTGCGTTCATGCCCATGGACACGATGTAGATCTTATCAAGAAAGCTTCTCATAAAATAATCGCCCCCTTTGTTATAAGTTCATCTTGTACCTATGTTTGGTCATTTGCAACCGTGGTTCCGACCATGATCGTTCTTCTTTGATTCCTTTTCTCGGGCAAGTTTAAGTACTTCTCTTCTGTGGATCAATACACCATTCCAACCTTTACTTTGATCTGTCGTCGAATATTACCCCCCTGTTATCTCGAGATTATCTTGGAACTGCATAACTTCTTATGAGTTCTTCATCAAGTACTACATTCTCACTGATTACAATTGTTCATGGGCTCTGAGTTAATAAACACTCAAAGACTCCAATAAGTGAATCAATTCCACACTTCGATTCAATAACTCTAAGTATTCTTCATTGCTTATGAGTTTATTAATCCTACAAGTCATTGCTAGCCTGATTGGCTATATCATTATCGTGCTAAATTTTAACTGTGCTACCGGGTCCTTCTTCCCGGAGCACGATTCTCGACGATGAACTAACCTTACGTCGATCCTCATCGTCATATCATTTCGCCTTGAACAACAAGCTTGGTTTCAAGTTTGTGTCCTACCCATGGTTCCAATAACCTTCCGCTACCTCATTCCTTTGACTTGATGTCATCGCTAATTGATTACATCTTAATGAAATCTCTCGACAAATGTGTCGTGATCATCATCAACCTTATGAGCTCTTCCAGGATATCCATTGAGTTCATGATGAGCAATACCATCCTTGCCCTTGATGATCTGTGTTATCATCGACCACTTTATTGCCTTCCAACCAACACAAGCTTGTTCATGTTTGGTGTTATACCTTGAGTTCCTTGCTATACAGTAATTGTTCTTATTTACCTTGGAACATTAACATCTCTTATGTCCTCAATGTTGTGAGAATTTCACCACCTCTGGAGAATTCTTGATACAAGTGATACTTATCACCATCATCATTCTTTTCCTGGTCACCGTGTTATTTCTAACCACCGACAAATGGACTGTGATGTGTAGTTCAAAAACTTCTAGCAACCTTATTGCTTTGAAGTTAATGGTCAACATTTCATTCTTAGACCATTGGTTATCGAATCGCCATTGTAACATTGTTTGTGCTACCTAAGTCCGCATTTCGGGTGCACCGTCAACCAATGTTTAATCGTGTATGTTTCCTCGAGCATACCTCTTAATATCATTTGATCTGACAAAAGCTATCTCCTTGTTCACATAATTGTGAAAATCCATCTTTTGGAAATCTCGATGAATTGTCGCTGAGTTCATCAGCCACCTCCTCATTCTCTCCTTGATTTAATAATGAACTCATGATTCGGAACTTGCTTCCATAGTTCATTTACCGAGAATCTTACAATTTCGTCTTGTCAATTTGTGTTGCACCTTTCCTTCTCAGGTATCCTGAGTATGAGGTATCCTGACATCAATCTGAACTGAATCTCGGTCGGATATGATGGTTGGGACATTTTCCAAAAGTCGTAACATTGGTCTTTATGTGACCCGGTAAGGTGATGTCGTGCCTAGCACACCTGGCCGGAGGACCTATTATTATAGTTTCCTTTCTGGCAAGGTTAACCATTCTTCCATGAGGAAATTGTAAGACTTACTCTGAGTTGTTCCTGGTGCATCCTTTGTGTATCCAAAGTCCGACCTTCACCTGAAGACCATGTCAATGCTATCTCGAAGCACATATGTGATGTTCGAATTTCAACAAGAACATTAGAAGCACAATGCTAAGTTTTCTTTATCAAATTATCCAAACACCGTTGTATGGGTAATGTCATGAAATTTCTCCCCCCTACCTAAAGAGTTTTCTACATTATATCCTGACATGGATATCATGCGCTGCTTGTCCTTGGGAAGGATATACCCTTGAAATATGTGTTTAAACACATTTTCCCTTCCATTGTTCTATTAATCTGATGATCACCTTTTCCTTTCCATTGTTTGGTTTTAACCTTTCATGTGATCTATATGATCTAAGCAGTAATATTCTCCTGCTTTTGTAAACACCTCGGTGTACAATTCTGTCAGAAAGACCCTCTTACTTTTGTTGATGACATTCCGGTAACCACCGATGGACGGGAACTTTGCCTATTGGTCTGCCTCGTTCAACGAGCAGGAAAATAGTTCTCTTCGTCCCTCGCCCTGGGTATCGACGTTGTTACCGACATATTAGACGGGCTACCCCCTGACATGCCTTGCTTGCATGATCACGCAAGAAGTCTCTGCCCCTCCTACTTTAACCACATGGTGGGCCCATAACCCACAGTTCCACAGGATCGAAACCTGACTCTCCTGTACACCCTGTTGTCAAAGTTATTCCCCACGCTTGACTTCGTATGTAATTCACGGGGCCACCTGCCTAGTGATCTATTCTGGTATCAGACGCAATACTTATTCCCATTGCCCTGAACCCCTTTCACATTTCGTATCAGGCAACAAATGATTGGCTATCCACTTGAAACTTCTTATTGCACCTTCTTACCTTGCTCTCGATATTTTCTTCAGTTTCAATTCGAGAGTTACTTTCTACCACCTTCCCCGATGTTATCGACCAGGTAGTCAACCTTGTAGAGGTCTGCTCTTTCGGAATAACCACCCTTATTCTTTCGTAAGAACGATGGAGATCCTGAAGAAAGGACGACAAACTTCATCATGATGACTTGAAGAGGAGGACTGAAGACATCAACGTAATAGATCGACCTCTTCGAGAAGAGCAACCAAGACCGATAAGATTCGTTAGAATTTTGTAACCAGACCTTTTCCCTTAGTCCCCCTCTTAAATCTCGGGACGAGATTTCTTGTAGTGGAGGAGATTTGTAACGCCCGGATAATCTTGCTACAGTAATTCCACGCTAATCATGCCACGTCACCTCGATTACTGTTGCTAAACTTTCGTTAGTTCGAACCGCGTCAAATTCAAATTTAAATTAATGACAACAATAAAATTTTCGAAAGTTGAAACAAAAATGTTCGGTGGGCGCCGAATATTACAGTGGTAATTATAATAAAGCAAACACATTTTTATAAAATGTCAAAATAATTTTAAATGATTTAAATAGAAAAGAAAATAGATAAAAGAAAGAAAATACAAAAGGGAAAAAGCAAACAGAAAACAAAAAAAAAGGTGAAACCCCCCCTGGGCCGTGGCCCAACTGGGCCAGCCCACCAGGCCCAGCCGGCCGAACCCCACTCCCCACTCCCCTTATCCCCCCACGAACCAAACCCTAACCCACCCCGTCGCCCCACTCCCCCCCCCACGCCACCTCTTCCCCTCCCGATCCAGATTGGATCAGGATCGAACCACCCGCCTCCCTGACGACGCCCGCCGCCGTCGGGCCTCCACCCCGTCGAACGCCGCCCGCTGCCTCCTCCTAGGCGCCCCCCACTCGACTGGATCGGGGAGGAGCCAGATCCCGCGCCGCCCCAACGCGTCCCGACCCCGCCACCCATCCCCTGCGTCGTCGCCCCGCTCCCCTCCACGCCGGACTGCCGCCGCCTCGTCCTCTCCCTCGTCGGACCGCCCCGACCTCCATCGAGCCCACTGTCGTTGCCCTACGACCGCCGGTGAGGCCCCCGGCCTCCTCTCTCCCCCTCGCCTCGGCGTCCACCCACGCCACAAGACTCACCGTGAGCGCCACATCTGCCGCCGATGCGGAAGCCCAGCACTGCACACCGCCCATGACTTTGCACCGACCGCCCGGCCGCGCCGCTGTTTCAAGGCGGCGTGCAAGCGCCCCAAGCCTCGCCGCCTCGCCACATGAAAGCACACGCCGGCCGCCCATGACTCTCCTGTCGCCGCCTGCGCCCGTGCGCCAGCGCCAGGCTCTGCCGCTGTTGCTCACAGCCACGAGGCTGCCCGTCCCGCCTCCTCCGCGCCCCACTCTGGCGACGCCTCTGCTGCCCGCATGGCCACGGCCTCGCTTCACCGTGCTTGGCCACGGCCTCCTGGCGCCTCGATGCCCGTGCCCTAGACGGGCAAGACGCCCGATAATCAAGGCCGATAGGCCCCTGGGTTTATGACAACGGGCCCACCAAACGCTTTTACAAAAAATAAAACTAAAAAATAATAATAAATAAATAAAAATAAAAATAAAAATGAATTTAATTAATTAATTAATTAACTAAATTAATTAATCATTTTAAATTAATCTAATTAACTTGTTAGGTTAATTAAACATTAATTAGATTAGTTAAATCCTAATTAAACTAAACAGTGTATGACAGGTGGGTCCCACTAGACCCACTGGTCAGGTTGACCAGTCAACTCTGTTGACTCTGACGTCAGCATGACATCATGCTGATGTCATTAATCCATTTTTCGAATTTAATTTAAATAATCAATTAAATTCCAGAAATTAATAGAATCTTTAGAAAATCATAACTTTTAATCCGTAACTCAGATTAAATTATTTTCAACATGAAAGTTGCTCAGGACGACGAGACGAATCCGGATACACAGCCCGTTCGTCTACCACACATCCCTAACATATCGAACACGCAACTTTCCCCCTCCGGATCACCTGTCCAAAAACGCGAAACACCGGGGATACTTACCCGGATGTTTCCCCCTTTCGCCGGTATCACCTACTACCGCGTTAGGGCACACCTAACACCGCTCATTGTCATGCCATGCATCGTCATGCTTATGTTTGCATTGTATTTATTGTTTCTTCCCCCTCTTCTCTCCGGTAGGCTACGATACCGACGCTGCTGCTGCCCCGTTCGACTACGGTGTTGACGACCCGTCCTTCTTGTCAGAGCAACCAGGCAAGCCCCCCTTGATCACCAGATATCGCCTATTCTACTCTATACCGCTTGCATTAGAGTAGTGTAGCATGTTTCTTGCTCGTACGTTATACCTATCCTGATGCATAGCCTGTCCTTGCTACTACTGTTGTTACCTTTACCTGCAATCCTACATGCTTAGTATAGGATGCTAGTATTCCATCTGTGGCCCTACCCTCTTGTCCGTCTGCCATGCTATACTATCGGGCCGTGATCACTCGGGAGGTGATCACGGGTATATACTATATACTTTATACATGATACATGTGGTGACTAAAGACGGCTCGGCTCGTAGGAGCACCCGCGAGTGGATCTTTGTGGCGGAGCGACGGGGCAGGTTGAGACCGCCTAGGAGAGAGGTGGGCCTGGCCCTGTTCGGCGTTCGCGGATACTTAACACGCTTAACGAGATCTTGGTATTTGATCTGAGTTGGGTCGTTGACCTTATACGCACTAACCGCCACGTGGGACAAGATATGGGCAACCGCGCCGTGGTATCACCAAGCATTTTGTGACGTCGATCGAAGCGGCGCGCGCCGGATTGGATCGAACGCCACTAGGCTAGGTCTGCTGCCGCCACGCATAGCGTGCGGTGTGCTAAGGCGATGGGCCTGACCCTGTGGCGCATAGGTTTAGACCGCGGTTGACCTCTGTTATGCCTAGGTGGGGCTGCGACGTGTTGATCTTCCGCGGCGGGCATGACCCGTAAAAGTGTGTCGAGCCAACCGGGATCGGCGTGTCGTAATGTGGTGCACCCTGCAGGGAAGTTAATCTATTCGAATAGCCGTGATCTTCGTAGCAGGACTACTTGGAGTTGTACCTTGACCTTATGACAACTAGAACCGGATACTTAATAACAGGGCTACAAGGAGAGGATCGCCGGGTAGGATTATGCTATGCGATGCTACTTGGAGGACTTCAGTCTACTCTCTTCTACATGTTGCAAGACGGAGGCTGCGAGCGTAGTCTTCGACGTGATTAGCTATCCCCTCTTATTACGGCATTCTGCAGATTCGGTCCATCGATATGGCCCTTTACACATATATCCATGCATATGTAGTGTAGCTCCTTGCTTGCGAATACTTTGGATGAGTACTCACGGTTGCCTTGTTCCCCTTTTTCCCTTTCTTTACCCGGTTGTTGCGACTGCACGATGGAGCCAGAGCGACGCCACCGTCGATGGCGACTACTACACTCGAGGCGCCTACTACTACGTGCAGCCCATGGACGGCGACCTGGGAGTAGTTAGTAGGATCCTGCGGGAGGCCCGCGCCTCTTTCGATCTGTATCCTAGTTTGTGCTAGCCTTCTTAAGGCAAACTTGTTTAACTTATGTCTGTACTCAGATATTGTTGCTTCCGCTGACTCGTCTATGATCGAGCACTTGTATTCGAGCCCTCGAGGCCCCTGGCTTGTATTATGATGCTTGTATGACTTATTTATGTTTTAGAGTTGTGTTGTGATATCTTCCCGTGAGTCGCTGATCTTGATCGTACACATTTGCGTGCATGATTAGTGTACGATTGAATCGGGGGTGTCACACTCAAGTTCAACTCCTAAGGTTAATAGTGTTGACAACTTAGTATTGTCAGGAAAACAACAAGTGCAGACTTGGAAACTAGGGGAAATATAACTCGAAAGTTAAGCATGCTAAGGATGGAGTAGTGAGAGGATGGGTGACCGACCGGAAAGTTAGACGATTTGGAATGAGTGGTTCATTATTGAGCAGTGATGAGGGGTCATTAGAGTGGGTGATTAGAGATTGAATTGTCAAATAATTTAGAAATTTGAAAAAAAATTAAAAAAATCGAAAAAATTCAGAAAAATAAATTTCAAAAAAAGTCCTTTAGTCCCGGTTAAAGGTGGAGCTCCAGAGAGCGACCACATGGAGGGCCTTTAGTCCCGGTTTGTAACACAACCGGGACTAAAGGGGGGGCTTTAGTACCGACCCTTTAGTCCCGGTTTGTGAACCGGGACAAATGGGCCTTTTTTACTAGTGCGTTGACCTGATCCAACGGCTGTCAGGGGATGAATCAAACGACGCGTGACTGGGCTGATTTCCTGATGATTTGTAGCAGCAGGCCTCTTATTTATTTATGTAAATACTAACGCCCACACGTGTGGGCGTTTGCATCTCGCCCACACGCGTGGATTGTTGGGGAACCTAGTAATTTCAAAAAAAATCCTACGCACACGCAAGATCATTGTGATGCATAGCAACTAGAGGGGAGAGTGTTGTCCACGTACCCTCGTAGACCATAAGCGGAAGCGTTATGACAACACGGTTGATGTAGTCGTACGTCTTCACAATCGACTGATCCTAGTACCCAACGTACGTCACCTCTGCGATCTACACACGTTCAGCTCGGTGACGTCCCACGAACTCATGATCCAGTAGAGCTCTGAGGGAGAGTTCCGTCAGCACGACGGCGTGATGACGGTGTTGATGAAGCTACCGATGCAGGGCTTCGCCTAAGCGCTGCAACGATATGACCGAGGTGGATTATGGTGGAGGGGGGCACCGCACACGGCTAAAAGATCAATGATCAACTTGTGTGTCTATGGGTGCCCCTCCCCGTATATAAAGGAGTGGAGGAGGGAGGCCACCTCCTAGGCGCTGCTTCAAGGGAGTCCTACTCCAACCGGGAGTAGGACTCCAACCCTTCCAAGAGTAGGAGTAGGAGAGAGGGAAGGAGGAGAGAGGGGGAAGGAAAGGGGGGCGCCGCCCCCCTCCTTGTCCAATTCGGACTAGAGGGGGAGGCGGCACGCAGCTGCCCTGGCCGCCCCTCCTCTTCTCTACTAAGGCCCAATAGGCCCATTACACTCCCCGGGGGGTTCCGGTAACCCCCCGGTACTCCGGTATTTGTCCAAACTTTCCCAGAACCCTTCCTAAGTCCAAACATAGTCACCCAATATATCGATCTTTATGTCTCGACCATTTCGAGACACCTCGTCATGTACATGATCATATCCGGGACTCCGAACTACCTTAGGTACATCAAAACACATAAACTCATAATACCGATCGTCACTGAACGGTAAGCGTGCGGACCCTATGGGTTCGAGAACTATGTAGACATGACCAAGACATGTCTCCGGCCAATAACCAATAGCGGAACCTGGATGCTCATATTAACTCACACATATTCGACGAAGATCTTTATCGGTCAAACCACATAACAACATACGTTGTTCCCTTTGTCATCGGTATGTTACTTGCCCGAGATTTGATCGTCGGTATCTCAATACCTAGTTCAATCTTGTTACCGGCAAGTTTCTTTACTCGTTCCATAATGCTTCATACCGTAAATAACTCATTAGTCACGTTGCTTGCAAGGCTTATAGTGATGTGCATTACCGAGAGGGCCCAGAGATACCTCTCGACAATCGGAGTGACAAATCCTAATCTTGATCTATGCCAACTCAACAAGTACCATCGGAGACACCTGTAGAGCACCTTTATAATCACCCAGTTATGTTGTGACGTTTGGTAGCACACAAAGTGTTCCTCCGGTATTCGGGAGTTGCATAATCTCATAGTCATAGGAACATGTATAAGTCATGAAGAAAGCAATAGCAACAAACTAAACGATCAAGTGCTAAGCTAACGGAATGGGCCAATTCAATCACATCATTCTCTAATGATGTGATCCCGTTAATCAAATAACAACTCATGTCTATGGTCAGGAAACACAACCATCTTTGATTCAACGAGCTAGTCAAGTAGAGGCATACTAGTGACACTTTGTTTGTCTATGTATTCACACATGTACTAAGTTTCCGGTTAATACAATTCTAGCATGGATAATAAACATTTGTCATGATATAAGGAAATATAAATAACAACTTTATTATTACCTCTAGGGCATATTTCCTTCGTGGATCCACGTCCGTTTGTGGTTGCACGAATCTTGGCATGTTTGTGGTGCCACATAGGACTAGGCTGGTGTGTGGGCATTCGTCCGATCGCCCACACGCCCGTTTCACCACACGGGAGGGCCAGTGTGTGGGCTTTTAGCAGTTCGCCCACACGTTTGTTTTCACTCACGCACAAGGGCTGGTATGTGGGCATTTACCATCTCGCCCACATGCCCGTCTCCTCTCCCACACCCAAAGCTGCCAGTTACCATGTGTTTTGTAGTATACATGACAACTACCCTAGTGTGATTGTAAGCATATGGCAACTCTTTTTTTTTACCCGAACATGTTAGTTGCCATGTGTTTTGAAGAGTACATGACAACTGCCCTAGTGTGCTTGTAAGCAGATGGCAACTCACTCTTTACCCAAAACATGTTATTTTGCCTAGTGTTAGTAGGTGACAACTCCTAAGGTTTTCAAATCATGGCAACTGTAGTCAGGGACGAAGCTAGAAAAAATGGGAACTGGTGTCAAGCTTTGTCCACTCTAGCATAAACTATAGCAGCGCAACATACATAATGTTAGAGTGCTCCATATATAGAGAGAAAATATACAATGATTCAATAATATTATTATTACATTTAAAAAGTCATACCGAGTACAGGTTGAGCAACGTCCTAAAGCCAAAGGTTAACTTAAAGCACTTCATGTTGTTACTTTCTGAAGAGGATGAAGAAAACAAAATATTATTCACAACAATGTTATGAAAAAATAATACAAAAAATAAATATCATTAAGCAAAAATATAAAGTGACATGAGGCTCACATTTTATAATCTCCTTTCTCAATCTTCCATCTTCTTAATTAGATCCATCACATCATCGTTTGTAATAGTAGAAAATATATCTGTCCCCGCATAACAAATCAAACACTCATTCAGGAACTCGACACCCATTTTGTTGTGCAAAACACTCTTGACAATATTCATTGCTGAAAAGCTTCTCTCCACTGACGTTGTGGCAATCGTCAAAATTTGCACGAACTTTAGAAGTTGATACACCAAGGGCGTGTTTGGTTACCATGTGCTACAGTACCTGCGTTGCATACCCATCTCCACTCAGCCTGGCTCTGAAAAAACAGCCTCATATGCGACATCCGCGAGTTGTTTGGTTGCCTGCATGTCCTCTTACCTGCATGGGCTGAACCACACTTCCTGATGTTTGGTTGCCTACATGTTAGTGAACAAACCCAAGGCATGGTGTTTGGTTGTATGCAACGCCTGGTGTGTGGTAACCTCTTTGGCTAGTTGGCGAGGTTACTAGCACACTCCGGCACAACCATGTAGCACACATCATAAGCAGAGCAGAGGATAAACAGAGCATCAACTACTTAACAACATAATTCAGATAAGCAGTACCACACTTTATAACGGTTCAACGCCTAAGCCATAAACAGTTCAAAGAAGACTCGATAGTAATTAGAAAGGAGGTGCCCGACCCTACTCCTTGGCGGTGAAGGCTTCCTCGTGCTTCTCGCACTTGCTGACGACCTTAATGCCATCCTCGTCGAAGATGATGACCTTGAGGGTGTCGGGAGTGAGGAGCTTAAACGTCACCATGTAGCCGATCTTGATTTGATGAACGGCTGCGTAGGTGACCCAACCCTAATCCAGGGTCACCCTGCCGTTCATCAGCTTCACCGTGACCTTCCAGGAGCAGCCGGTGTTGTTCCTGAGCTTGAACTCCGTCGGCACCGCGACGAAGTGCTTGGTGAAGTCCAGGGGCATGGGGATGCACTCAAGCTTCGGTGCAAGTATGACCTTGCAGAAGTGAGTCGGTCCATCCTCCTGATGGTAGTGGCCGTAGTTGCGCGATTGTTGCTGGGGGGCTCCTCCATGCCGTCATCGTCGCCACCCTCAGGCGTCTTTGGGTCTTCCTCAGCGATGGGCGGCAGCACAACCTCGTCGGGCATTGGGTGAAGGGGCTGCTTGCCCTTGTTCTCAATGGCCGGGAGCACCTCATTTCTCTCCTCGATCTGCACACAATTCATGGAGTCAGGCACATTACAAAGTTCATGGCTAATTGAAGAGCTTGTAGTTAAAACAACATGACTCTCACTCTTCTCCTCCTCTCCATCCCCCCTATATTTACTCACCCTGCCCACCACTACTTATCCACCCCCTCTCTTCTCTCACTGTCAACCTTCCTCCTCCCCATCGCCACGAGCTCTAGCTCCAGCTCCAACGCCAACCCCTTCCCTTGGGGTATTGGCTGGAGGGCCTTCTTCCTAGGTTGGTCGGCTGGTGACCGCACCAAGTTCGAGAACACCATGGAGGTGTGCTTGAACTTTGGCTCCATGCCTGACATGTAGAAGGAATCTAATGCAGTGGTCATGAAGGCCACTGCAGAAGAGCTGAAGACGCTGATTCCTGACCCAGCGAAGAGCGCAATGGCAGTTGAGATCATTTGTTGGGCCATGAATCAGGCCGTCTCCGACGACGCTAAACAGAGAAAGAAGTGGTGCAAGTACAAGAACTATTGGGCTCCTAATGACCACCGTGCCGCAGTGTACCGGGAGATAACTATTGCACCGCCGGCGGTCATCGGTGGGGAACCTAAGGAGGGGGAGGAGGAGGAGGAAGAACCGGTGCAGATGCCAGCGAGGGAGCCGGAGCCAGGCCGTCGTACCTGGTAGATCGACCTCGACTCCGCCGAGGATGACGACGACAATGCGCCGCCCCGCACGGCGATGAAGAAGAAGATGAAGGCCAGCCTATCCACCCGCTGCTCCGCACGCCGGTGACGGCGGCCGCGGTTATGTACCCCCAATTCCCCAATCCCCCTTATACTATGAACTACAATTCCGATCTACCTCTATTCCGATCCTGGATGACCTACTATGAACTCCTAGGTACTTGTATGAACTACTATGAACTGCCATGCTTATATACCTCCATTCTCCATCTCCTGTGCGTCGTGGATTGAATCTACCACCGGATCGAACGCGAAAAATTAGTGCGTGACAACAGAGAAGTTCTTACCACTATTGCCGCTGCCGATGGTGATGATCCGCTCGCCGGTGATGGAGTCTGGTGGTCTTCTTGCTCTGCTCTGATCCGCCGCCGCCGGTGAGAGTTGCGACAGTGGGGAGAGTGGGAAAAGGGAGCGGTGAGGGGCGGTGAGGCTAATAACTGTCGGCGCTTCGAGAAGCAACGCGGCTTCTCGAGCGTGGCCGCGCGCGTGCAGCCGCCGCAGCCCACGTGCACCGCTCGGGCCTGGCCCTGGAGAAACTGCCGATTCGGGCGTTCCCAGGGAGCCGGGCCGAGGAGTGCTTTAAGGTCTGTGCGATGCGGGCCGAACAGTGAAAGCAGGCAACCAAACAGGACGGATTCTTCCCGCGCGAGCCTGGTGGGCCTCATGCAGGCAACCAAACACGCCCCAAAGGGAAAACAAGATGCTTCCTAGTGCCCAACAACACTTTTAGCAAGATCATCCATGCCATCCAAATTGGCAAATCTTTGGTACGCTCGGACATTGTCAATGTAAATCCAAAGTTCCTGGACAAGATAAATCAATTGTGTTGAACTGAAATCGTGAGGATAGAACTCAGCTAACTTTAATAAACTCTTCAAGTTAAAAATAGTAAATGAGTTTTTTGGGTTGAAAGAAGCCATGTGAATAAGCAATGAATAATTTACTTCATGAATCTTTCATTGAACTCCCTAAGTTGTCGATCAATAATAGAATTGACACACGCTATTTGGTAATGATGAATGTTTGTTTTATTGGGTCATTTTTGTTGTGTACATTGGTTCTTGCAGCCAATAAGGTCCTCTAGTTAAATATATCTGTCTGATCTCGTGTTACTTCTTAGGATTCTTAGTGTACTGTGATATTCTTTTTGGATCAGCTGAATCAGGAGGGAGATCATCCAAATTTATTTCTGTTGAAATAGTAGTACTAACGCTTGATACATGAGTATGATCTTGTCTAAGTCTAAGTGACCTTGAAGTCCCTGCTGCAACTAATAGTAGTGGTCGTTTCCACAAAAATCTGTCCATAACCTCCTAGTCGTATATGAATCAAGGGAGAGAACAACAAAATTTCTAGTTATTCAGTTACGAAATTTGGTCTAAAGGCTGAAGGTAATACACATGCATGTCGCGAGGCATACCTGGAAGGAGTCGATCTAGACTTGGTGGATTAGCACCAGATTATGCCGCAACAATCGGCTGACCGACGTCCACAGATTATATCAAAATCCCTTTGATTCGTTGGCTCGTCTCTCTACAATTTCACCAAGCGGCACCTGCAAGGAATTATCACATCAGAAGGGGATTGGGGAATTAGGGATTGAGAGGAGACGATGAGACGAAGAGGGAACTCGTGCGCATACAAGCGTATCTATATATATTACATGCTAATAAAAGAAATAGGTATTCTTAATCCATCATGCTATTTTATAGAATACCCCCCTGATGTTTATGTCATTAAACCTGCAGCACATATCAAATGTTTTGTTAAATACTCATATCTTCTAAACCGTAATTCCAAATTTAACATGTTATACATGGAATTTGATTAAAAATTTATAGAATCTGAATATGATGTTATTTTACCTGTTAATCATTAAAAAAATACTATCTATTGTGCAATCTTAATCAATAGTGCATTATCCGTCTTTCTTTCATATCGATATTGATCTGATTTGTGGATGAACATCTTAGCAAAATCAGGATTGGAGACGAAATTGAAGGTCACTTGCCCGTTTCTTTGTACGTGTTAAATCTACGTGTAAACCGGGTTTAAATAGAAGACATGTGGAATCTTGAACTTGCGCTTTTGTAGGCAAAGACTATTTTTGTTTAGGCCGTAGCTACAAATACTTAGATTACATACCATTTTTTGTACATTAATAATTTGTGGTATTTTTTTCTCCCGTTATGCACGGGCCCATTTGCAAATAGAAAACTAAGGAAATAGGAACGACTGCTTTTGGGCTATGTGGAGCGACCGCATATCTATTTAGTGACTATGGGCTTCTACGGTTGGGCCCAAATTAGGTTGTGCTTTGGGCTTCTCCGACTAGGCTGGGGTCAATCATTTTTTTGAGTTGGGGTCAAAGACAAATCCTATTAACAAGATTACTCCAGGTTACGATCGGCACTGGTGTCAATTGACACCAGCCCATACACATGAGCTCCGTCTTTAACCGTAGTAAACCAGACCATACATAGCAACTGCCTAGTGTTAATAGATGGCAACCCCTAAAGTTTTCAAATCATGGCAATTATAGTAAACTAGACCATACATGGCAACAGCTGCAGTTGTTCAAAATGGCATCTGGCACTTGACCTGAGATGGCAACTGCAGTTGAGCAACCATGGCAACTGTAGTTGTCCGACATGGCAACTGTAGTTTAGCGACATGGCAGCAGCAGTTAAACGGACATTGAAGAGGGTCCGGACCATGGCAACCGCGGGAACGTGTTGTGACTGTTACGCGAGGCGTGCGGGACCGTGAGGTAGGTGGCTGAGAGAGATCGTGTGGGCGTTATCCATTTTGTCCACACGTAGGCGTGTGAGAGGCACCGCGAGGAAAAAAAGAGACGTGTGGGCGCTGGTTGTTTTTGTCCACACGTCTCCTCTTAAGCACCACACGAAACGTGTGGCCAGATCTTTCAACTCCTATACGTGTGGGCGTTATCGGCGTCCTTTATTTATTATTTGGTGGGTAGTATCTTTGCCCACAATTATTAATCTCAACGCGCGTGCTGTTGCAGTGCTTCCTGTGGCCGCACTCGCTTTGCCTTAAGGACCGTACGCTCATTATCCCTTCCAATTAAGTTGCCACGTTCGTCTTGATCAGTTCTTGCACAACCACCGTACCCGCAGAGGCTTCAATGGAGGTAGCATGGGCGCCCTCCCTCGCGGTCCTGCTGGCCACCGCCCTCTTCCTCGTGGCCGCCGTTCTCCTTCGCCACCGGCAGCAAGCGCGCAAGTACAACATCCCGCCTGGGCCTCGGCCATGGCCGGTGATCGGCAATCTTAACCTCATAGGCCCCCTGCCACACCACTCCATCCACGCGCTCTCGGCGCGGTATGGCCCGCTCATGTCCCTCCGGTTCGGCTCCTTCCCTGTCGTCGTCGGCTCCTCCCTTGAGGCGGCCGAGTTCATCCTGAGGACACACGACCTAGCGTTCCTCGACCGGCCCCGGATGGCCTGCGGCAAGTACACCGTGTACAACTACTCCGGCATGCTGTGGTCGCACTACGGTCCATACTGGCGCCAGCTACGCAAGCTATGGCTGACGGAGCTTCTTAGCGCGAGGCAGCTCAGGCTGACAGAGCACATCCGCGGCGAGGAGGTGCGCGCCATGCTGCGCGACCTGCACCCGAGCACCTCCACCGGCCGCACGGCCACGGTGGTGCTCAAGGACCACCTCCTCATGGTGACCCTCAACGTCATCTCGCGCATGGTGCTTGGCAGGAAGTACGTCGGTGAAGGCGCTGGCTCAGCCTCGGCGGCGAAGCCGGAGGAGTTCAGGTGGATGATCGAGGAGATCTTCTTCCTCAACGGCGCGCCTCACATCGGGGACATGATCCCGTGGCTTAGCTGGCTAGACCCGCAAGGGTACGTGGGCAGGATGAAGAGGCTGAGCAAGATGTTCGACCGATTCATCCAGCACGTGCTGCGCGAGCACAGCGAGCGGCGGCTGCAAGAGGGCAAGGCGTTCGCCCCCATGGACATGGTCGACCTGCTGCTACAGCTCGCCGATGACCCCACCCTTGAGGTCCCCATTACTGGCGACGGTGTCAAGGCAGCCGTTCTGGTATGTAATTTCGTAATCGTTTTCCGTTCCTATATTTGTGACTTTGTGTGTGGGCGTTAAATTAACGGAAAGACACATCTAAACGGCCCGATACCTACCGGCAACTAGCTTTTCAGTGTGAAGTATGATTAATTGCATATATCAGTGGCAACTAGCTAGCCAATGATGAGCATATGAGACATGGCATCACGGTCAAGTATCCATAATTTCATGCTTATTTTTTTTACACATAAGTAGGTATAAGGCACACATGCATATTGTTTTCTCTGGGACAATTTCAATTATGCATATCTTATAGACTTCAATTTCATGTTTTATTTCTTCTTATATTTGAACGCCTGGGGCCAAGACCTTTACAATAAGATCAAGCTCAGATATAAACATGTTTAAATTTCAACTTTTCAATTCAATTAGCCCACTTAATCTATTTCAGTGTCGGGAACTGCTTAGAACAAGGCCAATGCGTGAAATCTGTTTTTCATTTTTAGTAAAATTATTATTTTGAAACGAGCTAAACCTGGGGCCAAGACCTTTACAACAAGATCAAGCTTAGATATATTTCAAACATGTTTAAATTTCAACGTTTCAATTCACTTATTCTGCTTAATCTATTTCAGTGTGGGGAACTGCTTAGAACAAGACCAATGCGTGAAATCTGCTTCTGATCTTTAGTAGAATTATTATTTTGAAATGAGCTAAACCTGTGTTTGAGGAGTAAAAGATTATTTTAATGAAATCAGTTTTTACAGAAGAGTGAGTTTTCTAAAATGAGTGAAATCTGCTATCTAAAATGAGAGTGGAAAAAATATTGTTAGATGAGTGAAATCGGCGTTTTGAAAAGAGCAAATCATTTTTTAAACGAGTGAATGGAAACATTTTCTTGAATCGTGTGAAATTAGTGAAATCACACCTTTGAAATAAGTGAAATTGTTTTTTGAGATGAGTGGAATCAGTGTCTTGAATTAACTAAAATCAGCGATTTAGAAATTATTGAGTTCCCTTGTTTGAAATGAGTGAATTTGTTCTTTTTTGAAAATAATAGAAATTATTTATTTTAATTGAGTGCAATCAGCATTCCGAAATGAGTGAAATCAGTGTTTTGATATATTCCACATTCTCAATTTGTAAGAAATGAGTGGAATCTGTTTATTTTGGAAATGAGTTAAATATGTTTCATGATATTAAGCTCATTTAAAATATATCACAGATTGGTCTTGTTTTAATGATCTTGACAACTTAAATTAAAATATCTACGAAAAAAATCAAAAACGGCAATTTGTTTGAAATGTTATAAACAATTCAAATGTCATAAGGAAAATGAAAGGCACAATTTTAGTAGTTTGAGAGAGAGAGAGAGAGAGAGAGAGAGAGAGAGAGAGAGAGAGAGAGAGAGAGAGAGAGAGAGAGAGAGAGAGAGAGAGAGAGAGCCATATGTGCATGCAACCACCCACCAATCTCTCCACTCTCGTGCTGTCCGTGACATCCTGACAAAATCTGCCCATTGAACAAAATGTTGCACTCGGCATCTCCAATGTTGATGCCCAAACACCCAGCGGCGGAGCTTGAGCCAAAACAAGGGGGACATGGGCTTGACGGGGGCAAACATAATTATTCTGAGCTGATTTTTGCTGGAAAATAGGCCTAATACTATACAAAGTTATATAGGCCTGTTTTATTGTGAGCTGGGGGGGCATGGCCCAGGTTGGCCCCCATGAAGCTTACCACATCCGTTTGTGGACAGGGGATTAGTTTCGGGACACTGATGCGAGAGTTGGTCATGCAAAGCTAGCTGTATATATCCGCCCACAATTTTTTTTCCAGTCTGCACGCTCAAAGTAGCCGCATATCTAGTTTTAGTTTAGCTCAAAATTGTTAATATATTCAAATGCAACATCAGTTCTAATTTAAATATTATAATCCAACAAAATATTCAAATTATAGTAGTTCAAACTTGAATTTAACTAGCACATATGTGCTAGTTGTCCGCTATAACCGCCCACAGATGCTCAATCAAATCTTCCTTTAGATGGTCATGAATTGCTCGATGTCAAATTTGTTTATGCATTTTAACAATCTCATCAAATGTGGTCGAATTCTGCTCTGAAAGTTCAATAAGTTCACCCATGTTCTCAAATTCCAAACATGCAGAAACATCTTCACCCTCATCCTCTCCGATCATGTTATGCATGCTTACACAACATGCCATCACCTCCCACAAGGTCTTCGGATCCCATTGTTTAGCAGGTCCACGAACAACTGCAAAACAAGCCTGCAGAACTCCAAATGCCTTCTCAACAGCCTTTCTACCTACTTCTTATTTTTGGGAAAAGTGAGACATGTTTGAACCAACTAGCTATAGATGGTCTTGACAAAGATAGCCCATGGAGAATAGATACCGTCGACCAGACAATAGCACATGTTGTATTCATGCCTTTGACAGTAAAATGGCAAGGAGGAGTTTTTCCTTTAGTTAGCCTAGCAAACAATGGTGATCGCTGCAGCATATTGATTTTATTATGAGACCCAGGCATTGCCAAAGAAACATGTAAAATCCAAAGATCTTGTGATGCAACTGCTTCAAGAATGATGGTGGTCTTGTTAACATGACCATGATATTGGCCTTGTAGAACTTTTGAGCAGTTCTTTCATCTCCAGTGCATGCATTCAAGAGATTTGAGTAAACCTGGCCACACTCTTGCTTCTAACTTTTCCAAGACCATTTAGGTGTCTGCGATGGTTAGTTCTGTCAGGTACTAAGGTCTAAACACAGCGACCACGATAGTAGCAATCTTACCATGGCATCTCCGCTTGTGCTTTCAGACGTCTGTAGGTATTCGTCTCATGAATCAGCGGCCGTGCCATATGCAAGCATCCGAAGTGTCGTGCACTTCTGGTAAGCAGAGAGCTTCGTACGACATCCTTCTTCAAGGTAAAGTAGTCATCAAAGGACCAGACGCCATGGTAAAGACGATCGAAGATATTTTTTTCGCATCCGAAAACGCCGACAAAAATTGTCAGCAAATAGAACACCAGGGGCAAAAGTAGTCATCCGTCAGTGTCAAATGGTCGAGCGCCCTGTTGTGTTTGAGCACTCGATGACCCTTGATCGATCCATTAAAATTGAGAACATGCTCTGCCACTAGTTTAGCGTGTGCAAGAACCGCCTGCATCATCGTCGTCTCATCCGTGTAGTCCTTCTAGTCAGACGACTCAACATAGTGCTCGTATATGTACTCCATATACAATTCCATTGCTTCAAAAAAGAAGGGACAAAAAATTAGCACAAACACTTTACTGAACACTTGCCGGACATGGTGACTACCGTGGGGTGGATGGTACTTGTGCGGCGGACGAAGTAGAGGTGTGGACCAGGGGCGAAGGGAAAGTGACGTCGCGTACAGGTATTGCGGTGGAGGTGACAGAGTCACGGAGTTCTGGGAAGGATAGGGCGGGGCAGCTAGGGTGGTGGAGCGGCGGCGGCAAGAGTGAAAACAGATGCAAAGAAAGATGGAATGATGGAGGCACGGGATCTGGGAGGGGTTTTGGGTAGGGTTTTGGATGAGTTGGATGTGTCAAAGCCCTACGTGGCTGCTACCCGGACCTCTATGCCCGTGTTGGATGACAAAACACTTTCGAATCGTGCGGGTGGTTTTACGGTCCACTGTGAAGACGCCCTTATGCCTTAAATCAAGGGCAGTGATAGGCGCCGGCGCGCCGGCCCAAATTTCGGCCGGTCGCGCCCCAGCCATTCGATTCCGTTTATATAGGCCGTCAGATCCTTATCCACAAACCGCTTTATCCCCTTCCACGTGGGTGCCTTCTTTTCGTCGTCTTTCTCTTGTCACCACGCAGCTCCGCTCGCCTCCCAGACAGTCGTTTCCTCGCCGCCCACCTCGTTGCCTCCGCCCACCCCCACCGGCTTGCCTCGCCGCCAATGCTCGCCGCTGTCCTCGGTCGCCGCCATCGCCGGTCGCCTTTTTGAGCTAAGAAAAGAAAACACAGGGAGCCATGGCGGCTGCAACCCCCTCCCCAACGAATCGCGCAGTGCGCGTCCGTCCTCTCGCCGTCAATAGTAGCCACCTGCACACCCCTGACCGGTGCTGCCAACCCCCCTGTCCCCTGCAGAATCAATGGAGATGACGCCATGGCTCGCAGCAAGCAACATGGTAGCAAAAAATACAATTCGTTCCAGCAAACTGAAACACAAGTGGTAGCAAACAATGGAAAATTGGGTGTTGTTCCAGCAACCAAAAAATGCCCGTGGTAGCAAAAACTGGAGCCGGTTCCAGCAAATCAAAACGCCGGTGGTAGCAAATTTGCAATAATTTGGTGTTCATTCCAGAAAAACAAAAAATTGCGTGGTAGCAAAGAACAAACACAGTTCCAGCAAAAAATGTTGCCGGTTCCAGCAGAAAAGTATGTCGTCGGCGACGATCGCAACAAAACATCTCACTAATCCGGCAAAAAACCTTGCCGGTTGTAGCAAAACAAAAATTCGGCGCCACGAACAAATGGACTGGTCGTCCGATTGCAAACGCTGGTTGATGTGGATGCAGCTTTCTTGCCGGCCGGTTCCAGCAAAAAAGCCAGCCGGTTGTAGCACCGGAGCGCGTCATTTCCATCGCTGGCAAGCTGGTTGCAGCTTTTCGCCGGTATGGTTCCAGCAAAAAAGCCAGCCGGTTGTAGCTCTGGGAGCGCGTCGTCTCCATCGCCGGCAAAGCTGGCTGGAACTTTTCGCCGGCATGGTTCCAGCAAAAAAGCTAGCCGGTTGTAGCACCGGAGCGCGTCGTCTCCATCACCGGCAGCTGCTAGTTTGCAGCACCGATGGATTGCTGCTTAGCGCCATGGCTATTTCATCTGTGCCTCGAAGTACCACCAGTTTCCGAAACTGTCCCATGGCCGCCGGCCCTCTCGCGTCTGTGGGGAAGGTAGGACAACATCCGTGGGGAAGTAGGAGCTGCGCGAGCACCGCAGCAGGACAGCCCGCTGGCAAAGATTAAGATTGATGTGCGCGTGGCTGGCCATGGCCGGTAAAGCAGTGGTTGCCGGGGCTGAAGATTGGGATTAGATGGATTGGAGAAAGGAGTTGGGTATGAGTGGTTGGGCTCGACCAGAAAGGGGATAAGAGGATGAGGGGAAGCGGTGGGGTAGATCCGTATGTACACGTGGGTGAGCTGGAGGGCGCGTGACGAGTCGCGACCGGCCGAGTAGTTCGGCCGGCGCGCCGTTCCCAAACACTTATCTTAAATCAATGCATGGATCTTGATGCTGAGTGGAATCTCGGTGTGAGATCTACCGGTAGGCATCATTCGTTAGTTAAAGTCGCACAATATAATTTTTTTTTGAAGCTCACAATATAATTATTTGAACTTGCTTTTCTTCCTCCTATAAAATATCATATCAATACAACTTGCACCCATGCAGGAGGTCATCGCCGGCGCCACGGACACCTCGGCCGTGACCGTGGAGTGGGCCATGTCCGAGCTCCTGAGGAAGCCCCGCGTCCTCGCCAAGGCCACCGAGGAGCTGGACCGTGTGGTCGGCCGCGAACGCCTAGTCGCCGAGGGTGACATCTCCAGCTCCAGCCTCCCGTACCTGGAAGCCGTCGTGAAGGAGACCATGCGGCTCCACCCTGTGGTACCCCTTCTGATACCGCGGGTGTCTCGTGAGCACACGTCCGTGGCAGGCTATGAAATCCCGGTGGGCACACGCGTGCTCGTCAACGTCTGGGCTATCGGCCGGGACCCGACTGTGTGGGGGGAGACGGCCGCGGAATTTCAGCCGGAGCGGTTCCTTGGGAGCAAGGTGGATGTCAAGGGCCACGACCTAGAACTGCTACCTTTTGGTGCTGGTCGCAGGATGTGCCCAGCCCACGGCCTTGGGCTCAAGATGGTTCAGCTGGTGCTGGCAAACTTACTGCACGGCTATGCGTGGAGACTCCCCGACGGCGTGGCGGCTGAGCAGCTGAGCATGGAGGAGAAGTTTGGCATATCTGTGTCTCGCATGCACCACCTCCACGCTATCCCTGAGCCCAAGCTTCTGGATCACCTCTATTTCGGGCCATGAATGTTACTCCTTTCGTTCCTAAATATAAGTCTTTTTAGACATTCCACTACAGAGACTACATTCAAATGTATATAGACGTCTTTTAGAGTATATGTTCTCTGCTGCTCCGTATGTAGTCTATAGTGGAATCTTTTAAAAGACTTATATTTAAAAACGGAGGGAGTACTAGCTTTAATTTGATGTTTGCTCGAGTGCATGTACAGGTATTGGTTTACTTTCACCTCGGATGCTTATGGGCTGTACTATGCATTATGGTTATATGCAGAGGCCGAAACTGATCTCAGCATGGTTGTATCGTCCTGATGTAATGATCAGAGCTTAATAAAAGCTTCCTTGTCTAAAACTTGCGGATGTTTCTATGTATGGATTGCTCATGTATGCCATCAAAATTTTCTATGACTATTATGCTATCCGCGCATATATAGTACTCCCTTCATTCCTAAATATAAGTCTTTTATAGAGATTCCACTAGGTGGACTACATACGGAGCAAAATAAATGAATCTAAATTTAAAATGCATCTATATGTATGCGGTTTATAGTGGAATCTCTACAAAGATTTACATTTAGGAACGGAGGGAGTACTAATAAATATAATTTGTGACAGATGGTAAACTAGACACAATGTTCTTCCACATAGATATTTGCCTCGTCGATTTTAGACTTTAACGCTTGTGATTTTTAAAAATATAGCAGCACATGTCTCGGTCAGATACGTTCATGATAACTCTGGAATTCCGGCTTGGTCAAGTGCTACGAGCATACATGCGTCTTGCCGCACCGTTTTTCGTTGGTTGTAAAAAACGCTCTTATATCACTAGTGTAAAAAACTCTCATATATTATGGGATGAAGGGAGTATTAATTAGCCGTCAGTCCATTTTTTAATTTTTCTATTCTTGTTGTTAACTCGTTAACAGAGTTAGTCATGTTTGGTAGCCTAATGTTGCCACGCCTAAGCTTAGTCATGCCACAACAACTTAGTCATGTGTTTGGTTCATTGCAACATTTGTTGCTAGCCATAGTTTTTTAGCTACATAGTCCACATGTCATAATTACAGTCTTTTGCCAAATTATGCCACGTTTGTGGTGGTTATTTTGTTCACCACTTTTTGGGGCAGCCAAAATTTGCATAAGATTAGTTGTGGCAAAGTTAGCCGTGTACCAACATGCCGAGAGTCTTTGCTTCTCTGTTCATGGGATGAGCGCTATTGTTCGTTTTTTCGTGGGCTTATTTTTTGTGGGCTGAGTACTATTGTTCGGTTTTCCATGGGCCAGTTGTGATTTCGCATCCAGTATGTGGGCGCGAGCACACCATTTACTTGGTTGTACCCCTAAAAAACCATTTACTTCCTTGCAAAATATGTCCATCTTTGCTAAAAAAAAAAGAATGCAATATATGTTCAGCAGAACCAAAGTATAATGATGTCGAGAAGCAAGACATGTGCTCACAAAATTTAATAGGACATAAGTTAGTATTTTCACAACACTTGTTCTTGAAAAATATGAAATTTAAGCAACACTACCAAAGTAATAAAATTCTACCTTTTGTGGGGACAAAATAATAAAAATTACATGTAGTGGTTTGTGTCACGCGTTTAGTAGAGCCTTAGAGCATTTCTAACTGATCCCTTATAAGTTAGCGTCTCAAACGCCCCCTTATCCTTTAACCCATTATATTTAGTCCGCTAAATAAAAGCGGTACCTAGTCGACCCCCTAAACTTAACTCCCTAATTCTTTTCCACAAAGTTTCCTAGTTTTAGTTTACATACTACATTTCAACTACATATTTGCACACATATTAAATCCAAGGGTAAATTGGATAAATGCCACTCGAATTCTGACGATTCCGAGATAGCCACTGCAATTTCCAAACTTTGGAGAATGCCATTTCCAGTGGCATTTTTCAAAGTCAGCAGTGGCGTTTTTCAAAGTTTACAAAATTTACAGTGGCATTTTTTAAAGTTTAGAAATTGCAGTGGCATTTCTCGGAAATGCCAGAATTCAAGTGGCAAACCCTAAATCGAAACATAATAATTGAGGTTCACACAATTCATGGTATTACAAATTCAAAGTTTACAAACCAAATTATTCAAAGTCAAACACACGGAAGGGTTCAAATGAAGTAAAGAGCATGATAAAAGCACAACTATGAAGTGCTGTGGAGTAGCCACTCGTACTCAACAAGATAATCTTGGAGCTGGGTATGAACTTCTCCGTTCTCGATGCTTTGATGCACTGTGAGGAATCTTTGTATCATGTTTGCATCGTGCTCCGGCCGAAAATGATTACCATTGGAGATGTACCGAAAGTTCTTTGGCATGCCTCTCTCAACTTCAATGATCATGTTTTGCAAGATGATGCAACATGTTATTATTTGTCGTAGGACCTTGGGGTTCTAATACTCGGCAGGCCCTGAATAATGCCAAAGCACTTAAGCACACCGGAAGCTCTCTCCACATCATTCCTTGTCGACTCTTGACACATTGCAAAGCAAGCTCTCTTGTTCCCTTGAGGATGCTAGATTATCTTGACAAAGGAAGCCCATGGAGGATAGATGACGTCACACTAGTGCAGAATTGGGCTTTAGCGCCGGTTCGTAAGGGCCTTTAGTGCCGGTTCTACAACCGGCACTAAAGAGTGGAGACTAAAGCCCCCCCCCCCCTTTACTACCGGTTCGGCACGAACCGGCGCTAAAGTGCCACCACGTGGCACGAGCCAGCCCGGTCTTTGGTAGACCATTAGTACCGGTTGGTAACACCAACCGTACTAAATGTTTGGGGGGGGTTAGTTTTATTTTCCATTAATTTTGTGTTTTCCATTTAATTCTTTTTTGTTTGCTGGTATTTTACAATACTACATATTGTACACGTTATGCATATATATAAATAGATTTTCTCGTAGAACCGCATATATATATATATATATATATATAAATAAATATATATCATCGAATGTCTCACAACCAACACCATTAATTATTCACACATACACATGTGTATATATATACAATTTCTCCTACATGTTGCCTTGGTGCCTTTGAAGCATGATGGCAAGTGGTTCATGGGGCCGGTAGCGGGTAATAGTATTCTCCTTTGGGATCTATGACCTGGTCGAGCAAAAATCCTGCTATTTCCTCTTGAAGTGCTAGTATGCGCTCTGTTGGCAGGAGATGTTCCCGCACCTCTCTGAACTGTTAAGAAGGAGATAAATATGCATGTGTATTAGTTGTGTGACTAGATATCGATAATGGTGTGAATAATGTTCTGACAAACGTACCCAATCCTGTCTTTGAGATCTGCTCCTTTCAAACGCCATCATGCGAATGTTCTCACAAACATAGTATGCACATAGATCGTTTCCCGACGCCTGCTTCAGGGCCTTTACGAGAATGGAATTGAATCAGATAATGATTAATCAAGCATGATAATTAAGTAATGGTATTGAAACAAGAATTAAAGAGATGGTAGCTAGCTAGCTAGCTAGCTAGTACTACTTAATTACTTACCTTTGGTCGATACCAAAACAACTTTTTTGCCCATTTGCCGAGTCCCTTGATGAACTTTGCCCAAGCCCCGCCCACCGCAAAGAAAATTAATAAAGGGTTATTAAATAGTTCATATCGAAATGACGAACTAAATAGGCCGAGATATAGTTAATAATGATTGAAATTACCTATTGACTATCCCTTCAAGATGGTGTAGTCACTTTCTTTTTTAATCATTGAGTCCAAGATTTCAACTTTTCCTTCTTCAACTTTAATATCTAACAAGATTCGATGAAAGCGCATGCGCTGCGTTTACATGTCTTAATTAAGCGGGCATGTGCATAACACTAATCAACTCATGTAAACCCTATATACTTAATTATTAACATCTAGCTAGCTAGTAAGCAAAAACATAATTTGTAGTACAAGACAGTGTGACTCACAGGAAGTTGTAAGGAAGTAGTATATCTTCATTGGTATTGAGGCGCTTGAAGAACTCTAGCATGCTTTTCTCTAAACTTTCTTGACAACTTGGAAGATTCCATGTGTACTCATTAACGGTATTTGGGTCAATGAATCCAATGCCATAGCGTCTAGATTTTTTCATTTCATACCACAGAAAAGAATATAGTGAGGATAATTACATGTAATGATTAATCAAAATGATCACTACAGCTAGCTTGATACTTAAATTACAGAAAGAAATTACTTACGCTAGGTTATGACGTCTGTAATGAGGTCCTGAATTGGATTTGGTATTCCCTAAATTCCAATTCGGCTGTTTGGCATGCGCACTGAAAAAGCTGTCGGAAATTAAACGAATACAGGGACGAAATCGTTTGCACGCGCGGAGCCCTCCCACGTTTTCGAGCCCTCCGGCTCCGGCTTGGCTGGAAATCTTCCCTCCCGCAAAAGGTAACGCTTCGCTCCTTCTTTTCCCCCGCTCCGCCGCTCGACCTAGAAAAGAGGAGGCGCCCATGGAAGCCAGCCGGCGGCGGCGCCCCGGGACCTCTCCTCGCCGGCCCTCCTCCTCCTCCCACCGCTACTCCGGCACGTGCATCCCCGCCGCCGCAGCTCGTTCTCGTCATTCCTTGGCCGCCCCATCTCCTCTGTCTCCCCATATCCTCCATGGACGCCACGACCGAGACCTAGTCTTCCGCCGCCACTCCTCCTCCTCTACCCCTTCTCTGGCGTCCCTCCCATGCCGCCAGACCCTCTCCTCCTCAGCCTTCAGTTCCCATCTCCTCTGCTCGTTGCCATCTCCTCTGCCGCCAGATCCCTTCCTATGCCCTCTCCTTCTTCCCCTTCCATTGCTCCACTTCTTCCTCTTCCTTTCCCAGCCAATTCAAGTAGTTTGTCAGCACCCGAGCTTATCTTATTTCCCCACTCCTTTTTGAAATCTGTTTTGTACAAGTGTTCTTCCTTGGTTAAATCTGCAACTTTTGTTTTGTACTCTGTTCTACATAGTTCTGTACAAGTTACTTCCTGTAATTGCTCACTCGAGAGGTCATGGTTAGTTCCAGTGGAGAGACGATAAAATGCTCGCGTACAGGTGGACAGTTCATTCAATAGTCACACATTGTACAAACATTGATTTGACGCAGAATGAACAAAGCACTATGTAATTCCATAGTTTGCCATCCAAATAGGATTTGGTATTGAAACCTCACCAAGATTCCATGAGCCAATTCAATGAGCATCCAAACAAGCGAATTCGCATTCATGTCCATTACAATTTCCTTGTTGAATTGGTATTGAAACCAATTCAATACGGTGACTTCTAATACAGACATCCAAACGCAGTGTTACAGACAGTAGCAACTGACGATAGATTTGTCGAGTGCGTATTGATTGCACTACAAGAAATATGTCAACTAGTGACCACCACTATTGGTCACTAAATGGTCACTGTTTTCAATTTGTGACCTTTTTGTGACCAAAAACATAAGGTCAAAAGCTGGGGGTCGTTAACTGACTATAGCGACCTTTCTTCTGGAATGGTTGTAGACGTTTATGACAAAAAAAGGTCGTAGATTTTACGACCAATTATTTTGGTCACTAGCAATCCGACCACACCACGTCAGATCCACCGTGGCAAGCTGACGTGGCAGAATTACGACCAAATGAAAACTTCGTAAAATAGAATCAGCCCGGTCCATTTCAGCCGTCTACATGGGCCAAGCCCAATAATTCGGCCCGTTTAATTTATTTTTTTCTCTTTATTTTGCTTATGTGTATGGGCCTGGCCCAATAATTTGGCCTTTTATTTTCTGGGAATGGAGCCTTTTCTGATGAATTTTTTTATAGTCCACTATTGTTTTGGGCCACAACCTTTTTGGTCTAGTTCGAATTTGGGCCTTGGCTTTTTATTATCTGCTATGCAGCCTTTTATAAAAAAAAATTCTTACAGTCATATCTTTTTTAGGCCCAAGCCTTTTTGGTCTAATTCTTGTTTGGGCCTTGGCCTTTTTAGAGCCCAAGTTCTCATTTTGCATAACTATAAACAGAAAGGCCCAGGTGCACAAGTGATCCACATAACTTCATAGAAAATAAACAAAATGATCCACAAAATGATCCACATAACTTCAATAACTTCACAGGTTCACAAGATCACATAACTTCACAGGTGCTCAAAATGCAACAAAATGCAACAGCTCTCAGCTCAGCTCAGTTCAAAATGCAACAACCTTAGCTCAACTCAAAGACAAACTACCTTAGCTCAACCACAGCACAGCCATCAAACTACCTTAGCTCCAAAGAGAGCCATCAAGTGGGCTAACTTCTCTTCCTGTTCTTGAGACTTCTTGCGCAGCAGCTCAAGTTCCTTGTCGCGTGCAGCTTCAGATTCTTCCGCCTTCATCTTGATTGCCGTCAATTCTTCTTGTACCAGTCCAGCTTGAAGCTCGGACCTCTCCAGCTTCTGCTTAAGGTCACGAACATGAGCAAACACTTCAGCAGTTGATTTGCGGGAGTTGTTCCTAGATGACTGGAGCCCAACATTCGTGAGGAATGTGCTTTGCTTGACAGATTTCGACAGCACTTCTTCGACAATTTGAACAGTAGACTTTGGCTCTTCACCTTACGGTATCGTGGCGCCTTCATTTCTTCCATCTCAAGCTAGCATATGGAGGAAAATGATAGGCATTAGTGGAGAAACCAAACCAGCACACAAATGGATTATTTGAAGTAACCAAACCAGCACACAAAATCTATACAAGATGATGACTAGTGACCTGGAGACATGCAATTGGAACAATATGATCGCTTCATTAAGCCTAGAATGGTGGTTCTATATAAGATGGCTTCCTGACTAACATTCAGATCAAATTTCATCATGTCATAAAAAATGCAACAAATAGCATCAAAGCATGGAACACAGCGTGTGTGAATCAAACAACATGGAACTATCTTCATTAAGCCTAGCATGGAACTATAAGCATGGAACTATCAAACAAACATCAAAGCATGGAACGGCTCCGAATCAAACAAACATCAAATCATCAAAGCATCAAACAACATCAAAGCTGGTGTGAATCAAACAGGCATGGACAAAGCATGGAGTGACTTACTATAGCAGCCTTGGTGGCTCAAAACCCGTGCTTCTTCTGTTGTGGGTGGCCTTAAACAAGTCAATCGCAGACAGACTCCTCACCCTTATGCTCTTCTTTCGAAATGTTTTCAACAAAATCAAAATGTTATTCAGCAAGAATCGAAATGTTATCCAACGAGGATCAAGCGGTAAGGTCTCTAGAGAAAAGTTCTCACGATGGCAAAAATGTGTGTTGTGTAGCGCCTGGAACCAGTTCTCTGATTGTACACGACTTTTCCTCGATTCATCTTGTTCGACACACAGGTTCCCTACAAAAAGCATCTTGTCGGCATGATCTAGCACTAGCATATCATGTGTAGAACATAAAGCATCAAACAAAGCAGAGACAAACCTTGTGTCTTGGGGTAGACCACATCTCCACGAGCTTGCCATTCACCATCCGTCGGATCGGTGCAGGAGACTTGATGCTGACTTTATTTGCGACTACGGTATCAAAATACTTCTTCTTGATCGATGGCGTCATTCTTGGAACTTTTCTGCAGAATATCTTTGCACGCGGTCTTGATGGTCTCGAGTCCGTGTTCATCTCAAAATTTGCCTACCAAGACAGCAAACAAGGTAGGAACAATATTAGTGATCATGCATAGGTGTAATGAAAATAGATAGCACATTAACTATGAAACAAGTAGCTTACATCAACTTTCCCAATGTAGTTCTCCAATAGAGTAGCATTTTTGTATAGCTTGAAGTGAGGAAGAACAGGAAGATGGCTTCTTGCAACGAGTCCACACTCGAAGCAAGCTTTCTTTGAATGCGAGAGGCTTCTCTGGGCGCTTCATCCTTGGCAATTTGGATAGGCACCTTGCTACCAAGCGACTTGGTGATCCTCTCTAGCCCTTTGCCCTTTCTATGTCTAGTCTTGGTAGTCATTGTATCTGAAAATGAAATTGAACTCATAAATTAGAATAGAAATCGACAAAAGCATACATGATCATTCCATTTGGAAAATGCACTAGTAAAAGATAGCATTGCAAAGGTCAACTTGCACGATTGAAGCACAAGTCGATGTTCTTCTTCATTGATGACAACATTCATGTCAATAGAAGGTGCAACAGGGCTGAGGTGCGTGTGGACGATGCTCGCTTCATCAATGCAGATGGTTCCTCCTTCATCTAGGGAGAGTGCCACTTCCATCCATGCCGAGAGTGGTTGCTTCATCCATGGGCGGAAACTCATCACCCATTTGCACCGAGGTCTCGAGTCCATGCTTGTGAACTTTCTGATGGTCCGTCGCGATCGCCATCTTTGCTTTCTACCTTGTGACTCTATCAAGGGCAGGTTCATCGAGTTCCAGGATCCTCTTTTTGTCCGGGCTGGGGCCATCACCCTTCTGGAGGCATTGCAGCAGATGTTTCGAGCTCTTCTTCTTCTTGTTGTCTTCTTAACACCGGCCTCTTCATCCTAGATTCCTTCAATGCCTCGTATAAACAGCACGGAAAAAGCATTAGATCACAAGAGAAATATGTGAGCACAAGGAATAACATAGCATAAAAGAACCCCAACCCTCCAAGCAAGACAGAGTTTGCACCTTAACAGTCTTTCTCACTACAACATCATCCACTTCCTCACCATCAATAACTTCATCCTCCTTAGGATTGTACTCTGGGTCATCATTGATAACTCCACTACCTTCTTGAACCTCATCACGTCTACCTTCTCGTACATCATTTGTTTTCCTAATCATCGACGCTATTGCACCGATGCCAAGGGTATGGAACATCCGATTGTTCCTCATGATATTTCTAGCCCGAACCTTCTCGTACTCTGTGAGAGGCTCTTCTTTGCATGATAAAGGAAACATAACTATTAGGTGAATGTTTGGAATGCATGAATGTTTGGAATACATATCTTATGAAATTTTATTACCATTTAATCCTAGTTATTCAGGTAAGGAAGACTAACAGCACACAGGCACAATTAAGCCAGCTTATTCAGATTGCAGCAATACATTTCACTTAGCATATTAAGACACAGATTTTACGAAGCTGACAGTATAACCACAAGGAGCAAGTTGCATACCAACGGTTGGCCTCACGTTTGACCTTGTCATCCTTGCCATGGATGATCTTGAGGTGGTGCTTGCAAAATAGGATAAACAACAACCAGATACAACAGGGATAAAGTAAAATGATGCACTTGTATCAATAAAGGAAAGCATTTGGACCATCATGCACATACATGTAATACATGTGAAACAAACTTGATGGATCAACAATACAGTGATCTAGTGTTATTAATTAAGCAAACATGTAAGTGCACTAAACAAGCATGCATGTACCTTTGGAAAGATATGAAGCATCTCTTAATATCTTCACTACATCAAGCAGGAGGTAGTAATGTACATCAAGAAATCTTCCTAGTGCCTCATATAAAGTACACAACAAGCAAGCAAAGTGCTAGTAGTACTGCTGATGCAAACCCTAACCATATGTATGCTAGCAAGCAACTGAATTAAAGCAAACTATATATGTGAAGCAATGCATTAGCGATAGTATATGTGAAGCAAACTACATCAAGCTAAGTGAATAAAGGTTGTGGTACCAGAGACAAGAACAGAACTCACATGTATTACAATTATATATAGTTGGATACAAATACGATTGCTACAATTATACTTGAGAATGTGGATTAGCAAAACAACTATTTACAACAATTACTTTTATGTTTTAACTTGCAATTTTGTCCATGTACCTGCAATCATCTATAAGCAAATGAATTACTCAATTGTTTTTCCTAATGGAGGCAAGCTTATGCATTGAGCAACCGATTGCCCAACAGTTGATGAATAAAGAAGCAAGCAGTGTTAACAATAATAATAGGCCTTGAAATCATGCTTATGCAGGCAATTTAGAAGAGTATATTAAAACACAAAAATTATCTAGCACCAATATGGTATATATTAAAACTAGTCATCTTGCCTTAACACACCAGAATTCCAATACCACAAGAAGTACTAAGCATTCTCTTTTCCTTTGGAAAGAAGAACACAAGCTTCATGCACATATCATAAAAGAAGAACACTGCTACAAACCCCATGGGCACAACATAAAAGAAGGCTTCTACTTGAACAATCAGGATGGGCGTGCAACAAGAACCCTAACCCCATCATGTTCTAGCCATGAACCAGAGGGAGATCATCCCCACGAACCCCATGAAACCTAACCCTGATCCCATGAACCCTAACCCTAACCCCATGAACCAGACGGAGATCCTAATCCTAGAAGATCCTAACCCTAGAAGATCCACCGAACTAGAGGGGAGATGGATCCAGAAGATGAAGGGAGATGGATCCACCGAATATCGAGGGGAGATGGAGAAGTACCTAGGGGCGGATGATGTTGATGATGCAGCGGTGGTCGTCGTCGATGTAGCCGCCGCCGTCGTCGATGTAGTCGATGTAGCCGCCTCGTCGTCGATGTAGTCGATGTAGCCGCCGTCGTCGTCGATGTAGTCGATGTAGCCGAGGGGAGGGGATCCGTCGTCGGGGAGGGCGGCCTTGACGTGGCGTGGCTGACAGAGCGGGGAGGGAGGGAGGGGGCGGAGGGGGGCTGACGGAGGAGGAGGAGGGGGGGCGGCGGGGTGGCACGGAGCAGGGGAGTGAGTGGGGAGAAGCGGGGAGGGGAATGGAATGGGGAAATTTGGGGAGTGGGAGGGGAGGATCCCGCGTGTTTAGTGGGAGAGGGGTGGTGGGTCCCGAATGGTAGTGGGAGAGAAGTGGTGGGAAATTTTCGTGGGGTCGGAGGGAAAATTTGGTGCTAGGAGGGAAATTTTGGTGGGGTGGGAGGGAAATTTTCACCAGTTTTTAGAGGTTTTCAGGCAGAAAAATAGGGTTTTTTGTAAACTTTATAGAAATTATGGTTAAAATCATACCGAGTAGCTCAAGAAAACATCTGTATTGCAAGTTTAGTATTTTTGCTAGTTGGTAGGCCACATTTGATGATGTGACGCGGAGGTCTCCCATTTTTTTGATTTTTTTTTTATTTTTTTACGGTGTTTTCAAAAACCGACCGATTTCATCACGGCGGACGTCCGTGGCTAGGGTTTGATCCATGCCAATCTGTTGTCGATTCTGTGATGAAATGCCTACCTGTGAGCTAAAAAGCATTTTTGGCAAAAATAACGGGCAAGCTATGGAGGACCCGCAGTTCAAATTCCATCCGGTTCCAGCTGAATCGGCCGAAGGTGGTCTGAATTGCCGGGAGTAGCTACGAGGGTCGGAAATGCATGCTTTTTGGCGACCGTCCGTAAAATAGGGTCTACTTTAAGATAGACATGGAATGGCGCCGTTAGGGGTGACCCTCCTTGTAGCCGCTTCACGAAAAACGCATGTCTTTAGCATTCAAAAAATGAAAAATGGTTTTTCTTGTTAAACAAGTTGGAACCTCGCTTTGGCAACATTGTTTGCCATCACAAGATGGAGGCATGCACCAAATTTGGGCATATTATCAGAAACTATTCATCGAATGCGGCCATATCATTGCTAGTTTGGCTTGAAAGCCATGAATCTTTGTTCATGGTAGGTCGTTTTTGAGAACACATTTTCAAGAAAACATCTGTATTGCAAGTTTAGTATTTTTGCTAGTTGGTAGGCCGCATTTGATGATGTGACGCGGAGGTCTCCCATTGTTTTGATTTTTTTTGAATTTTTTACGGTGTTTTCAAAAACCGGTCGATTTCGTCGCGGCGACTGTCCGTGGCTAGGGTTTGATCCATGCCAATCTGTTGTCGATTCTGTGATGAAATGCCTACCTGTGAAGCTAAAAAGCATTTTTGGCAAAAATAACGGGCAAGCTATGGAGGACCCGCAGTTCAAATTCCAGCCGGTTCGGTGAATCGGCGAAGGTGGTCTGAATTGCGGGAGTAGCTACGAGGGTCGGAAATGCATGCTTTTTGCCGACCGTCCGTAAAATAGGGTCTACTTTGAGATAGACATGGAATGGCGCCGTTAGGGGTGACCCTCCTTGTAGCCGCTTCACGAAAAACGCATGTCTTTAGTATTCAAAAAATGAAAAACGGTTTTTCTTGTTAAACAAGTTGGAACCTCGCTTTGGCAACATTGTTTGCCATCACAAGATGGAGGCATGCACCAAATTTGGGCATATTATCAGAAACTATTCATCGAATGCGGCCATATCATTGCTAGTTTGGCTTGAAAGCCATGAATCTTTGTTCATGGTAGGTCGTTTTTTAGAACACATTTTCAAGAAAACATCTGTATTGCAAGTTTAGTATTTTTCTAGTTGGTAGGCCACATTTGATGATGTGACGCGGAGGTCTCCCATTTTTTTGATTTTTTTTGAATTTTTTACGGTGTTTTCAAAAACCGGCCGATTTCGTCGCGGTGACCGTCCGTGGCTAGGGTTTGATCCATGCCAATCTGTTGTCGATTCTGTGATGAAATGCCTACCTGTGAAGCTAAAAAGCATTTTTAGCAAAAATAACGGCAAGCTATGGAGGACCCGCAGTTCAAATTCAGCCGGTTCAAATTGAATCGGCGAAGGTGGTCTGAATTGCGGGAGTAGCTACGAGGGTCGGAAATGCATGCTTTTGCCGACCGTCCAGTAAAATAGGGTCTACTTTGAGATAGACATGGAATGGCGCCGTTAGGGGTGACCCTCCTTGTAGCCGCTTCACTTAAAAACGCATGTCTTTAGCATTCAAAAATGAAAACGGTTGTTCTTGTTAAACAAGTTGGAACCTCGCTTTGGCATCATTGTTTGCCATCACAAGACGGAGGCATGCACCAAATTTGGGCATATTATCAGAAACTATTCATCGGATGCGGCCATATCATTGCTAGTTTGGCTTGAAAGCCATGAATCTTCGTTCATGGTAGGTCGTTTTTCAGAACACTTTTTCAAGAAAACATCCGTATTGCATGTTTAGTATTTTTGCTAGTTGGTAGGCCACATTTGATGATGTGACGCGGAGGTCTCCCATTTTTCTGATTTTTTTTGAATTTTTTACGGTGTTTTCAAAAACCGGCCGATTGCGTCGCGGCGGCCGTCCGTGGCTAGGGTTTGATCCATGCCAATCAGTTGTCGATTCTGTGATGAAATGCCTACCTTGTAGCCGCTTCATGAAAAAACGCATGTCTTTAGCATTCAAAAAATGAAAAACGTTTTTTGAATTTTTTACTGTGTTTTCAAAAACCGTCGGATTTCATCATGTCGTCGTCCGTAGCTAGGGTTTGAGTCATGTTTTAGCATTCAAAAATGAAACTTATATTGTTTCATACATGAGCATGCACAAAACCCATAATTTTATCTTTCATCCATGAGCATGCATAAAAATTTCAATTCCATCAATTACCAAACTAAATATTCATTGTTAAGAAATTGACATGTTTAGATGACAACATCATCTGACATCCATGAGCATGCACAAAATTAAACCTGACATACTTCACATTGACAAGCTTAAACCCAACATGCTTATCATTGCCACTTCATTTTCTTAACATCTTCACTCCTCCTTCTTCTCCTTCATCAACCTGATGCGCTCAGAGTGGCGAATCCCAACGCGGATGTACTCCTCTACCACAATTGGCATGGTCCTGTCGCCCAGATGTGGAATCGCCGACGCCACTACCATCGCGAGGTCATGGTTAGGCACCACCATCGCGAGGTCAGCGTCAGGCACCACAATCGCGAGGTCGTCGTCAGCCACCACCATAGCAGGGTCGTCGTCAGCCACCACCATAGCAAGGTCGTCGTCAACCACCACCATAGCAAGGTCATCATCCCCGCTCTGCTCGTCTTCTTGCCCACTCTGCTCCTCGTAATCCCCACTCTGCTCCTCGTCATCCCTGCTGCTGCTCCCACTGCCTGGCCAAATGCAACAAAGTGTGAACATGGTGTTGTCGTCGTGCTGGTAGAGGAAGGCCAAAGGACAGGAAGAAGAGAGTCAGAGAGCTTACTGGCATCGTCGTCGTGCTGGTAGTACATGCGGCACATGGTGTTGTTGAACATCTTCACGGTGAACATGGCGTCGCCGTCGTAGCAGAAGACAAGGAAGTACCCGAGCTGTAGCTCATGGGCGCGGGCGAAATGCTCCCAGCCGGGCCCTAGGTACATGTGGCCTTCACCATCGAACACCACCGACACGTCCCACAGCCTGTGAAGCCCGCTGCCGGCCTCCCGCAGCTTCACTTTATGGGGCTCACGGTGGCGAGCATCTTCATAAGCGTGTCGGGCAGCCTCGGCGAGGTCAGCGGTGGTTAATTGTGGCAATCAAGCACTAGACAGCAGAGTGATGATAAAGAAATGAGTGATGATAAACATACCGCCTCTTGCAAGATTTCTCAATTACGATCTCGAAGAACTCGAAACCTTCCAAGCCAGCCATCTCACTTCTCGAAAAGCAGCATTGTAAATTAAACAACAGGACTAGGCAGAAATAGAAACAAGCACTTCAAAATAGTAGAATAATTACTACATGTGGCAAAAACATCAACAACAACAACAATGACACTAAAATCTACTATAAAAGGACGAACACAACTAGAAGCATATCTACTATAAATGGACATTGTTGCATATCTATAAATGAACATATCTGAACACTGACCTAAATGACAGAAAATATCCCTATCTAAACCCAACCAAAAATGAAACAGAACAGGCCCAAGTTTCAGAATCAAACTAAGAATGAAACTTATCAAGACAGACACCAACAAATCTTACACAACCTAATCCAATACAAAATGTGCGAGCAGACAACCTAAACCATGATGGTATATCAAAATGTAACCCCACTGATCAACATAATGTAGCCCCACTCATCAAATCTGTCATTGAGCATCATCAAATCATCCTTGAGCATTCACGATACTTTAATTAAACACAACCTAGTGCATCTAACCCCAACCAAAAATAACAAAAATTCCTCATGGCAAGTCAAACCTACACTCCACTAATGCAGTACTACATGGAAACCAAGCTAGGCGCCCAAAATTAAGATCGAAACACCAATTAGCTACTCCATTTCGTACTAAAGAACCCTAATCTGCGAGAGGGGGACGGCGACTGCAAAGGGTGTCGTGGGTCTCGTGGTTCTTTAGGAAGAGGAACCCTAATCAGTGCCACGGAACCCTAATCTAATCAATAGGAAGAGGAACAGGAAGCAGTCGGCAGATTCATACCTTAGGAGGCCGTCGCCGTCGCTGTCGATGGAGGAGTGGGTCGTCGTCGATGGAGGTTGTTGCCGTCGATGGAGGAGAAGGGGATGCCGGCGGCTGAGAGGAGTGGGTCGAGTGGATAATGGAGAGGAGGAGTGGGTCAAGTGGAGGAGTGGGTCCACTTGTCAGCGAGTTCTGTATTTGATATATTAAAAAGTGTGGCATACAGTACAAAACCAACAACCTCTTCCTAGCCCAGTGGTCGAAACACAGTGAAATAAGCGCACTGTCGTGGGTTCGAGCCCCCGCACGCGCATATTTTTTGGCCATGCGCATATTTTTGGTAGCTTGGGTACAATAGCAAAATGGCCCACTTGTCAGCGAGGGGGTCGAGTGGCCCACTTGTCAGTGAGGTGTGTGCTTGATACTTGACTAGTTTGATATATTCAAAAAGGTTGGCATAGAGTGGAAGACTAATAGCCTCGTCCTAGCCCAGTGGTAGAAACATAGTGAAATAAGCGCACGGTCGTGGGTTCGAGTCCCCGTTGGCGCATAATTTTTTTGCTCACAATGAAAATGGGTTCAGTTGAAGCAAAATTTAGTTAATATAGCATCTTCAGTTCTGACCAAAATTCAGTTAAAACAGTATGATCATAACAACTACTAAATGATCACAACAACTACAAGACAACATTCTGTATGATCAAAACAGCAAGCATAACATCTTAATTCTGTATTTTTTTGCAATCTTTTGCATTACAAGACAACATTCATAACAGCTACTAAATGATCACAAAAACTTCTAGACAACATTCTGTATGATTTGACCAAAACTTGATCACCAAAACTTGAAGGATTTTGCATCACATCACAACCATAACAATCACAACAAGTGTTCTGCACCAGCATCATAACAATCACATAACTACATAACAAAAGCAAACTTGTTCATCATTACAAAAGCAAACTTGTTCAACATAAGAAAAGCAAACTTTTTCATCATTACAAAAGAAAACTTGTTCAACATAACAAAAGCAAACTTGTTCAACCACATAACTACAAACTGAGACACAGTAGTAGAGGTCATCCCAATACCACAAACAACTCAATATCCCCAGTAGTAGGGGTCATCCCAATGATCCTCCGCCACTTGCCAGAGCTCCAAACCTTCTTTTATGGTTTCTCTTTTCTTCCATGCCTCGTAGGTGACGTACGCATCTTTCGCGGCGTACTCGATGAGCTTGTTTGGCAGTGGGCTGTCCCCCATAGTAGGTGGTCCGATTTCTTGTCGATCTTCTGCTTCATTTCCTTGTAGGATGGGTGGATGATGCTGGCTGCAAACTTAGCCAAAGACTGCCACTTCTTTCCATTGTTTGGAACTCTCCATTTGCCTTGCAAGTCGACGTACTTGTCGGGGTTGATCTCAAACCAGACAACTTCAGCTTCTCCTTGTCACCTCCAATGCGAAGCCAACAAAGGTGTACAACTTCTTCTCCTGCAGGAGCGAGCAGAGTTCCTTGGGCTGCATCAAATTGTCTGGTGCATCAAATTCATCTACTTCAAAAACTTGAAACTACTAATTAGGCAGAAACTTCAGAACTTGAACTAGTATTGCATCTACTTGAACTTGAACTATTGCATCTACTTGAAACTTGAAACTTGAAACTACTAATTATCTGAAACTTGAACTTGAAACTTGAACTTGAACTAGTATTGCATCTACTTGAACTTCATAACTATTGCATCTACTTGAAACTTGAAACTACTAATTAAGCGAAACATGAGAACTTGAAACTTGAGCTGGATGTTTTTACCATTTGGTTGCAGCGGTGATGTGGTATACCGGATGAGATCCTCCACGCATAAGCTGCAGAACTGCAGCCATTTGCGGAGGTTCGTCTTCCCTGGTATACTCGACATCAACGCCGATAGACCGAGAAAGCATGCCGCCGAGCCTCCTCCTCATCTGGCGGATCCTCTTGTCGGCTTTGTCTGGATTGCTGGTGCATACGACATCCAGCGGCTCCTTCAGTGGATATCAACCTTGGCGGCACGGTGTAGTCTGCTTACGCCCGGGGACGGAACATCGTCGTCGACCACCGGCGGCTCCTTGCGGACGCCTCACTGCGGTGATGCTTGGCGACGGCGGAGGAGTTGCTCCATGATGCCTCCGCCATTCTCTTGGCGAGACGGAGGAGTTGCTCCATGATTCCTCCGCCATTGCCCTCGACCAGCGATGGTGGAGGCGGAGGGAGTTGCTTGATCTTTGGAGGCAGAGGGAGGTAGAGGAGGAAGATGGGCGGCAATGGATGAGGAGGGAGGCGAGAGGGAGGAAGATGGGCGGCAATGGAATAGGAGGGAGTTACGGGCGTGGGAAGAAAACCCCCTCTGCGTCGTGGGGAGTTGCCAGTGGAGGGGAGATGTGGGGAGTTGCCTCGAAAACTCAAACGTCCTTGCCCTTTGGCCCTCGAAAACTCTGGAGGGGAGACGTGGGCCCTTTGGTTTCTCCTGTTTCTGAAACAAAACAAAAAAATAACAGCCATATTTTGATCTAAATTAATGATCACAGCAACCATATTAAGAGATCAATCTTCAAGCATTAAAACAGCACCAAAACAGTCACTGCAGCCATCCAAAATGGCACAAAAACAGCACCAAAACAACATCAGCCAAAACAGCAAAAAATGCCACCAAAATGGCACCAAAGTATCAGCCAAAATGGCACCAGAGTTTTAATGCATTGTATCTTCACCATCAGCCTCTTCATCACCAAAGTCTCATGCATTTTGCTACCTGGAGAGAATTATAGTAGAAAAACTACATCAGGATCACATCAACAAAAACTACAGAGAAGGTTGATCACCAATCAAAATAAGGAACATGCAGTAATAGTATAACCTTCATGTTCATTCGCTACTCATCGTCGTCGATACGAAAACAAGGAACTCTATGCCCACTCCTGTTTTCCTCATCATCACTACAATATTGCAGCATAGTATGATCAGTCCGGTCTTCCTCATCCTCGCTCTCATGTCCATCCTCTACCACCTTTCTTCTTTTCTTAATGCCTTCAACTGTTGCAGCACCAATGATCACACGTTCCCGGTCCCTTCGCACTCTGCTTTGCACCGGAACTTACATAGAGTCATCATCAGCTTGCAATGGAACTTCCGTAGAGTCATCATCTTGGTATGTTAGTCCACCATCACCGGGGCCCTTTTCCACTTCAGTTTCAGTCACACTCCACAAGTGTCTGTGCTGAAAGTTTTGCACAACTTGCCATTTTCCGTGCAAAAGAGTGTCTGGCAGATAAAACACCATTGTTGCTTGTGTTGTTAGAGTAAAGGGATCACTCTTATACCAGCACCTTGAAGTGTTGATGCTTTTGAAGTGGCCATCATATTTGACAAAAGAGTCTCTCTTCTTCTTGCTACCAAGCTCAAACCAGTCACAGCGAAATAAGACTACCGAGCGATGGATGCCTCCACTAGAGTTGTAATGCAACTCTAGATGCTTCTCAACTGACCATAGAAGTCAATGATCTCACCATCATGTGACCCCTCAGTGACGATTCCACTATTCTGTGTCTTCCTTTTTTTCTTGCGGTCAGCGGTGTGGTACGGACACCGTCGACAATGCATCTTGAATACACTCTCACTCGCTTATCCGGTAAACATGCCAAAGCAAATAGATCATCACGACCTTCTTCTCCTCATGCAACTTTCCAATCTGCACAAATAAACCATTTAGCAAACAATGGTATTTACCAATTGGTGAGTAACGAGAAAACATAAAACATGTGGCTAAATATCTCACATGATTCTTAAACCACTTAGCAAACCCCTTGGCAACCCTTTTATCAACATGGATATTGCTTTCTTCCTGATTTAACTCTTCCTTGCATTTCCGCAATGCCAACAAAACATGTGAATTAAAACATTAGGCTGGTGCCAACTAAGCAAAAAATATATATATAATGAGTGCACAAGATATAACATACTCGATATATGGTAGAACCTCGGCGCAATTCTTTGAGCACAAACCAAACCATCTTGTCATACTCATCACCAGCCTCCAAGTATTGTGAGGCTCCAAGAAAGTTCACACCATGGTTGAAAGCAGAGACATCACCACTTTGCGAATCAGACCGCTCTCTATTTCTGCCGGCCGGTTCCATCTTGTTTCCACATCGCCAAAGTATCTAGAGCAAAAAGTCAAGCACTCGTCAACGACATATGCTTCAACAATAGAACCTTCAGGTCTTGCCGTGTTTCGCACATAACGCTTACAAGTAAGCAGCCTTCTTTCGATTGGGTACATCCAACCGTATTGCACAGGGCCTCTAAGCATTGCCCCTTTTGGTAAGTGCACCGCCAAATGGACCATCACGGTGAAGAAAGCTGGAGGGAAAATCTTCTCAAGCTTGCAAAGAATAATTGGGATTTATTTTTCAAGTATTTCCAGGAAAGTTAACTTGAGTGTTTTGCAGCACAGTTCTCTAAAGAAATTACCCAGCTCAGCAACCGCTTCATATACATCCTTGTGCATGATTCCTCGGAGGCCCACCGGTAAAATCCTTTGGAGGAGGATGTGACAATCATGGGTTTTCAGTACTAAAAACTTGAATCCATCAGAAGTAACACACTTTGCTAGGTTAGCAGCATAACCATCTGGAAATTTCACCGCTCTTAGGAATTCACAGAATGCAAGCTTTTGTTCTTTACTCATTGTATACCATGCTCGTGGCATTTCAAATGAATCTTCATCTTCATTGTCTTTGTAGATGCAAATCTTCTCTTATGCCCATGTCCTCCAAAACAAGCCTAGAACTAACCGTGTCCTTTGTCTTCCCTTCAATGTTGAGAAGCGTCCCTAGCAGATTCTCGCATATGTTTTCTCAATGTGCATTACATCAAGATTATGCCTTAATTTCAGATTAGCCCAGATATGGCAGGTCCCACAAACAAGACCTCCGGTCCCAACATTGACCTTCCTCACGCTTTCTTTTCTTCGCTTGACTTTCTTGGTCTCACATCTTTCACCTTTTCAAGTTCTTTGCTCCGGCTCTTCTTTAGTGAATTCAGTTGGCTTGTCACGGGTTTCATTCTCACCATTAAAATCTTTGCTTCTTCGCTTGTGATGGTTTGGGGAAGAAAGCGGCGGTGCCAATATAGCAGATCTTGCTCCTTATTCTCTTTGAGCAAGGGTCTTTGTCACAATGGACACAAGCACGATAACCGCTTTGATCCTCCAGACGAGTGTGCAGAGCCGGAAATCATGGATGGACCATATGATTGCAGCACGTAGATTGAACTTTTCTTCCAGACTCAAGGCATCGTATGTAGGTACACCAGTCCAGAGCTAGAGCAGTTCTTCTACGAGGGGCTCCATAAAGACATCAAAATCCTTTCCTGGAGACTCTAGACCCAGGATAAGCAATGACATCATGAAGTTGGACTGATCCATGCATGCCCATGGTGGCAGGTTGTACATCACCACAAAAACTGGCCACATGCTATAAGACATGCTCATGTTCCCAAACGGATTAAACCCATCTGTGGCAATGCCAAGTTTTATGTTCCGTGGATCTGCAGAAAAATGTAAATGTATATTGTCAAACTCTTTTCATGCCTCTCCATCCGCTGGATGACTCAGCTCATTGTCCACAAGTTGCCGCTTGACTTGTGCCTTTGTACCTCACACGATGATTCCTTGAGATGAACATCCGCTGCAGCCTTGGTATCAAGGAAAGTGCCTCAGTACCTTCTCCGATATTGACTTCTTCCCATCAGCATCTTTCCACCTAGATGCATTGCATTTTGGACAGTTGTCATGCTTTGCTAAATCCTTCCGAAACAAGACACAATTATTTGGGCACAAATGTATTGACACATAACCTAACCCCAGCCTGCGGATTATGCTTAATGCTTCATCATATGATCTGGGAACACAACTATCAGGGAATTGCAAGCTCAAAAGACGGAGTATTGCGTTGAATGCGGCATTGCTAATTCGGTAGAAATACTTGATGTGGAGTAACTTCACGGTGAAGGTAAATCTTGAAAATTTACCCCCTTCATGAGCTGCGCGCTTCGCCTCCTCTAACACCTCAGCAAACAACGACTTACGTCCATCAAGACGATCTTGACATCATACAAATCCTTCAATAGGTCAGAATCCTATCATCTTCATGCCCATCCTCTTCCTCCAAAACAGCATTATCTCATAAAACCTTTTCCATGAAATCAATGCCAACATCACCACCACCCATCATATGAGGGGCCTCTGTATCGACTTCAAAATATTGAGGTTGTTGTCCAAAGGTTCTCCATGATATATCCATCTATCATATGTGTTGGACATCCCATTAAGAAGCAGATGATCTTCCACTCTTCCTTGAGTCATTCTTGGACGGTTGAGGCATTCGCAGCATGGGCAAAGAATGTGAGCATCGTTGGCAAAATTTGCCCGAACAAATGCCATGAAATCATCAACTCCTTTCATATGTTCTTTTGAAAACTTTCTAACTCCTTTTCTAATCCAGCTTCTGTCCATCTGCCAAAGACAAAAAATTGTTGCAACTTAGCAAATCGATCTAAGTGCATCAACATTAATTAATGAAAATGGATGGAAGTAATGGAAGCTAAAATTCCAGAAAATTTTATATGCTAATTGCCTAACCACAACATTGAAACAAACCAAACTATAAATCAAACCAACACTGAAATTGGCATGAATTTATGTTGCAGAGAAGGCTAATTCAAATTAAACCAAACTAGCTAGCTAGCTCCTAACAAATACTATGCTGTTTCTATCAACTACAATTACAATTATCCTAACAATCTGTAGACAAACAATTGAAGACCAAGGCCTTGTTTCTAGCCTTGATAAATGAGAGGGGTTAACAGATATTGGCAGGGAATAAATCCCATCTAGCTGAAATTCCCCCCAAATCTTAACCGAGCAATGCCTGAAAAATTCTTAACAAACAAGCTGAAGAACTCCCAACAGTACATTAAGAAAATTCATCGATGCAATATCTACCAAACAAGCAAGCTATCTCCTAATTCCTAACGGTGCATCAACAAAATTCATCTATGCTGAAGAACATCTGACAAAATTCATCGTGCTCGTGACGAGTGCAGATTGAGAGAGGAGAGGGGAAAGAGGAGAGGGTGCATCCGAGAGGTGTGCTTGCTGGGGGCGAGTCCCCATGCTCGTGAGCCTCTCCTTGCGTGGTCGTCGTTCTGCGCCAGCCCCACCACAGCAGGTGGCCCACGCCCTGCTGGTCGCTCGGCAGCCAGCCCGCCTCCACACCCCTTGGTTGCTTCGCTGCTGCCTCTTCTGCTGCCCCCAGGGGACAAAGCGATGGCAAGGCCGTGGCGAGGTCACCTGGCGAGGCCGTGGCGAGGTCACTGCAGTGGCCGTTCACGCCCCCCCACCACCGCCCGGTCGCCCCGCCTCTGCTGGTCGCTTGGTCGCCGACCCGCCCTCGTCCCATGTGCCACTCCTGCCCATGACCACTGGTCGGAAGACCTAGAAATTTTGGCTAAGTGTTGGCTCTGCCGCAGCCCGCCGCCACTGGTCCCACTTGTCAATGACTTAGATTTGGCGCTATAATATAATATATTGAGCCATTCCGCTAGATGGGCAGCAATCCCTCTCTAGCCCAGTGGTAGCGAACAAGTTAAGCAGTAGAGAGTCACGGGTTCTAGTCCCTAGCGCATATTTTTAGGAATTAAAGCGCACATTTTTAGGGAATTAGCGGCGCCGCTTACCCACTGTCAATGGCTCACCCACATCAAATGGTTCCCTTTGTCGGTGTTGCTGCATTCGATGCCACACGGTGGAAGGCCCCACTTGTCCTTGATAGGAGAGAGCCGTGGTTTTATATAATGTATAGATTAGTTCCCATACCGAGCAACAATCCCTCTCTAGCCAGTGATGCCGAGCAGCGAAGCAAGCGAGGTCGTGGGTTCGAGTCCCGCTAGTGCACATTTTTGGGCGAATTAAGCACTCGGCCCCTCTGTCAAATGGGTCTGCATGTCGATGTGTGCCCCATCATTGTTGAATATTAATATTTAACCAAAAATGACACCTAGACAAAGTGACACATAAGCGAGGATTCTTGAGGTGGCTGCCTAATCATCCTAATTCATTCAAAATCAAGTGTAGTGACCATGTTATATTGGTCGTTATCAAGCTAGGCGTGAGGCGGTGGGCGAGTGCTTCCCGCTTTATGACCATTCTTGTATTGACATTATGACCTTTCGACCGAATGGTCGTTATAGGTTAAGTGCAGAGCCCCCCCAACGACTTTTGACCTATTGGTCTAAAATGGTCATAAATTTATGACCAATTCTTCGAGGTCAGCAGATGAAGGTCACTAGTTGACATATTTCTTGTAGTGTTGTATAAGCTGAAAGCGATTACGAATACTCAGCAGACGAGCTTTCTCATGGAAGTAATGCTCCTCCTTGACATTCACCATGAGGATTCTCGATTGGAAATCTTGGTAATGTTCATGTACCATTGATGCAATTCATACATTCTCGTTGGGAGGTTCTTGACCTTATGCAGCTCGACCAAAGGTTGGCCGGACATATTTCCGTTTTATTTCCTCCTCTCTAAGCGGAGACATGGGCTCGATTTGAGAGTTGTCCATGATGATCTTGAGCATTTATTTTGCATTATATGCTCCTCGGTTATTACCACATCGCCCGGTGGGAGCGTTAACGGTTTGCCCACAATGATATTGGTAGCGTACTCTCATGTGTTGTTGGCACAACAAGCGGAAGTCGATTCGCGCTGTTCTCCCATTGGGAGCGGTTTCTCGCATTTTTGACAGGTGCTTGTTGGCTTGAGCTCGAG